>CM019716.1:8322081-9807135 GCA_009760885.1 Achatina immaculata
CCATTCCTTCTTCTTGTATTTTTTTAAACTGAAAAGACAGAAGTTGGAGAGCTTGGTAATCACTGAACATACAGAAGGCAGAAGTTATGTTATTCTGTAGTACTGGGGGTTGGGGAGTCTTAAGGACAAAGAAGAGTTAAGCTAAGACAGGGAAGAGAAAGGTATAGGTTTTAGTATGAGTTTTGCTCGTGCGTGTTTCGGTTCGATGTAAAGGCCAAGCTGCGAGTTTATTTTTGTCTTAAGTTATTTGAGTTTGCATGCTTGGATGTTTTGACGGGAGGTTACGAAAAATCGTGCTGGGCTGACCCAAGGTCAGAATGGTCAGTTGCTGTTAGATTGTTTTGATAAAAGGAACTTTTTGTTCTTTTTGTCTAGATAACAGTGGGACTTTTTTCTGGTACACACACACACGCACACCAAAAAGGCCCCGGGGTTGACCCAGCCTCTAAAAATTGGTACCAGAGAAATCTGGGAAGATAAAGCGGCCAGGCGTGATACTGACCACATCACACTTTTATGTGCCGAAGGCCATGGAAAATACGGGCTTAACACCTATTCCTCAATATGCTTTAATGGCATGGAACGGAATTTTACCTTTACCTTAATAGATGCAACGTATTTTCAGAGCTGTTATGAATTTTTATAACAACTTAGAATCATTCTTTTTCAAACTCATACTACAGAAATGAATAGATTATTTAATACAGACTAAAAGCAGACAAAGAATAGAAATCCAGGAAGCAAATCAGCCAAATAAATCTGGATATATTCAGTTTACAGGAACTGACGTTTTCGCTTAGGGTTAGTGGAGGCTTCATTTGTCTATTTTTTCTTGGTTTACTTACTTTTATAATTGGTTTGGATGATGAGGAAAGTTAGACAACTTGGTAATCACTGGACATATCATGAGAAGACAGAAGTTAGAGAACTTGGTAATCACTGGACAAGTCATGAGAAGACAGGAGTTAGAGAATTTAGTCTACATCAAAAGCCTCAGGAGAAAAAGAAGTAGAGAAAGACCAATGGAAAAAAAAAAAAATCTCAAACTGCTGACTCACACAAAAGGCACCACAAAAGGGAGCACTTCAGTTGACTGCCAACACCAAGGACAACACACTGAAACATGACATAAAATGATACAAAAGTCAAATATTTTTCTATTACAAAGGCTATTTCTTCATGATTTCCTTCAAAGTTTCTGAACAATGAAATCATCATTAAACCTGGCCACTCCCAGAATCCAAATAATATAGGTTTCAAATTTCTCCATTCCTCCAGGTTTAGACTCTGTACTTTTACTTCTCACCTCATTTTTGTTTTTGAAGCAGTGTGGAATTTCATAGTCTGGTGCCAAAGATTCCTAAAGTATAAACATAAATGTTTATAGCAATATCTTAATGTCTGCAGTATCTAGCCACATCTACCTGCCGCAGTCATTAAGATAACACTACGATACCAGAATCGATACTGGGTTAGTGCACAGTTATTTTCCAAATGCACTGTAGAAAGAGTGAGGAAAGCTGGCAGAAAGCAAGATGAACACATACAAATGAACAACATATAACAAACCAATATTTCGGCAAAAGCCTTTTACAGGATCACATACAAAAACAATACAACAGATAAAAACATGAAAATTAGATGAAAAATTTACACGTGGCATTGTTTAACAAATAAATAAGATTTTTAAGGGCGTGCATCTTTCCCATCGCAACATATGCCTGTGAGACCTGGACACTTAACAAAACAGCTGAGAAACACATAAATGCCTTTGAATGTAAATGCTACCAAGAGTTCTCCAAATATCGTGGACACAAAAAAGAACAAATATATCTATACTACAAGAGCTTAATATTCAAGAAGGCTGGCTAGTAAAGAGGATTAAAGACAGAAAACTTAAATATTTTGGACACATTACACGTCATGATAATTTAGAGAAGACCATATTGGAAGGATACATAATGGGAAAAAGAAAGAGAGGAAGACCAAAACGAAGATGGCTGCAAGACATCATTGATGATCTGCAAATGGATGCCGCAGCAGCAGGCCATCTTGCTCACAACCGAGAGGCCTACAGGAGTGCTGTTTGGGAGGCAAAGTTCTGCAGGGGACATGCAAATGAATGAATGAATTGTTTAATACATTAACACATTTAATTTAATTAATACATATAATCCATTAGGAAGCTATCATCCAGGAAGAGACGTGTTGTAAAAATCTAACTAGGAAAAGTAATTTCTGATCAGGAATGTCGGGATGTGGTAGAATATTATATACTGGTAGAAAAATGAGCAGACATTTCTCCTTGACCAAGATCAGTAGTTCTTTTTTGAGAGTGACCCTAAACCAGTAACGGTAACTGACTGACAACTGACTCACGTAAATATTATTTCAACACTTACAATGAACTGAAGAAAAAGATGTGAAGAATTATAATAACTTGTAGTGTATTCACACAATTAAATGTCTTTCATAACATTTGTTACAAACACAAAGGGAAAAATACATTGATTCTGTTTTCAAATATACATTTCTATTAAACAATTGTTACATTTATCATGAAAAAATGTGATATAGTCTCAAATGCTGATTATTAATAATTATGATCCAAAAAAGTAATGATTAACATTTATGATCCAAATTATAATAATATAAAGGTAAAGGTAATCCTGTCATGCCATATAGGCACATAGGGATATGGCCCGGCTGCCTTCCCTTTCCCAACTCCGGAAGAAGTCGGGTACCCATTTCTACAGCTGGGTGACTGGGGTGCCTCTGGCCGCATTCGAACTTATGAACTTCGCCATGAGAGGCCAGTGCACTAAACACTTCGCCGCTCAGACACCCACATATATATTCTTGATAAATTCATGCAAAAAATTATAAGTTATGGCTATGAGTTATGTGTAAAGAATGTAACATGAATCAAGGTGGTTATATTTGTGTATAAATAATTCATACAATAATCATATGTTTATGTCACCCATAAAAAAAAAACAACAAAATATACACAAAATGGTCCTACGGTATCTGTCAATTTATCAAAGCTTTCATCCAGGCTGATATTAACATTATGATGTGATAGCTGTTTAAATTGTTGTAAATGCTAAAAATAGTATCACATCATTTATTGTTAAAACACGACAGTCATAATGAATGATAACAAAGAGTGTTTGTGTGTCACAGGTGTTATCTGGCAGTCTACTCACTTCTTAACTTTCACCAACAGTGAACTTTAACCTACGCAATGCTGTTTTTATGTCCCCTTTAGAGTTTCACGTAGTCGACCTCTTTTTTTTTTTTTTCTGTTGTGTTCCACTTGATAGCTTGTTTTGGGATTCCCTGATTGTTTCTTCTCATCATGTGACCAACATATGTCCATTTTCTTTTTCTGATCACCCATGAGACAGGTTCTTGTTTGCTTATCCGTCTTATCTCTGCGTTGTTCTTGAATTCGTTCCACTGTATACCGACTATTTTCCTTAAGCATTTCTCTTCAAAAGAGTCTAATTTCTTGTCTATTTCTTTAGCTGTTTTCCAGCTTTCACATGCATAAATGAGGGTGGATATTACATTTGAATTGAATAATCTTAACCTGGTTTTTGTGAATATACATTTTTGAATGGCATATGTTCTCAAGAATCTTGAAGGTCAATGATGCTTTTGCAATTCGAATTTTAACTTCCTTTCTGGTGTCACCATCCTGGTCTATGTAGCTGCCGAGATATGCAAATCGGTTTACTTCTTCAGCAGCTGTTCCCTCTATGCATATTTGATAATATTTTTATGATATCTGATACACAGCTGTATTTCTGCACTGCCTGTTGAAAGTGCTTATATCCTGCAGTGTCTCTGCTGTTCGATTGAGTGTGGTGCGAATAGAAACACAAATGTGTCAAATAAGCAACAGTGAGTCACTGCTTTCAAGAAGGAGGTTGGTTCTGTGTGTCAAGTTACTAAGTTTAGAGCTATGGCACCACTGTGAGCTGTGAACTTCGTATGGACAGTGTTGATGGTTCTTACTTATGTCTATTTGGCCAATGGTAAACTGCGATGGACTTTGTGTATCCTGATTTGGCTTGGCGCCTTAGCTATGAAGTTCACACCATGAGCAACGCTGACTATTTTCACATTTGAACTGTTTTAGTTCCTGAAATGGTGCTCTCACTGGGTGGCTCATCATCAAGGACTGATGTGAAGGACCATCGATGAACATTTTGTGTGATATTCACTGGCACAGGCAGTGCAGCAACTATGAATTCTGAATATAAACACAGAAACATGAATATAAAGAAGAATAATTCCTAACTGTCTTCACAGACCTTTGAAATCTAATCTCTGGTAAGGATAAATACTTAAATCCCATCTTTGATTATGGCAGCAAGTCGGATGACACCACCACTGTAGCCACCATGACGGATAGCCAATGAGACTGCTGTTTGTGGGTGATAAGAAGAAAAAAAACATTACCTATTTAGTTATCATCATTATCATCATCATCATCATCATCATTACTGAACTCCAGACAAATCTCTGATCTCCTTTCAGCATTCAGCAACTGATGACATTAGTTTTATGCTGACTCACAGTTCTCGTTTGTAAAACAAGACAAACAAATACAACAAAGTCTAGTGTGATCAAAATTCAGGCCATGGATGCCAATACTTTGGAAAAGTTTCATATCTTTGTGGTAGCTATGTCATTTCAATGCAAAAGAATTTGTATTTTAAAGAAAATGTGGGTAACCTTTAATGAATAAACACTACACTATGCTAAAAAAAATACACAGTACAGACTTGGTGAATTTTCAAACTGACAATAATATAATTATATTTTTAAATGTGAAAAATGTTCCTTCATCCATGCAGGATTTGCCGAAACATCAGATGTTAAACATTCCACTGTGGAAAAAAAACAAAACATTGAGATTTTGTCATGGACTCCTGGTCCGTATACCACCAATTGGGAAACACTGTCCTAGGCTAATGAAGTCACATAATGATGAAGGAAGTACTTCTATGTTAGCCAGGCATCTCTTATGCCACTGTAGTCACATAACGATGAAGCAAGTACTTCTACGTTGGTCAAGCATCTTCTAGGCTACTGTAGTCACATAATGATGAAGCAAGTACCTCTGTGTTAGTCAGGCATCTCCTAGGCTATTAAAGTCACATCTATTTCATACATACTGTAACTGGTCCTTGACATAAGCTGTAAAAAATGTAAAGTAATCCTGTTGTGCCATGGAGACATGATGTTAGTGCCCATATTTTTCTTGACCTGTCAGGGTGATGTGGTCAGCATAACATCTTTCTTCCCTGCCTCTAGATCAAGCCAGGTACACATTTCTACAGCCTGGGTGACTGGTGTGCCTCCAGCCATATTTAAACCATCAACTTTCAACTTGAAAAACTACCATATACTGTATCTTTAATGTATATCAGCTGTACTTCTGTCTACGCTAGTTGCTCCCTAAATGCACATTAGCTGACCATCGGTGTATGTTAGTAGGCCATAAAAATAATCTATTCTGGGATGTGTTGCATCTTCATTTTGACAAAAATGATCATTTGCAAATAAATAATTCAGAATGACCAAATTCAATATCACAAATACAATTTTAAAAACTATGACACTGATAAATATATCTTGAACTGATAATCTGTTGAATGTGCCTCACATATTTTATAGCATTCAAGCTAGCAACAAATCCTAGGCTTGGCTCCTTCATCAGACTAGACCTGTAAGCTGTGTACAAATGCTGATTGAGAAGTAGTAGTAGAAGTATAATAGGCCTAGCAAAGACTGCATTTCAGAGAATGAGAAACATATTAGCTAGCACATCTTTATCAATGAATGTTAGAAAACAAGTCCTAAAATGCTATATTGAACCTATCTTGTTATATGGAAGTGAATCATGGACAATATGCAAGTCTGCACAAAAATCATTGGAAGCAGCAGAAATGTGGTTTATTAGAAGAATGTTGCGAATCCCCTGGACAGCAAAAATAACTAATGAAGAATGTATGAGAAGAGCTGGAGACACAAAAAAACCTTGTCAAAAAGATAAGAGAGAGACAATGTACTTTCACAGGACATGCAATGAGAAGAGGGGGCATTGAAAATATTATAACAACAGGAAAAATAGAAGGAAGAAGATCAAGAGGAAGACCAAGAGAAATGATACTGCACAGTCTGACGGGATGGTGTGAGAGGAGATCACCAACTGAACTGATGGCCTGCATGAAGGATCGGGTACTCTGGAGAAGGATAATAGTCAATGCCAGTCGGCACAGCACATGATGATGGTGATAAGTAGAAGTAGTAGTAGTAGTATTAGTAGTAGTAGTAGCAGTAACAGTAGTAGTAGTAGTAGCAGTAACAGTAGTATTAGTAGTAGTAGTTAGTAGTAGTAGTATAGTAGTAGTAGTAGTAGTTAGTAGCAGAAGTAGTTAGTAGTAGTAGTAGTAGTTAATAGTAGTAGTAGTAACAGTAGCAGTAGTAGTATTAGTTAGTAGTAGTAGTATTAGTTAGTAGTAGTAGTAGTAGTTAGTAGTAGTAGTAGTAGTTAGTAGTAGTAGTAATATTAGTATTATTAGTTAGTTGTAGTATTAGTAGTATTAGTAGCAGTAGTAGTAGTAGTTAGTAGTAGTAGTAGCAGTAGTAGTATTAGGTAGTAGTAGTATTAGTAATAGCAGTAGTATTAGTTAGTAGTAGTACTTAGTAGTAGTAGTAGTAGTAGTAGTACTTAGTAGTAGTAGTAGTAGTACATGAATCTAATGAACAGAAAAGTGACATAACAAAACCACTAACAACCCTGACCTACCTGCCCACCACATCTGCTATCCAAGCCTGCATCAATCAATCCCACTGATACCACATCTCAACAGTAGTGACACAGATCTCTGAGGCCACTGTGGTCTGCCTTGCCCAGCTGCTCTCTTACCATCTCCAATCTAAAAAATGGTAATAAAGAGAGGTAATAAGGAATGAAGATGCTGTCCCATTTGGTAGTCAGTGACTAATAGCTGACATGCCAACATCAGGACTGGTGAACCATAGCTGACATACTAACATCAAGACTGGTGACTCATAGCTGACATACTAACATCAGGACTGGCAAACCATAGCTGACAAACTAACATCAAGACTGGTGACTCATAGCTGAAATACTAAAACCAAGACTGGTGAACAATAGCTGAAATATTAACATCAAGACTGGTGAACCATAGCTGAAATACTAACATCAAGACTGGTGAACCATAGCTGAAATACTAACATCAAGACTGGTGACTCATAGCTGACATACTAACATCAAGATTGGTGAACCATAGCTGACATACTAACATCAAGCCTGGTGACTTATAGCTGACATACTAACATCAAGACTAGTGAATAATAGCTGACATACTAACATCAAGACTGGTGAAACATAGCTTATATACTAACATCAAGACTAATGACTCATAGCTGACATACTAACATCAAGACTAGTGAACAATAGCTGACATACTAACATCAAGACTGGTGAAACATAGCTTATATACTAACATCAAGACTAGTGACTCATAGCTGACATACTAACATCAAGACTGGTGAACCATAGCTGACATACTGACATCAAGACTAGTGAACCATAGCTGACATACTAGCATTAAGACTGGTGACTCATTGATGACATACTAACATGACTGGTAAACAATAGATGACATACTAACATCAGGACTGGTGAATCATTGCTGACATACTAACATGAATGGTAAACAATAGCTGACATACTAACATTAGGACTGGCGAACCATAGCTGACATACCAGCTTCTGGACTCATGAACCATAGCTGACCAAGACCCTGTCCCACCTCTCTGTTGCTACCATCACTAACAGATTTAGCATGTCTAACATGGCAGGGATAGCCATACTCCTCATGGTGATGGAGCCTGCTAAAGAACTATTCAACACCCTCCCTTTTTAGTTCCACTCCAGGGACTGACAAAAAAATAATTAGCTATCGAAATCAACTCCCAATTTACCAGCTTGATGTGCCTCAACATCTTCACAACACTGGCTGCAAAAGAACACCAGCTCAAGGTTCCTGGGAGACAAAAGAAGAGGTACCTAGATAATGTGGAAGGTTGCCAAGTGGTCACTGTGGTGAACAGCATCTCCCATTTGCACTTCATAATCCACCTCAGTAACAACAAACTGTCTACTTCTGATTAAGAAAAATCATATCTTGAAAACTATGCTACAACACTGTGGCATTATGTACACAAGATTATCCATTTCATTTTATTCATTTGCTTGTCCCATGCAGAACTGTGCCTCCCAAACAGCACTCCTGTAGGCCTCTCGCTTGTGAGCAAGATGGCCTGCCTCTATTGCATCCATTTGCAGATTGTCAATGAAATCTTGCAGGCATCTTTGTTTTGGTCTTCCTCTCTTTCTTTTTCCCAATATGTATCTTTCCAATACGGTCTTTTCTAAATTATCATGAATTTTAATGTGTCCAAAATAGTTAAGTTTTCTGTCTTTAATCCTCTTTACTGGCCAGCCTTCTTGAATATTAAGCTCTTGTAGTATAGATATATTTGTTCTTTTTTGTGAACATGATATTTGGAGAACTCTTCTGTAGCACTTACATTCAAAGGCATTTAAGTGTTTCTCACCTGTTTTGTTAATTGTCCAGGTCTCGCAGGCATATGTTGCGATTGGAAAGATGATCTTATTTTTGTGGTTCTGCCTGCTCCTCTCCACAGAAGATTATCCACACAACATATATCCGAGGCTAGAACATGGGATGCAGGAGGATAAAGCAGAATATTCTGGTGATTTTCTGTGTGTAGAATGTAAACTGTAGATGTACTGCTATTCATTTAGAAATAGTAATACAGAAGCAGCAACTTTACAGTTGAAATGACTTTAATGATGCACTAGGTGACGATGAGCGATATGACAAGAACAACAAAGGTATCAACAAAATCCATGGACACAAGACTGGACATCTCCACGATATATGTTACCGGCAGACTAATGTCACCATCAGAACAACCTAATACACTCTGTTCTACATCTATTTCACTAAACAACGTTTCTAACAGCCTAATCTACGTCTATCTCAGACGATACACAAAACACACCTGTCCCTCAGTCATATGATTTTTCTTTCACCTGACCTTTTTCCTATCATTCCCCATCCGTGACCCTCGTGCAACCTGAGACAAGGAGATGGACTCTACTCACAAACAGCTGATTACTTTAGAAGATAACTCATTTTATACAAATGTTCCAATTCTCAGATGAGTTATCTATCTTACATCCAAACATTCAATATACTGCTATAAGGAGAGCAAGCAGAAGATATACGTTAAGTAATCTTTCTGTTCAAATGATGCTCACTTCAGTGGTTCCCAAAATTGTTACAGTCAAGGATGCACAAAGTTAATAATAATTTACTACGGACCTCCCTATACAGTCTCTCTAAACTCCCCTTCACACTATGTACACATTTAAAATCACATGTTTTTAGTTTTACATAAAGTCTAGTCTTGTTATGTGGACCACTACCTGATCCTTTGTATCCCAAAGTTTGGGAACCACTGCTACAGTTTGTGTGGAAATAAATGGACCAGACTGCACAGTATATAATCTAAATGCATTCAGACCTATGTTAAGAACAAAACACAACAGTCTACTGTACCTGAGAGAGAGTTCATGTGCTGCTTGATTTAGGCTGATGATGATCTGTGTGTCCGCAACAGACCCTGAGTGCTTGTGACAGACACTGAACACCAGAAGTAGATGTTATGTTGTTCATGACCTTTGCCAGTTTCAGCCAGGCTCAGTTGCAAATGTAAGGTCTGAAAGTGGAGAGTACTGAAAATTGATGTACTACATCAGATTTATTGTTGGTGTATCATATCAACAATTTGTTTGAAAACATCAAATATATATCCATACTTACTTACATCCTTCCAATGCCGCTAAATGGTCACATAGGGCCCGCATAGTAAAGAGAATTAAATAGAGAAAACTTAATATTTTGGATGCGTTAAAAGTCATGATAATTTAGACAGGACCATCTTGGAAGGTTACATAATAGGAAAAAGTGGTGTTTCTGTTTCTTCTGCTTTCAACATCTCAGCAGTCACTTTTATGATCATGCATGGTAGGGTACAGTGGTCCTATTCTTTACAGATCCCAGGACCACACGGGAGGATGTTTGTATATCTTATCTTATCTCCTTTCCGTGCCGTTAAACATCACATAGGGCTCGCAAAGTAGTTCGCCAATTTTTCCTGTCTTCTGCAAGTCTTTCAACCTCATCAAAGGATTTTATACCTGTTAATTTGGCCTCTCTTAATAATGTCCTCTTCAGAGTTTCACACGGTCTGCCTCTTTTTCTTTGGCTTGTTGTGTTCCATTTGATAGCTTGTTTTGGGATTCTCTGATCATTTCTTCTCATCAAGTGACCAACATATGCCCATCTCCTTTTCCTGATCACCCATGAGACTGGTTGTGGTTCAGTCATCTGTCTTATCTCTGCATTGTTCTACATAATTTTCACTTGTTGCTGCGCAGTAGCAGATACACTCCGTCTTCGGCAGATCAGGTTGTTCGTGAACTATTCTCGATTTTGCCGTTTGAACCTGTGGTGCAATGTGCATTCAGGCCCTGTCAGTCCATTTCCCTTTCTCAGCATGGGCTTGGTGATGACGACGATGGAGTTGTATTCATAAATAAGGCAAAGGTCGACTAAGGAGAACAAACTTCACCCAAAGATGACCCAACAAGCTAACAAACAACTACAAAGCAAGCCTCTGTGATCATTTTGCAAATTTCAAAACAAAAATTCACAGAACCTACCAGGCATACAGAAAAGGGCAACCCAAAATAGTAGAAGTAAACATGTGATAGGAACGGATTACATACAAAAAAGCGATCCCTAAAAATGCTAGGCACACATATACAAAGATTGATAAGTTAAAATGACAAAGAAAATTGTGATGGAAGCATATTTATAAACCTAAAATAAGAAAAAAACAGTACAGATGGCTATACCAACAGGTGCATACTCCAGTATCCACATGGCAGAGACTGAAGAAAATACAAAATAACAGCCCGCAGCAAAAACAAACAAACAAACAAACAAACAAGCAAAACATATGAATACTACAAAGTCTCCGGAAACGACCAAGTGATAATCTACAGACTGAAAATAAGCATTGCGGGCTGAGACACCATCGATACCAGAAGCTGAAAATTGGCTCAACAGACCTATATTCTTGCAGCAAAGAACAACAGATACATTACTACATCCTCTAGGTTTGGCAGCTATACAATCAACTCAGCCAAAAGACCTGACCAGACCTCAGCCCTCTACAAGAGAAGCTCCACGGTGACGCTGAAAACCTGATACGAACTGCAAGATTTGTGAGAGAGATTGGTATCGATGTCTAAGCGAACGACGAAGACACAAAATACTGTAACAAGTCATAGTGCAATTTCAGCCGGAACCTGTTATCAACGATTTTTTTTTTTTTTAGCTTTCCGGACGAAATATTTATGACATATTTATGGAACATGAAAAAATACTAGCCTGGTCGTTCTGATCATGATACCAAAAACTATATCTACACAGATATTCAGACAAATGTAAACTGCAAAACTATATCTATACAGATATCCACACAAAAGTAAACTGCAAAACTATATCTATACAGATATCCACACAAAAAGTTAACTGAAAAACTATATTTACACAGATTTTCACACAAAAGTAAACTGATGGCTAAAGCAAATGGAGGACAAGGATACAGTTGTTTGGACAACATGATGAGGATAATTTGGATTCACTTTGGTGTCCTGTAAGAACGACACTGAACGATAAACCAAATTTTGTCTAATTCTTCAAAAGGATCAAGAAATGTTATAGAAAATGGCGAAGACTTCTTTGAACGAGGTTAAGCCGCTTACAACTTGCCATTATGACATTTCGTTCTATGTGGACAAAAACATTGAAAACTTACTGTTATTTTAATCACATAAATCTATTTAACAGAGTGTAATAAATTTTTCTGTTATATCAAACAAAATACCCTAAATGTACTTTTCAGACTGGTTTGGGGATTCCCCCCCTCCCCCGCCCCCACTCATGATTTGGCAGAGAATCAAATAAATCTGGCTAGCTAGGAGGGCCTTGGTCGCAGCTGATCCACAACTTCAAATGTTGTCGTTTTAAAGTTGATGTACCAGGCCGACACGTTCAAGGTAAATTTATATAACGTGTTTTCGATTGAGAAAAATGTGCTATGTTTCTTTGTTGAACGTTGTTCTGACTGTTCCGTAACTTGTCACCTCACTCATGCCCTTGACTAATCACTTGCACCACCAACAAGAAACGCCCATGTCGTACTTGAACTCTAGGTTTAGATAAACTGCTGCAAGGTTAAGGTAAACGTTAACCGAGTTATAAAGGTCTAGTTTTGTCATGAGCTCACATCAGGTCATATCTTGCAAGGAAACGAGTTTTGCTAGTTTAGATGGCCTAGTTAATACCGGGTGTATTTGATTCCGGATCAAAGGGCACATTCTGTGATAGAAATTACCCAGTGACAGAAGAGTGTGGTGATTTTCTTTTTATCTTGAAATAATCCGGTAGAAGTATTTCTGTTTATTGGTGTTTGCTGATTTTTTTTTTTTTTGGATGTACAGCTGAGTCAGGTAAGGTAAAATAAGTAGAAGGACACAAATGATTAGTGTATAAGTATATAAAACTAAGTATATAACTATATATGAAGCCAGTCCAGTAAAGCTGAGATAACAAAATACACTCCACCATGTTCCCTTCTGAACACAGCCTCTTACAAGCCACAGTTTCTTACAAGGCAGGGCTAAGTAATTCATTTCATTTTATTCTAATTTTTTCCATTCTTATTTTTTTACATAGCATTCATATGAATTCATATTTTATCTTCTCTCTCTGTTTCTTCATCCTGTGTGTTTTTGTATGATTAAGATTCACACCAAAAAGTTACAACTTTGTGCTCATTAAGTAATAAAGCTGTTCCTAATTTTTTCCTACTTTGTACATATTACATTACAGCCTGCTTTATTTTAAAATGTAAGAGCAGCATTATAGTCATTATTTTCATCTTATTATTATTCTTATTATAAACATCTGGATATGAACATTTTGGCTATAGTTCGATATTATGCAGTGTATGATTTCATATGATGAAATATATATGTCTTGTCTTGCCGTGTCTTTCCTCATTTACTGCTAGGTGTATAGGTGAAGTGCAATTGTCTCCCAATGGCTCACCTGTTGGCTTCATACATTGAGATATTCAAGGACTCTGCTATACCACTGGTCCATCGTTTGCATGGGCGGCCCCTTCCTCTGCCTTGTGTGGTCTGTAAAACATTGCTCTCTGTGATACATGTTCTGTTGGTAGTCATGACACGTGACTGAACTATTTTATTTGCCGTTTTTTAATATAGTTCAGAACGGGTTCAACTTCTACTTTATTTCTAATGACATCATTTCTGAATCTGTCCATTTTTGATATTCCAAGAATTCTTCTCAAGAATCTCATTTCAGCTGTAATTTTCCTTTTGTCTTTTGCTGTCAGCATCCATGCTTGGCATTGGTAGCACAAAGTTGGTATGAAGATTGTCTTATAGATAGTTCTTTTGGTTTCCAGTGAGACATGCTTGTTGTTTAGTATGGGAGCCATTTGCCCAATAAGTTGGTTCGCTATGTTACATCTGTTTTTGATCTCTATGTCTATTTTTCCTTTTATTGAGAAAATGCTTCCGAGGTATTTGAAATGTGTTACTTGCTTCATAGTATGGTTTTCCAGTGTAATGTTTATTGCCATGTCTATTCTTGCGATGGATGAAAGATAGGTGTGTGTGTGTATATATATATATATATATATATATATATATATATATATATATAATTATATATATAATAGTTGAATTAGTTTTTCTTCATGTGCAATAATTTTTCATCATGTGCAATCACCCTAGAAAAAGTTGGCAGTAGTTGATCTCCAGCATGCTGATTACTACCTGCCTCTTCACATTGTTAACACATGTGATATTTTTGTTGTCCATGTCATGATGGTTTTCCACCGTGGTATATTTTTGTTTTCAAACTGATTAATGTCATCATACCTCTCCTGTTTTCCCTTAGTGGTTCCCACATGTATAGTTTTTCACTGTATGTAAGTAAAATCTCCATATGTGGTCACAGTATTTTCATTGTATGATGTTATACTTCTCGTTATTTCTGTTTTTATATTTAGTACTTAATTTCTGTTCATTGAATCACTTATTATCAACTTATACTATATTTACATAGCAACAATTGATGTCTTGGATTTTAATTTTTGTTAATTTAAAATAATTAAACTAAATAATAAAACAATACCTTGAACCTAGTTTTTTTTTGATTTTAACTTTTTGTCTTCTTTTATGTTTCTGTTATTTCACATCACTAGTTTTGTTGTCTTTTATGGTTCTGTCTTTTCACAACCCCAGTTCTATTGTAAGTCTGATGTAATCACTTGATGTGGTGACCTTGAGATTTAATGATCATTCTCCATCTTCTGTTTTCTTGGCAATGACCAGATCTGTGACTATAAATCTCCATCATGTTTGGATGTGTCTTTTTAGTCAAAGTTTTTTAAAGCAGTGTCATTCTTTTTTGTCTTCGGTACTTTCAAGCTATTTAAAATCTTGTACAGTTATAAAAGTTTTATGTACAAAAAAAAATTACTTTGTTTGTTTTTATATTTACTCTAGTGTCATAGTAAAGGATTCATCAGTGAAGTGTTAACATCTGATTTATAACATCATCTCATTATGTTTACATATGTTGGGAAAAGAAGTGTGAGGGTATTCATTTGTTATGGTTCTATTTTAAAATAAAGCTGCAACATTGTATTTCACCAGTGGATTTGAGATAAATTGAAAGCCAGCTATTCAAGCTGTAGTATGTGCATGACAGTTTACATATATAATTATGTTTTTGTGAACAATTTTCTGGTATGTTAGAAAAATTAGGTTGAAGATTAATTTTTAAAATACATTTTATTTTTTTTCATAATACCATGAGCTTTGCATAATAAATGATGTACATGATGATAAAATGTATCAGTGTCAATCTGTAGTTGAAACTTAACAGTTGATGTTTGTGATGCTGTTCAACACCTTCAGTCCCAGACAAGGGTTTGGGTGTGTGCGTGTGTGTAGGTGAACATCTTCATTTGTTTTCTTAGCTGTCCATGTGTGTGTAGGTGAACCTCTTCATTTGTTTTCTCAGCTGTCCATGCGTGTGTAGGTGAACCTCTTCATTTGTTTTCTTAGCTGTCCATGTGTGTGTAGGTGAACCTCTTCATTTGTTTTCTTAGCTGTCCATGTGTGTGTAGGTGAACCTCTTCATTTGTTTTCTTGGCTGTCCATGTGTGTGTGTAGGTGAACCTCTTCATTTGTTTTCTTGGCTGTCCATGTGTGTGTAGGTGAACCTCTTCATTTGTTTTCTTGGCTGTCCATGGTCTCAGTGATTGATTCTTGGGAAGCTGCATTGGTGATTTCCCCTTACCTTCCAGTGGATTGATTTTTGATTTGCTCCAGTAGTTTCTGATCGTCAAGAGTCTAAACTACGAGGCACCAGGTGGTTTGAAATCAGAATTTTCTGAAACAGATGAAGAAGTTCTAAGTGAAGCTGGCCACAAAAGAGAAATTATGACAACATTCAGAATTATTTTTTTTAAATAGTTCTCACAAGCATAGATTAACTCTTTCACTCCAAAACCACATTGGCATTTTAGGTAGAGCTTGCACATCTAAACAAATCAATATTTAGAGAGATATTTGGCCTGTTTATAAAATAAAAAAAAATAGTTCTCACAAACATAGATTAAATTGTTCACTCCAAAACAACATTGGCAGAGTAGGTAGATCTTGCACATATAAGCATATTAGTACTGAGAGAGATATGAATGAATAACAGACAGTTCTACCTGCAGCTTTCTTCTCTCAAAAAGCAGAAACTTTCTGCTATCCGTCCCTCTTCAGCCTCTCCCCGATCCACCACCGCTTGTGCTCCCACTAAGGTGGTTTTTATCCCTCCTGATATTCTACTTTTCAGCTGATGAATTGTCTGTCTTGGGGAAAGGTTTAGTTTGTTCCTCTCTGTCCTTCTGCTGACCAGTTCTCACTCCTTCAAGATGTCCACCATTTCCATCGCAGACTGCGTTTGAAGTTCCATTTCCAAGATGTGGCCCAACCATCTTATGATGATGACCCCTTTCTCTTGCTTCTCTTAACAGCCATCCACCTGGACACATCTTCAGCAGGAGCATCTCATTACTTGGATCTTTACATTGATCACACTCTTCACGAAATCTGCAAGCTTCGCCTTCCCTGTGTACGACACTCTAACCTGACGCCTGGGAAGCACTGCGCACTTTCATAACTTCAGCACAGACGAGATATCGTGATCAAGAGTGCAGACAAGGGCGGGGCCATTGTTTGTTGGGAGAAAGAATTGTACATCCAAGAGGCCATGGGTCAGCTGAGCAGCACTGAATTCTATGCCTCTCTTCCTCAAGATCCAACTCTGGCCAACAACCACCATGTTCATGACGTGATCAACGAACTCATCCACAAGACAGGTCTTTCTCTCTCTGCTACTCATCTTCACATCCACGACAGCTGCTTAGGGAAGCCATCCTTTTATCTACTCCCTAAGATACACAAACCAGGCAACCCGGGAAGGCCCATAGTGTCTGCTTGTTCCTTGCCTACAGAACAAATCTCTGACTTTCTGGTCAGTATCTTTCAAACTTTTGTCACTAGTTTGCCCACTTATCTTAAGGACACAAATCATGCTCTTATTGCTTTTGAGACCCTTACACTCCTGCCTGGTCACACCTACCATATCTTCACTCTTGATGTAGTGTCCTTATACACATCTGTCCTGCATGATCAGTGACTTCATGCTGTTAAGTTCTTTCTGAACAAAATTCATTTGAATTCAGTGGCCTTTACTTTGACCAGATTAGTGGTGTGGCCATTAACACCAAAATGGGCCCCAGCTACGCATGTCTGTTCATGGGCCACTTTGAACACAAGGTTCTGAGAGCATAAAGAGGCTCCTTTCCAGCCTTCTATAGATGCTACATAGATGATGGCATTGGGGTCACATCAGTGCCAGAGGAAGATCTTGACAACTTTATCAGTTTTATTAAGGAGTAAAATCCTGTCATTTCTTTCACCTCCCATGTCTCTACTACCTTTGCTAACTCCCTCAACATTGCCATTACTATTGGCCCTACCGGGCTTACTACTTCTGTCCACTATAAACCTACAGACTCTCACAGCTATCTCTTGAACTCTTCCTCTCATCCCAGATCATGTAAGGACTCTATTCCTTTTTCCCAGCTTCTTAGGTTGTGACGTTTGTGTACTGAGGATCAAGGCCATAAAATGCTAGTTTTCTTCCATCAACATGGCTGTCCAGAACATGTTCTCTTGTCATCTTGGAACCGCATCAACCATATATCGCAGCAACAAGCCCTCACTCCTAAACAGCACTGTAGCTCGGACAGAGTTAAACTGGTACTCATGCACCACCCTCATAGCTTGGCAGTTAAAAACATACTGTTTCGCCATCTCCATGTCCTCCATACCGAGCCTGACACACATGAACTTTTTGGGGAACCCCCATTGGTGGCCTACAGATGGGACAATAACCTCAGGGACCTTTTAGTTCGAAGTTGCTTTAAGATAGATGACACTTTTTGTGGTACCAGACATCGTAGATGCAACACTTGCCCATTTATTGTCAAGGCTAGCCAGATCTCCTTCCCTAAATCCACATTATCAATTCAGGAGGGTTTCACCTGCACTCCACGCAATGTTATTTATGCTATTATGTGCAAATGTTGTGGTATGAAGTATATAGGGGAGACCGGTTACGCTTAGGAGATCATTTTCACCAACATCATAACGATATTTCTAAGAGGGCCTGGATACCTGTGGCTAAACATTTTTGCCTTAGCAACCATAGGGGAAAACAGGATATTTCTTTTAGTGCGAACCGCTCTTGTTCTGATGTATGATCTCGGAGGGTCCTAGAACAGCGCCTTATTTTCCGGGCTGGCTGTCTCTACCCAGTAGGAGTTAACAATGTCTTCAGCTTCCTTTAACTTCTTTAGTTTTCCACCCCCCTCCTCTTTTTTTTTTTTGATTTATACTCTATTTTCTTGTCTCTTTCTCCTAGTTCCCTTTCCTATCGCCACCTTCTCTTCTTCTCTGGCAACCTATAGGTGTATATGGTCTTGTCATAGTTTCACATTCTCTCACTGCAGAATGTTCTTCATTCATTATCTCTCTTCTTCCTCCCCCCACACCTTTTCTTATAGCAGCTATTATGTTTCTGTTGCCCTTCCCCCACTTGTTTCCCTCCCTCTCTCTACCTCTTCTTGGCTCTGTCAGCTTATCCTTTGTATGGCCCCACATGTCTCTATCCCTCGTCTAGTGGACACACGTTTCTCTGTGTTTCCTGTGGAGGATGCCACATTAAGAGAATTTTCTTGTTTGGTTATACATTTTTATCTCATTTGTGTATGTAATCCTTGAAAAAGGCTCACGCCGAAATATTAGATGTTGTATGTTTTTCATTTATACATTCTCATCTTGGTCTCATACTTTCTGTTTGTTTTTTTCTCACTTTACTCACTCCCTCTGCCACCTTGTAAAGCTGCACCATACTCCTCTATCTACCTTTATTATTAGAACCAGTTTTACTACATTTGCCATCCCTTTTATCTGTCACATCTAAACATATCAGTACTGAGAGAGATATTTGGCCAGTTTATAAAATAAAAAATATAGTTCTCACAAGCATAGATTAACTCTTTCACTCCAAAACAACATTGGCAGTGTAGGTAGATCTTGCACATCTAAACATATCAATACTGAGAGAGATATTTGGCCAGTTTATAAAATTTTAAAAATAGCGCATATTTTAAAATTACGGAGTAACTTCCTTCCATTAATTCATGAGTGAAAAAGTATAAAACACTATTTTGTTGTAATAATAGTGTATAAAACACTATTTTGTGGTAATAATAGTGTATAAAACACTATTTTGTGGTAATAATAGTGTATAAAACACTATTTTGTGGTAATAACAGTGTAGAAAACACCATTGAAACATACAAATTATTTAGATTAAAATTGTGAAGAAATTGAGGAATTAGCCTTCTTGACTCAAAAATAGAAGTAAAATTCATATTTTCATTTTGTTTCTAGTCATAGTTTGATGAGTTACAGGTAGTGCAAATATTACACTTCAAGAGCTAGTTACAAGAAAGCTCTGATATTAATGATCAACCCACTTATTTCATCCTTAAAGTGAGGCTTAGATTTTGCATTATATGGAACTGAATACTAACCTGAAAGTGAAATTTTAATACATGACATACATGTCATATATTACTGATTTATAGTTGTCATCATATATGACTGATTTATGGATGTCATCAGATATGACTGATTTATGGTTGTCATATATGACCAGTTTATGTTTGGTTTTGGTATAAGAAACAAAAATGTTCACATATTTTTTTTTTTTTGTGGTGCTGACAATTTGCAGACTCCAGGTTCTCTGTAGATTTGAAAGTGACATAAGTAATTTAGTTCCAACATGAATGTATTAGACTTGTTCATATAGAACTTGTGTAACACAGGTATTATTGGTTAATAATGATGAGAAAGAGGAATTAGTTTATCACACACTTCTGCCTGGTGACACTCATGTTAATCTTTCAATTTTCGCAGGTGTCAGGATTGCTCTAACCCTAATTTCAACAATCATCAATTTTTTTTCCTACACTAGTTCTGCAGGATAAGTATGTGTCAGTATGTTTGCACATCAAATAACATCATAAATTGCCAATAATAATTGTCTACCTGGACATGTGTTAAATAATGCCCAAACTGGAAATATTGTCTGAAGTGAATGACTCGTGTACAGACCCAGCGTTTTTTTTTAAGTCAGTATTTTTTTTTGTGAAAAGTTTTGTCTCCCAACACATTTGAAGATGAATGGAGACCCGAAAACGAACACATTCAAGTATTTTTCTTATGGCAGTAATTTATTAAGGGAGAGAATTTTGATCAACAATCCAACAGCAGAAGTATATGGCATTGGAAAACTGTGTGTGAGTACCTTAATGTTGTCTGCATAATATGTCATATCCTTAAACTTTCATTACAAAGTAGGTGTTATTTATGTTATTTATTTATATTCATTTAATAACAGTAAGCAATGTTGATTGAGCATATTACTACAGATGTAAGTAAAATTACTTTATATTTTTCATGAAAGTTTTTATATTAAATGTTTTTTTTTTTGCAGCATTCAATTTTATTTTTTTTAAATCTGTTTTTGTAAAATTATTTTAATTGAGGTTATGAGAACTACCAATGTTTATTTTTGTACTTTCAAATTGTATATTCCTTATACTGTTTTATTGCCTAAGTTGTTTGTGTTTGAAGTTTAAGTTCATCATGAATCAGTGTCTCAGTACTTGCTTTTTTTTAACATGATATTTTTCAGGGTTACAAGCTGATGTTTGACACTCCAGTAGGATGTGAACATAGTAAATGGTATGGTGCTCATGCAACTATTAGGTCTGCTGCAGCAGAGAATTATGTTTATGGTGTTGTATGGAATGTTCACATGGAGGACATGGAGAGTCTAGACAGGTACATTTGTTGATATAAATTAATTTTTGTGACAAATTTTAATGTAAGTTTCATATGCAACTTTTATGCTAGAAGCTGGTTCAGGTGGTCATTCATCCAGCCAGTGTCACATTGATTTAAGAATTTATTGCTTGCTATATTCTTCTTTGATGTTCAAGTTCTTGGTCATGTTAAATCAGAAGCCTTGTTGCCAGGATGAAATCCTCTCCTCCCAGCAGCCACACAGCTTCTCTGTGGCCATGTCTGGTTGCATAGAATTGGGCAGTCCTGGAGTACATGCCCTGGAGTGGTTTTTGTCCCTCCTGTGATTAGCCTGAGGCTGGTGTTTTGCACCTTGGACAGGCATTTTGTGTTTATCTTTGATATTGTAGCCCAGGATGTGTTGCCATATTCTTTTGTAGGTCTTATGTTCCCTATAGAAACTTTCTGTATGATGTTGCTGTTGGCTCCCAAGTTCATGCCGACCAGATTAATAATTTTTTGTTTGCTTTCCTCTCTCTGTCTAAGATATGGGGCTTTTGTGTTTGCCTTTTATATAGCTTTACTCCAAGGTATACTGGATGCTCTTCATTTGTTACCTCTTCCCTTGAATATGATTTCTGGCTGGTTGGATAAGCAAAAACACGTGGTCTGTGTTCAGTTATGCCCTCAGTTGCTGGCCCATTTCTCAACAGTGTTGATTGCTTATTGCAACATGTGCTTTGCTGTCTTCAGCTGTTCTGTGGCTGTCCAGATGGTGAAGTTGTCAGCATGGAGAGCTCTTGAAATTGTGTTCAATGTATTCATGAGATCCGCCTAGGTGGAATCCCTTCTTTTCAAATTGTGTCGAAAGCCTCGGTTAAATCTATGACCATGGCCAGTACTTTTTTTCTTCCCCTGGAAAGCATTTTCTATCTCCTGTGGAAGATACACTAGCTGGTCATTGGTGCTATTGTTTTTACTATATGCTGATTGTATGTTCCTGAGCCGGTGGTTCATCTCTAGTTTGATCAATCTAGAATTTACCATCATTTCCAGAACTGCATCAGCTACGAGACACTGAGAAATAATTACTGGCCCAGTGAAACCACTAAAGAAGATAAGCTCTACGGTTCCATACATGAGTTACAAAAAACAGTGAAATTTATCCAAGAGACAGGACTGCAGATATAGACAGACAGTGCGAACGAAGAAGAAGAAGAAGACCATCATTTCCATGACTTTACCCAGGCAGTTCAGAAGGCTGACTGGTCTTTGTCTTTTTTTTTTTTTTAACCAGATGGGAATAATGATTGCCTCTCTTCATTTGTCAGCGAATTTGCCAGAGCACCATGAATGATTGTAGATCTCCAGGAATTTTGATTGAGCTATGGGTCCCAGGTGCTTGATCATTTCATTTGCGATGCCTTCTTTTCCTGGACGTTTTCTTGTTTTCACTTTGTGGATTGTGAGAGTTGAGTTCTGCTGAGGTAAATGGTGCCCTGCTCTGGATTTTGTTGTTTTAGTTTTTCCCTGGTTGCTTTTCAGACTCTATATAATTTGTGATCTTGACAGAATGGTGGTGCTTTCAGTGGTGTAATAGTCTGCCATGATGTTTGCTGCTATTTTGCCTGTGTAGTGTTTGTCATTCTCTTCCATTCTTTTTGACTGTATTGCTTCTTGTGGTAAGGGTGTCTTCATTTAGGGTCCTCACTAGGTTCCATAATTTTGTTCTATCTTTTTCCATATTGAGGCTGCTGGTTTTTTCCTGCCAAGATCTTTTGGTTTCTGTTCTTTTTTGTTGGCTGAACATTTCTTTTATCTGGTTGTGTGGCCGGTTGGTATACCTTGTTGGGTTTTCCTCCATTTGACCATACATCGGTCAGATTTGTGTAAAATCTGTCTAGGGAGCTGCTCCAGTTTAGCTTATAGTTTTTTTCCTTTTGCCACATGGAATCAATTTCATTGCTGTGTTTCCGTGTTGTGGTTTATGTCATTTGATTGTTGGATGTTCAGAGTTGCTTGCTAAGCCCAATGTTGAAATAGGGCATGGTCAGCCTTTTTGAAATTCCAGCTTGGAGATGTGCTGTATGGTTGCTGGCATTCTGCACTGGTAATTGTAGTTGTAACTGGAGTGTGCTCACTTCCTCCTAGTTGGCTGTTGACTTTTCTTGTTGTGTGACGATGGATGCCATCTGTTGATATGGCTAAGTCGGGCATGTTTCTCTTTCTCTATGCTTTTGAGTAATAAGTTGGCTCATCTTCAGGTCGGTTTATCAGTATTAGTTGGTTCTGTGATCCAGTCTTTAGCCTCTTCTTTCTTGTCATTGTTTACCCCAGGTTAACCAAGTGACTGTTGAAATCCCCTACCATAAAGTGTTTTGATGCACTTACTTCTACTTTGTGTAACTTTATAGCTGAAGCTGGTTGGATGTAGCAGTTGGTGATCATTATATGTTCCCTGGCCAGTAGGATTTTGATTGTCAGATATCATAGTTCACAGTCCCCTGAGCTGCTCACTTCCATCACAGGGATGGAAGTTTTAACCAGAGTGAGGGTACTGCCTTTCTCTCAGTATGTTCTCTGTTGTCCAAAGATTTCTCTACTCTTACAGAGAATCTCTGGGGCTCTGTTAGGTGAGTCTTGCAGTTCTAGCTTCTTGTTCTTCACTTCTTCTATGTTCCATTGAGGCACTTTTAGGTTTGGACTTTTCATGTCAATAGCTCCACTCTGCCTCTCCCTGACCTTCATGTTAGCAGTGGTGCTGGTAGCTTAGGCAGGTCCCTTCAAGGACTGATGCCATTCCTCATCGGTAGTAGCTGATAGGAATGACACCCATGATGTCAATTTCAGTGCGTGATCATGACTTGTCAATATGTGTCCCCTGATTTTCACTGATTTCTGTGCAGTAGCTGACACACTCCATCTTCAGGAGACCAGGTTGTTCCTGACTGATTTTTGATTGTGCCATTTGATCCAGTTGTGCAGTGTGCACCCTGTTTGTTTACCTTCAGTTGTATATCTAACATATTTTCTCTGTTTTTTGTTTGTTTGTTTTTTGACTGTCTACCTCCAGGTCTATATTTTAGTTTCTATAGCTCTGAAACTTCTGCAGTCTTCTGCCTCCACTAATCTTAACACATCTCCTATCTTTTATATCAAGTTCTGTACCCTTATTCCACTGTCACTTTTGAGTTTTCAAGATATGATCCATCTTGTGATGCCTTTGATGTTGGCGGTTATTGATGTGAGGTCTCCCTGCCTTTGATGTTGGTGGTTATTGATGTGAGATCTCCCTGCCTTTGATGTTGGTGGTTGTTGATGTGAGATCTCCCTGCCTTTGATGTTGGTGGTTGTTGATGTGAGATCTCCCTGCCTTTGATGTTGGTGGTTATTGATGTGAGATCTCTCAGCCTTTGATGTTGGTGGTTATTGATGTGAGATCTCCCTGCCTTTGATGTTGGTGGTTATTGATGTGAGATCTCCCTGCCTTTGATGTTGGTGGTTGTTGATGTGAGATCTCCCTGCCTTTGATGTTGGTGGTTGTTGATGTGAGATCTCCCTGCCTTTGATGTTGGTGGTTATTGATGTGAGATCTCTCTGAAGCTGTAGCTGATGCTTGAAGATCATGACTGACAAGGTTTATGAGCTTCTCTCTCTCTTACATTCTGTACAAGGTTTATGAGTTTCTTTTCCATTCTGTACAAGGCTTATGAGCTTCTCTCTCTCTTCCATTCTGTCAGGTTTTAGCCAGTTCTTCCATACCTCAGTACAGTATATCAATGATGAAAAGATTAGATGGCAGCAGATGTTTCTGGAGATCTTCCAGCTCAGATCAGCCAAGAATATGACGTTGTACAGTCTCTTATCTGTTGCAATGGATGCCAAATGTTATTTGATGCAATATGGTTTATCCTATTTGCAGTCTGATCGTCTCTGTAGATTAGTCTTGTTGATGTAAAGAAGTATTGCAATTATATTTTTGTCACTTTGCTTGAACAAGACATCTGCAATATTTGAAAGTGGTGTGTCTGCTTTCTTGTTAACTTCTACTCTTGTTGCTACTTTACAAAGGCTTCAGTGTGGGCCAAGTTTGTAAGAAATCTGTTGCTTAACTATTCATATCACAACACAACAAGAACACCAGACTCTCCACATAACCACAGCAACACACCAAATAATAACTGTACTACACTGAGACCTGCAGTCATCCAATTCCACATCATGCAACATTCCACAAGGAAGCTAACCAAAATTGCAACTTCAAGAAAATACCAAGTACAAATATTTATTGATGGGAAAGATGGCAGATTATGTAATGAGGGTGCAAACGTAGCCCATCAGGCTGGTAAGAAGAATACAATGTCAGTTACAATGTTGATTCTCGGCGTGAGAAACTCTATGCCATATGGGAGAAAACCTTACATTTTTACTTGTACAAAAAGAGGCATACTTACAATGTTTCCAACCGAAAAACAGAACTCCTCTACAACTTCATCTATCTCAAAAACTAATCCTACATCTTAACTTAACCTGCCTCTACCAAAAATTGCTACTGTTGAAAACTCTGTCTAACAAAAACTGCTACTACTGAAAACTCTGTCTAACAAAAACTGCTACTGTTGAAAACTCTTTCTAACAAAAACTGCTACTATTGAAAACTCTGTACAACAAAAACTGCTACTATTGAAAACTCTGTCTAACAAAAACTGCTACTATTGAAAACTCTGTCTAACAAAAACTGCTACTGTTGAAAACTCTGTCTAACAAAAACTGCTACTATTGAAAACTCTGTCTAACAAAAACTGCTACTATTGAAAACTGTCTAACAAAAACTGCTACTATTGAAAACTCTAACAAAAACTGCTACTATTGAAAACTCTGTCTAACAAAACATAACAAGACTGTCTCACTAACACATTGTAAGGCTCTGTCTAACAAAACATAACAAGACTCTCTCACTAACACATTGTAAGGCTTTGTCTGCATAAAAACAGGTAAGGCTTTTCCTTCTAACCTAATCTTGCATGGTATTTATACTATACCCAAGCTATCCCGAGATCCTGTTTTTCCCGCACTGCTTTATATTTCAGTAGAAAATCTCATGAAGCACTAAGTTCCTCTAATAAACTAAAGTTACTGGAAACTTCTAAATCATTTATTGCTAGCTCTTTTTACATTCATGTGAGTTGTAAACAAAACACTCAAGGGGAAAGTACTGCAGGCATTCGTACCTTTCCTGGTTATGACCCTTACACTAATGGCTATTCTGCTGTAAATGTTGTTTCTGGGGTTTTATTTTGGTAAAAAAAAAAAAAAACTGTTTGAGCTTTAATTGTTTTTGTTTCTAGTCTCTGGAAAATTTGTTGGCTTTTCTTATGTGGTCAGTTGGGTTACTTTCAAGTTTTATGTTGTGTAATTTTTGTTGATTTGTTTCTAAAAGTGAAGATTTTGTATGAGGTTGCAGCATCAGTCTTTAATTTTCAGAAATTTATGTAGAATGAATTGGTGAGGATGGCTCTCTCAGCTAAAATATGAAAGTTCTGTCATCATCATCATGTGCCACCCTTCCAGGGAATGTTGATGGCAGTGACCTCCAGCATCCCTTTCATTCACAGTACATCCATCTGAACTGAATACCACCTATCTTTTGATGTTATTCACCCATCTATACCATCATCTCATTTCTTATTTTCTTCAACATTTCTCACCAGTATGGCTTTCATGATTGTATTATACCTCTTGATACAGCTTAAGTATATGAACTATATTTTTCAGCATTTCACTTCAATTTTAGATGACTGTTTCTTTTCCATCCATGGAATTTGCCCTGTTCTTTTGTATGTCCATAATTTAAGGGTCACAAATTTCTATCCAGTTTTCTTATTTAATGTTCATGCTTCAGCGCCATAGAGGAATATGTAGAATATATTTAGCATTTAACGACTAAGCTGCAATAGCTTTGCTGTGTTTTGAGGTAAGAACCTATTTTGTTCTGTTGAAAGTTCTCTTGGTTAGTCCATTTAACTGGGTCTTCTGCTTACATATTTTTCAGAGTGTCAATCAGATCTGGAAATCATTCCTAAGTAGAAAGGAAGAAGATGTTGAAATACAAACATCAGAATGCATGATTCATTGATTTTCATAAATGCCCAGATTTGTTTCAAGAATTGCTGGATTTCATCCCAAAGTTTCACTGATCCCAGTGCCACTGTATGACTGAAATAACCAACACAAAGTTGAAAACATTGATCTTACACAGCTATATGATTGAAGTAACTAACACAAATATGAAAACATTGATCCCTATGCTGCTATATGATTGAAGTAACTAACACAAATATGAAAACATTGATCCCTATGCTGCTATATGAATGAAGTAACTAACACAAATATGGAAACATTGATCCCTAGGCTGCTATATGAATGAAGTAACTAACACAAATATAAAAACATTGATCCTTACACTGCTATGTGACTGAAGTAACTAATACAGATGTGAAAAAATTCGGCACTATATGACTGAAGTAACTAATACAGATGTGAAAAAAATTCGGCACTATATGACTGAAGTAACTAATACAGATGTGAAAAAATTCGGCACTATATGACTGAAGTAACTAATACAGATGTGAAAAAAATTCGGCACTATATGACTGAAGTAACTAATACAGATGTGAAAAAATTCGGCACTATATGACTGAAGTAAATAATACAGATGTGAAAAAAATTTGGCACTATATGACTGAAGTAACTAATACAAATGTGAAAACATTCACCCCTATATGACTGAAGTAGCTAATACAAATGTGAAAACATTCACCCCTATATGGCTGAAGTAACTAATACAGGTGTGACAAAATTCAACACTTTATGAAGTAACCTATACCAGAAACATACCTATAGCTCTGTGTGACTGAAGTAACTAATACAGATGTGAAAAAATTCAACACTGTATGACGTAACCTATACCAGAAACGTACCTATTGCTCTATGTGAGTGAAGTAATACAGCAGCCTGTTTCCAGAAATATTTTGAAATGATGTGATAGGGTCTTGACCAACTACTGCTAACCCTGATAACAGTTTTGTCTGTCTGGCACTCTTGTGCTATGTAAAACCTGTATGGCTTAACAACACACTTTGACCTTCATTTATTGATATCTTCTTTTATTTCACTTTTATATTTCTATTTATAAAAGTCGCTACTGTTTCTCTTACTTGTTACAAAATGCTGTTGCTCATTTTTGTTTTTATCCTTCCAGCCAAGAAGCATTTTATGATCCTATTGAGGTGCAAGTTATTGGAGACCACGGAGAAAGTGTGACCTGTAGAACATATGAGATGATTGGAGAAACGACAAGTGATTGCCTTCCAAGTCCCCATTACAAGAAAGTTCTGGTAGAAGGAGCAAAACAGAATGAACTGCCAGAGGAGTACATTGAGTATCTCGATGGTTTCCCTGATAATGGTGTCACAGATACCCCTCCGAAT
This sequence comes from Achatina immaculata, assembly GCA_009760885.1. NCBI lineage: Eukaryota > Metazoa > Mollusca > Gastropoda > Stylommatophora > Achatinidae > Lissachatina > Lissachatina immaculata. The sequence goes on from CM019716.1 coordinate 8,350,321, forward strand.
TATCGCAAAGTCATGGACATGGTGGAGACTTTAAATGAAGAGGACAGTTGTGAGAGCAGACAGTGGGCACAGAATAGTATTTAGTTTAAGCTGTAACCACTTACATGTCAAGAGATTTAGTTTATGATGTGAGACTTACATTTTAAGGCATTTATTTAAACTGTGAGCAGTTAGGTCTCTGGACATTTAGTTAAGCTGTGAGCAGTTAGATCTCAGGACATTTAATAAAGCTGTGAGCGGTTACATCTCAGGACATTTAGTTAAGCTGTGAGCAGTTACATCTCAGGACATTTAGTTAAGCTGTGAGCAGTTACATCTCAGGATATTTAGTTAAGCTGTGAGCAGTTAGATCTCAGGACATTTAGTTAAGGTGTGAACAGTTATATCTCAGGACATTTAATTCAACTGTGAGCAGTTAAATCTCAGGGCATTTATTTAAACTGTGAGCAGTTATATCTCAGGACATTTAGTTAAGCTGCGAGCAGCTAGCTCTCAGGACATTTAGTTAAGCTGTGAGCAGTTATATCTCAGGGTATTTAGTTAAGCTATGACCAGTTATATCTCAGGACATTTAGTTAATCTGTGAGCAGTTAGATCTCAAGACATTTAGTTAAGCTGTGAGCAGTTATATCTCAGGATATTTAATTAAGCTGAACAGTTACATCTCAGGACATTTAGTTAAGCTGTGAGCAGTTACATCTCAGGACATTTAGTTAAGCTGTGAGCAGTTAAATCTCTGGATATTATGAACAAAAACATTTTGTCAATAATATCATGACTCCCTTGCATGTTATTAGCATAATGTGTAATATCATTGAGAGCTTTTAGTGCTGTTTTTCTTTTTTTGACTGTGAACTTCATCTTTTTTTTTTACATGGTCATTTATACATATTTACTGCTTTGCTAAGCTGTTTGTAAATTTTCATGTCTGTAGATGAACATTCATGCACAAAAAGATTATGATGAAAATTCTTTGAAAAAATGAGCAAGTAGATTATAAAATAAGATTTTATAAGATAACAGTTAGTTGTATATGTAAGCTTCAAAGAATGAACTATAATGCAACATCCTCTGATGTCTCTAGAATGGTCAAATTTATGTCTAAGTCCATTTTTTCATACCTGAATAAGGCAGCTGTTTTTACAATGAAGCAAGAGAGTCTGCACATGGTAGACAATACATCATGTTTTTTTTTTTTCTCATCCTTTCTGTATCTCAGGTATCTCTCCCCACCATCCCATCCTAAACTTTCTCTATCTATGATAACCTTAACATATCAGCTCTTTTTTTTATGTGGAGAAACTAGGAAGTGTAGTTCTGTCATGGTCTTATAAAAGTTGAACTTACTGAAGACAGAAACATAGCATGTAGCATACATTTCATTATTATCTAATAGATTTTACTGATATGTAGTCTGTGTGGGTTTCCATGCATAAATGCTTGTCCCAGCAGCAACAAGATTGATAGGTTATTGGTAACAATTGTCAGGTTATTCATAGAGCTCCAGGAGAAGTTAAGATCTCATTGTTTGGATGAGTTTTGTTGAACTTTACACATACTGTACATTTATACTTGTATCATTTGTCATATTTCAGCTTCCCATTAGGTCTTTAAAATGAAGATTCCTGCTCTTATTTTTCATTTCTTAGTTGTAAATGCAAGAATAGGCAGATAAATTATCATTGAAAATCTCATCTTCTGCATTTTCATCGCCTTCACTTCTCATGGACATACTGTTAAACACTGAAAATATCCATTCATATATTCTCCATTTTACTGAGTTAGCATGCTTTATCTATCTTATAAAATTTATGAGTTACACACTTTATCTGTCTTACCAAATCTAGAAGTTACCACACTTTATCTATCTTACTAAATTTACTGAGTTAGCACACTTTATCTGTCTTACTAAATTTATCGGGTTAGCACAATTTATCTATCTTACTAAATTTACTGACTTAGCACTCTTTATCTATCTTACTAAATTTGCAAGTTAACTCACTTTGTCTCTCTTATTAAATCTACAAGTTAATGCACTTTATCTCTTTTATTAAATCTACAAGTTAACATACTTACTAAATTCACTGAGTTAACACACCTTATCTACCTTACTAAATTCACTGAGTTAACACACTTTATCCATCTTACTAAATCTACAATTTAACATGCTTTATCCATCTTACTAAATTTACTGAGTTAACACATTTTATCTGTCTTGCTAAATCTACTGAGTTATCATACTCTGTGTTACTAAATTTATTGAGTTAACACATTTTATCCATCTTACTAAATATACTGAATTAACACTATCCATCTTTTTAAATGTACTAAATTAACACTATCCATCTTACTAAATTTTCTGAGTCAACACTATCCATCTTATTACATTTTGTGAGTTAATACTATCCATCTTAATAAATTTACTGAGTTAACGCTATTCATCGTACTAAATTTACTGAGTTAATACTATCCATCGTACTAAATTTACAGAGTTAACACTATCCATCTTACTAAATTTACTGAGTTAACACTATCCATCTTACTAAATTTACTGAGCTAACACACATCTTACCTAAATTTACTAAGTTAGCATTTATCTATCTTACTAAATTTACTGAATTAATACATTTTATCTATGTTACTAAATCTACAAGTTAACACACTTTATCTTACTTAATATACAAATTAACACACTTTATCAATCTTACTAAATCTGTATTACTAAATCTACTGATTTAATACACTTTATCTTACTTAATTTATTAATTTAACACACTTTATCTTACTAAATCTATAAGTTAACAACCTTTAGAAATTTATCTTACTGAATCTACAAGTTAATGGACTTTATCAATCTTACTAAATCTACTGAGTTAACACACTATCTATTTTATTAAATATACAAATTAAAATACTTCATCTGATCAAAACTGCAGAGGTAGCATAGTGTCTTCATCTTAATAATACATTTTCTCTTAGTGAAGTGCTGAAAGAGATAGCAGATCTTCTCCATTTTATGAAAACAGATGAGTTAAGACAGTGTTACTTTATTAGTAAAACATTTTATGGCACAAGTCACCTTCATCAGTAACCTTTACAGTTGAAGCTTTACATTAGTGACTGTGTCAGTTTTCATATTTGTTCCTAAAATATGATTGAGAACTTTAAAACTTGAAAGATCATATGCTCGTCTTGTCCTGCTTTACATTACTGACTGGAAGTGATGCTTGGAGTTCCAGATTGCCTGATGTCCTAGACTTTTATTTCACAGTTTTTCATTTAAAAAATACCATTAAAAAATGTAATTAAATTGTACATTTATTATGCAAAATGGTCTTTTTTTTGTTCTGCTTCTTTCCCCATTGTCATTTTAATGCTTATTGTTACAGTTTTGTAGATTATATTTCTCAGTTATAGGGAACTGTTTTTAAAACTGCCACTAATTTTTTTGGTAAGAAATACTGTTATTGTTGATAACAGATTTATTCAGTTCCTACTTTTTAAAAAAAAAAATTTTATCCTGGTTGATCAAAATTTAAAGAAAGACAAGAATAAAAGATGCTTTGTTTACATAATTATTAGACTTTTAAAAATCTGTAATGGCTATATACTTTAGCACATATTCTGTACTGTTGATGATTGTACATATAGCAAGATGTAAATAATAGCATTGTATATACTGATGCCTAGTAGTTGAGCCAGTTTCACTCCATATCGCTGTTGGCTGGTGCAGCCGAGGAATGCTTAGATTAAATAAGTACTTGTGCTATGAATTGTTGCATTATCAATTTTATTTATGTTTGTTTTGTTGGGTTTGTTTTAAATGTCCTACATATAATTTATATAAGACTGTAAACAGGGCAGAAAGTGTCACATATAACAAAAGTGATACAGATTATGGTGTTGTATTAGTGATGTTAATGAACTAACTTGTTATGTTATATTAGTGATGTTAATGAACTAACATTCATAGTTTTAAATACACTAGTGGAATTAGAAAATAAGTGCTTCAGACAAAATAGAAGGCTTTTCTTTCATCCCCTCACCTCCCCCAACTTGGTGCTATTTCAGTTATTTATTTTTCTGTAACTTATTTTTCTAATGCTTTCTGCTCCTAAAGGTACTTTTTTAACAGATTTAATCTAGATATGTAATAGAATATCATTAGGGCAGAAAGTAATGATAATACGAGGGGTGATTGATAAGTTCTCAGCATAAGGTACAATGGATTATTTGTGGACAACTTTTTTGGGTTATTTCTCAACATAGTCCCCTTGCAAATTTATGCACTTAGTCCAGCGATTTTGGAGCATACGGATCCCCTCTTTGTAAAAGTCAGTGTCTTGTGTCAGTAGAAAGTAGTCTACAGCATGAATGATGTCATCATCTGAAGCAAATTAGTGATCACCGAGCTCCTTTTTGATTTTGGTGAACAGGTAATAGCCCGAAGGGGCCGATCTGGAGAATGAGGATGTTCAAGAAGCTGGAAGCCGCATTCTTGGATGGCAGCCATTGCCACCACTGACTTGTGAACTGAAGCATTGTCTTGATGAAAGATGACTCCTCTCGTCAATTTCCCTCGACACTTTTCCTTCAGTTTGACCCGCAGTTCACCCAGTGACCGTTCTGCCCTTTTGAAGATAGTCTACCAATAGCACACCTTCTGAGTCCCAGAACTGCCTTGACTGTTCTTTGGTTTCTGGTTGAAAATGATGAACCCAAGTCTCATCCATAGTCACAAATTGCTGAAGAAACTTTTCAGGATGTGCAGAAAAATGGCCAAGATTGTCTCTTGACATGTTGAGACGTCGTTTGTGATCAGCTCCAAGAAGTTTCGGGACCCATCGAGCAGAGACCTTTGTAATTTGAAGATCATTGTGAACAATGGCATGAACACGTTCCTGGGAGATGCCAGCTCAGTAGCAGTACGCTCAGTTAGTCGTTGATCCTCCATTATCATGTCATGGATTCTTCTGGTGGTTTCATCGGTGGTTACCGTTCTTGGTCTTCCTGGACAGGATCATCTTCCAGACTCTCCCTTCCATGTTTGAATTGAGCTGCCCATTTCTTCACTGTGCTGTAAGAAGAGGCACTCTGTCCTAGAGTCTCTACCATATCCTCATGAATCTCCTTCAATGATAAGCCCTTGATGCAGAGGTAGCGAATGATGCTTGATGAGAAATGTTATCAATTTTCTCAGTAGCCTGTACAAAAAAATTGGTTGCAGTTAATTTCTTGAAACTTGGTGTTTAATCATACATTAATCTGATCCACAAATGCACCTAATATCAGCTGTGTGTTTCAAGTATTTTTGTACCTTATGCCGAGAACTTATCAATCACCCTTCGTAAATAGAAAATCATTAGGACAGAAAGTAATGATAATAAACAGAAGATCATTAGGACAGAAATAATTGGTCTGCAGTCTGAAAATAAACACAGAACTGGTCTACAGTCAGAAAATACACACGTAAAAAGAACTGGCCTACAATCATAAAATAAACACGTAAAAAGAACTGGCCTACAATCATAAAATAAACATGTAAAAAGAACTGGCTTACAATCATAAAATAAACACGTAAAAAGAACTGGCCTACGGTCAGAAAGTAAACACACAGCAAGAATTGAAGTAAAGGGTTTGAAGTGTGGTTGGATGTGTTAAGAAGGATCTGTTGTGTGTGGAATGAGGTGAACTACAAGCACACAGTTGCTCAAAGTGCTCATATAAAAGTGTGGTTGGATGTGTTAAGAAGGATCTGTTGTGTGTGGAAGGAGGTGAACTACAAGCACACAGTTGCTCAAGGTGCTCATATAAAAGTTATAATGAAAGTTTAAAAAAAAAAAGAAAAAACTTTTTGGAGTGAAATCATCTTCCACTTTAGACATTTTAATGCTTTTGAATTTACTGACTTTTAAAAATACTGGAATTTATTTGGGTGGATTTTTTAGAGAGCCTGCATTTCACAAATGAGAGAGAAGTACAGAAATGACAGATGACTGAAAAAGATAAATTGTTTTGATAGATAGTCATCTGGGAGGTTGTTGTTGTTGTAGCTCCCTTGAACTGTGACCAGAATGATCTTAGCATACACATGGAGATATTGAAACACAAGCAATATACAAGGGTCATTTGATAAGTAAAGTAAAGAAGCTGGATAAATGCCATTTTTTGGGGAAAACCAATTTCTCAATATAGTCTCCACTGAGGGCTATACAGTCTGACAGGTTTTCAACTTTCTCATCCTATTGGCAAAGTAGTTTTCCTAAAAGTTTACAGCAGTGATAACATCCTCATTTGACAAGAATTGCTTCCTACCAACCCAATTTTCAAGTCTGGGAACAGGAAGAAGTCACACAGGGTCAGGTCTTCAAAATAGGGTGGATGAGGAATCATTTGGGAGCCTAATTCATGCAATTTTGCCATAGTGATGGTTGATTTGTGAGAATGCGCATTGTGTTGATGTAAGAGCAATTTTCTACATGCCAGTCTTGGCCATGTTTGTTAGAGCTCTTCTTTAAAATGGTCTACCAATGTTGCATAATAGTCTCCTTTCTCCACATAGTCAATTAGAATGATTCTTTGGGAATCCCAAAAAATGGTGGTCATCACTTTACCAGCTGATGCAAAGGTCTTTGCTTTCTTCAGCATGCTTTCACCAGTTATTGTTCACTGCTTAGACCGCTGCTTACTTTCTTTAACTCAAGCCTTTTTCACTTTTTACTGGCTTGTAACTATATGCTGCTGTAGAATATCTAACAGCTTAAATATTAAGAGCATACACCTCTCATACCATGACTCACCGGCCACCGAGTTCTGTTCTAAAAGAACATAGTTCTAAACATAATCTGTTAGATCTTGTATCTTGTTAGAAATTCATTCATGCATAGTTCTAAACATAATCTGTTATATCTTGTATCTTGTTAGAAATTCATTCATTCATTTGCATGTCCCTTGTGGAACTTTGCCTCCCTAACAGCACTCCTGTAGGCCTCTCAGTTGTGAGCAAGATGGCCTGCTGCTGATGCCATCTGTTTGCAGATCATCAACAATTTCTTGCAGCCATCTTCGCCTTGGTCTTAATCTCCTCCTTTTTCCCATTATGTACCCTTCCAAGATGGTCTTCCTTAGGTTATCATTACATTTAATGTGTCCAAAATATTTAAATTTTCTCACTTTAATCCTCTTTATTAGCCAGCCTTCTTCAATATTAAGTTCTTGTAGTCTGGATATATTTGTTCTTTTTTGTGTCCATGATATTTGAAGAACTTTTCTGTAGCATATGTTGCCATGGGAAAGATACATGCCCTTAGAAATCTTATTTTTGTGGTTCTGTCTGCTCCTCTCCATAGATTCTTTAGTTGTTTTACTTTATGAAGAGTGATAGATGTCCTCCTTTTAATTTCCCTCATTGTATCTCCATTATTAGTTAGTGGTGATCCAAGATATTCAAAACTCTCCACTTTTTCCAATTTTTCCTCATTGATACATATTTCAGCTGCCTTGTTTGTTTTGTCAGTTGGCATCAATTTAGTTTTCTTCACATTAAGATAGAGGTTTTGCTCTTTACTGTTCTTAAGGACTGACATAATTAGTTTTTCCACTCCTTTTGTGTTGTGGACAGTAATTCTGTGTCATCAGCATATCTAATCTCTGGTATTTCATAACCTCCAATTGTTGTGGCATTGTAATATTCTTTATCTACATCTTCTCTAACATTCTTTATTATATTTTCAGTATACAAGTTAAATAACTAAGGCGACAATACGCATCCCCGATGGACCCCTTGTTTTATGCAAACCAAGTTGCTTCACCATTTATTCTTACTGGTGCCTGTTGGTCTAGATACAGCAGTGATGTTAGTTGTGTCAAATGTGTTGGAAACCCCATTTTTTCCATTATTTCCCAATCAATTGAGTAGTCTATAAAGGATAAATATAGATTCACATTACACTCTCTGCATTTCTCTATTATTAATCTTAGATTGAATATATGATCTCTTGATCCTCTTCCTTGCCTGAAACCAGCTTGGACCATATTGACTTCTTCTATTTTCTTATGAAGTCTACCTATTATGATTTTTAACAGAATTTTACTGGCATGACTAATCTTTCTGTAGTTTGTGCATAATTTCAGGTTACCCTTTTTTTGGCAGTGGTATAAATATAGTTCTTTTCCATTCTTTTGGCCAAATTCCTGAATGCCATATCTTTTTACATAGTGCATGATAGATTGTTGCACATTCCTTTCCTCCTGCTTTAATAAGTTCAGCTGTTACCTCGTCACATTCTGGTGATTTACCATTTTTCAGATTCTTTTTTGCCCATAAAACTTCTATTGTCGGTTCGGGTTCTTTCTCCTCCAATAGTAATTCATACTGTTGATTTCTGCTTTCACAGTTGGTTGTTTCATGCATTCCTCTGCAATATTCCTTCCATCTTTCTAGAATTTCCTCTGTCTCTGTCAAGGTATTCCCTATCTCGTCACAAATTACATTTGGCTTAGGTGTGACATTTCTTGTCAGTGTTTTCATTTCTTTAATTATTTCACTATCTCTTCCACACTTCTGATGTCCTGTTCTTTCAGAACAATCTTGTATGTATTGTTTTTTGTCTTTTCTTATGTTTCTTCGTACTTCTTTTGTTAAAGATTTATAGTCATCTTTGTTATTGTTTGTCACTTTCCATTGCGTCTTCATTTCTCTACGTTGTTTTATCATTTCTAGGGTGCTTGCTGTAATCCATCCATTCTTTTGTGTTTTCTTGACTGGAACTACATCTATAGCTGTTGTTATTAAGATACCTCTGGCCTGCATAGACATTTCATCTGGTGTCATCTCCTCCTGTACAGCCATCAGGATTTCAAAACAGTTCTTCACTTCTATACTGTATTGTTCTGGTATTTTTGTAAGATTAAAGCGGATTGGTCTTCGTCCTGTAACTGTCTTTTTTATCTTTATCTTCATGTCTGCTATTAATAACTCATGGTCCGTGTCACAATCAGCACCTGGTAAAGTCTTTGCTGATGTTATACTTGATCTCAACCTTCATTGCACTAAAATGTAATCTGTTTGATTCTTTGTTTTCCCATCAGATGATGTCCATGTGTAACGTCTTCTTGGATGTTGTTTAAAAACTGTGTTAGCGATCGTTAGCACATTTTCCATGCAAAACACCATTAGATTGTCACCTGCCTCATTTCTATGCCCTATGCTAAATTTCCCCACAACATATCCTTCGTCTTCTGCTCTTTCTGTACCAATCTTTGCATTAAAATCCCCCATTATTATACAATATCATTTTTCCTTACCTGGTCTATCATCATTTGCAGTGTATTATAAAAGTCTTCTACTTCCTTTTCTTCTGCTGCTGATGTAGGTGCATGTATCTGAATGATTGTTACATTTCTAGGAGTGCCCATAAGTGTGATAGTGAGGTTTCTATCACTTACTGGATTGTAACCTAGTAATTCTTTTGATGTTGATTTATCCAAGTAAAAAGCCACTCCATTCTTTCCTCCTAATTCTCCACCAGAGTATATAAAGATATTATCATTCTCACTCTTGAAGTGTCCTGATCTTTTCCATTGATGTTAGCAGATTCCTAAAATGTGTATCCCTGTTCTTTTCATCTCATCACTTATTATTTGATACTTTCCTTCATACATACTTCTCACATTCCATGTTCCTACACTTATTTTTCTTTTTAGTTTGATGCAGGGATTTTCATTAGTAACACCATCAGGATTTTGTCCATCATCACAATTACTAGCACTGACCTCTGTCTCACACTCTTCCCCAGTGTTAAAATTAGATCTATCTGGCCTGGGGAACTCACCAACAGATCTTTTTCCTATCTGATCTTCCATGTCGCTGTTTGGGTTTCTTGGTATATTTCAGAAGATAGTTTACCATTGCTTTCCTTCTGGGCAGTGACTGTACTAGAAAGTGGTAGTAGCCATTGTCCCTACATTGAGATCATCTGCCAACCATCATAGAATGGTGACCATAACCAACATTATCTGTCGGCTGCTCTCCCATTCCATTCACCACCTGCTCCCATGGTTTCACATCACCCTGATCAGGGAGCTATACAGGTTCTCCATCTTTCCCAAGGGTGTCCCGTAGACTGACAGAGGTAAGGAAGCGTCTTACTTCTCCTTTGATAGGGGATACCACTACCCTGCTAACCATTGTTAGAAATTATCTTAGTAAATATGCGAGAGTGGAATGTCAGAAGAACTCCTTTGAAAATGTATTTATATGTGTGCATGTATATGTGTGGGTGCGGTATCTTGTTAGATTAGTTACCTCTTATGTAGTTCATTATCCTATATTTTTGAAGTTAAGATTATTCAATTCAAATCCACCCTCATTTATGCATGCAAAAGTTGGAAATCAACTAAAGAAATAAGAATGACTTCTACATTGAAGAGCAGGTCCAAGCATAAGTCCAAGATCTCACATACATACTTTATGTTTAATCATTTTCTTATCACTCATGTAGGCAGATAAAGACTTCGCATACTTCCATATTCCATTCTCTAACTGTGTTCTCTCTCCAGAAGTCCTGCCGAAAACCCCTTTTATGACCAGGTTCAATGACAACTTGGTCACATGAACAGATCACAAGCAATCATATCATCTTTGCTTAAATGTGTGTTATAGTAAGGCATAAACAGCCAAAACACAATTAGCAACCTGTATACTGCTTTATGTGCTTGTGTGTGCTATGTGTTGCACTTGATATAGTACAACACACAGTCAACACAACGTTGGAGTAATCTTCCTAAAAACACTGAAGGACATTCTGATGTCAAAGGCTAACGCATACGGGCCTGCCCTGAGAGTAATGAAGCTGCTCCCCTGGACTAGCAACAGTGTTAGGCCCTTTTTTTTTAGTTACAGTTGCTATATGTGCATGTTTGATTACATACTGTTTTGATCTGTATTTGTTTGATTACATATTGTTTTGATCTGTATTTGTTTGATTACATATTGTTTTGATCTGTATTTGTTCAATTACATACTGTTTTGATCTGTATTTGTTTGATTACATACTGTTTTGATCTGTATTTGTTGGATTACATAATGTTTTGATCTGTATTTGTTTGATTACATACTGATTTGATCTGTATTTGTTTGATTACATACTGTTTTGATCTGTATTTGTTTGATTACATTCTGTTTTGATCTGTATTTGTTTGATTACATACTGTTTTGATCTGTATTTATTTGATTACATACTATTCTGATCTGTATTTGTTTGATTACATACTATTTTGATCTGTATTTGTTTGATAACAATACTGTTTTGATCTGTATTTGTTTGATTATATACTGTTTTAATCTGTATTTATTTGATTACATACTATTTTGATCTGTATTTATTTGATTACATACTGTATTAAGCTGTGTTTTGAAGAAAGTAGACAGTGGTGTACACATAAATGAAGATTACTGTGAAGTTCATTTTTTTCTTTCATTTGTGAATGATAAACAGAAAAATATACATTTCACATTCATTTGACTGACATTATAAATATTAATTGGTAAGCAATTTGCACACTCCATTGTAGTTAACCAGTAGAAATATGACACAGTTTTTATATGTTTAAATGCTGCATTTAGCTGGTTTTTTTAAAAATTATATTTGAAACTCTTTTTATCACATCCAGAATGATAGGTACAAAAATAAGAAGAGCCAGCCAGTTTTAAGATCTTTAGATCTGTCATTGAACTTATAATAGAGATATAATAAATTATGTTTTGGTCACATGACAAATATGTTGTAATGATGCATTCTTCATTCATCATCTACCCCATGTAAAATATCTGTATATTATGTATTGTTAGGGTTATTGGTAGGGTTAGACTGAAATTGTATGATAATTAAATTGAGCTTGTCTTTACAGCGCCTTATCACTTTTTAGCGTAGTCCAAACCATGCTTAGTGCATATCTGCCATCACTTCACTAATGACTGGATTCAGAAAAAAAATCTTCTGACACTGCAGCCAACTATGCACTGTCTCTTTAATCACTTTTTCCATACTGATCTTCTTTCCAACTAGTGCTTCCATGAGGGGTCCAGACACTTGATAATCACATGGTGTGAAGCTGAGTGAATATGCAGGGTGTAAAAGATACTCTCTTGAGAAACAGATTTGTAATTTGTTGAGATATTGATGTGCATTGTGAGACTGCCTTATCATGCATGATAAAGTTACACACCCAAAACTGAGCAGCTTGCAATGTTTGACCTGATTGCAGGTTTCAAGTGGTTCTCAAGCAGATCAAAGTATGTTACGCTGTTGTTAGTGGTTTCTCTGGCCATTTAATGTTCAAGATTGGGATTTTACAATCTAGGAAGAGCATGATCTTCAGTTTTTCAGAAGGTGGAGTTGTATGGAACTTCATTGGTTTCAGCTAGAAAGAATGTTGCCACTTGTTGCTGGCTTGTGTTGTCTCTAGCTGGAAGTAATGAACCCAGCATTCATCTCCAGGGGTTGTGTGTTGTGTGTGTGTAGCACCAGGATTAACTGATGTAGCACTGTACTGCAAGAAGAGCAAACTGCAGCTACCATTCAGATCTGTGGTCAAAGAATACAAGGTAGGAAAGACAAGGCTTGCAATGATGTTACAAGAATCTACAGACCCGGTGGTAGGAGAAGTGCAGCCAACACTTAAAACTGGACAAAAATGGAAAGTAAGTGAGGAGGTGACCACAGCCAGGGAAACACAGGAGCTGAAAGAAGTAATAGGATACACCTAGACCAACAGAAGGGGATTTGGTCATGGTGAAATCAAATGGTGGTCAAAGGCCTCCTGTAAGGAAAGAAGGGATATGATCACCAGCAAAGTAAGGAATTCAGAGGATGACAGCTGGGTCCAGAAGGCAGTCCAACAGGCACAACAAGGTCAGTGGACAACATGGGAGGAAGTCCTGCAGAGATCACTAACATGGAATGACATCTGGAAAATGGCACCCTTGAGACTCAGCTTCATCATCGGAGCTACTTATGACCTTCTGCCTACAGGCTCCAACGTATACAAATGGGGTGTATCAGAAAAGACAAAGTGCTCTCTCTGCAATGAAAGGCAAACATTGGAACATGTGCTGTCAGCATGCAGAGTATCATTAGCACAACAGAGTGCTGCAGGAACTAGTAGCCATTGTAGACAGGGCACAAGATAAAATAAATAACAGCAAAAGAGTTGAGATCCCACCTAAATACTTCATAGGCGCTGGTACGACATCAAATATTGAAATCAATGACATTCCCTTACCATCAATGCTAGATGGTGGAAGTGACTGGGATGTGATAGCGGACCTACCAGGAAGAAGAGAATACCCAACTGCCATCAAGAACACAGGAATGCAAGCGGACATTGTAGTGTGCTTCATAGAAAAACAGGAATTAATAATGATCAAGCTTACGGTTCCGTATGAAACAAGAATAGAGGAGCAGCATTTATTCAAATGTGAGAAGTACAGTGATCTGGTCAAGCAACTGAGGCAAGGGGCAGGAGTCAGGGCAAAAGCGATAGCTGTAGAAGTTAGAGCGAGAGGATTCGTAGCAACATCAGCATACTACCTATGTAAGCAACTGGACATAAAAGGACAAGCAAAAGCAAGGGCATTGAAAAGCCTTTCAGAAACAACAGAAAAGGCCTCATGCTGGCTGTAGAGTATGAGAAACAAGCATTGAGAACATAAATAATTTTGTTTGTCACAACCAGTACCAGTACTCCGTATCTAAATTGCTAAAGATGCACTTCAAAGTGCAGTGCCAGCTGGAAGATCATGAGTTCTCCAGCCACATTATTACCCTCTGGTTTTCCCATATCATTCATTTTACTTTAGGTGTGGGTCTGGCCAGAGTAAGTTATATCAACCTAATTTGACATCCCACATTTAAACCTCTGCCATTCATATTCCTGCTGAAGCAACACACATAACAACATACATGTCACCATACTGCCTTTTCATTCTGTGATAAATATTTGTGGGCTTTTGATCTTCACTACACAGGAAATGATGATATTCTTCTAAGGTTGCATATATCTTTGATCTATTTTGATGATGCCATATTTCCAAAATGGTTAAATACATCTAGACATAATATATCTGAACCACAGCATTCTTTTGCTTGATTTAGAATTTTTTGAGCAAAAGTAAGGTTCTTTTTGACTCATATATTTTCATTTCAAGTAAAGTGAGTCCACACTCTAAGTGACAAGAAATCTCTTTGAAAAGCATCATATCCAAAATAAAATACACCAGTGAACTTGATGAAATATTATCCATTTTGTTTATTGCTTGCAGGAAGACTATCATATTCTTGTTTTCAGACATGACAAACAAATTGCAACAGCCATTGTCAGTCTGCTATAATTAAAACTGTAGCACCCTTGGAGATCAGTCTTGCTGAACTACCAGCAAACATGCACAAGTCTAGCCTACATCTGCGAGTGTAGCACACATAAACATTGCATTTACCACTCAAACATCACAAAAAAATAGCATACCACTACATCTCTACATAAATATAAGTGTAACATACATACCAGCACACATCTACCAGTGTAACACATAAATATCAGCACACATCAACCAATACAATGTTTACACATAAAAGCACACATGTACATTAAAATCAGTACACTTGTACAGTCTAATACGTACACACTAAACTCAGTAATCGTACCAGTCTAATATTGCACACATCATTTACATATGTAAGTCGGCACACTAAAACCTAACATGTACATAAAAAAGGAATTTTGATTTTCCTAAACTTAAAATTGTGTATGTCCTCCTCCACCATCTTCACCATCACTTCTTTTTCTCACATTTTTATTATCTTCACTGAATTGTCACCAATCTAACATTTTTATTATTTTCACTGAATTGTCGCCAATCTAACGTTTTTATTATCTTCACTGAATTGCCACCAATCTAACATTCTTATTATTTTCACTGAATTGCCACCAATCTAACGTTTTTATTATTTTCACTGAATTGTCACCAATCTAGCATTTTATTATTTTTACTGAATTGTCACCAATCTGACGTTTTTATTATTTTCACTGAATTGTCACCAATCTAACATTTTTATTATCTTCACTGAATTGTTGCCAATCTAACATTTTTATTATCTTCACTGAATTGTCGCCAATTAAACATTTTTATTACCTTCACTGAATTGTCGTCAATCTAACATTTTTATTATCTTCTCTGAATTGTCGCCAATTTAACATTTTTATTATCTTCACTGAATTGTCGCCAATTTAACATTTTTATTATCTTCACTGAATTGTCGCCAATTTAACATTTTTATTATCTTCACTGAATTGTCGCCAATCTAACATTTTTATTATCTTCACTGAATTGTCGCCAATTTAACATTTTCATTATCTACACTGAATTGTCGCCGATCATTATTTGCCAGATAGTAGTTGTAATATCCTGTTGATTTTGCTACAAATTAAAAAATATTAAACTCATACAAAAGTTTTGTTCTATTTTTTTTGTTGTTGTTTTCTTTCATTTAAATTAGAATATACATTTGCTTATAGCATATACATCTCTAAGCTGGTTAATGTTTGAGTTGTGTGCTTTCTATGAACTATAAGGTGTAGGCACCGAGAAATTTATAGACCTACTTTTTATGCCAATAAGATTTTTATATCCATACTAAAGTGCATACAGTTTTGTAAGTTGTACTTACACAACAGCAAACAGCATACTATTTTCTGAGATATATATATATACACACAGTAAATAGCATATGAGATTTAAATTATATATGTATATACACATTCTAAAATCATTCAGTTTATACGTACCAAACTGCTTACATTTTTTTAAGAATCCCCATTTCCATGCCATTAAGGCACACTGGGGTGTTAGGCCTTTATTTCCACGGTCTTCAACACATTAAAATGTGATGTGGTCAGTATCATGAATGGCTGCATTTACCTTCCCAGATTTCTTTAGTATTTATTTTTAGAGACTAGGTGGAACCCGGGACATTTTTGGTGTTTGCTATAAAATATCCCACTGCTGGGACTTGAACCTGGTACTGCTGGGACTTGAACCTGGTACTGCTGGGACTTGAACCTGGTACTGCTGGGACTTGAACCTGGTACTGCTGGGACTTGAACCTGGTACTGCTGGGACTTGAACCTGGTACTGCTGGGACTTGAACCTGGTACTGCTGGATTAGTAAATTGAGCTCCTAACCACTCATCAAACAGCATACAGTTCTGTGAGATGTGTAGACACATACAAAATGTAGTTTGTGCACATTCTACTTACATCCTTCCTGTGCCTTTAAATGTCACATAGTGCTCACATAGTTGTTTGTAAATGTCACATAGTGCTCACATAGTTGTTTGTAAATGGCACATAGTGCTCGCATAGTTGTTTGCCAAGTTTTCCTGTTCTTGGTGAGTCTTTCAACTTCATCAAGGGATGTTATGCTCACTAAACTGGGTTCTCTTAACAATGTCCTCTTTAGAGTTTCATGTGGTCGACCTCTTCTTCTTTAACGTGTTGTGGTCCACTTAACAGTTTGCTTTGGGATTCTTAGTTTGTGCACATTAGAACAGGTTAACTAACTTTGTGGAGACAAACATTTTTGTCAACAAAAATACTTTGAATGAGCCATGACACAGTTATGTACATATCTACATCTTTATTTTTATGTGTAATTTAGATAACTTTCTCTGTATCTTTTGCTTTAGATTTAATCTAAGATGACATTACAAGTCTGCCTCTTTTGAGTTTCATCATAATGTGCAATCTAGTGAGATGTATAGGAAGTTCAGAACAAACTTCTTCCAAATGCTAACTTATATCTCACCAAAGAATATCACTCTCATATAATCTGAAAAAGCATTGTGACAATTGTTAGAAAGACATCAAGAGTTGAATATTGATCTGACAAGACCATTTTCTTGACAGGTCAGTTAAACAACTGGATCAACAGCAAGAGCATGAATTATGGATTTTAAGTTGCTGCGATTGGCATCTCTGGTGAAGTACTTTTAGACAAGGTTGCACTGTACAAAGTTTGAGTGCAGAATCTGTTCAGACAGTGACCAGTGTCCTGGACAAAATTTGTAATTGTGTCAAATTCTTAAATTCAGCATTTAAATTCTCTTGGACATAAGACTGAATGCCATGGATGATGTACATCATAAACTGGAATTGAATGGCGACACAAGCACTTTCCAGTACTTTGCATATGGCAGCAACATGTTGAAGGAGAGAATTCATATCAATAATCCAACAGCCAAAGTCTGTGGTGTAGGAAAGTTGTATGTGAGTAATTTTATTCTTGCACTCACACTTAATATATTGTTACATCTTTAATTCATTGCACTGTTTTATTTAGAGCTCAGTATTTATCATTGTGTCTCATGTTTGACCAGACTTGGTATTCAGTGAGCTTTTAAGTAATTAGATCTGTAGATGTTGATTGTTTGTCATTGCCATGTACTGGACAATAAATGAGTAAACATAGGCAAATAGAAAACTTGATAAAATGGCAAAAAAATATTGCTGGTTGTATATACAAAAAAGCAATGTATGGTTAATTTTACAGCAAATGAAAACCAGATAGCAACAAGTTCAATACACATTTTATTGTCAGATATGCACTAAAACTTTTCCATTTTTCCACTATACTGATGGCAGAGAGTAGGAAAATCTTACAAAAACTCTAGCCAGAATCATAGAAGAATGCATAAAAAGGGGTTAACACCAATAAAACAGAAGTAATGGTGATATCCAAAAAAAAAAAAAAGAAGAAGAAGAAAATACCAGAATGCAGAATTATAGCACAGGGTAAGATATTAAGACATATCAATAGATGCAAATACTTAGGTATAGTCATAACATCTAATATCAGACAAATCTAGAAATCAGAACAAGATACCGATTGAATAAACAACTTTTTGGAAAAATTAAGAACACATTAACAGATCAAAAATTGCCTTTGACAATAAGAAAGAGAATTATAAGATGCTATATAGAACCTGTTCTGCTTTATGCAAGTGAAACATGGACTATGAATAAACAACTAGAATGAAAAAATAAAGGCTACTGAATGTGGTTCTTAAGAAGGGTGCTTTGCATTCCATGGACAGCCAGAATGACGAATGAAGAGGCATTACAACAGCAAAAGAAATATCTCAAAATAATGCCATACATAGGAAAAAGACAGTTTCTCAGACACATCAGCAGATGTGAAGGTCTTGAAAATTGGTCATGGCCAGAAAGATAAATGGCAAAAGATAAAGAGAAGACAGAAATACCTGGATGAATTGATTTCATGGTTTGGCAGAAAAACAGCAACTGACTTGATTTGAGATACACAGGATCAAACAAGATGGACAGAGATGACTGGCTACCCCAACTGGCAATAGCACTATCTGGATCTGAACATGCCAAAAAAAAAAAACACTGCGTTTTTACCATTATAGAATATGTTAGAACATTTTTTTTAACTTCTCTTTTATCCCATGGCACCTGGCAAATCTGTTCTTATATCTAGCAAATCTTTTTCTGTTACATCTATCATATCTTTTTTTGTTCTATTGCAACTAGCAAATCTTTTTTTTTCTGTTGCTACTAGCAAATATTTTTTGTTCAATTTCAACTAGCAAATCTTTTTGTTCTATTGCAAGTAGCAAATTTTTTTTGTTTTATTGCAACAAGCAGATCTTTTTTGTTCTATTGCAGCAAGCAAATCTTTTATTCTATAACATCTAGTGAATATTTTCTTCTATTACAACTTTTCTTCTATCTTATCCTATATCTTATATCCTTCCCATGCCGTTAAACGTCACATAGGGCTCGCTAAGTAGTTCACCAATTTTTCCTGTCTTCTGCAAGTCTTTCAACCTCATCAAACGATTTTATGCCTGTTAATTTGGCCTCTCTTAATAATGTCCTCTTTAGAGTTTCACACGGCCTGCCTCTTTTTCTTCGTCCTGTTGTGTTCCACTTGATAGCTTGTTTTGGGATTCTCTGATCATTTCTTCTCATCAAGTGACCAACATATGTCCATCTCCTTTTCCTGATCACCCATGAGACTGGTTGTTGTTCAGTCATCTGTCTTATCTCTGCATTGTTCTTGAATTCATTCCACTTGATGCCAAGTATTTTCCTTAGGCATTTGTTTTCAAAAGAGTCTAATTTCTTTTCTATTTCTTTAGTTGTTTTCCAGCTTTCGCATGCATAAATAAGGGTGGATATTACATTTGAATTGAATAGTCTTAACTTGGTTTTTTTTTAATTCCATATGTTCTCAAGATTATTGAAGATTGATGCTGCTTTTGCAATTCTGATCCTAACTTCCTTTCTAGTGTCACCATCCTGGTCTATTTAGCTGCCAAGGTATGCAAATTGATTGACTTCTTCAATATCTGACCTTTCTATGTGTATTTTTCCATTTTGATTGAGAGGAATTTTCATTATTTTTGTTTTGTCCTTGTTAATTTCAAGTCCTATTTTGCTAGCCAGTATACTATAGTATATAGCAATTATTTTCTTATATTACAACTAGCAAATTTCTTGGTCTATTGTATCCAGCAAGTCTTCTATTACATCTTTCAAATCATTTCTTCTATTACAGTTAGCAACTACTTTTTTCTGATACGTCTAGTCAGTTTTTTCTTCTGTTATACCTATGAAGTATTTTTTTTTTTGACAAGTTGTACCTTGTTTGAAAGGTAAGTATAAATTATGTTGTTAAGATGTCTAAACATAGAACTTTTAAAGCCAAGTATTTAATATTGCATACATGTTTCTTACATCTTACACCCTTCCTGTGCCGTTAAACGTCACATAGAGCTTGCATAGTTGTTTGCCAAGTTGTCCTGTTTTTGGCGAGTTTTTCAACTTCATCAAGGGTTGTTATACTCACTAAACTGGCTTCTCTTAACAATGTCCTCTTCAGAGTTTCATGTGGTTGCATTTAGAGTTTCACATGAGGCCAGCAACCTAATCCTGATACCCAGCTAGAGGCGACTCTTGATGGGTAAAAACCCTGCCGTTATGGAATCTCGCAACAGTTAAACGTCACATAGAGCTTGCATAGTTGTTTGCCAAGTTGTCCTGTTTTTGGCGAGTTTTTCAACTTCATCAAGGGTTGTTATACTCACTAAACTGGCTTCTCTTAACAATGTCCTCTTCAGAGTTTCATGTGGTTGCATTTAGAGTTTCACATGAGGCCAGCAACCTAATCCTGATACCCAGCTAGAGGCGACTCTTGATGGGTAAAAATCCTGCCGTTATGGAATCTCGCAACAGTTGTAATCGAGCATACATGTTTAACTATTTAAAAAAACCCATGACAACTGTAAATTTCTCATCTGTTTTATTGTCTTCTTCCTCTCTTGCAAAATTTGTTTAATAACTATAAAGTTGACTCACTATTTTTCACATACAGATTATTCTGATTAGCATCCATGTTTTGTAAGGAGCTAAGCTTTATTCAGTTAGTAAACAGTGAGGTCACTTCCATGTCTATTTATTGTTTACCAGGATTCTTCACTTAATGATATGTGTGCTTTGAGTCACAGATTAAAAATATCTCATACAAGAAGAATTTGTGACGTCAGTGATTAAACTAGTACAAAGAAATGGAAGCTGCTGGAAAATGCAAGAAAAAGAATTCTTATGTAGATGCAGATTTCAGTAGGAATAAACTTTTCAGAGGGTACCTAACTAAATAACATGAGAAACAGAAAGGAAAGCTCAAGATAGGACCAGATTGAATCTCCACTTTATGTGGTTCTGAGCATGGTAACTGAACTATTGTTTGTGGGTATAAGCATTTGTGGGGATGAGAGTGAATGAATGTGTAAGGATGTATGCATATGTGGGGATGTATGCATATGTGGGGATGTATGCATGTGGAGGGTTATGTGCATGTGTGGGGATATGGGGGAAATGGGAGTGTATAGAAATGGGGGTGGAGGATATGAGAATGAAAAAGGATGAAAGAGTGTGTTGTGAAACCATGCATACTCAGAAAATTGGGAATATGATGTCTCATAAACAAATGATAACTGTTTCATTCTCTTGCCAAACACATCTCTCGCAGTAACTCAACCTGAATAATTGTCTGCAGGGTTATCAACTGACCTTTGATGTACCTATTAACTTTCCACCGAGTAACTGGTATGGAGCCTCAGCTACAATCCGTCCTACTAAGTCTGAAGATTACGTATACGGAGTCATTTGGAACATAAAGACAGACGATTTGTCCTACTTAGATAGGTTGGTCAAAATCACATTAGTAATTTAAATGGAGCTCTAGTTTTTCCTTTCACTTTTTAACTCATTAAACCTTGTGGAGCTGATGAAATATATCAAGTTTTTTCCCTCCTTACACCCACTCTAAAAATATGATAAAATTCTTTCTTCTCAGCTACATTTACAGAAGTCACTACTTGATCCTGCATACTTACATGTTGCAATGTCAGGGTTTTAATAAATGAAGCAAAATATTAAAATTTACTTTCTTGAATAGCCTGTGGTATAATTACAGTGTTTCTTGAATAACCTGCCTTACAATGACACTTTTTTGAATGGACTGTACTACAGTGACAGCATTTCTTGAATAGCCACCCTATAATGACAGCATTTCTTGAACAGCCTCTGTTGTAGTACAAAATATTTGGTGAAAAACTGCAGCTTCATCACATTCACTTTTTTCTGATGTCTTTGAGAGACTTGAGAGCAGACTGTGAGTCGCTGCTTTGTTTGATCCTCTCAGTAGATGACGGTGAGTTATCTTCTCAGACTCCCTGTCTGCACTTCAGGAATGTAAATACTGAACTGAAGTGTGTTTAAAAAGCAATAAACCTACTCGCCTCTTACAAAATCAACACCATCTCTCATTGGATACCAGGACACATAGATTCAGAGGCGCTGAAGGTGCTGACAGACTATCCAACAATGTGACCAGCACGGCACAAACTCAATTTCCCATAATCATGAGAAATTATCTACAACTGAAAATATAAATAACATATCTTTGGATCAGCAGCATGAATGGAAGAGCTTACCATCCCAAGAGACAATGTCAACTTCAGGCAATAAACAGAACCACATCAACCTCAATAAACACTTTCATATAATGACTACATACAATACCAAAGACAAGATGAAAGTTTGCTACACCATGAACTTGCTGAAAAATCTCCAGAAACACTTTCTGCTACAAAACTCTTCCATCACCAACATGATTTATGGAGATATCAAAGAAGCAACTGGGGAACAAAAATCTGGAATGATCTGCCATCTGACACAAAGGAAATAGATGTAAAGAGAAAATATCTTAAATCCAGGGGTTGGAAAAAGTCGAAGGTTTTTCTTTCCTGTGCTTGTATTTGTGTTTGTATCCCTCTGCAGTGTCTGTCTCATATTTACCTCTTGCTTTGTCAGCTTGTCTGTCCATCACTCATCCAGTCTCTCTGTCAGTCTGTCTTTCCTGTTTCTATGTTAATGTCTTATTGCTTTTTATTTGTGAGTCAGTCTCTTTCTCTCTTCCCAGATCTGTCTGTTTAGTGTCTAACTCTCTGTTCTATAATCTGTCTTTTAGTGTCTATAAGATTAAGTCAGAAAGTAACCATAATTTTGCATTAAAATTTTGAAACCAAGTAGTTGGCAGTTGTAGTAAGTCATCCCTCTTTAGATGTATGCGTGTTGAGGCACATCAACCATTTTGGAAATATGACATCAGCATACCAGATATGGGTGCTCCCTTGAAAATGTGCATAAGAGAAGAAAAGCATGCAATTATTTATTTCTTGGATAATGCAAGAAAAAACAGATACCCTGTCTTCACTGGCTAGTAAAATAGGACTTGAAATTAATCAGGAAAAAACAAAAATAATGAAACTTCTCATTAATCACGAAGGAAAAACATACATAGAAGGAACAGCTGTTGAAGAAGTAAACCAATGTGTATACTTTGGCAGCTACATAGGCCAGAATGGTGACACCAGAAAGGAAGTTAGAATTCGAATTGCAAAAACAGTATTAACCTTCAAGAATCTTGAGAACATATGGCATTCAAAAGTTATAAGCACAAAAACCAAGTTAAGATTATTCAATTCAAATGTAATATCCACCCTCATTTATGCATGTGAAAGCTGGAAAACAACTAAATAAATAGATAAGAAATGAAACTCTTTTGAAAACAAATGCTTAAGAAAAATACTCAGTGTAAAGTGGAACAAATTCAAGAGCAATGCAGAGATAAGACAGATGAACAAACAACAACCTGTCTCATGGGTGATCAGAAAAAAGAAGATGGACATATATTGGTCATGTGATGAGAAAAAAAAACAATCAAAGAATTCCAAAATAAGCTATCAAGTGGAACATAACAGGCTGAAGAAAAAGATGTCAACCACATGAAACTCTAAAGAGGACATTGTTAAGAGAGGCCAGTTTAGTGGGCATAACATCCCTTGATGAAGTTGAAAAGCTCACTGAAAACAGGAAAACTTGGTGAAGTACCATACATGCCCTATGTGAAATTTAGCAGCACAGAAAGGATGTAAGAAGGTGAGAAACCTGCAGATATTCATCACAGAATATTCATCATCCCAATCTGAAAGAACATTGTGAGGATGTTTGTGAACTCTTTTACAACATTTTGAAGCTGAAGGAGGTAGAATTTCATGACATATTGTCACTGGAGATGAATGCTGTGTTCATTACTTTCAGCTAGAGACAAATCAAGCTCGCAAGGAGTGGCAATATTCTTTCTAGCTGAAACCAAAGAAGTTCCATACAATTCCATCATCTGGAAAACTGATGCCCACACTCTTCATTGATTGTAAAGGCCCAATCCTGGAACATTTCATGCCCAGAAGAACCACTATCAATAGCAAAGCATGATGTGATCTATTTGAGAGCCACTTGAAACCTGCAGTCAGGTCAAAACTTCATTGTTTGCACAGTTCTGGTGCATTGTTACAGCAGATTAATGCAGTTTCACACAGCATATGCAACCGCAACAGCTCAAAAAATTGCAAATCTGCATTTGGTGTGTCTTTCACATCCTACATATTCACCCAACTTCACACCATGTGATTATCGCTTAACTGGACCCTTCAATGAAGAAGTAGGTAGGAAGAAGCTCAGTATGAATGAAGAGGTTAGAGACCACATGCATAGTTGGCTATGGAGTCAGTCATAATATTTTTTTAATTGAGGAATGCAGACATTAGTGAAGCGGTGGCGGAACTGCATTGAATATGTTGAAAAGGTGTTTTCAGTCATATTTATACATTTTATTCAAATGGAGGAAAAAAATTAAGGTTTTTTTATACTCTCTTTTTCTCTCTCTCACACACACACACCACAACCACCACCACTTCCTCTCTGTCTTTACATCTGCTTCTCTCTCTCTCTCTCTCACTGTTTTTTCAGCATCTGCATTTATATGTTTTTAAGACATTTGCCATGCATGCACTTACTCCTGAATTTTAACATCTATCCACCAGCCAGGAAACATACTACAGGCCTATCCAGGTGGATGTGGAGCTTGATGATGGAGAAATTATACCATGTCGCAGCTATGAAATGTATCAAGAAACCACCAGAAGTAAGCTGCCAAGCCCCCACTACAAGCGTGTTATCATTGCTGGGGCTAGACAGCATGGACTACCAAAGGATTACATTCAGACACTGGAAATGTTTCCTGACAATGGACTTACTACTGTCCCGCCCAACTATCTACGAGTAATGGAACTTGTAGCTAAGTATAAGCTTGGAAAGGAGAAGAATGGTCAAATTACTCCACTTGATTACAGTATAGAACATGAATTGCTGACTCTAGTGAAAGCTTGATATTAGATTGTTTCATGTTTATCAGCATACTTGCCTTTGTTTCATGTTTATCAGCATACTTGCCTTACCAGTTCTTTTTTTTAATCGCCCCTTATTTCCCATAATGAAATATCCACCTCTCAGGAAACTATAGTCTTCCTCCATGTAATTTCAAGATTGCCTTGTGTTATTAATAACAGACAGTTTGAGTCTGTGTGTCCACGTTAATTTGTTTCACTTGTATATAAAAAAGCACCATAGTTTATTATTTGGAACTGGCTATGATGATATAATGAATAAATAACCCCTTGGTAACTGGGCACACTGATTTCCATAGCTGGCATCTCAGAAATCTTATGCAAATATCAACAGCATTTATTTTCACATTACTACATATATTTATACTTACACATCCTACTACATGTATGCTGTACTAACAAATTCTGCTACATCAATGTTACACATCCCACTAGATATATGTTGCACATCCCACTAATATGTTACACATCCTACCTATCACTACCAGAACAAATAACAGATCTGTGTTGGTATGGAATAACTATAAGAGATGATGGAAAGTTGCAGGAGTTCAGTGTGATGTCAGAAGAATAAATTAATTTAAATGCTGATGTGATTTATTTGAAGGACTAACAACTGTCCAGGAAATTCTATAGATTCTCTGTGATGATATGCACTTACTTGGCTTGACAATAAAAATAAAGGTAGGATCTGATTTATATATTAACAAAATAAATGGTTGTGATATTTCAACTTTAATTTTATTTGGAAAAACAAAGAAAAGCTGGGCTATGTATTGAGAATATGTTAGAAAAATGCCGGACATACAATGACACTTAGCTTTAAGCAGGTCAGTGGTCCTGGTGGTGAATTATTTTAGTACTTAAGCTATAAGGAATTTTTGCACCATACCACAGGCTAAAAATCACAGAGAGATGGATGTCAAAGAGAAGAGAACAGGAGATATGATAAGTCAGACTGTAGAGAGGTGGATGTTGTCAAAAGAGAAGAGAACAGGAGATATGATGAGTCAGACTGTAGAGAGGTGGATGTTGTCAAAAGAGAAGAGAGCAGGAGATATGATGAGTCAGACTGTTAGACAAGGAGGCATCATTTTAAGAAAAGAGGAGCATCAGAAATGCTAATTGTAGAGGAATAGTTGATATAGAAAACAAGTTGAATTCTTTCCAGACTAAATGTTTATGAAGAATTAGAAAAATATTTTGGCCAAACACCATAAGAAATAACATCTTATTAGCAGAAATGCAGATGAAACCACTGACAACAATTATTGAGGAAAGACGCTGGCGATGGTTGGGACATGTGCTCCGAATGACTGACAACTCACTACCAAAAATAGCACTAAGATGGACACCACAGGGGAATAGAAGTAAGGGTAGACCAAAAGAGACATGGAGAAGAACAACAGAAAGGATGTTGAGCAATAGAGGGCTCACCTGGGTAAGAGCAGAAAAAAAGGCGAAGGACAGGCATTTGTGGAAAACCCTTGCGGAAGCCCCATGTGCCCTGGGCACTTAAGGTTCAGAGAGAGAGAGAGAGAGAGAGTTGATATTAATTTTTAAAAAAAGGATAGAGATGGATCTTGTAAAAAGGTCAGGATTAGATGATTTAATCCATTATACAGGATCTAGATGAATCTAAAAAAAAAAAAAGTAAACTGATGAAAGAAAAAGGATATGATAAACTTTACCAGATGAGTAGTGCGGACATATAAAGCATGAGAAACGTTACCAGATGATTAATGCAGAGACATGAAGCATGAATATAGTAGAAAGTCAAAGTATGGTGGTAGTTTATTCTTATGTGAATCCATTGGTTTGTTTGTAGTGTTCTCCACTAGGATTTGTCTAGGGAGACTGAACCATACAAGACAGATGGAGTAATTGTTCTGACTGATCCTGCTTATTTGAATATTCATAGTTGACCTCTGTGTCTAGAGAAACCCTAACCCTCTATGCTTAGATATCATTCCATCATTCACCAATTGGTGGATGAATAGGCTTCTTCCAACAGGAAACATATTGGAAGTAAGAGAGACTGGAGAAAGATAAAATATATATGGTAAATAGCCATGAAAACAAATGAAGAAGTTCTAATAACTTTTTGGAGCAATTAAAACTAGTTCAAAGCTCAAGAAATGGAAAGTTAATATTCTATTGACATGTCTTCAGAAGACAGGGAAAATGTAGAATGAAGAACATGATCAACATTGCATACCTGTATAACATCTTACATCCTTCCCGTGCCATTAAACGTCACATAGGGCTCATATAGTTGTTTGCCAAGTTTTCCTGTTCTCGGCGAGTCTTTCAGCTTCATCAAAGGATGTTGTGCTCACTAAACTGGCTTCTCTTAACAATGTCCTCTTTAGAGTTTCATGTGGTCGACATCTTTTTCTTCGGCCTGTTGTGCTTCACTTGATAGCTTGTTTTGGTATTCTCTTATTGTTTCTTATCACATGGCATACATATGTCCATCTTCTTTTTTCTGATCACCCATGAGACAGGTTGTTGTTTGCTCATCTGTCTTATCTCTGCGTTGTTCTTGAATTCGTTCCACTTTATACCAAGTATTTTCCTTAGGCATTTGTTTTCAAAAGAGCCTAATTTCTTATCTATTTCTTTAGTTGATTTCCAGCTTTCACATTCATAAATGAGGGTGGATGTCACATTTGAATTGAATAATCTTAACTTGGTTTTTGTGCTTATAACTTTTGAGTGCCATATGTTCTCTTGTGAAGGACAATGCTGCATTTGCAATTCTAACTTCTTTCCTGGTGTCACCATCCTGGACTATGTACCTGCCAAGGTATGCACATTGGTTTACTTCATCAACAACTGTTCCTTCTATGTGTATTTTTCCTTCTTGATTAATGAGAAGTTTCATTATTTTTGTTTTGTCTTTGTTAATTTCAAGTCCTATTTTGCTAGCCAAGGAAGACAGGGAATCTGTTTTTTCCTGCATTGATTTCATATTGTCACAGTGGAAAAACAACATGTATAACCTGTAAAACACCTGTATAACATGCAGTCAGTTAATTAGTGTACATTAATCATAACATTGGAAATAAATTTAGACAGTGTGAGGATATACATAAATGTTGCTGTGTTTCGATAAGAGAACTCTAATAGGGAGAAATATAACTATTTATGGGTTATGTTCATCAGTTTAGTGAGAGAGAAGCAAGTAAAGAAATAGGAAATTGTGGAAACAAGATAGATGTGAGGGAGAAAAAATGTAGAAATTGGGTATAAATAATAAAAGGAAACTAGGAACTAAATCTAGAATTTAATTTGTATGATTCTTAAGCTCCAAACTGATAAATAAGATTTTTTCAAGGATTAGACATTTATACACATTTTTAAAAAAATTCACAGTGAGTACTTCTGTGTTCTAAACCACAATGATTGTGTTTAGTCATACGTATGTAAGAAGTGTTAGTTTTGTTAAATAATCATATGAAATGTTTGTTTTGTTAAATATACATATGAAATGTTTGGTTTATTAGATGTACATGTGAAATGTTAGTGTCAGAGCTAGTTAAGACAAACATGTGAAATATTAGTGTTAAAAACATGTGAAATGTTAAGGTTAATCAGGCATTCATGTGAAATTTTAGACTTGACATATATATCAAATTTTAGATTAATAAAATATACATGTGAAATGTTGCTGTTCATCAGATATACTGTGAAATCTCAATTTAAAATTTCTCATTTTCACATTTACCTGTATTTTATGTTTCAGTTTAATGTGTTTCAGTCTAATGGTTCTCAGATTTGCAGTTGATCCCTATTTAACAAATGATTTTTGCAGCTGCACACATAAAAACAGTTGTGATTTGATGGTCATGTGATCGCACAAACAGCTTTTCCTTTTCAGACCAGCAAACTCTAGCCACTTGATCCTGGTGTGATTTATTCTTTGAAAAGGAAATACAGGATGGCAGTTGTGCAGAAGGCTGTAACTGCCAGAGACAGAGACCAAGATTTTGAGATATCCATATTTGAGAAGTCCATGCACCTTCTTTTCACTGCTTGGAAACAGTGATAAATTGTTTTAGAAAAGCTGATTTTTTTCTCCCAAAGATGAAATATCAGTATGTACTGAAGACTAGAGTCAGCTAGTGCAAAATGAAAGCATCTCTTCTGAAGATTATGCAGAATGTGACATCAGTATTGCAGCAACAGCAACATTATCAGTTGAAGAAGTCTGCAGTGAATCCATAGGAAAGGAATAAGAAGAAAATGATGAGAAACCACCAGCTCATTTTCTATCTTTTAGTGAAGCTGTTTCCTCTCTGAATAATGTGAAATGATATATACATGTCATTCAACATTGGTGATGCAAGTGTAGAAAGACTTAGTTGGCAGGACAGAGAAGGATCTGTAATTTTAACATGTAACTAGGAAGAAAGATGAACCTATCTTTTATGTATTTTTAATAATTTCACATTCAAAAATTTCAGATATGAACTTGTTTTGCTCTTTTCATGAATAATTTTCCTTTCTAGATGGTGATGCTGACTTGTCTGTTGACACTAATAGTAGTGCTTCTGTGGGTTGGGATTTATTTACATTGAACCCCTGCTGCTTTTACCTCAATTTAAGTCTCAAAGCTGCTGGTCACTTCTTACATCCTTCTCGTGCCATTAAACATCACATAGGGCTCGCATAATAGTTTGCCAAGTTTTCCTGTTTTCGGTGAGCCAGTGGATTTTATGCCTACTGATCTGGCCTCTCTTAACAATGCCCTCTTTAGAGTTTCACATGATCAGCCTCTTTTTCTTTGGCCTGTTGTGTTCCACTTGATAGCTTGTTTTGGGATTCTCTAATTGTTTCTTCTCATCATGTGACTGATATATGTCCGTCTCCTTTTTCTGATCACCCATGAAACAGGTTGTTTTTTGCTCTTCTGCATTATTTTTTCCTTAGGCATTTGTTTTCAGAAGACTCTAATTTGTTGTTTATTTCTTTAGTTTTCTATCTTTTGCATGCATAAATGAAGGTGGATATTACATTTGAATTGAATAATCTTAACTTGGCCTTTTTTGCTTAGAACTTTTGAGTGCCATGTTCTCAAGATTCTTGAAGGTCAGTGCTGCATTTGCAGTTTTAATTCTAACTTCCTTCCTGATGTCACCATCCTGGTCTCTCTAGGTAAACTGGTGTACTTCTCAACAGCTGTTCCTTCTACACATATTTTTTTCTTCTTGATTAATGGGAAGTTTCATCATTTTTGTCTTTTTCCTTGTTAATTTCAAGTCCTATTTTGCTAACCAGTGAAGACGGGGTATCTGTTTTTTTTCTTGAATCAAATTCACATTGTCATTGATAAGAGTTATGTCATCTGCAAAATCAAGATCTTCCAGTTGGGTCCCATGTACCCAATCAGTGGCCGTTTTACCTGTGTAGCATTTTTTCATTCTAAAGTCTATGGCAATTCCAAAAAGCAAGGGAGATAATATACATCCTTGTTTCATGCCTGTTTTTGTTTCATGACAATCTAATGGCGTTTTGCATGGAAAATGAGCTAATGATCGCTAACACGCTTTTTAAACAACATCCAAGATGATTGACATCACCTGATGGAAAAACAAAGAATCAAATAGATTACACTTTAGTGCAAAGATGGTGGAGATCAAATATAACATCAGCAAAAACTTTACCAGGTGCTGATTGTGACACAGACCATGAATTATTAATAACAGACATGAAGATAAAGATAAAAAAGACAGTTACGGGATCAAGACCACTCCGCTTTGATCTTACACGAATACCAGAACAATATGGTATAGAAGTGAAGAACTGTTTTGAAATTCTGATAGCTGTACAGAAGATAACACCAGATGAAATGTCTATGCAGGCCAGAGGTATCTTAATAACAACAGCTATAGATGTAGTTCCAGTCAAGAAAACACAAAAGAATGGATGGATTACAGCAGGCACAATAGAACTGATAAAACAACATAGAGAAATGAAGACACAATGGAAAGTGACAAACAATAACAGAGACAAATATAAATCTTTAACAAAAGAAGTACGAAGAAACATAAGAAAAGACAAAAAACAATACATACAAGATTGTTGTGAAAGAATAGAAGAACATCAGAAGTGTGGAAGAGATAGTGAAATAATTTAAAGAAATGAAGACATTGATGAGAAATGTCACACCTAAGCTAAATATAATTTGTGATGAGATGGGGAATACCTTGACAGAGACAGAGGAAATTCTAGAAAGATGGAAGGAATATTGCAGAGGAATGTATGAAACGACCGACTGTGGAAGCAGGAATCAACAGTGTGAATTATTATTGGAGGAGAAAGAACCCGAACCGACAATAGAAGAAGTTTTATGGGCAATAAAGAATCTGAAAAATGGTAAATCACCAAGATGTAATGAGATAACAGCTGAATTTATTAAAGCAGGAGGAAAGGAATGTGCAACAATCTATCATGCACTATGTAAAAAGATATGGCATTCAGGTATTTGGCCAAAAGAATGGAAAAGTACCATTGCTAAAAAAAGGGTAACCTGAAATTATGGACAAACTACAGAACTGTTGCTCTGATTAGTCATACCAGTAAAATTCTGTTAAAAATCATAATGGGTAGACTTCGAAAGAAAATAGAAGAAGAAGTCAATATGGTCCAAGCTGGTTTCAGGCAAGGAAGAGGATCAAGAGATCATATATTCAATATAAGATTAATAATAGAAAAATGCAGAGAGTTTAATGTGAATCTGTATTTATCCTTTATAGACTACTCAAAGGTACTTGATTGTGTACAACACCAGAAACTTCGGAAAATAATGAAAAAAATGGGATTTCCAACACATTTGATACAATTAACATTACTGCTGTATCTAGACCAACAAGCAGCAGTAAGAATAAATGGTGAAACAGCAACTTGGTTTGACATAAAACAAGGTGTCCATCGGGGGTGCATATTGTCGCCTTACTTATTTAACTTGTATACTGAAAATATAATGAGGAATGTTAGAGAAGATATAGACAAAGAATATTACAATGCCATAACAATTGGAGGTTATGAAATACCAGACATTAGATATGCTGATGACACAGTATTACTGTCCACAACACAAAAAGGAATGAAAAAACTATGTCAGTCCTAAGAACAGCGAAGAGCAAAACCTCTATCTTAATGCAAAGAAAACTAAATTGATGACAAGTGACAAAACAAACAAGGCAGCTGAAATATGTATCAGTGAGGAAAAACTGGAAGAAGTGGAGAGTTTTTAATATCTTGGATCACTACTAACTAATAATGGAGATACAATGAGGGAAATTAAAAGGAGGACATATATCACTCTTCATAAAGTAAAACTAAAGAATCTGTGGAGAGAAGCAGACAGAACCACAAAAATAAGATTTCTAAGGGCATGCATCTTTCCCATGGCAACATATGCCTATGAGACCTGGACACATAACAAAACAGCTGAGAAACACATAAATGCCTTTGAGTGTAAATGCTACAGAAGAGTTCTTCAAATACCATGGACACAAAAAAGAACAAATATATCCAGACTACAAGAACTTAATATTGAAGAAGGCTGGCTAGTAAAGAGGATTAAGCAAAGAAAACTTAAATATTTTGGACACATTAAATGTCATAATAATCTAGAGAAGACTGTCTTGGAAGGGTACATAATGGGAAAAAGAAAGAGAAGAAGACCAAGGCGAAGATGGCTGCAAGACATCATTTATGATCTGCAAATGGATGCTAAAATGGCAGGCCATCTTGCTTACAACCGAGAGGCCTACAGGAATGCTGTTTGTGAGGCAAAGTTCCGCAAGGGACATGCAAATGAATGAATGAACATGTGAAATGTTTTTAAAACTAGTCATTCATACATATGAAATTTTAAGTTTAATTAGACATACATATGAAATTATAAGGTTAATTAGACATACATGTGAAATTATAGGGTTAATTAAATATACATGTGAAAGAATAGGGTTAATTATACATGTGAAACTATAAAGTTAATTAGACATACATGTGAAATTATAGGGTTAATTAAACATACATGTGAAATTAATATTATGATCAATGTTGCACATATTTATATCATCATCATCAGGTGCCATAGCAACTGGCAATAGTTATTTTGCTTCTCCAGAGTATCTGATCCTTCATGCAGGCCATAAGCTCAGTTGGTGATCTCCTCTCACTCCATCTCCTCAGACTGTCCAATATCATTTTTCTTGGAATGGAATTGCCATTTTTCTCAATATATATATGAGACATTTTTAAAATTTTGATGTTAAATGTTGATGTCTGTGAATGTTATAAATCTTCTGTGAAAATTGTCAAAGAGGAAGAAAGGGCAGCACCATTTTATGTTTTTTAGCCAATTTTATTGCCCTGGTTTTGGTGGCAAACTAGATGTCTTGGCTGCACTAGACATTACGCTGTGGTTCCTTATGATATAACTGCAGTCTGATGTAAATCAACCATCATGCCAAATTTGATTCACTTACCACTTTTGTCACTAATACTATTGTTACTACTAAATCTACTGCTATTACTACTTCTGTTCTCACTAATACTATTGTTATTACTACTTTGTTTTTTTTTCTACTTCTTTGAGCATTAGATTAGGGTATTACTTCTACATTCCATGGTTCTAACCTTAGATGCCTATATTTATGGTCCTATGCATGCACCTATGTAGCTCCCTTTGGCAAGAGCTGGGTTTGGGTTTCTTGGTAGAGGGGACAGAACTGCAGGATGTACTCTGGATTCTGGATGACTGTTTTGCATGTGCAATCATTGATGTGTGACAGGCAGGTGATACAGGTATGCCCGCAATCGGCAGTGCCCTATGTGGAGACTGAAGATAGTTCATGACATCTGATTATTATTTGATGTGTTGTGCTGGTCCATCTTGTCTTGTCTTGTGCTCTCTCCTTGTAACTACAAGCTGGCGTTCTTTTCACCCGATGCTGTGAAAGTGTTGAGGCGCAGCATTGTATCAGCCTGAGAGCAGGTTATGGCAGCTATTTTTTCAGTTCTGGAATGCAGCTAGAAAGCAGAGGGCATCAATACTTCTTTAACAGACTCCACCACAATGGGGAATATGGCAATCCTTGCCCTGTTAGCCAGGTTAGGCTAACGGTCTTGGTCAGCTATGGTTCGCTGACCCTAATGCAAGAATATCAGCCATGAGTCACCGATTGCCTGATCGGAGAGCATCTTTACCCCATGTGCTGGTCAGTAGATCAGGCTAAACCCTGAGCCTTGGTGCCATTGTAAAACCTACAGCTATCGCAGGTTTTTAATTTCTTCTGCCTCGGGTTCAGGACCTTCAGTCAGGTCAGGCATTACAGATCTGCATGGGCTATTACTTTTGGGACAGCCTTCTCATCCCTACACTCTGTGTGACAATTTCCTGGCACTTTTACAGCTTGCTGCTGAATAAAATCATACACACTCACGCACACACACACACACAAGAGAAATCTTGATTTAATGGACTAATAGGGTTGGGGGAGGGAGGAAGAGGTTTCTATTAATGGCTGTCTTTAATATTGAAATGGGGGGGGGGGGAGAGGGGAAATTTGTTTTACCATCTTTTAAATTGTTTTTAATTTAAAAAGAAAAAAAAGAAACAGCTTTAAAACAATATACAGTACTGTTCTGCTACATTGAAGTTCACACTTCTCTATCATTTGATACCATTCTAATTTGTAAGGATTGCAAAATTATTTAATAAATAAAATCACACTCCAGAAACATGACAGCTTGAGGCAGACTGAGACTGAAACAAAGCAATCTACCCCATGCCACCTGACACAGGTGTAATATAAAATAGCCATGGTGCAATCTTTAAGATTAAAAAAAACATTTTTTTATTATTTGTTTGGTCCATTAAATCCGAGATTCATCATACAGTGCAAATTGCACAAAACTTTTATTTAGTACGAGAAAAATAACACTCTTATTTTTCAATATACTGATAGCATGTCACTTGAATTCCAGTAAGAAAGAAATGGTTTGCACTGACTTCTCAGCCACTGGTGTCATAGGCACACACTTTATATGTCATATATACAAAAATAGAATCCATCCCAGAAGTGTTTTCACTTTGAACAACCAAATTACTTGATCATGAAAATTGGTCTCATCTTTTTTTACCAAAATAGACTTGTCATGCTTTGAAATGTTTTTTAATAGTTTTTTATTTGTCAGTTTGCATAATTTTTTATTATGCTGACTTTTTGAGATGTATGTCGTAAGGCTTCATAAACAGTTAATGAGGTCACTAACAGCAAGCATAAAAACATACTTGATTTTGTCACATAAGCAGCAGTATCGTCACTTCTACCACAGCCTAATTGGCCTAGGGTATGGCGCACTTCACCTACAAACGTGAATGACCTCCATTTGGTGTCTGATAAATTTCTTTTAAATTTGACCTCTTCATTTTTTTTTTTTTAACAAGGCTACTTTTTTTAAGATTTAATTTTTTTAATGCAGTAGAAGTGTAAATTGATGAACTTTCACGTTCTGTGAAAAATAAAAGTTGTATGTTTCACACTTTCAGACAGACCAAAAGTGAATGATTCACATGAGTTTTTCTAGTTAATTTTGCTTAATTCAGGTGAATACTTTTTTAAGGCTCGCAAGGTAGTTCACCAATTTTTCCTGTCTTCAGAGAGCCTTTCAACCTCATCGAGGGATTTTACGCCTATTAATTTAGCCTCTCTTAACAATGTCCTCTTCAGACTTTTACACAGTCGGCTTCTTTTTTCTTTGGCCTGTTGTGTTCCACTTGATAGCTTGTTTTGGGATTCTCTGATCATTTCTTCTCATCAAGTGACCAACATATGTCCATCTCCTTTTCCTGATCACCCATGAGACTGGTTGTTATTCAGTAATTTGTCTTATCTCTGCATTGTTCTTGAATTCATTCCACTTGATGCAGAGTATTTTCCTTTGGCATTTGTTTTTTAAAAGCATCTAATTTCTTGTCTATTTCTTTAGTTGTTTTCCAGCTTTCGCATGCATAAGTAAGGGTGGATATTACATTTGAATTAAATAGTCTTAACTTGGTTTTTGTGCTTATAACTTTGAATGCCATATGTTCTCAAGATTCTTGAATATTGATGCTGCTTTTGCAATTCGAATTCTAACTTCCTTTCTGGTGTCACCATCCTGGTCTATGTAGCTGCCAAGGTATGCAAATTGACTGACTTCTTCAATATCTGTCCTTCTACCTGTATTTTTCCATTTTGATTAATGGGAATTTTCATTATTTTTGTTTTGTCCTTGTTAATTTCAAATCCTATTTTGCTAGCCAGTGAAGACAGGCTATCTGTTTTTTCTTGCATGGAGTTCACATTGTTACTGATAAGAGTTATGTCATCAGCAAAATCAAGATCTTCTAGTTGGGTCCCGTGTACCCAGTCAATATCTGTGTTACTTGTACAGCATTTTTTCATTATGAAGTCTATTTACTTACAAAAAGCAAAGGAGACAGTATACATCCTTGTTTCACGCCTGTTTCAATCTGGAACCATTCACTCATACCTTCTTCTGTTTTGACTGTACAAACATATCTATTGTAGAGGTCCTTAATGATGTTGACAATTTTAAATGGTATTCCATATAGACTTAAAATTCTCCACAATGCTGTCAAATGCCTTTTTAAAGTCTGTGGTTTCTGCTTTTCAATATGTTCTTCAAGTATTATTATTAGAGTAAAGATCTGGTCGAGACAGCTTCTCCCTTTTTGCTTGTTCTTCTCTCATTGCAGTATCCACTGTATCTTTAAATCTATTCAAAATGACCTTGCAAAATACTTTTGACACAACTGATATTAAGGTCACTCCTCTCCAATTGTTACAGTCACTAAGGTTGCCTTTTTTGATATTTTAACAATGATTTCTTTTTTCCATTTAGAAGGGACATTTTCTTCTTTCCAAATCTTATTAAACATTCTCTGTAGTTGTTTCATGTTGTCACTATTGATAGCTTTTAACATTTCGGGTGTTATTTCATCTTCACCTGCAGCTTTGTTGTTAGCCATTAAATTCACTGCTGTTTCAATTTCATGCAATGTAATTTCATCTAGGTTGACATTTAGTTGTGGAGTTGGTAAGTCGGTTTCAAGGTTTATCAATTCTTTTGGGTGTGGTCAATTAAGTATTTCTTGGAAGTGTTCAGCCCATCTTTGCTTTTGGTCTTTACTTGATGTTAATGGGTTCCAGTTTTGCTAAGGATTGGTCTTTCTTTAGATGTAATAGTACCTGTTAGCCTCTTTTGTATGTTATATAAAGTTTTGCTGTATCTTGTTTTTGCTGCTTTCTCTGCCTCTTTTGCCATATTGTCTATGTATTCTTTTTATCCCTTCTGGCTGAACTTTTTACATTCTTGTTTAGTTCTTTGTATGTTGCTTTCACCAGATCTTTTCCAAGATCTGTTTTTACATTCAACATGTCTAATTTGGGTGCTCGTCTTTCATGTATATACTTCCATGTGTTTTCTGATATCTATGCTTATCTATATGGTTTTTTCAGTCCAGCGCTTGCTTTTGCTGCTGTGATTATGGCTGTGCTGTAAAAATTCCATAATTCATCTATACCTGTCTCCTCTACTTCACTGAGTGTTGTCGAATGATCATCAAATTCCTGATTGAAATTACTATTAGTATTCTCTTCTTGTAAGCTGTGGCTGTTTATCTTTCTGTGTATTGATTTCTTGTGTTGGCTTTTCAGTTTTAGTTTTATTTTCCCTATACACAGGTTGTCATCACTGTTAACATCTGCACCCCTATAAGCCCTTACATCTATCAGAGATGTTCTGTTTTTATAAGCCCTTACATCTATCAGAGATGTTCTGTATTGCTTTCTAATAAAAAAATGATCTATCTGGTTTCTAGTTCTATCATCTGGAGATAAACACATTGTTTTATGTATCTTTTTGTGTGGAAATATTGTGCCTTCAATGACCATGCCCTCTGTTAGACATATTTCAATTAATCTTTCTCCGTTCTGATTAACCATGTCAATTCCTTCTTTCCCCATTACTTTTTCAACATTGGTGTTATCTTTCTCCACCTTAGCATTGAAGTCCCCCATAGCAATTAGGATGTCGTGTTTAGAGACTGTGTTGATGATTTGTTGTAGTTGGTGATAGAAATCGTCTTTCACTTCATCATCTGCATCGTTTGTGGGTTCACAACACTGTATTATTGTCATTCTTCCATGTCTTAGGTTGTATTGTGCTCTTATTATATGACTGTTCACTGGTTCCTATTCTACAAGGCTCTTTGCTGCTACATTTGACATAATAATACCTACCCACTCTTGATGTTTACCGTCATCTCTGCCTGAATGTATTATTAACTTACCATTTTCCGCTGATCTTTTACCTGCTTCTGGCCATCGCTTTTCACTGATGCCCAGTATGTCTAGGTGGTATCTCTCGATTTCTTTGATGACCTGAGTAGTTTTTGTTGGTGCTGCCAGCATTCTTACATTCCAGAATCCAATCTTTGTCACATGTTTGGGGTCGATGAATGAGCTCTTTGGAGTTGGCATCCCTGATGCTCGGTTGATTTCTTTGCAAGTTTCTGTAACGATATCTTTTTTCCCATCTAGAGTCATTTCTAGATAGCTCCCAGGATAAAGTTGTTATGTATGCCCAACTCCCAGTACAGGATGTTTGACAGATCAAGCAGAATTCCTGCTTGAAATTTCATGAGACTGGAAAAATGAAATGCTTTAAAATATCAAATATCTTCAACATTTAACTTGTCTGCTTAGTGTGAATCAGATGGACTTTTGCAAACCACCAAAAATTATAATTGAATGACAATATCCAGAAATGGACTTGCATGAATACACATATCACAAGAGAATCACACATGAAGACAGAATGCTTGTCATTTTAACTCTTTCACTGAATTATTTCCATACTCTTCCAGTCAGTTTTAATGAAAATGTTTATTAGAAAGAAACTGGAAATAAGTTGCTCTATAATTTTAAAATATAGGTTGGGTTAGAAATGTGCTAGTTTTCTTTTTTTTCTGACTTTGTCTAAAAATCATTGATTTGCTTAGGTGCATGAGATCTACCAACACTTTCAGTGTTGGTTTGGAATGAAAGAGTTAATTCACTTTGATTTTTAATGTGAATCTGACTTTGCTTTTTATTGTGAATCTGATGTGCTTTCTTTGCATTTGTTTTGTTCTCTTAGTGCTGTGTTATAAATCAGAAATATTCTTCATGATATTTCATTCCACTGGAAAAATTAAGTGATTTACTACTCATACATAAGCTGAGTTAAGAAAAACTGTCCGAACTGTTTGCTTAGGTTCATGTAGACAAAAGATTGGACTGGAATGTTTTAGAGTTTTATTAGTCACAGAACAGCAAAGTACTAAAAATTATAATTGAGTGAAATAGACTTTGAATGCACATGTCATGAGAAAATCAAATGCTAAGACACAAGTACTTGACAGCACATTATATGATAAATGTCACATTTACTATTCGTGTCTGTTATTGTCAGTTGGATGTTCTGCATTTGAATTTGTTTCACATATTGTTAATCACAAATTCTTTCTTTGTGTTTCATTTATTTATTATTGAGAGTCAGATATACTTCCGATGAAATATCCTATTTACCCAGACAGCATTTAGAGTTTTCTGAGACCCACAAATAGCAGAGCATCACAAATTAAAATTGTGCGAAACAACACTGAAACTGTTGAGACAAAGGCTTGAATGAGCGCAAATGTTATGAGAAAATCACAAAAAAAAAAAGACAGAAGTACTCAGCAGCACAATATAAGATACATTTTTTTATTCTTCACATTTGGCAAAAACTTGAGTGCAAATGAACTTGCATGATATAATTCATTTGTATTTATTTCATTATTATTATGGCTTTTCTAATAGTGCCTTTGCATTTCATTTGTTTGCTTTATATGTCAAATCAGATGTAAAAAGTGGTTCATGGGCTTTGAAGTGTGTATTTTCATTTTAAAAATTTCTGACATTATAATGCTATTTATCTGTTCTTCATTATTGAATTTTGAATCATGGGCATTTCTTTGTTTTAAAATGTTTCTTTGTAACATTGTAATGTACAATTTATGCTTTTAGCTAGTTATATTTCTTACACGGTGGTAGGTATTTCATTGCATCCAGTGTGCCTGAAAGCACTTGGTACTCCGTTTAGAGTGTGTGTGTTTGCACATGCACCCGCTCTCATGCACGCACGCGCGCGCACATACATACACACAACAGTATAACACGTTTGCAATGGCTGATGTCGAATGTGCACAGTACAGTACTCCCCTTAGTCTAGTTGAAACCAACGTCAAATAAACATGGACACTCCACTGCGGAATTGCACCCTTGTTGAACAGTCCGCTATTGTGAAATTTCTTTGGGCAGAGGGAGTTAAACCTGGTGAAATTCGTAATAGGCTGTTGGCTCAGTTCGGAAATGAAAAGCGTCATGGCTCAATGAAAAGTTTATGAATGGGCGGAAAGGATTAAAGTGAGAAGAATAAGTGTAACCAACAAAGTTCGATATGGTCAGTCATCAACATCGCACACACAAACCCACATTGACGGGGTGCAAATCTTGATCAGAGGAGACTGCTGTTGATGTACATCTAGATACAAGCTATGAATCAACGTATGCCATAGTGCAAGATGACTTGAAGTACAGGATGGATATCCATACATTTTATTTATCTACCCAAACACCAGCGCATGAAGGTTGCAACCCAGTTCCTGAAACATTATGAAGATCTGGTTGTTTTTGAGCAGATTGTCACTGATTACAAGGCGCAGTTCCATCACAGAAGGCAAGAGACTAACGTGTAGTATAAACTCCCATCTTGTCCATTGAGGAAGAAACCCTTCGTCAAGAAGATAATGCTGACCTCGTTTTGGGACATAAAAGAGTCATATTCTGGCGCATTTTCAGTGACCAGTGCAACCTACTTGTAGATGTTCACAAACTGAAATCTGCAGTTTACAATAAAGGAGGAAGAATCTCATAAAAAACAGTCTTGCATTGTTATTACAATGCACGTCCCCAATCAGTGGTTGCAACAGTGAAGGCAGTGAACATCTATGATTTGAACGTCTTCCACATCCCCTTTATAGCTCTGATCTGGTACCATATGAATGTTATGTCTTCGGGGCACTACACAGTCACATGTTCACCTCTGGTGATGAGGTTTAAGGAAGTGGCAGCCTCGGATTTGGGAGCAATGAAAAAGCTTCTCTCAGGGAATAAAGAACCTAATGGAGTGATACAAGAAGTGCATCGGCCTTCAGAGGGAACCGTGTGGAGGAGTGATGTAACATTATGTTAATTTTGCTGACATTTACCAGTATTACACAATATGTTGCCCCTTTACTTTCTTATATATATATATATATATATATATATATATATATATATATTCACCACAACACACAGTTACCATAAAATTCAGATGGTTCATTCCTGAATCAAATTATAGTTCACTTTTAATGCTCATCAAACGAAGTTCACAAGGATCGCACTGAGACATCTCCGAAAGCATTTTGCACAAAGTTCGAAAAATATAAAATCTGCATTTCTCACGCAGTACTAATAATCACTTTCTAACTTGAAATGCTATCTTCTGTCTGTCCTAAACTACTTCTGGTTCTAAACTGCTGCTCTGTCTCCTGAACATCTGTTGCTCTATCTGTGCATCTGTTTTATTTGTCGTTGCTCTCCTATCTATCTTCTCCTATCTGTCTGTCATATATATTGTAAGTCAGCTGTTTCAGCTGTCCAACAGGTAACGCCTCTGAAATCTTCAAATGGTCAGTTCATTTTGGTCTGCATGCTGTCTGGGTCCTGATTGGAATTTGGGATGAGTCGGTCCACTCCCCTTGGTCATCTTATTGGTCCACTAGACTATTCATGTGTGCAAATTGTGACCTAAGATTAGCAAATATACCTTACCTGTCAGTAAGTCTGTTTCATCAAATCCGTCTATTCAATTTTATCGCGTGGCTCTTCTTATGCAATATCAGGTGTTTGCGATACCTGTCGGGGATTAGTCCATATATGTTTACACTGTGTCCATCTGTCTGTCTCCATATGTACTGTTGTTATCTGCATAAATCCTCTTAGTTTGTATCCATATTCATTATCAGCGTATAGTATTTTTAAGTATCTACATAACATTATTGTAATAATACTAATAGAGTGGGAATGTTCCTCTCCAACCAATTATCAAGTTATTTACTTCGTTTCTTACTTACTTTCTGTTTATCCATAATAATCATAACTATAATGAAAAATGCTGATAGTAATAATAATAGCAACATAATAACATGAATAATAATAATTACAATACTATCCTAATATACAAGGCTGTAATAATACTACAGTCATAACTTACGAGGAGAAGTAGGTTTGTGAACAACTGGACGCATTCCTGTGCAAAGAAATAGAAAAACAGAAGAAAAACTTTGGAGCAAAAACTAGAGTCGTTTGGAAATACGATTTACCGTCATTACTCCTAAAAGTTCTGTGTGAAGCAGACAACAGAAAAAGAACATCAGGACCGAAGAAGAACCAAGACCAGAAATTATTAAAGTAAGCAAATGAAGCAGAAGA
This sequence comes from Achatina immaculata, assembly GCA_009760885.1. NCBI lineage: Eukaryota > Metazoa > Mollusca > Gastropoda > Stylommatophora > Achatinidae > Lissachatina > Lissachatina immaculata. The sequence goes on from CM019716.1 coordinate 8,392,866, forward strand.
AGAAGGGTTGAAGCAAATCTCAGAGAAGAAGAAAGGTTGAAGCAAGTCCCAGAGAAGAAGAAGGGTTGAAGCAAATCTCAGAGAAGAAGAAGGGTTGAAGCAAATCTTAGAAAAGAAGAAGGGTTGAAGCAAATCTCAGAGAAGAAGAAGGGTTGAAGCAAATCTCAGAGAAGAAGAAGGGTTGAAGCAAATCTCAGAGAAGAAGAAGGGTTGAAGCAAATCTCTGCACAATGTCCTACGCAGAATATAAAAAAAAAATTATGCAAAAAAAGAGAGGAGACAAAACGAACAAAACAAAAGTTCTTCAAAGACTATTTTGTGTTCGCTAAACAGCTGTTCCAGAATCGGGGTCTCTAGGTAAAGAAGTTCTTGAAGAACACTTATATGAGACATACTGTGGTGGAAGTCTCGACAAGCCACTCGCACACATGGAGGGACTGGTGTGGCCCAGTGCGCCAGGAACCGTTTAAAGTAACACCGCCAAGTCTGCAGGAGGTATCGAATGTCGTACAGAAGGCCAGGCGGAAATCAGCACCTGGTCCGAATGGTGTTCTATACAGTGTATACAAAAAATGCCCTGGAGTGCTAAAGAAGCTCTATAAACTGTTAGGATCTGCATTCTGCATTGACCAAAGGGCGTATTAGCACGGAATGGGAAAAAAGTCAATGGAGTTTACATTCCTAAAGAGCAGAACTCCACTGATATCAGTCAGTTCAGACCAATCTCTCTTCTGAACGTAGAAAGCAAGATATTCTTCTCGGTGATGGTCAGGAGCGTACATCATACCTCTTGAAAAATGGGTATATCGACGCATCAGTACAAAAGGAAGGTATCCCAGGATGTTTAGAACATGCATCAATGATATGGGACACTATCAGCAGGCGAGAAGTGTAAAGAAAGATATGCATGTGATATGGCTCGATCCTAAAATGCTATATTGAACCTATCTTGTTATATGGAAGTGAATCGTAGACAATATGCAAGTCTGCACAAAAATCATTGGAAGCAACAGAAATGTGGTTTATTAGAAGAATGTTGCGAATCCCCTGGACAGCAAAAATAACTAATGAAGAATGTAGGAGAAGAGCTGGAGACACAAAAAACCTTGTCAAAAAGATAAGAGAGAGACAATGTACTTTCATAGGACATGCAATGAGAAGAGGGAGCATAGAAAATATTATAACAACAGGAAAAATAGAAGGAAGAAGATCAAGAGGAAGACCAAGAGAAATGATACTGGACAGTCTGACAGGATGGTGTGTGAGGAGATCACCAACTGAACTGATGGCCTGCATGAAGGGTCGGGTACTCTGGAGAAGCATAATAGCCAACGCCAGTCGGCACGGCACATGATGATGATGATGATGGCTCGATCTAGCAAATGCCTACGGCGCAGTACCACACCAGATAATATGGATCTCACTTGTATCACGTGACAGAAGGAATTATCGACATGCTGAAGTTATATTTCATTGGCTTTCACAACGTCAGAATACACAACGAGTGGAGTGAGCTGCAGATGGGAATTGCAATGAAATACAATATCTCCAATTCTATTTGTACTATCCATGCAGGCAATCCTTAAAGCACCGGAAGGCACAGAAGATCCTCACTTGGAAGACGGATGCTATATTCCACCAATGAAAGCATTCATGGACGACACAACAAGTGAGCTGGAAGCACGGAGGATACTAGCAAGCCTGGATGAGCTTATCTGGTGTCGCAGGAGATTTAAGCAAAAGAAATCCATGAGTTTATCACCTGGGAAGGAGAAAGTAGCAAAAGTAAAGTTTACAGTAGCTAACCAACATATTCCAACACTTGAGGAAAAGCCAGTGAAAAATCTAAGAAGAAGATGTTTGAATGAAGGACTCAGTGGCAACCATGCAGATTTGTGAAATGGCTGAAAGTGGATTAAAAAATCATAGATAAAACAAAAATCCAGGGGAATTGTAAGGTGTGGCGGTTCTAGGTCATAATGATGCCTAAACTGTTGTGGCTATTACTCGTGCATGAGATAAGTACTAGCACAGTCGAGAATGTGCAGAGGAAAATCAACAAGTGACTGGGCTTGCCAACGGGGCTGCCAGAGGTGGCACTGTACTGCAAAAAAGAGCAAGCTGCACTTACCACGCAGATCTTTGGTAGATGAGTTTAAAGCAGGAAAAGTAAGACTTGCAATGATGTCAGAATCAACCGACACAGTAGTACACGAATTCCATCCAACACTTAAGACTGGAAGAAAATGGCGAGTACACGAGGAAACGGTTGGAAGGAGGGGGGAACATTTGAAATGAAGGAAGGAAGGTACACTCAGACCAACAAAAGGGGGTTTGGTCATGGCAATAATAAGTGGTGATCGAAGGCTTCCAGCAAACAGCGAAGACATATGGTCATGGATGAAATAAAGAAGTATAGAGGATGGAAAACAGTACAACCGGTTCATCAAAGCCAATGGACAACTTGGGAATGGCTTTGCAACGATCGTTAACATGAAAAGAGTATGTGGAACATGGCACTTCCGCGACTTAGTTTCATTATCAGATCTGCATATTACCTTCTGCTGACAGGTGCAAACCTGTTTAAGTGGGGCGAAGTGGTGGATCCTAAGTATCCACTCTGCGGCGGTCGGCAAACCGTGCTTCTATCAGCATGCAAAGTAGCACTGACACAAGGCAGCTACATGTGGAGACAGCAGCGTGTTGCAAGAACTCGTCGGTATTGTGGACAGATGCGTCAAACACCAAAAGAGAAGTCAAAACCCTTCCCAAGTACTTCATTGGTGCTAGGAAATTATCCAGCATCAAAGTTCTGAACATTCCCTTGTTCTCACTTCTAAATGGAGCAAATGACTCGATGTCGTTTCTGACCTACCAGGTAGAAGAGAATACCTTGTGTTCAAGATTCAGGAATATAGCCAGGCATTCCTGTGGCCTTTGAAACTCGACTAAATTTTATTATAACTTACGGTCCCATATAAGCCAGAATTGAAGAACACCACGTATTCAAAAGTGCGAAATAAAATGATCTGATCAAACAGGTAAGGCACCTGTCAAAATCTAAAGTGATTTGCGTTTGAGGTTCGGGCGAGAGGTTTCGTGGCAACATCAGTGTACGATATGTGTAAACAACTGGGCATAACAGGACGAGCATGAATGTGCGCACTGATCAGTCTCCGCTTCACGGCACTCAATTTCACTTCATCGAAACGTCATCTCGTTCTGTTATAACTGTGGTTAATTATGCCCTTGCAATCTTTACTCTCTATATTCAATTCAAGTGCCATGCCGCGTGGCGTAGGCGATGTCTCTCCACAATTCCCTGTCTTTAGACTTGATTATGAGATCCGCCGGTGACTTTCTTCCTACCCACACTGACAGCCCAACCAGTAACTTCTCTCTCTGTGTCTTCCTCTGTCTCTTCTTCCTTCAATTTTTTCCAGCTGCTAGAGTGTGTTCCAATTTTCCTCTTCTCAGGAAATGTATTATAAATATCGCTTGTCTCTCTTTACCGTTCTCCAAAAGCCGTCTTGAACATTGAAGGTTTTTTTCTTAACGTGAAATAGAAATTGATGCAAACATGCTGCTCAGGTAAATCTGCAATGTCACAAATCACAGAGAGCACTTTACTAACACATTTTAAAAAAAAATATGCATCACTTCTGTTGGACACAAAATGACCGTTTTCAGCTCACTGGTCAGCCATGATCCTACTGGCCGGTGCTATAACTACCTCTCCTCACCCTTTTCAAGCACGGGAAATTCAGTCTCGGTTTTTATTGACTGCACCTAGTATATATTCTTATATCATTCCCGTGCCGTTAAGAGTCACATAGGGCTCGCAAGATAGTTCGCTAATTTTTCCTGTCTTCGGCGAGTCTTTCAACCTCATCAAGGATTTTATGACTATTAAATTGGCCTCTCTTAACAATGTCCTCTTCAGACTTTTACACGGTAGGCGTCTTTTTCTTTGGCCTGTTGTGTTCCACTTGATAGCTTGTTTTGGGATTCTCTTTCTTCTCATCAAGTGACCAACATATGTCTATCTCCTTTTCCTGATCACCCATGAGACTGGTTGTTGTTCAGTCATCTGTCTTATCTCTGCATTGTTCTTAAATTCATTCCACTTGATGCCGAGTATTTTCCTTAGGCATTTGTTTTCAAAAGAGTCTAATTTCTTCTCTGTTTCTTTAGTTGTTTTCCAGCTTTTACATGCATAAATGAAGGTTGATATTACATTTGAATTGAATAGTCTTAACTTGGTTTTGTGCTTATAACTTTTGAATTCCATATGTTCTCAAGATTCTTGAATATCGATGCTGCTTTTGCAATTCGAATTCTAACTTCCTTTCTGGTGTCACCATCCTGGTCTATGTAGCTGCCAAGGTATGCAAATTGATTGACTTCTTCAATATCTGTCCCTTCTACCTGTATTTTTCCATTTTGATTAATGGGAATTTTCATTATTTTTGTTTTGTCTGTGTTAATTTCAAGTCCTATTTTGCTAGCCAGTGAAGACAGGCTATCTGTTTTTTCTTGCATGGAATTCACATTGTTACTAATACGAATTATGTCATCAACAAAATCAAGATCTTCTAGTTGAGTCCCATGTGCAGCATTTTTTCATTATGAAGCCTATTGTAATTCCAAAAAGCAAAGGAGACAGTATACATCCTTGTTTCACACCTGTTTCAATCTGGAACCATTCACTCATACTTTCTTCTGTTTTGACTACACGAACATATCCATTGTAGAAGTCCTTAATGATGTTGATAGTTTTAATTGTATTCCATATAGATATAAAATTTTCCACAATGATTCTCTGTGGTTGCTATCAAATGCCTTTTTAAAGTTTTTGAAGCTCAGTAAATGGTTTCTGCTTTTCAATATGTTCTTCAAGTATTATTCTTAGAGTAAAGATCTGATCGAGACAGCTTCTCCCTTTTCGAAATCCTGCTTGTTCTTCTCTCACTGCACTATCCACTATATCTTGCAAAATACTTTTGACACAACTGATATTAAGGTTACTCCTCTCCAGTTATTACAGTCACTAAGTTTGCCTTTTTTTGTATTTTAACAATGATTCCTTTTTTCCATTTAGAAGGGAACTTTTCTTCTTTCTAAATCTTGTTAAACATTCTTTGTAGTTGTCTCATGTTGTCATTATTGATAGCTTTTAGCATTTCAGGTGTTATTTCATCTTCACCTGCAGCTTTGTTGTTAGCCATTAAATTCACTGCTGTTTCAATTTCATGCAATTTAATTTCATCTAGGTTGACATTTAGTTGTGGGGCTGTTAAGTTGGTTTCAAGGTTTAACAATTCTTTTGGGTGTGGTCAGTTAAGTATTTCTTGGAAGTGTTCAGTCCATCTTTGCTTTTGGTCTTTACTTGATGTTAATAGGGTTCCAGTTTTGCTAAGGATTGGGCTTTCTTTAGATGTAATAGTACCTTTTAGCCTCTTTTGTATGTTATATAAGGTTTTGCTGTCTCCTGTTTATGCTGCCTTTTCTGCCTCTTTTGCCATATTGTCTATGTATTCTCTTTTATCCCTTCTAGCTGAACTTTCTTGTTTATTTCTTTGTATGTTGCTTTCACCAGATCTTTTCCAAGATCTGTTTTTACATTCAACATGTCTAATTTGGGTGCTCGTCTTTCATGTATATACTTCCATATGTTTTCTGAAATCCATGCTTTTCTATTTGTTTTTTTCAGTCCAGCGCTTGCTTTTGCTGCTGTGATTATGACTGTGCTGTAAAAATTCCATAATTCATCTATACCTGTCTCCTCTACTTCACTGAGTGTTGTCGAATGATCATCAAATTCCTGATTGAAATTACTATTAGTATTCTCTTATTGTAGGCTGTGGATGTTTATCTTTCTATGTATTGATTTTCTGTATTGGCTTTTAGTTTTATTTTCCCTATACACAAATTGTCACCACTGTTAACATCTGCACCCCTATAAGCCCTTACATCTATCAGAGATGTTCTGTATTGCTTTCTAATAAAAAAAATGATCTATCTGGTTTCTAAGTAAGAGAACAAGTATTGTAGGATTAAACCTCGAAAAAATCGTAGACAAAGCACTTTAGTGAGACGCGAGAGAAAGAAAAATCACAAGAGAATTACCTGGGATTCGAACACGGACTCCGGTAGGACGAGCAGCCGTCTAGCCACGAGAGAACAGCGTACTATCGACTTAGCCAACTATCACCCCAAAAAAGGTGTTTTGTTGACACAGTCTTTAGTAACTGCTCTGCAGACATGAGAGATCGTGACACCCGGAAAGAAACGAGGTCGTGACACACAGAAATTCCGTAGCTTAGATTCATTCTCTCTAGCAGGTACCAACTAGACAAACATACAAACGGTCTCCTGCCATGTCTGGTGCAAACTTGAACAACAATAACAAACGAACGAATACTTATTATATGAAGTTAGTTTCAGGTATAGTTTTAAGGAACAATTTTTTTATAAATAGGAAACTACGAGGTTTTGGTACGGTAAAGTAAGAGAACAAATATTGTAGGACCTCGAAAAAATCGTAGACAAAGCACTTTAGTGAGACGTGAGAGAAAGAAAAATCACAAGAGAATTACCTGGGATTCGAACACGGACTCCGGTAGGACGAGCAGCCGTCTAGCCACGAGAGAACAGCGTACTATCGACTTAGCCAACTATCACCCCAAAAAAGGTGTTTTGTTGACATAGGCTAGACTGCTGCTCGTCCTACCGGAGTCCGTGTTCGAATCCCAGGTAATTCTCTTGTGATTTTTCTTTCTCTCACGTCTCACTAAAGTGCTTTGTCTACGAATTTTTCGAGGTTTAATCCTACAATATTTGTTCTCTTACTTTACCGTACCAAAACCTCGTAGTTTCCTATTTATAAAAAATTGTTCCATATCTGGTTTCTAGTTCTATCATTTTGAGATATCCATGTTGTTTTATGTATCTCTTTGTGTGGAAATATTGTGCCTGCAGTGACCATGCCCTCTGTTAGACATATTTCAATTAATCTTTCTCCGTTCTGATTAACCATGTCAATTCCTTCTTTTCCCATTACTTATTCAACGTCGGTGTTATCTTTCCCTACCTTAGCATTGAAGTCCCCTATAGCAATTAGTATGTCGTGTTTAGCTCTTCCGTGCCCACAGTAAGAAAAGCGGACGTTCGGTTACGTGCCAGAGTAAAAGCGCGGGTCTTGATATGTTAGGGGGTATAGTTGTAAAATGGAATGGAAAACAGTATTTCCATGTACTTCCGTGTACTTATTATGTTTCAAAGTATAACTAAATGAATGAAAATTTCATAAATGCAGAGTTTTTTAGGAAAAAAAGTAGTGTGATGTTTTTAGACACTGATTGTGCCCAGCTCACCATCGGCTAGGTTTAGATATGCACTACTTACCATCTGAGACGTGTAAATCTACTTGTCGATCTCATATTCTGATTCTATGTTGCATTCTCGCTAAATTAATGTCTGAAATAACCTTCTAACTACTTCTCCCGTCGTATAATATGTCTAGATCTACTTAGGATACATTCAAGAGCAGTGGGGTGGTCACAGGCCATGTCCATACCCCTATGTACATCATCAAAAATTGAAAAATTTCGGTCTTTCTCTTCCTTTTTCTCGCTCGGAATCGCTCGTAACTAGGCACTCTTTCGCCATTTTGAAAAGTGTCACCGGAATCGCGGACGAAATATGTACAATCTAAATGTTACACCGGTTGTTTTATTGAAACAAACCAATGATCGCTATATCGACCATGGTAAGCAACAGGGAAACCGGAAGGGTCGATACAGCGACCAAAGGCACGGAAAGAGTTTGTTGATTATTTGCTGTAATTGGTGATAGAAATCGTCTTTCACCTCATCACCTGCATCGTTCGTGGGTGCGTAACACTGTATTATTGTACGTATATATATACACACACACAATCCTATCATCTGTGGCCTCACATATATCTGTATAACGTCTATTTTTGCTGGATAATTACCTAAGATTACATCACACTTTCATGTGTCGAAGGTCGTGGAAAATACGGGTCTACCACCGTATTGCCTTAATGATATGGAAACGGGAATTTTATCGTTACTATTTTTGTGGCTCTTTCTGTCATATGTATGTTGATCTGACCTAGGTTTTCTGCTAATGAATGAGAAATGTAACAGTTTGTATGGAAGCACTCCTTCTCATTGTGTTTGACATTTAAATGAGGTTTTCATCTTTGGGCTCTGCTAGCACCGTTGTCTTGGTAGGAAGCATAAAATGTTCATATGACTATTTAAAATGTTGTTAGCTAACCAACAAATAAATAAATGCGTGAACATAATTTAAGCGCGGCTTCTACACCAGGAGAAATATATTGCCAGAAATAATTTGTCTTTTTCTTTGTAAAATTTAAATGTTATCACTAAATATAATAGATCTGAAAAAAAGTCTTAAAACAAGTAAAAAAAAATACATCAACTGTTCTGCTATCATTTTGTAAACAGCCTAAAATATATCTGAGTTTGTGGGGTTTTTTAAATGTTAAAAATGAATACTAAAAACATTGAAGTTTGTTACAAAAGTTGCCGCTTGGAAAATGACTCAGAACAAAAAGAAAAAAGAAATGTCGGTTTGGATAGAGGTTGCATGAAAATTTGATGTTACTACTAATGTTGTTCAGCCAAAGTTACGCATACACTAATGTTGAGAAAATAATTCTACAACATACATGATAACGACGTACACATACATTTATGGAAATCTTACATTTTTCAACATATGAAAAGCATTCAAATGAAAAAGAGCCCAGACCTAACGACGATAAACTATTAGACATTTCTGTCAGTCATCCCCGCCATTGTTTCTTGAATTGAAGGATATCGGTTTCATACAAGTCTTTAAGCTCAGTCGCAACCAAGAATGTATCATCTCGCGCACTGCATCTTCATCCTAGTCTAGTTTCTTACCTCTCAGATGCTTCTTCAGGGAGCCAAAGATATGGAAATCGCGAGGTCAGAGGTCTGGACTGTAAATTGGGTGGGGGGGGGGGGATAGCTTCAAAACTTCCCAGCCATATTCAGCTAACTATTGCTTCGTTGTATTGGTCACATGAGGTCTGACATTGCCACGCAGAAGGATGACACCACTAAGTTTAGGACCCACGTCGGTTTTGCTTGATCTTGGCTCAAAGGTTTGTTATGGCGATCTGGTAACGTTACGAATTTATTGTCACATCACATGACAGAAATCGATGAGATGGTATCCACGGTAATGGAAGAAAAAGGTGAGCATGACCTTCTTGGAACTGGGCTGAGACCTATACTTCTTTGGCATATGTGACTTTGTGCGCTTCTTTTGCATGCTCTCTCGGCGAGTTTCAGGGTCGTGATAGTGGCAAATGGATTCATCACCAGCAACAATACTCATCAGAAATGAGTCGCCTTCTTCATCGAACCTTTTCAGATGTTCCTGGCATACACACAGACGTTGACCCTTCGTCTTATGAGTCTGGTTCAGCGGGACCCAATGGCCATACATCTTCCTGTGCCCAAAGCGCTCGTGCAGAATGGTGTGAATACTACCATGACTAATTCCAACATCAACAGCGAGTTAATCCTCTGTTATTTGTCGGTCATAACTCACCAGATCATCAAGTTATGAATTGCGCCTGACGTGATGACATGTGACTGGTAATGGTTTATGGGGTTAATGGAAAACTCTTTCCCTGCCACCTCGAATTCGTGCTGCCCACTCCTTGACACGACCCTTGGACAGCGCTTGCTCATTATATACATTTACCATTCTACTGGGGAACTTCCTTCAAATGTTAAAAAAAAAATCCCACACTATTCTTCCTTCGGTACAAACATGTTGGTAGGCGAGGCGTGGTGTATTTCCTCCTGCATGACTTCTGTAAGCGTGACCTTGAACTCGGTAACAGACAACTGATACAAACTCCACTTCTGGTACCGATGACATTATTTATCACAAATGCAGTGTCTCCATCCCACAAATATCACGAGATTTAACTTTTTCGGCTTATTTTCATTTGGTAACGCCTCATAGATTCATTTGAAAATATGCATTAGCCTATGAAACCCGTTAAATGTTTTCAAATCAAGATGTTTTCGTTACACAATTTTTACTATCTTACCTTAGTTTTTTTTCCCACATCCCATAGAAAAACTACAGGAATTATTTGATAACACACTGAGACATCTAAATGGAAAAAATTGCATGCAAAGAGAGGCAATTTTTCCATCTTGTAAGTTTATTTTCTTTTGCATTTTTTTTTTCACCAAACTGTGGTTAGATTTTGTGTTTTAACTGCACAGTTGGTATAATGTGTTAATAATAGACGTATTGTGTGCATCAGTTATTATTCTTCATTACATGGTTATATTGACAATATTTTTATCTACGTGTACGTGAAGATGAAATTCTTCATGGCTCAAAGGTGCTGTTTAACAGGAATGACTGAGACAATTTGTAAGCGTGGTTTTTAAGTTTTGTGGTTTTAAACACTTTTAAGTCGGGTCTACAATATATCTTTACAGAGTTATAGTAAACAATACTGTAAATCTTTACAGAGCTGCAGTAAACAATATATCTTGACAAAATTATTGTAGATTATAAATCTTTGCATAGTTGTTATAATCAATATGCCTTTACAGAGTTGTTGTAACCAGTATATATTTAAATGTATTGTAACCATATAGCTTTACAGAGTTGTTGTAACCAGTATATAAAGTTATTGTAACCAATATAGTTTTACAGAGTTGTAACCAGTATATATTTTAAAGTTATTGTAACCAATATAGCTTTATAGATTTACAGTACACAGTTTATTTATTTTTTTTTACAGAATAATTTCATGGGATTAAAGGTTGATATACACAGACAGCAGGAGTACTCAGAAATCTATACATAACATAGAGAAGAAGGAAAATAGTGAGATTCAAAACTGTTTTATTGCTAATGTGTTTGACTTTCTTTTTGACTTTTCATGACAAGATGGCAGTCTGCTTCTCTAGAGTAGGGGATTCAGACTCAGTGATGTCCCTAGAAAGCCATATTTATCGAAACTCTCCAGTGACTTGGAAGGGCACATGTTCCCATCCACACCTGGAGGGTATAGGTGCAGCAAAAAGACATGGCTCAATGCTGCGGTCTTTATTCACGACGTCTTCGAAGAATTTCAAGCCCGAGTAGAGACATGTGTAGTGACAACAGATTTAGAAGATGTGTACAACAGAGTACCATTCAGCTACGTAATGCGCATGTATCTTAGACACGCTCTTCAGATGGATAGCTGCAGCCTTGATCCAGAGAAAGGTGATTCTCATATGTGGCAGTTGGTCTTTAGAGCCGATAGTAATATAGGGCATTGAAAAGCCTTTCAGAAACTGCAGAAAGGGCCGCATGCTGGCTGTAGAGCATGCGAAACAAGCAATGAGAACTTAAATGATTTCGTTTGTCACAACCAATACCGGTCCTCCTTAGCGAAATCGCTAAGATATACTTAGAAGACCGCGGGTTCAATTCCGGAACGAGGGAAAAAAAAACAACTCACAAGATCTCTGGGAGCCATGACCCAGAGGCGCCCCCCCTCCCCCCCCTTAGAGTGTCAGGAGTTAAATATGGCCGAAACACTTGTCTGGTTGGGGGAGGGGGGGTTACTTCCTCTGATGATCTGAAGGAGTTGTGTTGTTGTTCCGAGTAGAGAGTTTCCTGCATGTCCAGGTTTGTCGCACGATTCTCCTCTAACACAAATCTTATTCAGTGCGTACACGGTGACAATCACTGAACAACAACTTGTTTTCAGGGAAGGGACTATCATTTGCTGATGATATTCTACTATATCGACAGGGAAGAGACAGAGAGGAGACTGCCAATGCATTGCAGTTCGAACATCGTATTTCCTTCTGGTGTGGCGTTTCTAATGCCATTGTCAACCGTTCAAAAGCATCAATGAGGTGGTTCTCACTGAACAACCATATTGTTAAAACCGATATGCCTGTTGTGATTGAATGGCGAGAACGTGACTAGACCCAGCTTAATGACATACTTTGGAGTGAAGTTTGATCGCAGTTTGTGTTTCAAAGAACATGTTGAATATATGATAACAAGAGCTTCCAAAGGTCTACCGGCAAAAGAGGCTACTAATAATTCTGTACCAGGGACTGGTCCTTGCGCCCATCGAGTACGTCTGTACCAGGGACTGGTCCTTGCGCCCATCGAGTACGTCTGTACCAGGGATTGGTCCTTGCGCCCATCGAGTACGTCTGTACCAGGGACTGGTCCTTGCGCCCATCGAGTACGTCTATACCAGGGATTGGTCCTTGCGCCCATCGAGTACGCCCTATCCATCCTTACTGTCAGCCCTGCGCAAATTTAAAAAAAAACTCAAAGCGTGCAGAATGAAACCATGCGCACTATCTTGGGGTGTACGAGAGACACGTCCTATTTAGCGATACGATACCTCCTTGATCTCCTAACCATGAATCACAGGATCAAGATCTGGAGGGCGCGTGCTACCTCAAGACAAGGAGCACCCATTGCACCAAGAGCCCCTAAAAGAAAAAGGTGACAGGCTAAAGATTTGTAGTGCAGAAGATGTTATAAAGTAAATCTGTGAACCCAACAACATCAACTCCGGAGAGGAATGGGTACCTGTGCCTCCAGCGTTCAGGGACACCTTCTCTTTCATTGTCAAGTTTGACAAGAGAAGCAGGGAGCAGAATCCGCTTGATGTGAGTGCGGAGGTCAACGCCCTCATCAGAAAACTCCAGTGACATGTGTGGAATACAAAGGTGATGATCTGGAAACCATAAACCATTTGTCGGATGTGAACAAACTAAAGAAAAACACCATTCTGTTTACCGTCTGATACTGTTTGTCATCGTCCTTTTGCCTCAGTTCTCAGCTAATCACCTGCTCCTACTTTGTTAACCTAGTACGTCTGTCTGGAGGCATTTTGTACTTGTCATTCTTTCAAGGATGCCCAAAAAGCTAGCTAAATGTTTAATTTCTCAACTGTTTCTAGTGTTTTTATCTGTTGTGTTGTTTTTGTGTGTGATTCTGGAAAAAGGTTTTTGCCGAAATATTGAATTATTGCATGTTCTTCATTTATACGTAATCGTCTTACTGTCTGTCAATCTTGTTCTTGCCCACTTTTCTCTCGTTTTCTATTTTTTGTTACATAAAACTGATTGTTAAAGAGAGCTATGAAAGAGGTTGTTTAGAGCTAAACAGCAACAAGACAGACACAACGGTAATATAAACAAGAGTAAATATACCAAAGTGCAAACGCAAGTAAGTAATATATAAACTGGGGAAAAAAGTACGACCAGCTTTATTACTTAACGAGCACACAGTTGTGACGTTTCGGTGTGAGCCATACAAAAACACACCGGAAGAAGTAATAGAGAGAGAGAGAGAGAGAGAGAGAGAGAGAGAGAGAGAGAAGATAAAATATACATTCACATGAATGCTATGTAAAACAATTTGAATGGAAAAAATGTAATAAAATAAATGTGAAAAAAGTAAAACGAAAACAATTTTTTTAAATCCTATATTTTTTAACATAGCATTCATATGAATTTATACTTTATCTCCTCTCTCTATTTCTTCGTCCTGTGTGTTTTTGTTTGATTAACGCCGAAACGCCACACTGTAATAAAGCTGTTCCTACTTTTTTCCCCCTAGTTTATACATTTTGGTACCACAGCTTTACTGCAATGGCTTCGTGTATAGTTATATACTTATACATTAATTAAACGCAAGTAATGAAACAACCTCGGAGTTGGCATCCGTGAGGTTGTTGAAAACAGGATAGACTTGCGAACTACCTTGCGAGCCCCATGTGACGTTTAACGGCACGAGAAGGATATAAGAAAAGAATGGAGCAACAGTAACGCCGATGGCAAGTGCACACATTTAATAAAATCACAAATAGGTAACACAAATGAAGCTTTTTATAATATCAAGAAGGTACTAACAAATAAGATGATGTCTATGAAAGTGAAGAAAAGAGTATTACAGTGCTATATTAGACAATGGCAATGCCTGGCAGAAGCTTTGGACACCCATACTAAAGTTTTTGCATAAATCAGACAAGAAATTGTCTCTCTTGAACCCCACATGTCTGTCTACAAAGTACGTGTGATAATATATTCATGCCAAGTCATGCACTGGGTGGGTTAGAGTGAGGGGAGGGGGGAATTAGGTCGTTATCCGTTGTCCAACAAAACACAAGAAATGGTGTGGTTGAAGCATATGTTGTTTTACTAAAACAAGGAAAGAAATTGTGTCGTTGAAGCATATGTTGTTTTACTAAAACAAGGAATAAAATAAAGTCGAATCAATTTTTTAAAAAAGTGAAGTCCCGAGTGGAGTGTCAGTCAGCGTTCTTTTTCGTACTTCATCAAGTTCGAGTCCACGTGACTTGAGTTCGAGTTGGTCGTCTCAGCCGACATCTCTGTTTTAAGTTCATTTCAAACATAGCGCATGCAGCAAAGCAAAATAAAAATCGTAAATCTCGGAGTTCAGTGGCAAATGTTTCAGATTTCTAGAGTCTTTGCATTTCATTTGCCATTTTGTCTATCGACTCGTCACCAGCAATTTCTATCAAAACATCATAAAATTCGTCAATATGTCTTAGACAGACAAATGGCGTCGATTATACATTCACAGCGGGTGGTGCATGGTAGGTTGGGCATTAGAGTTGTAATAAGTTTTTAAAGTGTTTCCTAACGCAACGTTGAAGCTGTGAATAACACATATGATCTCTGAACTAACAAACAATTATGCTATCACTGATGACTAACTTGAGAGAATGATAACAGATTGAAAAAGATAATGGTAAATAAAGGTAAAATTCCAGTTTCCATGACAATAAGGCATATTAAGAATGCAGTGTTAGACCTGTATTCCCAAGACCTTCGGCACATGAAAGTGTGATATGATCAGTATCACGCCTGGCCACATTTACCTTCCCAGATTTCTCTGGTACATTGATTGGCTGGGTGAACCCCGAGACCTTTTTGGTCTGTACCAGAAAAAAAATCTCCACTTCTGGGACTTGAACCCGGTACCACCGGATTAGTCAACCGAGCAGGAATTTAACAAAAAAAAAAAAAAGAGAAGAATACGCGGGTAAAGTCTCTAATGAGTTGTTGAATTCCTAAATGTTTTCTTCCACATTTCATACATAGTTATAACCCTTGTTACATATGTTAGCAACTGTAATATTTATGTCTGACAATTTTATAAGAATCCATTCAGTTAATACTATTTAAAAGAAAAACAGGAATAACTTTATTAGTTCACGAGCACACAGCTGTGACGCGTCGGTTTACACTTTAGTCATACAAAAACCAAAAACATACAGGATAAAGAAATAGGGAAAGAATATATTGAAATATTACAAGAGAATTATTGGAGACTTGAACCGCGGAGCAGACGCATAGCCACAAGAGTTCAGTGCTATTTTGCACGCCAAGTGGTTCAAGTCCCAGGTAAGTGAAATTATCAAAAAATCTTTCTCTCATCCCTAACAGTGTTTTGTCTATGATTTTTTTCAATATCTTAACAATGCAATACTATGTTACATTATTTTACTAATCGTTTAAATTGTTGCTATAAAAAATAGTTTTCATTTTTACCACATATTTACTGCAATGAAGTTATATATATATTATTCTTATACATACTTTTGTCTCATTTCTTAAATTATATAATAAGTTGACCATCTTATTTTTCTAATCGTTTTACAAAGCAGCAATCCTATTTTTGGCAGTTTTTACAAATAATAATAATAATCAGGTGCCGTGCCGACTGGCGTTGGCTATTATGCTTCTCCAGAGTACACGATCCTTCATGCAGGCCATCAGCTCAGTTGGTGATCTCCTCTCACACCATCCCGTCAGACTGTCCAGTATCATTTCTCTCGGTCTTCTATTGACTTTTCTTCCCTTTATTTTTCCTGTTATAATATTTTCAATGCCTCCTTTTCCTCATTGCATGTCCTATGAAAGCACACTGTCTCTTTCTCTTTTTCTTTTTTTTTTTATTTTACAAGATTTTGTTGTCTCCCAAGCTCTTCTCATACATTCTCCATATATATTTTTGCTATCCAGGGAATTCCCAACATTCTTCTAATAAACCACATTTCTACTGCTTCCAATGATTTTTGTGCAGACTCATTTCCATATAATAATATAGGTTCAATATAGCACTTTAGGATTCGTTTTCTAACAGTAATTGGTAAGGATGTTTTGCATAATGTTTCTCATTCTCTGAAATGCAGTTTTTGCTTGGCCTATTGATTGATTGACATTCTTTTCGGGCCAACATTGGTTCATAAGGCGGAAATCATATCTTTCCATGTCTGACCACTCGCCGTCGCCTGCTGTAGGTCTTGGGTGGACTTGAATCCTAAAGTTGTACTCTCTCTCTAGTGATGGTTCTACATAGAGTCTCCCTTGGCCTGCCTTGCTTTCTTTTGACCTTTGCTGACCATATGAGGGTTTGGTGAGGGAGTCTGCATTCGTCCAGTCTGAGAACGTGGCCGAGATAGGCCCATCGATGTCTTTTGATGTATCTTGATATGTAGACTTGGTTCGATTCCTGTCTTATTGATCCGTTAAATTTAAAGGCGGACCATCTGATGTTGTCTGTGGAGACATTTGTTCTCAAATGCATCAAGTCTTTGGTTGAGTAGACTGGTTGATTTCCAGCTCTCACAACCGTATGTTAACACATACGGTTGGCCTACAGTGTTCTTAATTTCTGTTCTGCATTTCCCAACTCTTCTTGAAGAGATAGGAAATACAGAAGAGAATACTAAAAGTATTCAAGAAGAGAATACTAATAGTAATTTCAATCAAGAACTTGCCAATCATTCCAAAACACCCAGTGAAGTTGAGGAGACAGGTATAGATGAATTATGGAATTCTTACAGCACAGCCATAATCACAGCAGCAAAAGCAAGCACTGGACTGAAAAAAACAAATAGAAAAGCATGGATATCAGAAAACACATGGAATATATACATGAAAGAGGAGCAGTCAAATTAGATATGTTGAATGTAAAAACAGATCTTGGAAAAGATCTGGTGAAAGCAACATACAAAGAAATAAACAAGAAAGTTCAGCTAGAAGGGATAAAAGAGAATACATAGACAATATGGCAAAAGAGGCAGAAAAGGCAGCATAAACAGGAGACAGCAAAACCTTATATAACATACAAAAGAGGCTAACATGTACTATTACGTCTAAAGAAAGACCAATTCTTAGCAAAACTGTAACCCTGTTAACATCAAGTAAAGACCAAAAGCAAAGATGGGCTGAACACTTCAAAGAAATACTTAATTGACCACACCCAAAAGAATTGTTAAACCTTGAAACTGACTTACCAGCCCCACAACTAAATGTCAACCTAGATGAAATTAAATTGCATGAAATTGAAACAGCAGTGAATTTAATGGCTAACAACAAAGCTGCAGGTGAAGATGAAATAACACCCAGAATGCTAAAAGCTATCAATAATGACAACATGAGACAACTACAGAGAATGTTTAACAAGATTTAGAATGAATAAAAGTTCCCTTCTAAATGGAAAAAAGGAATCATTGTTAAAATGCAAAAAAAAGGCAAAGTTAGTGACTGTAATAACTGGAGAGGAGTAACCTTAATATAAGTTGTGTCAAAAGTATTTTGCAAGGTCATTTTGAATAGACTTAAAGATACAGTGGATACTGCAATGAGAGAAGAACAAGCAGGATTTCGAAAAGTGAGAAGCTGTCTCGACCAGATCTTTAAGAATAATACTTGAAGAACATATTGAAAAGCAGAAACCATTTACTGAGCTTCAAAAACTTTAAAAAGACATTTGATAGCAACCACAGAGAATCAATGTGGAAAATTTTAAGTCTATATGAAATACCATCTAAAACTGTCAAAATCATTAAGGACTTCTATAATGGATATGTTTGTGTAGTCAAAACAGAAGAAGGTATGAGTGAGTGGTTCCAGATTGAAACAGGTGTGAAACAAGGATATATACTGTCTCTTTACTTTTTGGAATTACAATAGACTTCATAATGAAAAAATGCTGCACAGGTAACACAGGTATTGACTGGGTACATGGGACCCAACTAGAAGATCTTGATTTTGCTGATGACATAATTCTTATCAGTAACAGTGTGAATTCCATGCAAGAAAAAACAGATAGCCTGTCTTCACTGGCTAGCAAAATAGACTTGAAATGAACAAGGACAAAACAAAAATAATGAAACTTCCCATTAATCAAAATGGAAAAATACAGGTAGAAGGGACAGATACTGAAGAAGTCAATCAATTTGCATACCTTGGCAGCTACATAGACCAGGATGGTGACACCAGGAAGGAAGTTAGAGTCAGAATTGCAAAAGCAGCATCGATCTTCAAGAATCTTGAGAACATATGGAATTCAAAAGTTATAAGCACAAAAACCAAGTTAAGACTATTCAATTCAAATGTAATATCCACATTCATTTATGCATGCAAAAGCTGGAAAACAACTAAAGAAATAGACAAGAAATTAGACTCTTTTGAAAATAAATGCCTAAGGAAAATACTTGGCATCAAGTGGAGCGAATTCAAGAACAATGCAGAGATAAGACAGATGACTAAACAACAACCAGTCTCATGGGTGATCAGGAAAAGGAGATGGACATATGTTGGTCACTGATGAGAAGAAACGATCAGAGGATTCCAAAACAAGGTATAAAGTGGAACACAAAAGGCCAAAGAAAAAGAGGCAGATCGCATGAAACTCTGAAGAGGACATTGTTAAGAGAAGCCAAATTAACAGGCATAAAATCTCTTGATGAGGTTGAAAGACTCGCTGAAGACAGGAAAAATTGGCGATCTACTTTGCGAGCCCTATGTGACATTTAATGGCACAGGAAGGATATAAGATAAGATTTCCTATCTGAAGTGATGTTTGCTCCAAGCTATTTGAATTTCTGCAGCTGATTTAGAATAGTTCCATTTAATTTTATACTGCATTTTGGTGGATTCTGTTTTTAAGTTGTAACCATAGTCTCCGTCTTTTTCATGTTCAAGTAAGGCCTTCTGCTCACTTTGTTTAGCGACTTTATCCAAGAGATTTTGCAGGTCTTGTTGGTTCTCAGATATCAGTACTGTGTCATCAGCATACCGAAGGTTGTTAATATTATACCCTCCTACTTTTATACATGGTTCTGTAATGATCATTCTTAGAATATTTTCGGTGTACAGACAGGGTGTCTGAGTGGCGAAGTGGTTAGTGCACTGGTCTCTCATGGCGAAGGTTGAAGGTTCGACTCCGGCCGGAGACACCTCAGTCACCCAGCTGTAGAAATAGGTACCCAACTTCTTCTGGAGTTGGGGAAGGAAAGGCAGCCAGGCGTGATACTGACCATATCACCCTCTAGTGTGCTGACAGGTCAAGGAAAATATGGGCACTAACACCATATCTCTATGTGCCTCTAAGACATGAGAGGATTACCTTTACCTTTACAGGTAAAAAAGATCTGGAGACTCATCCATGTCACACTCCTTGTTTTATTGGTTGATATTTTCCAGTTTTATGGAGAAGAACAACAGAAAGGATGTTGAGCAATAGAGGGCTCACCTGGGCAAGAGCAGAAAAAAAGGCGAAGGACAGGCATTTGTGGAAAACCCTTGCGGAAGCCCCATGTGCCCTGGGCACTTAAGGTTCAGAGAGAGAGAGATTTTCCAGTTTTATTTTCAACTCGAATCGCCGCTTCCTGCTGCCAGTATAGATGTTTTACAATCCTCTTTGTCAATTTGCTGCCTGTGTTTATGTCTTTAAACATTTTAATAATCTCATTTTATTTCACCTTGTTGAATGCCTTGGTATAATCAATGAAGCATAAGTAAAGATCTTTCTGTACTTCTAAAGTTCTTTCTGTTAGTGTTCACAAAGCATAAATGACATTGTGTGTTCCTTTCCTTCAATAAATCCAAAGTGTTCACCTGCTATTTCCATTTTTATCTTTTTTCTTGTTCTTCTCATAATAATTCTCAGAAGTAGCTTTGTTATGTGAAATGAAAGGCTGATAGTCCTGTGGTCTCCACATTCCTTTGCGCTTGACTTCTTTGGGGTTGATATAAACGTAGATTTAAGCAGGTCACTGTGCATATAACCATTTTTGTAAATGTCATTCAGTATCTCAGTTACTATTTTTATTCCTATCTTCTCTAGCGCTTCTATTTCTTTTGTTGCTGTATCATCAGGTCCTGATGCTTTTCCCTTCTTCATGTGTTTGATGGCATCTATAATTTCATCTTCAAGTATCGGTGGTCCATCACAGTTTTCAATATCTGGTGTTAATTCTGGTCTTTCTCCTATATATAGCTCACCTATGTATTCTGTCCACAATACCTTCTTTCCCATTAACATCTTACCTTCTTTTGATTCAGGCATCCTGTGGTATATTTTGTCTTCCAGCCTGTGAGTTCACTAATTCATTTGTGCATGTTTTTGCTGTCCTCTATTTGACTGCACTGCATATTTAACCACACTTACTTTGCTTCTTTGCATTTGCATCTTATTTCTTTATTTATCCTGCTATATTTTTCTTGGTTATTTTTACTCCCCCTTCTCTTGTCCATCAGTCCTTAGATGTCGTCTGTCATCATTTATTCTTGGAGACTTCTTTTTTCGATGGTATTATCTCCTTAACAGTTTGGTGGATAGAATCATAATATTGCCCATTGTTCATCTATACTATTTATCTTTGCTTTTGTATCATATCTATTTGTTATAATAACTCTGTATTGTTCTCGCAGTTCTTAGTCATTTTTAAGGAGTTCTGCGTTTTGTTTGATGTTTCTCAGTTTTCTGCATGTTTTCTTTAGCTTTATTCTAATTTTTCCACACAGTGGTTCGTGGTCATTGTTACAGTCACCACCTGGCATGGTCTTTCTTGTCAGTAATGCATTCTGGAATCGTTTGTTGATTAATACGTAGTCTATCTAGTTAAAAGTCTTTTTGTCTGAACTGCACCATGTTGTCAGTCTTCGGGGATGTTTAGATCAGGATTTTCCTACAATCATCCTATGTATTTCTGCCCATTCAATTAATTTACTACCTCTGTCATTCCTCTCCCCAAGTCCATAATCACTAAAAATGCCTGAAGTTCTTTCTTTACCAACTTTGGCATTAGAATCTCCCATGATTATAGTAACTTCATGTGACTCTGTGTGTTTCAGGGCTATCTCTATGTCATTATAAGATAGCTGTACATCTTCTTCAGAACTATCAGCTGTTGACATGTACACTTGTATAATATTTATGCTTATTGATTGTCTTTTCAGTTGGGCTAGTAAGACTCAGTCCGAGATGTTCAAATATCCCTTAACTGCCCTTGGTGTTTGGTCGTCAGATATTATTCCTATTCCTCGTTCATTCACCTCCTGAATATATTATTGTATATTTATCAGAGTTTATTTTCCCTGCACCTGTCCATCTAACTTCACTCATTCCTAGTATGTTGATCTTCATCTTTTCCATTTCTCTTTTTACATTTTCTAATTTTCTAGCCTGGAATAGAGTTCTAACATTCCATGTTGCTATTTTCATCTTGCTAGCTTTTCCACCAGTAGCTTGATGACAATATGGCCTCACTTGTAGCTCATGAACTGCCCTGCCAGACGAGTCTCATCCGGAGGAATTTCCATTAACGTCATTCATGATGAATCTATTACTCTATATAAGCATAACTATTCTTTGGAGCTACAACAGTAGTTTCTCGCTGTCTTCTGTCGTTTTGTGTACGGACTCTCCACTAGCATTTTGACTCCCTATCCTACCCACAAGGCAGCGGGAGCAAGTGCCTCTTACCCGCCTGGTATTTCCTTCACTGAGCACATGATGCACTTTATAGGAGTAGTAGTGCCACCTACGCATACACAGAGATTCATTGTGGAGAAGTTTAAGTCTATATGGAATACCATCTAAAACTGTCAACATCATTAAATCTATCCCTGCCACAGTCGATATAGTGAATGCTTCCTGTTAGTCTATGGTCGTTATAGCGATTTTGTTTCGTTGGAACGTAAAACTATACAAAACTTTTTATTGTAAACGATTTATCTGCGCATGTCTGGTGACCTTTCATAGTTCAATCCAAAGTGTGGCTAACAACCGAGTGAAATAGGAGAAATTTAAGTATTTACTGTGATTTCGGAGGCATAAGGATTTGTCCTATGACTCGACCACTGTTCCTGAATGTACCCTCGGTACATCTAGACCTATTAAATGGACTGGAGAAGTAGTTAGATAGTTATTTCAGACATTATTTTAGTGAGAACGCCATCACACGGCGTGATCGGACGATTGTAAACATTGTACATCTAGGCATCGTCGATGGTAAGCACTACACAATTATCAGCTAAAATCATCACACTACTTCTTTTTTCCTAAAAAAAACTCTTCATTTATGAAATCTTCTTACATTTACAACTATTTTCATGCATAATAGGTATACTTTTAAGTGGAAATACTTTGTACATTCATTTTTACAATTGTACTCCCTATACATATCAAGACCCGCGGTTTTTTTTCTGCGGCACGGGAATCATTCATAGACTTTAAAAAAAGGCATTTGATAGCATACACAGAGATTCATTGTGGAAAATTTTATGTCTGTATGGAATACTATCTAAAATTGTCAACATCATTAAGGTAGATAGAGGTGTATGGTGCAGTTTTACAAAGTGAGGGAGGGAGTGAGCAAGGTGAGAAAAAAACGAATATCTGCAACATCATTAAGGACTTCTAAAATGGATATGTTTGTGGAGTCAAAATAGAAGAAGGTATGAGTGAATGGTTCCAGACTGAAACGGGTGTGAAACAAGGATGTAAACTGTCTCCTTTGCTTTTTGGAATTACAATAGACTTCATAATGAAAAAATGCTGCACTTGTATTGATTTGGCGCATGGGACCCAACTAGAAGATCTTGATTTTGCTGATGACATAGCATTTATAAGTAACATTGTGAATTCCATACAAGAAAAAAAAAACAGATATCCTATTTTCACTGGCTAGCAAAATAGGACTTGAAATTAACAAGGACAAAACAAAAATAATGAAACTTCCCATTAATCAAAATGGAAAAATACACATAGAAGGGACAGATGCTGAAGAAGTCAATCAGTTTGCATAGCTTGTCAGCTACATAGACCAGGATGGTGACACCAGAAAGGAATTTAGAATTAGAATTGCAAAAGCAGCATCGATCTTCAAGAATCTTGAGAACATATGGCATTCAAAAGTTATAAGCACAAAAAACAAGTTAAGATTATTCATTTCAACTGTAATATCCCCCTCATTTATGCATGTGAAAAAACAACTAAAGAAATAGACAAGAAATTAGACTCTTTTGAAAACTTATAGCAGTACAGGATAGGGGTTATACCCAGGATTGGTACTTAGGAAATAATTAATAGAGTGAGTACCCTTGTTTGAGAGGTAGGTTGGTTGAGACCATTGAGCGGGGGTCTTGGGAAAAGCGTGCAGCATGGAGAAAAATGAGTGGGTAGGAATAGTATAAATACCACTCACAATTAGTCTAAAGAGGACAGCCTTACTTGTTTTGTGTGGCAAGAGCCTTACTTGTTTTGTGTAGCAAGAGCCTTAATTGTTTTGTTGTAGGAAGAATTTTAGTCGTTTTGATGTAGATGGAATCTCGTTTAGGAAGAGTTTCTAGCAGTGGAAATTTGTTGGTAGTTGGAGGAATTAGGTTTCTTGATGGCTGAGGTTTTAGGTGGAATGTTGTGAGTATGATTTCATGTGTATAGGACTTATTGTAAGGCGGACTGCCTTTTACTCATTTTCCTGTTATGTCCATGTTGCGGACAGTCTCATGCACCAGATATGGGATGGGTTGTTATGGAGATTGCATATGTTATACTTTACTACTCATAGCGTTGAATATACACATAAGAGTAGGTAGTTATTTGAATATTGTACACCTTGGTACACCTTGTGGGTAGAATTAGGGTTGTGTTGGATAGTGATTAGTTTGATTAATTCTTTTTTTGAGAGTTTTCTGTAAAAGTTAGTAATTTTTTGTTGGAGATATTTGATGGCCAAATATCTACCTTTAGGGGGTGGGGAGATATTCTGTAACAGAATAGCAATTCTGTTCAGAGATTAATTGTGTAGTGCTAATAATTGTGTTTGCGTAGACCACAACTCATGTCGTTAGGAAGGCCCGTGTGCAAAACGTCGTTAGAAAGGTCCGTGTGGAAAAAGCCGGTCGTGAGGCAGTCTTGGTGCGAATGTGTAACGGGATGGACGTGTTTTGTGGAACGGTGTGTTTGTCTCGAGAAATGTGATAGAGATAGCGTTGTTGTTGTTAGAATTAGCTTAGTTTATTTTCCCTGTGTGAGGTGCAGTCTTTGGGTAAGCTTGTAAGTATGATTTTTGGTATGAATAAATCATTGTAAGGTTTTCTTTGCCCATGTGGCGTAGAGGTCATCTCACGCCGGGCATTTGTTACTGTGAATTTCTGTTCAGCCTGATGGCTACATTCCCATCATCATGATTTCATCCCTCATTTTGGTCCATTAATAAATGTGTCTTGTCTGATGATAAACTACACCAATTGGCTTTGTGGAAATTCTCATTGTTGACCAGTTTGTTTTGGTTGGAAGACTGCCAAGTTATGTTTAAGTTGTTGTATTTGTACTATCTTTTGTGGAGTTGAAAGCCTGGGTGTCTTGTTGTATTTTCTTAGTGTATAATTCAGAAAATTAGGTGATGGTTAGAACACCAGCAACAAGAAGAAACTTATAAGTTGAAACTGTACTCCACAAGAAGGTTCAATCAATCCAGTAGTCATATTTTTTTGTGTAGATAGCGGTACGGCCAAACCGTTATAGTGGCTGCTATAAATAGTCATAGGCACACTCGGCATCAAGTGGAACGAATTCAAGAACAATGCAGAGATAAGACAGATGACTGAACAACAACCAGTCTCATGGGTGATAAGGAGATGGGCATATGTTGGTCACTTGATGAGAAGAAACGATCAGAGAATCCCAAAACAAGCTATCAAGTGGAACACAACAGGCCAAAGAAAAAGAGGCAGACTACGTGAAACTCTGAAGAGGACATTGTTAGGAGAGGCCAAATTAATAGGCCTTGACTCTTTCCGTGCCGGAGGAAGAAATACGGACGTGTTGTTGAGTGCCAGAGTTAAAACGCGGGTCTGGATGTGTTAGGGGGTATAGTTATAAAATGGAATGGAAAACAGTATTTCCATGTACTTCCGTATACTTATTATGTTTCAAAGTATAACTAAATGAATGAAAATTTCATAAATGCAGAGTTTTTAGGAAAAAAGAAGTAATGTGATGTTTTTAGACACTGATTGTGCCCAGCTCACCGTCGGCCAGGTCTAGATATGCATTACCTACCATCTGAGATGTGTAGATCTACTTGTCGATCTCATATTCTGATTCTATGTTGCATTCTCGCTAAATTGTCTGAAATAACCTTCTGACTACTTCTCCCGTCTTATAATATGTCTAGATCTACTTAGGATACATTCAAGAACAGTGGGGTGGTCACAGGCCATGTCCATACCCCTATGTACATCATCAAAAACTGAAAAATTTCGGTCTTTCTCTTCCTTTTTCTCGCTCGGAATCGCTCGTAACTAGGCACTCTTTCGCCATTTTGAAAAGTGTCACCGGAATCGCGGACGAAATATGTACAATCTAAATGTTACACCGGTTGTTTTATTGAAACAAACCAATGATCATTATAATGACCATTGGCAAGCTTCGGGTATACCGGAAGCGTTATTATTATGACCAAAGGCACGGAAAGAGTTTGAGGTTGAAAAACTCGCCGAAAACGGGATAAATTTGCGAAGTACCAAGGATATAAGCTAAGTGCCACCTACTACCCCACCTCCCCTCTGAGAATACTGGCATTTCGACTGCGACTGGTTATTTTGGTAAACCATGATTCACAGGATCCTCCATATCTGGAGATTTTCACGATCCGTCACAAATCATCGATGCTAATTTTTCTTTTGTTTCGTTGATAATTCCAGTTCACAACTTTTATTACGCACTTGTTTATTGATAGTAATCTCCCGTTGGAAGTTTCTCACGGAAGGGATAGACAGAGGATTGTAATTTTTACTTTTGCATAAAGTGGAGATATGACTGTAATTTTAACTTTTACGTAAAGTCGAGATAAGATTGTGAATTTTACTTTTATATGAAGTCGAGATATGATTGTAATTTTAACTTTTATATGAAGTCGAGATATGATTGTAATTTTAACTTTTATATGAAGTCGAGATGTGATTGTAATTTTTACTTTGATATGAGGGCGACTTAAAATTCTCCATAATAAATCATTGCATATACTATCAAATGCCTTTTTAAAGTCTATGAAGTTCAGTATTAAAGGTTTCTGCTTTTCAATATGTTCTTCAAGTATTATTCTGAGAGTAAAGATCTGGTCGAGACAGCTTCTCCCTTTTCGAAATCCTGCTTGTTCTTCTCTCATTGCAGTATCCACTATATCTTTAAGTCTATTCAAAATGACCTTGCAAAATACTTTTGACACAACTGATATTAAGGTTACTCAGTTGTTACAGTCACTAAGGTTGCCTTTTTTGGTATTTTAACAATGATTCCTTTTTTTCCATTTAGAAGGGACCTTTTCTTCTTTCCAAATCTTGTTAAACATTCTCTGTAGTTATCTCATGTTGTCATTATTGATAGCTTTTAACATTTTGGGTGTTATTTCATCTTTACCTGCAACTTTATTGTTAGCCATTAAATTCACTGCTGCTTCAATTTCATAGCCAGCATTGAAAAAACTGTCTTCTTCCTAAACCCAGGATTGATCTGTACAAGAAAAGCCTTGCATACTCTGCAGTACAGCTCTGGAATATCCTCCCCTACCATTTAAAATCCGTTGGTAATACTTTATCTTTTAACTCCAACCTGTTTCATTATTTACTTGCTTGTAATTATATGCCTCCATAAAATAACCAGCACTAAAATAACCAGCACTCTCTCCACACGTGACTCGCCAACCATCAAGTACTAAAATGACATAGTTAGAAAAGCAACTTGTTAGATATTGTTAGAAATTATTTTAATGTCTGTTAAAAAAACATATGTTAGAAGATCTGTATTTCTCTCTCTCTCTCTCTGAACCTTAAGTGCCCAGGGCACATGGGGCTTCCGCAAGGGTTTTCCACAAATGCTTGTCTTTCGCCTTTTTTTCTGCTCTTGCCCAGGTGAGCCCTCTATTGCTCAACATCCTTTCTGTTGTTCTTCTCCATGTCTCTTTTGGTCTATCCCTACCTCTGCTCCCCTGTGGTGTCCATCTTAGTGCTATTTTTGGTAGTGAGTTGTCAGTCATTCGGAGCACATGTCCCAACCATCGCCAGCGTCTTTCCTCAATAATTGTTGTCAGTGGTTTCATCTGCATTTCTGCCAATAAGATGTTATTTCTTATGGTGTTTGGCCAAAATATTTTTTTAATTCTACGTAAACATTTAGTCTGGAAAGAATTCAACTTGTTTTCTATGGTTTTGGTGATTTTCCAGCATTCACTTCCATAGAGTAGTACACTTAGAACATTACTCTTAAATATCCTGATTTTCATATTTATGCTTAGTTTATTTGATTTCCATATATTCTGTAGCATTGCAAAAGCCTGGTTTGCTCTAGTAAGTCTGCTGTTGATGTCCTCTGTGCTGTCTCCATTTTCTACTACTCTGCTGCCAAGGTATACAAATTCGTTGACCTCCTCCACTAACTTGTTATCTACTCTGAGTACATTTCTGTTGTTCACATTTTGCTTCATTAACTTTGTCTTTCCTACATTGATCTTTAGTCCTATGTTGTTTGCATTCTGGGTTAACTTGTTTATTTTATCTTGCATATCTTTGTGACTGCTTGATAATAGACAAATGTCGTCCGCAAAGTCAAGGTCCTCCAGCACTGTGTTAAGGGTCCATTGTAATCCTCTGCGTTTGTCTGATGTTGCCTCCTTCATTAACCAGTCTACTGCCAAGATAAATAATGTTGGTGATAGTACACATCCCTGTTTCACTCCTGTTTGTACCCTAAAGCTGCTGGAGGTATGTTCTCCACAGATAACTTTGCACTGAAAACCCTCGTATAGGGCTTTGATTACATTAACTATTTTATGGGGGAGGCCATGCCATCTTAGGATTTTCCACAGTGCATCTCTGTTGACACTGTCAAAGGCTTTCTCAAAATCTATGAATAATGCATATGTTGTGCTATGCCATCATTTGCCTGTTCTAATATTTGTCTAAGTACAATATATGGTCTATGCATGATCTTCCTTTCCTAAATCCTGCCTGCTCTTTCCGAAGTTTTTCCTCAAGTGTTGGTACAATTCTGTTGATGATTATTCTGCAAAATACTTTACTAGTGAGTGGCAGTAGGGTAATGCCTCTCCAGTTCCCGCAATCTCTGAGGTCACCCTTCTTTGGTAGTTTTACTATAAGACCAGTTTTCCACTCCTCTGGGGCTTTTTCTAAATCCCAAATTTGTTGTAATATTGGCAAAGTTGTTTTGGTGTTTCTGTTTCTTCTGCTTTCAACATCTCAGCAGTCACTTCATCTTCACCTGGTGCCCTGTCTGATTTTAGCATCTTTATCGCCTCTTTTACTTCATTTATTGTTATTGGTCCTGTATTGATGTTTAGTTCCGCTTTTGCTTCAGGTATATCTATTGCTTGTGCTGCTTGTGTTCTGTTTAGTAGGGTGTTAAAGTGTTCCCTCCATCTTTCAATTTTTTCTCTTTCTCCACTGACCAGTTGTCCATTTTGTGTTCTTACTGCACTTTCACATCTTGTATTGAAGTTACCTGTCATCTGCTTTGTGATTTTATATATGGTTTTCATGTCATTTGTATATGCTGCTTTCTCTGCTGTCTCTGCTAGTTGTCATAATACTGACGTTTATCTTGACGGCATGATTCCTTCACTTCTTTGTCTTTTTGTGCATAATTACTTAAAACTCGTTCTTTAAGCCGTTGTGATTTGGTGTTCAGTAATTTTTTCTTGATTTCTTTTCTTTGCTCTATCTTTTCCCATGTGGTCTCACTTATCCATTCCTCTTTTCTCCTTTTCCGATATCCCAGCACCTCTTTTGCTGTTTCCTGTAGTGTTTTATTGAACTCTAATATGGACATTTCTGCTTCGTCTTGTAGGACACTGAAGCGGTTCTTAAGTATTATTGAGAATTCATTTCTTGTTTGCTGGTCTATCAGTTTTCTTGTATCAAAATGTATCTTTCTGTGTTCTCCGATTCTGGCTTTCCTTAATTTTAGTTTTATTTTTGCTACCAGAAGGTTGTGATCACTTCCTATATCTGCTCCTTTCCTTGCTCGCACATCTTGTAGTGACCGTTTCCACTTGTTGTTTATTAGTATGTGATCGATTTGGTTTTCTGTGGTTTTATCTGGTGACCTCCAAGTCACCTTATGGATGTTTTTGTGTTGGAAAATTGTCCCTCCGATGGTCATCATGTTTTCTTCACAGAAACTGCACAGTCTTCCTCCATTTTCATTTATTTCTCCGATTCCTTCTCTTCCCATGATTCTTCTTCTATCTTCATTTCCTTCACCTACTTTTGCATTGAAGTCGCCCAAGATGAGTAGCATATCATGCTTGGGTATTGTTTCTACTGTGGCTTGGAGGCTGTTGTAAAAATCTTCTTTTAATTCCTCTTCAGCTGCTTCTGTTGGTGCATAACAAACTATAATAGACAGCTTCGTGAATCTTGAGTTGAACCGTGCATATAATAATCTCTCATTTATTGGGGTCCATTTCAGCAATGCTCTTGATGCTTCTTTTGTTATAATCAATGCTACTCCTCCTTCATGAAGATCTTCTTTACCTGACCATATTATTGTATCTTCTGTGTGCTGTGTTGTTAATTTCCTTCTGCCTTGTCCTGTCCATCTTGCTTCTTGTATTCCTAGTATGTCTAGTTTGTATCTGTGCATTTCCTTGATGGTTTGTGCTAGTTTTCCAGTCTGGTTTAGTGTTCTTACATTCCAGCTGCCTATATGCATCTTTTGTTTAGGTTCCAGGAGGTCTGCAGTCGGGCTGGGGACTTCCAGTGGCTGGCTTTCATCCACAACCTTCATGGGCTCAGTTTCCTGATACGCATTTCTCCTTCCACCTGCATTTGCTTTTTCCCTTGCTTCTGTTTCTGTAGCAGTCTGATAGTTTTTTACCAGATAGGGTTGCTGGCCCTATGCTGAACCCTCCTTAGTCGCCTTTTACGATCATGCATGGTAGGGTACAGTGGTCCTATTCTTTGCAGATCCCGGGTACCACACGGGGGAAGATCTGTATTTACAATGTATTTTTGTTTATGTATATGTCTGCGTATGTATGTGTGCGTGAGTGCTATTTTATTAGGTTAATTACTTCTTCTCTTTTACTTTGAATGTAGTAGTTAAATCTTACACTTTTTAATATGTTTTTTCCTAATTTAATTTGTATATTTGTACTAAATCAAGTGTGTGGGAAGAATGAAAGATGGAGTGATGAAGGGCAGAATGTAAGACGGGCCTGCATGCCCAATTCTTTACCCTTGAAAAATAAAGATTATTCATTCATTCATTCATGCATTGTAATTTCATCTAGGTTGACATTTAATTGTTGGGGTGGTAAGTCAGTTTCAAGGTTTAACAATTCTTTTGGGTGTGGTCGATTAAGTATTTTTTGGAAGTGTTCAGCCCATCTTTGCTTTTGGTCTTTACTTGATGTTAATAGTGTTCCAGTTTTGCTAAGGATTGGTCTTTCTTTAGATGTAATAGTACCTGTTAGCCTCTTTTTGTATGTTATGTAAAGTTTTGCTGTCTCCTGTTTTTGCAGCTTTCTCTGCTGCCGTATTGTCTATGTATTCTCTTTTATCCCTTCTTGCTGAATTTTTTTTACTTTCTTGTCTATTTCTTTGTACTTTGCTTTCGCCATATCTTTGAAGCAGAATCACGGCGCCACTAAAGCAGGATTCCCCTTACAAGGTGACTACTGGTTTGATTGATTCTTCTTGTGGAGTACAGTTTCAACTTATAAGTTTCTTCTTGTTGCTGGTGTTCTAACCATCACCTAATTTTCTGTATTATACACTAAGAAAATACAACAAGACACCCAGGCTTTCAACTCCACAAAAGATAGTACAAATACAACAACTTGAACATAACTTGGCAGTCTTCCGACCAAAACAAACTGGTCAACAATGAGAATTTCCACAAAGCCGATTTGGTGTAGTTTATCATCAGACAACACACATTTATTACAGAAATTCACAGCAACAAATGCCCGGCGTGAAATATCTACGCCACATGGGCAAGGAAAACCTTACAATGATTTATTCATACCAAAAACCATACTTACAGGCTTACCAAGGACTGCAGCCACACAGAAAAAACAAACTAAACTAATTCTGACAACAAGACTCGCTCTACCCCATTCTCGTTCGCCCAACACGTCCATCCAGTTCAACGATCACACAAAAACTGCCTAACGACCGGCTTTTTCACACGGACCTTTTTAACGACTTCTTTGCACACGTACTTTCCTAATGACGTAGTCTACGCAACACAATTATTAGCAATACACAAAAACTCTCTGAACAGAATGGCTATTCTGTTACAGAATATCTCCCCACCCCCTAAAGGTAGATATTTGGCCATCAAATATCTCCAACCAAACAAAAAAAAATTGCGAACTTGCACAGAAAACTCTCACGAACTGTGAGCGATAACAATGAATTTAAAGCTGAATATGCAGCTACAAAAAAAATTTCATGCACCCACAATTTGTACAAATTAAGTACGTTAAACATTTGTGGTGCAAACATAAATATACATATATTTACAACATTTTTAATACTGAGTTCTGTGAACTACACCATCTATTTCTACTGCCATAGAAATAGGATAGAAGCAAAGGATGAACTCCTTTTTCGAAGAACACTACCCAACTAGTGTCTATTATGCTTTTCTTTATACCTAGCCAACGGAACACTTTCCGAACTCGAAGAAGAGTTAATTCCTGAAGGGGCCACCACGGATGTGGGCCCATCCATACCCGAAAGGGGAGTACTCTGCGTCCCCAATCGAGCCGTCGCCCTTTTATAGAGCTCCTGAAGGGGAACAGGGGCCTCTGAAGAGGATCCATCCCGTTCATTTCGAACATCCCTCAAAAGGTGTGAGAGGGGATCGCCAATCCCTCCTGTGTGTGTTTCACCATGACCGACATCAGATTCAACGTTGTCGGCATCGCTACCGCTGGAATCTGTTCCTTCCTCGATAGGTGGAAGAACAAATCGCGCCGAACGCAAACCATACAATTTATTCGAAGGAGGCTCCCTCCACTGAACCTCCACCTTGTGTATATCATTTGCATGAACCGAGTGGGTTCTCCCGTCAGCCTGGTTCTTGATCAGGAAGGTAACCGGAGACAAACGCTTCACCACCGTATAAAACGGGGCCCACCGCGCATCTAACTTAGAATGGCGTGCATGGATTCTATACGCTACACTGTCTCCCACTGAAATGTTTGGCATCTCCGCACGTTCATTATAGCTCGCTCTCTGTCTGGAGCGAGACTTATTTAACTGGCGAAATACTTGAAGGAACGTACGGTGCTGTTGCATCAACCTGATCTCCGTAGGGTCCTCCCCATAGTACTTAACATGGGGGCACAACAAATTATCCAGGGGCAACCAAGGGTGCCGGCCGTATAAAAAGAAGAAGGGAGACACCCCAGTACTTTCATTGACGTTCATACGAATGGCCCCCACTGCCATTGGTAAGAACACATCCCACATCTGTGGAATCTCGTGCACATGCTTGGACAAAATGTCAAGGAGGGTGCGATGCATCCTTTCATTCCTGGCGTTGCTCTGTGGGTGATACAACGCCGTAGTAACGTGTTGAACATGGAGCTGTTTGAACAGGTGGCTCAAGGAATGATTCACAAACTCAGCCCCATTGTCCGTTACCACTACAGATGGCGTGGAGTGACGCGGGATTATCCGCTGCAACAATACCTCAGCCACCGTGTGGGCTGTCCTGTCTGGTACTGGGAAACATTCGGGCCATAGGGTTAGCCAATCAACGACATGAAGGATGTATTTATTTCCAGCCAAGGTCAGCGGATAGGGACCTGAGAAATCCAGCGAGATCTTCTGAAACGGAAAGCACGGAATGTCTGTCTCTTGCAGCGGTGCATTCTTGTGCAGAATATTGCGTTCTCGACAACGGCCACAAGACTCTACATGTTGGTAGCAATCCTGAAACATGTTGGGCCAATAATAACGAGAAGCCAACGCAGAGTACACCTTGTCTCGACCCATATGTCCATTTTCTTCATGGAATTGTAACAACATATGAGATCGGAGATGGCTAGGAACGTACAATCTCAATCGTGCCTCTGGTTCATCAGGCTTAGAAAGAAAAAACACTCTGTCCTGATGTAACATGAAGTGCTTAGACTTCGGGGCGCTAGGTCCCGCTGCTTCAAGAGACGCCCTGATTTTGGCGATTTCAGGATCTCGTCCCTGCTCAGTCACCAGATCAAAGCGATCCATGTCAAGGAGGGGTTCCTCAGATTCCGTATCGGAGGGAATAAACCCTCTGTAGTAATCCAATGGATAGCGATTTGCATTTATCACCGCATCTCTTTGGCATTTTCACAGAGCTCCTCATCTTCCGTAACGACCAGAGGTTCTGGATTATTTATCCGGGAAAGTAGGTCAGCCGAAAAATTTCGACAACCTTTGATGTATTGGAACTCCATATCCAAGCCGCAGAGATTCAACATCCATCGCTGCACCCTGGCATTCTGAATCTCCTGTTTGCTGATAAATGCGTCCACCAAGGGTCTATGGTCAGTCTTCACAGCGAAATGTCTATTCGCCAGAAAATATCTCAACTTCTGCGTGGCGTAATGGACAGCATACGCTTCTCTCTCGAAAGTAGACCACTTAGTCTGCGAGCGCGACAGCTTCTGCGAAAGAAAATATAAGGGCTCTTCAACTGAGAGTCCATCAGAAGAGGAAGCTGTCTGCACCAAACAGGCTCCAACCGCAACATTGGAAGCATCTGTATACAATGTAAGTGGCTTATGCAAGTCAGGATGCGAGAGAAGCGGTACTTTCGCAAGGCGATCCTTCAAAGACTCGAACGCCATTTGACAGACTGGAGACCATTTGAACCTATGACCCTTCTTGGTGAGGTCCACTATGGGAGCCACAATCTCCGAAAAGTGGGGAATGAAACGTCGATAGTAACTGCACGTCCCCAAAAAAGAGCGCACCTCCTTCACATTCAAAGGAGACGGCATGTCGGCAATGGCTCTGACCTTCTCAGGATCAGGAGATATGCCTGACTGGCTGATGACATACCCGAGATACTTTGTCTCAGAGGCCGCAAAGTGACATTTGGATGGTTTGAGCTTGACCTGGTGCTCACGCAATCGGTCGAATACCGCCTGAAGATCGCGAACATGGTCTTCGATCGTTCCATCAGTGAACACCAGTATATCGTCAATATAGGCTTGTGCAAACTTGCCTAAGCCCTGTAATACTGTGTCCATGAGTGCGACAAAGGTAGATGGTGCCCCTTTTAAACCAAAGCTCATGTAATTAAAACAGAAAGAACCCAGATGACAGCTAAAAGCTGACTTCTGCTGAGCGTCCTTGGACAAGGGAATACACCAAAAGCCACAACGAGCATCCAAAGTGCTAAAAAATTTGGCTTTGCCTATCGTGCTCAGGATGTCCTCAATGCGTGGCAATGGATATGACAATGAACGGGTCACCGCATTGAGTGCACGGTAGTGCAGCAGAAACGATGGGTACCATCTTTCTTAGTCACCAAGACAACTGGTGATGACCACTCTGAGATCGTGCGAGAAATTATTCCGTCACGCAACATATTCTCGACGGCTCTCTCTATCACCTCTCTACTCGCCAACGGAGTGCGGTAGGGTTTCCTGGAGATTGGCGGATGATCGCCTGTATCAATCTCCATCTGCACTGTCGAGGTATGCGATATCTCGGAATCAGTCAAGGCAAAGACATCCTTGTTCTGTGTCAACAACCTGGATATTATGTCCTTGTGCACTTCAGGGCACTGAACCTGTCGAACGATAGTCTCAGAACGACTGTCAGGTGTTGTCTCCTCAGTACCAGAAACCTGCTGGATAGAGTCAACTGACTCCGTGAATGGTGTCAATTTTCCTAAAACACATCCACGTCTGAGCTCGATGTGTTTACTAGAATGATTAATTACTGTCAACACGGGATAGCGATTAGTGTGGAGCTCACATACTGAGTCTACCAACTCTATCTCCGGCTGGGACAGTAAGAATGGTGTCTCAAGACCCTGAACCATATAAGAATTGCCAGATGGAAAATATGGTTGGGCTTTCAGTTTAAGAGGAATAAGATTGACGGAACGTGGAGAAAGAAGAGAAGAACGCTGGACACGAAGAATAGAAGCAATGTGTGCATCTAATTCTAAAGGAATCATCTTGTTATGTATGTTTAGTGTATTAGAATTGTAATCGATGACAGCACCAGAACGAGACAAAAAATCACGCCCCAGAATGGCGGAACGGTTCATGTTGCGAACCACATAAAAGCAATGAGAAACAGTGACACCAGCAATAGAAATAGGTAGGTAAACTCTGCCAATTACTCTCATGGAAGCTGCAGTAACAGTCTGCAGAGTGATTCTAGCGGGCAAGAGTTTAGGAGCAGAACGTAAGGATCTGTATACAGAATCCTTGATAAGACAGACACTAGCTCCTGTGTCTAACAATGCTCGAATTCGAAAAGTATCAACAGAAACAAGGACAGAAGTAGGAGTCGGGGGATTCGCAGCCACCGAGCGTAGTGGTGTCGCATGCGAAAATGAGACAGAGTGTTTGGCAGCCCCAGATGGTGTGAAGATACGGTCGGACACATGGGAGCTATTCATGCGCCGACTTGTCAGTTTAAATGTACACGATCCTTCCTTTCACTCTGCTTACAAAATCGGGCTATGTGACCTCTCCTTCCACAGTTATAACAAGATCTAGTTTCTTGTGGTAGTGTACTCGCAGGTTTAGCCTTCCTGGTATTCGATCTCTGGTGGTCTATCCTACCCGCTTCGAAGTGTGAAGACGTCCGTCGAGAGTTCTCCTGATGAGAGACTAACTGTACTCTCTGCGAATCCACACAAGGAGACTCTCTGTGTGTCGTCACCTCACCGGAGGGTCGAGAACCTGCAATGAAAGCTTGTCGGGAACTACAACTAAGATTCACCGACTTCATGAGGTCATTTTCTTGTAAGGCTAAGTCCACCGCCTGTGAAAACAGAACAGGTTTATCTCTTAATAATTTTGATTTCAATGCGCGAGAAAGTAGTGCATCTACAAACGACTGCACCATTTGCCTCTGCGCCAGCGGAGTTACCCATTCCGCCTCAGAGTAAGCAACTCTGGCTGCCTCACTGATGCGATCAGCCAGCGCTTGAATGGGCTCTCCAGGAGACTGTCGAGTAGAGGCTAGCGTATGCCAGGCCTCCTGAGGAGTCTGCAGCACCCCATATCGTGCTAATAAAACAGATACGAACTCCTCCCATGTCTCTTGAATCTGGAGTCGCTGTTTGACGAACTCTGCCAGGGAACCTGTGGTGCGTAAATACACCAAGTTCTTCTTACTGGGCACATCAGCATTCCCCATGTCCATAATCTTATTAATCTCATCCAGCCATGGTTTCAATTTTGCTGGGTCCCCGTCGAACTTTGCTACAGCTGACATGATGTGGGAAAACCTCAAGTCATTGCTGACTTGGAACAGGGTATCTTGTAATAACCCCTGCAAATCTGACGTGGATGGAGCTGAAGCCATTGTGCGTCTATCCGTAGTGCACTCTACTTATTGTTAGTATATATCACTGGAATCAATACAATGCCACCATATACAGTAATGTCAACAATTATTCAAAACAATGGCATATCAATTATTCATTATAATGCACTAATGCCATCCAACTATTAAACATAGAAAAGAAATTCAATTAAATACCATACCACGCACTAACTAACTACACTGAAGTCCTAAGTTAAATGAAAAGCCACAAGAAGTCTATGTACTGTTCCAAATATCACCACTAAAATCAATGTTCAATAAAGTCCCGCTAATAACACTGGAGAAGAATGTCCTACAATGTCTATTCCAAATATAAGTGAATCTACAATGTCTGAAATCCTACACCACACATAAAGAAGCACAAACAACGACTGTCCATGTATCAATGTCCACTCCTGTCTATCTGCCGAAATTGTGGAAAACAGTTAATTTTGTCAACATGTTACCTCCCCTGTCTGGGTGGAGTTGATTGAGAAGTAAATGTCGCTTGGAACAACTGCTCTAGTTCCTCACCGGATAGTAGTTCAGGTTCAGTCTCACTGGACTTGATTGCAGGCACAGGTAAGCGTCAGTAGCTGCACTGCCTAGGACCCAGGACTAGATGTGACACAAGCTTTCGGGTAGGCTGGACATCATCGCCGCTTTGAATAACTTCTACGATAACTGTCTCTGACACTAACAAAAATACTATTCCCTAACCAAAACTTGAAAACCACTGACGAAACATACTAGCAACACACAACTGTGGGCTAGAAAAAACGTGCATGAACTGTTAAACATGTAAACAAACACACTGGACGTGACAAGTGGCCTGATACGGCACCACTAAAGCAGGATTCCCCTTACAAGGTGACTACTGGTTTGATTGATTCTTCTTGTGGAGTACAGTTTCAACTTATAAGTTTCTTCTTGTTGCTGGTGTTCTAACCATCACCTAATTTTCTGTATTATACACTAAGAAAATACAACAAGACACCCAGGCTTTCAACTCCACAAAAGATAGTACAAATACAACAACTTGAACATAACTTGGCAGTCTTCCGACCAAAACAAACTGGTCAACAATGAGAATTTCCACAAAGCCGATTTGGTGTAGTTTATCATCAGACAACACACATTTATTACAGAAATTCACAGCAACAAATGCCCGGCGTGAAATATCTACGCCACATGGGCAAGGAAAACCTTACAATGATTTATTCATACCAAAAACCATACTTACAGGCTTACCAAGGACTGCAGCCACACAGAAAAAACAAACTAAACTAATTCTGACAACAAGACTCGCTCTACCCCATTCTCGTTCGCCCAACACGTCCATCCAGTTCAACGATCACACAAAAACTGCCTAACGACCGGCTTTTTCACACGGACCTTTTTAACGACTTCTTTGCACACGTACTTTCCTAATGACGTAGTCTACGCAACACAATTATTAGCAATACACAAAAACTCTCTGAACAGAATGGCTATTCTGTTACATCTTTTCCAAGATCTGTTTTTACATTCAGCATGTCTAATTTGGCTGCTCGTCTTTCATGTATGTACTTCCATGTGTTTTCTGATATCCATGCTTTTCTATTTGGTTTTTTCAGTCCAGTGCTTGCTTGTGCTGCTGTGATTATGTCTGTGCTGTAAGAATTCCATAATTCATCGATACCTATATCCTCTACTTCACTGGGTGTTGTGGAATGATTGGCGAGTTCCTGATTGAAATTAATATTAGTATTCTCTTCTTGTAGGCTGTGGCTGTTTATCTTTCTGTGTATTGATTTTTTGTGTTGGCTTTTCAGTTTTAGTTTTATTTTCCCTATACACAGGTTGTCATCACTGTTAACATCTGCACCCCTGTAAGCCCTTACATCTATCAGAGATGTTCTGTATTGCTTTCTAATACAAAAATGATCTGTCTGGTTTCTAGTTCTATCATTTTGAGATATCCATGTTGTTTTATGTATCTCTCTGTGTGGAAATATTGTACCTCCAATGACCATGCCCTCTGTTAGACATATTTCAATGAATCTTTTTCCGTTCTGATTAACCATGTCAATTCCTTCTTTTCCTTTAATTTTTCAACATCTGTGTTATCTTTCCCTGCCTTAGTGTTGAAGTCCCCCATAGCAATTAGGATGTCGTGTTTAGGGACTTTGTTGCTGATTTGTCTATATGGAATACCATCTAAAATTGTCAACATCATTAAGAACTTCTACATGGATATGTTTGTGCAGTCAAAATAGAAGAAGGGATGAGTGAATGGTTCCAGATTGAAACAGGAGTGAAACAAGGATGTATACTGTCTCCTTTGCTTTTTGGAATTACAATAGACTTCATAATGAACAAATGTTGTGCAGGTAACACAGGTATTGACTAGGTACATGGGACCCAACTAGAAGATCTTGATTTTGCTGATAACATAGCTCTTATCAGTAACAATGTGAATTCCATGCAAGAAAAAACAGATAGCCTGTCTTCACTGGCTAGCAAAATAGGACTTGAAATTAACAAGGACAAAACAAAAATAATGAAACTTCCCATTAATCAGAATGGAAAAATACACGTAGAAAGGACAGATATTGAAGAAGTCAATCAATTTGCATAGCTTGTCAGCTACATAGACCAGGATGGTGACACCAGAAAGGAAGTTAGAATTAGAATTGCAAAAGCAGCATCGATCTTCAAGAATCTTGAGAACATATGGAATTCAAAAGTTATAAGCACAAAAACCAAGTTAAGACTATTCAGTTCAAATGTAATATCCACCCTCATTTATCCATGCAAAAGCTGGAAAACAACTAAAAAATAGACAAGAAATTAGACTCTTTTGAAAACTAATGCTTAATGAAAATACTCGGCATCAAGTGGAACGAATTCAAGAACAATACAGAGATAAGACAGATGACTAAACAACAACTAGTCTCATGGGTGATCAGGAAAAGGAGATAGGCATATGTTGATCACACGATGAGAAGAAACAGTCAGAGAATCCCAAAACAAGGTATAAAGTGGAACACAACAGGCCAAAGAAAAAGAGGCAGACTACGTGAAACTCTGAAGAGGGCATTGTTAATAGAGGCCAAATTAATAGGTGTAAAATCTCTTGATGAGGTTGAAAGGCTTGCCAAAGACAGGAAACATTGGCGAACTACCTTGCAAGCCCTATGTGATGTTTAATGGTACGGGAAGGATATAAGATAAGATGAGGGCGAGACAGATGATTATAATTTCTAGCTTGAGATGGTATAGGACTGAACTTATTTTACTCTTTCTTTCTCATCAAAGTCCAGCGGAGTGTCAAACTGTTTTGCAAAAGAGTTAAAAGTAAAAGCATTGTACAACAAAGTTGTAAGCATCCATAATCTCGATACATCCATGTGCAGTTCGCATTGTACAACTGACGTACATGTTTAAACGCTCCATTTCTCTACTTTTGTTAAGATAGAACCATAGGACAAAATGAGGCTCCCACTACCCAGACATACACACACATAAACAAAACTAATATTTGCTGATGGGGAAAAAAGTCCCTGTAGAAATAAAATGGACCAAGAATTAATTTTTTAAAATGTTGACGGGTCCTTATAATCATTTTATATGTGCATGTTTAATTTCAGAACCAGGTTCTGCATTTATCAGTTAGAAGACTCAGAACGTGACACTTCTTTAAATAGCGTGAACATTTCCCTAATTAGCATGAAAATTTCTGCCCACACAAACCTTCTTGTCTGAACAAACATTTTAGTTGAAGGCAAACAGACTGTGGTGAAATTTAGTTTTGGTGAAAGAGTTGAAACAGAGATGGCCACATATTTAAGTGCAGCAACTTTCATGTATTTCGCCTATGGCAGTAACTTGCTGAGGGAAAGAATTCAAATAAAAAACCCCACTGCCAAATTTCATGGATTGGGAAAGCTCCAAGTGAGTGACTTGTTTACCGTACTTATTTAATGAATTAATTGCCAGTTATTTATTTATTAAAATTGTAAATACTGATTTTCTCAATATTGTGTTTATAAGGTAAAGGCAGCATTGTCATGCCCTTTTTACCATATGGTGGGAATGCCCGTATTTTCTTTGACCTGTCAGACATGAGAGGGTGATATGGTCAGCATCACGCCTGGCCGTCTTGCTTTCTCCAGCTTCAGAAGAAGTCAGATACCAATTTCCACAGCGGGGTGACTGGGATGCATCTGGCCAGATTTGAACCACCCATTTTCACCGTAGGAGACTAGTGCATTAACCACTACACCACTCAGACACCCGTTGTATTTATGTTTTTGCATGATTTTATCCTTGTTATTATTTTAGAGAGTTCATCAGGAACATGAAGGGTACCAACATTAAAAACTAGATCTTGAGATGAAACAGTTTTTAGTCTCAGGTTCTTCATGGTTGAAGAAATTCAAAACCCAAAAGTCAGCAGGAGAGGTCATGCCCACTGTTTTTTTTTGGGATAAGGAAGGCATTTTGATGACTGACTATCTTCAAAGAATCAAACATTTAATGCAGAATACTGCTTAAGTTGCTGTATTGGTTAAAGGATGAAGTGAAAGAAAAATGGTGAGAGAAGAAACAGAAAGGGTTTTTTTTTGTTTTGTTTTGCAGGACAATATTTCTGCTCACAAGGTGTTGGATGTTTTGAAGAATTTGGAGTTCAAGTGCGTAGATCATCCACCCTACTCCCCAGATCTTGCTCTGTAGACTGTCTTGTTTCCAACCTTAGAAAGTGTTTGAAAGGGAGATTTTCTATTGATTTGGAGATGATAGCAACTCATAGAGAGTGATTTCAGTAACCAGATATCAGATTTTTTTTTTTTTCTGAAAGGGTTAAAGAAACTTGAAAATTGATGTGCCAAATGTGTTGAACTTCTAGGCAAATGTGTGCATGTTTCATGGCTTTAGGTCATCCGTTTTTGATTGGGGTGACAACTTCTCCACCACCTTGTGAATGTTTACTTAACATTGTGGATCAGTTATATTGTCTTTGGTATTGTTATTTACTTATGCTAGAGTTAGGTGTAATTTCTTGAATATTTCTATGTTAGGCACAGATGGATGTTTTTAATGTTCATTTCTGTTTATGCTAGAGTCAGTTGTTTTTTATTTGATATCTGTATGCTGTTTTCATATTTAATTTTGCTTATTTTTGTAATAATGTCCAGGGCTATAAGTTCACATATGATGTATCAGCTGAATTAGTTGGGTGTTACACAGACTTTTGGATGGGAGCAACGGCCACAATTCGACCTTCTTGTTTAGAAGATTGTGTATGGGGTGTTATCTGGGAAATTGGTATGGAAGATCTGGAAAATTTAGACATGTAAGTATCTTACATCCTTCCTGCACCGTTCAACATCACATAGGGCTTGCATAATTGTTTGCCAAGTTTTCTTGTTCTCTGTGAGTTTTTCAACTTCAGCAAGGGATGTTGTACCCACTAAACTGGGTTCTCTTAACAATGTCCTCTTTAGAGTTTCACATGGTCAACTTTTTTTTCTTCGGCCTGTTGGACTCTGCTTGATAGCTTGTTTTGGTATTCTCTGATTGTTTCTTCTCATCACATGGCCTACTTATGTCCATCTTCTTTTTTTTTTTGATCACCCATGAGACAGGTTGTTGTTTGCTCATCTGTCTTATCTCTGTATAAGTATACTGATGTGTTTATCTGAAGACATGTAGGTGTACGTATGCAAGGAAGTGTAGTTAACCTGACACATCTAGGTGTATGTATACAAGGAAGCATAATTACCCTTACACATGTAGCTGTGATTTAAGTAAATATTGCTTTAGCTTGTATATCCACATATGTAAAAACTCAAATTTGCTTGGGCTAATTTTCACTAATCAGAAACAAATCACTGATGGACTATCTGTCATTACTGTTTTTTTTTTTTTTGTGCCTATTTTATCATTACCAAGCTGCCCTGTCTTTGGTGCATTGAACTTCATTGAGTTTCAGTGCTAATATTTCCCACTTGAAGGCAGACCACTCTAGATCTTTTTAGATCTTCTATATTTTTTATCTAGAACATTTGGTGTTCTGTTCAATCATGTATATGTAAATGTGAAAACCTTACTTTTCAACATTCTTTTCCAGTTTTGTCTGCAATAAAAATGAAAACCTTTTTGACAGAGAAAAGATTTTAGCCTATGTTCAGAGCTGCCCATTTTATCCTTTGGGATTATGTAAATGAGAAACAGTTCTCAACTGGACCACTGTTATGACTCTTGCCTGGCAGTGCCAGGGTTTTGTAGTATGGGTCATTTATCTAAAAATGAAATAGTAATTTCTTGGAAAAGCATAATGGTGCAAAGGTTTTGAGTGTTAAATTTACTCATCTTTCAATTTGCTATGAGGGAAATTAAAAGGAGGACATCTATCGCTCTTCAGAAAGTAAAACAAAGAAAGAATCTGTGGAGAGGAGCAGACAGAACCACAAAATAAGATTTTTAAGGGCATGCATCTTTCCCATAGCAACATATGCCTGTGAGACCTGGACACTTAACAAAACAGCTGAGAAACACATAAATGCCTTTGAATGTAAATGCTACAGAAGAGTTCTCCAAATATCGTGGACACAAAAAAGAACAAATATATCTATACTACAAGAGCTTAATATTGAAGAAGGCTGGCTAGTGAAGAGGATTAAAGAGAGAAAACTGAAATATTTTGGACACATTAAACGTCATGATAATTTAGAGAAGACCGTATTGGAAGGATACATAATGGGAAAAAGAAAAAGAGGAAGACCAAGACGAAGATGGCTGCAAGACATCGTTGACAATCTGGAAATTGATGCAACAGCAGCAGGCCATCTTGCTCACAACCGAGAGGCCTACAGGAGTGCTGTTTGGGAGGCAAAGTTCCGCAAGGGACATGCAAATAAATGAAATGAATTCAATTTGCTTAGCAATAAATTGATTTATGTAGCAGGATTTTCTGTCTGTGAAAAAGTTGTCTTGTAAGATGTCTGTGTTGTGGAACTAAACAATTTTGCTGGTACAGTGTTTGTGATATCAAGCAGCTTTTTCATTAGTTCATAGTTAAGGAAAGTGAATGCTGCTCCACATTTGAATGATCTGTCATCTGATAGAGAGACATGGATGGATACTAACAGGCAACAAATATGTTTTTTTTTGTTGTTGCTTGAAAACAATATACTGTACAGTAATTATTTTTGTTTCTTAGAGGCAACATACATAGTTATTATTATTTCCTAGGGACAACATAGTTATTTTTGTTTCACACAGACAATGTACAAAGTTATTTTTATTTCCTAGGGACAACATACATTTATTTTTGTTTCCTAGGGACAACATACATAGTTATTGTTTCATAGGGACAACATACAGAATTATTTTTGTTTCATACAAACAACATACATAGTTATTAATGTTTTATTATTGTTTCCTAGATTCTTCACTAATACATTCACCTTGTACTCTGTGACCTACTATGTTACATATTTTCACTTTGCAGGCTTTCTCCCTGGTGCTGAATACCTGTCATCTAAAAATGTACTTGTTGCAGAGCTTTGTGACT
This sequence comes from Achatina immaculata, assembly GCA_009760885.1. Lineage (NCBI taxonomy): Eukaryota > Metazoa > Mollusca > Gastropoda > Stylommatophora > Achatinidae > Lissachatina > Lissachatina immaculata. The sequence continues at coordinate 8,437,407 of CM019716.1, forward strand.
ATTGTTTTGTCATCTAAAAATGTACTTGTTGCAGAGCTTTGTGACTATTGTTTTGTCATCTAAAAATGTACTTGTTGCAGAGCTTTGTGACTATTGTTTTGTCATCTACTTGTTGCAGAGCTTTGTGACTATTGTTTTGTCATCTACTTGTTGCAGAGCTTTGTGACTATTGTTTTGTCATCTACTTGTTGCAGAGCTTTGTGACTATTGTTTTGTCATCTAAAAATGTACTTGTTGCAGAGCTTTGTGACTATTTTTTCCACCCTTCATGTCACATATTAATACTTATCTTTGTGGTGACTAAAACGTCTGTAGTGAATAATTTTTACATAAAAAAAGACTGACATTTGGTAACATTTTTGTATTTCTTATCATTCAAAATCATGGTATAACATACAGCACAACATCAGTTTTTGCACATATATCATGTTTCCCACCGTTTTTGCAGATGTATACAATCTGGACAATCTAAGATATGCTGACATGGTACTGATAGCCCAAAGCAAAGAAGAGCAACAAGCCTTGTTAGACAAAATTGTAGAAAAAAGTGAGGAGAAAGGACTTAGTTTAAATAATAAGAAGACAGAAGTCATGGTCATATCTAAGTGAGAAACACCAGCAAAATGTAGCATCAAAGTAAAAGGCACAGAGTTAAAGCAAATGCATAAATTCAAGTATTTGGGGACAGTAATAACAAAACAAGATGGAAAATGTGAAACCGAAATAAGGAGCAGAATAGCCCAGGCCAAGCCAGCATTTATGTAAATGAAAAACATACTGTGCAATAAAGCTCTGTCGATGAACACCAGAGAGAGAGTTATTCAGTGTTACATTGAACCCATATTATTGTATGTATGCAAAGCATTGATGATAAAAAGAGCTCTCAGAATCTACTAGAAGCAGCTGAAATGTGGTTCATTAGAAGAATGATGAGAATACCATGGACAGCCAAGAAAACAAATGAAGAGGCTCAAAGCGAGGGTGGGCAGAAGAGAAATTATGGCAAAATTCAGAACATGACAGTCTAGATTTGTAGGACATGTTTTAAGAAGAAGGAAACTGGAACACTTAATGACAACAGGAAAACTGGAGGGGAAAAGGGACGGAGGAAGACAAAGAAACAAGATACTTGATGGACTAAATGAGTGGCACAGAGCACAGTCCAAAACACAGCTTATAGAAAGAGCAAAGGATCGATAATTGTGGAAATCAGTGACAACCAATGCCTGATTGGCATGGACCAGAGAGAGACAGTTTTTGCGCACATGTCTTGTTTCCCATAGTTTTTGCGCACATATCTTGTTTCCCATAGTTATTTTCACATACACAAAACATATTCTTAGTGTGCACTTTTTCTTCAATCTTGATAATTTTATTTGGTGATGGGAAACATCTATGGTGAGTTGATCGTCACAGGCATCAATATTGTTGTCTGAGAAATGCAACCTTCTCAAAGCATGAGGGTCATACTGAAAGCCGTGAACAAACATTTTTTTAAAAATCAGAAGTTATAGATATAGAAAATAAAAATGTATCATCTTAACTGCATCCTTTGCACTTCATGTAAAGGTCACATAATGTCACCATCATGTGTCACCTGACCACGCGGAGCATAAACAAAATGGCAGGTGCTGAAGTTTATTTCATCAAAGTACTGTTATTGAGTTCCTTGTTAAAGAGGGAATTCCTGCTGCTGAAATTCACCAAAGACTTCAGCTCTCTTATGGAGATGTGTGTATGGGTGCTAGCAATGTTAGGAGATGGGTGAAACATTTCAAAGATGGAAACATGAGCATCCAAGATATGCCTCGCAGTGGTCACCCTCGTACTGCCTCCACTGAATGCAATGTGGAAAGGGTTGACGACATCATTAAAGAAGACAGACATGTCACAGTACTGAAAATCACTGTAAATCTTGGAATAGGACACAATGCAGAACAGGAAATGATTGAAACCCTAGGCTATAGAAAAGTTTAAGCCAGTTGGGTCCCACAGGAGAGAACGTCCAGAAAGCCGTGCGTCTGTGCCGTTGGTCAGCTGAAACAGAATTCTACCGGGAGGTATTTTCAAACTTGCAGAGTGATGGGAAAAATATTTGCAGAGAAGTGGAGATTATGTTGAAAAGTGAAGAAAAGGATGCAGTTAAGGTGATACATTTATATTTTCTCTATCTATAAATTCTGATTTTTAAAAAAATTTTGCTCACGACTTTCAGTATGACCCTTGTAATAGAAAGCTGTTCAGGACATTATTTCACTAAACACAGGGGACATCATTTCACTAACCACAGGGGACATAATTTCACTAACCACAGGGGATTGAAGCAAAGAATTTTTGAACCAGAGTTCATTTATTTTCAGCTTTTTCATTCTTGGCATCTAGTCAGTGTTGATGGGTGGGCATAAGTGCTTTGATTATCTTGTTTACTGCCAGACCACATATTTTAGTTTTATCTTCATCATTGCCTTTTATAACTCACATAGTTTCTTTTCTTTTCTGGCTGTGATGTAATAAATATTTTATTATGTGCTAAATGCAACATGACCACAAAATACCAGTGTCAGTGTATAAGATGAATGCTGGGATGCAGTGAACACATGTACAGTCTTGATAACTCCTCCTGTTGTGTTTGACAGATATGTAAAAGTCACTTTCTGTTTTAAGTGCATAGGTATGAGTGAAAGGTAATGCTTTTTTTCATTTTATTGTATTTTGTTTAGTGTTCTCAGTGTTAATTAAGGTTAATATCTCTCTCTCTTTCTTTCTCTGAACTGTAAGTGCCCAAGGTACATGGGGCTTCTGCAATGGCCCTCCACAAATACCTGTCCCTTGCCTTTTTTTTCTGCTCTTGCCCAAGTGAGCCCTCTGTTGCTCAACATCCTGTCTTTTATTCTTCTCCTTGTCTCCTTTGGTCTACTCTTACTGAAGGTTACTTCTGTTCCTATGGTGTCCATCTTAGTGCTATTTTTGTTAGTGAGTCATCAGTCATCCGGAGAGTATGTCCTAACCATCGCCAGCGTCTTTCCTCAGTAACTGCTGTCAGTGGCTTCATCTGCATTTCTGCCAACATCATGTTTTTTCTTATGGTATTTGATCAAAATATTCTTGTAATTCTTCATAAACATTTAGTCTGGAAAGAATTCAACTTGTTTTCTATAGTTTTGGTGATTTTCCAGCATTCACTTCCATAGAGTAGTACACTTAGAACATTACTCTAATGTGGTACCTGAGATCTGGGCACATGACTGGGAAGCAAAGAATTGGACCACTGTGCCCTACCATGCATGATCGTAAAAGGCGACTACGAAGGGTTCGGCATAGGGCCAGCAACCCTATCCGGTAAAAAAAAAAAATCCATCAGACTGCTACAGAAACAGAAGCAAGGGAAAAAACAAATGCAGGTAGAGGGAGAAATGCTTATCAGGAAAATGAGCCCATGAAGGTTGTGGATGAAAGCCAGCCACTGGAAGTCCCCAGCCCGACTGCAGACCTCCTGGAGCTGAAACACAAGATGCAAATAGGCAGCTGGAATGTAAGAACACCTAATCAAACTGGAAAACTAGCACACACCATCAAGGAAGTGCACAGATACAACTAGACATATTAGGGATACGAGAGCCAAGATGGACAGGACTCAGCAGAAGGAAATTAATAACACAGCATACAGAAAAAACAATATTATGGTCAGGTAAAGAAGATAGTCATGAAGGTTAGTATATGTGCATCATAATTGTGTGATAAAGTTTTCATATTATTGTATTTTGTTTAGTGTTCTCAGTGTTAGTGAAGGTTAGTATATGCATCATAGCTGTATGATTAAGGGCAGAATGTTAGAAGGGCCTGAGTGCCGATTCTCAACCCTTTGGGAATGAAGATTAATCAGTCAATCTGTCAGTCAATCCTGACGTATGATACATAACAAACATTGGTGACAACTTGTTGACAAGTCCCATTTGTTGAATCTAGGCCACATAGAAATAAAAATAACTACCTCAGTGTTGAATGACTAAAATAATTTGTAGCATCAATAAGTAAAATACAAAACATGTTAATATGTTATCACCAGGGATGCAGATTTTTGGGATGTATTAAGACATCCCTAGCAGTGAAAATGGCAGAACTTCTAAACATGCCCATAGTAAGGACTAGAGTAAACAGCTTTTTTTTGTTTTCCTGGGAACAACATACATAAATGAATACAGAAGTACCTAGGAACAACATACATAAATGAACATAGAAGTACCCAGGAACAACATACATAAATGAGCATAGAAGTACCTAGGAACAACATACATAAATGAACATAGAAGTGGCCTTGTTCTGCAAACACACCATGTAGTCTGTCAGTCAGTTGTTTGCATATCCCTTGTGGAACTTTGCCTCCCTAACAGCTCTTCTGTAGGCCTCTCAGTTGTAAGCAAGATGCCCTGTTGCTGATGCATCCATTTACAGATTATCAACGATGTCTTGCAGCCATCTTCAGTGTAGTCTGTAGGGTTGATAAATATAATGACTAAATGGTACAAGATGTCAGAATTGATGTTTTGTATTTGTTTTTGCTGTCTTTTATCCTATCATTATGATTATCTTTAATTCTATTACATATTATACCTTTCAATTTATCATGTCTGTTATTGTCTTATCCCTTTAATTTTATTGTGCTCTGTATCTTAAATTTTGCTACTTTTAATGAAGAAAAGCACCTAATAATCTTTTACGTTTTTTGTTTCTAATAGCCAGGAGAAATATTATCATCCCCTTGAGGTAGATGTTATCCTTGAAAATGGACAGCTAATTAAATGCAGAACATATGAAATGGATGCAGACACGCTGAATGATAGAAAGCCAAGTCCATACTACAAAAAAATTGTCATTGCTGGTGCTCGACAAAACGGACTTCCAGGAGAGTATATACAATTCTTGGAAGGCTTCCCTGACAATGGAGTCACAGAAATACCACCTCTCTATCAAAATGTTCTTGAAGCAGTAAGAAACTTCAGATGCGAGATAGTAAATGAAAGATGTCATGCACTTGCAAATGAGTATCATATATTGGACACACTGTGATGTTAATTTATCATATAATTGGTACATTATGAAGTTAACTTATCATATTTCATTGTAAAATTATTTTGTGACCACGTTGTGAATTTAACTTTTCATATTGTGGGCACACTGTGGAATTAACTTTTCATATTGTGGGCACACTGTGAAGTTAACTTACCATACTGTTATCATATTATGGACATATTGTGAGGTTAACTTTTCATATTGTGGGAACACTGTGGAGTTAGCTTACTGTATTGTTATCATATTATGGGCACATTGTGAAGTTAACTTCCCATATTTTGGGTATATAGAATTAACTTATACACATGGACACTTAAAGAGGAACATATTAGGGACCAAAACTTTTCATTATGTTTTGAGATATTTGTCAGTATCATTATTTTTCCATTTTGGCATTCTCCCTTGATTGCCTGTGCTTGTTTTTACTCATTCATCTCAAGTTTTGGAATGTTTAACCTAAAACCTTGTCTGCCATTTCTACCATCTCTTTTAAATGTAGCTTACACTTTCTTGAGTCATAAACATGATTCTCTGGGTCCTTATTATGACCTGCTACTACTCGAGTGCTTGCAAAAAATCTTCTTGGCCTCCTTCTGCCTCAAAGAACTTTTAACATAACAGCATCCTAATTTACTTAGCTCAACTGCTTGTTTCATTATTGGAAGGGTGATTTATTCTCTCTCATGATAGATGTAGCTTGGAAGTTTGTTGAAGATGTAAACATAAAGCATCAGCAAGGTCTTTTGACAGTGACATTGATACCAGGTCACACACGGTAATATTGATGATATAATCTGAGACATTCTACTGATGATATAATCTGAGTACATTCTTCTCACATCCTTCCCGTGCTGTTAAACGTCACATAGGGCTCACATGATAGTTTGCCAAGTTTTCCTCTTTTTGGCAAGCTTTTTAACCTCATAAAGCAATTTTATGCCTGCTAGATTGACCTCTCTTAACAATGTCCTCTTTAGAGTTTCACGTGGTTGACTTCTTTTTCTTCAGCCTGTTGTGTTTCACTTGATAGCTTGTTTTGGGATCCTCTGATTGTTTCTTCTCATCACATGACTATGTCCATCTCCTTTTTCTGATCACCCATGAGACTGGTTGTTCAATCATCTGCCTTATCTCTGTGTTGTTCTTGAGTGATTTCTACTTTATGCCAAGCATTTTCCTTAGGCATTTGTTTTCAAAGTCTAATTTGTTGTCTATTTCTTTAGTTGTTTCCTTTTTTCGCATGCATAAATGAGGGTGGATTTGAATTGAATAGTCTTAACATGGTTTTTGTGCTAATAACTTTTGAGTGCTTTATGTTCTCAAGATTCTTGAAAGTCAGTGCTGCTTTTGCAATTCTAACTTCTTTTCTGGTGTCATGTGACAGAATTCTTTAATTCTGTACCTAATTTACGGTCTTGTGTCTTGTCCTTCCTCATTTACTGCTAGGTTTAGAGGTGAAATGCAATTGTCTCCCAATGGCTCGCCTGTTGGCTTCGTACATTGATATGTTCAGGGACTCTGCTATACCATCGGTATAAGGGATATAATCAAAGTTAAATTTTGGATTGTTTGACTAATGGTTAACGCCCTTATAATATGGACATAGAATAGGTCAACGGGAGGTCAGTTTTGACATGAGTGAAGGTCATTTTTGATATGTCCAGTCCCCAAGAAATTGTACTGGTAACAGGGTTATTCAGGACAAGTTTGTACAATTAGTTATAATTAGCTACAGGAAAACTATTAAATGGGACTGTTTTTTTAGAACTGATCCAAGGTTGTAAACAAAAAATGTATCACAGAGTTGAGACTTCTGGTGAACAGAAGATTCTCAGACAGGTAGAAATGTTAGATTCACGCTTTTTGGTTTTCCACGGGATAGAAACTTCTGAAAGATTGGGTATAGAAGTTGCGGGGAATATTTAAGGATTGGGAATTTGTCGTAGGGCATGATTATGATTAGAACGATTATTAGGATGATTATGATTTGGAGATGTTTCAGTTAGTGACTTTGAGTGATTTATATGTCATTGTGTGAAATAGGTTAGAAAACATTATAGAATTGCATCATAGTAGAAGTATTTGTATGATAGGGATTGCAAGCATCATAGGAACATGATAGAATTGTGCTCACTGAAATTGTGTTAGCATTTAGAACAATGTGAATGTGAGCTTAGTTTTTTTTTTTTTTCCTTCCATGGATCCAGATAGTTGTTGATGTAAACTGAAGAATGTAAAATTTACTTCTTTTGAGTTATTGTAGGACTTGAATAGTCCGTTACTTTGTGATATAATGTTTCATTGTGGATCCATGGAGGACTTTTCATAGAGCCTGTGAGTTGGTTATTTTTATTCCTGATGTATGACTATCATCTTATGTGAGAGCAAGTTTTACCCTCTCTCTTCCTTATATAGCAAACAAGTTCTCATCAAGGAGAGGACTGGACTGTTCATTTGTTACCTTCAATATTTTCTACCCCTTCACTGATCACCATCCATTCTCTTCATAATAAATATGTGCTTTTTTTTTATCTCACTAAATTTGGGTGTCAGCAGTTCTCATACTGTTGTAATTGTTCAGTTAGTATTCCGAGACATTATTTCATATAACAGACAGAACTAGTAGTGAAGTAAAAGAATACTAGTCACTATCTTGGTCTATGTAGCTGCTGAGGTATGCAAATGAGTGTAATTCTTCAACAGCTGTTCCTTCTACATATATTTTTACTTCTTGATAAATGGGAAGTTTCATTATTTTTGTTTTTTCCTTGTTAATTTCAAGTCCTATTTTCCTACCCAGTGAAGACGTGGTATTTGTTTTTTCTTGCACTGAATTCACATTGTCATTGATAAGAGTTATGTCATCTGCAAAATCAAGATCTTCTAATTGGGTCCCATGTACCCAGTCAATGCCAGTTTTTACCTGTGCAAAATTTTTTTCTTTCTGAAGTCTATGGCAATTCCAAAAAACAAGAGAGATAGTATACATCCTTGTTTCACGCCTGTTTCAGTCTGGAACCATTCGCTCATTCCTTCTTCAGTGTTGACTGCACAGAACATATCAACTGTAGAGATACTTAATGATGTTGACAGTTTTAGATGGTATTCCATATAGTTTTAAAATTGTCTACAATGAATCTCTGTGTATGCTATCAAATGCCTTTTTAAAGTCTATGAAGTTCAAGATTAATAGTTTTTGCTTTTCAGTATGTTCTTCAAGTATTATTCTTAGAGTAAAGATCTGGTTGAGACAGCTCTTCTCTTTTTGGAATCCTGCTTGTTCTTCTCTCATTGCAGTATTCATTACATCTTTAAGTCTATTCTGAATGACTTTGGATTCTAATAATGATATAATGTAAGTACATTCTACTGAATATATAATCTTAAATATAATCTATTGAAGATATATAATCTTTTAAGTATATTCTGCTGATGATGATATAATCTTAACTCTTCCCGTGCCCACAGGAAGAAACGCGGACATTCAGTTGGTGCCGGAATAAAAGCGCGGGTGTTGATATGTTAGGGGGTATAGTTGTAAAATGGAATGGAAAACAGTATTTCCATGTACTTCCATGTACTTATTATGTTTCAAAGTATAACTAAATGTATGAAAATTTCATAAATGCAGAGTTTTTTAGAAAAAAAGAAGTAATGTGATGTTTTTAGACAATGATTGTGCCCAGCTCACCATCGGCTAGGTCTAGATCTACACTACTTACCATCTGAGATGTCTAGATCAACTTGTCGATCTCGTATTGTGATTCTGTGTTGCATTCTTGCTAAATTAATGTCTGAAATAACCTCCTAACTACTTCTTCAGTCATCTAAATATGTCTAGATCTACTTGGGATACATTCAAGAGCAGTGGGGTGGTCACAGGCCATGTCCATACCCCTATTTATATCATCAAAAATTGAACATTTTTTATGTTTCTCTTCCTTTTTCTCGTTCGGCATCGCTCGTAACTAAGGACTCTTTCACCATTTTGAAGAGTGTCACTGGAAACGCAGACGAAATATGTATAATCTAAATATTACACCAGTTGTTTTATTGAAACAAATGAATTGTCACTATAACACATATGGCCAAACTCTCCTTGTATGCTGGTGTCAAGTAACTAGCACACATATGGCCAAACTCTCCTTGTATGCTGGTGTCAAGTAACTACCACACATATGGCCAAACTTTCCTTGTATGACTGTCAAGTAACTAGCACACATGTGGCCAAAATCGCCTTGTATGACAGTGTCAAGTAACTAGCACACATGTGGCCAAAATCGCCTTGTATGACAGTGTCAAGTAACTAGCACACATATGGCCAAACTCTCCTTGTATGACAGTGTCAAGTAACTAGCACACATGTGGCCAAACTCTTCTTGTATGACAGTGTCAAGTAACTACCACGTGTCAAACTCTCCTTGTATGACAGTGTCAAGTAACTAGCACACATGTGGCCAAACTCTTCTTGTATGCAAGTGTCAAGAAACTGCCACATATGTGGCCCAGTTCTCCTTGCATGCCAGTATCATATAACTACAACACATGTGGCCCAATTCTCCTTGCATGCCAATATCAAATAACTACAACACATGTGGCCCAATTCTTCTTGCATGCCGGATGAAGTAACTAGCACACATGTGGCCCAATTCTCCTTGCATGCTGGTATCAAGTAACTAGTACACATGTGGCCTATCTCTTCTTGCATGCTGGAGCTAAATAAATTATTCTATTATATATGTCATATGAAAGCATTATATCACCATGCTAATTGGTGCATTTATAAAACAGGATCAAAGGCATGTGTAAGAATTTTTCACTTCATATTTTATTGTTGTTTCTTATATAATATACAAATACTAATTGATGTTGAATGTTTGTGAAAGAATTAAAGTTGAGAGGAATATCAGACAGCGTTTGCATGTCCAATTCTTCACTCTTTGAAAATAAACTTCATTATTTCAGTCTGAATGGTCAAGTTCTTCATGATCTGACACAAGTTCTGGAGTAAATGAACTCAAGATAAAATCATATACATACTTGATCAATTGCACACTCCAGGACTGGCTGCAGTTTTTTCTTTTCAAAAGAAAGATCCAATTGGTCTGTGATATCTGATTGATAACATTGTTATTCATACATCAGAATCTTTGCCAAGTTTTGCTAGTAATCTTATAATCCACTCATTGCCTGTTCATTGTGGAGTTTTCAGTTTTCTCAGTGTAATGTTTGATGTAAACAGACTTGTACAGTTTATTGATGTTAACATTTGATGCATATATTTTGTATGACTAAACAGAGTTGAACAGTTTATTGTTGTAGTTGTAGTGAAGGCACCGCTGCCTTCTTGGATTGTTTTGCCCACCAAAGTGCTGTGAATGCCCTCTGTGTAAATAACAACATCTGCCTCATTTGAATCTTCACTGATGAGGGCATTGACCTCAGCATTCACAGCCAGTGGATTCTGATTCTACTCCTGGATTCTCTTGTCAAGCATGACAATACAAGAGAAGGTGCCTCTGAATGCTGGAGGCACAGGCACCCACAGGCACAGGCAGAACTGGTTATGAACAAACCAGTTTTCAAAAACTTAAAAAATTTACCTGCTTCAGCATCTCCTAAAATAAATCACATCACACTAATTGTAAAGAAATTAATTACTGGAGCAAAACATATCAAGATCATAAAATGTTAAAAGAAATTTATTGGTGGAGTAATGAATGTTAGAAAGTTTTATTGAACTAACATTAATATAGAGGACAAAAAATGACATGTCAGCAAAATTTTATAAAATAACTAGGAAACTCAAAAAAAATAAAAAGGAGATGTAAAGTAGGTATTTACACATGTAGCTCAACACATCTTTGAAAGAGGCAAAAGTTTTATTTCATGTTCATTTAGCAGTTCTGAAAAGTGTATGGATTTACTATCTATGCAAGAAAGGCAAACTAAAAGCTGTGAAAAATGTTTTAAAAAATCCTGGTTTTAACCAGACAAATGCTCTTGCTATATTTTTCACATAATTTTTCAATTAAGGATTATAAGAGAAGTGTAAAAAGTGAGGATTATAACAGCAATTTAAAAGCTCAGCATTGCATGAGCAGCTTCAGAATTGGTGATTATATGCACAATGTCAAAGCTGAGGATTATAGGAGCGCTTTTAAAGTTCAGAATTATAGGGACAATTTCAAAAATGAAGGTTATACATTAGCAGCTTGTATAGTAATAATTCCACCACGAAACTGCCTGATAACTCCAGAAAAAATCTCATTAAACTCATCATCATCATCATCAGGTGCCGTGCCGACTGGCGTTGGCTATTATGCTTCTCCAGAGTACCCGATCCTTCATGCAGGCCATCAGTTCAGTTGGTGATCTCCTCTCACACCATCCCGTCAGACTGTCCAGTATCATTTCTCTTGGTCTTCCTCTTGATCTTCTTCCTTCTATTTTTCCTGTTGTTATAATATTTTCAATGCCCCCTCTTCTCATTGCATGTCCTATGAAAGTACATTGTCTCTCTCTTATCTTTCTGACAAGGTTTTTTGTCTCTCCAGCTCTTCTCATAAATTCTTCATTAGTTATTTTTGCTGTCCAGGGGATTCGCAACATTCTTCATTAAACTCACAACGCTTAAAAAAAGAAAAAAAAAAAACATCCAGTAGGTGGATCATAAATGAACTCCTTTTTGTTGATGATGAAGCAAAAGAGAATGACCTATAGCAGAATGTGGACAATTTAGCAAGGCTATGCAAAAACTGCAACAACAACAAAATAAATCGGTGTTTAAAAAAAATGAAAGTCATGACCAATGTCACAGAAGAAATGCCAGAGATCTTCCTGAACAGCCAGCCTCTGAAGCAAGTGAAGCATTTCAAATACCTAGCTAGTATAGTATCATCTCTGGGAAAACTTATGCTGAAATTGAGAGTAAATCATGTCCTTGGAAACTGACACCTTTACTAAAAAAAACATCAAAACTGAAACAAAAAGAGCTCAATACAACAGAATCTTCCCCCCAACTCTGTGCAGTCAGTATCAAACATGAACACTAACTGCTAAAAATAAAATGAAAACAATCTCATTTGAGGAAAATACTAAATGTAACAAAAAGTAAAATTCCTGTTCCCATGCCATTAAGGCATATTGGGATACAGTGTTAGACCATTTTTCATGACCTTCGGCACTTGAAAGTGTGATGTAGTCAGTATCACGTCTGGCCAGTTTACCTTCCCAGATTTCTCTGGTGGACCCCAGGGCCTTTTGGTGTGTAGCAGAAAAAAAATGCCCACTGCTGGGACTTTTTGGTGTGTAGCAGAAAAAAAATGCCCACTGCTGGGACTTTTTTGTGTGCAGCAGAAAAAAAATGCCCACTGCTGGGACTTTTTGGCGTGTAGCAGAAAAAAAATGCCCACTGCTGGGACTTTTTGGTGTGTAGCAGAAAAAAAATTCCCACTGCTGGGACTGAACTTGGTACCACCAGATGACCAAGCACCTAACCACTCAGCTAACCAAATGTAACAAGAAGAGACAAAATCAGAAATGATACCATTAGGGTTGGAGGAACACCAATATTACACTACATCAGGAAACAAGTCAAACTGTTTCACTACATCACATGACTGCCACCAAACAGCATAGCACAGAAAACATTAATGCTAAAAGTGGCAGGAAACAGGAGAGGCCAATCATGTAAGAGGCTGAGGGAGAAAATTGTAGAAACCTTTAATATCCTGTTTTATGAAGCAAATCGAGTCCTTTTAAGATATCTATTTGTCTCCTCAACAATGATAGATTTTATGAGGAAGGAGATAAGACAAGGATTATGCAGTTGAACCCACTTAATATCACATCACTTTATGTCACAACCTGGATATTGTCATAGAAATTTGTATCCCTGACCAACTCTCATAAGTAATTAATGGGCTTTACTCCTGTTAATATCACCCCACTTATTCCCACAAATCGGTTACTATCACAGAATTTCTGCACCTGGAGGAGTTAAAGACCCCACTTTATATCACAAACTGGGTGAATACATGCTATAAACATCTCAGAAAGTGTTATCATCTTTGCGACTCATCAAGAAGGGGCTGGTTGTTTAATCACATCAACCTTTTTAACATGTGGGCATCAAAACTCAAGTGAATGAAAGGCCACCCTTTCGTGATTAAAAACTGGCTTCTTTTGGGTCATTGTTTGTCTCTATCCAGATGTGGGCGGTGTTAAGTTGGCAATGCCAGTTGATGGTTGGTCAGTCTTGAATAATGTGGGCATCAAAACTCAGGTGGTTTGAACGAAAGGCTTACCGCGGCCACCCTTTCGTAGTTAAAATCTAACTTCTTTTGTGTCATTGAGTTGATAGATGGTCAGTCTCGAATCATATAGCCGGGAAGTTCTCTCTGGTTCTCGTCGTGATAGATAATAGCTACTAAACACAAACACAATGATCTTGATTTGAGCACTGAAATAGATATTCTGAAGCAAGTTGGTGAAAAAGTTATAAGAAAGGACACAGCGGATAAATCTGAAATTGATGTTTCAACTGTATCGAAATTTGTTAAAAACCAAGACAAAATTGAACGAGACTTTCACTCGTCACACTGTAAGTGAAGGTGTGTGAGTTCTTACATGGATATTGAGTACGGTCTGCTGAAATGGTTCAAGCAGACGTGTTGTGCACAGCTGCCTGTGTGCAGTCCTATACTGGTGGAAATCGCAGAATGTTTTGTGAAAGAAATGGATACGCCTGACTGGAAGTGTTCGAACAGCTTTCTTGAGTGCTTAAAAAAAAAGAATGCTACAACATAACATTTAAGGTCGCTTCAGATGAAGTGGCCCAAGTTTATACCAATGTCGTTAATGATTGGATTTCACGCTTGCCAAAAATTTTGGATGCATTCAGCCCAAATGACATTTTTAACCTGGATGGAACAGGCGCATTTTATAAACTGCAACCAAACAGAACTTAGTGCTTTCATGATTAGATGTGCCACGGTGGCAGACAAGCTGAAGGTAGCTTAACAGATGTCATGTGCTGTTACATGTCTAACATGTATAGACCAGTTATCACTACACAATGCAAAACCAGGCATTTTTTTACTACTACTGCTGGCAAGTCCGATGCTAAAAAAAAGTAAAGATAGTCCCATAGCAAACAATGCCGTAGGGGGTGAAGCGTTAGAGACCTCATTATGCTGGGTCATCAGCGTATGAGGTAGGGTGACCAGTTCCAATGCTGCTTGATCTATACTGTAAGATTAAGACTTAGTACATTTTGTGATTAATATATTGTGTGATTAGTACATTTTTTGTCCAATGATGATAGCTTTGGCTGTTTGTTATGTATTTAATGTAGAAAATGTGGGATGGACGGACACACACACTGGCCCAGTTAAAACCTTTGTAATGGACCGCGCTTAATGTCAGTTCCACTTAAAGTCACCATATTTTGATAGTCTCAGCGATGTGACATTAAGCGGGTTTGACTGTATGTGACATTTCAGCGTTAAGATTACATGGGCAATTTCAAAGTCTGGGATTACGGGGCAATTTTGAAGTCTGGGATTACAGGGGCAATTTTAAAGTTGATTATGGGGTAATTTCATAATTCTGGATTATAAAGACCGTTTAAAAGTTGAGGATTACAGGATCTGAGTTTCAAAGGGCTAATGCTGGCTGTTTTTTAACTGTTTGTTTGGTATTTGTAATATCTGTAGCCTGGCTTGCAGCATGAACAACATCAGGAGTTGGGAGCTGGTCTGTGCTAGGCAGATCACCTGAAACAGAAATGTTGGTAACAGCTGGATGATGGCCAAAATCAGGTCCTTATGATGACAGTAACAATTAGTGACAGTTCTTTCAGATAATGAATTAATAATAAAATAATGATAATGAATTAATAAAATAATTAGTGACAGTTCTTTCAGATAATGAATTAATAATAAAATAATTAGTGACAGTTCTTTCAGATAATGAATTAATAATAAAATGTACATCTAACATGCCATAGAGGTTTGTATTTTCCTTGACCTGATGGCACACTAGAGGCCAATGTGATCAACATCACACTTGGCCGCTTTTCCTCTCCCAACTCCTGTAGGAGTCAGGTACCCATTTCTACAGGATTAATATGGAGAAAATTTGAATGAAGATTAAAAGAACTAGTGCAATTCAGATGTCTGATAATAACAACAGAAATAAATGTTAACAATAATAAACATATAACAGCAAAAACATCCAGATCTGAACTGAAAACAATGATAGCCAAATGCCGGAAATGTAATAAAATTATTGTGGTGAATATAACAACTTAATCCTTCCCATGTTTCTAAATGTCACACAAGGCTCGCATTGTAGTTTCCCACATTTTTCTATTTTTGGACAGTTTTTCAACCTCATCAAGGATCTTATGCCCATTAATTTAGCCTCTCTCAACAATTTCATGTGGTCAACCTCTTCTTCTTTGTCCTGTTGTGTCCCATTTGATAGCTTGTTTTGTGATATATGGCTGATATATGTCCATCTTTTTTTTTTTTTTTTAATCACTGATGAGACAGGCTGTTGTGTGCTAATCTTCCTTAACTCTGTGTTGGTCTTGAATTTGTTCAATTGTATATAGAATATTTTCCTTAGACATCTGTTTTCAAATGAATCTGTTTTTCATTTCTTTAGTTGTTTTTCAGCTTTTGTATTCATCAATAAGGATGGATATTATGAGATGAGTTGAATAATCTTAACTTAGTTTTCTTGCTTATAACTTTTGACTGCTCTATTTTCTCAAGATTTTTAAAGGCCAGTGCTGCCTTTTGCAATTCTAATTTCCTTTCTGGTATCACCATCCTGGTCTATACACCTGCCGAGGTATGCAGATTGATTTATTTCTTTTATAGCTATATTTTTTCCCTCTTGAGTAATGGAAAATTTAATTATTTTTTCCTTGTTAATTTCAAGTCCTATTTTACTAGCCATTCAAGACAGGGTATCTGTTTTTTCTTGCATCAATTTCACATTGTGGCAAAATCAACTAAAGCATGTTAAAAGTCTGCACTTGTTCCCCTATAATCACATTTGTTTGTCTCACAAATATAGCAGTTTATTTTGTCTTGAAAATGACAATCACATTTCTATCGCCTTCATGCAGTTCTCATTAAACTGAGGCAATGCAGATTTGCAATATTTTGTTTTGTTTGATCATGTTCACATTTTAAAATTTTCTGAAATGTAGTTAGTTCTCAGTTAAATTTTCTTCATCTTTATACTGCTTGAGCTCTAAGTACCAGGTACATCTTTTTGATAATTTTTAACAAACCCCACATGCACATACATGCATACACAAGATTTTATTTTGTTTTTTGTGGCTTTTTTTTTAACCAAAAATAAATATCTTCTTATTTCAAAATAATTCACAATGTATCAAAGTTTTATATATATATATATCCTTCTGAGACAGAGATAAGACAGGAAACACATGAGAATAATTAGGGCAGTAATCAGTTCAAATATATGAAGATGCAGACATAATACCACTGTTAATAGTGACTGAAAGTAGGAGATAACAATGAGAAGGCCACATTATGAAAATAACAGACAATTCTTATCAAGAACAGCTTTGATGTGGACTCCATAGTGTAAAAGAAGCATGGGATGAGATATGGAGACATACAGCAGAGAAAATGCTGGTTAACAAAGGCATGACATTGGAGAAAGCCAAGAAGATAGTGACGGACCAGCAAAAGTGGCAGTCTCTTGTGATCAGTGGCCTCATGTCTTGGGTACTGACGGGACAAGAGAGTATGAGAGAGAAAAAGATGGAATATATGAGGATAGCTATATGGCAGTCAAAAGACAGAATGTGAAGATAATTATAGAGCAGTAATAAGATGGAATATTACATCATTCCCATGCTGCCATACATCACACAGGACTCGCAGTGTGTTTCGCCATGAGTCTATTCTCGGCAAGCTTCTCAATCTCATCAAGGGATTTGATGCCCACCATTTTAGCCTCTGGTCAGTGTTCTCTTTAGGGTCTCTCAAGATCGGCCTCTTTTCCCAGATGTTCCTATTTGATGGCTTGCTTTGTGATTCTCTGTTTCTTCTCATCGCATGGCCCACATATGCCCATCATCTTTTCTTGGTCATTACTGAGACTGTTTGTCACATGCTCATTTCTCTTATCTCTGCATTAGTCTTGAATTCATTCCATGTATACAGAGTATTTTCCTTAAACATCTAGTTTCAAATGTGTTCTGTTTGCTCTCTACTTCTCTGGTTGATTTCCAGCTTTCACATGCATATGTAAGGATGGATATTACATTTGAGCTGAATATCCTAAGCTGTGTTCTTGTGCTTAGGAGTTCTGATTTCCTTATTTTTTCAAGGTTCTTAAAGGCTGATTCTGCCTTTGCTATTCTGGTTCTAACTTCTTTTCTTGTGTCCCCTCCCTGATCTTTGTAACTTCCAAGATATACAAAACGGTATACTTGTTCTATTGCAGTTCCCTCCAAATATACTTTTTCCCCTCTTGCACAATGAGATTTTTCATGATTTTTTTGTTTCTCCCTTGTTGATCTCCAGTCCTATCTTGCTAGCCGTGGAGTGCTGGGCGTCAGTTCTTGTATCATTTCCACGCTCGCACATTTTCTGCAAAATCAAGGACTTCTGAGTCCTCTGTACCATTCAATGCACATATTATGAGCATACACTTTTTCATAATGAAGTTGATGGCAACCTCCAACAGCAAAAGAGAAAGAATATGCTGCTGTTTCACACCAGATTCAGTCTGGAACTATTCACTCAATCCCTTCTATGTGGTGACTTCGCAAACATAGCCATTATATATGACTCTTATGATGTTGATTTTTGTTGGTAATCTATTTTGTTTCAAAATGTTCCACAGTGAATCTGTGTATATTATCAAACACTTTTTTAAAATCAATGAAGTTCATTATGAAAGGTTTTTGCTTTTCAATATGTTCATCAAGTAGAATTCTTAAGAGTGAAAATTTGATCAATACAGCTTCTTCCTTTTCTAAATCCTGCTTGCTCTTCTCACATTATGGTCCCCACCACTTCTTTGATTCTACTCATGAAAATTTTACAGAATACTTCTGAGGCAACTGATAGAAGAGTCACCCTTCTCCAATTATAGCAATCACTGAGATTGCCTTTTTTTCCACTTTGAAGGAACTTTTTTCTTCTTTCAAGATTTTATTAAACATTCACTTAAGTGGCCTAAGTTGTAGCTGTCAATTGTCTTTAGCACCCGGGCTGTTGTCTCATCTTCTCCTGTGGTCTTGTTGTGTATTTAGTTGTGAGGCTGGCGTAATTGATGTTGTGGGACTAGTGTTTAGTTGTGGGGCTGGTGTTCTGGTGTTGCAACTGGGCATAAAGGGACAAGCAAGAGCAAGGGCATTGAGAAGCCTTTCAGAAACAGCAGAAAAGGGCTCATGCTGGCTGTGGAGTATGCGAAACAAGCATTGGGAACATAATTAATTTCATTTGCCACAACCAATACCAGTCCTCCATGGCTGGATCGCTAAAGATACACTTAAAAAAAGTGCAGTGGCAACTGGAAGATCATGGGTTCAATCCTGGGACTGGAAAAAAAAAGCAACAACTCACAAGACCTCTGGGAGTCATGACCCAGAGGGGCCTACCCCCCTTAGAGTGTCAGGAGTTTAAAGGGCCGAAACATTTGTCTGAGGGGGGGGTACTTCCTCTGATGATCTGAAGGAGTTGTGTTGTTGTTCCGCTCTCTACAGTAGAGAGTTAGTTTCCTGCATATGGGACTAGTGTTTAGCTGTGAGGCTGGTGTAATTGGTTTTTAGTTGTGGTGCTAGGGTTTAGTTGTGAGGTTGGTATAACTGGTGTTTAGTTGTCGGGCTGGTGTTTAGTTGTGAAGCTGGTGTAACTGATGTTTAGTTGTGAGGCTGGTGTAACTAGTGTTTAGTTGTAAGGCTAGTGTAAATGGTGTTTAGTTGTGGGTCTGGTGTTTAGTTGTAAGGCTGGTGTAACTGGTGTTTAGCTGTGGGACTAGTGTTTAGTTGTGGGGCTGGTGTAACTGGTGTTTAGCTGTGGGACTAGTGTTTAGTTGTGGGGCTGGTGTTCAGTTGTGAGGCTGGTGTAACAGGTGTTTAGTTGTGGGACTAGTGTAACAGGTGTTTAGCTGTGGAACTATGTAACTGGTGTTTAGTTGTGGGGGGCTGGTGTTTAGTTGTGGGACTGGTATAGCTGGTCTTTATTTGCGGGGTTGGTGTAACTGGTGTTTAGCTGCGGGGCTGGTGTAAATGGTGTTTAGTTGTGGGTTTGGTGTTTAGTTTTTGAACTAGTGTTTAGTTGTGGGCCTGGTGTTTAGTTGTGGGGTTGGTGTAACTGGTGTTTAGTTGTGGGGTTGGTGTAACTGGTGTTTAGTTGTGGGGCTGGTGTAACTGGTGTTTAGTTGTGTGCCTGGTTTTTGTTTGTGGGGCTGGTGTAACTGGCATTTAGTTGTGGGGCTGGTATAACTGGTGTTCAGTTGTCTGGGGTATTGGCTATTATGAATTTCTTGGAAGTGTTTGACCTATTGTAGCTTTTGATCGTTACTTGAGGTTAATAGGGTGCCATTTTCATTAATGATTGGTCTTCCTCTAGATGTAAAAGTGCCTGTCAGCCTCTTTTGCATATTGTATAAAGTTTTGCTGTCTCCTGTCACTGCTGTTCTCTTTGCTGCTTCCTCGGCCTTTTTCGCTATATTGTCTATGTATTTTCTCTTATCTCTTCTAGCTGAACTTTTCATCTTATTGTTTAATTCTCTGTATGTATTGCCACATTTCTTTTCCAAGATTTGTCTTTATATTCATCATGGTTATCTTCTCATCTTTTCTGGAAGCACTTCCATGTATTGTCAGAAATCCATGCTTTTCTCTCTGTCTTCTTCAGTCCAGCAGTTGCTTATGCTGCTGCTATTAGGGTGGTGCTGTGAAAGTTTCACACTTCATCTATTCCCGTCTCTTCTTCTTCACAAAGTGTTGCAAAGTGGTTGCTAGTTCCATGTTAAAAGTTCTGTTGATGTTCTCATCTCTCAGTTTGTGGCTGCCTATCCACTTAGGTAATTAGCTTCTTGTGCTGGCTTTTTAATTTTAATTTTATCTTGCCTGTGCTTAGGTTGTAACTGCTACTGATATCAGTCCCTCTTTATGCTCTTACATCCATTAGAGATGTTCTGAATTGTCTTCTAACACACAGATTATCAATACGACTCCTCATTCCATCATTTGGAGACAACAATGTTGTTTTATGTATCTCTCTGTGTGGAAATATTGTTACTCCTATGACCAAACCTTCTGTTAAACATCAGTAAGTCTCTCCCAGTTTTGACTTCTTGTATCAACTCCTTTTCCTATTGCCTTTTCAACATCAATGTTATCTTTTCCTGCTTTGGCATTAAAATCCCAATTACTGTTTATAAGCACTGTTTATAAGCTTTTGCAACTGGCAGTGAATATGTGAGGATAATTATAGGGCAGAAATAAGGAAATACGAGGGGTGATTGATAAGTTCTCAGCATAACGTACAATGGATTATTTGTGGACAACCTTTTTTTGGTTATTTCTCAACATAGTCCCCTTGCAACTTTATGCACTTAGTCCAGTGATCCTGGAGCATATGGATCCCTTCTTTGTAAAAGTCAGCATATTGTGCCAGTAGAAAGTGGTCTACAGCATGAATGACATCATCATCTGAAGCAAAGTTGCGACCACAGAGCTCCTTTTTTGAGTTTGGTAAACAGGTAACAGTCCGAAGGGACCAAATCTAGGGAATAAGGAGGATGTTCAAGAAGCTGGAAGCCACATTCACGGTTGGCAGCCATTGCCACTGCCGACTTGTGAACTGGAGCATTGTCTTGATGAAAGATGACTCCTCTCGTCAATTTCCCTTGACGCTATTCCTTCAATGTGACCTGCAGTTACTTCACAAAATTAGCGTAATAGGCCCTGGTGACCGTTCTGCCCTTTTGAAGACAGTCTACCAATAGCACACCTTCTGAATCCCAAAAGATGGAAACCATCACTTTGCCTGCAGACAGAACCACCCTTGCTTTCTTTGGAGGTTGGGATCCATGATGTTTCCACTGCTTTGACAGTTCTTTGGTTTCTGGTTGAAAATGATGAACCCAAGTCTCATCTATAGTCACAAATTGCTGAAGAAACTTTTCAAGTCTGCAGAAAAATGGCCACGATTGTCTCTTGACATGTTGAGACGCTGTCGTTTGTGATCAGCTCCAAGAAGTTTCAGGTCCCATCGAGCAGAGACCTTTGTAATTTGAAGATCATTGTGAATAATGGCATGAACATGTTCCTGGGAGATACCAACTCAGTAGCAATGTATCACTTAGTTAGTCATTGATCCTCTATTATCATGTCATGGATTCTGCCAGTGGTTTCATTGGGGATCACCTTCATCTTCCAGACTATCCCTTCCATGTTTGAACTGAGCTGCCCATTTCTTCACTTTGCTGTAAGAAGCGGCACTCTCCCCTAGAATCTCCACCATAACCTCATGGATCTCCTTCAATGATAAGCCCTTGATGCAGAGGTAGCAAAAGACTGCTCAATGAGAAATTTTATCCATTTTCTCAATTTCTGCCACCCCTTACCACTTCAGTAGCCTGTAAAAAAATATTGGTTGCAGTTAATTTTTTGAAACTTGGTGTTTAATCTTACATTAACCTGATCTACAAGTGCACCTAGTATCAACTCTGTGTTTCAAGTATTTGTACCTTATGCCAAGAACTTATCAATCACCCCTTTCGTGTGAAGATAATTATGGGGCAGTAATAGGGAAACTTTTTTGCTTCCGGGTGACGTACAGGATGGTGGGAGCTTTTTAATGGTCTTGCCAGCATACTTGCGTATAAGTCTTCTGCATCATCACACATCGTAAAATGGGAGTTGGGCATGAGGCCAACAACCTCATCCTGAGACGAGGGAAAAGCCCTGCCATTATGGAATCTCACAACAGTTGTAACCGAACATCAAGGTCACAAACTCTGCATGCTGGAAATCAATTGAAGAAATAGACAAGAAATTAGACTCTTTTGAAAACAAATGCCTAAGGGAAATACTTGGTAATAAAGTGGAATGAATTCAAGAACAACGCAGAGATAAGACAGATGAGCAAACAACAACCTGTCTCATGGGTGATCAGAAAAAGAAGATGGACATATATAGGCCATGTGATGAGAACAAACAATCAGAGAATACCAAAACAAACTATCAAGTGGAGCACAACAGGCCGAAGAAAAAGAGGTCGACCATGTGAAACTCTAAAGAGGATATTGTTAAGAGAAGCCAGTTTAGTGAGCATAACATCCCTTGATGAAGTTGAAAGACTTGCCGAGAACAGGAAAACTTGTCAAACAACTATGCGAGCCCTATGTGATGTTTAACAGAATGGGAAGGATGTAAGATATAAGACTGAAGAAAACACATCCTCAGAAAGGTAATCAGAATAAGGAAATATGTGAAGATAATTATAGGGCAGAAATAAGACAGGGAATATGTGAAGATAATTATAGGGCAGAAATAAGACAGGGAATATGTGAAGATAATTATAGGACAGAAATAAGACAGGGAATATGTGAAGATAACTATATGGCTGTAGTAAGTCAGAGAATATATGAGGATAACTATATGGGTGTAGTGTTGCAGAATATTTGAAGATAACTATATGCTATAGTAAGTCAGAGAATATATGAGGATAACTATATGGGTGTAGTAAGTCTGAAAATATGTGAGGATAATTATATGGCTGTAGTAAGTCACAGAAAATGTGAGAAAAATTTTAGGACAGTAATATTCATTCATTTGCATGTCCCTTGCCAAACTCTGCCTCCCTAACAGTGTAATAGTTTGACTATTTATAATTTTAAGGCACCCCTGAAATAGTAAAAATCAATACTTACAACATTATCAACAAAACCTCAACCAACACAGGGAAAAACTAATTCTTCCATCTCACTACCAACAAATTGCCAATGGTAGAAACTCTTCCTAAATGAGATTCCAATCTGCAATAAAACTACTAAAATTCTTCCTACATCACAAACCAAATAAACTCCTACTACAACAAACAAGTAAGGCTCTCTCTACCACATACTAGAGTAAATCACACAACCTTTCTCTAACACATTCTGACCAAAGACTAACTTTCTCAGCCCATGAATACCTCCCGCTCAACTCAACCACGTGACTTTGAATTTTCTCGAACCACGTGCTTGGCACACGGTGATGAGTTTTGGTCTACCAGACCACAACTACAGGGTTACACACACTCTGTACAGAATTGTTATTCTGTTACAACAGCACTCCTGTAGGCCTCTAGGTTGTAAGCAAGATGGCCTGCTGTTGATGCATCCATTTGCAGATCATCAACGATGTCTTGCAGCCATCTTCGCCTTGGTCTTCCTCTTTTTCCCATTATGTACCCTTCCAAGATGGTTTTCTCTAGATTATCATGACGTTTAATGTGTCCAAAATATTTAAGCTTTTCTCTCTTTAATTCTCTTTACTAGCCAGGCTTCTTCAATATTAAGTTCTCGTAGTATGGATATATTTGTTCTTTTTCTGTGTCCATGATATTTGAAGAATTCTTCTGTAGCATTTACAGTCAAAGGCATTTATGTGTTTCTCAGCTGTTTTGTTAAGTGTCCAGGTCTCACAGGCATATGTTGCGATGGGAAAGATGCATGTCTTTAAAAATCTTATTTTATAGTTCTGTCTGCTCCTCTCCACAGATTCTTTATTTGTTTTACTTTCTGAAGAGCAACGACAGACGTCCTCCTTTTAATTTCCCTCATTGTATCTCCGTTATTAATTAGTAGAGATCCAAGATATTCAAAACTCTCCACTTCTTCCAGTTTTTCCTCATTGGTACATATATCAGCTGCCTTGTTTGTTTTGTCAGTTGTCATCAATTTAGTTTTCTTCGCATTAAGATAGAGGTTTCGCTCTTCATTATTCTTACGGACTGACATAATTAGTTTTTCCATTCCGTTTTGTGTTGTGGACAGTAATACTGTGTCATCAGCATATCTAATCTCTGGTATTTTATAACCTCCAATTGTTATGGCATCATAATATTCTTTGTCTACATCTTCTCTAACATTCCTCATTATATTTTCAGTATAAAAGTTAAATAAGTGGGGTGACAATACGTACCCCTGATGGACCCCTTGTTTTATGTCAAACCAACTTGTTGTTTCACCATTTATTCTCACTGCTGCTTGTCAGTCTAGATACAGCAGTGATGTTAATTGTATCAAATGTGTTGGAAATCCCATTTTCTCCATTATTTCCCAAAGTAATAAGACACAGAATATATGAGAATGATAACAGGGCAGTAATAAAACAGGTAATGTGGAGATAAATTTTAGTACAGTAGCAATAAGACAAGGAAATGTAAAGACAACTATAGGGCTGTAGTTAAGGTAGTATATATGTGAGAAAAACTTTAGGACAGTAATAAGACACAGACACAGAATATGTGAAGATAGTTCTAGGACAGTAATAAGGTGGGGATATGTGGGGATAACTACAAAGTTGTAGTAAGACATAGAATATGTGAGAACAATTTTAGGACAATAATAAGACACAGAGCGTGTGAGGAAAACTATAGGGCGAAATAAGATAGGTAACATGTGAGAAAAACTTTGTGACAGTAAGAGGACTGGGAATATGTAAGGAAAAACTTTAAGAATAGTTACAGGACAGAGAATATGTAAGATAAACTTTATATGCCAGTTACAGGAATTAATGAACCTCTATTTTCAAAGAGCAAAGAATTAGGCACAGAGACTCATAGGAGAGTGAATAAGTCACTTAGAATTTTTCTCTCCTTCCATGATCATTTTCTGGTAAAGTTTTTCAGTACTTCCACTTCAATCATTTTCTGTTAAAGTTTTTCAGTACCTCCACCTCAGTCATTTTCTGGTAAAGTTTTTCAGTACTTCCACCTCAATCATTTTCTGGTAAAGTTTTTAGTACTTCCACCTCAATCATTTTCTGGTAAAGTTTTTCAATGCTTCCACTTCAATCATTTTCTGGTAAAGTTTTTCAGTACTTCCACCTCAATCATTTTCTGTTAAAGTTTTTCAGTACTTCCACCTCAATCATTTTCTGGTAAAGTTTTTCAGTACATCCACCTCAATCATTTTCTGGTGACCACAGGGCCAGCCACATGATATAATTCACTTCCCTGTGAGATAATACAATTAACTTGTGTAAAATAGTCATCTTCCTATGAGATAATATAATTTGTTTGTGTAAAATAGTCACCTTCCTGTGAGATAATTTGTTTATGTAAAATAGTCAACTACTTGTGAGATAAATTAATGTGTCTGTGTAAAATAGTCACCTTCCTGTGAAATAAATTAATTTGTTTGTGTAAAATAGTCATCTACTTGTGAGATAATTAATTTGTTTGTGTGAAAAAGTCATCTACCTGTGAGATAAAATTAATTTCTATGTGAGATAGTTCACTTCCTTGTAAGACTGTTCACCCTCCTGTGAGGTAATTCATTTCTGTGTGATTTAGTTCATTTCCCTGTGAGATAATTCATTTATGTGTGATGTAGTTCATCTCACTGTGAAATAATTCATTTATGTGTGATGTAGTTCATCTCACTGTGAAATAATTCATTTATGTGTGATGTAGTTCATCTCACTGTGAAATAATTCATTTATGTGTGATGTAGTTCATCTCACTGTGAAATAATTCATTTATGTGTGATGTAGTTCATCTCACTGTGAAATAATTCATTTATGTGTGATGTAGTTCATCTCACTGTGAAATAATTCATTTATGTGTGATGTAGTTCATCTCACTGTGAAATAATTCATTTATGTGTGATGTAGTTCATCTCACTGTGAAATAATTCATTTATGTGTGATGTAGTTCATCTCACTGTGAAATAATTCATTTATGTGTGATGTAGTTCATCTCACTGTGAAATAATTCATTTATGTGTGATGTAGTTCATCTCACTGTGAAATAATTCATTTATGTGTGATTTAGTTCATGTACTTATGAGATAATTCATTTCTGTGTGATTTAGTTCACCTCTAAATGGGATAATTCATTTCTGTGTGATTCAGTTCACTTCCCTGTGAGGTAATTCAGTATTTGTATAATTTAGTTCTGCTCCATGCAAGATAATTTATGTGTGATTTAGTTCACCTTCCTGTGATATAATTCATTTCTGTGTGATTTAGTTACCTCTCTGTGAGATAATTCATTTCTGTGTGATTTAGTTACCTCTCTGTGAGATAATTCATTTCTGTGTGATTTAGTTACCTCTCTGTGAGATAATTCATTTCTGTGTGATTTAGTTACCTCTCTGTGAGATAATTCATCTCTGTGTGATTTAGTTCACTTGTGATAATTAATTTCTGTGTGACACAATTCACCTCAGTATGATGTACAATCAATGTAAGCACACAACAGGTACAGTCAATGTAAGCACATAACAGGAACAGTCAATGTAAGCACATAGCAAGTACAGTCAATGTAAGCACATAACAGGTACAGTCAATGTAAGCACATAACAGGAACAGTCAATGTAAGCACATAACAGGTACAGTCAATGTAAGCACATAAACAGGTACAGTCAATGTAAGCACATAAACAGGAACAGTCAATGTAAGCACATAACAGGAACAGTCAAAGTAAGCACATAACAGGAACAGTCAATGTAAGCACATAACAGGTACAGTTAATGCAAGCACATAACAGGTACAGTTAATGCAAGCACATAACAGGTACAGTTAATGAGCTCAGAAAGATGTTTTGCTGTTACTTCTGTCTGGATTTTTTTTGCAAAGGATAAGCTACCAAGTTAAAATATCAGTGCCAAGGTTTGCTATATGAATCATGACAGAACTGACAGTTTTCTTTTTTCCTTTCTTAGTAGAGTCAAGAAATAATATACATTTCAGAGTAAAATGATACAAATCCTTGAACTATGAGGGGCAAGCAAAAAGTACCCAGACTGGATTGATAAAAAAAGAACTACAAGAGTTACCGATCTGTAACCTTCAAAATAATAATCCTCTTTCAAGACAACACACTTAGCCCCATGCTGTTTCCACTGCTCAAAGCATCTTTTGAAGTCATCATCTGATATGGGGAATAGTGCCCCGTTGCATCTCCTTGACATCTTGAAATCTTTCAAGTGGTATTTTATTTTTGGGAACAGGATGTCACAGGGAGTGATATCAGGCAAATATGGTGGCTGCTGGACCTGTGGAATGCGGTTCTTAGCAAGAAACAGCTGCACAAGCGGGCATATTGTCATGGTGGATTTGCCATTCGCCACACTCATGCTGTGTTGGCCTTTTGAGAGAAAATGCATCTCTCAAACACTGTGAAACTTCACAGTAACTTCACAGTAACTTCACAGTAACTTCACAGTTGATTGCCTGACCTAATGGAGCATATTCATGAAGCACATTTCCATTGTAATTGAAAAAAAGCAGTCAGCAGTGTCTTGAAATTGCTGTGGCTCTATTATGCTTTTTGGACCAGGAGACATCAAGGTCTTCCACTGCAAAGACTGGGCCTTACTTTCAGAGTTCATGCATCAGTTAGGATTGTTTTTGACAAGTTTGTTTTTGATGCATTCAAGCAGGTCATGAGCAGCCAAAACACTGGAAAATTTGTTGATCCAGTTTTTTCTATGTGACAAATGCAATGAACAGATTCAGATACATAAGAACAAAGAACTACTGTAAACAAAGTAGACATGCTCGGGAGATGTGACTTATGCCACATGTATGGGCTAAGACAAGGTCAACCTGTGCCACTTCACTTTTGGTTGTGTCAATCGGTTTCAGACTTATGCCCTCGATCCAGATTCTTTTGATTACACCATGTAATTCAAATGAACAAAATTTTTGTGTGTATTAAGTATATAAATAGCTCTCTGCTATGCCTACACACAACCAGTCACAAGATAACAAAGCTTTTATTCTTTCTTTCTTATTTGTTATACATCATACATGAAAGACTAGTTTTTTTCTCTTCTTTTCTTATTTGTTACACATCTTACATGTAATTCTAGTTTTTCTCTTCTTTTCCTATCTGTTACACAATATACATGTAATTCTAGTTTTTCTCTTCTTTTCCTATCTGTTACACAATATACATGTAATACTAGTTTTTCTCTTCTTTTCCTATTTGTTACACGTCATACATGTAATACTAGTTTTTCTCTTCTTTTCCTATTTACACAATATACATGTAATACTAGTTTTTCTCTTCTTTTCCTATTTACACAATATACATGTAATACTAGTTTTTCTCTTCTTTTCCTATTTGTTACACGTCATACATGTAATACTAGTTTTTCTCTTCTTTTCCTATCTGTTACACAATATACATGTAATACTAGTTTTTCTCTTCTTTTCCTATTTGTTACACATCTTACATGTAATTCTGGTTTTTCTCTTCTTTTCCTATTTGTTACACAATATACATGTAATACTACTTTTTCTCTTCTAATTTGTCACACATCATACATGTAAACCTAGTTTTTCTCTTCCTTTCCTGTTTGTTACACATCATACATGTAAACCTAGTTTTTCTCTTCCTTTCCTGTTTGTTACACATCATTTATACATGTAAGCCTAACTTTTCTCTTCTTTTCTTAATTTTTACAGATAAAAGGGATGGCGACTGCAGTAAAACTGGTTCAAATAATAAACGTAAATAGAGGTGTATGGTGCAGTTTTACAAGGCGGCAGAGGGAGTGAGTAAGTCAGAAAAAATGAATAGAAAGTATGAGAGTAAGATGAGAATGTATGAATGAAAAACATACAACATCCAATATTGTGGCATGAGCCTTTTTTGAGGATTACATACACAAACAAGACAAAACATATAACTAAACAAAAAACTTATCTTAGTGGCATCCTCCAGAGAGTAGGAAACACAAGAATGCGTGTCCCATAGATGAGGCTCTATAACACAGGGGGAAGTGGGGCACAAAGGAAAGCAGATGGAGCCAATCGGAAAGAGGAGGTGGAGAAAAAGGAGAGAAACAAGTGGGGGAAAGAGAAAAAAGGGAAGGGCAATAGACACTTGTAAGCTGCTAGAGAAGCAGGTGTCGAGGGGGTGGGGTGGGGTGGGTGAGTGGGAAAGGGCAGGGAAGCAGGGAGATAATATGAAGCTGATGAATAGGATGACCCGGAGGGGCAAAAACACCTATAGGCCACCAGAGAAGAAGAGAAGGTGGTGGTAAAGAGGGAGAAGGAAGCTAGGAGAAAGAAACAAGAAAGTAGAGTATAAATCGCAGACAAAAAAGTGGAAAGCTAAAGAAGTTAAAGGAAGCTGAAGACATTGTTAATTCCAGCTGGGTGGAGACAGCCAGCCTGGAAAATAAGGTGCTGTTCTAGGATCCTCCGAGATCATAAATCAGCAGAACAAGAGTGGATCGCACTAACAGAAATGTCCTTTTTTCCTCTGTGGTTGCTAAGGCAAAAATATTTAGCCACAGGTGTCCAAGCCCTCTTCGAAAAGTCGTTAAGATGTTGATGAAAACAATCTCCTAAGTGTAAACCAGTCTTCCCTATATACTTCATATCACAATGTTTGCACATAATAGCATAAATAACATTGCGTTAAGTGCTGGTGAACCCCTCCCGAATTGATACTGTGGACTTAGGGAAGGAGATCTGGCTATCCTCAATAGCAAATGGGCAAGTGTTGCATCTACGACATCCGCAACATCTGGTACCATAAAAAGTATCATCCGTCTTAAGGCGACTTTGAACTAAAAGATCCCTGAGGTTCTTGTCCCATCTGTAGGCCACAAATGGGAGTTCCCTAAAAAGTTCATGTGTATCAAGAATGGTCTGAAGGAGATGGAGATGGAGAAATAGTATGATGAGGGTGGTGCATGAGTACCAGTTTAACTCTGTCCGAGCTACAGTGCAGTTTAGGAGTGAGGGGTTGTTGCTGCGATGTATGGCTGATGTGGTTCCAAGATGACAAGAGAACATGTTTTGGATAGCTGTGTTGCTGGAAGAAATCTAGCATTTTGAAGGCTTGATCATGGAAATCAACATCCTCAGTGCACAACCATCACAACCTAAGAAGCTGGGAAAAAGGAATAGAGTCCTTACACAATCTGGGATGGGAGGAAGAGTTCAAGAGATAGCTGTGAGAGTCTGTAGGTTTATAGTGGACAGAAGTAGTAAGCCCGGTAGGGCCGATAGTAATGGCAATGTTGAGAAAGTTAGCAAAGGTAGTAGAGACATGGGAGGTGAAAGAAATGACAGGATTGAACTGCTTAACAAAAGTTGTCAAGGTCTTCCTCTGGCATTTATGTGACCCCAATGCCGTCATCTATGTAGCATCTATATAATGCTGGAAAAGGGCCTCTATAGGCTCTCAGAAACTTATTTTTGAAGTGGCCCATGAACAGACGTGTAGCTGGGGCCCATTTTCATATGCATGGCCACACTACTAATCTGGTCAAAGAACAGGCCACTGAATTCAAATGAACTGAGTTGGAGGACAAGTCAATAAGGCACAGAATAGTAGATGTAGGAATAGAGAGATGGCATCTTTTGTTCAGAAAGAACTTAACAGCCTAAAGTCCATGATCATGTGGGATGGATGTGTATAAGTACACTACATCAAAAATGAAGAAACGATAAGTGTGACCAGGCAGGAGTGTAAGGATCTCAAAAGCAATGAGAGCATGATTCGTGTCCTTAAGATAAGTGGGCAGACTAGTGACCAGAGGTTGAAAGATGCTGTCAAGAGAGTCAGAGATTTGTTCCATAGGGCAGGAACAAGCGGACACTATGGGCCTCCCCGGGTTGCCTGGTTTGTGAATCTTAGGGAGTAGATAAAAAGATGGCTTCCCCACACAGCTGTTATCAGTTCAGGAGGGGTTCACCTGCACTTCACGCAATTTTATTTATGCTATTATGTGCAAACATTGTGATATAAAGTATATAGGGGAGACTGGTTTACACTTAGGAGATTGTTTTCATCAACATCTTAACGATATTTTGAAGAGAGTTTGGACACCTGTGGCTAAACATTTTTGCCTTAGTAACCACATGGTGAAAACAGGACATTTCTGTTAGTGCGATCCGCTCTTGTTCTGCTGATGTATGATCTCGGAGGGTCCTAGAACAGCACCTTATTTTCCAGGCTGGCTGTCTCCACCCAGCTGGAATTAACAATGTCTTCAGCTTCAACTTCTTTAGCTTTCCACTTTTTTTCTGCGATTTGTACTTACTCTACTTTCTTGTTTCTTTCTCCGAGCTTCCCTCCCCCTCCTTACCACCACCTTCTCTTCTTCTCTGGTGGCCTATAGGTGTTTTTGCCCCTCTGGGTCTTGTCCTATTCACCAGTTTCATATTATCTCCCTGATTCCCTGCCTCTCCCACCCCCAACCCGACACCTGCTTCTCTAGCGGCTTACAGGTGTCTATTGCCCTTCCCCTTTTCTCTTCCCTTCACCTGTTTCTCTCCTTTTTCTCCACCTCCTCTTTCCGATTGGCTCCATCTGCTTTCCTTTGTTCCCCCCCCCCCCACTCCTTTCTGTGGTCTCTATGCCTCATCTATGGGACATGCATTCTTGTGTTTCCTACTTTTTGGAGGATGCCACTAAGATAAGTTTTTTGTTTAGTTATATGTTTTGTCTTGTTTGTGTATGTAATCCTCAAAAAAGGCTCACACCACAATAGTGGATGTTGTATGTTTTTCATTCATACATTCTCATCTTACTCTCATACTTTCTATTCATTTTTTCTGACTTACTCACTCCCTCTGCTGCCTTGTAAAACTGCACCATACACCTCTATCTACCTTTCTTAATTTTTACACATCAAACATGTAAGCCTAGTTTTTCTCTTCCTTTCTTAATTTTTTTTTTATCCCCAACCCAGCACGTCACAGGTGGCGGATGTGAATAAGGAGTTGTCCAAATAAGCAGGCGTGGACCAACTGGTGGTAGACTCAGAGAGCGAGGTGGGGTAGTATGTGGCTCTACTACTCCTATAAAGTGCCTCAGGTGCTCAGTGAAGGGAATACCAGGCGGGTCAGAGGCGCCTTAAAACCTCTCGTTCCCGCTGCCTTGCGGGTAGGACAGGGAGTCCAAAGGCTAGCGGAGAGTCTGTACACAAACCAACAGAAGGCAACGGGAAACCACTGTTGCAGTTCCCAAGAATAGTTATGCTTGAACAGAATAATCGATTCATCATGAACGACGTTAATGGATGTTCCTCTGGAACAGCCTCGTCCGGTAGGGCAGCTCATGAGCCACAGGTGAGGCCAGATCGTCATCAAGTTACTGGTGGCAAAACTAACAAGTTCAAAATAGCAACATGGAATGTTAGAACTTTATTCCAGGCTGGAAAATTAGAAAATGTAAAGATGGAAATGGAAAGGATGAAGATCAACATATTAGGAATGAGTGAAGTTAGATGGACAGGTGCAGGGAAGATAAACTCAGATAAATATACAATAATATATTCAGGAAGTGAGAAACATGAACGAGGAGTAGGACTTATATTTGATGAACAAACGGCAAGGACAATTGTAGGATATTTGAACATCTCGGACTGAGTCCTGCTAGCCCAGCTGAAAGGACAACCAATAAACATAAATATTATACAAGTGTACGCTCCAACATCTGAAAGTTCTGAAGAAGATGTACAGCTATTTTATAATGACATAGAGACAGCACTAAAACACACAAAGTCACATGAAGTTACTATAGTCATGGGAGATTTTAATGCCAAGGTTGGTAAAGGAAGAACTTCGGACATCGTTGGTGACTATGGACTGGGGGAGAGGAATGACAGAGGTTATAAATTAATTGAATGGGCAAGAATACACAGCATGGTTGTAGGAAACACCTGGTTTAAACAACATCCTCGAAGACTGGCAACGTGGTGCAGCCCAGACAAAAAGACATTTAACCAGATAGACTACATATTAATCAACAAACGATTCCGCAATGCATTACTGACAACAAAAACCATGCCAGGAGCTGACTGCAATAGTGACCATGATCCACTCTGTGAAAAAGTTAGAATAAAGCTAAAGAAAGCAGGCAGAAAAGTGAGAAACATCAAACTGAATACAGAACTTCTTAAAAATGACCAAGAACTACAAGAACAATACAAAGTTATTATAACAAATAGATACAATGCAATAGCAAAGATAAATAGTATAGATGAACAATGGGAAATGTTAAGAGATTCTATCCACCAAACTGTTAAGGAGATAATACCACCGAAAAAAGAAGCCCCTAAAAATAAATGGATGACAGACGACATCTTAGGACTGATGGACAAGAGGAGGAGGAGTAAAAATAACAAGGAAAAATATAGCAAGATAAATAAAGAAATAAGATGCAAATGCAGAGAAGCAAAAGAAGTGTGGTTAAATGAACAGTGCAGACAGATAGAGGACTCTCATAATAAAGACAGCAAAAACATGCACAAACGAATTAATGAACTCACAGGCAGGAAAACAAAATATACCACAGGATGCCTGAAATTGAAAGAAGGTAAAATGTTAATGGGAAAAGAAGACATTGTGGACAGGTGGACAGAGTATATTGGTGAGCTATATGGAGGAGAAGGACCAGAATTAACACCAGATACTGAAAACTGTGATGGACCACCAATACTTGAAGATGAAATCATAGATGCCATCAAACACATGAAGAAAGGAAAAGCGACTGGGCCTGATAATATAATAATAGAAGAAATAGAGGCACTAGAGGAGTTAAAAATAATAACCAAGTTACTGAATGACATTTACAACAGTGGTTATATTCCAAGTGACCTGATTAAATCCACGTTTATAGCACTACTAAAGAAACCAGGTGCAAAGGAATGTGACGACCACCGGACTATCAGCCTCTCATGTCACATAACGAAGCTACTTCTGAGAATCATTATGAGAAGAACAAGGAAAAAGATAAAAATGGAAATAGCAGATGAACAGTTTGGATTTGTTGAAGGAAAGGGAACACACAATGCCATTTATGCTTTACGAACACTAACAGAAAGAGCTTTAGAAGTACAGAAAGATCTCTACTTATGCTTCATTGATTACACCAAGGCATTTGACAAGGTGAAACATAATGAAATTATTAAAATGCTTGAAGACATCAATTTAGACGGCAAATACTTGAGGATTGTAAAACATCTATACTGGCAGCAAGAAGCAGCAGTTGGAGTTGAAAATAGAATTGGAAAATATCAACCTATAAAACAAGGGGTGCGACAAGGATGTGTACTATCTCCAGACCTTTTTTCTCTGTACAGCGAGAATATTCTAAGAACAATCATCTCAGAACCAGGCATAAAAATTGGAGGATACAATATTAACAACCTTCAGTATGCTGACGACACAGTACTGATAGCTGAGAACCAACAAGACCTGCAAATCTCTTGGATAAAGTCGCCAAAGAAAGTGATCAGAAAGGCCTTACTTTGAACATCAAAAAGACAGAGACTATGGTTATATCTAAGAAACAGAATCCACCAGCATGCAGTATTAAATTAAACGGAACTATTCTAAAACAGGTGCAGAAATTCAAATACCTTGGAGCAGTAATAACTTCAGATGGGAAATGCAGAACAGAAATTAGGAACAGAATAGGCCAAGCAAAGACTGCATTTCAGAGAATGAGAAACATATTAGCTAACACATCTTTATCAATGAATGTTAGAAAATGAGTCCTAAAATGCTATATTGAACCTATCTTGTTATATGGAAGTGAATCATGGACAATAGGCAAGTCTGCACAAAAATCATTGGAAGCAGAAGAAATGTGGTTTATTAGAAGAATGTTGCGAATCCCCTGGACAGCAAAAATAACTAATGAAGAATGTATGAGAAGAGCTGGAGAGACAAAAAACCTTGTCAGAAAGATAAGAGAGAGGCAATGTACTTTCATAGGACATGCAATGAGAAGAGGGGGCATTGAAAATATTATAACAAGGGCATTGAAAATATTATAACAACAGGAAAAATAGAAGGAAGAAGATCAAGAGGAAGACCAAGAGAAATGATACTGGACAGTCTGACGGGATGGTGTGAGAGGAGATCACCAACTGAACTGATGGCCTGCATGAAGGATCAGGTACTCTGGAGAAGCATAATAGCCAACGCCAGTCGGCACGGCACCTGATGATGATGATGATGATGATTCTTAATTTTTGCAAACATGTAAGCCTAGTTTTTCTTTACAATCAAACATGTAAATAACTTTTCTCTTCATTTCCTCCTAGTGCTCTCAGTGGAATAAAGTTGGTCTGAAGGTTCACTGGGGCAATAAACTATTTTAATACAATTTCTGCTCCATATGTTTGGAGTAAAAAATGTGGAGTAACTTAAAGCTGTGAGCTGATTTAATCTAGAAACTTCTTTCTTACTGACATCATGTGGGGTTGGAGCCAGAAAATTCTCTGTGCTGTTTATGATTTCTGATTGTAATGTAAGAGATCCATTTTCTGTAATAGCTGCCTCCTCTTCTGATGGCATGAGGTCAGAGTTCACTTGAAGATGTTTTGATGCAGCTGACATCAAATATGTGACAGATAAAAGGGATGGCGACTGCAGTAAAACTGATTTAAATAAATAAGGTAGATAGAGGTGTATGGTGCAGTTTTACAAAGTGAGGGAGGGAGTGAGTAAGGTGAGAAAAAAATGAATAGAAAGTATGAGAATGTATAACTGAAAAACATACAACATCCGATATTTCGGCGTGAGCCTTATTTGAGGATACATACACAACTAAATACAAACACGAAGAACTTACCATAATGATAAGTTCTTCATGTTTGTATTTTGTTGTGTATATAGATCAAATATGAAGCTAGAAAGGCAGGAAAAATGTGGGAGTCTTTCTGTCCTAGTTACATTTTTATCTTGTTATAGACAAAAAGATCAGCCACTTATATGTGGATGCCATAAATAAAATTTAAAAAACACAGACCAGGATGGTGACACCAGAAAGGAAATTAGAATTGTAAACGCAGCCTTGACCTTCAAGAATCTTGAGAACATATGGCAATCAAAAGTTATAAGCACAAAAACCAAGTTAAGATTATTCAATCCAAATGTAATATCCACCCTCGTTTACGCATGCAAATGCTGGAAAATAACTAAAGAAATAAACAACATATTAGACTCTTTTGAAAACAAATGCTTAAGGAAAATACTCAATATAAAGTGGAATGAATTCAAGAACAATGGAGAGATAAGACAGATGAGCAAACAACAACCTGTCTCATGGGCGATCAGAAAAAGGAGATGGACACATGTCAGTCATATGATGAGAAGAAACAGTCAGAGAATTTCAAAACAAGGTATCAAGTGGAACACAACAGGCCAAAGAAAAAGAGGCTGACGATGTGAAACTCTAAAGAAGACATTGTTAAGAGACCAGTTTAGCAGGCATAGAATTCTGTGATGAGGTTGAGGAAAACTTGGCCAACTATCGTGTGAGCCCTATGAGGTTTAACGGCACAGGAAGGATGTCAGATGTAAGAATTCAATGCACTTTTTTATCTGGGTTTTCCCCCATCTGGATGGCTGCCTAAATGGTGGTGGCTGCCTATTTGGAATGTGAAGCCATTATTTTGGCATATAAGGTTCAAGGCTTTATGTTGTTTGCCGGCTGCATTTCTTTGCTATATTCTGTTCTCCTGTCTCCCATCCAATCACCTGCTTAACCATGCTGAACTATACAATAAGAACCAAACATTCTTATCATATTCTGCCTAGGTCATTTTTGAGCCTGACCTTCATACTGGGTGGATCGCTGATTTCTAAGTTTCCAGTTTTTACACGTATTCATCTGCTGCTTTAGTTCTAGTGCCAATTCTGGAATTCTGGTGAAATACTGCTTTGATTCTGTTTGTTTTTCATTGATATATGCCTTTATTTATTCCTGTCACTCATGCACCATACATCCCCCCACCACCTTTTTAGGGAAATGGAGCCATATGCCTTTATTTATATGTACCCCCATTAGTACTGAGCCATATGCCTCTGTTTATCTGTATTCTCATTAATACTGAGCCAAATGCCTCTTTATCTGTATTCCCATTAGTACTGAACCATATGCCTTGGTTTATCTGTACTCCCATTAGTACTCAGCCATATGCTTCTTTATCTGTACCCCCATTAGTACTGAGCCATTTGCTTTTGTTTATCGGTACCCTCATTAGTACTGAGCCAAATGCCTCTTTATCTGTACCCCCATTAGTACTGAGCCATTTACCTATGTTCATCTGTACTCCCATTAGTACTGAGCCATATGCCTCTTTATCTGTATTCCCATTAGTGCTGAGCCATATGACTCTTTATCTGTATTCCCATTAGTACTGAGCCAAATGCCTCTGTTTATCTGTACCCCCATTAGTAGAGAGCCATATGCCTTTGTTTATCTGTACCCCATTAGTACTGAGCCATATGCCTCTGTTTATCTGTATTCCCATTAGTACTGAGCCATATGCCTCTGTTTATCTGTACCCCCATTAGTAGAGAGCTATATGCCTCTGTTTATCTGTATTCCCATTAATACTGAGCCATATGCCTCTGTTTATCTGTACTCCCATTAGTACTAAGCCATATGCCTTGGTTTATCTGTACTCCCATTAGTATCAATTTTACCACAGCTGTCAAAAGACTTCATTTCACCATAAATCCTATGTAAAGCAATGTAATAGTATTCATCAGAAGTTAGACAATTCATCAGAGAATTGGAAAGTTAGGATAAAAGGGTTAAGCCCCATAGTAAATAGTGGGCTCTTGGTAGAATTACTCTCCTTACATAAGGCTCTCTCACTTTCCACGCTTTTTTTTCATGGTTACAATGGGAGTGTGGGAAAAAGAAAAAAGTGGCACGACAGACAATTTCACAAAGGTCACATGTCTCCAAAAATAAATTTCAAGAAAGTTCAAGGTAAAATAGTAAATTTCATGCGATGGTTGAGAAAAGTCGGGAAATGTTAAAAAGTAGAATGTCTGGGTCGACATAACCACATGAAAGGAGTAACTAAAAATAATTTCAGGTACATCTTGTTTGTAAACTGTGTTTTTCACAATAGGCAAGACTTGTCCAGACAGAAATTTCTAGACTGGGGCTGGGAAAATTTGAGTTATATAAAATAGGCAAAGCTGGCCAAGCAGGATTATGATGAGACAGAAATCTGGTGATTTTGGGAGTGTTGTGCTTTGTGTATTGTCTGTAACAGGCGTAGATTAGTCTGTTAGAAATGTAGTTGTTTAGTGAAATAGTTGTAGAATAGAGTGTATTAGGATGTTCTTATGGTGACAGTAGTCAGCCGGGAATATAGATTGTGTCATGGAGATGGAAATTACATTTAGTCTTGTCCATAGATTTTGTTGATTTATCATTCATTGACCTGTCGTCACCCTGTGCATCATTAAAGTTATTTCAACTGTAAAGTTGTTGCTTCTGTATCACTATTTCCACTGAGAGAGAATGGACCTGGGAGCAAGTAAGTCTGTGAAGTGAATAACAAAACAGACACAAAACAATGTAGAACAGTCATAGATAAAATGAGATAAAATCTTAACAGTCATATTTACAGCTGACAATAGTGGACATTTACAGAGAGATGAATAACTATAAGCAACAAGTTACATCTATACATAAGCAGATGAGTAGAAGACAGACTCCCTGAGGATTCTGCACATCGAAGTTGTGAGTTCTAAATCAACATGACAGTGTTAAAAGTTATGAACTCTTTGTGACTGGAATTTGCTATTAAATTAGTGCTACATTATTAAATGATCCCTTTTCTCTTCCCTTTGTTAACCTCTATATCTCCATACATTACTTTTCATTTTTATATTTTTCTAACCTTTTTATTTTTCCTGGGACGCTAAGCAAATATTTTATTATGCCTAATCTTTATTTCATGTTAAACTCTCCTTTATTCATGACATATTTATTTAACTCCATAACTGTCATGGAAGTTTTTGCATTTTCTCAGTAACACCCATATATCATCTCATGTAGTTGCTGGTTAACCCAAACATTTTTAACATTTTGACTAAGGATGATTTGCACCACTGAGTATCAGTATTTGATAAATGACAATGAGTTCTCCTAAGTCCATGTTATTCCACTTTCATCACCTTTGTGCAAGTTAACATGTGATACTCACATTTCATATCTGACTGATCTAGTATCAGTCATCAACACTTCTTGTCTGTATTAGAGTTTTGAATCCAAGAATCTGTAATCAATACTCCTTACCTGTTTCTTCATAGAGTTTTGTCTTGTTCACTGCACTGTAGATGTTAGAAACATAAGGTGCTGACTTTTGAGATGTGACAAGAACTTCATCATTCTGAGACTTGGCACCCAAAACACCAACTTGAATCATAGCTCCCAGCTGGCCAGTCAGCTCCACAAGCTGGCAAAAGTACACAAATTAGTGAGTCGAATGTCAGTTTGCAGAATAACAGTGAGTCAAATATGAGTTTGCAGAATAACAGTGAGTCAAATATGAGTTTGCAGAATAACAGTGAGTCAAATATGAGTTTGCAGAATAACAGTGAGTCAAATATGGGTTTGCAAATAACAGTGAGTCAAATATGAGTTTGCAGAATAACAGTGAGTCAAATATGAGTTTGCAGAATAACAGTGAGTCAAATATGAGTTTGCAGAATAACAGTGAGTCAAAAATGAGTTTGCAGAATAACGAATAGTCAAATATGAGTTTACAGAATAACAGTGAGTCAAATGTGAGTTTGCAGAATAACAGTGAGTCAAATATGAGTTTGCAGAATAACAGTGAGTCAAATATGAGTTTGCACAATAACAGTGAGTCAAATATGAGTTTGCAGAATAACAGTGAGTCAAATGTGAGTTTGCAGAATAACAGTGAGTCAAATATCAGTATGCAGAATAACAGTGAGTAAAATGTCATTTTGGAGAATAACAGAGTAAAATGTCACTTTGCAGAATAACAGTGAGTAAAATGTCACTTTGGAGAATAACAGCGAGTGAAATGTCACTTTACAGAATAACAGTGAGTCAAATGTCACTTTGGAGAATAACAGCGAGTGAAGTGTCACTTTACAGAATAACAGTGAGTCAAATGTCACTTTGGAGAATAAGTGAGTCAAATGTCAGTTTGCAGGATAACAGTAAGTAAAATATCAGTTTGCAGAATAACAGTGAGTCAAATATCAGTTTGCAGAATAACAGTGAGTAAAATATCAGTTTGCAGAATAACAGTGAGTAAAATATCAGTTTATAGAATAACAGTGAGTAAAATGTCATTTTGGAGAATAACAGAGTAAAATGTCACTTTGCAGAATAACAGTGAGTCAAATGTCACTTTACAGAATAACCGTGAGTCAAATGTCACTTTACAGAATAACCGTGAGTCAAATGTCACTTTACAGAATAACAGTGAGTCAAATGTCACTTTGCAGAATAACAGTGAGTCAAATGTTACTTTGCAGAATAACATGATCTTTGACTGCTAATGCCAGGTAGAAACAAAACAAACAGGAATATGACAAATAAGAATTATAAATGTATATGAGGATGCACACGGAGGACATACAAAAACAACACAAATAAAAACATGAAAAATGTATAAAAAATTAGCCTTTTGGCCTCCTTGTAAAAAAATCTGGCATGAAATATTGTTTTTGAATGTGATTCTTGAAAAAGGCTTTTGCCAAAATATTGGACTGATGTATGTCTTTAATGCACCCATCTATTTTCATTTATAGCATATTCCAGTTGTTATGTGTAATATTGTTGCATGTAATAATTGTTATATGTACTACATGTTGAATATACCAGTTGTTGCAAACACTAGTTGTTAAACGAATTACAGTGGGTCCTCCGTGTGCATCCTCATATACATTTATAATTCTTATTTGTCAGGTTCCTGTTTGTTTTGTTTGCTCATGACTTTCGGTATGACCATCGTATACATACTCATCTTACTTTTTGTCATACTTGTTTCTGCCCACTTTCCTCACTCTTTCTATCTTTTTGTAAAATTGTACCATACACCCATCTATTTTCAATACTAGAACCAGTTTATTTCTTTTATGTCTGAATATGCTGTACCTCCAGTACATACAATGATAGGAATATGGTATAACTACTACATGTAACAACTAGTACATGCAATGATAGGAATATGCTATAACTACTACATGTAACAACTAGTACATGCAATGATAGGAATATGCTATAACTACTACATGTAACAACTAGTACATGCAATGATAGGAATATGTTATAACTACTACATGTAACAACTAGTACATGCAATGATAGGAATATGCTATAACTACTACATGTAACAACTAGTAGATGCAATGATAGGAATATGTTATAACTACTACATGTAACAACTAGTACATACAATGATAGGAATATGCTATAACTACTACATGTAACAACTAGTACATGTAATGATATGAATATGCTATAACTACTACATGTAACAACTAGTAGATGCAATGATAGGAATATGCTATAACTACTCCATTTAACAACTAGTACATGTAATAATATGAATATGCTATAACTACTACATGTAACAACTAGTAGATGCAATGATAGGAATATGCTATAACTACTCTATGTAACAACTAGTATATGTAATGATAGGAATATGCTATAACTACTACATGTAATAACTAGTACATGCAATAATAGGAATATGCTATAACTATTCCATGCAACAACTAGTACATGTAATGATAGGAATATGCTATAACTACTCCATGTAATAACTAGTGCATGCAATAATAGGAATATGCTATAACTACTCCATGTAACAACTAGTACATGTAATGATAGGAATATGCTATAACTACTCCATGTAATAACTAGTACATGCAATAATAGGAATATGCTATAACTACTCTATGTAACAACTAGTACATGTAATGATAGGAATATGCTATAATTACTCCATGTAACAACTAGTACATGTAATGATAGGAATATGCTATAACTACTCCACGTAACAACTAGTACATGTAATGATAGGAATATGCTATAACTACTCCATGTAACAACTAGTACATGTATGATAGGAATATGCTATAACTACTCCACGTAACAACTAGTACATGTAATGATAGGAATATGCTATAACTACTCCACGTAACAACTAGTACATGTAATGATAGGAATATGCTATAACTACTCCACGTAACAACTAGTACATGTAATGATAGGAATATGCTATAACTACTCCACGTAACAACTAGTACATGTAATGATAGGAATATGTTATAACTACTCCACGTAACAACTAGTACATGTAATGATAGGAATATGCTATAACTACTCCATGTAACAACTAGTACATGTAATGATAGGAATATGCTATAACTACTCCACGTAACAACTAGTACATGTAATGATAGGAATATGCTATAACTACTCCACGTAACAACTAGTACATGTAATGATAGGAATATGCTATAACTATGTAACAGAATATGCATGCCAGGGTGTTCTCCCCTGCAAGTGTCACGTGAATGCTCCTGATTGTTTGTTTATAAACTAAGGCTTATAGGATGGTTGCCCCTGACTTTTCAGCAGAGATCTGGCATGTATTGTTTGGAAAAGGCATGGAATTTAAAAGAAAATACATACAGCAACTATTTAATATTGTATTATATGACATTAAACACTGAACATGGAAAAGGGTAAACATTAAAAAAAAAAAGCTTACTGTTGAAAAAAAAAGAAGTAAAAAAAATATAATCTATCCAGGGAAGAGAAAAATTGGAAAAAAAAATCTGCTATATAAACAAATAAAGGCTCCAACAACCTTTTGGGTTATTAGTTTTTGCAGTCCTTTGATTTAAACAAAAATTCTTTCTGTAATAATAAAATGCATTGACTGTAAGTCACTTGAGGTTATTCTACAATCATCAGAAACATTATGGCCAGAACGTGTGAGATATTTTCACTGATAATAAGTATCAAAAGATGGTGATTCTTCAACAAAGCACAATCACAATGATCAGTTAACACTGAATGAAAATTCACTTGAATCAGTGGACAGGTTCAACTATCTTATAATTACTTCCATCTTCTCTATAGATAAATAAACCAATATACAATAGTAAAGGCAGCTATCACAGCTCAAAGCTACAGAAACGGTCATGGACCAGCAGAAGATTAACACTGATAACAAAGGTTCTAATTTTTCAGACCTGTGTGCTCAGCATTCTCTTATACTGG
The DNA here is from genome assembly GCA_009760885.1 of Achatina immaculata. NCBI lineage: Eukaryota > Metazoa > Mollusca > Gastropoda > Stylommatophora > Achatinidae > Lissachatina > Lissachatina immaculata. Next base: position 8,480,768 of record CM019716.1, read on the forward strand.
TCAGAAACACTGAAAATATATTCAAGGTATGAAGGAAGTTTCCATGAACATCAAATGGCAAGGCAAAATAACCATCTTTGAACTTATGCAGTGTGCTAAGCTACCTCCATGATGATAATGCTAAGGAACAGAAAATTAAAATGGATGGGGCATATAGCAAGAATGGATGATGGTCATATCCTGAAGTCAGTTTTAAATGGTGAACTTGTGATGAGGAGGCCATTTTGCAGATGGAAACTGAGATACATATTTGTAAGTCATCAGTAAGAGATTTTTCAGCCTGCCACGATGACTAGGAAGATCAACTATGTGCAAATGCATGTATGACAGATTTTTATCAGCCTGGCTTGATGGCTACAAAGATCAACTATGTGTAAATGCATGTATGACAGATTTTTATCAGCCTGGCTTGATGGCTACAAAGATCAACTATGTGCAAATGCATGTATGACAGATTTTTATCAGCCTGGCTTGATGGCTACAAAGATCAACTATGTGTAAATGCATGTATGACAGATTTTTATCAGCCTGGCTTGATGGCTGCAAAGATCAACTATGAGTAAATGTATGTATGACAGATTTTTATCAGCCTGGCTTGATGGCTATAAAGATCAACTATGTGTAAATGCATGTATGACAGATTTTTATCAGCCTGGCTTGATGGCTACAAAGATCAACTATGAGTAAATGTATGTATGACAGATTTTTATCAGCCTGGCTTGACGGCTACAAAGATCAACTATGTGTAAATGTATGTATGACAGATTTTTATCAGCCTGGCTTGATGGTACAAAGATCAACTATGTGTAAATGTATGTATGACAGATTTTTATCAGCCTGGCTTGATGGTACAAAGATCAACTATGTGTAAATGCATGTATGACAGGTTTTTATCAGACTGGCTTGATGGTTACAAAGATCAACTATGTGTAAATGTATGTATGACAGATTTTTATAGGCCTGGCTTGATGGTACAAAGATCAACTATGTGTAAATGTATGTATGACAGATTTTTATCAGCCTGGCTTGATGGGTACAAAGATCAACTATGTGTAAATGCATGTATGACAGGTTTTTATCAGACTGGCTTGATGGTTACAAAGATCAACTATGTGTAAATGTATGTATGACAGATTTTTATAGGCCTGGCTTGATGGTACAAAGATCAACTATGTGTAAATGTATGTATGACAGATTTTTATCAGCCTGGCTTGATGGGTACAAAGATCAACTATGTGTAAATGCATGTATGACAGGTTTTTATCAGACTGGCTTGATGGTTACAAAGATCAACTATGTGTAAATGTATGTATGACAGGTTTTTATCAGACTGGCTTGATGGTTACAAAGATCAACTGTGTGTAAATGTATGTATGACAGGTTTTTATCAGACTGGCTTGATGGTTACAAAGATCAACTGTGTGTAAATGTATGTATTATAGATTTTTATCAGCCTGCCACGATGACTAGAAAGATCAGCTATGTGTAAATGTATCTATGTCAGATTTTTATTAGCCTGCCATGATGGCTATAAAGATCAACTTTACATAAATGTGCTGCATTATCTGAGGAGGAAATGAGAGCTAAATCTGAATAAAAAAATGCAAATGCAAAATGACTGGTCCTTGCCAGAGAAACACTGATTTCTATAACTATGATCTTATATGAACATTCAACATTTGTAGAATCAACAATGAATGTTTTCAGCAAAATGAACTTTACAGAATGTCACTATTCATTCATTTGCATGTCCCTTGTGGAACCTTGCCTCCCAAACAGCACTCCTGTAGGCCTACCAGTTGCGAGCAAGATGGCCCGCTGCCGCTGCATCCATTTGCAGATCGCCATGATTGCTGTTTGGGTCTCTTGGTATATTTCCAGAAGATAGTTTACCACTGCTTTCCTTCTGGGCAGTGACGGTACTAGTCATTGATTGTAGCCATTGTCCCTACATTGAGATCATCTGCCTACCATCATAGAATGGTGACCATAACCAACATTATCTGTCAGCTGCTCTTCCATTCCATCCACCACCTGCTCCCATGGCTTCACATCACCCTGATCGGGGGTCTATATGGGTACTCCACCTTGCCCAAGGGTGTCCCAAAGACTGACGGAGGTAAGGAGGCAAAATGAACTTTACAGAATGTCACTATACTATTGTAATTATCAGTGTCTCTTTGATTTCATTTTATATTATGCCATTTAAACATTCCTCTTTTCTTTCTTTGTACACACATACACAAAACAATTCTCTCTCCACACACACATGCACAAAACAATTCTCTCCCAACACACATATACAAAACAATTATCTCCCCACACACACTTCATCATCATCATCATCAGGTGCCGTGCCGACTGGCGTTGGCTATTATGCTTCTCCAGAGTACCCGATCCTTCATGCAGGCCATCAGTTCAGTTGGTGACCTCCTCTCACACCATCCCGTCAGACTGTCCAGTATCATTTCTCTTGGTCTTCCTCTTGATCTTCTTCCTTCTATTTTTCCTGTTGTTATAATATTTTCAATGCCCCCTCTTCTCATTGCATGTCCTATGAAAGTACATTGTCTCTCTCTTATCTTTCTGACAAGGTTCTTTGTCTCTCCAGCTCTTCTCATACATTCTTCATTAGTTATTTTTGCTGTCCAGGGGATTTGCAACATTCTTCTAATAAATCACATTTCTTCTGCTTCCAATGATTTTTGTGCAGACTTGCCTATTGTCCATGATTCACTTCCATATAACAAGATAGGTTCAATATAGCATTTTAGGACTCGTTTTCTAACATTCATTGATAAAGATGTGTTAGCTAATATGTTTCTCATTCTCTGAAATGCAGTCTTTGCTTGACCTATTCTGTTCCTAATTTCTGTTCTGCATTTCCCATCTGAAGTTATTACTGCTCCAAGGTATTTGAATTTCTGCACCTGCTTTAGAATGGTTCCGTTTAATTTAATACTGCATGCTGGTGGATTCTGTTTCTTAGATATAACCATAGTCTCTGTCTTTTTGATGTTCAAAGTAAGGCCTTTCTGTTCACTTTCTTTGGCGACTTTATCCAAGAGATTTTGCAGGTCTTGTTGGTTCTCAGCTATCAGTACCGTGTCGTCAGCATACCGAAGGTTGTTAATATTGTATCCTCCAATTTTTATGCCTGGTTCTGTGATGATTGTTCTTAGAATATTCTCGCTGTACAGAGAAAAAAGGTCTGGAGATAGTACACATCCTTGTCGCACCCCTTGTTTTATAGGTTGGTATTTTCCAATTCTATTTTCAACTCCAACTGCTGCTTCTTGCTGCCAGTATAGATGTTTTACAATCCTCAAGTCTTTGCCGTCTATATTGATGTCTTCAAGCATTTTAATAATTTCACTATGTTTCACCTTGTCAAATGCCTTGGTGTAATCAATGAAGCATAAGTAGAGATCTTTCTGTACTTCTAAAGCTCTTTCTGTTAGTGTTCGTAAAGCATAAATGGCATTGTGTGTTCCCTTTCCTTCAACAAATCCAAACTGTTCATCTGCTATTTCCATTTTTATCTTTTTCCTTGTTCTTCTCATAATGATTCTCAGAAGTAGCTCCGTTATGTGACATGAGAGGCTGATAGTCCGGTGGTCGTCACATTCCTTTGCACCTGGTTTCTTTAGTAGTGCTATAAACGTGGATTTAATCAGGTCACTTGGAATATAACCACTGTTGTAAATATCATTCAGTAACTTGGTTATTATTTTTATTCCAAACTCCTCTAGTGCCTCTATTTCTTCTATTGTTATATTATCAGGCCCAGTCGCTTTTCCTTTCTTCATGTGTTTGATGGCATCTATGATTTCATCTTCAAGTATTGGTGGTCCATCACAGTTTTCAGTATCTGGTGTTAATTCTGGTCCTTCTCCTCCATATAGCTCACCAATATACTCTGTCCACCTGTCCACAATGTCTTCTTTTCCCATTAACATTTTACCTTCTTTCAATTTCAGGCATCCTGTGGTATATTTTGTTTTCCTGCCTGTGAGTTCATTAATTCGTTTATGCATGTTTTTGCTGTCTTTATTATGAGAGTCCTCTATCTGTCTGCACTGTTCATTTAACCACACTTCTTTTGTTTCTCTGCATTTGCGTCTTATTTCTTTATTTATCTTGCTATATTTTTCCTCGTTATTTTTACTCCTCCTCCTCTTGTCCATCAGTCCTAAGATGTCGTCTGTCATCCATTTATTTTTAGGGGCTTCTTTTTTCGGTGGTATTATCTCCTTAACAGTTTGGTGGATAGAATCTCTTAACATTTCCCATTGTTCATCTATACTATTTATCTTTGCTATTGCATTGTATCTATTTGTTATAATAACTTTGTATTGTTCTCGCAGTTCTTGGTCATTTTTAAGAAGTTCTGTATTCAGTTTGATGTTTCTCACTTTTCTGCCTGGTTTCTTTAGCTTTATTCTAACTTTTCCACAGAGTGGATCATGATCACTATTGCAGTCAGCTCCTGGCATGGTTTTTGTTGTCAGTAATGCATTGCGGAATCGTTTGTTGATTAATATGTAGTCTATCTGGTTAAATGTCTTTTTGTCTGGGCTGCACCACGTTGCCAGTCTTCGAGGATGTTGTTTAAACCAGGTGTTTCCTACAACCATGCTATGTATTCTTGCCCATTCAATTAATTTATAACCTCTGTCATTCCTCTCCCCCAGTCCATACACTTACACGAAACAATTCTCTTTCCACACACACATGCACAAAACAATTATCTCCCCACACACACTTACACGAAACTTACACATACACAAAACAATTCTTACTCCAAACACATATATAAAACAATTCTCTCTCCAAACACACACATACACAAAACAATTATCTCCACACACACATAAACAAAACAATTCTCTCTCCACACACATATACAAAACAATTCTCTCTCAACACATAAATAGACAATACAATTCTCTCCCAACACACATGTACACAAGACAATTTTCTCTCCACACACACATATATAAATAAAATAATTTTTTCTCCACATGACATAAACAAAAGAATACTCTTTCCACACACACATACCCAAAACTAGTCTCTCTCCAAACACACAAAACTATTCTCTATCCACATACACAAAACTATTCTTTATCCACACACACAAAACTATTCTCTCTCCACACACACATACACAAAACAATTTTCTCTCCATACACACATACACAATACTATTCTCTCTCCACATACAGATACACAAAACTATTTTCTCTCCACACATACATATATAAAACAATTCTCATACATACAAAACAATTCTCTCTCCACAAACACATATACAAAACAATTCTATACCCATACACATATAAACAAAACTATTCCCTCTCCGCATACACATACACAAAACAATTCTCTCTTCACACACACATATACAAAACAATTATTTCTCAACACAGACATACACAAAACAGTTCTCTCCCAACACACACATAAGTAAAACAATTCTCTCCCAACACACACATAAGTAAAACAATTCTCTCCCAACACACTTACACAAAACAATTCTCTCCCAACACCCACATACACAAAACAATTCTCTCCCAACACACTTACACAAAACAATTCTCTACCAACACACACACATATACAAAACAATTCTCTCACCACACACACACACACAAAACAATTCTCTCCCAACACACACATACATAAAACAATTCTCTCCCAACACGCACATAAGTAAAACAATTCTCTCCCAACACACACATAAGTAAAACAATTCTCTCCCAACACACACATAAGTAAAACAATTCTCTCCCAACATACTTACACAAAACAATTCTCTCCCAACACACACATACATAAAACAATTCTCTCCCAACACACACATAAGTAAAACAATTCTCTCCCAACACACACATACATAAAACAATTCTCTCCCAACACGCACATAAGTAAAACAATTCTCTCCCAACACACACATAAGTAAAACAATTCTCTCCAACACACATAAGTAAAACAATTCTCTCCCAACATACTTACACAAAACAATTCTCTCCCAACACCCACATACACAAAACAATTCTCTCCCAACACACACTTACACAAAACAATTCTCTACCAACACACACACATATACAAAACAATTCTCTCCCAACACACACATACACACAACATTTTTATCCTACCACACACATACACAAAACAATTCTCTCCCAACAAACACATACACAAAATAATTCTCCCCCAACACACACATATACACAAAACAATTCTCTCATCACACACATACACAAAACAATTCTATCACCACATACACACATAAACAAAACAATTCTCTCCCAACACACACATATACACACAACAATTCTCTCCCAACACACACATACACAAAAGAATTCTTTCCCAATATACATATACACAAAACAATTCTATCCCAACACACACATACACAAAACAATTCTCTCCCAACAGACACATACATAAAAAAAATCAATCAATACACACACATACAGAAAACATTTCTCTCTCCATACACACATATATGCAAAACAATTCTCTCTCGACACACACATATAGACAAAACAATTCTCTCTCTCCACACACATATAGACAAAACAATTCTCTCTCCACATACACACACAAACAAAACAATTCTCTCTCTCCACACACATATAGACAAAACAATTCTATATCCACACACACATACACACAACAATTCTCTCCCAATACACAAATACACAAAAAAATTATCTATCCACAGACACATATAGACAAAACAATTCTCTCTTCACACATATAGACACAAAACAATACTCTCCCAACACACACATACACAAAACAATTCTCTCTACACACATACACAAAACAATTCTCTCTCCACACACATATAGACAAAACAATTCTCTCTCCACACACATATATACAAAACAATTCTCTCTCCACACACACATAAAGACAAAAGAGTTCTCTCTCCACACAAACATATAGACAAAACAATTTTCTATCCACACACACAGACACAAAGCAATTCTCTCTCCACACACACATATACAAAAGAATTCTCTCTCCACACACACATATATAGATAAAATAATTCTCTCTCGACACACATACAGAAAACAATTCTCTCTCCACACATAAATAAAACAATTCTCTCTCCACACACACACATACACAAAACATTTATCTCCCATACACACATATAAACAAAACAGTTCTCTCTCCACACACACACATATACAAAACAATTTTCTCTCCACACGTACATATCTACAAAAAAAATTCTCTCTTCAAACACCTGTATAAACAAAACTTTTCTCCCTCCACACACACATATACACAAAATAATTCTCACTCCATACACACATAAACAAAACAATTATCTCTCCACACACAGATATGCAAAACTATTCTCTCTCCACACACACATACACAAAACAATTCCTTCTCCAGATACATACACTAAACAATTCTCTTTCCACACACACATATACAAAACAAATCTCTCTCCACACACAAATACAGAAAAAAATTTTTCTCTCCACACTCACACATACACAAAACAATTCTCTCTACAGATACACATATACACAACAATTCTCTCTCCACACACTCATATACAAAACAATTCTCTCTCCAAAAGCACATATACAAAACAATTCTCTCTCCACACACATATAAACAAAACAGTTTTCTCATCACACACATATAAACGAAACAGTTCTCTCTCCATACACACATATATAAATAAAACTATCCTCTCTCCACATACATACACACAAAACTATTCTCTCTCCACACACACATACACAAAACACTTCTCTCTCTACACACACATATAAACAAAAAAGTTCTCTCTCCATACACACATACAGAAACAAAACAGTTCTCTCTCCATACACACATATAGACAAAAAATTCTCTCTCCACACAGACATATACACAAAACAATTCTCTCTCCACACACACATATACACAAAACAATTCTCTCTCTACACACACATACACAAAACAGTTCTCTCTTCACACACATACATAAAACTATTCTCTCTCCACACACACATACACAAAACAATTCTCTCTCTACACCCACTTACACAAAACAATTCTCTCTCCACACATGCATGAACAAACAATTCTATCCACACATATATGAAAGAAACAATTCTAATCACACACACACACACAGAAAATAATTCTCACTCCACACACACATATAAACAAAACAGTTCTTTCTCCACTCACACATAGACAAACAATTCTCTTTCCACATACACATATACATAAAACAATTCTCTCTCCACACACACATACACAAAACTGTTCTCTATCCACACACACACACACACAAAACTATTCTCTCTCCACACACATATATACAGAACAATTCTCTCTCACACACACATACACAAAACTGTTCTCTATCCACACACACACACACACAAAACTATTCTCTCTCCACACACATATATACAGAACAATTCTCTCTCCACACACATACAATAAACAATTCTCTCTCCACACACACATACACAAAACTATTCTCTCTCCACACATGTATGCACAAACAATTCTGTCCACACAAACACGCATGAAACAATTCTGTCCACACACACATACACAAAACAATTTGAAATAACTAATCATAAAGAGTTTAATTCTTTTCCCAAGCATACACATAGCAACACAGGTTTACATATGAGTACACGTAGTGATTGCAGCACAGATTTACATACATACAGTGACTGCAGCACAGATTTAAATATGCAGCACAGATTTACATACATACAGTGATTGCAGCACACATTTACATATATACAGAGACTGTAGCTCAGATTTACATACATACAGCGATTGCAGCACACATTTACATACACACAGTGATTGCAATACAGAATTACATACATATGGTGATTGCAGCATAGATTTAAATACACACAGTGATTACAGCACAGATTTAAATACAGACAGTGATTACAGCATAGAATTAAAAACACACAGTGACTGCAGCATAGATTTACAGCATTGCATCTACAAAATAAGAAAGTGAGACAGCGTAATCAATCTAGAAAGTGAGACAGCATAATCAATCTTAACTAAAAATAAAAAGAAACTCACATCCTGATCAACTTGCCTTCCAGAATTTCTAAGTACAGAACATGCAGTGTCAAACTGCACTAAACTGTTACTGGCTTTTCGTCGATCTCCGATTTGGAAGAGAAAGAGAGCATAGTTAGCCCAAATGGCTAGGTCCTTGCTGCAGTGAGCAGAAATGACAGTGTTTATTTTTCTAGTATTTATTGATCATTAAAAGTTAACACTAGCAAGAGATACTTTACATAGAGACATTTTTATGTTGCAAGTAATAGCGTTACTTTACATAGAGACATTTTCATGTTGCAAGTAATAGCAAGAGTTACTTTACATACAGACATTTTCATGTTGCAAGTAATAGCAAGAGTTACTTTACATAGAGACATTTTCATGTTGCTATATGGAAACAAATAAGTCTTAAAACATTAACTAAATCAGCTTTTCAAGACATTATGAATTGTGTCTGCATGTCTCAATTCACTTGTACTTCATCACTACAGAGTCTAGAAAAGTCTCTGACACTGATGTCACAGAACTTAAAAATGTAAAAAAATTTTACAGGTGAGGGGGAAAGGCAAAAAAAAACAAAAACAAAAAAACTGACAATGCTTTTATATATATTTCACCTTGAAAATAGCTGTGTGAAAGAACTGTGACATATGAACAGTTATGCTACTTGGCTGATGTTCCCTGATGGGAATTCTCTAGACATGACCTGACATGTGCTAGATATGAACACCCAGTCATCTAGAGGATTATGATACATGATCAGCTTGTAAAATGTGTTCCTTTTTTTTTTTCAGATGTGGTCTGACACTTGGCTCATTTTAAGTATATCACAAGTTAAGATCTTAGGACTAGTTGGATTTGTTAAGGCAAAATTTAGTATAATATTTCTGACTGGTTCAGCCAATAAGACTGCATTAAAAATATTTTGAACTAGTCAGTAGCAATAAGAGTAGTTTTTGTCCAACAACAGAGATGCAGAGATCCATCCTCATTTTCTTTGGTCAGTATCACCACCAAGAAGTTACACAGACCGTGTCCACCACTTTAAAACTATCAGATATAATCTATCATGAAATGAATGAAATGATTACTGTATGTGTCTATATACTGATATACAGAAGGGGGTATACGAAACCATCACCAGCATTTTTTTTGTGTAATACTGACATACCATGAAATAAATTGTGACCTGAACCACCTTTCATATTTGGATCTTTATCATACCAATAAAGTTTCACAAAAACAGAAACATACATTTCTCAGAATGGATGCATCAGTAGCAGGGCATCTTGATTACAACCAAGAGGTCTACAGGAGTGCTGTTAGGGAGACAGAGTTTCGCAAGGGACGTGCAAATGAATGACATTTCTCAGAAGCGTTTATAATGTTCCAAATATATGATGGGTCCAGGAGAGAAACCTGATGGTTTTCAATTAATTATATTTTGGGCAAAAGTGATAGGTGAATCACATGGTTAGTGACATTTTGCAGCACACAGGACACTATTTTGGTGACAACAGCATTTCAGTAGCTATGATACAGTGGAGCACGCAGCATCGTGCTCTTGTAATCAAGATGTTTTTTAAGAATGGAGAATTTGTTACTCAAATGCAGTGAAAGATTCATTTGAATTTTAATGTGTGCTGTCATGAAAAAGTGCCTTGTCAGAATACAATATTACTAAAGGTAAAAATCTTCCAGTCAACTGGTTCAGCTTTGAAAAAGAAGCTGCCAGGAAATGTGAGGACTGTTCAAACACCAGAGAACACTGAAGCTAGGAGGCCCAGCAATAGCAAACAGTCCATGTTGTTCTGCATCAAAGCACGGCGTTCACTAGGCATATCGTATCATAGTGTGTGAGGGATATTGTACTTGGAGTTGAATTTTCATCCCTATAAGATGATGGTTGTGCAAACATTAAATGAACATGACCGGGAAAACAGGTAGATAGAGGTACAGTTTTACAAAGCAACAGAGGGATAGAAAGCACATCGCAAGTCAATGAAAATGGACAAAAATTTACATGACAGTGTCGCAGTCAAGTAGAGCAATGTGACTGATAAAAGAAATAATGACTGTAGTAAAACTGGTTCTAGTAATACAGGTAGATAGAGGTGTAAGGTACAGTTTTACAAAGCTATAGAGGGATAGAAAACATATTACAAGTCAATGAAAACGGACAAAAATCTATGTAACAGTGTCGCAGCCAAGAAGGGGAATGTGACAGATAAAAGAGATAATGACTGCAGTAAAACTGTTTTTAGTAATATAGGTAGACAGAGGTGTATGGTACAGTATTACAAAGTGATGGAGGGATAGAAAGCATGTCACAAGTCAATGAAAATGGACAAAAATCTATGTAACAGTGTCGCAGCCAAGCAGGGGAATGTGAAAACAGGAAAACCTTTGCAGAAAAAATGCTCGAGATTTTGAGTAACAACATAGTTCTGCTTATGAGTGATAAAGCACATTTTCATCTGTCTTTTTGTGTAAGAAGCAAAACTTCCGCTACTGGTCAAACAGCAGTCCATGACAACTTCATTGTGAATGTGTTACAGTGTGGTGTTGTGTGGCAAACCTTGGAGTGATAGGCCCATACTTCTTTGAAGAGGTTGACATGCAGTAACAGTTATTTCTGATCACTGCTTCCATGTTACAAAATTTTATTTTGCTGGAACTGCACAGATGTGGAATTAAAGCACACAATGTATGATTTCATCAAGATGGAGTGACTGCCCATACACAAGAGCTTCCATGATGGTTATCAAAGAAATGTTTCCTGGCCATTTCATTTCCAAGCTCAGTGACTTGTCTTGGCCGCTTGTTTGCCTGATCTTTCTGTTTGTGATTATTTCCTTTGGAAATATCTCAAGGGAAAGGTGTTCGTCACTAAATTGAACTCACTAGATGAACTGAAAGTATATCAAGGGATAGGTGCTTGTCAATAAATTGAACTCACCAGATGAACTGAAAGTATCTCAAGGGGGAGGTATTTGTCAATAAATTGAACTCACCAGATGAACTGAAGGTATATCAAGGAGTATGTGCTTCTCACTAAGTTTAGCTCACCAGATGAACTGAAAGTATCTCAAATGGTAGGTACTTCTCACTGAACTGAACTCACCAGATGATCTGAAAGTATCTCAAGGGGTAGATGCTTCTCACTAAATTTAGGTCACCAGATGAACTGAAAGTATCTCAAAGGGTAGGTGCTTCTCACTAAATTGAACTCACCAGATGAACTGAAAGTATCTCAAGGGGGAGGTATTTGTCAATAAATTGAACTCACCAGATGAAATGAAAGTATCTCAAGGGGGAGGTATTTGTCAATAAATTGAACTCACCAGATGAACTGAAGGTATATCAAGGAGTATGTGCTTCTCACTAAGTTTAGCTCACCAGATGAACTGAAAGTATCTCAAATGGTAGGTACTTCTCACTGAACTGAACTCACCAGATGATCTGAAAAAATGGTAGGTACTTCTCACTGAACTGAACTCACCAGATGATCTGAAAGTATCTCAAGGGGTAGATGCTTCTCACTAAATTTAGGTCACCAGATGAACTGAAAGTATCTCAAAGGGTAGGTGCTTCTCACTAAATTGAACTCACCAGATGAACTGAAAATATCTCAAAGGGTAGGTGCTTCTCACTAAATTGAACTTGCCAGATGAAATGAAAGCTGCTATTCATCAGGAAATTGCAGCAATACTTCAGAATATAGTGTGACATGCAATGCAAAACTTCCAGATTAGGTTACAAGAATGTGTATGAAAACTGGAAAGCATTTGGATGACACTATTTTCAAGACTTAGAGTGTAAAATAAAAATGAGTAAATTACCACTGAGATACCTGATACAGTGAAGAACAAGATACCTGATACAGTGAAGAACAAGATACCCGATACAGTGAAGAACAAGATACCCAATACAGTGAAGAACAAGATACCTGATACAGTGAAGAACAAGATACCTGATACAGTGAAGAACAAGATACCTGATACAGTGAAGAACAAGATACCTGATACAGTGAAGAACAAGATACCTGATACAGTGAAGAACAAGATACCTGATACAGTGAAGAACAAAGTATAAACTATGTCATTTTTATTTATTTTACTTTACCTTCTTCACTTTCACAACTTAAACCCCTCATGCATGCTATAATGAATCACCACTATCTGGAAGCAACAGTCACTCTTTAGATTTGAAAGCAGTGATGTGAGACTTGCCATAAAGGACTTGTATAAATCTCTGTTGAACTGTGACTCTGCATACAAATCCCCTATTTAATATTTTTGCAAGTCAAGCATGTTTTATTTTGTTCATGTTTGTGTCTTCCCTTCATGTTTCATGTAATATAGTTCACTGCTGTCTTCTCCTCTTCCAGATAATATATTTCATTGTTGCCTTCCATTCACTCTTCATGTTGCATATAATAAATGTCAACAAACTTTATATCTGTCTTCTGTTGTCTATTCATGTTGCAGGTAATAAACTTCATATTTGTTCATATTCTGATCAACAAATGTCATAACTGTCTCTGTTCATGTTGCAGGTAATAAACTTCATATATGCCTTCGTATATGTTGTCTCCTCATGTTGCTGGTAACATACTTTGGTGTTAGTCTCAAAACAGCCCATTGACACTAGGAAAGCAATAAAATGCTGTAAGTGACAGACTTACATCAAGAGTGCTCATAGAAAAAATCATTAGCTAAACAAAAACTATGTGCCTCAATGTAGTTTCTCATTTTTTAAATTCTCCATTCAGGTGTCTAATGACTGATTCTGAAAAAAAACATTTCAATGTGTGTAAAATACTTCCCTTGATGAGGCTGAAAGACTCACTGAAGACAGGAAAAATTGGCGAACTACCTTGCAAGCCCTATGTGACATTTAACGGCACGGGAAGGATATAAGATATAAGAAAATACTTACTCATCCAACTTAAGAGCATGTTCGTATGATTGGCCAGCATTTGTTGGATCTTCTAGGTGAAAGAGAGAAACTAGAAAGAAGAGTTTAACAAAAATTATTTATAAATCTTATCACAGATGATGCTCAGCAAGTTTCATAAAATTCTCAGTTTAAAGGAAACATTCCTTAAAAATCATCATAAAGAATATAACAAGAAAAAGTCCTCACAAATCACAAATGGGTCAGTAGGACAAAAATACATAATAAAAATAATGAAAGAAACAGTCTTCCTAAATCTCAGATGGGATATTGTACTAAAATTCACAATCTAATGTTTTGCTGTCAAGTTCTAGGGCATGTTTTGTGATCAAGTTCTATGACATGTTTGGGTAAATAAGGTAGACAGAGGTGTATGGTGCAGTTTTACAAAGTGAGAGAGGGAGTGAGTAAGGTGAGAAAAAAATGAATAGAAAGTATGAGAATGTATAAATGAAAAACATACAACATCCGATATTTCAGTGTGAGCCTTATTCAAGGATACATACACAATGAAATATAAACACGAAGAACTTATCTGAAGTGTTTTCCTCCAAGTGGGAAACAGAAATGTGTGTGGTAGAAGGGAGAAGGAAAAACCACGCTACCTCCAGACAAAAGATGCCTGATAGAGCCAATCATAAAGAAGAGGTAGAGAGAGAGGAGGAGAACAAGTGGGAGAAAGGGGTGAGGGGAAGGCAATAGGAACATGATAGCCGCTAGAGGTGTCGGGGGGGGGGGGGAAGAGGGGAGGGAAAAGGGGACGCGGAGAGATAATGAATGAAGAACATAAACACCTACAGGGAGAAAATGTGAAACTGGTGAATAGGACAAGACCAATATGTTGGCAGAGAAGAAAATAGGGTGGTGGTAGGGAGGGGTAGCCTTGAGAAAGAAGCTAGAGTTTAAAAAAGGCCAGTGGAAAAATAAAGAAGTTACAGAAAGCTGAAGACATTGTTAATTCCAGCTCTGGGTGTTGACAGCCAGTCTGGAAAATAAGGCGCTGTTCTAGGACCCTCCGAGATCGTACATCTGTGGAACAAGAGCGGATCGCACTAACAGAAATGTCCTGTTTGCCACTGTGGTTACCACGGCAAAAATATTTAGCCACAGGTGTCCAGGCCCTCTTAGAAATATCACTTAGATGCTGGCAAAATCGATCTCCTAACCATAAGCCAGTTTCCCCTATGTACTTCAAACTGCAACATTTGCACATGATAACATAAATGACATTTCGTGAAGTACAGGTGAAACCCTCCTGAACTGATAACGTGGACTTAAGGAAGGAGATCTGGCTGGCCTCGACAACAAACGGACAAGTGTTACATCTACGGCGTCCGCAACGTCTGGTACCATAAAAAGTGTCATCTGTCTTAAGATGACAATGAATTAAAAGGTCCCTGAGGTTCTTGTCCCGTCTGTAGGCCACCAATGGGGAGATGGAGATGGTGAAACAGTATGTTTTTAACTGCCAAGCTATGAGGGTGGTACGTGAGTACTAGTTTCACTCTGTCCGAGCTACAGTGCAGTTTAGGGGTGAGGGCTTGTTGCCGTGATATATGGCTAATGCAGTTCCAAGATGACGAGAGAATGTGTTCTGGATAGCTGCATTGACGGAAGAAATCTAGCGTTTTGTGACCTTGATCCTGGAAATCCAAATCCTCCGTACACAGACGTTGCAACCTAAGAAGCTGGGAAAAAAGAATATAGTGCTTACACGATCTAGGATGGTAGGAAGAGTACAGGAGGCAGCTGTGAGAGTCTGTGGGTTTATAGTGGACAGAAGTAGTAAGCCTGGAGGGGCAGATAGTGACAGCAATGTCCCCCTTTTATCTGACATGTCTGGCTGTCAAGTTCTAGAACACGTTTGGGGCTGTCAAGTTCTAGGACATGTTTGGCTGTCAAATTCTAGGACATGTTTGGCTGTAAAATTCTAGGACACGTTTGGCTGTTAAGTTCTAGGACATGTTTGGCTGTCAAGTTCTAGGACATGTTTGGCTGTCAAGTTCTAGGACATGTTTGGCTCTCAAGTTCTAGGACATGTTTTGCTGTCAAGTTCTAGGACATGTTTTGCTGTCAAATTCTAGGGTATATTTGACTGTCAAGTTCTAGGGCATGTTTTGCTGTCAAGTTCTATGGCATGTTTTGCTGTCAAGTTCTAGGGCATGTTTTGCTGTCAAGTTCTAAAACATGTTTTGCTGTCAAATTCTAGGGTATATTTGACTGTTAAGTTCTAGGGCATGTTTTGCTGTCAAGTTCTAGGGCATGTTTTGCTGTCAAGTTCTAGGACATGTTTTGCTGTCAAGTTCTAGGACATGTTTTGACATCAAGTTCTAGGGCATGTTTGACTGTCAAGTTCTAGGACATGTTTGGCTGTCAAGTTCTAGGGCATGTTATAGCAAAAAAAAAAAATGACAGAAGAAGTAAAACCTGTAAAATTTTCTAATTCAGATTTTCTCTGTGATCAAATAAACTATGTCAAAGCTAATGGCAGTGATTGAAATATCACAATTATTTGAAAAAAAAATGAATGGGCAAGGCATGTTGTTATTTGGATTATACACTCACTGTCATATGAAGCAGTTGATCCTGACTGTACTAAATGATCAATGTCATATGAAGCAGGTGATCCTGACTGTACTAAATGATCGCTGTCATATGAAGCAGGTGATCCTGACTGTACTAAATGAAAACTGTCATATTAAGCAGGTGATCCTGACTGTACTAAATGATCACTGTCATATGAAGCAGTTGATCCTGACTAGCCTATACATTTACTGGCACATGAAGCAGGGCAATCTGTAATTTGTAATCAGAGTCCAGCATTCCCACATTCCAGGCATTTCAATATGTGCTCCACCTTCAGTTTCATCACGCACTGAAGTGTGTGCCTGCTGATGAAGCTAGTCACACACAGGTTGTGGATAATGCACGGTAAACCACTTCGTTATGAAAAACATCTGCTTGATCTCTCTTCCCCCAACTCAAGCATCCACCTAATGTGATTGCTATCATTCAGCCTGATGTCATTCTCCATACTGTCAAAAGTGGTTCTTGCAATCTCCTCCTTGTCCATTCTTAGGGTGCCCTGAACTGATGTCATGTCTGCTATCTTGTCTGCTTTCTTGTCTGCTATCTTGTCTGTTTTGTCAGTGCCTTTGACTCCCACATGACCTGCAACGGGCCCACATCAAACTGGATAACCAAGTGCCCTCTAGAAGCTGGAGTCACTCCCTGCAGAAGAAATGCCTCAAAGTTCTCCATAACATGCTTTGGGAGTCTGTTACAATGACCCCCATGTGAGTCATTCTGCCCCACCAACTAGGAAATTGCTTCTGATGCTGCCTGCATCTCCATTCTCATGCTTGAATGGTGGGCGCATAAGCTCCTGATTTACCTGTTTGCCGTTGTGGTAGATGACATAGTCCCATCCACTTGTTAGGCCTCGTGCCATAGACCTACCTGGAAGGTCATGAGAATTTGGCTGGCATGATAGAGTACGGGCAGCACAGCTGATACCAACTCCAGCAGTGGAAAGAAGCACTTAACATAAACTGACATGTAAGCGTTCATGGGATAGAAGCAGGTGAACCTAAATGGATTATTCGTTCACTGTCATATAAAGCAGGCAAACCTGAGAACTATATGCTCACTGTCATATGAAACAGGTGAACCTGACTGGACTATACGCTTACTGTCGTATGAAGCAGGTGAACCTGACTGAACTATATGTTCAATGTCAAATGAAGCAGGTGAACCAACTGGACTATATGCTTACTGTCATGCAGTAACAGGTGGACCCGGCCAGACAAAAAAATCGTATAGGAAAAGTTAGCAACACTTTCTTTCTGCACTGATACTATAATGAATGCACAAGGCAGCAATTTCATTAGATTTTTTTGAGGCAAACCCCCCCCCCCCCAAAAAAAAAAAAAAAACAAACTGCCTGACAAGTCCATTATATACTAACACCTGACTGGCTAGACAAACAAACAATGCTCCAAATCTAGAAACCAATCAGTGACAATGATTCTTTGCTCATATTCTCACAATATACATAATATGAGACATAACATGAGTAATCTTAGAGTTTATTATATTTGTGAGACAAATATTTGCTTTGAATTTCTGAACTGACAAATGCACATATATCCACAGTACAGATGGATTAATTTTAACCAAGTTCAGGAAATGAAGGACACATTTTTTATCTGTATAATTATTTTTTTCTCACATTTTTATAGAAAGAGAATCTTACATCCTTCCCGTGTCATTAAACGTCACATAGGGCTTACATGGTAGTTTGCCAAGTTTTCCTGTCCTTGGCGGTTTCACATGGTCGACCTCTTTTTCTTCAGCCTGTTGTGTTCCATTTGATAGCTTGTCTTGGGATTCTCTGACTGTTTCTTCTCATCACATGACCAACATATGTAAATCTCCTTTTCCTGATCACCCATGAAACTGGTTGTTCATTTATCTGCCTTATCTTTGCATTGTTCTTGAATTCATTCCACTTTATACTGAGTATTTTCCTTAGGCATTTGTCTTCAAAAGAGTCTAATTTGTTGTGTGTTTTTTTAGTTGTTTTCCAAATTTTGCATGCTAAATGAGGGTGGACATTACATTTGAGTTGAATAATCTTAACTTCGTTTTTGTGCTTATAATTTTTGATTGCCATATGTTCTTAAGATTCTTGAAGATCAATGCTGTTTTTGCAATTCTAATTCTAGTCTCCTTTCTGGTGTCGTCATCTTGGACAATGTAGCTGCTGAGGTATGCAAACTGGTGTATTTCTTCAACAGCTGTCCCATCTACATATATTTATCCTTTTTGATTAATAGTAAGCTTCATTATTTTTGTTTTTTCCTTGTTAATTTCAAATTGTATTTTGCTAGCCGCTGAAGACAGGCTATCTCTTTTTTTCTTGCGTCGAGTTCACATTGAAACTGATAAGAGTTATGTCATCAACAAAATCAAGATCTTCTAGTTGGGTCCCATGTACCCAATCAATACCTGTGTTACTTGTGCAGCCTTTTTTCATTCTGAAGTCTATGGCAATTCCAAAAAACAAGGGAGATAGTGTACATCCTTGTTTCCTGCTTGTTTCAGTCTGGAACCATTCGCTCATTCCTTCATCAGTGTTGATTGCACAAACATATCAGTTGTAGAGATCCTTAATGATCTTGACAATTTTAGATGATATTCCATATAGTCTTAAAATTGTCCACAATGAATCTCTGTGTATGCTATCAAATGCCTTTTTAAAGTCTATGAAGTTCAGGATTAATGGTTTTTGCTTTTCAATATGTTCTTCAAGTATTAGAGTAAAGATCTGGTTGAGACAGCTTCTCCCTTTTTGAAATTCTGCTTGTCCTTCTCTCATTGCAGTATCCACTATATCTTTGAGTGTATTAAGAATAAGTTTGGAAAATACTTTTGACACAGCTGATAGTAAGGTTACCCCTCTCCAGTTATTACAGTCACTAAGATTGCCTTTTTTTTTTTTTTTTTGTATTTTCACAATGATTCCTTTTTTCCATTTAGAAGGGACCTTTTCTTTTTTCCAAATTTTATTGAACATTCTCTGCAGTTGTCTCGTGTTGTCACTGTTGACAGCTTTTAACATTTCAGCTGCTATTTCATCTTCACCTGCAGTTTTATTGTTAGCCATTAAATTCACTGCTGTTTCAATTTCATGCAATGTAATTTCATCTAGGTTGACATTTAGTTATGGGATTGGTAAGACAGTTTCAAGGTTTATCAATTCTTTTGGATGTGGTCGATTAAGTATTTCTTGGAAGTGTTCCAATCTTATGCCAGTTGTACAATATATCTTCAGTATCCAAAAAAGATGTTCTCAGTGTTCATTTCAAGTGTATGGGAAGAATGAAAGATGGAGTGATGAAGGGCAGAATGTAAGACGGGCCTGCGTGCCCAATTCTTTACCCTTGAAAAATAAAGATTATTCATTCATTCATTCATTCTGATATCAGATGCAGTGTATTCAGAAACTAGTTCTTGTGTTTTTTCCTTGACCCAGATTTATACACTGTTTCCTACTTCTGGAGGAGGTCATATTACATTCTCCATTTAGTTATTTATTTGTCTCGTTGTGCATGTAACCCTCGAAAAAGGCTCACGCTGAAATATCAGATGTTGTATGTTTTTCATTTATTCATTCTCATACTTTCTATTCATTTTTTCTCACTTTACTCACTCCCTCTGCCACTTTGTAAAACTACACCATACACCTCTATCTAACTTTATTATTTAAACCAGTTTTACTGCAGTCGCCTCCCTTTTATCTGTCAGATTTATACACCAACCAGTTTCCAGTGACTGTTTCTAACGTCAGATGAATCATATCCAACAACTAGTTCTCAATGATCAATACTTTCTTACAGGATATCTCATGGATTTAATTAAGTGATTAATTATATTAAATAATGATGAAATTACTGCAATTGTCAAACTATTGTAACAACCTGAACTATCATAATGAACAGGATAATCTTTACTTACTGGCTAGCATCATGTAAAGCTGGGCCATATCAGGCTGCAAACTGATGGCTGCTGAGATGAACTGAAAGGAAGAAGCATACTGTTGCATTGTCAGATGAACTAGGCCAAGGTTGTAGAGAATCTTCCAATCAAATGGAGCGAGGTAGTTGGCTCTCTTCAAGCAGCTGATAGCCTGTTGTCAGAAATGATGATCAACAAATGGTTTTAGCGTGTGTGTGTGTGTGTGACTGTATACACACACACATAAAGGTGTGTTCAAAGAGTTGTGTAAACTAGTACAGAGGGCATGGTGTGTCTACTTAGCACACTCAGTGGCAGGCAGGTCTTGACAACAAACTGCTTTTTGCCTTGTTCCACTATGAGCATTAGTTATTGAGCTACATCTGCTGAAGTGAGCACGTGCACAAGCAGTTCATCGGACTATTGACAAAGTGACAATGAAGGAGCTTGAAGAACAATGTGTGTGCATGAAATTTTGCTGCAGACTTGGCAAAACTTTTACAGAGACATGATAACTGCCTAACCAAGCACACGGGGAGAATTGTATGAGCCAAATGCAGTGCAATAAGTTTATTAAGTGTTTTAAAGCGGACAGAACATTGGTAGGTGAAGATCCCAGGCCTGAATGACCTTCCACACCAACAGATGAGAACCATGTGGAGAGAACTCATTCTGTGATTCACTGAAATCATTTAGCTGTCCAAAAGTTGCTGATGAAGTGGGCATCAGCATAGGATCTTGTCAACAAATTTTGTAGTAGAATTTTTTTTGTTTCCTAAACTTAAAACAATTTGAAAGGAAGCTGTTTCCAAACCACTGAGAGATTCAGCAAAATGCAATATAAGAACTGTGTGTCATCACAGAAAGTGTTCCAGGAAGTATTTCAACTATGGAAGAAACAATGGTAATGGTGTATCACAAACAGAGGGGATTACTTTGAAGGGGACAGTGTTTAATGTTGTCAAATGAGCACTTATGCTTTTATAACAAAAGCTTGCTTTTTTTTTTTTTTTAAACACACAATGTGTGTGCATCTCTCTCTTTTGCTCTCTCTCGCTCAATTCTTCATCCTTTTAAAATAAAGATCATCATTCATTATATACACTATATATATACACTATATATATATATATATATATAATATATATATATATATATATATATATATATATCTGAACCTTAATTAACCAGGCCACATGGGGCTTCAGCAAGGGTTTTCCACAAATGCCTGTCCTTTGCCTTTTTTTCTGCTCTTGCCCAGGTGAGCCCTCTATTGCTCAACATCCTTTCTGTTGTTCTTCTCCATGTCTCTTTTGGTCTATCCTTACTTCTGTTCCTCTGTGGTGTCCATCTTAGTGCTATTTTTTGGTAGTGAGTTGTCAGTCATTTGGAGCACATGTCCCAACCATCGCCAGCATCTTTCCTCAATAATTGCTGTCAGTGGCTTCATCTGCATTTCTGCCAACAAGATGTTACATCTTATGGTGTTTGACCAAAATATTTTTCTAATTCTTTGTAAACATTTAGTCTGGAAAGAATTCAATTTGTTTTCTATGGTTTTGGTGATTTTCCAGCATTCACTTCCACAGAGAAGTAAACTTAGAACATTACTCTTAAATATCCTGATTTTCACATTCATGCTTAGTTTTTTAGATTTCCATATAGTCTGCAGCACTGCAAAAGCCTGGTTTGCTCTAGTAAGTCTGCTGTTGATGTCCTCTGTGCTGTCTCCATTTTATAATTCTCTACTGCCAAGGTATACAAATTCGTTGACCTCCTCCACTAACTTGCTATCTACTCTGAGTACACTTCTGCTGTTCACATTTTGCTTCATTAACTTTGTCTTTCCTACATTGATCTTTAGTCCTATGTTGTTTGCATTCTGAGTTAGCTTGTTTATTTATCTTGCATTTCTTTGTGGCTGCTTGATAGTAGACAAATGTCATACACAAAGTCAAGTCCTCCAGCACTGTGTCAAGGGTCCACTGTAATCCTCTGCGTTTGTCAGATGTCGCCTACTTCATTAACTAGTCTACTGCCAAGATAAATAATGTTGGTGATAGTACACATCCATGCTTCACTCTTGTTTGTACCCTAAAGCTTCTGGAGGTATGTTCTCCACAGATCACCTTGCACTGAAAACACTCATATAGGACTTTGATTACATTTGCTATCTTATGGGGGAGGCCATGCCATCTTAGGATTTTCCACAGTGCATCTCTGTTGACACTGTTAAAGGCTTTCTCAAAATTTATAAACAATGCATATGTTGTGCTATGCCACTCATTTGCCTGTTATAATATTTGTCTAAGTACAAATATGTGGTCTATGCATGATTTTCTTTTCCTAAATCCTGCCTGCTCTTTCTGAAGTTTTCCCTCAAGTGCTGGTACAATTTTGTTGATGATTATTCTGCAAAATACTTTACTGGTGAGTAGCAGTAGGGTAATGCCTCTCCAATTCCCACAAATCTCTGAGGTCACCCTTCTTTGGTAGTTTTACTATAAGGCCAGTTTTCCACTTCTCTGGAGCTTTTTCTAGATCCCAAATTTGTTGTAGTATCCAGCAGAGCTTTTTTGGTGTTTCTGTTTCTTCTGCTTTCAACATTTTAGCAGTCACTTCATCTTCACCTGGTGCCATGTCTAATTTTAGCTTCTTTATTGCCTCCTTTACTTCACTTATTGTTATTGGCCCTGTATTGATGTTTAGTTCTGTTTTTGCTTCAGGTATGTCTATTGTTTGTACTGCTTATGTTCTGTTTAGTAGGATGTTAAAGTGTTCCCTCCATCTTTCAATTTTTTTCTCTTTCTTCACTGACCAGGTGTCCATTATGTGTCCTTATTGCACTCTGACATCCTTTGTTGAAGTTACCTATCATCTGCTTTGTGATTTTGTATATGGTTTTTCATGTCATTAGCATATGCTGCTTTCTCTGCTGATTCTGCTGAGTTGTTATAGTATTGATGTTTATCTTGAAGGCATGATTCCTTCACTTCTTTGTCTTTTTGTGCATAATTATTAAAACTTGTTCTTTTAGCCTTTGTGATTTGGGGTTAAGTAATTTTTTCTTTATTTTTTTCCTTTGCTCTATCTTTTCCTATGTGGTCTTGGTAATCCATTCCTCTTTTCTCCGTTTCCGATATCCCAGCACCTCTTTTGCTGTTTCCTGTAGTGTTTTATTGAACTCTAGTATGGACATTTCTGCTTCATCTTGTAGGACACTGAAGCGGTTCTTAAGTACTATTGAGAATTCATTTCTTGTTTGCTGGTCTTTCAGTTTTCTTGTATCAAAACGTATCTTTCTGTGTTCTTCAATTTTGGCTTTCCTTAATTTTAGTTTTATTTTTGCTACCAGAAGGTTGTGATCACTTCCTACGTCTGCTCCCTTCCTTGCTTGCACATCTTGTAGTGATCGTTTCCACTTGCTGTTTATTAGTATGTGATCAATTTTGTTTTCTGTGGTTTTATCTGGGGACCTCCAAGTCACTTTATGCATGTTATATATATATATATCCCTTGTATATCCCCACACATAATGAACCTATAATTTGGCAAGGGATATTCTTCATAAACTTCATCTCTCCTCTCAATAAGGTTTTGATCTACGTTTGCATGCTACTTGACATTCTGCTACCGAAGTTCTTAAAACATGCAACTAAATTTATAAATACTGGTATATCTGCATTCATAGCTAAGCAGCGTGGGTACCTTACGTGGGGTTTATCAACTAACTCACAAACAACAGTACTTTTGAAGCAGTACTGGTCTATGTATCTATCATTAATTAAGTTTCACAACCTGAACATGGTTTAAAACAATACTTGAATTACCCAGTACATGATGTTATGACCTCATGACTTGGGCAGTTTAAAAGAAGGGTGCAGCCTATCTATCTCTCTCCTTAAACATACAAGGTCCAACAATTAAGTAATGAGAGTGATTTTATTATGGCCAAGACAAAAATACCATCTACGAAGCAAAGCATGGAATTCAAAGAGACAACCTTCATCCATGATCTGGCAACTTTTCATCGCCCCTCCCCACCCCAGTAAGCAGATGACAAACAAGGAGCCATTTTGTTGACCTAGTCAGAGGTGCATTGTCATGTAATCAGCATGGAGCAAAAAAGCTAACATTAAATTCTGTTTAAAACTCAGAAAAAGTGCCACTGAGACAGCTGAATTGATGCAACAAGCTTATGGGAATAATTGTTTATCTCGTGCACATATATTCAGGTGGTATTCATGATTCAAAAGTGGTGTGGAAACGATTACAAATGGAACTGGACACTGACACCCAGTTTCTGTTCATTACAAAAGTCAGAAAACGGATACAAGAAGATTGTTGTTTGACTGTGAAGATGATGGCAGATGAATCTGGCGTTAACTGAGAGACCATTTGTAAAATTTTAGTGGAAGATTTGGGCAAGAAAAAAGTTGATTGCCGGTTTGTACCACATGCGTTGTCTGATGATCAAAAAGATCAGCATGCTGAGTACGCAAAAGACATCATAACGTGTCGCAGAAATAAAGATTTCTTAAATCTGATTGTTACAGAGGATGAGAAACATGGATTTTCCGCTATAATCCCACAACTAAATGCCAAAGTGCTCAGTGGAAGTCATCATCATCACCAAAAGGAAAAAAATTTCGTCTTCAAAAGTCGAAAGTGAAGACAATGTTGGTGTGCTTCTATGACAGCAAAGGAGTTATTCAAAAAGAATTTATTCCAGAGGGACAGACTGTCACTGCCAAAGTTTATTTAAGAATTTTGAAACACCTACTGAAAATGATACTCCGAGTCCGACCCGTGTGTTCAACACCTGACGGTATTTTCCTTCTTCATGATAATGCACCGGCTCACTGGGAGGTAGCTGTACAGGAATTTTTGGGCCCCAAAACAAGTGTGTGTTCTCAACCATCTACCCTATTCCCCAGATTTGTCTCCCTGCGATTATTTTCTATTCCCAAAATTAAAGTTACCACTCAAAGGACGCTTCTTTTTTTATGGCCCCAAAGGGCCATAACATCGAGTTTAAGGGCCATAACACTGAGTTTAAGGGCCATACCAACAGAAGAACTGCAGAGGCCATTCCAGTGTTTGTTAGATCGTGCAACTTGCTGTATCAATGCACAAGGGGCTTACTTTGAATAAAATACAGGTTATATCTTAACTGTTGTTTATTTTATTTTTTAATATAATTAGTCTCATTATTTAATTGTCGGACCTTGTATATGTATAGTAGATAAGTCCAACTAATATTTATACAGGGTGATTCAAAATTATTGTCAGGGTTTCTGTGGCCTATAATTTTTAAACTGAAAGCAACAAAATAAAACTACTTGTGAATATGAATGTGTAACTCAAAAAGTTTTAATATCTGCAGAATCAATATTACAAAATGTTAAACAAATTCAGTATACACACTTTTTGTGTCATGTAAAAACTCCATGTGATATTCGATTTCCTTCAAAGTGTTCTCCAGCATTTGCAGTTAACTGTTTTGATAGCATCAACAACTCTTAGCTTTAGTTAAATGATGGAGGTTACAGGAATCTTGCAAATGATGTCCTTAACATATCCCCACAGGAAGAAATCAAGTGGTATAATGTTAGGCTAGACTGGGGACCATGGAATTGGTCCATCATGCTCATTTCAGTGCCCAGGAAAATGCATGTCAGGAAATTCTCAGAAAATACAAGCCTTGGTGTTTTCTCTTTTTTCTCTGTTATAAAATTACAGAATTGTGATAAATAATAAAAGTGCTCTCTGTCTCTCTGACAAAATTAAAAGTTTGTGATTTCCTTCCTTCCTTCCTTCCTTTCCTTCCTTCTTTCTTTCTTTCCTTCCTTCTTTCTTTCTTTCCTTTCTTTCTTTCCTTTTTTCTTTCTTTCTTTCTTTCTTTCTTTCTATCTTTCTTTCTTATGAAAAATAAATAGAATGGCATTGCCTAGATAGGCATATCCTCTTACTGCCACATATTTCTTTTTGCCAAAAAAGCACATCCCAATATTATTCCAAAGTGGTGGAGATTCAGGAGCGCTGGCTGCTGCAATACGATACTTTGTGATGGCCACGTCAAAATCAGAGTGGTTCTGCATCATGCTTCCAGCAGCCATGATGGCCTTCATGTGACTTGGGTCATAGGTCATGGCGTTGCCAAGATTCTCAAATGCTTTTTGGAACTGGTTTACCTGGCCAAAAAAAAAATGTGATATATGATATTATGACAAAGACAGAAGAAGAAAGCGACATGTAATATTCTGATTAAAGAGGAAGGAAAATGTAGTATGTGTTATTATGATCAAGGAAACAATTAAGTGTCATATGTGATGATATGATCAAAGCAAGGAGGTCAATATTACTTATGATATTACGACTGAAGGCAGGGGAATTGATGTGTAGTAGTAAGATCAGAAGAATACTTGGTATAAAGTGAAATGAATTTAAGAACAACATAGAGATAAGACAGACGAGAAAACAAAAACCTGTTTCGTGGGTGATCAGAAAAACGAAGATGGACATATGCAGGCCATGTGATGAGAATAAATAATCAGAGAATACCAAAACAAGTTATCAACAATAGGCCAAAGAAAAAGAGGTCGACCACGTGAAACTCTAAAGAGAACATTGTTAAGAGAGGCCAGTTCAATGAGTTGCATTTCAAAACTGTCAACATCCATTCACTCAAAAAGAGATAGGTCAAAGGGTCGTTTGATCAATTAAGTCAAGGTTGAAGAGGTAAGAAAATATGGACCTGTGAATTTGTAAGTCTTGACCTCATTTAGCAAACTTGCTTCTGAGCACTTCAACGTAATTCTGAAACTCATCTCTATTGATTATACATCAACTTGAATAAGGCTCTATGTTTGTTAAGTACTTGTAGGTGTTAGTGGCAATATCACAGCAAAATGTGTCTAATTTTGATGCTAATCCTTTCCAGTGCTCAAAAAATGTCATATCAACTGCGTTCTTAGAAGTGTGTATATGAGTTTCAACTTGTATTCTTCCAAGACTGAAGAGAAGTTCTATTTTTCACTAATTTTTTCATCTTTTTAATTATTTCTTTTACATAGAATTCATGTGAATCTATACTTTGTCTCCTCTGTCTGATTCTTTGTTCTGCTTGTGTTTGTATGAAGAAGGCTAGCATCGAAACATCACTCATTTCATGTCAATATGGTCCAAGCTGGTTTTAGGCAAGGAAGAGGATCAAGAGATCATATATTCAATATAAGATTAACTCTTTGGGTATTTGGACACGCGTCCTGCATGGTTGTATCCCTGTTATGATATACTTATAGACGCGAGGCGCGATGATGGTTTGTAGCTCTCTAATTTTGAAAATAATCAAAGTATCTTAAAACCAGCAGTTGACTTCCTTCCAGAATTCAGTTGTCCACATTAAGCGCGTGGTTTGAGCAGAAAACAGAGCGATTCTTTGTTCATTTAAAGCGAGTTTTTCAAAGTTTATCGTCACTAGGCCTTTGTTTATCAACAAATATGGCTTCCAGTGCTAGTTTCTTTCGTCCAGAGCAGCATATTTCTGCATTACAAGCTCAGAATTTAATTTAAAATTGTCTAGACTGTGGTGTAGAGAATGTAGTAGTAGAAATTGTGAATTTTCGGCACACGTGGCAGTGATTGAAAGGATCTTTTGTGTTTTTTTTGGTCCAGTAGCAAAATGTGTTAGAAGGGTAGCTGGTGATACTACTTCTCAGCTTTTTGCTAGTACTAGCTGTAATATCACAATAAGTAATGCTGGAGATTGTGTAATTAAAAAAATTAAATGTTGTAGAATGCTTCAAATTTAAAACAAAAACAAAAACCAAAACACAATGGCCTGTTTTCTGGTAAATATTAGTCAACGACCGCCCACTTGTTTCCATGTAAATATTACCTACCCACTTGGTGTTTTTAGTTTGCTGTGAATGCATAACTAGTGCATATTTTCATGTAAATTTTGGAAGATATGTTAAAGAACAGGTGTTTGTGTACATTTTTATTCATTATGGAATTATATAACCAACTACAGTGGATTAACTTGATGGGTAAGTGACAAAAAATGTATTTTATTACTTCATTTTCCATTCTTTCTTCTCAGTTCTTAGCTCTTTTTTTTTTGTTGTATACTAACAAAATGTTAAAAATGTTATTTGAAAAACAAAATACATTTTTTCTTCTTCAAAATAAGGTAGAATACTTCATACTACAGATCAGATTATGCCTTTGTCATTATTTTAAATGTGACAACCATCCCATTTCACATTGTGAAATTTACCCCCCTTGGTCTTTTGAGGGAAACACCCCCAGTATACAAAGAGTTAATAATAGAGAAATGCAGGGAGTTTAATGTGAATCTATATTTATTTTTTATAGACTACTCAAAGGCATTTGATTGTGTACAACACCAGAAAACTTTGGGAAATAATGGAAAAAATGGGATTTCCAACACATTTGATACAATTAACATCACTGCTGTATCTAGACCAACAAGCAGCAGTAAGAATAAATGGTGAAAGAACAACTTGGTTTGACATAAAACAAGGGTCTGTCAGGGGTGCATATTGTCACCTTACTTATTTAACTTGTATACTGAAAATATAATGAGGAATGTTAGAGAAGATGTAGACAAAGAATATTATGATGCCATAACAATTGGAGGTTATGAAATACCAGAGATTAGATATGCTGATGACACAGTATTACTGTCCACAACACAAAAAGGAATGGAAAAACTAATTATGTCAGTCCGTAAGAGCAGCGAAGAGCAGAACCTCTATCTTAATGCGAAGAAAACTAAATTGATGACAACTGACAAAACAAACAAGGCAGCTGAAATATGTATCAATGAGGAAAAAGTGGAAGAAGTGGAGAGTTCTGAATATCTTGGATCTCTACTAACTAATAATGGAGATACAATGAGGGAAATTAAAAGGAGGACATCTATCACTCTTCAGAAAGTAAAACAACTAAAGAATCTGTGGAGAGGAACAGACAGAACCACAAAAATAAGATTTTTAAGGGCATGCATCTTTCCCATGGCAAGATATGCCTGTGAGACCTGGACACTTAACAAAACAGCTGAGAAACACATAAATGCCTTTGAATGTAAATGCTACAGAAGAGTTCTTCAAATATCATGGACACAAAAAAGAACAAATATATCCATACTCATCATCATCATCATCATGTGCCGTGCCGACTGGCGTTGGCTATTAAGTTTCTCCAGAGTACACGATCCTTCATGCAGGCCATCAGCTCAGTTGGTGATCTCCTCTCACATCATCCCGTCAGACTGTCCAGTCTCATTTCTCTTGGTCTTCTTCTTGATCTTCTTCCTTCTGTTTTTCCTGTTGTTATAATATTTTCAATGCCCCCTCTTCTCATTGCATGTCCTATGAAAGTACATTGTCTCTCTCTTATCTTTTTGACAAGGTTTTTTGGTCTCTCCAGTTCTTCTCCTACATTCTTCATTAGTTATTTTTGCTGTCCAGGAGATTTGCAACATTCTTCTAATAAACCACATTTCTGCTGCTTCCAATGATTTTTGTGCAGACTTGCCTATTGTCCATGATTCACTTCCATATAACAAGATAGGTTCAATATAGCATTTTAGGACTCGTTTTCTAACATTCATTGATAAGGATATGTTGGTTAATATGTTTCTCATTCTCTGAAATGCAGTCTTTGCTTGGCCTATTCTATTCCTAATTTCTGTTCTGCATTTCCCATCTGAAGTTATTACTGCTCCAAGGTATTTGAATTTCTGCACCTGCTTTAGAATAGTTCCGTTTAATTTAATACTGCATGCTGGTGGATTCTGTTTCTTAAATATAACCATAGTTTCTGTCTTTTTGATGTTCAAAGTAAGGCTCCATACTAGAAGAACTTAATATTCAAGAAGGCTGGGTAGTAAAGAGAATTAAAGAGAGAAAACTTAAATATTTTGGATACATTAAACGTCATGATAATCTAGAGAAAACCATCTTGGAAGGGTACATAATGGGAAAAAGAAAGAGAGGAAGACCAAGGCAAAGATGCTGCAAGACATCATTGATGATCTGCAAATGGATGCATCAGCAGTAGGCCATCTTTCTCACAACCTAGAGGCCTACAGGAGTGCTGTTAGGGAGGCAAAGTTTGGCAAGGGACACGCAAATAAATGAATGAATGTCTTATGGAAAAGATGGCATCTGTACAGCTATTTTTTTTCTAAATTCCATCTGAGTTTCATTACTGTGGTTCAATCACTGGTTGCAGTCTGTTCTCTAGGATCTTGCAGAACACTTTTCCAGTATGGCTTAGCAGTCAGATGCCTCTATATTGGTTGCAGTCCCTTTTACTGTCTTTTTTCTTCCATATTGGAATAATTACAGCGTTTCTCCAGTCTTATGGTGTTTCTTGTTTTTCCCATACCAAGTTATAGAGTATGTGAAGCCAAGCTATTCCAACCTCTTTCACACATTTGATTAACTCATTGGGTATTCCATCACATCCTGGGGCATTTGTTCATTGGGGCCTTCCTGATGTCTTCTCTGATTTCAGCTTGTATTATGTCTGGTTACAGTTCTATGGGGCCAACTGTGTCATTATCATGGGGCTTGCTTCAGATAGTTAAATGAGTAACTTGTCAAAGTACTGCCTCCATCGCTGTACTACCCTCTCTGGTTCGCATACTAGATCACCATTTTTATCATTCACAATCTCAGTTGGGTCAAAGTGCTCTGCTCACTTTCTCATTCTGCCGATCTTTTTATAAATGATTTTCGTATCTTCCTTGTGATTGTTGTTTCATACTTCACTGTATCTATGATTTTTACCGTTGCTTCTTTTATTACCCACTTCTTGCAATTTGATATTCAATGTAATCTTGCTCCTCTTTAATTCTCATCCATTCTTTATATTTATTTTTCTTTTCTTTTACAGCCTCTTTCACTTGATCACTTCATCATGCTGTTATTTTCATTTCTCTACCTCCTTTTTTTATGGTACTACATGCTTCCTTTCCTGCTCGCAAAAAGCTGGTTTTGAACAAGGCCCATTGCTCTTCCACTAATTTTGTTTCTGTTGGTAAGTTTATGAACATTTCTCTTATTTTCTTATCATATTCTTCTTTCACATTCTCTTCCTTAAGCTTGCTTAGTTTTATTGTTTCATTTTTCTTCTTGAGAGTTCTGTTATGGCTTTTCCTGTGTGTTCTGATGACTGCTTCTACAGCTTTGTGGTCTGTGCTTGAGCTCAGGCTGGGTATTGCTCTTGCATCCGACCTTTTCTTACAGTTCTTTGCTAGAATAAATCAGTTTGGCTTCTGCATGTCAAATCATTCCATTTGTACCAAGTATGTATCTGGGACTCTCTGTGTTTAAAGAATGTATTTGTGATAAAAAGATCATACTGACTGTTCAGTTCTAGGAATCTGCTACCATTTTTATTTCTAACACACTGCTGGCCACCAAAGGCACATACCTGCATATACAGTAAACTTCCACATATCTGTTTATACAGTACACTTTCACATACTTCCATATACAGTAAACTTTCACATACCTGCATATCAGTAACTTTTCACATACCTGCATATACTGTAAACTTCTATGTACTTGTTTATACAGTAAACTTTTACATACCTGCATATACTGTAAACTTTCATGTATTTGTTTATACAGTAAACTTTCACATACCTGCATATACTGTAAACTTCCATGTATTTGTTTATACAGTAAACTTTCACATACCTGCATATACAGTAAACCAAGTGTTGTGAGTAAGTCAGGATTTTCAGGTGAATACCTAAAGCAAAATGAAAAACACTCTAATACTGAAACATTATAGTAAACTTTATGAACTGATACAACACTAAATATTATTTTACAAACCTTTAATAAAATTTTACAATACAGTGTTAGTATCATGTTAGGTTTCAAATGACCTATTTACATTAATCTGCAAAATTATCAAAAAATCCTTTGATTCCTTTTCTATAAATAATACATTTAAAAAAAAAGAAAAGAAAAAAATAACAATATTATTTTAAAACAATCTTTCTTGAAGACACAATTCTGATTTGACTCGATACACATAATTATGGACACTTAATTACGTTTTTTACACTTACTGCTATTAATCAGGTTTACCAAATTGTTGCAAAAGTTGATTTACTCAAGTTCATTTATTTCAAATTGCTAAATTTAATTTACCCAAATTCATTCAAGAAGAAATATCCCAACACTTCCAAAAACATATTACCCATCATTCCACCTTATTCTGGTCCTGAACGTCACATGTTGGATATAAACAACAAAATACTACACACATTCTCATAGAACAACACAACAGTTTTTATAAACAACACACCATTTTTTACTTCAGCCACATATGCTCCCAAAAAATGCCTTTACAGGGACCACATCCACATTAACAAGACTGGCAGCAGCATCCTTGACAAAAATGTCAAATATCCAGCAAGAATTGAGCAGAACATAACAACACACACAAATATCCAGCAAGATTGAGCAGAACATAACAACATACATAAATATCCAGCAAGAATTGAGCAGAACATAACAACACATAAAAATATCCAACAAGAATTGAGCAGAACATAACAACACACAGAGATATCCAAAAATATTTTAAACAGCCACACATAGCTCCAGCAGCACACACTCTCCACCAACCACAAAGCTCCAGGGACCCTCACAAACATTACCTGCTGCCTCTCTACCACTGCCCACTCCATCCACTGGCCCACTATACAATTCCATGTTTCCGCCCCTGCCTACACAGCAAGCTCAACCAATCATGCCAACAGTTAGTACAGTGAACAACATTGAGACTCCTGCACAATCACCACTATCACAACTGTACAGGACACAAACACAAGAACCCCATATCATTATCCATGGAACTTTCAGCTACAATATCTAATGCAGTTTAGTCCTGCAATTCTGAGCCATGAATATATGATGTCTGTAATACACAATCAACACATAACACTCATATATAGATACCAGATAGTTCAAAACTTCCAGCACCTTTTAACTTCTGTAGATAAATCTAACTGAGCTAAAATGAAAAGAAAGAACACAGAACTTCTTACAGTAGGAAACAAGTCTCTTAGTGATAGCTTGCAGCTAATATTGTTGTCCAGTCCTTTAAAATTGACACTTACATAACGTTCATTGCATTGTTGATTTTTGTACTCTTTTTCCCTTATTTGTTTGTCAGCATATTATAAATTTATTTAGATTCATTATTTCTACTAGCCTGAAGTATAATTATATTACTGAAGAATTAGTCTGACTGTTGCATGAGTAAGTATGACTGACCAGTTATTTTATTTTTACTGAAACTTTTCCCATCTAATTTTGCAGACGTGAGAGTCCTTAATTTGGTGGTTTCATTATTCGATAGTGCACTTTATATCTAATCTTTTAAACAGTTATACTGTTACTATTCACTAAGCTTTTACATAATTATACTGTTACTTTTCACTAAGCTTTTACATAGTTATACTGTTACTATTCACTAAGCTTTCACACAGTTATACCGTTACTATTCACTAAGCTTTTACATAGCTATACTTTTACTTTTCACTACGCTCTTACATAGTTATACTGTTACTATTCACTAAGCTTTTACATAGTTATACCTTTACTTTTCACTAAGCTCTTACACAGTTATGCTGTTTCTATTTACTAAGCTTTTACATAGTTTTAGTTTTACTATTCACTAAGCTTTTACACAGTTATATTGTTATTATTCACTAAGTTATTGCTTTTTCTGTGATTTAGCTTGTAAGCAGTTTTATTACCCTTTAGTTCTGTCATTTGTTATATAATGACCCAGAAAGCGGAATAGTGGGTGCGAAACAATAGCCTATGTGTTGGCCACTTAAATGTTTATCACTTATTAGGTAAAATGCCTGAGGTTTCACATATACTTCAACATTTTCATATTTTTGGCTTCTCCAAAAACAGATTACATAAAAACATTACTGATGATGATATACGAGTAGATGGTTTCAACTTGATCAGGCATGACCCAGTTAGGAAGCTAGAGACAGATTTAGTTGCTTATGTATCTAACACAATTAAATTTTACAAAAGAGAAGACCTCAAAATACCAGAGGTTGAAAGTATCACGTTAGAAATTAAATTATTAGATCTTAGTCCAGTTCTAATTAGTTTTATATACCAGAATCCAAATGTTTCAGCCGTGTGGAATGATCGCTTTACGACCATGATAGATGATACTCTAACCTATAAATTCAAGGACATAATCATTCTTGGCAACTTCAATATAGATTTCACTCAGTCCAATCCCACATGGAAGAACATTTTAACATCCTACAACTTCTCACAAATTGTCAACAAACCTACAAGGGTAAGTTAATCATCATCCAGATTAATAGATCATATATATGTAGCTCACCCAGGAAACATTACTGAATGTACTGTCCCAAATGTGTCACTTAGTGATCACTACCCGGTATGCTGTACATGGCAGCATAATGGATATAAAATGCCTAAGCACAAACACAGTAGCATCAAATGTAGGAACTTTAAAAACTTTAACTCAGAGTTACTTTTAAATGATCTAAAAGCTTCACCGCTTACATACGTATACCAATAAACAAATCCAGAAGAGGCTATCGAATACTGGATTAAAATCTTTCAAAATATTTTTGACAGCCATTACCCCATAAAAAAAATGATGGTAAAACACATAACAAAATCTCCATGGAGAACTCCTGATATATTGCAACTCATGAGGAAACAGGATGAAGTCATAAAAGCAGAGATTTCAGTACAGAACTGTTCACTTAGAAATGAGGTGCAGTATTTAATATGGCAGGAGAAGAAAAAAATTATTTTAGAAATACAGTGAAAGACACAACTGATAGTAAATTGATCTGGAAATCGATAAATACTATAGTAAATAAAAGAAAGCAGTCTGACCTACAAACATTTAATCATGAACATACTTGGTCTAACTTCAGTGAACATTTTAGGGAAGAAATTCATATACTAAAATCTTCATTACCGATCTCTATTTGTGACCTGAGAGTGTTGAAAATTTACAGCAAGAGTAAATGTGTAAAGCTAAAACAATTAAGTATTCCTTTCCAATCTTTAAAAAACACTAACTCTGCAGAATGTGATGATATTAGTAACAAGATACTCCGCAATGCTGTACTAGTTATTACACACACACTAACATACATATACAATTTGCGCACTGACAAATACTATTTCCCTGACACTTTTAAACTCATTAAAGTGTATCCTTTTTTAAAATCCGGATCAACTAGCGATCTTTCAAATTATAGACCTATATCCATTTTGTCATCATTATACAAACCTCTTGAAAAAACATATACAAAAGTTAACACTGCTCCACATGCAAGAAAACAATCTACTAATAGACAGTCAGTCAGGTTTTAGACCGAATCACTCCTGCCACACAGTTTTAACTAAAATGACCAAAAACTGGCTATCTGATATAAATGATTACAAACTGTGTGGTGCTGTCTTTGTTGACTTCAAGAAAGCCTTCAATATGGTTGATCACGAGATTCTTCCAAAAAAGCTGCAAGGTTTTAGATTACACCCCAAGCTGACAAAACTTATTACATCTCTTTTTCTAAGATAGAAAACAAGTAGTCTGCTTCAGAAATAAAATATCTGACTCATATGTGGTTGTTATTAGTATTCCTCAAGGTTTCATTCTTAGTGTCCTCTTCTCTTTGCTGTCTATATTAATGATTTACCACTATATTTAAAGCACTCTTCATATGATCTTTTTGCTGATGACTGCACCATTACAATAGTCACTATGACATCAATAACCTAAAGTAAACACTACAAAATGACATAAACAGTTTGATTAAATGGAGTAATAATAATTGTATGTTGATAAACACCAACAAAACAGAATCTATGCTTATCACTACAAGACAGAAACTGCAGAGTACAACAAAAAATACACTACAACTTTCTGCTGGGACTACAGAAATAGAAAATGCTCATGAACACAAAACTCTAGGCCTCATCATTGATCAATATTAACTTGGAATTCTCATGTACATAATCTAACTTTCTGTCAGAAAGTTTACCAATTAGCCAATATTAAACACTTTATTATATGAAGTGTATCACACACAAGGTGTGTCTGGAAAGTAATGAGACTTATTTTATTCAGCCAATCAGCAGGGCCGGGGTGGGGCAGATTCTCTGAGCCTGAAGGTTAGTGGGGGATGTTAGGTAAAGGGTCAATATCTCATCATCTGGCTCTGAGCTTTTACAGAGTGCAGACTGCTTGTGAAGTGGACAGCTGTTTATGTGTCGCATAATGGTCAAAATGCAGAGGAGTGTCGAGCAGTGATAAAGTTTTGTGTAAAACTTGAAAAATCCAGGACCAAAACGCTTGCTATGATACAGAAAACCTACGGGAAGGATGCTTTATTGAAAGCACCTGTGTTTTGGTGGTGCAAGATGATCCAGAGATGAAAAGACAGAGCTCTGGCACACTACTGAGTCTCCTTGATCAAAGAAGGCTCGAATGTGCAAATCAAAGATGAAGTCAATGCTCATTGTCTTTTTTGACTCTAATGGTGTTGTCCATAAGGAGTTCATATCACCCAGACAAATGGTCAATGTAGCATTTTATGTGGAAGTGCTTAAATGGCTGAAGAACAGAGTCACATGCATTTGCCTGGAGATCGTTAACACATGGGTTCATCACCTTGACAATGTGTTGAGCCATACATTGCTACTAGTGAGAGAGCTTCTGGCAAAACAAACTATGGCAATGCTGTTCCAACCACCCTACAGCCCCGACTTGGCCATGGCTGACTTCTTTTTGTTTCCCCGGCTCAAATCAAGCTTGAAAGGCCACTATTTTGGGACTGTTAGTGATGTGGAAGCTACCATGATGAGTGTTTTGAAGGAGATCCCTGTTCAAGACTTCCAGGTGAGCTACGATGCATGGCAGAACCACTGACAATGGTGTTTTGATGCTCAAGGATTTTATTTCGATGAATTTTAAGTATATGTAAGTATATTTTGTACAAATCGAATTTAATGGAATCAATCTCATTAGTTACTAGACACACATTGTATTCAAACACACTTAGATTAATGTTCCACAATCTGGGATGTTCTGCGATACAGCTCTGGAACTCCCTACCCTAACATCTAAAATCCTTTAGTAATACTTCAGTCTTTAATTCAAACCTTTTTTACTGGTTTGTAACTATGTGCCTCCACAGAATATCTAATAGCTTCTCATACCATGACTCGCCAGCAACTGAGCCCTGTTCTAAAAGAACATAGTTCTAAACGAAACTTGTTAGATCTTGTTAGAAATTATCTTAGTAAATTTGCAAGAGTGGAATATCAGAAGAACTTCATTAAAATGTATTATGTGTGTGTGTATGCTCATGTATGAGCTCACTATCTAGTTTGATTAGTTGCTTCTCATGTAGTTCATTATCCTATATTTATGAATGTAATATTTTCATCTTCCATTCTTAGATATTTCATGTAATCTGTGGTTCTAAGGACTGTTATTGCCTGAAGTGGGGTGGAGAATTCGCTCTCTGCTCCAATGGCATGCATCTCAAATAGCCTCTGGCAGTCAAGTCCAGCTCTTGGCCTTCTCGTGGCAGAACTGTTTAAACTGACAGGAGAAGGGGCGAAGGCGAATATCTGGCGCCTGAAAACCAGACACTTAGGGTAGATGAGAGGCACGTTTGGTAGCTCATCTACCACTGCTGGCGAGATTCTTCAGCTGCTGTGCATGGAGCAGTGCTCCTCCCAGCCAGTGAAGAAAGGTGCAAATGGGGTTGCCACGCGGCACCACTGCGGAAAAGGTGGTAGAAAGGATAAAGTGAAGCAAACAGTCAAATCATGGCACCTCTGGTCTGGAGGTCAGTCACGTCCTAAGTGCACTCATATCGGGTGAAATGCCTGAACTGGCTTAACCCAGAGATTAAGATATTGCTGGCAAAACTCTTCGGATGCCGCGCGTGGCGTGAAGCTCCTCACGGTCAAGAAAGAAAATGCGGAAAAGAAATAAGGGTTGCTGTGCAGCGCCAATGTGAAAAGGTGAAGGAAAGGATAAAGTGATGTTTAATCGGTATGTCCAGTAGTATCGCTGCGAGAGCTACATATACCACAGCGCCTCTGCTCTAGAGGCCGGCCACGTCCGAAATACACCTACACTGGTGAAATATGCCTAAACTGGCATACACCAGGGGTGAAACTTGATAGCTAGGCATGTTCCACCACCTCTGCTCTAGAGGTTGGTCACACCCGATATACACCCATACTGGTGAAATATGCCTAAACCGGCTCACACCAGGGGTGAAAGTCACTAGTGGCGAGGATTCGTCCTCCTGGACAAAAGCTCTGTCCTGGTCACAACTAGGAAGGCTGCGGCCATGAGCACAAAATGCTGAAGTCGGAGACACTGGACTAGGGCAGTCTAGATAGGCAACCACCTCTCACCTGGCGGGGATGTATGCATATCCTAATCACACTGAGGTTTTCCAGTGAGAAAGTCCAACACTGGACTGGATGGGCAACCACCTCTCACCCGGTGGTGATACACAGGTATCTCATAACATGTTGAGGTTTTCCAGTGAGAAAGACCAAATCTGGCCTGGGTGGGCTACCACCTCTCACCCAGCGGGGATATACTGATATCCAAAACACGTCGAGGTTTTCTGGTGAGAAAGTCCAGCTCTAGACTAAACTGGTGCAATGAAAACCACAGTGTCACACAATCCCGCTTCTGAGACACACCAAGAATACAGGCTCAAGCCCTGCGATACTCTGAACCTCTTGTGGTCCTCTCGGGGATCTCGTGTGGTCCTTTAGGGGACCACGGGACTTAATGAGGACCACAGACATAAATTCAGTAGGATCACAGGGCGGTCTTGGTGGTAGAAGCGAACGAAGAAGAAGAAGATGTAATCTGTATACAGTCGAACCCGCTTAATGTCATATTGTTGGGACCATCAAAATATGGTGACAGTAAGCGGAGTTGACATTAAGTGGTGTTCATTACAAGGGCTTTAACTGCAGCAGTATAAAGTGTGTCCCACATTAAACACATAACAAACAGCTAATACTATCATTATTGGATACAAAATGTATTAACACAATATATAGTAAACCTTAGTCATAACATTACAGTATAGGTAACACTAAAATCAAGCGGTACCTGACTTTTCAACAGAAGCAGTTAAAAACAAAATGCGTGATTTAGGAGATAGCAAAACTCTATATAACATATAGAAGAAGCTAACAGGTGCTATTACCTCCAGAGAAAAAGCAGTCTTTAGCAAAACAGGCAACCTATTAACATCAAGTAAAGACTAAAAATCAAAGATGGGTCGAACACTTCCAAGAAATACTTAATCGACTACACCCAACTGAATTAATAAATATTTAAATCGATTTACCAGTCCCACAAGTAAATGTCAACTTAGATGAAGTTACACAGAATGAAAGTGAAACAGCAGTGAATCTAATGGCTAATGAGTGAAGAACAAGCAGGATTTCGAAAAGGGAGAAGCTGTCTCGACCAAATCTTTACTCTAAGAATAATACTTGAAGAACATACTGAAAAGCAGTAACCATTAATCCTGAACTTCATAGGATTTCAAAAAGCATTATCATTGTGGAGAATTTTAAGTCTATATGAAATATCATCTAAAATTGTAAACATCATTAGAAATCTCTACAATGGATATGTTTGTGCAGTCAAGACAGAAGAAGGAATGAATGAATGGTTTCAGACTGAAACAGGTGTGAAACAAGGATGTATATTATCTCCCTTGCTTTTTGGAATTGCCACAGACTTTATAATGAAAAAATGCTGCAAAGGTAAAACTGGCATTGATTGGGTACATGGGACCGAAACAGAACATCTTAATTTTGTAGATGACATAACTCTTATCAGTGACAATGTGAATTCCATGCCAGAAAAAAACAGATAGCCCTCTTCACTGGCTAGCAAAATAGGACTTGAAATTAACAAGGACAAAACAAAAATAATGAAAATTCCCATTAATCAAAATGGAAAAATACACATAGAAGGGACAGATATCGAAGAAGTCAATCAATTTGCATACCTTGGCAGCTACATAGACCAGGATGGTGACATCAGAAAGGAAGTTAGAATAAGAATTGCAAAGGCAGCATCGATCTTCAAGAATCTTGGAAAACATATGGCATTCAAAAGTTATAAGCACAAAAAACAAGTTCAGATTATTAAATTCAAATGTAATATCCACACTCATTTAAGCATGCAAAAGCTGGAAAACAACTATAGAAATAAATAATAAATTATACTCTTTTGAAAACAAATGCCTAAGGAAAATACTGGCATCAAGTGGAATGAATTCAAGAACAATGCAGAGATAAGACAAATGACTGAACAACAACCAGTCTCATGGGTGATCAGGAAAAGGAGATGGACATATGTTGGTCACCTGATGAGAAGAAATGATCAGAGAATCCCAAAACAAGCTATCAAGTGGAACACAACAGGCCAAATAAAAAGAGGCAGGCCGCATGAAACTCTGAAGAGGACATTGTTAAGAGAGGCCAAATTAACAGGCATAAAATCCTTTGGTGAGATTGAAAGACTCGCTGAAGACAGGAAAAATTGGCAAACTACTCTGCGAGCCCTATGTGACGTTTAACGGCACGGGAAGGATATAAGATATATCTCAAACTGTGAAAGTTGATTTACTCGTGTTCATTTACATAAAAAATTCATTCATCCACTCTGAATTTGTGCAGCTGAACTTCATGTGAGCAGAACATTCTGGTCCTGCAGACAGACATTCTTCATCTGGAGACAGCTTTTTCCAATACAGGAATGCAACCGCTTCTACAGCAGGAAGGCCATAGTGATCTGACAATTCATAACCTTCTGGACAAGACAACAGACTAGTACCTGCTGGCCCACTCACACTCCAGAGTGCTACTGCCACAGGTTATTCAATGTACAGTTCCAGATCAAATTCTGTAAGCAATACTGATTAAAGTTTAGTGCTTCATTGTTACTCATATTCTGCACTTACTCAATTGCACTTCTGTAGACATCTATGGCAGCATTGATGTCTCTCTCCAGGAGGTAAATCTTCCCAAGCATCACATAAGAAACCTCATGGCGATGAAGACTCAACGCCTGCTTTAGACAATCTTTGGCCTAAGAAAAAAAAAGCACAACTCTTTGATTCATATTAATTTTATTGACAAATATCTAATTTGGCGACTGATGTCTGTTTTTTTTTTTAGAAATACCTAGTCTGTTATGTCTATTTTGTTGAAAGATATCTATTTTGTTGATTTATGTCTATTTTGCTGACAGATATCTAGTCTGTTGATTATTTTGTTAACAGATATTTAGTTTGCTGATTTATGTCTATTTTGTTGACATATATCTAGTTTGTTAACTGATATCTATTTTCATGACAAATATGTTGTCTATCTCATTCATTCATTCATTTGCATGTCCCTTGCGGAACTTTGCCTCCCAAACAGCACTCCTGTAGGCCTCTCGGTTGTGAGCAAGATGGCCTGCTGCTGTTGCATCCATTTCCAAATCGTCAACAATGTCTTGCAGCCATCTTCGTCTTGGTCTTCCTCTTTTTCCCATTATGTATCCTTCCAATACGGTCTTCTCTAAATTATCATGACGTTTAATGTGTCCAAAATATTTAAGTTTTCTCTCTTTAATCCTCTTCACTAGCCAGCCTTCTTCAATATTAAGCTCTTGTAGTATAGATATATTTGTTCTTTTTTGTGTCCACGATATTTGGAGAACTCTTCTGTAGCAGTTGTCTATCTAGTCTGTAGATTAATGTCTATTTTGTTGACAGTTATCTAGTTTGTTGATTTATGTCTATTTTACTGACAGATATCTAGTTTGCTGATTTATATTTCTTTTATTGACAGATATCATGTTTGCCAGCTGATGATTACTTTGTAGCATCATCATCAGGTGCCGTGCTGACTGGCATTGGCTATTATGCTTCTCCAGAGTATACAATCCTTCATGCAGGCCATCTGCTCAGCTGGTGATCTCCTCTCACACCATTCCATCAGACTGTCCAGTATCATTTTTGTAGACTGATGCTATATTCACAGTATCAAGTTTGTTGACAGATGTCTATTTTGTTAATGAAATACAACTAGTCATAGTGGAGCAGAGACAGAGGTATATGATTCTGTTTTACAAGAAGATAAAAAGAGAGAAGATGAATCTATTTTACAAGAAGATGAAGATGACTCTGTTTTACAAGAAGATGAAGATGATTTGTTTTACAAGAAGATGAAGATGATTCTGTTTTGCAAGAAGATGAAGTTGATTCTGTTTTGCAAGAAGATAACAAGAGAGAAAATGATTCTGTTTTACATGAAGATATAATGATGAGACAAACAGGAGATAACTAGACAAACTAAAATGAAAAAAAAACAAAACAGTAACAACCTAATATTTTGTTGCCGATGATACTTTTATCAAGGACAACAAGCAGAACTACACAATAGAAAAAAAAAACCAAAGAAAATGATGAAAACAAGATTGTTAACTGAATAGAAATATTCAAATTTTTGGATGGCCAAAGGCAAATTGAATAATACATAGTAGAAACACAGGTAGTGGATGAAGTTATGAAAATATATTTTTCATTTACATACTTGGCAACTATGCAAATAATATGTAACATGACATATAGAAGAGATTGGTTTATCTTTAGGATGTCCATTCCATTAATACCTGAATGACATGTTGGTACATTATGAATAGTTTTTGGATATAAGAATATATAAATCTAAATATAATGTGGTACACTAGCTTACTGATGAAAAAGAAGAAGAAATCTATGGTAAACTAGGTGAAGAAGAGAGACAAGTCTATAGTATACTAGCTTACTGATGAAGTAGAGAGAAAAGTCTGCAGTATACTAGCTTACTGATGAAGTAGAGAGAAAAGTCTGCAGTATACTAGCTTACTGATAAAGAAGAGAGACAAGTCTGCAGTATACTAGCTTATTGATGAAGAAGAGAGACAAGTCTGCAGTATACTAGCTTACTGATGAAGTAGAGAGAAAAGTCTGCAGTATACTAGCTTACTGATAAAGAAGAGAGAAAAGTCTGCAGTATACTAGCTTACTGATAAAGAAGAGAGACAAGTCTGCAGTATACTAGCTTACTGATGAAGAAGAAGAAGAAATCTATGGTAAACTAGGTGAAGAAGAGAGACAAGTCTACAGTATACTAGCTTACTGATGAAGTAGAGAGACAAGTCTGCAGTATACTAGATTACAGATGAACTGGGGGGGGAGTCTGCAGTATACTAGCTTACTGATG
The DNA here is from genome assembly GCA_009760885.1 of Achatina immaculata. Lineage (NCBI taxonomy): Eukaryota > Metazoa > Mollusca > Gastropoda > Stylommatophora > Achatinidae > Lissachatina > Lissachatina immaculata. The sequence continues at coordinate 8,524,723 of CM019716.1, forward strand.
AAAAAGAAGAAGAAATCTATGGTAAACTAAGTGAAGAAGAGAGACAAATCTGTAGTATACTAGCTTACTGATGAAGTAGAGAGAAAAGTCTGCAGTATACTAGCTTACTGATAAAGAAGAGAGAAAAGTCTGCAGTATACTAGCTTACTGATGAAGAAGAGAGAAAAGTCTGCAGTATACTAGCTTACTGATGAAGTAGAGAGAAAAGTCTGCAGTATACTAGCTTACTGATGAAGAAGAATAAGAAATCTGTGGTAAACTAGGTTACAGATGTTGGACAATCACTTCTGCCACAAGAATGGAAAAACTAACATTGTATCAACATCAAAAATAAATCTGCAGGTGCTATTTAGCACTTTGTCAAATATATTACTACATTCCAACACTAATGTCCAGCACAAAATCACAAAACCAACTTTCTCACTCAGCATCTAACTCTTTTCTCTCTCTCTCAAATACACATATCCTTCACATGATATCTCTCAAACTGACCACAACTCAGTCTCAGCAAGCAAAGAAAAAGTATGAAACCATGAGTAGATTTCACAACACTGACTGAGAAACTTATAATGACTTCAAGCCATTTAATGATGACACTAGAGGCTTAACATAGCACCATGTCTTGTTTCTGTCTTTAACTTAAATTACACACATTCTGTTACAATTATCTTCACCTTACATCCTTCCCATGCCGCTAAACATCACATGGTAGTTTGCTGAGATATACTGTCTTCTGTGAGTTTTTACATCTCATCAAGGGATGTTATGCCCATTGAACTGGCCTCTCTTAACAATGTTCTCTTTAGAGTTTCATGTGGTCAACCTCTTTTTCTTCAGCCTGTTGTGTTCCATTTGATAGCTTGTTTGGGGATCCTCTGATTGTTTCTTCTCATCACATGACTGACATATGTCCATCTTCTTTTTCTGATCACCCATGAGATAGGTTGTTGTTTGCTCATCTGTCTTATCTCTGTGTTCTTGAATTTGTTCCACTTTACACTAAGTATTTTCAATAGGCATTTGTTTTCAAAAGAGTCTAATTTGTTGTCTATTCTTTAGTTGATTTCCAGCTTTCATATGCATAAATGAGTGTGGATATTACATTTGAATTGAATAATCTTAACTTGGATTTTGTGCTTATAACTTTTGAATGCCATATGTTCTCAAGATTCTTGAAGATCGATGCTGCTTTTGCAATTCAAATTCTAACTTCCTTCCTGGTGTCATCATCCTGGTCTATGTAGCTGCTGAGATGGTGACACCATGGTTTACTTTTCAACAGCTGTTCCTTCTACATGTATTTGTCCTTTGTGGTTAATGAGAAGTTTCATTATTTTTATTTAATCCTTGTTAATTTCAAGTTCTATTTTACTAGCCATTGAAGACAGGGTATTTGTTTTTACTTGCATTGATTTCACATTGTCACTGGTAAGAGTTATGTCATTTGCAAAATCAAGATCTTCTAGTTGGGTCTCATGTACCCAATCAATGCCCATTTTATCTGTGCAGCATTTTTTCATTATGAAGTCTATGGCAATTCCAAAAAGCAAGGGAGATAATATACATCCTTGTTTCACGCCTGTTTCAATCTGGAACCACTCACTCATTCCTTCTTCTGTGTTGACTGTTCAAACATATCCATTGAAGAGGTCACTAATGATGTTGACAATTTTAGATGGTATTCCATATATTCTTAAAATTGTCCACAATGAATCTCTGTGTATGCTATCATATGCCGTTTTAAAGTCTATGAAGTTCAGGATTAATGGTATTTGTTTTTCAATATGTTCTTCAAGTATTATTCTTAGAGTAAAGATCTGGTTGAGACAGCTTCTCCCTCTTTGAAATCCTGCCTGTTCTTCTTTCATTGCAGCATCCATTATATTTTGAATTTTATTCAGAATAACTTTGCAAAATATTTTGACACAACTGATAGTAAGGTTACTCCTCTCCGGTTATTGCAATCGCTAAGGTTGCCTTTTTTTTGGTATTTTAACAATGATTCCTTTTTTTCCATTTAGAAGGAACTTTTTCTTCGTTCCAAACTTCATTGAACATTCTCTGTAGTTGTTTCATGTTGTCACTGTTAATAGCTTTTAACATTTCGACTGTTATTTCATCTTCACCTGCATCTTTGTTGTTAGCCATTAGATTCACTTTTGTTTCAGTTTCATGCAATGTAATTTCATCTAGGTTGACATTTAGTTGTAGGAATGGTTAGTCAGTTTCAAGTTCTATCATTTCTTTTGTTACAATTATGCAAAAGGTAAAAACCATATAATAAAACTTTTAAGCCTAATGTTAGCTTCTCTATTCATGTACTAGAGATGCCAATCCTGTGTAGTGCTTCCACTTCTATTCACAGTTTTTCTTAGACCTGTCATTTGTTTGCCAAAGAGTTCTCTTCTGTTATAACTGTCAATCACATGACCATCATGTCATATTTGAGTTCTCCTCTGTTACAACTGTCAATCACATGACCATTATGTCATATCTGTAACAGTCTTGTTAACTTAAGAAACCAATGAATTTAGTTTTGGTAAAGGTAACACAAATGACTCACCTTACTGAAATCTCGAAGGTACATGTAACAAACTCCAAGATTGTGATGAGTTTCCTTTGAAAGAGCAAACAATAAATAACAAACAAGACAAATAAAATATAGGCATATTTTAATGCAAAATTTTATTCACAATTAAATACAATTTTATATGCAAAAAAATTTAAATATTCAAAATAATAGCAAATTCAACTCAAAAGTATTTTTTTTAAATTATCCATATTTTCATTAATTCTTGATCAATTCTGTAACTGATTTCTAAAAAAAAATACTATCATTGTTCTGTCTGTTATATGTTGTTCTGTTTCTGTTTGTAATCTCTTGTTCTGTTTGTAATCTCTTGCTCTGTCTGTTATCTCTTGCTCTGTTTATCATTGCTTGTGCTGTTTGCCATCTCTTGTTCTTTCTGTCAGCTTTTGTTCTGTTTGTCATCTCTTGCTCTATTATCTTTTGTCTGTTTGTCATATCTTGTTCCTTCTGCTATCTCTTGCTCCTTCTTTCATATCTTGCTCCTTCTGTCATTTCTTGCTCTTTCTGTCATCTTATGCTATGTTTGTCATATCTTGCTCCTTCCACCATCTCTTGGTCTATTCTTCATCTCTTGCTCTGTCTTTTATCTCTTATTCTGTCAGAATTTAATTAATTAGTTTTGTTAATTATTATGCTCTCTTTATCATCTCTTACTTTATTTATAATATTTTGGTGCGTCTATCATCACTTGCACTGTATGTCATCTTTTCCTCTGTTTTTCATTTCTTATTATGTCTATCATTTTTTTCTATCATCTCTCACTCTGTCCTGTTTTTTTTTTGTTCTGTCTGTCATCTTTTGTTCTGTCAAATTTTGTTATGTTTGTCATCTTTTTCTGCTTGTCATATTTTGAATTGTGTGCCTTATGCTGTTCTGTTTGTCATCTCTTTTTTTTCTGCCTGTAATCTTTTGTTCTGTCAAATTTTGTTCTGCTTGTCAGATTTTTATGTCTGTGTTTTTTGCTCTAATTGTCATCTCTTCTTCTGTCACATTTTCATTGTTTGTCATCTCACGTTATGTCCATCATCTCATATTCAGTTAGTCATGTGTCTGTTTTCTCTGCATACTCCTCATTGTGTCCAGAGCCTAACCTACCATATATAGGCTTGTTGCTGCTTGAAGTAATGCTGCCCAATAAAAAAAACATGTTTGGTCTGCAGAATGCCACTGTTTATGAAATAAAGTACCTGAAATGTGGACTATAACTGTTCAGTTAAATAAATGACTTGTACTGTAAAATACAGGCTGCTCTAAAAGCTCCTTTACACTTTCTGAAGGCAATTGTAAGAAGAAACTACATGAAGAAAGTGTAGGAAAAGAAATCTGTGCAGAAACTTTCAGTTTTAATCACATTTTATCTTATATCCTATATCCTTCCGCTGCCGTTAAACGTCACATAGGGCTCGCAAAGTAGTTTGCCAGTTTTTCCTGTCTTCGGCGAGTCTTTCAACTTCATCAAGGGGTTTTATGCCTGTTAATTTGGCCTTTCTTAACAATTACCTTTTCAGAGTTTTATGTGGTCTGCCTCTTTTTCTTTGGCCTGTTGTGTTCCATTTTATAGCTTGTTTTGGGATTCTTTGACTATTTCTTCTCATCAAGTGATCAACATATATCCATCTCCTTTTCCTGATCAGCCATGAGACTGGTTGTTGTTCAGTCATCTGTCTTATCTCTGCATTATTCTTAAATTCATTCCACTTGATGCAGAGTATTTTCCTTAGGCATTTGCTTTCAAAAGAGTCTAATTTCTTGTCTATTTCTTTAGTTGTTTTCCAGCTTTCGCATGCATAAATGAGGGTGGATATTACATTTGAAATGAATAGTCTTAACTTGGTTTTTGTGCTTATAACTTTTGAATTCCTTATGTTCTCAAGGTTCTTGGAGATCGATGCTGCTTTTGCAATTTTGATTCTAACTTCCTTTCTAGTGTCACCATCCTGGTCTATGTAGCTGCCAAGGTATGCAAATTGATTGACTTCTTCAATATCTGTCTCTTCTATGTGTATTTTTCCATTTTGATTGATGGGAATTTTCATTATTTTTGTTTTGTCCTTGTTAATTTCAAGTCCTATTTTGCTAGCCAGTGAAGATAGGCTATCTGTTTTTTCTTGCATAGAATTCACATTGTTACTGATAAGAGTTATGTCATCAGCAAAATCAAGATCTTCTAGTTGGGTCCCATGTACCCAGTCAATACCTGTGTTACCTGCGCAGCAATTTTTCATTATGAAGTCTACTGTAATCCCAAAAAGTAAAGGAGACAGTATACATCCTTGTTTCCTGCTTGTTTCAATCTGGAACCATTCACTCATCTCTTCTTCTGTCTTGACTGTACAAACATATCCATTGTATAAGTCCTTAATGATGTTGACAGTTTTAAATGGTATTCCATATAGACTTAAAATTCTCCATAATGAATCTCTGTGTATGCTATCAAATGCCTTTTTAAAGTCTATGAAGTTCAGTATTAATGGTTTCTGTTTTTCAATATGTTCTTCAAGTATTATTCTTAGAGTAAAGATCTGGTTGAGACACCGCCTTTTTCAAAATCCTGCTTGTTCTTCTCTAATTGCATTATCCACTATATCTTTAAGTCTATTCAAAATGACCTTGCAAACTACTTTTGACACAACTGATATTAAGGTTACTCCTCTCCAATTGTTACAATCACTAAGGTTGCCTTTTTTTTTTGTATTTTCACAATGATTCCTTTTTTCCATTTAGAAGGGACCTTTTCTTCTTTCCAAATCTTGTTAAACATTCTCTGTAGTTGTCTCATGTTGCCACTATTGATAGTTTTTAGCATTTTAATCACATGCCACACATTATTTCAGACACACTGTAAGCAAGATGATGAAATCAGGAGCAGAAGTCATTTTGTCTACTGGAATTTGCAAAAAACCAGTAGTGTCACAGCAGTACAATAGAGTTTCCATATGTTTCAGAAAAAACATATACACCCACAATCTATCAATGGTATGGTATAGCTGTGAAGAGATGGGTTGCCTGTGTCCCACGAAACACAGTGGGCATCTGTCTATATCATATGAGAAGGTGGAGGAAATTTGTAGGGCATATAAATGCAGTCTAAGAAGATCACTTCAGTGAGGTAGTCATGAGATGCCGAAACCCAAGACAACACTGTGGGTGTGTTATGAAAGTACCTTTTCACTTGCCTGTTCAAACTAACAGGTTGTACACACTTTTACAAACAATGAATGAGGTATTAGACATCAAGTCTGTGTAGACTTTACAAGCAAGATTGAGGTGGATGGCTTGTTTGCCAACCAGGTACTTTTCAGGGACAAACTGATGTTTCATTCATGTGTCAAAGTGAACAGATTCATGAGAGCAGAAAACCCCCACCAGGTCACCGAGCATCAGCAGGATTCATCAAAGGTGAATGTCTTTTGTGAATTTCAGTCATCATCATCATCATCATCATCATCCGCTGTTGGTGAGATTCTTCAGCTGCCGTGTTCCTCCAGGCCAATGAAGAAAGGTGCATATGGGGTTGCCGTGCAGCACCACTGCGGAAAAGGTGGTTGAAAGGATAAAGCGAAGCAAACAGTCAAATCATGGCACCTCTGGTCTGGAGGTCGGCCACGTCCTGAGTGCAGTCATATCGGGTGAAATGCATGAACCGGCTTGTTCCAGAGGTTAAGACACTGCTGGCGAGACTCTTCGAATGCCGCGTGGAGTGAAGCTCCTCCTGGTCAAGGAAGAAAATGCGGAAAAGAAATAAAGGTTGCTGTGCAGCGCCGACATGAAAAGGTGGTGGAAAGGATAATGTGAAACTAAGGATAATGTGAAACTTAATCGGTATGTTCAGTGGTATTGCTGCGAGAGCTACACATACCACGGCGCCTCTGCTCTAGAGGCCAGCCACGTCCGAAATACACCTACACTGGTGAAATATGCCTAAACCGGCATGCACCAGGGGTGGAACTTGATGGCTAGACATGTCATACCACCTCCGCTCTAGAGGTCGGTCACGCCTGATATACACACATACTGGTGAATTATGCCTAAACTGGCTCACACCAGGGGTGAATCTTGAAGGCTATGCATGTCACAGTACCTCTGCTCTAGAGGTCGGTCACGTCCCAAACACACCCATGCTGGGATAATATGCCTAAACCGGCTCAACCCAGGGGTGGAAGTCACTAGTGGCGAGGATTCGTCCTCCTGGACAAAAGCTCCATCCTGGTCACAACTAAGAAGGGTAGTGTCCACGACCACAAAATGCTGAAGCTGGAGACACTGGACCAGGGCAGTCTAGATAGGCAACCACCTCTCACCCGGCGGGGATGTTTGTGTATCCTAATCACGCTGAGGTTTTCCGGCGAGAAACTCCAACTCTGGATTGAATGGGCAACCACCTCTCACCTGGCGGTGATACACGGGTATCTCAAAACACGTTGAGGTTTTCCGGTGAGAAGGTCCAACTCTAGACTAAACTGGTGCAACAAAAACCACGGTGTCACGCAATCCTGCTTCTGAGACCCACCAAGAATACAGGCTCAAGCCCTGCGATACTCTGAACCTCTTGTGGTCCTCTCGGGGATCCTGTGTGGTCCTTTCGGGGACCACACAGAGACCACGGGACTTAATGAGGACCACAGACGTAAATTCAGTAGGATCACAGGGCGGTCTTGGCGGTAGAAGTGAACGAAGAAGAAGAAGATGATCATCATCACCATGTGCTATGCTGACTGGGATTGATTATAATGCTTCTCAACAGTACCTGATCCTTCACGCAGGCCAACAGCTCAGTTGGTGATCTCCTCTCACACCATTTTATCTGACTATTCACTATCATTTATCTCGGCCTATTCCCCCCCCCCCCACCACCATTTCTTCCCTCTATTTTTCCTATTGTTATAATATTTTCAATACCCCCTCTTTTCACTGCATGTGCTGTGAAAGTACACTGTCTTTCTAACACTTTTTTGACAAGATTTTTTTGGCTCTCCAGCTCTTCTCGTATATTCTTCATCATCATCTTTGTTGTCCAGGGAATTTGCAACACTCTTCTATGAAACCACCACATTTCTACTGTTTTCAATGATCTTTGTGCAGACCTCCCTACTGTCCATGATTCACTTCATATATTAAGATATGTTCAATATAGCATTTTAGGACTTGTTTTCTAACAATTCAATTCAAGTGCCACGCCACGTGGCATAGGCGATCATTTCTCTCCAAAATTCCCTGTCTTTAGATGTGATTATGAGATATGGTTGTGACTTTCTTCCTAGCCACACTGACAGCCCATCCAGTAACTTTTCTCTCTCTGTGTGACTTTCTTCCTAGCCACACTGACAGCCCATCCAGTAACTTTTCTCTCTCTGTGTGACTTTCTTCCTAGCCACACTGACAGCCCATCCAGTAACTTTTCTCTCTCTGTGTGACTTTCTTCCTTGCCACACCGACAGCCCATCCAGTAACTTTTCTCTCTCTGTGTGACTTTCTTCCTAGCCACACTGACAGCCCATCCAGTAACTTTTCTCTCTCTGTGTGACTTTCTTCCTAGCCACACTGACAGCCCATCCAGTAACTTTTCTCTCTCTGTGTGACTTTCTTCCTAGCCACACTGACAGCCCATCCAGTAACTTTTCTCTCTCTGTGTGACTTTCTTCCTAGCCACACTGACAGCCCATCCAGTAACTTTTCTCTCTCTGTGTGACTTTCTTCCTAGCCACACTGACAGCCCATCCAGTAATTTTTCTCTCTCTGTGTGACTTTCTTCCTAGACACACTGACAGCCCATCCAGTAACTTTTCTCTCTCTGTGTGACTTTCTTCCTAGCCACACTGACAGCCCATCCAGTAATTTTTCCGTCTTCCTCTGCCTCTTCTTCCTTCAATTTTTCCAGTTGCCACAGTGTGTTCCAATTTTCCTCTTCTCAGGAAATGTCCTATAAATCTTGCTTGTTTGCTTCTGATCTTTGCTATAATTTGCTTTTTAACTCCAGCCTCTCTTAACTCTTTCTATACTTCGCGACACACTGTGTGACAATCTGGCGGACACTTTTTGCCTTGTGTACATGTCATGTGCTGGTAATGAATTGGGCTCTAAAAGTGAATTTAATCATACAATGCTTAAAATCTGGCTAAAACCGGTTGCAGAAATTCCTTCCAGCATGATACAAGCGTTAACACGAGGCCCTGCATGTGAATTGAGAGCCATGTTATGATACAAACATTAATTTTTAAAATATTTTTCTAAGCTTGTGGGCCACTGGCCATGGTGTTGCCATGTATTAGTGTATTGTAGGCTGTAAATTAACTGTAAATAAATAATTAATGTATATTTTATGTGAGGAAATGGTGTTGTGTAAAATTCTATTCAATTTGGATGTCACTGGACCCACTACAGAGGAAATTTGAGCAGGGTAGGAGAGAACATTTTTCATCATAATTTTCCATTTTCTCTTCTTAACTCTTCTCAATTCTTAGCTCATTTTTTCTGTTATATCTTATCTTATATCCTTCCCGTGCCGTTAAACGTCACATAGGGCTCGTAAAGTAGTTCGCCAATTTTTCCTGTCTTCGGCGAGTCTTTCAACCTCATCAAAGGATTTTATGCCTGTTAACTTGGCCTCTCTTAATAATGTCCTCTTCAGAGTTTCACGCGGTCTGCCTCTTTTTCTTCGGCTTGTTGTGTTCCACTTGATAGCTTGTTTTGGGATTCTCTGGTCATTTCTTCTCATCAAGTGACCAACATATGTCCATCTCCTTTTCCTGATCAGCCATGAGACTGGTTGTTGTTCAGTCATCTGTCTTATCTCTGCATTGTTCTTTAATTCATTCCACTTGATGCTGAGTATTTTCCTTAGGCATTTGTTTTCAAAAGAGTCTAATCTCTTTTCTATTTCTTTAGTTGTTTTCCAGCTTTCGCATGCATAAATGAGGGTGGATATTACATTTGAATTGAATAGTCTTAACTTGGTTTTTGTGCTTATAACTTTTGAATTCCATATGTTCTCAAGATTCTTGAAGATTGATGCTGCTTTTGCAATTCTGATCCTAACTTCCTTTCTAGTGTCACCATCCTGGTCTATGTAGCTGCCAAGGTATGCAAATTGATTGACTTCTTCAATATCTGTCTCTTTTATGTGTATTTTTCCATTTTGATTGATGGGAATTTTCATTATTTTTGTTATGTCCTTGTTAATTTCAAGTCCTATTTTGCTAGCCAGTGAAGATAGACTATCTGTTTTTTCTTGCATGGAATTCACATTATTACTGATAAGAGTTATGTCATCAGCAAAATCAAGATCTTCTAGTTGGGTCCCATGTACCCAGTCAATACCTGTGTTACCTGTGCAGCATTTTTTCATTATGAAGTCTATTGTAATCCCAAAAAGTAAAGGAGACAGTATACATCCTTGTTTCACACCTGTTTCAATCTGGAACCATTCACTCATCCCTTCTTCTGTCTTGACTGCACAACCATATCCACTGTATAAGTCCTTAATGATGTTGACAATTTTAGATGGTATTCCATATAGACATAAAATTCTCCATAATGAATCTCTGTGTATGCTATCAAATGCCTTTGTAAAATCTATGAAGTTCAGTATTAAAGGTTTCTGCTTTTCAATATGTTCTTCAAGTATTATTCTGAGAGTAAAGATCTGGTCGAGACAGCTTCTCCCTTTTCGAAATCCTGCTTGTTCTTCTCTCATTGCATTATCCACTATATCTTTGAGTCTATTCAAAATGACCTTGCAAAATACTTTTGACACAACTGATATTAAGGTTACTCCTCTCCAGTTGTTACAATCACTAAGGTTGCCCTTTTTTGGTATTTTAACAATGATTCCTTTCTTCCAATTAGAAGGGACCTTTTCTTCTTTCCAAATCTTGTTAAACATTCTCTGTAGTTGTCTCATGTTGTCACTATTGATAGCTTTTAGCATCTCGGCTGTTATTTCATCTTCACCTGCAGCTTTGTTGTTAGCCATTAAATTCACTGCTGTTTCAATTTCATGCAATTTAATTTCATCTAGGTTGACATTTAGTTGTGGGGCTGGTAAGTCAGTTTCAAGGTTTAACAATTCTTTTGGGTGTGGTCGATTGAGTATTTCTTGGAAGTGTTCAGCCCATCTTTGCTTTTGGTCTTTATTTGATGTTAATAGTGTTCCAGTTTTGCTAAGGATTGGTCTTTCTTTAGATGTAATAGTACCTGTTAGCCTCTTTTGTATGTTATATAAAGTTTTGCTGTCTTCTGTTTTTGCTGCTTTTTCTGCCTCTTTTGCCATATTGTCTATGTATTCTCTTTTATCCCTTCTAGCTGAACTTTTTACTTTCTTGTCTATGTCTTTGTATTTTGCTTTTGCCAAATCTCTTTCATGATCTGCTTTTGCATTCAACATGTCTAATTTGACTGCTCGTCTTTCATGTATATATTTGGTTTTTCCAATCCAGTGCTTACTTTTGCTGCTGTGATTATGGCTGTGCTGTAAGAATTCCATAACTCATCTATACCTATCTCCTCAACTTCCCTGGGTGTTTTGGAATGATTGGCAAGTTCCTGATTGAAATTAATGTTAGTATTTTCTTCTTGTAGGCTGTGGCTGTTTATCTTTCTGTGTACTGATTTCTTGTGTTGACTTTTCAATTTTAGTTTTATTTTCCCTATGCACAGGTTGTGATCACTGTTGACATCTGCACCCCTATAAGCCCTTACATCCATGAGAGATGTTCTGTATTGCTTTCTAATACAAAAATGGTCTATCTGGTTTCTAGTTCTATCATCTGGAGATATCCATGTTGTTTTATGTATCTCTTTGTGTGGGAATATTGTGCCTCCAATGACCATGCCCTCTGTTAGACATACTTCAATTAATCTTGTTATATACTAATATATTAATATAAATTTCATTAGAAAAACAATATACAACTTTTCCTATTAAAAAAAATGCATAATATGTCATACTGCAAATCAGACTATGCCTTTGTGATCCTTCTAAATGTGACAACCATCTAATTCTACGTTAAGAAATTTACCCCATTGAGATGACCATTGGTCATTTGAGAGAAAAACTCCCAGTACACAAACAGTTAGGACTTCTTCATTGGTTTTCTTGGGTGTCCATGGTACCTTCAAAATCCTTCTTATAAACCACATCTCTATGGCCTCTATTTCTCGTTGTACTCTCATTCATAGATCATGCTTCACATCCATAAAACAAAATTGGCTCGATGTAACATTTAAGTACTAGGAATCTTGTTTTCTAACATTCATTGATAAAGATATGTTGCATAATATATTTCTCACTCTCTGTGACTATTCATACAGTCAAATCTGCTTGATGTCACACTGTCAGACCTCAAAATATAGTGACTTTAAGTGGAATTGACATTAAGCGCGGTCCATTACAAGGGTTTTAACTGGGCCAGTGTGTGTGTGTGTGCGTGTGTGGGGGTCCATTACAAGGGTTTTAACTGGGCCAGTGTGTGTGTGTGCGTGTGTGGGGGTCCATTACAAGGGTTTTAACTCAGCCAGTGTGTGTGGGGGTACATTACAAGGGTTTTAACTAGGCCAGTGTGTGTGTGCGTATGTGGGGGTCCATTACAAGGGTTTTAACTAGGCCAGTGTGTGTGCATGTGTGGGGGTACATTACAAGGGTTTTAACTAGGCCAGTGTGTGTGTGCGTGTGTGGGAGTTCATTACAAGGGTTTTAACTAGGCCAGTGTGTGTGCGTGTGTGGGGGTCCATTACAAGGGTTCTAACTAGGCCAGTGTGTGTGTGAATGTGTGGGGGTCCATTACAAGGGTTTTAACTAGGCCAGTGTGTGTGTGCGTGTGTGGTGGTCCATTACAAGGGTTTTAACTAGGCCAGTGTGTGTGCGTGTGTGGGGGTCCATTACAAGGGTTTTAACTAGGCCAGTGTGTGTGTGGGGGGGGTACATTACAAGGGTTTTAACTGCGCAAGTGTGTGTGTGCGTGTGTGGGGGTACATTACAAGGGTTTTAACTGGGCCAGTGTGTGTGTGTGCATGTGTGGGGGTCCATTACAAGGGTTTTAACTGGGCCAGTGTGTTTGTGTGTGTGTGTGTGGGTGGGTGGAGGGGGGTCCATTACAAGGGTTTTAACTGGGCCAGTGTGTGTGTATGCGTGTGGGTGGGTGGAGGGGGGTCCATTACAAGGGTTTTAACTGGGCCAATGTGTGTGTGTGGGTGGAGGAGGTCCATTGCAAGGGTTTTAACTGGGCCAGTGTGTGTGTGCGTGTGTGGGTGGGTGGTCCATTACAAGGGTTTTAACTGGGCCAGTGTGTGTGCATGCGTCTGTGGGTAGGTGGAGGGGGTCCATTACAATGGTTTTAACTGGGCCAGTGTGTGTGTGTGTGCGTGTGTGGGAGGGAGGTCCATTACAAGGGTTTTAACTGGGCCAGTGTGTGTGCATGCGTGTGTGGGTGGGTGGAGGGGGTCCATTACAAGGGTTTTAACTGGGCCAGTGTGTGTGCATGTGCGTGTGTGAGTGGGTGAATGGGGTCAATTACAAGGGTTTTAACTGGGTCAGTGTGTGTGTGCGTGTGTGGGTGGGTGGAGGCGGGTCCATTACAAGGGTTTTAACTGGGCCAGTGTGTGTGCGTGTGTGGGTGGGTGGAGGGGGGTCCATTACAAGGGTTTTAACTGGGCCAGTGTGTGTGTGTATGCTTGTGTTGGTGGGTGGAGGGGGTAATGGTTTTAATTGGGCCAGTGTGTGTGTATGCTTGTGTGTGCGTGTGGGGGGTACATTACAAGGGTTTTAACTGGGCCAGTGTGTGTGTGTGCGTGTGTGGGTGGGTGGAGGGGGTCCATTACAAGGGTTTTAACTGGGCCAGTGTGGGTGGGTGGGGTCCATTACAAGGGTTTTAACTGGGCCAGTGTGTGTGCATGTGTGAGTGGGTGGAGGGGGGTCCATTACAAGGGTTTTAACTGGGCCAGTGTGTGTGTATGCGTGTGGGTGGGTGGAGGGGGTCCATTACAAGGTTTTAACTGGGCCAGTGTGTATGCATGTTTGGGTGGGTGGAGGGGGGTCCATTACAAGGGTTTTAACTGGGCCAGTGGGTGGGTGGAGGGGGGTACATTAAAAGGGTTTTAACTGGGCCAGTGTGTGTGCATGTGTGGGTGGGTGGAGGCGGGTCTATTACAATGGTTTTAACTGGGCCAGTGTGTGTGTGTGCGTGTGTGGGTGGGTGGAGGGGGTCCATTACAAGGGTTTTAAATGGGCCTGTGTGTGTGTGTGGGTGGGTCCATTACAAGGGTTTTAACTGGGCCAGTGTGTGTGCGTGTGTGGGTGGGTGGAGGGGGTCCATTACAAGGGTTTTAACAGGGCCAGTGTGTGTATGCGTGTGGGGTGGGTGGAGGGGGTCCATTACAAGGGTTTTAACTGGGCCAGTGTGTGTGTGTGTGTGTGTGGGGGTGGGTCTAGCGGGTCCATTACAAGGGTTTTAACTGGGCCAGTGTGTGTGTGTATGCGTGTGTGGGTGGGTGGAGGGGGTCCATTACAAGGGTTTTAACTGGGCCAGTGTGTGTGCGTGTGCGTGTGTGGGTGGGGTCCATTACAATGGTTTTAACTGGGCCAGTGTGTGTGCATGTGTGGGTGGGTGGGTGGGGTCCATTACAAGGGTTTTAACTGGGCCAGTGTGTGTGTGTGCATGTGTGGGTGGGTGGAGGGGGTCCATTACAATGGTTTTAACTGAGCCAGTGCGTGTGTGTGCGTGTGTGTGCGTGTGTGGGGGTACATTACAAGGGTTTTAACTGGGCCAGTGTGTGTGTGTGCATGTGTGGGTGGGTGGAGGGGGTCCATTACAAGGGTTTTAACTGGGCCAGTGTGTGTGCATGTGTGGGTGGGTGGGGTTCATTACAAGGGTTTTAACTTGGCCAGTGTGTGTGCATGTGTGAGTGGGTGGAGGGGGGTCCATTAAAAGGGTTTTAACTGGGCCAGTGTGTGTGTATGCGTGTGTGGGTGGGTGGAGGGGGTCCATTACAAGGTTTTAACTGGGCCAGTGTGTATGCATGTGTGGGTGGGTGGAGGGGGGTCCATTAAAAGGGTTTTAACTGGGCCAGTGGGTGGGTGGAGGGGGGTCCATTAAAAGGGTTTTAACTGGGCCAGTGTGTGTGCATGTGTGGGTGGGTGGAGGGGGGTCTATTACAATGGTTTTACCTGGGCCAGTGTGTGTGTGTGCGTGTGTGGGTGGGTGGAGGGGGTCCATTACAAGGGTTTTAAATGGGCCTGTGTGTGTGTGTGGGGGGTCCATTACAAGGGTTTTAACTGGGCCAGTGTGTGTGTGCGTGTGTGGTGGGTGGAGGGGGTCCATTACAAGGGTTTTAACAGGGCCAGTGTGTGTATGCGTGTGTGGGTGGGTGGAGGGGGTCCATTACAAGGGTTTTAACTGGGCCAGTGTGTGTGTGTGTGTGTGTGGGGGTGGGTCTAGCGGGTCCATTACAAGGGTTTTAACTGGGCCAGTGTGTGTGTGTATGCGTGTGTGGGTGGGTGGAGGGGGTCCATTACAAGGGTTTTAACTGGGCCAGTGTGTGTGCGTGTGCGTGTGTGGGTGGGGTCCATTACAATGGTTTTAACTGGGCCAGTGTGTGTGCATGTGTGGTGGGTGGGTGGGGTCCATTACAAGGGTTTTAACTGGGCCAGTGTGTGTGCGTGTGTGTGCGTGTGTGGGTGGGTGGAGGGGGTCCATTACAATGGTTTTAACTGAGCCAGTGTGTGTGTATGCTTGTGTGTGCGTGTGTGGGGGTACATTACAAGGGTTTTAACTGGGCCAGTGTGTGTGTGTGCATGTGTGGGTGGGTGGGGGGTCCATTTCAAGGGTTTTAACTGGGCCAGTGTGTGTGCATGTGTGGGTGGGTGGGGTTCATTACAAGGGTTTTAACTTGGCCAGTGTGTGTGCATGTGTGAGTGGGTGGAGGGGGGTCCATTAAAAGGGTTTTAACTGGGCCAGTGTGTGTGTATGCGTGTGTGGGGGGTGGAGGGGGTCCATTACAAGGTTTTAACTGGGCCAGTGTGTATGCATGTGTGGGTGGGTGGAGGGGGGTCCATTAAAAGGGTTTTAACTGGGCCAGTGGGTGGGTGGAGGGGGGTCCATTAAAAGGGTTTTAACTGGGCCAGTGTGTGTGCATGTGTGGGTGGGTGGAGGGGGGTCTATTACAATGGTTTTACCTGGGCCAGTGTGTGTGTGCGTGTGTGGGTGGGTGGAGGGGGTCCATTACAAGGGTTTTAACTGGGCCAGTGTGTGTGTATGCGTGTGTGGGAGGGAGGTCCATTACAAGGGTTTTAACTGAGCCAGTGCGTGTGTGTGCGTGTGTGGGTGGGGGGTCCATTACAAGGGTTTTAACTGGGCCAGTGTGTGTGTGTGTGTGTGTGTGTGTGTGTGTGTGGGTGTTGGGGTCCATCCAGCCCAAATTTTCTACATTAAATACATAACAAACAGCCAAAGCTATCATCATCGGACACAGAATGTACTAATCACGAAATGTAGTAAGTCTTAATCTTACAGTATAGATAACACTAAAATCAAGCAGCATCTGACTTGCCAGCAGTAGTAGTAAAAAAAAAAATGTGTGGTTTTGCGCTGTGTAGTGATAACTTGTCTACTAATCAGACATGTTAGGCATGTTACTGCATCTGTTAAGCGATCTTCAGTTCGTTTGCCACCGTGTCACTTCTAATCATGAAAGCATTATGTTCTGTTCAGTAGCAGTTCATAAAACGAGTCTGTTCCATCCAGGTCAAAAATGTCATCTGGGCTGTATGCATCCAAAATTTTTGGCAAAGCGCGAAATCAAATCATTAATGACATCAGTGTAAACTCAGGCCACTTTATCTGAAGTGATCTTAAATATTATGTTGTAGCATTTTTTTTAAGTGCTCAAGAAACAATGACCCAAAAGAAGCCAGATTTTAATCACGAAAGGGTGGCCATGGTAAGCCTTTCATTCACACCACCTGAGTTTTGATAGAAGAAAAACAATGACCCAAAAGAAGCCAGATTTTAATCACGAAAAGGTGGCCGTGGTAAGCCTTTCATTCACACCACCTGAGTTTTGACACCCACATGTTCGAAAGGTTGATGCGGCAGATGCTCGGTCGGTGATTAAATGGCCAGCCCTTCTTTGATGAGTCGTGAAGATGATAACGCTTTCTGATATATTTATAGTTTATACTAGCCCAGTTTGTGATACAAGGCGGGGTCTTTAACTCCTCTGGATGCAAAAATACTGTGACAGTAACCGATCTGTGGGAATAAGTGGGGTGATATTAACAGGAGTAAAGCCCATTAATTACTTATGGGAGGTGGGCCTGTATACAAATTTTTGTGACAATACGCAGGTTTGACATAAAGCGATGTGATATTAAGACTGTATCTCTATCATGCTCTTTGTTTTATTGGTTGATATTTTCCATTTTTATTTTCAACCCGAATCATTGCTACCTGATTCCAGCATAGATATTGTACAATTCTCAGGTCTTTGCCATCTATGTTTATGTCTTCAAGCATTTTAATAATCTCATCATGTTTCCCTTTGTTGAATGCCTTGATGTAATCAATGGAACAGGTTTACTGGCATTTCTTCTTGGACGAATCTGGTATTGGTATGTCCTACCATAGTATATTAACTGACTGACTGATGTATCACCTTCAGGAAGACAAACAATTCATTTTTCAGCAAGATGGGGCTCCTATGCACTGGCATCAAGATGTGTATGCCTTTTTAAATGCTAATCTGCCTAGCTGATGGATTGGAAGAGCTGGTAAAAATGAATAACATCTGTTCTGGCGGCCCCTTAGATCTTGTGACCTGACACTTTATGGCTTCTTCTTGAAAGGATACATTAAAGACAATGTTTATGTACCCTTACTTGCACAGAATAGTCTGAAGCAGCAAATCATGAAAGTCATCACCTCTATTATTCCAGATATGCTTCACAAAACCTGAGAGTAACTCAGTTATTGCACTGATATTTGCTGGTAACACACAATAATTAGTGCATGAGTATATAACTATACACAGAGCCACTGCAGTAAAGCTATGATACCAAAATGGAAAAAAAGCAGGAACAGTTTTATTACATAATGAGTACACTCATGTACTCATTAAGTAATAAAACTGTTCCTACTTTTTCTTCCTAGTTTATACATTTTGACATTTGCTAAGGGTGGTGATGCTAAAACTTTCAGAATTCTCTACATAAAACAACATACAATTTCTCAATGTAGCTGCATTTTTCTTCCTACATCAGTCCCTGCAAAGTAAAAGGAATTTTGGTGGGCCTCTCTGGGTCATGGCTCCTATAGGTATTGTGAGTTGATGCTTTTTTTTTTTTTTTGTCCCATCCCAGAATTGAACCCATGATCTTACAATTGGTACTACACTTCGAAATGCATCTTTGCGATTTAACTAAGTAGGTCGGGTATCAGTTGTGTCAAACTTTATATGGAAACGTAAGCTCGATCATTATTAGTTCCTATTTTGCTATGAGGTACACTATAATGTCCAGTCGCATTCCAAGACATTCTCTACTGTAGAGAGCAGAACAACAACACAACTCCTTCAGATCATCAGAGGAAGCACGGTGGGCCCCCCCCCTCCCAGATGAGGGTTTTGGCCCTATTAAATTCCTGACACTCTAAGTGGGGTTGGCCCCTCTGGGTCATGACTCCCAGAGGTCTTGTGAGTTGCTTTTTTTTTTTTTTTGTCCTGTTCTGGAATTGAACCCATGATCTTCCAAATGGCACTGCACTTCGAAGTACATCTTAGTGATTTTGGTAAGGAGGACCACTATTAGTCGTGACAAAACTTTTGCTTTATTGATTACACAAAAGCTTTTGACAGAGTTAGACATTAAAATATGATACAGATGCTAGAAAAACTGAATACAGGTGGTAAAGATATGAGAATTATTAAGAATATGTACTGAAAGCAAAGAGCAGCAAAAGAAGTGAACAATAACATAGGTGAGTATCAGGATATAAAATGAGGCATAAGACAAGGGTACATACTGTCACCTGATCTATTCTCATTATACAATGAAAACACTATGAAGGGCATTAAAAATGTGAAAAGAATTAAAACTGGGGGCCATAATTTTCATAACCTGAGATATACAGATGACACTGTTCTAACAGCAGAAAGAGAAAGCAAGTTGTAGAAACTTGTGAACAAGATTACTGAAGAGAACAATAAAAGAGGCCTAGAGCTAAACAGCAACAAGAAACAATGTTAATATTGAAAACAAGAAAAATACCAAAGTGCAACATCCTTTCAAATTGGATGACACTTACACAAGTAAATAAATTCAGTTACCTTGGCACAATAATTACAGCTGATGGCAAGTGCACAGATGAAATAACATCACGAATAGGAAAGGCAAAGGCAACTTTCTTTGATATAAAGAAGATACAAACAAATAAGAAAATGTCCCTAAAAGTGAGGAAAAGAATATTATAGTGCTATAGATCTTGCTAGATGGTTATGAAACTGACAGTCAACAAAAAAGATAAAAAACTGGAAGCAACAGCAATATGGTTTTGGTGAAAGATGCAACAAATACCCTGGATAGACAGAAAAACAAATGAAGAGGTCCTCAAAGAAATTTCAGAACAATAAAAACTAGTTAAAATCATAAGAAAAAGATCCACAGTGTCATGCAGTTCTGCTTCTGTGACTCACCAAGTATATAACCCCAAGCCCCCTTGATGCTTTGAGCCTCCATCCTAAATGAGACACTTATCTTGAGGACCATTCATTCATTCATTTGCATGTCCCTTGCGGAACTTTGCCTCCCAAACAGCACTCCTGTAGGCCTCTTGGTTGTGAGCAAGATGGCCTGCTGCTGCTGCGTCCATTTGCAGATCGTCAACGATTTCTTGCAGCAATCTTCGTTTTGGTCTTCCTCTTTTTCTTGTTCCCATTATGTATCCTTCCAATACGGTCTTCTCTAAATTATCATGACGTTTAATGTGTCCAATCTCGAGGACCACAGGAGTAAATTCAGTAGCAGCATGAGGTGATCTTGCTGGTAGAAGCGATAGAAGAAGAAGAAGAAGAAGAAACAGATAAGAAAAAGATAATCAAGATTTTTTGGACAAGTTGGAGAACCTAGTAATGACTGAAAAATTAAAGGGAAAAAGGAAGAGAGGGAAGCCAAGAGAAAAATATCTCAACGGGCTGACCAAGTAGCATGAAGAATAAAAACATTTGAATTAATTAGAAATAAAATATTAAACAGGCTATTCGTACTGTACAATATAACTGTTCTATTAAATAAGCTTTTTTTTTTCAAGTGTAACATATAACTGTCGTATTAAATAAGCTACATGTACTGTACAATACAAATGTTGTATTAAAACAGCTACGTGTACTGTACAATATAACTGTTGCATTAAAATAGCTACGTGTACTGTACAATATCTTCTGGAAATATACCAAGAAACCCAAGCAGCAATCATGGAAAGTCAAATAGGAAAAAGATCTGGTGGTGAGGCCCCCAGGCCAGATAGATCTAATTTTAACACTGAGGAAGAGTGTGAGGCAGAGGTCAGTACTAGTAATTGTGATGACGGACAAAATCCTGACAGTGTTACTAAGGAAAACCCCTGCATCAAACTAAAAAGAAAAATAAGAGTAGGAACATGGAATGTAAGAAGTATGTATGAGGGAAAATATCAAGTAATAAGTGACAAGATGAAAAGAACGGGGATACACATTTTGGGAATCTGTGAACATCGATGGAAAAGATCAGGACACTTTAAGAGCGAGAATGATAATATTTTTATATACTCTGGTGGAGAAGTAGGAGGAAAGAATGGAGTGGTTTTTTATTTGGACAAATCAACATCAAAAGCATTACTAGGCTACAATCCAGTAACTGATAGAATCCTAACAATCAGACTTAATGGCATTCCTAGAAATGTAACAATCATTCAGATATATGCATCTACATCAGCAGCAGAAGAAGAGGAAGTAGAAAACTTTTATAACACACTGCAAATGACAATAGACCAGGTACGGAAAAATGATATTGTATTAATAATGGGTGATTTTAATGCAAAAATCGGTACAGAAAGGGCAGAAGACAAAGGACATGTTGTAGGGAAATTTCATAGGACATAGAAATGAGGCAGGTGACAATCTAATGGCGTTTTGCATGGAAAATGAGCTAATGATCGCTAACACAGTTTTTAAACCACTGCCAAAAACGGGTAACCTGAAATTATGCACAAACTACAGAACTATTGGCCTGATTAGTCATGCCAGTAAAATTCTGTTAAAAATCATAATGGGTAGACTTCGTAATAAAATAGAAGAAGAAGTCAATATGGTCCAAGCTGGTTTCAGGTAAGGAAGAGGATGAAGACATCATATATTCAATCTAAGATTAATAACAGAGAAATGCAGAGAGTTTAATGTGAATCTATATTTATCCTTTATAGACTACCAAAAGGCATTTGATTGTGTACAACACCAGAAACTTTGGGAAATAATGGAAAAAATGGGATTTCCAACACATATGATACAATTAACATCACTGCTGTATCTAGACCAACAAGCAGCAGTAAGAATAAATGGTGAAACAACAACTTGGTTTGACATAAAACAAGGGGTCCGTCAGGGGTGCATATTGTCACCCTACTTATTTAACTTGTATACTGAAAATATAATGAGGTATGTTAGAAAAGATGTAGACAAAGAATATTACGATGCCATAAGAATTGGAGGTTATGAAATACCAGAGATTAGATATGCTGATGACACAGTGTTACTATCCACAACACAAAAAGGAATGGAAAAACTAATTATGTCAGTCCGTAAGAACAGCGAAGAGCAGAACCTCTTAATGCGAAGAAAACTAAAGTGATGACAACTGACAAATAAAACAAGGCAGCTGAAATATATATCAATGAGGAAAAATTGGAAGAAGTGGAGAGTTTTGAATATCTTGGATCACTGCTAACTAATAATGGAGATACAATGAGGGAAATTAAAAGGAGGACATCTATTGCTCTTCAGAAACTAAAACAAATAAAGAATCTGTGGAGAGGAACAGACAGAACTACAAAAATAAGATTTTTAAGGGCACGCATCTTTCCCATGGCAACATATGCCTGTGAGACCTGGACACTTAACAAAACAGCTGAGAAACACATAAATGCCTTTGAATGTAAATGCTACAGAAGAGTTCTTCAAATATCGTGGACACAAAAAATAACAAATATATCTATACTACAAGAGCTTAATATTGAAGAATGCTGGCTAGTAAAGAGGATTAAAGAGAGAAAACTTAAATATTTTGGACACATTAAACGTCATGATAATTTAGAGAAGACGGTATTGGAAGGATACATAATGGGAAAAAGAAAAAGAGGAAGACCAAAATGAAGATTGCTGCAAGAAATCGTTGACGATCTGCAAATGGACGCAGCAGCAGCAGGCCATCTTGCTCACAACCGAGAGGCCTACAGGAGTGCTGTTTGGGAGGCAAAGTTCCGCAAGGGACATGCAAATGAATGAATGAATGAACTGTACAATATAAATGTTGTATTAAATAAGCTATGTGAACTGTACAACATAACTGTTGTATTAAATAAGCTACATGAACTGTACAGTATAACTGTTGCATTTCATAAGCTACATGTACTGTACAATATAACTGTTGTATTAAAAAGCTAAGTGTACTGTACAATATAAATATTGTATTAAAAAAGCTATGTGAACTGTACAATATAACTTGTATCAAATAAGCTACATGTACTGTACAATATAAACTGTCCAATTAAATAAACTGTTTGTACTGGAAAATAAACCTATTTTATTAAATGTATTCTGTCCATCTATCTAGCATTTCCCCTGTGCCCATTAATTTGCAGATTTAATAGACAGATGGACAGAATACATAGATCACTTATATAGTGGGGAAAGATCTGAATGATCACCAGACACAAACTAAGAAGGACCACCTAATCTTGAATAAGAAATTGTAGACACTATGGAACACATGAACAAAGGAAGGCAAATGGACCAGACAATATTGCAATTGAAGAAATAAAAGCTCTCAGGGAATTTGGCATGAAATTTTTACAAAACTTTTAAATGACATTTACAACAATGGACACGCACCAAACGATATGCTGACATCCACCTCTACAGTCCTGCCAAAGAAAACAGGTGCACAAGAAAGTGAAGAACATCAAACTGTCATTTTATCATGTTATATTAAGAAACTGCTCTTAAGAAAAATAATGAGAAGGATGGGACAAAATGTTAAACGGATAGCAGATGAAAAATGTGGCTTTTCTGAAGGCAAAGGAATGCAAAATGCAATATATGAACTGAGAACACTAACAGAAAGAGCATTAGAGGTACATGAAGATATATACCTATGTTTTATTACTACACCAAAGCATTTGACAAGGTAAAACATGAGGAAATGATGAAGATGCTTGAAGACATACACATTAATGGGAAAGATCTAAGAATAATAAAAAAAAACCAAAAATCAGCCATCAAGATAAACAACAAAGTAGGCAAATTTCAGAGCATCAAGAAGGGAATAAGACAAGGATGTGTACTGGCCCTGGATCTGTTTTCTCTCTACAGTGAGAATATTATGAGAGCCATTACTGACAAACCTGGGATAAAAGTTGGAGGACATAGCGTCAACAACCTGGTATACGCTGACAACACAGTCCTGACAGCAGACAGTGAAAAAGATCTACAAGAGCTCCTAGATATAGCAGTAGTAGAATGTGAATATAAAGGACTATCACTGAACAGTAAGAAAACAGAAACAATAGTCATGTACAGAAAGAAATCTGTACCAGTGTGCAACATAACAATCAAAGGAATAACATTAAAACAAGTGCATAAATTCAAGTATCTTGGTACAAAGATAACATCAGATGGTAGGTGTACTACAGAAGTCAAAACAGAATATGGCAGGCAAAGGTAGCTTTTCAGAAAATAAAATCCATTTTGTGCAGTCCATCTTTGTCAATAGATACAAGGAAAAGAGTCTTTAAATGCTACATCGACTCAGTACTACATAGTATATATCTTCATGTACCTCTAATGCTCTTTCTGTTAGTGTTCTCAGTTCATATATTGCATTTTGCATTCCTTTGCCTTCAGAAAAGCGAACCATGGTCACTAACAAAAACAACTAAACCATCAGTGGCAACTAAAATGTGGCTCCTACAAAGAATGTTAAGAATATCATAGACAGCCAAAATAACAAAAGAAGAATACTTAAGGAAAGTCACTGAAAAATAAACCTTAATTAACACACTATGAGGGAGACAGTCAATGTTTATTGGCTTTATAATGAGAAGAGGAGGGATAGAAAATACCATGACAACAGGAACAATTAGAGGCAGGAAAGGGAGAGGTAGACCAAGAGAGAAGATCTTAGACAGCTTTACAAAATGGCATGGGAGAGGCACAACAACAGAAATGATGAATAATATGAAGGATTGGAAACTGTGGAGAGACATGGTCCCCAATGGCTCCAGGCACGGATGATGATGATGATTCTATTAAATATGCCATTTGTATTATAGCTTATAACAGTTTTATTAAATAACCTATTTGTACTGTAGCTTTTAAATGTTATACTGAACAGGTATTTTGTAGTGTTAAATATTTCTGTTCTTAGGTGTTCTGAAGTCCAGGAAAATGCTGAAACTGGAGTGCACAAAATCTCCTACAGTTCTACATAAAAGACTGTTAATCTCTACTACATGTATTTACTGTATTCTCTGTATGGTAATGCTAATATCTGCTGCTGTATTTTCTGTACTCTCTGGTAATGTTAATCTTGTAGCAGTATAGTAGAATAAGTACAGAGTGATTGGGAAAACCCGATACTCTGTTGTCGCTGGGACAGAAAAAAGCACAGTGCAGCTCTTAATCTGGCAGACGACAGGGGCTAGCAGATGACAAGGACCAGCAGAAGTGAGAAATATTTTAAAAAACAGAAGAAAGAGTTGTGTTTTGTGTGCTGTTTGAGATAGACATAAATTCTTACATCTTACACCCTTCCCATGCCGTTAAACATCACATAAGACTCGCATTGTTGTTTGCCAAGTTTTCCTATTCTTGGCGAGTCTTTCAACTTCATCAGGGATGTTATGCTCACTAAACACATTCTCTTAACAATGTCCTCTTTAGAGTTTCACTTGGTCGACCTCTTTTTCTTTGGCCTGTTGTGCTCCACTTGATAGCTTGTTTTAGTATTCTCTGATTGTTTCTTCTCATCACGTGGCCTACATATGTCCATCTTCTTTTTCTGATCACCCATGAGACAGGTTGGTGTTTGTTCATCTGTCTTATCTCTGCATTGTTCTTGAATTCTTCCACTTTATACCAAGTATTTTCCTTAGGCATTTGTTTTCAAAAGAGTCTAATTTGTTGTCTGTTTCTTTAGTTGATTTCAGCTTTTGTATGCATAAATGAGGGTGGATATCACATTTGAATTGAATAATCTTAATTTGGTTTTTGTGCTTATAACTTGAATTCCATATGTTCTAAAGATTTTTGAAAGACAATGCTGCCTTTGCAATTTGAATTATAACTTCTTTCCTGGTGCCACCATCTTGGTCCATGTAGCTGCTGAGGTATGCAAAATGGTTTACTTCCTCAACAACTGTTCCTTCTACATATATTTTTCCTTCTTGATTAATGAGAAGTTTCATTATTTTTGTTTTGTCTTTGTTTATGTCAAGACCTATTCTGTCAACCAAGGAAGACAGGGAATCTGTTTTTTTCTGCATCAATTTCACATTGTCACTGATAAGAGTTATGTCATCTGCAAAATCAAGATCTTCTATTTGGTCCCATGTACCCAATCCATGCCACTTTTTCCTGTACAGCATTTTTTCATCATCAAGTCTATGGCAAGATAATAAATATCCCTGTTTCACGCCTGTTTCAATGTGAAACCATTCGCTTATTCCTTCTTCTGTCTTGACTGCACAGATATATCTGTTGTAGAGATCTCTAATGATGTTGACAATTTTAGATGGTATTCCATATAGTCTTAAAATTCTCCACAGTGAATCTCTCTGTATGCTATCAAATGCTTTTTTAAAGTCTATGAAGTTCAGGATTAACGGTTTCTGCTTTTCAATATGTTCTTCAAGTGCTATTCTTAGAGTAAAGATCTGGTCGAGACAGCTTCTCCTTTTTTTGAAATTCTGCCTGTTCTTCTCTCATTGCAGTATCCACTACATCCTTAATTCTATTCAGAATCACTTGACAAAACACCTTTGACACAACTGATAGTAAGGTTACACCACTCCAGTTATTGCAGTCACTGAGGCTGCCTTTTTTGGGTATTTTAACAATGATTTCCTTTTTCCATTTAGAAGGGACCTTTTCTTTTTTCCAAATGTTATTAAACATTCTTTGTAGTTGGCTCATATTGTCACTGTTAACAGCTTTTAACATTTTGACTGTTATTTCATCTTCACCTGCAGCTTTGTTGTTAGCCATTAGATTCAGTGCTGTTTCAATTTTCATTTGGTGTAACTTCATCTAAGCTGACATTTAGTTGTGGGACTGGTAAATCGATTTCAAGATTTATTAATTCAGTTGGGTGTAGTCAGTTAAGTATGTCTTGGAAGTGTTCAGCCCATCTTTGCTTTTGGTCTTTACCTGATGTTAATAGGTTGCCTGTTTTGCTAAAGACTGGTCTTTCTCTGGAGATAATAGCACTTGTTAGCTTCTTCTGTATGTTATATAGAGTTTTGCTGTCTCTTGTTTTTGCTGCATTTTCTGCTTCTTTTGCCATATTGTCCATATATTCTCTTTTGTCATTTCTAGCTGAACTTTTTTCTTTATTGTCTAGTTCTCTGTATGTTGCTTTTGCTAAAACTTTCTCAACATCTGTCTTTATATTCAACGTGGCTAAATTGGCTGCTCTTCTTTCATGTATGTATTTCCATGTGTTATCTGATATCCGTGCTTTTCTGCTTGATGACTGCAGTCCAGCACTTGCTTTTGCTGCCATAATTATGGCTGTGCTGTATGAATTCCATAATTCATCTATATCTGTTTCATCTACCTCTTTGCGTGGTGCGAAATGTTTGTAAGTTACAGACTGAAATTACTGTTGGTATTTTCTTCTTGTAGCCTACGACTGTTGTAGACTAGATTGTATTAGGATATTATGAAGGCAACAGCAGTCTGCCAGGAACATATATCGTGTCATGGAGATGGAAATTATGTCCAGTCTTGTGTCCATGGATTTTGTTGATGCATTTGTCATTCTCGTCATATTGTTCATTGACTCATCATTACCCTGCACATCATTAAAGTTATTTCAACTGTAAAGTTGTTGCTTCTGTATCATTATTTCCACTGAGAGAGAATGGACTTGGGAGTAAGTAAGTCTGCGAGGTGAATAACAAACCAGACACAAAACAATGTAGAACAGTCGAAGATAAAATGAGATAAAATCTTAATGGTCATATTTACAGTTTACAATAGTAGAAATTTACAGAGAGATGAATAACTATATGCAACAAGTTACATCTATACATAAGCAGACGTGTAGAAGAGAGGAATCCTGCTTTAATCTCCACTACAAGTATTTGATGTATTGTCTGTATGGTAATGTTAAACTCTACTACAAGTATTTGATGTATTGTCTGTATGGTAATGTTAATCTCCACTACAAGTATTTGATGTATTGTCTGTATGGTAATGTTAATCTCCACTACAAGTATTTGATGTATTGTCTGTATGGTAATGTTAATCTCCACTACAAGTATTTGATGTATTGTCTGTATGGTAATGTTAATCGCTACTACAAGTATTTGATGTATTGTCTGTATGGTAATGTTAAACTCTACTACAAGTATTTGATGTATTGTCTGTATGGTAATGTTAAACTCTACTACAAGTATTTGATGTATTGTCTGTATGGTAATGTTAATCTCTACTACAAGTATTTGATGTATTGTCTGTATGGTAATGTTAATCTCCACTACAAGTATTTGATGTATTGTCTGTATGGTAATGTTAATCGCTACTACAAGTATTTGATGTATTGTCTGTATAGTAATGTTAATCTCCACTACAAGTATTTGATGTATTGTCTGTATGGTAATGTTAATCTCTACTACAAGTATTTGATGTATTGTCTGTATGGTAATGTTAATCGCTACTACAAGTATTTGATGTATTGTCTGTATGGAAATTTTAATCTCTACTACAAGTATTTGATGTATTGTCTGTATGGTAATGTTAATCTCCACTACAAGTATTTGATGTATTGTCTGTAATGTTATACAATAATTGGTGTATAAGTATACAACTATACACTAAACACTGCAGTAAAGCTGTGATACTAGAATGTATAAAATCGGAAAACAGTAGGAGCAGCTTTATTACTTAACGATTACAAAGTTGTGACGTTTCGGCGTGAGCCTTAATCATACAAAAACATACAGGACGAAGAAATAGGGAGAGGAGATAAAGTATAGATTTACATGAATACTGTTTAAAAAAAATTTAAAAAATTAAAAAAATAATTTTTTTTTTTCTTTTTTCTTTAAAGGAGTACTTAGCTGTAAATTGCAAGGTGTGGCTTGTCTGGCGGTGTGTGTCAGGAATGGATCTGGTAGGACGTGGAAATTGTTTAAATAGAGACCTGTGACATGTGGTCGGTGGGTTGTAACTGGGGGTGGTGGATGGGGAACCGGGGAGGGGAGAGAGAGTGACGCACTACTGGCCTAGCTAGGAGAATTTGAAACAGGTGATTGGGGAAGAGGTGTTGCAGAGAAGAGGGGTTGCAGAGAAAATAGTGGGGTTGCAGAGTGATGCTGTGAGGAAGTTTGAAAAGTAAGAAGGGGTGGATTTAGTGGAGAGGTACTATAATGATTGAAGAAGATGATGTTACGTGTAACTAAACAGCGAGTTTAACCCATGTGGTTCCAGCGTCCCATAATTTTGAATGCAGCAGTTCTCAAGTGCCAGGCAGCTTGTGTCATCTGCGTGACATTGCTTAATGGCTGTTACCAGAAAATCAGATTTGGCTCTGTGGTTGGGGCCATTGAAATGATTTGGGACTGGTTTTGAAGCATGCTGGGTGATGTCGTACAGATGTTTTTGCATGCGGTCCCCTAATCTGAGGCCAGTCTCACCGATATATGTTATCCTGCATCTTTTGCACACGATGACATATATCACATTTCGGGACTCGCATGTGAATCCCTCATGAAGAGTGAGGATAGTTTTGGGAAAGGTGATTGTTTTCGTTTCCCAAACTACAGGGCAGGTAACGCAGCGGGGGCGGTTACATTTTCTGGTGCCAACATACGTAAGGCTCTGCTTCAAGTGGCTGTGGACGAGGATGTCCTTAAGGTTTGGTTCACATCTGTATGCCAATAGGGGTGCTTCAGAGAAAATGTTACGAGTGTCGGAGTCGAGTTGGATTACCGGCAGATGACGATAAAGGATTTTCTTAACCATCTGACCGTGCGGGTGGAAAGGCAGTACTAACTTAACTCTGTCAGATGGAGTAACAGGCTTTTTCCTGAATACTTCTTTACGGCTCACTAGTTGGATACGGTTGAAGGCTTTACGAAGGACCTTTTCTGGGTAGTGGCGATGACGGAAAAATTCTAATAACTTGCTGGACTGATCTATAAAGTCCAAATTATCCTGACATATGCGGCGAAGACGGAGGAGTTGGGAATATGGGATGGAGTTCTTACAGGCCTCAGGATGGGAAGAGGCGTAAAGCAAATAGGTGTGGCTATCGGTGGGCTTGTAAAATACAGAGGTGACAAGCCTGTTTGTGCCAATAGAAATTTTAATGTCTAAAAAATTAACAGACTTGTCAGAGATTTCATAAGTGAATTTTATGTTCTTATTGAATGTATTGGCGAATTCAATAAATTTTTTAAGGTCTTCATGTGGCATACTTCTAATTCCAATGCCATCATCAATGTACCTTTTATAGAATTCTGGAAATCTGCCAGTGTAGGTTTCCCATAATTTGACTTCCAGAAAGCCCATAA
Organism: Achatina immaculata; assembly: GCA_009760885.1. Taxonomy (NCBI): domain Eukaryota; kingdom Metazoa; phylum Mollusca; class Gastropoda; order Stylommatophora; family Achatinidae; genus Lissachatina; species Lissachatina immaculata. The sequence continues at coordinate 8,554,345 of CM019716.1, forward strand.
ATAGACATGCATAACTGGGACCCATTTTCGATCCCATAGCAACACCACTGATTTGCTCGAAGTATTCGCCGTTGAATTCGAAAGAATTTTGGTTTAGTACTAGCTCTGTAAGTCTGATTATGGTGTCAGTGTTAGTTGTGGGGTGAGGGTCTTTGTCGAGAAAATGGCGGAGTGCTAAGACTCCATCCTTATGGGGGATAGAAGTGTAAAGAGAGCAGACATCAAGGGGACCGCATGCAAAAACATCTGTACAACATCACCCAGCATGCTTCGAAACCAGTCCCAAATCATTTCAATGGCCCCAACCACAGAGCCAAATCTGATTTTCTGGTAACAGCCATTAAACAATGTCACGCAGATGACACAAGCTGCCTGGCACTTGAGAACCGCTGCATTCAAAATTATGGGACGCTGGAACCACATGGGTTAAACTCGCTGTTTAGTTACACGTAACATCATCTTCTTCAATCATTATAGTACCTCTCCACTAAATCCACCCCTTCTTACTTTTCAAACTTCCTCACAGCATCACTCTGCAACCCCACTATTTTCTCTGCAACCCCTCTTCTCTGCAACACCTCTTCCCCAATCACCTGTTTCAAATTCTCCTAGCTAGGCCAGTAGTGTGTCACTCTCTCTCCCCTCCCCGGTTCCCCATCCACCACCCCCAGTTACAACCCACCGACCACATGTCACAGGTCTCTATTTAAACAATTTCCACGTCCTACCAGATCCATTCCTGACATACACCGCCAGACAAGCCACACCTTGCAATTTACAGCTAAGTACTCCTTTAAAGAAAAAAAAAAAAAAAAATTATTTTTTTTATTTTTTTTAAACAGTATTCATGTAAATCTATACTTTATCTCCTCTCCCTATTTCTTCGTCCTGTATGTTTTTGTATGATTAAGGCTCACGCCGAAACGTCACAACTTTGTAATCGTTAAGTAATAAAGCTGCTCCTACTTTTTTCCGATTTTATACATTCTATGTCTGTAATGTTAATCTCCACTACAAGTATTTGATGTATTGTCTGTATGGTAATGTTAATCTCTACTACAAGTATTTGATGTATTGTCTGTATGGTAATGTTAATCTCCACTACAAGTATTTGATGTATTGTCTGTATGGTAATGTTAATCTCTACTACAAGTATTTGATGTATTGTCTGTATGGTAATGTTAATCTCCACTACAAGTATTTGATGTATTGTCTGTATGGTAATGTTAATCGCTACTACAAGTATTTGATGTATTGTCTGTATGGTAATGTTAATCGCTACTACAAGTATTTGATGTATTGTCTGTATGGTAATGTTAATCTCCACTACAAGTATTTGATGTATTGTCTGTATGGTAATGTTAATCTCTACGTATTTGATGTATTGTCTGTATGGTAATGTTAATCTCTACTGTTGTATTTTCTGTATTCTCTGGTAATGAAAATCTCTACGACATGTACAAAGTTGTATTTGCTGTATTGTCTTTATGGTAATGTTAATTTCTACTACATGTATTTTCTGTATTCTATGTATGGTAATGTTAATCTCTACTACCTGTATTTGGTTCTTCTCTGTATGGTAATGTTAATCTCTACTACCTGTATTTGCTGCATTCTCTGTATGGTAAAGTTATCTCTACTACCTGTATTTGCTGCATTCTCTGTATGGTAATGTTAAAATCTCTAGTACCCGTATTTGCTGTATTCTTTGTATGGTAATGTTAATCTCTGCTTGCTATAAATATTTAATGCATTCTCTGTATGGTAATGTTAAATCTCTACTACACATATCTGTTGCATTCTCTGTATGGTAATGTTAATCTCAGCTACATGTATTTGCTGTCTGTATGGTAATGTTAATCTCTGCTATACATATTTGCTGTATTCTCTGTATGGTAATGTTAATCTCTGCTACACATATTTGCTGTATTCTCTGTATGGTAATGTTAATCTCTGCTACACATAGGACAGATTAGTCAACAAAGAAAACTTTCTCAAGATCCACTTTTTTTTCTGTTTAGGCGGGAAACTCTCTGTTGTAGAGAGCAAAACAACACAGATCATCAGAGAAATATACCCCCCACCCCACCCCAGGCAAGCATTTCGCCCCTTCAAACTTCTGAGATCCTAACAGAGAGTGGGCCCTCTGGGTCATGACCCCCAGAGGTCTGTGATTTGTTGGTTTATAAATGATTTATGAGGCTGTGAGTTGTTGGTTTATAACTGATTTATGAGTCTGTGAGTTGTTGGTTTATAACTGATTTATGAGGCTGTGAGTTGTTGGTTTATAAATGATTTATGAGGCTGTGAGTTGCTGGTTTATAAATGATTTATGAGGCTGTGAGTTGTTGGTTTATAACTAATCTATGAGGCTGAGTTGTTGGTTTATAAATGATTTATGAGGCTGTGAGTTGTTGGTTTATAAATGATTTATGAGGCTGTGAGCTGGTTTATAACTGATTTATGAGGCTGCGAGTTGTTGGTTTATAACTGATTTATGAGGCTGTGAGTTGTTGGTTTATAACTGATTTATGAGGCTGAAGATACTATCAGATTTAAAGTCTGTAACTTTCCCCAGAGGTCTGTGAGTTGTTGGTTTATAACTGATTTATGAGGCTGAAGATACTATCAGATGTTAAATCTGTAAGTTTCCCCAGAGGTCTGTGAGTTGTTGGTTTATAAATGATTTATGAGGCTGAAGATACTATCAGATGTTAAAGTCTGTAACTTTCCACAGAGGTCTGTGAGTTGTTGGTTTATAAATGATTTATGAGGCTGAAGATACTATCAGATGTTAAAGTCTGTAACTTTCCAAAGTTCTTAGTTGTTTGTTTGGTGGATTTTTGATAAGCTTTCTTATATTACTGTGACCAAGTCCTTGACTGCGCTTGTCACCCTTGCTTGTCCAGCATGTCATGCTTGACATATATATGACACACCTGAAGGAAGTAGAAACACGAGCCACTCTTGCTGCCCACTGAGACAGTACAATAAGTTATCTTCCATTATGTTGCCTTGACCATTTATACCTATTTATAGGGTCATTGTGAATTTATAGGCATTCACAGGTTGCACTGTTGTTCCATTGTTCCCCATATTTGTGCCATATCCAGCATGAGGCCTCTACTGCTTCTGTCAGACTTTTCAGTAAGCACATTTTTCTTGTCTTTTTATACCTGATTGCATGCACATGTCCTATGCTGACATCACCATGAATCCACTTACTTCTGCCTCCACAGTAGTCACTCTAGATTTTGACACATGCTGTATCTGTTTGACCAGATCATTGTATTTTGCACTTTTGAGCATGTTTTGTTCATCTATTCTGGACTAATATGGCACAGTAAGTTCAACCAAAATTTGTTTCATGGGTAAGTACACTACAATGTATGGTCGCATTCCTGACTCCTTAATGAATGCGGGGTATTCTCTTTGATCTGGTAGGTCAGCTATGACCTCCCAGTCATTTGCTCTATATAGAAGTGAGGGCAAGGGAATGTTAAGAGTTTTAATGTTGGGTAATTCTCTCCCTCACTCTCTGAACCTTAAGTGCCCAGGGCACATGGGGCTTCCACAAGGGTTTTCCACAAATGCCTGTCCTTTGCCTTTTTTTCTGCTCTTGCCCAGGTGAGCCCTCTATTGCTCAACATCCTTTCTGTTGTTCTTCTCCATGTCTCTTTTGGTCTACCTTACTTCTGTTCCCCTGTGGTGTCCATCTTGGTGCTGTTTTTGGTAGTGAGTTATCAGTCATTCGGAGCACATGTCCCAGCCATCGCCAGCGTCTTTCCTCAATAACTGCTGTCAGTGGCTTCATCTGCATCTCTGCCAACAAGATGTTATTTCTTATGGTGTTTGGCCAAAATATTTTTCTAATTCTTCATAAAAATTTAGTCTGGAAAGAATTCAACTTGTTTTCTATGGTTCTGGTGATTTTCCAGCACTCACTTCCATAGAGTAGTACACTTAGAACATTACTCTTAAATATCCTGATTTTCGTATTAATGCTTAGTTTTTTAGATTTCCATATAGTGTTGGGTAACTGCCCAATACTAATTAAGTCCTTGGGAAGGATTTTGGATTCTTTCTTGGTGTTTGCTGCATCTTTTGCTCTATCCACAATGCAATTAGCTCTTGCAATACTCACATATAGTGGTGTCAGTGCTACTCTGCATGCTGACAGATCATATTCCAAGGTCTGCTGACCACTACAGAGTGGACACATTGGATTCACCACTGTCTTGTGTATTTGCCATTTCTTCAAGTCTTTGGTGTTAGCTGCACTTCGTATACTACTGTGTTGGTGGACTCTTAACAGTATCATTGCAAGTCTTGCTTTTCCTGCACTAAATTCCTCTACCACAGACTTGAGTGATAAGTGCAGCTTGATCTTCTTGCAATAGAGTGTCATGTCTGTCAAGCCCAGCTATTTCCTTGTATACCTGCTCATTTTTCTCTCAACTGTGCTGGTACTTAACTTGTACATGAGTAGTAGCCACAGCAGTTTAGGTATCAGCATGAACTGGAGGCGCCACACCTTACATTTCCTCTTGAATTTTGTTTTATCTATGATTTTTCATTCACTTTCAGCCATTTCACAGATCTGCTTGATTGCCACCGAGTCTTCATTGAAACATCTTCATCCTAGACTTTTCCCTGGTTCTTCCTCAACTGCTAGAATTTGTTGGTTAGCTGTTATATACTTCACTCTTGCTACTATCTCCTTCCTGCGTGATAAGCACCTAGATTTCTTTGGCTTAAAGCTCATATGACACCAGTCTTGGTAGTATCCTCCGTGCTTCCAGCTCACTTGTTATTAATACTGTTGTGCTGTCCATGGATGCTTTCAGTGGTGGCATATAGCATTCATCTTCCAAGTGAAGATTTTCTGTGCCTTCTGGTGCGTTAAGGATTAACTGTGCTACCAGTACAAACAGTACTAGAGATACTGTACAGCACACTGCAATTCCCATCTGCAGTTCAATCCACATCATCGTGTATTCTGATGTCGTGAGTCTAATATCAAAGTAGGTGAAGTGCAGCTTCAGTATATTAATAATTTATTCTGGCACATGATACATTTCAAGTGAGATCCATATTATCTGGTGTGGCACTGAGCCATAGGCATTTGCTAGACTGAGCCATATCACATGCATATCTTTCTTTACACTTTTCACCTGCTGATAGTGTCTCAGATCATTGATGCATGTTCTAAACATCCTGGGATCCCTTCCTTTTGTAATGATGCATCGATATACCCATTTTCCAGGTGGTATGATGTATGCCTCCTGACCATCACCAAGAAGAATATCTTGCTTTCTATGTTCAGAAAAGAGATTGGTCTGAACTGACTGATATCAGTGGAGTTCTGCGCTTTAGGAATATAAACTCCATTGCCTTTTTTCCATTCCGTGCTAATATGTCCTTTGGTCCATGTAATCTTTCCATTCTGTGCTAATACTCCTTTTGGTCCATGCAATCTTCTGTGCTTCTTTAGCACTCCAGGGCATTTTTTGTATACACTGTATAGAACACCATTCGGACCAGGTGCTGATTTCCACCTGGCCTTCTGTACGACATTCGATACCTCCTGCAGACTTGGCAGTGTTACTTTAAACTGTTCCTGGCGCACTGGGCCACACCAGTCCCTCCATGTGTGTGAGTGGCTTGTCGAGACTTCCACCACAGTATGTCTCAAATAAGTGCTCTTCAAAAACTTCTTTACCTACCTTTTGAGATGCTGAATCTGGTTGTTTGAACAGAGGTTTAGTGAACATAAATGAGTCTTTGAAGAACTTTTGTCTTGTCTGTTTTATCTCCCTTCTATTTTTGCATAATCTTTCTGTTCTGCATAGGACATTGTGCTGATATTTGAGATGTTGCAAATTTGCTCCAGCCCCTCTTTTTCTGCTTTTTTTGCTTTCTTTAATAATTTTCAGACTTGGCTCTTCTGGTTTCTGATAGTTTGTATCTTTGTTTTCTCTGGTCCTGGTGTTCTTCTTTCTGCTGTCTGCTTCACACTGAACTTTTTGGAGTAATGGAGATAAACTGTATTTCCAAACAACTCCAGTTTTTGCTCCAAGTTTTTCTTTTTATCTGTTTTTCTATTTCTTTGTACAACTGGTATATCCAGTTCTTCCCACACCTGTTTCTCCCTCATATTATAATAATAACAGCTTAAGATGATGAAAATATGCATACATGTTTAGCTATTTCTAAATGTATTTTAACCACATATTTTCCGTTTTATATATTTTGTTTTACTTTGACACACATGTTCCCATGAGTGATATGACTTTGGCACACATTTCCTCATGACTGATATGACTTTGGGACACAATTTCCATGTTTGATATCACTTTAGTAACACAATACTCTAAAGATGCACTTTAGCCACAGCTTCTTCATCTCTATGTTTGATATCACTTTAGCCACAGCTTCTTCATCTCTATGTTTGATATCACTTTAGCCACAGCTTCTTCATCTCTATGTTTGATATCACTTTAGCCACAGCTTCTTCATCTCTATGTTTGATATCAATTTGGCTACAGCTTCTTCATCTCTATGTTTGATATCACTTTAGCCACAGCTTCTTCATCTCTATGTTTGATATCAATTTGGCTACAGTTTCTTCATCTCTTTGTTGATATCACTTTAGTCATGCCAAATTCTCCCCCCCCCCTTCCCCATTATAACTTAGTTTGTGCTAACTTCCCCTACTGTGTTTGGTATTGCTTCAGACTCACATCCTCTCCCTTTTTATGTTTGATATCACTTTTATCTGTGTTAGCTTCCCTCTTGTTTGATATAACTTTAGTCTGCATCAAATGTCAAACTCTTCCCCCCCCGCCTTTGATATAACTTTATTCTATGCAACTTCCCACTCTAAGTCTTTAGTCAATGATCTGCTTTCTGTGTCATTTTAATCTGTATCAACTTTCCTTTCTCTGTCTTAAATCACACAACTCACTTTTCTATGTTTAATATTACTTTAATTACACAGCTCATCTTCTGCTATCAGGCTGTCCTAAAGGGTTGCTTGCTGTTTATGCATCGTACCTAGGCCACCCTATAAGGCTTCTGATCTTTTTTGTTGAAAACTCAATGTAACTTTTCATTTAATCAGTCAGAACTCTTCTGAATCCAAAGTTAAACTAGTGTTTAGTATCCTGTCGCCAGATGATGAAGGAAATCTTGAAATGGATGGACTGGAGTGTAATTTTAAAGTTTTTTCGAGATCGGTTGGTAGAATGGTCACACCGACCGACTAGACCTATCTTACTAAATGTGTTTCTTACAGCTGTAGACCTGTTAGATTTATTGGCTATCATCTAAAACATCCCCAAATATCGATGCTTCTGTATTGACCTACATATTTTGCACTGGATTCTGAAACATTTAAGGTATATACAACTTTGATTTTAGTGCTCACCCCTAAAAAATATTTTTAGCACTCAAAAATCTTTCCATTTTTTTCATACCAGTTGGTTTTTTTTCTTTTCTTTGTTTTTTTTTAAAATGACAAATAACTTCATTTATGGAATCTTCTTTCATTTTCACTTATTTTAATATGAGATAGACACGTGTTGATGAAGGATCCTGTATGTTACAATGACTTTTAGGAAGGGACCCTCTGATATCAAGACACCCGCTTGGCTATGTAATGTCCACGTTGGTACAAACAGGAAGGCCCATGTTTTAGCTCTGGTAACGGAAAAGATATATATATATATATATGATATGACTTTAATTACACATCTCACTTTTCTGTGTTTGAATATCACTTTAATCACACAACTCACTTTTCTGTGACTGATATCACATTAGTCACACCTCTTGCTGCTAGACATGGAAGGAAAAACATACCCAATCTGCCTGACTGATCTGAGTTGCCTGGTAGTACACATCAATAGCAGCTTTGTGCCTGGCTAGTAAAAACCTGCAAGAAAATGGAAAATAGTACAAGTTCTTAACAAACATGACACAGAAATGATTACAGCTTTTAGTATATCAGTCAGCTTTCATCTATAATATTCTTGTCATGAAAAAGTGATTTTATCTTTGTTTCTTTCAGAATCTTAAACATAACTCAAATCAGAATATTTCATAACTGTAAAGTAAAATGCTAACAGTACGGTGGATTGTTTCAAGAACATTTTGGGGAGAAAGGAGAGTTAATACTGAAATAAAAGTGAGAGTATATCATGAGGAATGTCTATGTGTGCAGGAGGACAATTTAAGACAAATGTTTAAAGAATTTTTATAATAAATTGAGAGCATTTTATGAGGAAGATGGACTGGGGAAACATGGTTTACTGGAAGGTGTGAGGGAAGAGTTTCATGGAAACTGTTTATGGGAGGTGGGGTTGGATAGAAAAGGGGTTATATGAGGCACATGAGAGTGCTTCATTAACTCACTGCATGCCAGGGTCCCAAACGGGACTCTTCCATTTTTTTCAAGGAATTGCCAAGGTCCCAGTCGGGATCCTAGCTTTGTTTCAGTGTAAAACAGGTTCCAACGTTTGTTTTGCATGTTATCTGCACATGCCCAAAGTACCTAGCTTCCTTCTGTGAAGCGTGGGTAGCCAGTAGACATCTTGTAAGCATTTCTGTTCAATTTTTAGTGAATTTTTTCTAACTTGAGCTGAAAATGGACATACCCTCCGACAAGACTAGTGTTACTGAGTGTGCCGCAGTTAAGTCTCAACCAGAAAGATGGGCCAAACTTGGTGCTAGATGGTTATTTCTGATTTAAAGTGGGAAGAAATCTTCTGACAGTGATTCTGACTGGTGATCTGACCATATTGCTCTGATAAAGCAAGAGTTCTAAATGTTTTCTGTTGTGTTTGTGTTTTTTGTTTGACTGTTTCTACGAATTTGTGCACAAAGTGATTACATTTCATGCAAGGATTTCTATTTATCATCAATTTGTGATTTACAAGTGGATATTTACAGCTCTAATGGTAAAAAAAAGCTAAAGGTAATCCTGTCATGCCTTAAAGGCACACAGGGATATGGTTTTAGAGCCCACATTTTCCTTGAGCACACTAGAGGGTGATATGGTCAGTATCACATCTGGCCGCCTTTCCTTCCCCAATTTCAGAAGAAGTCGGGTACCCATTTCTACAGTTGGGTGACTGGGGTGCCTCTGGTCGGATTCGAACCCCTGACCTTCACCATGAGAGACCAGTGCTCTAACCACTATGCCACTCAGACACCCACATTACTAATGGTAAGCAGAAACCAGTGTGTGTCATACATTTTTTTCCTTGGGGGGCTGAAAATGTTGTCGTATTTTCTCACCAGTTATTTTTTTCTAAAAATCTCCATTTATGGAATCGTTCATTTTTAGTTTTTTTTTATGTATAATAAGTATACTTGTGGAAACAATTTGTTAATTCACTTTTTCAACTATACCCCAAAAATATCACAACACCCGTGCATTATTCTTGGCACCAATGTGACGTCCGCGTTTTTTCCGGTACACAATGAGTTAAGAAAGAAAGTATTACATAATTCTGTATTACTTTCAGTGATCTCTTACAAATTCTAAACTAATTCTTTGATTAAAGAAATGAAAGGAAAACAAATAAAATCAAAGAATCAAAAATGAAAGAACTAACATGTGACAATTTGAAAACAAGAAGTAGCTGTGAAACAAGAAAAAAAAATTCTTGAGAGAAAAATTGTTTTCTTGAATAATGTGTAGTGTCTATATATTTATCCTTTATAGACTACTCAAAGGCATTTGATTGTGTACAACACCAGAAACTTTGGGAAATAATGGAAAAAATGGGATTTCCAACACATTTGATACAATTAACATCACTGCTGTATCAAGACCAACAAGAAGCAGTAAGAATAAATGGTGAAACAACAACTTGGTTTGACATAAAACAAGGGGTCTGTCAGGGGTCCATACTGTCACCCTACTTATTTAACTTGTATACTGAAAATATAATGAGGAATGTTAGAGAAGATGTAGACAAAGAATATTACGATGCCATAACAAGTGGAGGTTATGAAATACCAGAGATTAGATATGCTGATGACACAGTGTTACTGTCCACAACACAAAAAGGAATGGAAAAACTAATTATGTCAGTCCATAAGAACGAATCTGTGGAGAGGAACAGACAGAACTACAAAAATAAGATTTTTAAGGGCATGCATCTTTCCCATTGCAATATATGCCTGTGAGACCTGGACACTTAAAAAACAGCTGAGAAACACATAAATGCCTTTGAATGTAAATGCTACAGAAGAGTTCTTCAAATATCATGGACACAAAAAAGAACAAATATATCTATACTACAAGAGCTTAATATTAAAAAAGGCTGGCTAGTAAAGAGGATTAAAGAGAGAAAACTTAAATATTTTGGACACATTAAACATCATGATAATTTAGAGAAGACCGTACTGGAAGGATATATAATGGGAAAAAGAAAAAGAGGAAGACCAAAACGAAGATGGCTGCAAGACATCGTTGATGATCTGCAAATGGACGCAGCAGCACCAGGCCATCTTGCTCACAACCAAGAGGCCTACAGGAGTGCTGTTAGGGAGGCAAAGTTCCGCAAGGGACATGCAAATGAATGAATGAATGTCTATATAATTATAATAATGGCACCTTCATTAAAAAAAATGACTCTCAAGCATGTAGATGTTAGCTGTGAGATTTGCAAAGCATCTTCTATCATGAATGATTCTACTAATCTTGGATTTGTGTACCTGGCCACAATAACAGAAAACAATGTTTGTGTCTTCAGTTTTGGCCCTTGCTTCCATTCACTCACAATGTGACCAAGTCTCTCATTGCTTCATCTTAGACCTAATGACTGACTAAAAATTCTTCCACTGATGACATACAAATATCTTTGTTTCTCAGTTCTGGTCTATTATATGATCTCCTTCCTTCCACAACTTCACTATAAAATATTTGTCCATTCATATGTGTTTGCTATATGCCCCAATTATCTTTTAACATTCTGATGTTGCATTGTTATCATGGACACTGCACTCCCACAAAATTAGTAGCTTTGTCTTGTCATTTTATGTTCTTTATTTTGTGGAGGCAGTGAAGAGGGAGTTTTTCATGTGCCTTGAATACATTCTCCATGTTTCAGATCCATTTAAGAGAGTGCTAAAAATACATATGTCTGATAAATCTATTTATTAATCTTCTGTTATTCTATGGAATATCCCTGAGTGTGTCACATGTGGTTAATGTCATTTTTATTTATATATTTATGTAAATATCTAATGAGAGAAGATGTTGCTGGTCAAAGTATACCATCTGCTCTGATCACATTTCTGTAAATGACTTTGGAGTAGCTTCTCTGTGAGCCACAGGGGTTGCATCACCTTGAACATTTAACCTTGGAACTAGCATCATCGCACTTGGGACACACCCATACATGCTATGCTCTCTGTTTCAATAAGCACTGAAGAGTATGAACACTAACTGTGGCAGTCAGCTATTGGCTCTGGCAACCTTGAATTCTACCAGCCAGCCACTGACTTTTTCTCCCCCCCCCCCTTTCTCAACCTGGCTTTCATCCTCTGTAAAGATATATTATCAACACGTTCTTTCCTCCTCCTACAGCCACTGAGACTTAGCATATCCATCTTATCCATATGAATTATATCTGTTTGTAACAGAGTTATGGGCAACATGATCGGCTATCTCATTGCCTCTCACTCCTTCATTCCCCAGGCAATATATCCATTTCAGCCTGGTAACATTGGATTGTTGCGAGAGCTGAACACATTCCTGACGCAGCAAACCCCTCTCTATCTTGCAAAGCATGCTCTGAAAGCCTGTCATCGCCAGATCATGTGCATCATTCTGCCAAACCAGCAAGACAGAGCCTTGGTTGCATCATCATACACAAACTCGCTTATTAGGACTTAAATGTTTTTGTCATGGCTCCAAGTTGTTGAGCCTTCTAATCATGTGCATATGAACACATCATGGTTGATCTCTTTAATGTTCACTTAAAAAAAGAGGACAGCAAAGTATATCATAAAGAGAGCAGGGGTATGATACAGCATTGCTTAGCTCCACTGTTGAGCTCAGAACTATCAGATGTATTCTGACCATTGTATGTTGGCTTTCATAATCAGCACGAGTGGGCATACTGGATAATCAATGAATTCTAATACTTTAGACATCACTTGCCAAATGCCTCTTGAGGTTGACATAAAAATGAGGGAGGAGGGCATACAGTTTTCTGTATTTTTCTTGAAGTTGTCTTAAATGTGAAGATCATGTCACTTGTTGATTGCTTTGTCCTAAAACCAAACCGCGACCTGGAGAAAAAAAAAAAAACCCTGCTCTGTCAGTTCCTGGAATACCTGAAAAAGTTGTGCGTATCATACTTGGTAGAGGGGTCCCTCTATAATGAAGTCACTGTTGTCTTTATTTGTTTTTGTTGTGTCATTATGTTGGCATCTCACATGTCCTCAGTCACTTGACCCTCACTTCAGACTGTAAGAAGTGCATGTGAAGGTGTGGGAGGAGTACATCTATAGTTTCTTTTAGCACATATGATATGAGAGAATGATATTACTACTTCTCCATTTGAAAGACTTGATAGGATCAGACAGCTTCTGCTTTATGGGTTTAGCATCCAAAGCATTAGATACAAAACTGTATATAAAATGTCAAACATTTTTGCAGTGACTGTGCTTGTAATGCTGGGATAAAAGTAATCATTTCAAAATCTGGCCAGAAAGACCTTTCTGTATTTTGTTATGACGTGCATTGATGGTAAGCAACTATCCCACCTGACCCATACATTCATCAATAATTCATTACATGCCCTACATAACAGCAGAACTCTAAGAACATTTATGAAATGTCAATAACTATAAAAACTCTAAGAAATGACAATAACTCTGAGAACTTCTTATGAAATGCCAACAACTCTAAGGAATCTTATGAGACACTCTACAATGAGCTCTACAGAACTTACAATGATCTTGCAACCTGCTTGAGATTTTCAGAGTTCTGTGGGTTTAGAAGGGCACATGTTTGAAAAAGATCCAAAGACTCTTGAATTTTGCCTTCCTGTCTCATAATCAACCCTGAGAATGATAGTGTTCATTAACAAATTCATATCTTAAGTTTTAAGTGTTCATATTTTACATTAGTGATTTAGAAGTGTTTATATTTTTGTTGACAATTTAAAATATATTTATATAGGTAAGGTAAAGGTAATCCTGTCATGCCTTAGAGGCACATAGGGATATGGTGTTAGTGCCCATATTTTCCTTGACCTGTCAGCACACTAGAGGGTGATATGGTCAGTATCACGCCTGGCCACCTTTCCTTCCCCAACTCCAGAAGAAATCGGGTACCCATTTCTACAGCTGGGTGACTGGGGTGCCTCCAGTCGGATACGAACCCCCAACCTTCTCCATGAGAGACCAGTGTACTAACCACTTCGCCACTCAGAGACCTATATATTTATATAACTGAGTAGGATTTTAGATGTGTTTTTTAGAATCTAAACCAAATATTTCATATGATTATATATTTTTTCTTCTTAGATTTATAATGAAGTGAGTGCATGTGTGTGCATGCACGTAGAGCATGTTGTTTACCATACAGTACCCCATATGATAACCCCTTTACAACATTTCTCAGCCAATCATTGGCTTTACCTTTGTGCTATACTTTATCTATCTGGGCACATTTTGTGTTGAACTTTCTTACTAGGAGGCTAAAAAGCTAAGTCTATATATTTTTCATCCATTTTTCATGTTTTTATCTGTTGTGTTGTTTTTTTTGCATGTGATCTTTGAAAAAGGCTTTTGCCAAAATATTGGACTGCTGCATGTCCTTCATATACACTCATCTTGCTTTCTGCCATTCTTGTTTCTGCCCACTTTCCTCACGCTTTCTATCTTTGTGTACAACCAAAGCATACACCTCCATCTATTTTCATTACCAGAATCAATTTTACCACAGTTGTCATTTTTTACATGTGGGTGCCCTTCCTTTCACTTATTTTACAAGAAGAGGAAGAGGTGGTAAGTGTGTCACTAGTAGAAAGATAGCCCTTTTATAAGTGCTGGTATCAGGAAAAGTTGTCTAGTGTTATAATTGTGAATTCAGATTGAACTATCTTTTTAACCTCTCAGACTTTGCATTCCTGGCTACATGCTAAGAACACCAAACAACTCAGGCAACTCAACTCCAGGACAACAAGGTCACAAAACTAAGCCTGGCGATCCACATGACTTAACAATTAATGTTATGAAGAACCAACAAGTCAAGAAATATATGTCAGACAGACACAAGTTTAATATGAGGAAAATGAGGGTGATGTTATATGAGATGAGGAAGATGAGGGTGATGTTATATGAGATGTGCTGAAAAACTGATTCTGCCACATGGTAGGAAAATTTCACAAGCATGAACACAATATCTTCCAGCAATACAATGGTTTGCCACTGGAAGTCATTCATTCATTCATTCATTTGCATATCCAATGTGGAACTTTGCCTCCCTAACAGCTCTCCTATAGGCCTCTCAGCTGTGAGCAAGATGGCCTGCTTTTGATGCATCCATTTGCAGATCATCAATGATGTCTTGAATCCTTCTTTGCCTTGGTCTTCCTCTCTTTCTTTTTCCTATTATGTACCCTTCCAAGACAGTTTTCTCTAGATTATCCTGAGGTTTAATGTGTCCAAAACATTGAAGTTTTCTCTCTTTATTCCTCTTTACTAGCCAGCCTTCTTCAATATTAAGTTCTTGTAGTATGGATATGTTTGTTCTTTTTTGTATTCATGATATTTGAAGAACTCTTCTGTAGCATTTACATTCAAAGGCATTTATGTGCTTCTCAGCTGTTCTGTTAAGTGTCCACGTCTCACAGGCATATGTTGTGATGGGAAAGATGCATATCTTAAAAATCTTATTTTTGTAGTTCTGTCTGTCCCTTTCCACAGATTCTTTAGTTGTTTTACTTTCTGAAGAGCGACAGATGTCCTCCTTTTAATTTCCCTCATTGTATCTCCATTATTAGTTAGTATCCAAGATATTCAAAACTCTCCACTTCTTCCAGTTTTTCCTCATTGATACATATTTCATCTACCTTTTTTGGTTTGTCAGTTGTCATCAAATTAGTTTTCTTCATATTAAGATAGAGGTTTTGCTCTTCGCTGTTCTTATGGACTGACATAACTAGTTTTTCCATTCCTTTTTGTGTTGTGGACAGTAATACTATGTCATCAACATATCTAATCTCTGGTATTTCATAACCTCCAATTGTTATGGCATCGTAATATTCTTTGTCTACATCTTCTCTAACATTCCTCATTATATTTTCAGTATACAAGTTAAATAAGTAAGGCAACAATTTGCATCCCTGATGGACCCCTTGTTTTATGTCAAACCAAGTTGTTGTTTCACCATTTATTCTTACTGCTGCCTGTTGGTCTACATACAGCAATGATATTAATTGTATCAAATATGTTGGAAATCCCATTTTTCTCATTATTTTCCAAAGTTTCTGGTGTTGTACACAATCAAATGCCTTTGAGTAGTCTATAAAAGATAAATAAAGATTCACGTTAAATTCTCTACATTTCTCTATTATTAATCTTATACTGAATATATGATCTCTTGATCCTCTTCCTTGCCTGAAATCAGCTTGGACCATATTGACTTCTTCTTTTTTCTTACGAAGTCTACCCATTATGATTTTTAACAGAATTTTTCTGGCTTGACTAATCATGGCAACAGTGTGTGCATAATTTCAGGTTACCTTTTTTTGGCAGTGGTATGAATACAGTTAACCCGTGTGGTACCCGGGATCTGTAAAGAATAGGACCACTGTACCCTACCACGCATGATCGTAAAAGGCGACTAAGGAGGGTTCAGCATAGGGCCAGCAACCCTATCTGGTAAAAAAACTATCAGACTGCTACAGAAACGGAAGCAAGGGAAAAAACAAATGCAGGTGGAAGGAGAAATGCGTATCAGGAAACTGAGCCCATGAAGGTTGTGGATGAAAGCCAGCCACTGGAAGTCCCCAGCCCAACTGCAGACCTCCTGGAACCTAAACACAAGATGCAAATAGGCAGCTGGAATGTAAGAACACTAAACCAGACTGGAAAACTAGCACAAACATCAAGGAAATGCACAGATACAAACTAGACATACTAGGAATACAAGAAGCAAGATGGACAGGACAAGGCACAAGGAAATTAACAACACAGCACACAGAAGATACAATAATATGGTCAGGTAAAGAAGATCTTCATGAAGGAGGAGTAGCATTGATTATAACAAAAGAAGCATCAAGAGCATTGCTGAAATGGACCCCAATAAATGAGAGATTATTATATGCACGCTTCAACTCAAGATTCACGAAGCTGTCTATTATAGTTTGTTATGCACCAACAGAAGCAGCTGAAGAGGAATTAAAAGAAGATTTTTACAACAGCCTCCAAGCAACAGTAGAAACAATACCCAAGCATGATATGCTACTCATCTTGGGCGACTTCAATGCAAAAGTAGGTGAAGGAAATGAAGATAGAAGAAGAATCATGGGAAGAGAAGGAATCGGAGAAATAAATGAAAATGGAGAAAGACTGTGCAGTTTCTGTGAAGAAAACATGATGACCATAGGAGGGACAATTTTCCAACATAAAAACATCCATAAGGTGACTTGGAGGTCACCAGATAAAACCACAGAAAACCAAATCGATCACATAAACAACAAGTGGAAACGGTCACTACAAGATGTGCGAGCAAGGAAAGGAGCAGATGTAGGAAGTGATCACAACCTTCTGGTAGCAAAAATAAAACTAAAATTAAGGAAAGCCAAAATCAGAGAACACAGAAAGATACATTTTGATACAAGAAAACTGATAGACCAGCAAACAATAAATGAATTCTCAATAGTACTTAAGAACCGCTTCAGTGTCCTACAAGACAAAGCAGAAATGTCCATATTAGAGTTCAATAAAACACTACAGGAAACAGCAAAAGAGGTGCTGGGATATCGGAAAAGGAGAAAAGAGGAATGGATAAGAGAGACCACATGGGAAAAGATAGAGCAAAGAAAAGAAATCAAGAAAAAATTACTGAACACCAAATCACAAAGGCTTAAAGAACGAGTTTTAAGTAATTATGCACAAAAAGACAAAGAAGTGAAGGAATCATGCCGTCAAGATAAACGTCAGTATTATGACAACTTAGCAGAAACAGCAGAGAATGCAGCATATACAAATGACATGAAAACCATATATAAAATCACAAAGCAGATGACAGGTAACTTCAGCACAAGATGTGAAAGTGCAGTAAGAATATAAAATGGACAACTGGTCAGTGGAGAAAGAGAAAAAATTGAAAGATGGAGGGAACACTTTAACATCCTACTAAATAGAACACGAGACGCACAAACAATAGACATACCTGAAGCAAAAACGGAACTAAACATCAATACAGGACCAATAACAATAAATGAAGTAAAGGAGGCAATAAAGAAGCTAAAATCAGACAAGGCACCAGGTGAAGATGAAGTGACTGCTGAGATGTTGAAAGCAGAAGAAACAGAAACACCAAAACAACTTTGCCGGATATTACAACAAATTTGGGATCTAGAAAAAGCCCCAGAGGAGTGGAAAACTGGACTTATAGTAAAACTACCAAAGATGGGTGACCTCAGAGATTGCGGGAACTGGAGAGGCATTACCCTACTGCCACTCACCAGTAAAGTATTTTGCAGAATAATCATCAACAGAATTGTACCAACACTTGAGGAAAAACTTCAGAAAGAGCAGGCAGGATTTAGGAAAGGAAGATCATGCATAGACCACATATTTGTACTTAGACAAATATTAGAACAGGCAAATGAGTGGCATAGCACAACATATGCATTATTCATAGATTTTGAGAAAGCCTTTGACAGTGTCAACAGAGATGCACTGTGGAAAATCCTAAGATGGCATGGCCTCCCCCATAAAATAGTTAATGTAATCAAAGCCCTATACGAGGGTTTTCAGTGCAAAGTTATCTGTGGAGAACATACCTCCAGCAGCTTTAGGGTACAAACAAGAGTGAAACAGGGATGTGTACTATCACCAACATTATTTATCTTGGCAGTAGACTGGTTAATGAAGGAAGCAACATCAGACAAACGCAGAGGATTACAATGGATCCCTTGACACAGTGCTGGAGGACCTTGACTTTGCGGACGACATTTGTCTGTTATCAAGCAGTCACAAAGATATGCAAGATAAAATAAACAAGCTAACTCAGAATGCAAACAACATAGGACTAAAGATCAATGTAGGAAAGAAAGTTAATGAAGCAAAATGTGAACAACAGAAATGTACTCAGAGTAGATAACAAGTTAGTGGAGGAGGTCAACGAATTTGTATACCTTGGCAGCAGAGTAGTAGAAAATGGAGACAGCACAGAGGACATCAACAGCAGACTTACTAGAGCAAACCAGGCTTTTGCAATGCTGCAGACTATATGGAAATCAAAAAAACTAAGCATAAATATGAAAATCAGGATATTTAAGAGTAATGTTCTAAGTGTACTACTCTATGGAAGTGAATGCTGGAAAATCACCAAAACCATAGAAAACAAGTTGAATTCTTTCCAGACTAAATGTTTACGAAGAATTAAAAAAATATTTTGGCCAAACACCATAAGAAATAACACCCTATTAGCAGAAATGCAGATGAAACCACTGACAACAATTATTGAGGAAAGATGCTGGCAATGGTTGGGACATGTGCTCCGAATGACTGACAACTCACTACCAAAAATAGCACTAAGATGGACACCACAGGGGAGCAGAAGTAAGGGTAGACCAAAAGAGACATGGAGAAGAACAACAGAAAGGATGTTGAGCAATAGAGGGCTCACCTGGGCAAGAGCAGACAAAAAGGCGAAGGACAGGGATTTGTGGAAAACCCTTGCGGAAGCCCCATGTGCCCTGGGCACTTAAGGTTCAGAGAGAGAGAGAGATGAATACAGTTCTTTTCCATTCTTTTGGCCAAATACCTGAATGCCATATCTTTTTACATTTTGCATGATAGATTGTTGCACATTCCTTTCCTCCTCTCATCACATTCTGGTGATTTACCATTTTTCAGATTCTTTATTTCCCATAAAACTTCTATTTTCGGTTTGGATTCTTTCTCCTCCAATAATAATTCACACTGTTGATTTCTGCTTTCACAGTCGGTTGTTTCATACATTCATCTGGAATATTCCTTCCATCTTTCTAGAATTTCCTCTGTCTCTGTCAAGGTATTCCCCATCTCATCACAAATTATATTTGGCTTAGATCACACCTTAAAAATCTTCATTTAAACATTCATAAAGTTTTACCACATGCATATCTCAAATTCAGCTTCTTGCAAGTCATAGCTAAGCGCTCCCATTTTTTTCTATTATTTTTTTTTTTCATTCTTATTTGTTACACATCAGTGATGTGAATTTATATTTTCTCTTATTTTCCTATTTCTTTATCTCGTATGTTTTTGCAAGATTAAGGTGTAACCCAAAACATTACAACTATGTGCTCATTAATTTTCCTACTTCTGTTTTTAAATTGTTCTAACATTTTGAGTATGGTTTCTCACCAAATACCAGTACAGTCATATTTTATTTTATCGTTTCCAATCAGACATTGAATATTTTCATATTTCTAATTAAGATGTTCATATTTCCAGTTAAGGTGACTATATTAGCACTTTTGTCTAAGGAGATGGTTTTGAAGCAGATAGATATCAACTCCTGTGAACTTTGCTGAACATCATCTTGCTGTACAGCGCCACTCATGGCTGACTCTACCAATGTTAGATTTGTATAACTGGCCACTATAACAGCAAACAATATTTGTGTTGCAAGGTTAAGTTTCCTTGAGCTTGCATCTTCTAATTTCAAGTCTGGTCCTCATTTCCTCCTCATATGATGCTGTGCCCTTGAGCAGAGTAACTCTCAACAAAACTCAGATATATATTATTATATTCATTATTCTGCAGAGGTAGTGAAAATTGAAACTATTATGTTTTTTCATCCCTTGCATTTGAGTCCACATTTCAAACGATTTGCATAGCCAGTCACAGTAATAATAGCAATATCTGGCTTGTAAAGTCCAGTTTCTTGTCCTTGCATCTTTTAATTTCAGGTCTGATATTCATTTCCTCCTTAAATGATGGTGCACCTTTAAGATGGCTTACAATCTTACATCATTCTGGTGCTATTAAATGTCAAATAGGGCTCACATGGTAGTTTGCCAAGTTTTCCTGTGTTTGGTTAGCTTTTCAACCTCATCAAGGGACTTTATGCCTACTGATTTGGCCTCTCTTAACAATATCCTCTTTAGAGTTTCATGTGGTTGACCTCTTTTTCTTTGGCCTATTGTGTTCCATTTGATAGCTTATTTTGGATTCTCTAACTGTTTATTCTCATCACATGACCAACATATGCTCATCTCCTTTTTCTGATCACCAGTGAAACAGCTTGTTGTTCACTCATCTGCCTTATCTCTGTGCTGTTCTTGAATTTGTTCTACCTTATACCAAGTATTTTCCTTAGGCATTTGTTTTCAAAAGAGTCTAATTTCTTGACTATTCCTTTCACATGGATAAATGAGGGTGGATATTACACTTTTTTGAATAATCTTAACTTGATTTTTGTGCTTATAACTTTTGAGTGCCATATGTTCTCAAGATTCTTGAAGATCGATGCTGCTTTTGCAATTCTAATTCTAACTTCCATTCTAGTATCACCATCCTGGTCTGTGTAGCTGCTGAGGTATGTAAACTGGTGGACTTCTTTAATTGCTGTTCCTTCTATGTATATTCTTCCTTTTTGATTAATGGGAAGTTTCATTATTTTTGTTTTTCCTTGTTAATTTCAAATTCTATTTTCCTAACCAGTGAAGAATCTGTTTTTTCTTGCATTGAGTTCACATTGTCACTGATAAGAGTTATGTCATCTGCAAAATCAAGATCTTCTAGTTGGGTCCCCTGTACTCAGTTAATGCTTATTTTATCTGTGCAGCATTTTTTCATTACAAAGTCTACAGCAATTCCAAAAAGAAAGGGAGATAGTATACATCCTTGTAAAAATTCTTAAAATTCTCCACAATGAATCTCTGTGTATGCTATCAAATGCCTTTTTAAAGTCTATGAAGTTCAGGATTAATGTTTTTTGTTTTTCAACATGTTCTTCAAGAATTATTCTTTGAGCAAAGATCTGGTCAGGACATCTTCTCCCATTTTGAAATCCTGCTTGTTCTTTCTCATTGCAGTAATCACTATATCTTTGATTCCATTCAGAATAACTTTGCAAAATACTTTTGATACAACTGATAGTAAAGTCACTCCTCTCCAGTTACTGCAGTTGCTAAAGCTGCCTTTTTTTTGGTATTTTAACAATGATTTCTTTTCTCCATTTAGAAGGGACCTTTTTTTTTTTTCCAAATTTTATTAAACATTCTCTGTAGCTGGCTCATGCTGTCAGTGTTAATGGCTTTTAACATTTCAGCTGTTATTTCATCTTCACCTTCTCATCTTAAGATAGCTAGCCAAATATTAAATATGTTCATATTTCTAATTTGATGACCAGCCAAATATTGGATACATTCATATCTCTGGTTAAAGTTAAAAACAAAAAATAAAATTCCATATTGCTAATCAAGGTATATATGATATGGGTATCCAACCAATTTATATGACTTTTTAGTACATAGACTAAAATAAACATTTTCATACACATTCTGAAATAAATAACATATTCATACCACAATTGCAGATTCAAGCTGATTTACTCAGATATTACTTTAGTAAACTGACTTAAAGGTTTTACCATCTTGCAACTACCAGTAAATTACCTGACTTAAAGGTTTTACCATCTTGCAATTACCAGTAAATTACCTGAAATAAAGGTTTTACCATCTTGCAACTACCAGTAAATTACAGATTAAAAAAAGAGAAACTTTTTGAGGTTGTTGGTTAATGTAACCAGTTTATATTATAAAAAAACCTTGTAAAAAAAGGCAACCAGCAAATCAGTTGTAGGATAATCATACCAGTAAGATGATGATGATTCACAGTTTGCATGGAGGAGAATCAGCCAGTTCTGTCTTTGGTTCAGCATGTAAGCATTTTGTCAAATAACTCTCCTCAGAAATAAGGTAATAAAATAAATTCACATGAACATTTAATTCCTGCTGATCTTTGTAAAGTGCATTTAATTTTACACTAAAAAAAAAAATACAAGGTACTGAATGTTATATTGACAAAACTAGCATTTCAGAAAGATGGACATACTTCTCCAGAGTACACAATCCTTCATGCAGGTCATTAGCTCAGTTAGTAATCTCCTCTCATACCATCCCATCAGACTGGCCAGTATCATTTCTCTTGGTCTTCCTTTGATCTTCTTCCTTCTATTTTTCCTGTTGTTATAATATTTTCAATGCCCCAATATAATTGTGCCCATTTTAAAAAATCCTAGTGTGATCACTGCTTGAACATAAACAATATATTCTTGAACACTGACAAGACATTTACAAATCCTTTAACATTAACAACATATTTATACATACCTTGAATATAAACTGCATATACACACATGCCTCCAGCTTCAGCCAATTGCTCTTGAATAAGAGCCTTACAGGTTTCAAATTCTTTCCTCACATAATGAAGATGAATTAACCAGTTCCGACGTTCATTAACAGGAATTTCTGGAGCTGTTACAAAAACAATTGAATACAGAAAAGCAATTTTTTCAACTACACAAATGATAAATTCTTGAGGTTCACTTAAAAAAGATTCATTTAAAGACATTCATTCTGACCAGTTAGGCCAATCAGTCAATGAAATAGTGTCCCAAAAGTAAATGTACTGATTTTCATATGTACAAAAATGCAACACACCATTGATGGATATCGGCATGTTGTTGGAGATCCTAGCTGCATGTCCAGGCTACTTTCAACTGAACTGGTTAAGTCATTCCTGTGCTACTACAGTTGTGTAAGGTCGTGTTTGAATACCTCGTTATGTTTGCCATGGAATGAAATATTGGACAGAAGCATACTGTCAAATTTTGTGTGAAACTCGAGAAATCTGTCACTGAGACATTTGAAAATTTAACTGAAACTCATAGAGATGTCACGCTGTCAAGAAATTTTTGTTATAAATAGGAAACAACAAGGTTTTCGTATGGTAAAGTAAGAGAACACAGTTTTGTAGGATTAGACCTAAAAAAAATCATAGACAAAGCACTTTAGTGAGACGTAAGAAAAGAAAAATCATAAGAGAATTACCTGGGATTTGAACACGGACTCCTGTAAGACAAGCAACCGTCTGGCCACGAGAGAACAGCATACTAGCCAACTACGCCAACTAGCACCCCCAAAAAAAATATGTTTATTGGCATAGTCATAGAATAGTAACTATTCACTAGACATGAGGGATCGTGACACTCAGAAAGAAACAAGGTCGTGACACAGAAATTCCGTAGCTTAGATTCAGTCTCTCTAGCAGGTACCAACTTTTAGACACACGGTCTCCTGCCATGTCAAGAAATATGGTCTTTAGGCAGCACAACGCTTACAGAGAGGATCGAAAAAAAATGTTAAGATGAACCTCACTCTAGAAGGCCAATCTCATCAACAGATGATTATAATGTGAAAGTTGTGCAAGTTTCAACAGTCATGGAATTGTGCACAAAGAATTTATACCTACAGGAGAGACAATTGATCAGGCCTTCAACAAAAATGTGTCGGAATGACTTTTACAAGGGGTTCTACGAGTCCAAAGGAACACTGTAGATGGCTGGACTGTACCACAATAACACACATGCCTCCTGGATTCTCAACACAGCGCTTTCAATTCTAGATTTTTGGTGAAGAAAAACATTCCCACACTTCCACAACTTCCCTACAACCCAGATATAGCTCCATGTTATTTCTCCTCTTCCTTAAGTTGAAATCTATGTTGAAATTCATCATTTCGAGACTGTGGAAAACATTTTTTAAAAAATTGTAACCAATGAACTAAGAATACTTATGGAATATGACTTTCAGTACTGTCATGATCAGTTAAAAAAAAAAGGTTGGAACTACTGTGTAATTTCCCAGGAAGGAGATAACTTGTAATTTCATGTGAGTATTGTATACATGTAAATAAAAAAATCAGTACACTTCATTTTGGGACTCAGTGATAAAACCATAATAACAAACCTACTAGGTAAACACAAGAATCACAAGTATAAATGGATTATATGTGGTGTAAAAAATGAGGGGATACAAATGTACACTATCTCTATCAGATCAACATACACTTTGTAACAATTAAATGTAGATACCCTCCTAATGCCTTCAACATACTGTGATGGGAAGACTTGTGCACTTCAGTGACCTAGAGAGCCGTGCCAGGACGAAGAGGTACTGAAAAGTTATCAACATGACCAGGAAGGGAATGAGCTAAAGCCATGAAACCTGTATGCTATTCCACATATTCACCCAGAAGTTCAAACACCTGGCACATCGATTATCAGGTTTGCTTAACCCTTCCAAAAAAATCTGATATCTGGTCACTGAAATAATGCTCTGTTGCTGCTATCACATTCAAATCATTCAATAATTTCCCTCCTTTCAAACACTCTTAAGATTGAAAACAGGAAATATTCAGATGGAGCAAGATCTGGTAAGTTGGGTGGATGATCTATGCATTTAAACCTGAAATTCTTCAAACCATCTAACATCTTGTAAGCAGTCTTGCAAAAACAGAACAACTTTCCACAGCTTCCCTCACCATTTTTCTTTCAATTCATCCTTTAAGTGGGACTGCACACTAGAGTATTATTCTGCATTAAATGTTTGGTATCTGGAAGATATTCAGTCATCAAAATACTTTCTCTGACCTAAAAAACAGTGGCTGTGACCTTTCCTGCTGACTTCTGGGTCTTGAATTTCTTCAGCTGTGGAAGACCCAAGTGCGGCCACTGTAGGAACTGTAGTTTGGTTGCGGATCATAGTGGTGTAACCATGTTTCATGACCAGTGATGAGTCATTCCAAAAAATTATCACTAGATCACTCAAAATACCGCAAAATATCAAGATCTTACTTATTTTTGTTTGTTATCAGTATTAAAAAATTTAGCGTTACTTGATGAATAGTTTCTGCAAACACAAATGCTCATGAATTATAAACCCAATACATTTCCTGCATATCTCTTGTGTCTCAGCTACTGATGGTGGGATTCATGGAAGCAACCCATCCCCTTGTCTAGAATCCAGATAACTGAGCAATGAAACTGAATGTAGAAGAAGAAGAGGAGGAGGAGCATGAGGAAGAGCAGCAGAAAGAGAAGAAGAAAAGGGATAAGAAGAAGCACTGATACTATCTGTAACAACTGAATGTATGTAATTTAGCAGGCACCGTCTGTAACAAATAAAGACTGATACTATCTGTAACAAATTAATGTAATTTACCAGGCACTGTCTGTAACAAATAAACACTGATACTATCTGTAACAAATGAATGTAATTTAGCAGGCACTGTCTGTAACAAATAAACACTGATACTATCTGTAACAAATTAATGTAATTTACCAGGCACTGTCTGTAACAAATAAACACTGATACTATCTGTAACAAATTAATGTAATTTAGCAGGCACTGTCTGTAACAAATAAAGACTGATACTATCTGTAACAAATGAATGTAATTTAGCAGGCACCGTCTGTAACAAATAAACACTGATACTATCTGTAACAACAGAATGTATGTAATTTAGCAGGTATCACCTGTAACAAATAAATACTGATACTATCTGTAACAACTGAATGTATGTAATTTAGCAGGCACAATCTGTAACAAATAAATACTGATACTATCTGTAAAAACTGAATGTATGTAATTTAGCAGGCACCATCTGTATCAAATAAACACTGACATCATAATATCTACACACAGCCACTGGCCATAACAACAACAAAAATTGACATCATAATATCTACACACAGCCACTGGCCATAACAACAAAAATAAACACTGACATTATAATATATACACACAAACACTGGCTTTAACAAAAAAAAATAAACATTGATATCATAATATTTACATATAGACACTGGGTATTAGAAAAAAACACTGACATCATAATATATACACACAGACACTGGCTTTGGCAAAAAAAAAAACCAAAATAAAAATTGACACTGTAGCAATTAAACATTAACACCACAACTAAACATACAATATTGCATGTAACAACTAAATATAACCAAAGTAAAAACTAAGCATTAACAATGTCTGTAACAAACCAAATTTTAACATAATAATAACTAAACTTATCACTTTTGTAACTAACTAGACATTAACACTATTTGTAACAAACTAAACTTTAATATGATAACAACTAAACATATGCACTGTTGTAATAATCTAAACATTAATGCTGCTTGTAACAACTAAACATAGACACTGTCTGTCACAACTAAACACAGTCTTATCCTAACCTTTCTTAGTCTTTGGTTTAGATGGCAGAGCTGCCACACTTGGAATATTTGGTATTTCAGTTGGCATGTTTCCTAATGGAACTTTTCTTTCCTTCTCATAATCAACTCCTTCCTTTCAATATGCAAAATTTTATAAAATGTTGAACATGTGCTTGAATAACTTATGCAGAACATTTTCAATGAAATATTGAAATGAATTCTTTGTGAATATATATTCATTACACTACAAAAACTTACCATCTCTAATGCTTTTCATTCATTCACTCATTTATCCCTTCATCCCAGCTATCTTACTATTTTCAAGATCTGCTTCAAATATTCACCTCTGAGTATTTTCGAGTCCACTCTGTCTTCTACATCTTACATCCTTCCTGGGCCGTTAAATGTAACACAGGGCTTGCATAGTTGTTTGACAAGTTTTTCTGTTCTTGGTGAGTCTTTCAACTTTATCAAGGGATGTTATGCCCACTAAACTGGCTTCTCTTAACAATGTTCTCTTTAGAGTTTCATGTGGTTGACCTCTTTTTCTGCAGCCTGTTGTGCTGCAATTGATAGCTTGTTCTGGTATTCTCTGATTGTTTCTTCTCATCATATGACCGACATATGTCCACATTTTTTTTTTTTCTGATCACCCATGAGACAGGTTGTTGTTTGCTCATCTGCCATATCTCTGTGTTGTTCTTGAATTCATTCCACTTTATACCAAGTATTTTCTTTAGGCATTTGTTTTCAAAAGAGTCTAATTTCTTGTCTATTTCTTTAGTTGATTTCAGCTTTCACATGCATAAATGAGGGTGGATATCACATTTGAATTGAATAATCTTAATTTCGTTTTTGTGCTTATAACTTTTGAATTATTCTACATAAAATGAGGAAAATACAGCATCAGAGTACAACACTGACTACATTTGTTGCATTGTCAGCATACAACACTGACTTCATCCTTGCACTGTCAACATGTAACTTACTTCTTATAATGTACAACATACATATATAAAACTTTGAATTTATACCCTGCAGTATAGACATGGAAGCCACTGACAGCAATTATTGAGGAAAGATGCTGGCGATGGTTGGGACATGTGCTCCGAATGAGTGACAACTCACTACCATAAAAGCACTAAGATGGACACCACAGGGGAACAGAAGTAAGGGTAGACCAAAAGAGACATGGAGAAGAACAACAGAAAGGATGTTGAGCAATAGAGGGCTCACCTGGGCAAGAGCAGAAAAAAAGGCAAAGGACAGGCATTTGTGGAAAACCATTGTGAAGCCCCATATGCCCTGGGCACTTCAGGTTCACAGAAAGAGAGAGAGAGAGACTATAGACATGGACATAAAAAAGAACAAATATATCCATATTACAAGAACTTAATATTGAAGAAGGCTGGCTAGTCAAGAGGATTAAACATAGAAAACCTAAATATTTTGGACACATTAAATGCATGATAATCTAGAGAGGACCATCTTGGAAGGATACATAACTGGAAAAAGAAAGAGAGGAAGACCAAAGTGAAGATGGATGCAAGACATCGTTGATGATCTGCAAATGGATGCATCAGTAGCAGGGCATCTTGCTTACAACTGAGAGATAAAAGGAATGGCGACTGCAGTAGAACTGGTTTAAATAATAAAGGTAGATAGAGGTGTATGGTGCAGTTTTACAAAGTGAGTGAGGGAGAGAGTGAGTGAGTAAAGTGAGAAAAAACGAATAGAAAGTATGAGAATGTATAAATGAAAAACATACAACATCCGATATTTCGGCATGAGCCTTTTTCAAGGATTACATGCACAACAAGACATAAAAAAAAGAACTTATCTTAATGTGGGACATTAAGATAAGTTCTTCATTTTTCTTTTCATTTATACATTGCATAAATGTATGTTTTTCATTTATA
Organism: Achatina immaculata; assembly: GCA_009760885.1. Classification (NCBI taxonomy): domain Eukaryota; kingdom Metazoa; phylum Mollusca; class Gastropoda; order Stylommatophora; family Achatinidae; genus Lissachatina; species Lissachatina immaculata. The sequence continues at coordinate 8,582,755 of CM019716.1, forward strand.
CATTCTCATAATTTCTATTCATTTTTTACTCACTTTACTCACTCCCTCCCTCACTTTGTAAAACTGCACCATACACCTCTATCTATCTTACTACTGAGAGGTCTACAGGAGTGCTGTTAGGGAGGCAAAGTTCCGCAAGGAACATGTAGATGAATGAGTAAACTAGAGACATATAACACTGATTCATTTCTTGCATTGTTGAAATACAACACTGACTTCATTTCTTGCTCTGCTGACATATAACAATGATTCCATTCCTTGCAGTCAGCATACAGCAACGAGTTCTCATTTCTCAGTACAGTAGACATACAATACTGACTTTATTTCTTGCATTGTTGATATATGACAATGGCTCCATTCCTTGTATTGTCAACATACTACACTCAGCCCATTCTTTGCAATGTCAACATTTGTTTAACTATCTACATACAACTCTAGTCCAGTTCTTTGCAGTGTTTACATTTAGTAACAACCTCAACCCTTGCTCTATTGACATACAACACTAAATCTATTCATTTGCACTGTCAACATATAAATGAACCCAATCTTTGCATTCTCAACATACAATAATGACTTTACTTCTTGCACTGTTGAAAACAGTCTCCCAGGGGAAGACCAAGAGAAATTATACTGGACAGTCTAATGAGATTGTGTGAGAGGAGAACACCAACTGAGCTAATGGCCTACATGAAGGATTGGGTACTCTGGAGAAGCATAACAGCCAACACCAGTCAGCATGGCAGCTGACGATGATCATGATGACTGTTGAAAAATAACAGTAAATCCTTTCTTTGTTCTGTTGACATATAACGCTGGGTCTATTTCTTGTGCTATGGTTTGGATCATCATCACTGCGCTCCAGACATGTCCATAGGTGTTAAGATCCCTCACCCTTACCCCCCTCAGTATATGCATCAGTGTCCTGTGGCTGATAGTGCCCATTCTCTGTTGGTTTACAAGTTCTCTCACGTGCCCCATATGCCTTTCAATTCTGGCCATGCTAATTTATAATCCTAGCTCTCTCAGTCTAAGCACCAATATAAAGTCACTTCTCTCAAAGTCCTTCACTCTGCCTATCTCTCTAAGTGCACTGATAATACTGGCTCAATCTAGTGGTTGTCCATCAGTGATTATGGCAGAGCCAGCCAATCTATCAATGTTTTCACTTCCCTGGATGTCTGCATACCCAGAGACACAGATGAAGGTGACTTTGTGAACTGCTGATCTCTGCAATGACTCAAGTCATTGCCTGCATACAAAGCCTGCCTCAGCCTTCCAGATCATACTCATTGAATCACTTAGAATGCAGACACAGGAATAGTCTTGTGACTCCAGCCATATGAATGCTTTTGTTATTGCCATCACCTCCATCATCATGCTGCTTGTGGTCACAGCAAAGGCATCACTGGCTTCCTGGATTGTTCTGCCTGCTGAGCATGCTGTGAATGCCCATGCACTCTCTGATGTCATACAGCAGATCTATCTGTGCAAATAACTGTACCTGTCACACTGGAGTTTTCACTGATGAGGGTGTTAACCTCTGCATTCACAGCAAGTGGATATTGCTCCCTGCTTCTCTGGTCAAGTGAGACAATGCAAGCAAAGGTGCTCTCAAATGCTGCTGGCACAGGTAATCGTTCCTCACTGGGGATGATATTGTTAAGTTCACAGATCTGCTTGATAACATCTTCTGCATGACTCATCCATGATTTGCCCCTCTTTAACCCATCACCCTTTTCTTTAAACAGCTCTTGATGCAATGGGTGTTCCTTATCTTTGCTTAGCTTGAGGTATGCACGCACCCTCCAGATCTTGATCCAGTGATTCATGGTTGGGACATCAAGGAGGTATCTCATTACTACACAGGAAGGGTCTCTTGTTCACCCCAAGATAATCCACATGGCTTGAATTTGCACCTATCTGAGTTTTTCAATCTGCGCAGAGCTGACAGTGAGGATGGCTAGAGTGTACTCAATGAGTGCAAGAACTAGTCCCTGGAACAGAAGTATTAGTAGCCTCTGCTCAGTGTTTGCAGTGGCCATGACCTTCACTACTGATAGACCTTTGTAAACTTTTGTTATCACATGGTCAACATGTTCTTTGAAACACAGACTATGATTAAACTTCACTCCCAAATATGTCACAAAGTTTGTTCTGGTCACATCTTTGACACTCAATCTCACAACAGGCATATTAGGGTTAATAATATTGTTGTTCAGTGAGAACTATGTCACTGATGCTTTTGCATGGTTGACAAGGTCTTTTGAAATGCCACACCAGGAGGAAATATGATCAAGCTCGCTCTGCAATGCATTGGCAGTCTCCTGTCTGTCTCTTCCCTGTTGATACACCACAATATCATCAGCAAATGACAGAGTCCTTCCCGTCCCAATAAGCTGTTGTTCAGCAACTATCATCATGTATACACTGAACAAGACCAGCGACAACAGAGAACCCTGTGGCAGACTTGAATACGTTATTATTGGTTCTGAAGACCAAATGCCACATCTGAGAACCACCGATCTCTGGAATAGGGCTGCAGCTATACATTTGACAAAGAGAGGGTGCACTTCTAATCTAAGAAGCATGCGCATTAGGTAACTGAGTGGTACTCTGCTGTACATATCTTCTAAGTCTATTGCAACTGTACGTCTCTTCTTGGGCCTGAAATCCTTCAAAGACATCTTGAGCAAAGACTGCAGCATTAAGCCATGTCTTTTTATTACTCCTATACCTTCCAAGTGTGGATAGGAACATGTGATGCCTTTCCAGATCATTGGTGAGTGTATGTGCAACAATTTTCTCCAGTAGCGTGCCAACAGTGTTCTGTATCTTGATGATTCTGTAGCCAATGATCTGGGAATGGTCCTTGTTTGGCTTTGGAAGCAGCAGCAGGTAGATGTGTAGCCATTCCTCTTTGATCTGGCCAGGTCTTAAATGTCAATGTCTGACAGGTTGCCTATATCATTATATCAGATGCCATCAGGGCCTGGGGCCATGTTGTATGATCTTTTGAGCATTGTGCAAATGGTCTCAGTTATGATGGCATATTTCTCTTCCAGTACCACCTTCCCACACAGCATCTGTTATCTTAACCTTCAATCTGGCAGTTTTGTCACTGTGGTTGGTCTGCTCTATACAGCGTACAAAGAGGGCCCTTTCTTTGGTCTTATCAGATTTTTGCCATGTCTGGTCTGTGCTCTGAAAGTCTGGTATGCCTCTACATCATGTAATGCCATTCATGCTCTGATGAAAGCACCAGAATGTCTTAAAGGAGCTTTCAGTGAATACTTTTTTGCAGAATTCATCCCATTTCAGTGTCTTATACTGCCTGGCACTTGATCTGAAAGGCTTCATCTTCTCATCATTCTAGGCCTTCAAGAGGTCCGTCTATGATATGCCAGTTTTCCTGGCTTTCTGGCATGCTGTGACAGTCTGGCATGCTGTGACAGTTTGTCTTTTGTCCACCCATGCTTTCTCAACTTCTTCGTTCCACCATGGTGACTGTATCTATCTCTCCTGTCTCCTACAGTGAGCGCTCTGACTGCTGCGCCTGATTATGCTGACGCCGTCTTGCTCTGCGTTGTCATACTGGAAGCTGCTTATCATGTCTTTCTGGCTTCTATTTATGCTCTTCTCAATTAAGATGACGCAAGGAAAGTGATTGCTGTCTTGGTGTCCCAGGTACCTGCATACAGGTCTGATGGTGACTGACGCCTGAGTAAATCAATGACACTCAGAATAACCAAGTCGGGTTAGTGAATGATCACCCTTCCGTCATTCAAACACACTAGATTAGAAGACACCAGCGCGTCGTCTATATCTTCCTCTTGTTTGTTGATGATGACATTATCGCACTGGTTACTTCTCGCATTAAAGATATATACATATAACACTTTCTTCTGGAAAATTTTGAACTCCTAGTTTATGCAGCTCTGAATACATATGACTCAATTATTCTGAAAAATATTGTGAACAAACCTGCTCATTTCGGTTCGCCATTGTGAAACTCTTGTTAATATGGTAAAACATGGATAAGATTTGTTTCATTAAAACTTTCCTAGTATTATCAATTTCATGGGGATACTGTTTCTTAATTTGTTTTAAAAAACTCGTACTTCTGAATTTCTAATTTATGCTTAAAATATAATGTATGCCTCGATTTATCTTCAAACGTTACTGATAATAATTTATCTTTATACTGATGGTTGTCAACATCTAGGACTTGACGTAACTAATCCAAGTTTTATCTACAATGGCAACGCAGCAGAATCGAAATAGTGATTTTGGTATGACTTTCTATTCAGTGCAAGCAAGACGAGAGTCAAAGGCTGAGAGTCATTCCAGTAAAAGAGCTAGAGGTTGAAAGCCACTCAAAGGTTGAGTCATTCATAGACACAGGCCAGAGACTGAAAATAATCCAAGACGCGAGCCAGAGGTTGAGAGCTATTCTAAGGCACCAGTATGAAACCATTCCAAGATAGGGTTAGAACCGGAGGTTGAGATGGATTATGTACATTTAGTATTTGTTGCAGTCTGGCTTGGTTTTTACAGATTAGTCGTATATGACTGCCATCTGATTAATTGTGGTATGAGATAATTCGAGAATGGAGGTGAGTGCCAATTCCCTGTTAGCTTGCCTTCCACAGACAAATTTTCCCTATTTTTAAAATTTATCAGATTGTGTAATTTCCATAAGTAAATGTTTAGCATAAATGTAACATAACTATACAAAAGCTCAGGGATAATGAAAATGAAGAAAGTAAACTGAAGAAAGGTAGAATATATACTTTACCACTTCAGAAGCAGTCATTTATTCATTTACATTTTACAAAGTATTAGAGCCTATAGGGAGTATAGACTTGATGCAAGAACAACAAAAGCTGCTAATATCTCTTCATACATATGTGGGGGTGCTGAAAAGTAACTGGTCTAACCTATGTCCCAAAATCACAGCATAATTTTGTTACTATAGGTAGAAAGTGTGTTATTTTATAAAGTGGAACTTTGCAGGATCATAGTATTACTATTTGGCTTTTTTTCCCCATATCAGTAATAGAGGTGGAATTTTCTAGTGTGGAACTCGAGGCCATCATGAAGTTCCTGTTTCAGTAGAAAACTCCAATGAAATCCATGAATGAATGCTGCAAACATTGAGTGACAAGTGTCTGTCACACTCAACTATGAAGAAGTGGTGTGCTAACTTCCAAGGTAGAAATTTTGAGATCTAAGATGCAGCAAGATCTAGAAGGGTCAACCCCAGAAATTGTTCATGACCTGATTTTGGCAGATGGATGAATTTAACTAATAAATACTTGTTAAGACACTAGAGATATTGAGGAAATGCACTATATGTATACAGAAACTATTGCCTGAGTGGATGCTGACTTGTTTGAATACCGATGAGAAACAAAGTTGAGTGAACACCTCCAAGTTAATCTTTTGCAGTATTTTGAGTGATCTAGTGATGACTTTTTGTAATGACTCTTCCCTGTTTATGAAACATGGTTACACCACTATAATCTTGTGACCAAACAACAGTCTCTACAGTGGCGGCACTCAGTTTTTCCATAGCTAAAGAAATTCAAGACCCAGAAGTCAGCAGGAAGGGTCACAGCCACTGTTTTTTAGGTCAGAGAAAGTATTTTGATGACTGAATATCTTCCAGATACCAAACATTTAATGCAGAATAATACTCTAGTGTGCAGTCCCACTTAAAGGATGAATTGAAAGAAAAATGGTGAGGGAAGCTGTGGAAAGTTGTTCTGTTTTTGCAAGACAGTGCGTCTGCTCACAAGGCTATTTGTCTATATGTATCTGTTGTTGATGTGAAGACACTGTCCGATGAGGCTATTGGTGACCTATAGCTGATATGCTAGCACCAGCATTAGCAAACCGTAGCTGACTAAGATCCTGTCCAACCTCTCCATTGGTACCCCCAGTAACAGGCCTAGTGTCTAGTGTTGCTAATGGGGCAGGGATTGCCTTAGCCCCCAAGATGGTGGGGTCTGCTAAAGAAGCACTGCAACCCAGGAATGAAAAAAATAGCTGCATAACCTGATCCCATACCAGTATGATGCTGTGGCTCAACATCTTCACAACATAAGCTGCAGAAAACACTTGCTCACAGTAACAGAGAGGCACTGAAGAAGACTAGGTATCCATGGACAGTCTCATTGGATTGTATCATGCTGGTCTCATATCTGTCTGTCTCTGTAGCTGTTAGGACATAAGTATGGTAATATCCCTTCATAACGGAGCTTCGGTAATAACAGACCAGGTCTTCAGGTCAGGCTGCACAAGTATATATTCTCAATATAGCAGACTTTGGATATAATGGACTAGTTTGCCAATCCCCATGAAGTTCATTATAACGAGATTTTATTGTAATCACATTCAGAATGATTTCTGTTTATATAATAGTTCACTCTGTTATTTGCTTATATCATATTTGCTCTGTTTTCTATTCATGCTATCATATTCAGTCTATTTTATGTTTATACTATTATATTTAAAATGGCCTGGTTGGCTGAGTGGTTAGGCGCTCGGTTTCCTAATCCGGTGGTGCTAATCCACTGCTGGGACCTTTTTCCCTTTACTTTTCATATTCACACTATTTTCTACTTTTTTTTTGGTTTATGGTATTGTATTAACTCTTTGTTATCAGTTCATAATCCTCAACTTATTGATAGACTCATTATTGTTTCAGGAATCAGTTATAGAGGCAGTGAAGACTTTGAACTGTGATCTGTTGTTAGAATTGTTACCTGACTGTAGCAGCCAGCCACGACTGTCACCAAAATTTGTGAGTGCATATTAATATACTACTTGCTTTACTTGCTCAGTTTTAAGGGATATTTTGGATAGTCACTTTGTTGCTTCATTTATCTGTTATATTTTGTATAGTTATTTGCTTTATTCACTCATGTGTCTTATATATTTTGTATAGTGGCTTCTGTTGTCTCATTTGCCTGGTATATTTTGTATAGTGACTTTTGTTGTCTTATCTGTCTGGTATATTTTGTATAGTGACTTGCATTGTTTACTTATCTGTCTTGTATATTTTGTATTGTGGCTTTTGTTGTATTATTCATCTGGTTATATTTTGTATGGAATCATCATCATCATCATCAGGTGCCCTGCCGACTGGCGTTGGCTATTGTGCTTCTCCAGAGTACCCGATCCTTCATGCAGGCCATCAGTTCAGTTGGTGATCTCCTCTCACACCGTCCCGTCAGACTGTCCAGTATCATTTCTCTTGGTCTTCCTCTTGATCTTCTTCCTTCTGTTTTTCCTCTTGTTATAATATTTTCAATGCCCCCTCTTCTCATTGCATGTCCTATGAAAGTACATTGTCTCTCTCTTATCTTTCTGACAAGGTTTTTTTGTCTCTCCAGCTCTTCTCATACATTCTTCATTAGTTATTTTTGCTGTCCAGGGGATTCGCAACATTCTTCTAATAAACCACATTTCTGCTTGTATGGAATACCATCTAAAATTGTCAACATCATTAAGGACTTATACAATGGATATGTTTGTGCAGTCAAGACAGAAGAGGGGATGAGTGAATGGTTCCAGATTGAAACACTGTGAAACAAGGTTGTTATATTGTCTCCTCTGCTTTTTGGAATTACAATAGACTTCATAATGAAAAAATGCTGCACAGGTATTGACTGGGTACATGGGACCCAACTAGAAGATCTTGATTTTGCTGATGACATAACTCTTATCAGTAACAGTGTGAATTCCATGCAAGAAAAAACAGATATCCTGTCTTCACTGGCTAGCAAAATAGACTTGAAATGAACAAGGACAAAACAAAAATAATGAAACTTCCCATTAATCAAAAAGGAAAAATACACGTAGAAGGGACAGATATTGAATGAGTCAGTCAATTTGCATACCTTGGCAGCTACATAGACCAGGATGGTGACACCAGAAAGCAAGTTAGAATTAGAATTGCAAAAGCAGCATCGATATTCAAAAATCCTGAGAACATATGGAATTCAAAAGTTATAAGCACAAAAACCAAGTTAAGACTATTCAATGCAAATGTAATATCCACCCTCATTTATGCATGTGAAAGCTGGAAAACAACTAAAGAAATAGTCAAGAAATTAGACTCTTTTGAAAACAAATGCTTAAGGAAAATACTCTGCATCAAGTGGAATGAATTCAAGAACAATGCAGAGATAAGACAGATGACTGAACAACAGCCAGTCTCATGAGTGATCAGGAAAAGGAGATGGACATATGTTGGTTATGTGATGAGAAGAAACGATCAGAGAATCCCAAAACAAACTATCAAGTGGAACACAACAGGCCAAAGAAAAAGAGGCAGACTGCATGAAACTTTGAAGAGGACATTGTTAAGAGAGGCCAAATTAACAGGCATAAAATCCCTTGATGAAGTTGAAAGTCTCACTGAAGACAGTAAAAATTTGTGAACTACCTTGCGAGCCCTATGTGACGTTTAACGGCACGGGAAGGATATAAGATATATTTTGTATAGTGACTTGCCTTGTTTACTCATCTGTCTAGTATACTTTATATGGTGATTTTATTTGTCTCATTTTTACATAGTGGTTTCCTTTGTTTATTAATCTTATACTTCTCTTCTCATCCTAGTTTGTGCAAGGACTCTATTCCTTTCTCTCAACTTCTTAGCTTATCTCATTTTTCACAATCCAGCCCACAAGATGTTGGATTTCTTTTGCCAACATGACTATCTAGAACATGTCCTCACTTCATTCTGGAACCATATCACCTATATCTCACAACAAGAAACCCTCACTCCTAAACCACTTTGCAGCTCAGATGGAGTAAAACTGGTACTTACATACTATCCCAGCAGATTGGCATCCTGTTTCATCATCTCTGTCTGAGCCTAGTAGATGTGAACTCTCTGCAGAACCTTCACTGATGGCATTGACAGGACAACCTCAAGGATCTGTTAGTCAGAAGTCACCAAGTCAGCAGACAAACTTTTGACTCACCTTAATATGACACTAGTTTGAGATGTTTCTTTGGCTGTAATAATGCTTCCTCATTTGTCTTTCTGGCTGTAAAATAGGTTCTTTATAGCATTTTAGAACTCTCTTTCTCATTGCCTATGGCAGGTTTGTTTTTTTTTAAAAATATGTTCTTCATTTTTTCAAAAACTGTCTTTGCCTTTGGTTCTGATTTCTTCAGTGCACCTGCATCAGATGTTATGACTGTAACTAAGTATTTGTATCTATTGATCTGTCTTAATATCATCCCCTGCACTATAATTCTGCATTCTGGTATTTTTCTTGGATGTTACGTAAGTATAGAAATGATATTGTTCAGCCTCTTGTACTCCCAGCACTTAGGCTATTGGGCAAGGTGCTGTGCTCCAAGATGACAATGCCCATCCCCACAGAGCTTATGTTGTTAATGACATCTTCCAGAACACTGTGTCACCAGAATGGACTAGCCAGCACTCTTACCTGACCTCACATTTTGGGAAGATCAGCAAGAAGTAACCAGCTGGTGACCTGAACCAGTTGTTTCAAAACTTGCAGGAGGAGTGGCATGTGATACCCCAGCACACAAATTAATTGAAGGAAGTTGATTTTATCCATGAGACATTGTCACCTGGCTTGTATCAGTGTTCATAGTGATCACACACATTACTGACTATCTTTATTTCAGCTGCCAGCGTCTCTAAATTTCATATAGAAGAGTGTGTCCAAATAACCAGCAATTACTCCTGTATAACTTCATTATTCCTTATGAAACTGTGACATCTGATGTCCAAATGACCATAAGAACAGTGTGATTAAATTTCCCACTCTTTTGTCTTTTTTTGTATTTTTAATATAGTGAGATTTGGTAAGTGGTCCTTGACATTTTTTGTGTGTGTGAGTAGTATAGATAAGATAGACAACACAAGCCAAGAATGAAGACTAGAGATCAATATCAGGAAGATCAAAGTAATGGCATTCAGCATAAAAGACCAAAAGCCACAGATGGACATAACCATAAACAAAGAGAGACTGGAACAAGTGACAGACTGCAGCAGTCTAGGGCATCATATACTAACTGAGGATGGGAGATATGAGATGGAGATAAAGAAAAGAATAGGAATCACAAAACATACATTCAGCACCAGGAAGATAATGCTGTTATCCAGAAATCTACCCATAAAAACAAAAATAAGAGTTTAAAATGCTATATCTGTTCTGTATTACTGTATGGAACAGAAACCTGGACTCTAAGCAGAAAGTCACAGAGAAAGATTATTGCAGCAGAAATGTGGATCTACAGAAAATTAGGTCATACATCACAGAGAATGAAAAGAACAAATGCACAAGTTTTAGAACAGCTTCAAGTGCAGTGTGAAATTTTCAAAGAAATAAAGATAAAGAAAATAAAATACTTTGGCCATATAAAAAGACATAACAATATACTGAAGATCGTGCTAGATGGAAAGGTGGAAGGGAAAAAATGAGAAGTAGACAGAGATGTAGACTGAATGATGGCATTTGAAAGTGGACAGGATGCAGCCTGGCTGAGTGCACCATCAAGGCAAGGGAGTGAGGAAACTGAAGATTCATTACCTCCAACTTTCATTCTGAAGACAGCGCATGATGTTGATGATCTCTGATCATTATCAGTAGATCATATCTCACATCATTATCAGTAGATCATATCTCATATCGCTATTATCAGATGATATCTTCCATCACTGTTATCAGATGATATCTCATATCAGCCATCAGTATTTCATATTTCACATCATTGTCATCAGACAGTATCTCAGATCACTATAAATAAATTATGTCTCATATCACTATTATCAGATGTTATCTTCCATCACTGTTGTCAGATGATATCTCTTATCAACCATCAATAATTCATATCTCACATCTTTGCATCAGACGGTATCTCAAATCACTATAAGTAAATCATATGTCATATTGCTATCAGCAGATTATATCTCATATCACTACAATGTCTGTATTCTCTCATTGAGGCCATAGATTAAAGATGTTGAAGGTGCTGCTATTTCCATTTTCTGCTTTTACATCTATGTTTTGACTACTTCTCTCACACTCCCGTGACCCCATTTGCTTGTGCTTCCCCTTTGTTCTCACCACAGCCATAATATTACCAGTATTGCAGGCGGAACCTTCAGATACAGTGGACTGCATTGTGGTGATAAGGTTTTCTGTTTTTAAATATGGTATCTGCTCATTGATAGAGAAATAATCATTGAACTTGTACAAATTCCTCATAACTGCAAGCTGTTGTTCTGTGCAGCCGATGCTGTAGAGGTGTTGAGGCGCAGCATAGTATCAGCATGGGAGTGGATTATGGCGGGTACGTTTTTCAGTCCTGGAGTACAGCTAAAAAGCAGGGGGTGTACAGTGCTTCTCTAGCAGACTCCACCGCCATGGGAACTATGGTGATCCCTGTCCCATTAGCCAGGATATGCCTGTTACTGGGGGTACCACAGAGAGGTGGGACAGGGTCTTCGTCAGCTATGGGTCGCTAACCCTGAAGCTGGCTTATCAGCTATGGGTCGCCGATTACCTTATTGGGTGTCTTCACCCCCAATAATCACTGAAATATTGGATTATTGTAGTTTTTTAATTTTTACATCCTTGCCTAATTATCTCATTTTATCTGTCCTGTGTATGCTCTTCTTGTTATCTCATGTTATCATCTGTGCTTGCTCATCTTATTATCTCATTTTTCATTTTTCCCCTTTCCTCGCTCCTATGTATTTTTAATAAAAAAATTAAAACTGAGCTGTACACATGTGACTACCTCACAACTCCACTAGTACCAGTTTTACCTCTCTCTACCTCAAATCTACTAGTACTAGTTTTACCATGTTTACCATCATACTCATATTTCACTACACACTTGTTACTTTACTGCTAATGCTGCTATATTGCTGTTGTTATTACTAATATTATATATAATGCTTGTGTTAATACATAACATTATATATATGTTATAATGCTTGTGTTAATACATAACATTATATATATGTTATATATAACGCCTCTACTCACACCTTGGGCAGTACTGACAATTAACACAACATTGGAGTCATCTCCTTAAAAACACTGAAGGAAATCCTGATGTCAATGGCTGATCATGTATGGGCATGCCCCAAGTGTAATGAAGCCACTGACAATGACCAGCAACAGAGCTAGGCCTCTTTTTGACTGTTACAGTTACAGCTTGTGTCTTTGTTGATAAAATGCTTAATTCTGGCTAACAGAGATGTTGTACATGAGAGTTCCAGGTTAAGTGTTGGTCACTAGTAAGATCTAGAGTTTTAGTTTTATATTCAATAACATGTTCTATTTGTGAAGTTCCAACAGAAAGCTGTATTTTATTTTGTAATATTCACAACTTCTTTCTTGTAAAGAACATTTATCTTGTTTTTGTTTCTGCCTTTGTCAACATGTCATTGTTTTTCCTTCATTTAATTAGATTATTTAGATTATTCAGAGATGAATGAAAATAGATTGTATCTGCAGCAGTGAACCTTGAGCACTAAAGGGACGAAAGAGGAAATACTTCTGCACCATAGTAATGACAGTTTGAAATACAATTAGAAAGTTTAATATTAGCCAGAAAGATTATTTAATCTTTCACTGGAAAACACCCATTACTTTAATGCCATTTTTGCTGCACAATGTTTGCCATAAGAATCTAGAAAGTTCTAGAAAATAGATCACCATTTCTGTTATTTTGATGTGCCATTAAAATTTTGATAGGCCTAGTAATAGTTGGCTGATTTAAGCAGAAAAAAACAACAATCTGTTGGTCCACACACTATAATAACAGCAGTAATTGGCTGGTCTATACTCTGTACACTACAGCAGCAACATTTATAATGTGCCTGTGAAGCCCCTACCTATAATTCTGGACAAAAATCCGCTCCATTTGCCAAACAGAGCCCTCCATCTATATTACCAAGACAGACGTGTGGATGGGCAACCCCAGGCTCTTCTACTACACACACGAGTTTATCAGTTTTTTTTATTGTAAAAATGTAATTTGTGGGAAGCAATCTGTTCAACTAAATGTTCCTATAAGGTTCAGTTATCTGCTTTACAACCAGGCCACACAAGATTTGTCATCATGTGAAACCTGTTTGTTGAGGTTGAGTGTATGAGCCAAAACTATGTTTCACACTGACATACTAACCAGTTTTTGGCCAGTTTGAGCCTATTCTGTTTGTGAATAAACATGCTGACGGGTTTAGACTAAAAGCTGTCCATGCATCAAGTAGCTGACAGTATTAGGCATACTTCTGTCATGTCAAATTTTTGGTACAGCAGTTCTAACAATGTAGAGCCAATATGCTACATATTTTCTTTCTGGAGAAATTATATCTTCACAACAGTGTTACACACAGTAAGGAGGAGGAGCCATTGGTTGGGTAGTATGTCCATTGCCACACACACACAATTCAGTGAGATTTCAAAGTGGCTAGTAATGTAGACTATTCGGCACGGACTTCCTCTCAACCAAGTTCTAACCATTCTTTTTTTGTTTCTTCATCTATCTCTCGTGTCTTGGTTCAGATTTCTTCCTTCATGGTGTGATAGCATTCTGTATCGTCAGTCTTTTTCTTCTTTGTACGCATACTGCCGATGATGCGTGGTACCCTGATTTTTGCATTGTGCCTTTTGGCTGGATACCTCTTACTTCAGCACCTTTCCTTGATAGGGCAGACTGTGGTCTTGCTTGGACTGCCATGAAGACAGTGGTGTAGTCTAGCTTGGCCAAAACTTGTTTTCCAGCCTCAGATGGCTGTACAGGCCTCTTCTCCATGTCAGATCCAGCATTCAATGCTGGCTGGCCAGATGGATTTGAGACAGTTCCACAAAGACACTTCGACTTTGGGATGAGGAATCTGATGAGTGCCTCAGATATCCATTACCCACCACCTATAGTCTGCTGGCTCTGTTTCGTTCACATCATTCTGATAGCCATTGTTGTAAAGACCCATAAGCTTGTCACTTCCTGGATTCATTGGTTTCACACCAGATTTTCCTCATCCCTGGCAGTGATCTCCATGTCCCCAACCTGACATTACATTTTACAAAAATAACAATTACAATTAGTGTTGACTGCTACATGTTTCTGGGCTACAAAAGTAAGTCAGAGTTTTTAAACAAATAGATCTATGTTCCCTGTCTCACAAACACTATGTTAAGTGTGTTGTTCCCAGGGGACATATTGTCAGTAATAAATTTAAATTCCTCGTCCACAATCTTAGAATCAGTCCAGGCTAGGATACACATATTTACCTTAGTTCTAGCCACCTGCATCACAGCTGCATGCTTTACCGCTCTAGTGGAACGCTTGCTGATAATTGTGGCACACATTAAGTCCACAGTAAAAGTCCCCACCTGAAGTGTAGACAGCACAGTGCTGGGAATAGCACCCACCCCGGTTGCTACCAGTGCTTCTTCTTCTTCTTCTTTGTTCACATTGTCTGTCTATATCTGCAGTCCTGTCTCTTGGATAAATTTCACTATTTTTTGTAACTCATGTATGGAACCGTAGAGCTTATCTTCTTTAGTGGTTTCACTGGGCCAGTAATTATTTCTCAGTGTCTTGTAGTTGATGCAGTTCTGGAGGATATGTTCCACAGTTTGGGGCACCTGGGCACATGTACATAGATTAGTAGTACCAACCTTAAACTTTGTATACATATGACTTCGGAGTCGGCTATCTCCTGTTCGGAGACGGAAGATGGTGACTTGTTCCTTTCTGTTTAGCATGTGATAGTCATCATGTGGTGGTGTTTGTGGCTTCCTGTAGGTTTTTATCATGGCTTTCTTCTGATTATAGGTGATTGGTATGTCTGGTTGCTCCATTTCAGTGCCCTTTTTGGCCAGATGGTCAGCTTTCTCATTGCCTGGTATCCCACAGTGGGAGTGAATCCATTGCAAAGTGACTCCATGTTGCAAGCCAATTTTTGACAAGGCATCTTTAAGGTCTGGTAGTTTGTTGCACTGAAGAGCTTCCAGTACTGATCTTGCATCTGTGAGAATTACTACAGGACATGTGTCAATTCTGGAGTCTGATAGTTTTTCAACTGCAGCAATAATTGCCCTAACTTCTGCATCAAAGTTGTTGCAGTATTTTCCAGTGGGTATGGAAATCTTGCCAGAGGTGTTGTTTGGATATTCAGTATATGCTCCTGCCCCTCCATTCTTTATGGCATTGTGTGCAGATCCATCTGTATACACATGTATCCAGGTGTCACATGGATATTTGTCATCTAGAACACTAAGTGTGGCTGTTGATCTTACAAGACTGCTCTGCATCTCACCATTCTGCACACCTTTCACTTCAGTCTGAATAGTTATTTGTGTATAATCTGCTTCTTTCCATGGTGTATGCTCTGGTACAGATGATAATGGAGCGACTACAGTTGGAAGGTCAGGTATCAGCTTACGCATACGCTTGGCCTGATGAATGAAGCTGCTTCTTTTAAGCCGTCCTAATGCCAAGTTATTGAATCTCTCCTTCAGGGGATGGCTTACAGAGCTAAGGAATTTTTCTCCCATGGTCATGACCTTTGTGTCTCTATGTTCCTTTAGCGGTTGAACACCAACTATTTTCTGCATTTCTTCTATTGGTGTAGACCTCATGGCACCTGTGATAATCCGTAGTGACTGATTTTGAACCTTGTCTAGATTATGCAGCGTAGTGTTTGATGCTGTGCACCAAGATGTTGAGCCATATTCTAAATGTGGTAGAATACTTTGCTGATATACATTCTTGAGGATTCTTTCACTAGCTCCCCATGTGGTTCCACTCAGTTTTCTTAATATGGCTAGTTTTCTTCTGGCTTTTGCTTCTGCACTGTTGATGTGTTGCTTCCACGTCAGTTTTGAGTCAAGAGTCACTCCTAAGTAAGTGGGTTGGTTGTCCATCCTTAAGGGTATTTCATTTACAAAGATCTTACCTGCTTTCTGTTTAGATGAGAGGGTGAACAGAGTGGTACTTGATTTCTCTGTGTTGATACTTACACACCATTTGTTTGTCCATGATGTCAAGATGTCTGCTGCTCTTTGGAGTCTCTGTGTAGCAATTGTCGCATATTCATCTGTACACCACATGACCAGATCATCTGCATACAGTGCCGCTTTGATTCCATAGGGAAGTTCCTTGACCAGGTCATTAATGAATACAAGGAATAGTGTAGGCGAAAGGACTCCTCCTTGTGGTACACCGTGTCGCAGAAGTACTTTCTGGCTTTTGTGTCCATCCATTACTACTCTAGCTCTTCTATTGTGTAAATAGGACTTTATCCAGTTGTACAGTCTTCCATTCACATTGCAGTGTCTTAGTTTCCACAGCAGATTTTTTTTTCCATACTTTATCAAAGGCTTTCTTCAGGTCTATCCACACTGCTAGTACAAGGTTTTTCTCTTGGAATGCATCCTCAATCTCTTGAGAGAGATAGGTCACTTGATCTTCTGTACTGTAGTACTGCCTAAATCCTGCTTGTTGTGGAATGAGAAGGTTTTCACTTTCTAGGTACCATTTTAGCCTCAGGTCAATGATGCGTTCCATCGTTTTGCATAGGCAGCTAGTGAGACTGATTGGCCTGTAGCTGGAGGCAGTATCACTGTTTTTCCCTGGTTTTAGCAGTGGTACCATGCTTGCTTCCTTCCAGATTTGAGGTAACTTACCTGTGCTCCAGCACATATTGAAAATATCCAACAGCTTTCCCATTGCTGCCATTCCCAGGTTCTTGATCATTTCATTGGACACTCCATCTGGTCCTGGTGATTTCCTTAGTTTCAGTTTACTAACTGCTAGGTCTAACTCACTGCGTGTGATTGGTGCATCCATGACCTCCACTTTTCTGACTTGTTCCTCCTCTTTCTGTGGCTCGATGCGCACTGTACGCTCCTTCTCTGGATGGATATCAATGTTGCAGTCCTGTGCAAACATGCGAGCAAAGTGATCTGCTACCTGCTTACCTGTAAGAGTTTTCCCATCCTCTATTAGTGTAACCTTTGTACTTCTTCCAGTACTCTCATCATTTAACTGTTTGATTAGTTTCCACATTTTCCTTCCATCCTTTTCAAAGTTTAGGGACTCTGTTTTCTCTCTTCAACTTTCCCGTCTGGCTTGCAGCTTTGCTGTCTGAAATTTGGCCTTAGAATGTTGGTAATTATTGTGGTGTTTTGGCATGGTCTATTTTCTGCTTGCTTTTGAGCTGCTTCCACGTCATCATGGAGTTTTCCCACCTCACTAGACCAGTATGGTTTATAGTCCCTGCGAGCTCCTCTGGGAATGGTTTCAAGTGGCCTGAAGGATACAAGCATTGAATTCCTTCACTATGCTGTTAATATCCTTACCTTCTATGGACAGCTGTCCCACCAGGATACCTGTACGATGTCTGTACACTGTCCAGTTTGCTTTTTTATAGTTCCATCTGGGAAGAGGGCTACTGGTGTTAAGGAGTTCATTGTCTATTGTCAGGAAGACTGGTCGATGGTCGCTACCTCCAAGTTGTTTTCCAACTTCACGTGTAATGTTCCACTTCAGATCTGGAGAGTGGAATGCCAGATCTGGTGTTGATTTTGTATGCCAAGCCCTTGAGTAAAATGTTGGGGGATCCATTGGCTGGTTGATCAGGAGAAGTCCATTATCATCCTGCCAGCTCTCAACTTCCTCTCCTCTCTTGTCTATGTGGTCATAGCCCCAGCTCTGGGAATGGCTGTTAAAATCACCACAGACCATCAGTCTCTCTTTTGTGTGGGATTGTTTCTAAAGCAAGTGGGTGGTCATTAGGACAGTAATAGTTAAGGAGGTGGAAATCTGTATTACTACTTTTTAGATGGATCATCTGGTATTCGGCTCCTTCCATGTACACTCCCACCTGACATGCGCTGATGTTATTCTTAACAAGTGTGAGTACTCCTCCTTTTCTTCTGTCCTGTCGGTCTGATCTAAAACACTGGTATCCTCTAATTTTAAAGGTGGCATCTTTGGTTAGGTGTGTCTCCTGTATGCAGCATATACTTACCTGGTCTGCAAAAAGTATGTTCTCTAGTTCCACCTTTTTGCTTAGCCATTTCTAACACTGCTGACACCCTCAGCGTTCCACTGCATTATTTTAAGTTCTTACTTTTTGGCTGTTTTCTTCTGTTGTATTTTTTGGCCAGTAGTTCTACTCTCATGTCTCCTGACTCCACAAGACGAACTGAGAGGACCTCCAGTAGCATTGGGTGGACCCTTTCGAGGCAGGGGGCCCGGCACTGCACCTGCCTGGTTAGTCTTCACAGGGCGAGCACCATGTTTGAAAACTGCAGATAGAGACATTTCATTAGTGATAATGCATGTTACCCTGATTTTTGCGATGCGCCTTTTGGCTGGGTAACACCGACTTCAGCATCTTTCCTTGCTAGGGCAGACTGTGGTCTTGCTCAGACTGCCATGAAGACAGTGTGGCTGGCCTGGCCAAAACTTTGTTTTCCAGCCACTGGTGGCCGTACTTAAGCCCCTTCTCCATGTCAGATGGTTTTGAGACAGTTCCACAAAGACACTCTGACTTTGAGATGAGGAATCTGATGAGTGCTTCAACGATATCCATTCTCCGCCACCCATAGTCTGCTGGCTCTGTTTTGTTTACATCATTCTGATAACCATTGTTGTAAAGCCCCATAGGCTTGTCACGTCCTGGATTCATTGGTTTCACACCAGACTTCCCTCATCCCCGCCAGAGATCTCCATGTCCCCATCCGTCCACCAACCTGACATTACATTTTACAAAAATAACAATTACAATTCGTGTTGATTGCTACAAGTTTCTGGACTACAGAGGTAGGTCAGAGTTTTTAAGCACACAGATCTATGTTCCCTGTCTCACAAACACTATGTTAAGATAAGTGTGCTCTTAACACATTTGTTCCCAGGGGAGCTACCAGTGCAATTCCAGTCATCTCCAAACTGAGGCCAACAACACTAACACCTGTACTTACACTTTGGGAAGGGCAGATAATGTGTTAGTATTTCTTTTGCATTTTTTGCAGATCTTCACCCTCTTTAGCAAGGAAAGCATCAAACTCACCAATGCAAGTGAGGCAAAATTGTTGATCACTTGCTGGAGGGAGCTCTATGGTTCTCTCGGGTAGCATAGGATGTAGAGACATTCAAGAGTCTCACTGCATCTAGTTTGGAATTGGTTTTATGTTACCTCTTAAATGGTTCAAATAGTTTTCAGAAACAGGCAAAACAATGGCTTGATGATTCCCACAAGTTTATTTATTATCATCTCATTATTTCCCAACCTTGTTTTGACCTCAGGGTCAGTCACTCCAGTGAATGTTCTGCCAGGGTTAGTGGTGACCAGAGCAACAAGTTCAGGAGATGTACCACTGCATTTAATCAGTGGACCACGGAAGACTTGGACCCAATCATTATGAGTCTCTCTGAGGACAATCTCTGGATAAATAGTGGATCCTGCTGGCACTTTTTTTTATTATTCAAAATCAACAGTGGCTTCCATTGTAGTGAGATTCTCTGAATTTGTAGTGACCAGATAAAAGGGCCCCTGGCCACCAACAGCAGCACATTCCGTGCCTTGCTGTTGAAATGATGCTAGCATTTTACCTGTGTTTTCCCAACTCACCAACTTATTCTGCTCGAGATAAACGTATGGTGGCCACGCGTCAAGCTTTATGTCCAAGTCTGCTTCTGGGAGCTGCGCTGTCAGTATAACAGATGCAGATCTTTTATAGTAGCCATCCTTCATCAATTCTAGCCCAAAGATCTGCAGTTTTCCTGGTATGCCAAACCCTTCTGTGTCCCCTAGATCAGCAAGAGTTAGTGTGCAACAGGTGTTGGGTGTGTGTGTCCCAGAACCCTCAACGTATGCCATTTTTATTTATGACCTTCTGCTGTACTTTTAATACATAAGTCTTTTCTAGGACAGCTCTGTATTCTCAGCCAGTTTTCGGGGTAGCACAAACATACAATTTCAGCTCCATACCTTTTACAAAAGTACTAAGCTCCTCCCCCATTTGAAATTAAGAAATGATCATTTGAGGGCATCCTCTCATCAGGCTTTTGCTCAATCCAGGCTCCTAAAACTTAAAACTTTTGCCATGTGATGAAGACCTTGTTTAAGTGGTAATATATGCATGACTGTTTTAAACTGCATGAAGTCGACATACGCCTTGATGGGGCATCTTGGGGATTTACAGGGTCAACCACATTCTTAATGTAAGTGCATCCACCTAATCAGGTGGTCTCTCATAGCCTTGGAACCATTAAGCCATAGTGCCCTACCTGAACATACACGATTGTCCACATAATCTTTTGTGGCAGCATCCTAAGGGTACACAGTGTTTGCCACATTCTTAATGCTGTGTGTCCCAATATTCTTGTGGCCCATCATGGCCTGAATACCATGGAGCACCTAGACCCTATTTGTGAGATTGTCATCAAGATACTTAATGGGGGTGCCTATGACTTGTGTTGGTCTTACTTGTGTGAGCATCCACATAATGTTTTTTGTGATGACATCTTGGTCATCTACAGGGTCTGCCACATGCCATGTGTGCCCATGTTCAGGTGACCCATCATAGTCTTAGAACTGTCCATCAGCAGGGCCTTGCTTTTTATAATGGATATTATGGCTTCAGTCATTGGTTTATTGATCTGCCTCATCTCAGACACCTTATCTCTTGGTCTGAGATGTTCATTGAGGACTGAAATCTTAATACTAGAGAGCATTCCAATCTTAAGAGGCTTAAACTTGATTGAAGGAGTTTTTCTGTGTAGCCAGTCTTACAATCCTTCATCTCTTCCACAGTAATTGCACACAGAAGAGTTGAAGGGTTAAGCCTATTTTCACTAAAATGGACAGTTTCTTATGAGACCTCTTGAGGGGGTTTAACCTGTAGCAAAGCCATCAACAAAATGTGAGACTAAGTTAATAAATCCTAAGGTTGGCCCTATATCACCAAGATCTAACTATTCCTTGACACTGCTAACAGTCACCATTTCCATATCAGGATTTGGTGTTAGTTGAAGCTTTAGTGGATCAAAGACCTTTTTTATCTAATGTGCATATGCTGTATGTGCCCCAACTGAGATAATAATTTTTTTTTAGCCATGATGAAACCAGTTATTATCCAATTCCTTAGATATGGTTCTTCATGCAGCATGGTAGAGGATCCCGCAGAAAGTGATTTCTGATTCCCCTTCTCAGCTATAGAGTGTGGGGTTCATAGGTACAGTCTCCTCATTTTTGATGTTTTTTCCAGTGTTTGGTATGTTACATGCAGCGATGTTGTAATTGCCATCCTTTGTCATTTCAAGTCCATAGATCTGTGACTTCCCAGGTTCACTAAAATGATCTGTGTCTCCTGGATTAGCAAAATTAGGCTATGGCAGGCATTCGACGTAGCCTCTGCCATCTTTGTTTACAATTCCACCAGAGTTCTGATACACACCTAAAATATGTTAATTTCACAAGTTTGTTGTGTTTGTTGAGAACTGAAATGTGTATGCTAGACACCATTCCAGCCTCAAGGCACTTAAACTGTGGTGGAAAGAATGCCTCTGCACAACTGTTATTGCAACCCTCCTTTTTCATGTTGAAGGGAGTTGGTTAAACCTGTTCTTGGCTGTTTATAAGCCATCAAGATGGACAAACACTTCCTTATCAACTTTTAAGAAAACTTCACTGATAATGGTACCAGTAACAGAAGTGTGGATTAACTTGATAAACCCTAAGGTTGGTTCTGTACCACCAAGATCAATCTGCCCCTTGATGTTAGTAATAGACACCAATCCCTTAGCAGAGTTTAGCATTAGTTTGAGCTTTAGCAGAGAAAAGACTTGGGACAGTATTTAACTGGTTGCTATAAGTGATATAGTTATTACCCAGTTTTTCAGTCATGTTCACCTGTTCTGGATAGAGGATTTCAGACAGCATAATCTCCAAGTTTCCATCTCAGTTATCAAGGGCAGGATTCAGGTGGCCTTCCAATTCTTGATATTGGACAGTGTTATGCACATCTTAGTTGTGCACCATGTCCACCAAAGCTTTTGCCATCAGAAGTCTGTGCTGCAGGAATGCCAGAGAAACTAGCCATTGCAGGGTCTCTCAATATCTGTGTGTCAGAGACTGCTAATTTTACAGTGCAATTCCTAAACATATTCTTCAGGTACAAACTGCCTCAAGTATCTAGTGACAATATTGTAAATCTTTGGAACTCCCAGCCAATGCAGTTCTGCAGAACAAACTAAACTTTGCTGTGTGGCGTGCCAAGATAGGGTGTGGGCTTTCAGCCTGGAATCATCTTGGACACTCCGCAAATCTTATGATACAATTGTTCTGCTGTTTTCGTGTTTATTTCCAGACCCTACAGAGTACTTAGAGAGCACCTCTTCTTCAGAATCAAGCCTGGAATGCTTTCCAGAATCCATATAATTGAAGAGCCTAAATGAAATATGCCTAGAGTTTAACCTGTCTCCCAACACTGACTGGCATGTTAAAGTCTGAGTCATGGCTGGGGCGAATGTACAGCTACCACCTCACCAGCTGTTATAAACACCTGGGTAAGTGGGACTACAAACCTGGAGACATTACATACTTCACATCAAAAGAAGCCCTCCACCACGTAGACTGCATCTTGCAGGATGGTCCCAGTGCTTGAACTACATTCATATTAGATGAATTGCAAGAATCCACTCAAGCAGGAATTGTGTGGCTAGACAAATCGGTCTTAATATACATCAGTTCCATCCTCGATTCTCAAAGGCAGGTGCTCTCAGGTGATGCAAACCACCTGTTCAAAGCTTAACTCGCAATTCTTAAAGAGAGTTCAAGATAAGATCGACTGAGCAGTATACCTCCCAGAGGCCCATAGACTTTATGAAAAATATATCGGATATACCAAATCTAGGCTTGAATTTGCATTTGGATATGGTCTCCACATGGCTTCTAGTGACATGCAATACCACATTGGTGTAATCAAGGGGTACAACAACAATCTTCTAAAACTTGAATCATACATGCAACTAGACCACAACCAAGATGCAAATGAGAAGGAAAGGGGAGAGAGTGATACAGTGGTAATCTAGCCAAGAGAGGGTGGAATAGGTCATTATAGCTGGGGTAGAGGGGTTGTAATCTGATGCTGTGAGGAGGTTCTGAACTATGTGTTACAAGCAAGAAAGAAGTGGAACTTAGTGCAGAGAAATTATGATAGCAGAAGAGGGGAATGTTAAGTGTAGCAGAATTGTGAGTTCAAACCATGTGATTCCAGCATCCCATATTCCTGAATGTGGCAGTTCTCAACCACTAGGCGGCTTTTGTCATCAGCATGACGTTGTTTGATGGCTGTTACCAGAAAATCAAATTTGGCTCTGTGGTTGGGGCCATTGAAATGATTAGGGACTGGTTTCGAAGCACGTTGGGTGATATCATACAGATATTTCTGCATACCTAATCTGAGACTAGTTTCACTAATATAAATAATCCTGCATTTTTAGCATACAGTGGCATATATCACATTACAGGACTCGCATGTGAATCCCTCATGGAGAGTGAGCATAGTTTTGGGAAAGATGATCGTTTTCATTTTGCAGACAGCGAGGGTGGTTGTATTTTCTGGTGCATCATATGCAAGGTTCCACTTCAAGTGGCTATGGACGAGGATGTCCTTAAGATTATTCATGTACATATTAACCTGACCGGTGCCACTGCAACTACCCAGAGGTTCCCAGCAAATTAATTGGCTATCTTCCTAAGAACCAAGGAGCCAGGATACAATGCCACCTATTATTCCAGGGAGTGCAACTGCTACTTGTTCTGCAAGCTTGGTCAACAGCTGACCCAAACTATCCAGCTGTTTCTTTACCTACTCTTTCAACCCACCCTTATCAGACAGTAGTGGAGGAGAAGACAGCAGAGCCGCTTCACTTCACCACCTATGACAGCCAGGATAATAGTCGAGGAGATCAGCAAGCCGAGTGCTGTTAGGATAGAAGTAATTGTGATGCCTTCCTCTCAAAACAAATCCCACAGCCTCTTTAAGCAGGGGTTTGTCTCCATCAGCAAACTGATAGAGGTTATAATGGACCGGCAGGCCTGGTTTTCCTCCTTAGCTTCTAGAGTGGAAAGCTGTTCCTTGAGCTGCACCAGTTGTTCAGACTTGTCAGCTTTGAGTTCCTTTATCCTGTCCTCTTGAATCTTCTGCAATCCCTTGTATGGGGCATCCTCAGCTTTCTGCTTTTGGCAGGCAACTTTTCTGTCAATTTCCTGTATTTTGCTGTCATATTTTCCATTAGTTTCTGAAACCCTAGCTACAATGGTAGCTTTCACACCTATGATTTTCTGGTTTTCTTTGCCAAAGCATGCATTCTCTCTAACCACCTAATGGTAGCCTTGCTTTTTCAATTCCTGTATAGTCTCTTGATCTGTTAGATCTTTTAAGCATCTGAGTGATGAAGTGGTTAGTGCACTAGTCTCTCACGGCAATGGTCATGGGTTCATATCCGGTCGAAGGCACCCCATTCACCAAGCTGTAGAAATGGATAAACGATATCTTCTGGAGTTGAGGAAGGAAAGGCAACCAAGCATGATGTTGACCACATCACCCTCTAGTGTGCTGACAGGTCAAGGAAAATATAGGCACTAACACCATATCCGTATGTGCCTCTAAGGCATGACAAGGTTACCTAGAAGATCATTCACAGTCTGAACAGCTTCAGGGGCAGAGTCACTCTCCTTAGTGGCAGCTCAGATTTTAGCGGTAGTTTTCTGAGATAATGACTCTTTTAAGCCAAGCTTCTGTAGTGTTGTTTGTTTGAACATTGACAGCAGCAAAGACTACTATCAGGTTTGTAAGCCTTGTTCTTCCTAGGTATAGCTAGCCATCACATAAGGTAAATTCTTGAGTAATTTGGTCTGTTTTAACAACCCATGCCATGCTTATTTGAGATCTTTACAGTAATTGTGAACAGCTTCAGTCATACCAAGCCCCTGGTTCTGGCTTTCCAATTATCTCCAGGCTTGCCCTCTAAGGTGGATTTAGGTATTGTGTATCCACGGTATTAGGCTTATCAACATCAGAGGATGAGGGAAGCATGGCAGGGTCCTCATCGACATTTGTTTCCTCAACATGGGTTGCATCCTTTCAACTTGTGCTCATTTCAAGCATGTCTGGCCTAAAGTGTGCCATTGTTTTAAATGTTATGTATACAGTATAAGGAGGTCTTCCTCTCAATATGGGCACAAGCTCAACCCTTGCAGGCACTTTGGGGGCCAAAGGTGTGTAGTCATCACAAACAACCCAAACATGACAGACCAGAACAAACATTTTCTGGTTTGGTTTCCCAACCTCAGTGTGCATGATGTGATCATCCAGGAGACCTCCCACTTGGCCTTCATGATCACTCTGAACTCAATCAATGTCAGCAGGAATGTGGTTCAGAACCTGGGCCGGGCCATCTGTGAGAAAGATGATGATCAGGATCAGTGGAAATGAGTCATGTCTTTCGATAACAGTGATGCCTATTACTGTTACACCTACCTCAGGCATACGGTTCAGGAGCAAGAAAACTGCCATTACCAGGGGATTGACATCTCTACCAGCAGGAACACCACAAAGACAGTGTCGGCAATAAATCTGTGGCAGAAGATGGGGCGACTGCAGCCACCTTTATAAATTGCTGCTATATCCCACTGGACTTGAGCTGCCCAAGAGCCACTTGCCCTTCTGTCAGAGTGGACTGGGGGAATAGGCTTGAGTATGAACTCATGTTCAACGATTACAACCATGTAGCCCAGGCCACGGGTGACTCTCTAACGTGAGTTACAAAATCGACATTTGTCTGGAGTTCCATGTGGCCACACTACCAGAACTAGCTTGCATGATTAGCAGCCAATATGCAGGGCACCTCATGATCTACTACAGTTGCATCCTCCACCACCACAAGATCTCCATAAATAACCTTCTACCCACTTCTTGTACTTCTGTATGTTAATAGTGGCGATCGCACATCTAAAGAGGGACTATCTGTCCCACATGATTCTCCCTCATGACTCATACCACCAAGCAACCTCTCCAGCGGTTAGCCGTACACTACAGTCCCAGTACCTAGTGCCACAGAGTGCTGTGCGAAATGGATTCTTACTTGAGAAGACCTTGGCAAGAGGATTTTCACCGGCACCAGCCTTGGTCACCTTACAAGTGGTGATGACTTCAGAGGGATTGAAGATGATGTTACGAGCCATTATAAAGATATATATATATATACTCTGTTGTAAACATACTTGTATCTCTAATAAAAAATAAACCCAGAGGTTGAACCTGCATTTGTAGTAGAAGAGCCTGGGGTAGCGAGGATGGGTGGGTCTCTCTCAGTAGTGTTCTCTTTAGAGTTTCATATGGTTGTCTTTTTCTTTGACCTGTTGTGTCCCATTTGATAGCTTGTTTTGGGATTCACTGATTGTTTATTCTCATCATGTGACTGATATTTGTCCATCTCCTTTTTTTTGATCACTGATGAGACAGATTGTTACATACTCTTCTTTCTTATCTCTGTGCAATTTGTACCCCCTGCTACTCATAATATTTTCTTTAGATATTTGTTTTCAGATACATCTAATTTGTTTTCTATTTCTTTAGTTGCTTTCCAGCTTTTGCATGTATAAATAAGGGTAGATATTACATTTGAGTTGATTAGTCTTCATTTTTTTTCCATGCTTATAATGTTTGATTGCCATATTTTCTTAAGATTTTTAAATGCTGATGCTGCCTTTGCAGTTCTAACTTCTGTCCTGGTGTCACCATCCTGGTCTATATAGCTGCCAAGGTGTGCAAATTGCTTTACTTCTTCAATAGCTGTTCCTTCTAAGTATATTTTTCCTTCTTGAGTAATGGGAAATTTCATTATTTTCATTTTGTCCTTGTTAATTTTACTAGCCACTGAAGTCAGGCTGTCTGTTTTTTCTTGCATGAAATTCACATTGTCACTGATAAAAGCTATGTTGCCTGCAAAATCAAGGTCCTCCCTCTAGTTGAGTCCCATGTACTCAATTAATGCTATTTCAACCATGCAGCATTTTTTTCATTATGAAGTCTCTGGCAATTCTAAAAAGCAAGGGAGATGGCATACATCCTTGTTTTATGCACATTTCAATCTGAAACCATTTGGTTATTCCCTGCACAAACATAACCATCCTACAGATCTTTAATGATGTTGATGATTTTAGATCATATTCCATATAGCCTTAAAATGCTCCACATTGAATCTCTGTGTATGCTGTCGAATACCCTTTTAAAGTCCTTGGAAGTTTAGGAGTAACTGTTTTTGCTTTTTAGTATGTTCTTCATGTATTATTCTTTGAGTAAAGACCGTTTCAAAGCAGCCTATCCATTTTTGAGATCTGCTTGTTCTTCTTTGCATTGTAATATCCACCACATCTTTGTTTCTATTTAGAATGATTTTGCAAAATACTTGAGTCAACTGATATTAGATGATTTTAAAAAAAAAGTAAGGACAGCACTATTCGTTAATGAGCACACAGTTGTAACCTTTCAGTTTATGTCTTATTTATACAGAAACATTCAGGATGAAGAAATAGAACAAGAAGAGAAAATATAAATTCACATTTATTATACATCTATTTTAAATAGTGTAAATTTACATGTATGATATACTGCAGTGACTTTGTGTCATCATCATCATCATCATCAGGTGCCGTGCCGACTGGCGTTGGCTATTATGCTTCTCCAGAGTACCCGATCCTTCATGCAGGCCATCAGTTCAGTTGGTGATCTCCTCTCACACCATCCCGTCAGACTGTCCAGTATCATTTCTCTTGGTCTTCCTCTTGATCTTCTTCCTTCCATTTTTCCTGTTGTTATAATATTTTCAATGCCCCCTCTTCTCATTGCATGTCCTATGAAAGTACATTGTCTCTCTCTTATCTTTCTGACAAGGTTTTTTTGTCTCTCCAGCTCTTCTCATACATTCTTCATTAGTTATTTTTGCTGTCCAGGGGATTCGCAACATTCTTCTAATAAACCACATTTCTGCTGCTTCCAATGATTTTTGTGCAGACTTGCCTATTGTCCATGATTCACTTCCATATAACAAGATAGGTTCAATATAGCATTTTAGGACTTGTTTTCTAACATTCATTAATAAAGATGTGTTAGCTAATATGTTTCTCATTCTCTGAAATGCAGTCTTTGCTTGACCTATTCTGTTCCTAATTTCCGTTCTGCATTTCCCATCTGAAGTTATTGCTGCTCCAAGGTATTTGAATTTCTGCACCTGCTTTAGAATGGTTCCATTTAATTTAATACTGCATGCTGGTGGATTCTGTTTCTTAGATATAACCATAGTCTCTGTCTTTTTTATTCTGAATAAGCATAATTGTTCAGTGGTTTCCCGTTGCCTTCTGTTGGTTTGTGTACGGACTCTCCGCTAGCCTTTGGACTCCCTGTCCTACCCTCAAGGCAGCGGGAGCGAGAGGTTTTAAGGCGCCTCTGACCCGCCTGGTATTCCCTTCACTGAGCACCTGAGGCACTTTATAGGAGTAGTAGAGCCACCTACTACCCCACCTCGATCTCTGAGTCTACCGCTAGTTGGTCCGCGCCTGCTTATTTGGACAACTCCTTATTCACAGGGATCCTCCATATCTGGAGGACTTTCACCATCCGCCACCTGTGACGCGCTGGGTTGGGGATGGTCGCCCCAGCTTTACCCAGTGTTTTTGTGTATATCTAATTATATCAGTGACTTTGTGTATATCTAATTATTTAGTTTTATATACTTATACCAAAAAAATCTGTGCACACCAGCAAGAAGCAGGTGATCTGTACACTAGCAACATTTATTTGGTCTGTATACCAATAACAAGGAAGTGATCCATATGCTAGTAATGTTCATTTGGTCTGTACACAAACAACTAACAACAAACAACAACCAGTTGGTTTGTGTTCCAATAACAAACAGGTGGCCTATACAATATTTGACTGCTCTGTACACCAGCAATATTCATTTGGTTTGTATCCCAATAACAAACAGGTGGTCTATACAAGGCGAAGATGGCTGCAAGACATCGTTGATGATCTGCAAATGGATGCATCAGCAGCAGGCCATCTTGCTCACAACCGAGAGGCCTACAGGAGTGCTGTTAAGGAGGCAAAGTTCCACAAGGGACATGCAAATGAATGAATGAATGGTCTATACAATATTTGGCTGCTCTGTACATCAGCAACATTCATTTGGTCTGTACATCCAACAACAAGCAGGTGATTTAAATATACCAGCTACATTAATCTGGTCTATGAAAAAACAGCAAGAAGGTGGTTTGAATACACCATATACATTAATCTGGTCTATGAAAAAACAGCAAGAAGGTAGTTTAAATACACCAGCTACATTAATCTGGTCTATGAAAAAGCAGCAAGAAGGTGGTTTAAATACACCAGCTACATTAATCTGGTCTGTGAACAAACAGCAAGAAGGTGGTTTAAATACACCAGCTACATTAATCTGGTCTGTGAACAAACAGCAAGAAGGTGGTTTAAATACACCAGCTACATTAATCTGGTCTATGAACAAACAGCAAGAAGGTGGTTTAAATATACCAGCTACATTAATCTGGTCTGTGAACAAACAATAAGCAGGTGAAACTATATACTGACATTATTTGGCTGGTCAAGAGATTATTCTTGAGCTACTAAAACACTGTAAGGGGAGCAAATATATTCTTTTACAATGTCTGTTGATTATATCTTTTTCAATTTTTTTTAAAAAACGTATAATTTTAGTTCATTTTGTAACTCTTACAGATGTGCAGTGTCTTTTTCATTGCTACTGACAGCTTAATCAAGTTCTCTGCCTCTGGCATAAAAGGTGCAAGAATTGTGTATTTGCTTCGTAATTTGGGAGCTCCAATTAACATACAGAATGAGGTCAGTCTGCCATATCTAAAAGTATTTAAGTTATAAAGAGGTCTATATGTCTGTGCACAAATAGGTGAATCATTACTTTCAAATATTTAATGTTTTTGTGTTCATCACACATGTAGATGAATCATTACTTTGAAATGTTTAGTGTTTATATGTTCATCATCATCATCGTCGTCAGCATCATCATCATCATCATCATCGCCTTTCACTCCCTTGAGAGCATAGGCCACAGATGAATGGTCTCTAGTCATCCATGTTCTTGGAATTATTCTGTGTTTCCTTCCGTGTTTATCTCTTGTCTCTGAGCACTGTCATAATTTCTCTTCTCCAAGTAAGTTTAGATCTTCCTCGTTTTCTATTTCTTTGAGGATTCCGTGTCAGTTCCTGTCTGGCTATGCATGTTAATCATACATATAGATGAATTGTTACTGCGAAATGTTTGGTATTTGTGTGACTATCACACATATAAGTGAATCATTACTTTGAAGTATTTGGTGTTCATGTGATCACCCCTTTTTTGTCCTTTTGGAAGAATATTATTCATTAAGCAATGACTTTCTTCATGTTGTAATCAACATTAAATGTAGTCTTATTTTTTAAATGAATATCTTTAATCACTGTGGTTATTCTCTTTGGATTTATTGGACTGGCAGGTTTTTTTCTCCTATCTTTATTTAGACAGGCACCAATTCTGTATATTGGAATATAATGAGTTACATTTTTTCCTCTAAGGTATTTGGCTGTGCACACAGAAAGATCCTGTCATGTGTGAAACTTTATGTGCTGTGCCAAAAATAGGAACATTTGTACTTTTTGTACTTTGTTTTTCAGTTTCCTTTTGTACTTTGTGCAATGGTCTTATTAAAAATAAACATGATAGCATTAAATGTGTTTGTTTTAATGATTTCTTTGGATTTTAGTATTTTTTTCTGTGAGAACCTTAAACTATAGTCTGTAATTTGATCTGCACATCTGCACACAAAATATTTTTTGATAATATACTTGCAGTTGGGTTGAAAATTTTGTGTACAAAGCAGAAAACCTTAAAGGCATATTGGTTACAGAGGTGGTGAAGTCTGTAGGAGAACAATAAAAACATATGATTAGAATAATGTGGCAATGGATATTTATCTTAAAGAAGTAGGTTAGATTGTGATTTTTTTTCCTCTCCAATTCATCAACTGTTATAAATACAAGGTCCAGCAATTAAGTAATGAGACTAATTACATAAAAATAAAATAAACAACAGTTGATAATATAACCTGTATTTTATTCAGAGTAAGCCCCTTGTGCTTAATACAGTGAGTGGCATGATCTAACAAACACTGAAATGACCTCTGCAGTTCTTCTGTTGGTATAGCCCTTAAACTCGATATTTGGATGTCATCAGTATTGTCAAAGAAGCATCCTTTCAATCGTAAATTTAATTAGAAAATAATCACAGGGAGACAAATCTGGGGAATAGGGTGGATGGTTGAGAACACACACACTTGTTTTGGGGCCAAAAATTCCTGTACAACTACCGCCCAGTGAGCCAGTTCATTATCATGAAGAAGGAAAAAACTGTCAGGTGTTGAATACTCGGGTCGGGCTTGGAGAATCCTTTTCAGTAGGCATTTCCACATATGTACTTAACTAAACTTTGGTGGTGACAGTCACTTTGGCAGTTTGTCCCTCTGGAGTAAATTCTTTGCGAGTAACTCCTTTGCTGTCATAGAAGCACACCAACATTGTCTTCACTTTCGACTTTTGAAAATGAAATTTTTGGACTTTTGGTGATGATGATGATTTCCACTTAGCACTTTGGCTTTTAGTTGTGGGATCATAATGGAAAATCCATGTTTCATCCTCTGCAACAATCAAATTTAAGAAATGTTTATTTCTGTGACATGTTTTGATGATGTCTTTTGCATACTCAACAAGCTGATGTTTTTGGTCATAAGACAACAAATGTGGTACAAACTGACAAGCAACTTTTTATTTTTCCCAAATCGTCCACTAAAATTTTACAAATGGTCTGTCAGTTAACACCAAATTCATCTGCCATCATCCTCACTGTCAAACAATGATCTTCTTGTATCAGTTCTCTGACTTTTGCAATGAGTTCATCATTGCGAACAGAAATTGGGCGCCCGTGTCTAGTTGCATTTGTAATCATTTCCACGCCACTTTTTGATTGTGAATACCACCTGAATATCTGTGCATGAGATAAACAATTACTGCTTAAACTTTTCTTATCAATTCAACTGCCTCAATGGCACTTTTTATGAGTTTTAAACAGGATTTAGTGTTAGGTTTTTGCTCCATGCTGATTATGTAACAATGCACCTCTGACTAGGTCAGCAAAATGGTGGCTTGTTTGTTGTCTGCTTATTGGGCAGTGCTGAAAAGTTATCAGATTATAGATGAAGGTTGCCTCTTTGGATTCCTTGCTTTGCTTCATAGATGCCATTTTTGTCTCCTTATATCTTATATCCTTCTCATGCCATTAAACGTCACATAGGGCTCACAAGGTAGTTCACCAGTTTTTCCTGTCTTCAGTGAGTCTTTCAACCTCATCAAGGGATTTTATGGCTATTAATTTGGCCTCGCTTAACAATGTCCTCTTCAGAGTTTCACGCGGTCTGCCTCTTTTTCTTTGGCCTGTTGTGTTCCATTTCATAGCTTGTTTTGGGATTCTCTAACTGTTTCTTCTCATCACATGACCAACGTATGTCCATCTCCTTTTCCTGATCACCTATGAGACTGGTTGTTGTTCAGTCATCTGTCTTATCTCTGCATTGTTCTTGAATTTGTTCCACTTGATGCCGAGTATTTTCCTTAAGCATTTGTTTTCAAAAGAGTATAATTTCTTGTCTATTTCTTTAGTTGTTTTCCAGCTTTCACATGCATAATTGAGGGTGGATATTACATTTGAATTAACGAAGATGGCTGCAAGACATCGTTGATGATCTGGAAATGGATGCAGCAGCAGCAGGCCATCTTGCTCACAACCGAGAGGCCTACAGAAGTGCTGTTTGGGAGGCAAAGTTCCGCAAGGGACATGCAAAGGAATGAATGAATGAAAGTCTTAACTTGGTTTTTGTGCTTATAACTTTTGAATTCCATATGTTCTCAAGATTCTTGAAGATAATGCTGCTTTTGCAATTCTGATTCTAACTTCCTTTCTGGTGTCATCATCCTGGTCTGTGTAGCTGCCAAGGTATGCAAATTGATTGTCTTCTTCAATATCTGTCCCTTCTACATGTATTTTTCCATTTTGATTAATGGGAAGTTTCATTATTTTTGTTTTGTCCCTGTTAATTTCAAGTCCTATTTTGCTAGTCAGTGAAGACAGACTATCTGTTTTTTCTTGCATAGAATTCGCATTGTTACTAATAAGAGTTATGTCATCAGCAAAATCAAAATCTTCTAGTTGGGTCCCATGTACCCAGTCAATACCTGTGTTACCTGTGCAGCAGTTTTTCATTATGAAGTCTTGCAATTCCAAAAAGCAAAGGAGACAGTATACATCCTTGTTTCACGCCTGTTTCAATCTGGAACCATTCACTCATCCCTTTTTCTGTTTTGACTGCGCAAACATATTCATTGTAGAAGTCCTTAATGATGTTGACAATTTTAGATGGTATTCCATATGGACTTAAAATTCTCCACAATGAATCTCTGTGTATGCTATCAAATGCCTTTTTAAAGTCTATGAAGTTCAGTATTAATGGTTTCTGCTTTTCAATATGTTCTTCAAGTATTAGAGTAAAGATCTGGTCAAGACAGCCTCTCCCCTTTTGAAATCCTGCTTGTTCTTCTCTCATTGCCATATCCACTATATCTTTTAAATCTATTCAAAATGACCTTGCAAACTACTTTTGACACAACTGATATTAAGACTGTGATTTAAAAATGCAGCCTTGAAATAGCTTAGATCTAGAAATGCAGCCTTGAAATAGCTCAGATCTAAAAATGCAGCCTTGAAATAGCTCAGATCTAAAAAAAATGCAGCCTTGAGATAGCTCAGATCTAAAAAAATGCAGCCTTGAAATAGCTCAGATCTAAAAATGCAGCCTTGAAATAGCTCAGATCTAGAAACAGGTCTGATCTTGAAATCAAGGTAGATAGAGATGTGCAGTTCACTTTTACAAAACGACAGAGGGAGTGAGGAAAATGAGCAGAAACACAACTGGCAGAAAGTAAGAGAACATTTTCATACACCATACACTTTTATCTACTTTTATTACTAGAACCTGTTTTACTGTAGTTGTCATCTATTTGATCTTGAAATCCAGCTTTGGAACAGCTTAGATCTCAAAATGCAGCTTAGAAACAGCTGTGATCTAAAAATTCACTCCTGAAGCAGCTGTGTTTTAAAAATTCACCCTTCAAACAGCTGTTATCTAAAAGTTCAGCCTTGAAAGACCAGTAAGTTTGAATTGCAACCTAGAAAGGTTATCTAGAAACACAGCCTAGACAAAGCTGTGATCTAGAAGCACATCCCAGAACAAGCTGTGATCTAGTAACAGCCTAGAAAGTGTAATGAATTCAAGAACAATGCAGAGATAAGGCAGATGAGTGAACAACCTGTCTCACTGGTGATCAGAAAAAGGAGATGGATATATATTGGTCATGTGATAAGAAACAATTAGAGAATCCCAAAACAAGCTATCAAGTGGAATACAACAGGCTGAAGTAAAAGAGGTCAACTACATGAGACTCTAAAGAGGACAAAGGCCAAATTAGTAAGCATAAAATCCCTTGATGAGGTTGAAAAGCTGGCCTTAACAAGAAAACTTGGAGAACTACCATGTGAGTCCTATGTGATGTTTAATGGCATGGGAAAGAGTAAGATTTTTCTTGGTTATTTTTACTACCGCTCCTTTTGTCTGTCAGTCCCA
This sequence comes from Achatina immaculata, assembly GCA_009760885.1. Taxonomy (NCBI): domain Eukaryota; kingdom Metazoa; phylum Mollusca; class Gastropoda; order Stylommatophora; family Achatinidae; genus Lissachatina; species Lissachatina immaculata. Next base: position 8,617,610 of record CM019716.1, read on the forward strand.
AGATGTCATCTGTCATCCATTTATTCTTGGGGGCTTATTTTTTTTGGTGTGGTGGTAATATCTCCTTAACAGTTTGATGGATGGAATCTCTTTAGCTTTATTCTAATTTTTTCACAGAGTGGATCATGGTCACTACTGCAGAAGCTTCTGGCATGATTTTTGTCATCAGTAATGCATTCTGGAATCATTTGTTGATTAATAAATAGTCTGTTTGATTAAAAGTCTTTTTGTCTGGGCTGCACCACGTTGCCAGTCTTTTCGGGGATGTTGTTTAAACCAGGTGTTCCATGCAGTCAGGATTTTTTTTTTTTTGCCCAGTTAATTAATTTACTACCTCTATCTTTCCTCTCCATAATCACCAATGTCTAAAGTTCTTCCATTACCAACTTTAATATTGAAATCTCCCATCACTGTGATAACTTCATGTGACTTCGTGTGTTTCAGGGCTGTCTCTGTGTCATTATAAAATATCTTCAGAACTATCAGCTGTTAGAGCATATACTTGTATAATTTTTATGTTTATTGGTCATCCTTTCAGTTCGGGTAATAATGCTTGATCTCATTCATTCATTCCTTTGCATGTCCCTTGCGGAACTTTGCCTCCCAAACAGCACTCCTGTAGGCCTCTCGGTTGTGAGCAAGATGGCCTGCTGCTGCTGCATCCATTTCCAGATCATCAACGATGTCTTGCAGCCATCTTCGTTTCGGTCTTCCTCTTTTTCTTTTTCCCATTATGTATCCTTCCAATACGGTCTTCTCTAAATTATCATGACGTTTAATGTGGCCAAAATATTTAAGTTTTCTCTCTTTAATCCTCTTTACTAGCCAGCCTTCTTCAATATTAAGCTCTTGTAGTATAGATATATTTGTTCTTTTTTGTGTCCACGATATTTGGAGAACTCTTCTATAGCATTTACATTCAAAGGCATTTATGTGCTTCTCAGCTGTTTTGTTAAGTGTCCAGGTCTCACAGGCATATGTTGCGATGGGAAAGATGCATGCCCTTAAAAATCTTATTTTTGTGGTTCTGTCTGCTCCTCTCCACAGATTCTTTATTTGTTTTACTTTCTGAAGAGCAATAGATGTCCTCCTTTTAATTTCCCTCATTGTATCTCCATTATTAGTTAGTAGTGATCCAAGATATTCAAAACTCTCCACTTCTTTCAGTTTTTCCTCACTGATACATATTTCAGTTGCCTTGTTTGTTTTGTCAGTTGTCATCACTTTAGTTTTCTTTGCATTAAGATAGAGGTTCTGCTCTTCGCTGTTCTTGCGGACTGACATAATTAGTTTTTCCATTCCTTCTTGTGTTGTGGACAGCAATACTGTGTCATCAGCATATCTAATCTCTGGTATTTCATAACCTCCAACTGTTATGGCATCGTAATATTCTTTGTCTACATCTTCTCTAACATTCCTCATTATATTTTCAGTATACAAGTTAAATAAGTAGGGTGACAATATGCACCCCTGACGGACCCCTTGTTTTATGTCAAACCAAGTTGTTGTTTCACCATTTATTCTTACTGCTGCTTGTTGGTCTAAATACAGCAGTGATGTTAATTGTATCAAATGTGTTGGAAATCCCATTTTTTCCATTATTTCCCAAAGTTTCTGGTGTTGTACACAATCAAATGCCTTTGAGTAGTCTATAAAGGATAAATATAGATTCACATTAAACTCCCTGCATTTCTCTATTATTAATCTTAGATTGAATATATGGTCTCTTGATCCTCTTCCTTGCCTGAAGCCAGCTTGGACCATATTGACTTCTTCTATTTTCTTTCGAAGTCTACCCATTATGATTTTTAACAGAATTTTACTGGCATGACTAATCAGGGCAACAGTTCTGTAGTTGGTGCATAAGACTTTCCATGATTGCTGCTTGGGTTTCTTGGTATGTTTCCAGAAGGTAGTTTACCATTGCTTTCCTTCTGGGCAGTGACTGATCTGAGAATTTCAAATATCTCACAACCATCCTTTTTGTTTGCTCATCAAATATTATACCTACTCATTCATGTTTATCACCTCCTGAATATATTATTGCATATTTATCAGAATTTATTTTCTCTGCAACTGTCAATTTAACCTCACTCTATGTTGATCTTCATCCTTCCATTTACCTTTTTTACATTTTCTAATTTTCCAACCTGTAATAGAGTTCTAACATTCCATGTTGCTGTTTTGATCTTTTAAGTTTTGCCACTAGTAGCTTGATGACAATCTGGCCTCATCTGTGGCTCATGAGCTCCCCTACCATGTGAGGGTTTTCCAGAGGGACATCCGTCATTCATGATGAATTTATTACTCTGTATAAGAATAACTATTCTTGGGAGCTACAACAGTGGTTTCCCATTGCCTTCTGTTGGTTTGTGTGTGGACCCTCTGCTAGCCTTTGGACTCTCTGTCCTACGTGCAAGGCAGTGGGAGCTGGATGTTTTAAGGCACCTCTTACTCCCCTGATATTCCCATTCACTGAGGACGTGAGGCACTTTATAGGAGTAGTTGTGCCACCTACTACCCGATCTCACTCTCTGAAACTTGGTCCGTCCATATCTGGAGGACTTTCACCATTTTCTGGCACACATCACAAAAAAAAAAAAAAAGCCCTGAGTCTAAAATTTGGTACCAAAGAAATCTGGGAAGGTAAAGTGGCCAGGTGTGATACAGACCACATCACACTTTCATGTGCTGAAGGTCATGGAAATAGGAGCCTAACACCATACCCCTGGTATGGCTTAATGACATAGAAATGGGAATTTTGCCTTTATCTTTTACTACTCTTACTACTCTGGAAGGCAGTTGAATGATCCTTTTCTAACTTTCACTTAGCCTTTCACGTATCAAATTAACAATGTATGTTTTGTTTTGTTGTTGATTATCATGAATTACAAATCTCTTTTCTATCATATATGTAATGTATATTTAAATGAACTTTCAGAATGGTGATACAGCTATTATGTGTTACTTGAGGGCAAGTAAACTTGACTGTGACATTCTGGAAGCTTTTCTTCGCTGTAATGCTGATTTGTACATTAGCAACAAGGTGTGTAACTATTGCTTTTATTTCAGTACTAACCTACACTTATTTAAAACAATTAATTTGTGACTTTGTACAAAATTTGATCTTTAAAAACTTTTTATAGGATAAATTGCCACTGTGTTTGGTCATTTTTTGCAGAGTCCTACTTTTTGTTGGGATTATCTGATTCATAAGATAGGTTTCTTCAGTATTTGTTTACACAGATATGAACGCATTGAAAAAGATATATACTATACTACAAGTAAACACAGCAGTCCTAGCCAGACAAACTATACTACATGTAAACACAGCAGTCCCAGTCAGATAAACTGTATTACATGTAAACACAGGAGACCTAGCCAAACTGTACCACCTGTAAAAATAGCAGTCCCAGCCAGATAAACTGTACCACATGTAAACACAGCAGTCCTAGCCAGACAAACCATACTATATGTAAACACTGCAGTCCTGATGAGACAAATTATACTACATGTAAACACAGCAGTCCTAGCCAGACAAACTATACTACATGTAAACACTGCAGTCCTGATGAGACAAATTATACTACATGTAAACACAGCAGTCCTAGCCAGACAAACCATATTAAACACAGCAGTTTTAACCACACAAACTATACCACTGCAGTCCTAGCCAGACAAACTGTATTACATGTAAATACAGCAGTCCCAGCCAGATAAACTGTATTACATGTACACACAGCAGTCCCACCCAGACAAACTATACTACATGTAAACACAACAGTACTAGCCAGACAAACTATACTACATGTAAACACTGCATTCCCAGCCAGACAAACCATACTACATGTAAACACAGCAGTACTAGCCAAACAAACTATCTCTCTCTCTCTGAACCTTAAGTGCCCAGGGCACATGGGGCTTCCGCAAGGGTTTTCCACAAATGCCTGTCCTTTGCCTTTTTTTCTGCTCTTGCCCAGGTGAGCCCTCTATTGCTCAACATCCTTTCTGTTGTTCTTCTCCATGTCTCTTTTGGTCTACCCTTACTTCTGCTCCCCTGTGGTGTCCATCTTAGTGCTATTTTTGGTAGTGAGTTGTCAGTCATTCGGAGCACATGTCCCAACCATCGCCAGCGTCTTTCCTCAATAATTGTTGTCAGTGGTTTCATCTGCATTTCTGCTAATAAGATGTTATTTCTTATGGTGTTTGGCCAAAATATTTTTCTAATTCTTCGTAAACATTTAGTCTGGAAAGAATTCAACTTGTTTTCTATGGTTTTGGTGATTTTCCAGCATTCACTTCCATAGAGTAGTACACTTAGAACATTACTCTTAAATATCCTGATTTTCATATTTATGCTTAGTTTTTTTGATTTCCATATATTCTGCAGCATTGCAAAAGCCTGGTTTGCTCTAGTAAGTCTGCTGTTGATGTCCTCTGTGCTGTCTCCATTTTCTACTACTCTGCTGCCAAGGTATACAAATTCGTTGACCTCCTCCACTAACTTGTTATCTACTCTGAGTACATTTCTGTTGTTCACATTTTGCTTCATTAACTTTGTCTTTCCTACGTTGATCTTTAGTCCTATGTTGTTTGCATTCTGAGTTAGCTTGTTTATTTTATCTTGCATATCTTTGTGACTGCTTGATAATAGACAAATGTCGTCCGCAAAGTCAAGGTCCTCCAGCACTGTGTCAAGGGTCCATTGTAATCCTCTGCGTTTGTCTGACGTTGCCTCCTTCATTAACCAGTCTACTGCCAAGATAAATAATGTTGGTGATAGTACACATCCCTGTTTCACTCCTGTTTGTACCCTAAAGCTGCTGGAGGTATGTTCTCCACAGATAACTTTGCACTGAAAACCCTCGTATAGGGCTTTGATTACATTAACTATTTTATGGGGGAGGCCATGCCATCTTAGGATTTTCCACAGTGCATCTCTATTGACACTGTCAAAGGCTTTCTCAAAATCTATGAATAATGCATATGTTGTACTATGCCACTCATTTGCCTGTTCTAATATTTGTCTAAGTACAAATATGTGGTCTATGCATGATCTTCCTTTCCTAAATCCTGCCTGCTCTTTCTGAAGTTTTTCCTCAAGTGTTGGTACAATTCTATTGATGATTATTCTGCAAAATACTTTACTGGTGAGTGGCAGCAGGGTAATGCCTCTCCAGTTCCCGCAATCTCTGAGGTCACCCTTCTTTGGTAGTTTTACTATAAGACCAGTTTTCCACTCCTCTGGGGCTTTTTCTAAATCCCAAATTTGTTGTAATATCCGGCAAAGTTGTTTTGGTGTTTCTGTTTCTTCTGCTTTCAACATCTCAGTAGTCACTTCATCTTCACCTGGTGCCCTGTCTGATTTTAGCTTCTTTATCGCCTCCTTTACTTCATTTATTGTTATTGGTCCTGTATTGATGTTTAGTTCTGTTTTTGCTTCAGGTATGTCTATTGTTTGTGCTCCTTGTGTTCTGTTTAGTAGGGTGTTAAAGTGTTCCCTCCATCTTTCAATTTTTTCTCTTTCTCCACTGACCAGTTGTCCATTTTGTGTTCTTACTGCACTTTCACATCTTGTGTTGAAGTTACCTGTCATCTGCTTTGTGATTTTATATATGGTTTTCATGTCATTTGTATATGCTGCATTCTCTGCTGTTTCTGCTAAGTTGTCATAATATTGACATTTATCTTGAAGGCATGATTCCTTCACTTCTTTGTCTTTTTGTGCATAATTACTTAAAACTCGTTCTTTAAGCCATTGTGATTTGGTGTTCAGTAATTTTCCCTTGATTTCTTTTCTTTGCTCTATCTTTTCCCATGTGGTCTCACTTATCCATTCCTCTTTTCTCCTTTTCCGATATCCCAGCACCTCTTTTGCTGTTTCCTGTATAGTGTTTTATTGAACTCTAATATGGAATATGGACATTTCTGCTTCATCTTGTAGGACACTGAAGCGGTTCTTAAGTACTATTGAGAATTCATTTTTTGTTTGCTGGTCTATCAGTTTTCTTGTATCAAAATGTATCTTTCTGTGTTCTCCGATTTTGGCTTTCCTTAATTTTAGTTTTATTTTTGCTACCAGAAGGTTGTGATCACTTCCTACATCTGCTCCTTTCCTTGCTCGCACATCTTGTAGTGACCGTTTCCACTTGTTGTTTATTAGTATGTGATCAATTTGGTTTTCTGTGGTTTTATCTGGTGACCTCCAAGTCACCTTATGGATGTTTTTGTGTTGGAAAATTGTCCCTCCTATGGTCATCATGTTTTCTTCACAGAAACTCCACAGTCTTTCTCCATTTTCATTTATTTCTCCGATTCCTTCTCTTCCCATGATTTTTCTTCTATCTTCATTTCCTTCACCTACTTTTGCATTGAAGTCGCCCAAGATGAGTAGCATATCATGCTTGGGTATTGTTTCTACTGTTGCTTGGAGGCTGTTGTAAAAATCTTCTTTTAATTCCTCTTCAGCTGCTTCTGTTGGTGCATAACAAACTATAATAGACAGCTTCGTGAATCGTGAGTTGAACCGTGCATATAATAATCTCTCATTTATTGGGGTCCATTTCAGCAATGCTTTTGATGCTTCTTTTGTTATAATCAATGCTACTTCTCCTTCATGAAGATCTTCTTTACCTGACCATATTATTGTGTCTTCTGTGTGCTGTGTTGTTAATTTCCTTGTGCCTTGTCCTGTCCATCTTGCTTCTTGTATTCCTAGTATGTCTAGTTTATATCTGTGCATTTCCTTGATGGTTTGTGCTAGTTTTCCAGTCTGGTTAAGTGTTCTTACATTCCAGCTGCCTATTTGCATCTTATGTTTAGGTTCCAGGAGGTCTGCAGTCGGGCTGGGGACTTCCAGTGGCTGGCTTTCATCCACAACCTTCATGGGCTCAGTTTCCTGATACGCATTTCTCCTTCCACCTGCATTTGCTTTTTCCCTTGCTTCCGTTTCTGTAGCAGTCTGATAGTTTTTTTACCAGATAGGGTTGCTGGCCCTATGCTGAACCCTCCTTAGTCGCCTTTTACGATCATGCATGGTGGGGTACAGTGGTCCTATTCTTTGCAGATCCCGGGTACCACACGGGGGCAGACAAACTATACTACATGTAAACACACCAGTCCCAGCCAGACAAACCATACTACATGTAAACACACCAGTCCCAGCCAGACAAACCATACTACATGTAAACACTGCAGTTCCAGCCAGACAAACTATACTACATGTAAACACAGCAGTCCTAGCTAGACAAACTATACTACATGTAAACACAGCAGTCCTAGCTAGACAAACTATACTACATGTAAACACAGCAGTCCTAGCTAGACAAACTATACTACATGTAAACACAGCAGTCCTAGCTAGACAAACTACTACATGTAAACACAGCAGTCCTAGCTAGACAAACTATACTACATGTAAACACAGCAGTCCTAGCTAGACAAACTATACTACATGTAAACACAGCAGTCCTAGCTAGACAAACTATACTACATGTAAACACAGCAGTCCTAGCTAGACAAACTATACTACATGTAAACACAGCAGTCCCAGCCAGACAAACTATACTACATGTAAACACAGCAGTCCCAGCCAGACAAACTATACTACATGTAAACACAGCAGTCCCAGCCAGACAAACTATACTACATGTAAACACAGCAGTCCTAGCTAGACAAACTATACTACATGTAAACACAGCAGTCCTAGCTAGACAAACTATACTACATGTAAACACAGCAGTCCTAGCTAGACAAACTATACTACATGTAAACACAGCAGTCCTAGCTAGACAAACTGTACTACATGTAAACACAGCAGTCCTAGCTAGACAAACTATACTACATGTAAACACACCAGTCCTAGCTAGACAAACTATACTACATGTAAACACACCAGTCCTAACCAAACATTATTATACAGGATGGCACAGAGCCAACTAACACATATACAAAAAAATATGTCATAAACATTTGAAATCAAAGGAGAAGAAATCTTGAAACATCTGTGAAAAATAATAGTACATCCCATTTATTATTAAATACTCACAAACCTATTTATTGAAAATTTATCAGAGAGATGGTATCTATTTGAGGCTGTGCATGTCTGCATTTCTGGAAATCACTGTGCATGCGCCTGACATTAGTCAGTGATGGCAACCTCATAAACTATGACTTGTCTGAGTTATTGAATTGTTATCATGTGTCTCCAGCGCACAGTGTGTGTTAAAAATCATGACAGGAAAAAGTCAGGAACACTAATATTGGGAGAGCAAGAAGGCCATGTGATGTCACTGAAATAAAGATATCTGAACAATCACAGAACAACAGTCATACTGCTTCATGGTGTGTATGTTGTTGCTCTATGCTGTTGAAAATGAAGGCATTTGAGTGAGATCCAAGTTATCTTAGGTGCAGCATGACAAAGGATTCTACCGTGGTGATATGATGATCTAAATTTACAGTGACAGTTTCTGTTTTGTTATTTACACAAAAAAATATGGCCTCACAATCTCAGATACTGCATTGTGACAGACTGTCTTGATTCTGAAAGAGCTGCAACTTGGTGAGATGATTTAGCAGCTAAAATAGTGTCACAGCCAAAACAGTGTCATGATTCCTTATACATTTGACAGGACTCAGCCACGATATCTCATGGAGTACACATGAAAACAGCTGACACAGTTATCAAGACACATATCGGACTGCTGCTGGTGACACACAGAAAACAAATCCCACTGGCAGGAAATATGGCAGCCAGGTGGGTTCACCATACTTGCAGGAAACGTATAGAGACATAGTTGTCACTTTCTTTCTCAAGCCATCACATAATGACTCTGTGAAAACATCCTCACAACATTAGATACAAACCCAGATTGACTCTAAACCACAGCTTTCACACCTTCACAAACCATGCGTAGCATTCCACTCAAATCCCATGCAACACATTATCTGCATGCCTGAACTGAGTGAAAAAGTCTAGGGAAATCACCCTGTTAGCCAGAGTATATAGTCAGAGCCATTAACTTTACATAACTCTTGCAGGGTTGCACACACTGAAAAACATTTTGTTACATTAAAAACTGCTGTTACTTTTGGAATATACAACAGCTTTTCATGTAGTTCACGGGTGACCAACATCTCATATTCTGTTTATTGACTAACCTCAACAAAAGAAAGTGAGTTTTGTTGGTCTTCAACAGATTGTTAAGATCTCTGGTTCTTTCTTTAACAAGCCAAGCATGGGGTAAAGAATACAAACTGTACTTCCTTGTCCCTGTTAAAAAGTTTTTGAACAGTTTTATTCAAATTTAAAACATGTTAGTTGACTTTGTGCCACCCTGTATCTTCTGTTATGTCCAGCTTCTTTCCTTATTCACTTACTTCCTGCCTTGTTTTTATTCACTTTCAGCAAGGAGAGTTTCCGCTGGAGCTAGTCACATCACACCATGTGCCAGATGCTGTGCGAGATGTGTGCCTTCGATACGTGGTAAGGAAGTGAACAAAAACTTATTGCAGGGGGCAGTATGAATATATAATAGAATGATTAGAATGATTTCTCACTCTGGTATTTGTAATAGAAAATTTTTTTTTGGAATGATTGGTAATAACCAGTTAGGATTCATTCAAACTAACCAAGCAAACCCACAGAACAGCCATCTGTAACATGTTTCAAAGCACGTTGTCTGCAGTTGTGTAATTAATACTCCCAAAAGGAAATAAATTCAGCATGTGTTGCAGATATTATTATTTGCCATGCTGGATGGTGTTGGCAGTTATGCTTCTCCATCTTGTGCAGTCCATGATGTTTCTGATTATTTGCATCTTTTTTTCCAAAACCACATCTCTGTTCCTTCCAGTTTATTTGTCATCTTTTTATTAATTGTCCAAGTTTCACAATCACATAGCAATACTGGTTCTGTATATCACTGTAATACTCTCTTCCTCGTGTTTAGGGACATCTGCTTTGTTTGTATCTTCTTCATATCATAAAAAAGCTGCCTTTATCTTACCTATTCATGATTTTATTTCATTTGTGTACTTGCCATCGGCTGTTATTGTTGTGTCACGGTAATTTGGATTTATTTACTTGCATCAATGTCTTCCTGTTTGAAAGGATGTTGCACTTTGGTATGTTTGTTCTTTTCAATATTACCATTGTTTTTGTCTTGTTGCTCTAGGCTTCTTTTATTGCTCTCTTCAGTAATCTTGTTCATAAGTTTCTGCACATTGCTTTCACACTCTGTTATTGTTAAGGTACTGTCATTGTACTAAATAGCTTTGTTATGGTTAACTCTTCCCCTGCCATCCTTGCTACTGAGGTCTTCCGGTTAGTCAAGTTACTGCCATCCTTGTTATAGCGAGGTTTGTTTCATTGCAGTGTAAAACTGGTGTAACTTTTGATTGTACATGATTTATCTGCTCATGTCTGGTGACCTTTCATAGTTCAGTCCAAAGCGTGGCTAACAACTGAGTGAAATTGATGTTTTAATTGAGAAATTTCAATATTTATTGTGATTTCGGAGACATAAAGACATGTCCTATGACCAGACCACTGTTCCTGAATGTGCCCCAAGTAGATCTAGACCTATTAAATGGACTGGAGAAGTAGTTAGAAGGTTATTTCAGACATTATTTTAGGGAGAATGCCACCACACGACATTGACAAGATCGGATGAAAATTTAAGTAGACATCGCTGATGGTAAACATTGTACATCTAGGCATTGCCGATGGTAAGAAGTACACAATTATCAGCTAAAATCATCACACTACTTCTTTTTTTCCTAAAAAAACTCTTCATTTATGAAATCTTCTTACATTTACAGCTATTTTAATACACAATACATACACTTTTAAAATGGAAATACTTTATTACATTCACTTTTCCAACTACACCCCATATACATATCAAGACCTGCGCTTTTTGTGTGGCACAAATGAGAACGTCCACTTTTGTTGCCTGTGGCATGGGAAGAGTTGGTACTACCATTGTAGTTCTTTTGGTAACCAAGGAGAATTTAGATTGGAAAAATGAATGTCCTTAAAAATATAATTATTGTAGTTCTGTCTGTCCCATGATTATGGGACAGACAGAACTACAATAATTATATTTATAAGGACATTCATTTTTCCAATCACAACATTTGGCTGTGAGACCTGGACACTTAACAAAATACCTGAGAAATACATAAGTGCCTTTGAATATACTACAAGAATTTAATATTGAAGAAGTTAGTAAAGAATGAACAAACTAACTACTTTATTTTCAAAGGGTTAAGAATTGGGCATGCAGCCTGTCTAACATCCTGCCCTTCATCATACAGCTTTCACTCAGTCATTCAGCATTTGTTAATGAACATAATAATCATGAAGACACAATTAAATGATTACATAAATAAATAATAAACTTATCTTTTGTCCATATACTCTACACTCTGATTTATGCAACAACATGAAATAAAAAAACTTGCATTCTTACATTCATTTAAAACTAATAAATTTATAGAAAGGCAGTATTAAAAAATTATAAAAATCAAGCCATACTTTAAACTGCCTTAGACTATGCTTAGGGAGGCATATAGTCCATATCAAACAGATGTTGACAAAGTTTGAAGTTATAAGAATGAATGTTACTTATAAGTTTTACATGAGTTGGTAGGGCATTCCAAAGGTGGGCAGCTGAGTAAGAGAAGCTTTTTTTAAACATGTCAAGGCTTGGTTTTGGGAGAATACAATTTCTTAAGCGTTGAGCGTGTTTTGGGTTGGATTTGAACAGTGACCACAGATAGGGTGGAGCATTGTGCGATAGAATTTTATGAAATAACTTGATCTTGTTGAAAAGAAATCTCTTCTTGAGGGGTAGAATATCAAGATATTTGTCCTTATTTGTAATATATGCTGCATGTTTGTCATCTATAAGCTTTACTGCTTGTTTTTGAAGTGAGTAAAGTCTTTTCATATTTGACATGGAACAACCATCCCAGACTGTGGAACAGTAATCCAAGTGTGTTTGTATCCGTGATAAGTAGTATATTTTTATGGTGTCTGTGTCAAGAAAATGTTTTATTTTAGTAAAGTGGTAAACTTTTTGTGCAATGAGTTTGATTAGATTGTCCACATGATGATTCCAGCTGAGGTGGTGGTCAATCATGAGACCTAGAGTTTTATGTTCACTAACATTCTCTATCTGTTAAGTTCCGTCATGGAGCTGTAGTGTTGTTTTTGGTGAATTTGTTAATTTCTGTCTTGTTGTAATGAGCATGGATTTTGTTTTGCTACTGTTTATTGGCATTCTGTTGTTGTTGCTTTAGTTAATTAGACTGTTTATAATTTGGGTCACTTTCATGTACAGAAACTTTCTGAATGCTTTTTTTCTTCAATGTTATTTTGACTGAGAGTTTCTGACCACATCAAATCAATAAGACATTTCATGCTTTGGTTTTCCTCTCTGAAAGTCATGATTTCTCTCTTGAGACTCATTTTCGCTGCTGAAAGACTGTTTTATTTCAGCAGCCGTGTCTTTGATGAGGGTCATTACCAACTCCTTGACAGCATTTATTACTTCTTGGCTAAAAGGAATTGATGGTCTTTCACCATAAGTTGAAGTTTCCAGAGAACTTCGATCATCAAAGGATTCTGGACAACTGTGGTTTGTGATGCACATGATAGCAGTAGGTAGGCCAGGAGATTTGGTATCTTGTGATTCCAGCACAAGAGGATTTACATGCTGCCCTGTGTGGTCATTGGTATGTGTAGATATGTAGTCTGATACGACTGCTTCCACATATTCGGTGACATGATTGTTCAGCTGGTTTGAATTTAGCACCGTGTTCTCTAGACAAGCTTCTAGTACGTCAAGTATGTTGCCCTGACAGTCACCTACTGCTAGAAGAGTGTCTTGTGCATGACGCAGGTTAGCTGCTGTTTCTTACCTGTGGTTGACTTCTGTAAAAGACTGAATTCATCAGACAACCAGGAATCAACAGCTTCAGCTGTACCTTGTATCAACACTTTGTTTTTTGTGTGGTATAAATGAATGGTAAGGCCTTGTGCTTTTATTATGTTTTCTACATTTGCGCCATCTTTGTCTGTCTGTTTTTCATTTTGAGTGTGATACCACTAACCAGGGCTTGCTTTATACTCTCATATTGAAGAGTATTGTGAAAGGAGATGATAACACATTGTCCCTCATTCATTCATTCATTCATTCATTTGCATGTCCCTTGCGGAACTTTGCCTCCCTAACAGCACTCCTGTAGGCCTCTTGGTTGTGAGCAAGATGGCCTGCTGCTGATGCATCCTTTTGCAGATCATCAACAATGTCTTGATGTCATCTTTGCCTTGGTCTTCCTCTCTTTCATTTTCCCTTATGTACCCTTCCAAGACGGTCTTCTCTAGATTATCATGACGTTTAATGTGTCCAAAATATTTAAGTTTTCTCTCTTTAATCCTCTTTACTAGCCAGCCTTCTTCAATATTAAGTTCTTGTAGTATAGATATATTTGTTCTTTTTTGTGTCCATGGTATTTGAAGAACTCTTCTGTAGCATTTACATTCAAAGGCATTTATGCCCCTCATTAGACTTCTTTATTGTGACCCCGGGCTGGTAACACATTGTCTCTCTTTAGACATCTTTATTGTGACCCCTGGCTGGTAACACATTGTCCCTCATTAGACTTCTTTATTGTGACCCCTGGCTGGTAACACATTGTCCCTCATTAGACTTCTTTATTGTGAACCCAGGCTGGTAACACATTGTCCCTCATTAGACTTCTTTATTGTGACCCCATTCTGGTAGCACATTGTCCCTCATTAGACTTCTTTATTGTGACCCCGGGCTGGTAACACATTGTCCCTCATTAGACTTCTTTATTGTGACCCCTGGCTGGTAACACATTGTCCCTCATTAGACATCTTTATTGTCACCCTGGGCTAGTAACATATTGTCCCTCATTAGACTTCTTTATTGTCACCCCGGGTTGGTTGCTGCACCCTCAAGTTTAGCTGTGAGGGCCTTCTTTTTATTAAGTGTGTAGTTTTCAGCTGTCATGGACTGTAGTCCATCACAGCGACTACACAGCCTCGTAAACTCACATAGGTGTTCTTCTTCACATGTTATGATTTTATGTATATGTACTTACAACAGGGGAGCAATAGTTTGCCGCGCCCATTGTCTGATACTGACTTTGTTTAATCAACAGATTAACTAGGCCAGGTCACGCTTCACCACGTGTGCGAAACATTGAAAATAGGTGATTAATAAGAGATGAATATAACTTACAATATTTCTGAAATTATCCCAGAAAAAAAACCACAATTTATATTTCTCACATATTTCATCATAATCACAATCACAAGATGAATACATTGATGTAAGTTTCAATATACGTTTCCTTGCAGAACCAAATAGAACATCTGAGAATCCGGAGCTGGCAAAATCATGTCCTCATGGTAGAAATCACTAGATAGATTAAAAAGAAGATTAAACAGAGAAAAGTGTATTATTTCAGACATATTAAATGTCATGAGAGTTTGGAGAAGATAGCATTAGAAGGGTACATAATGATTCGGACATTTGATACAACCACCAGCATGTGCATACAACTCGAAAACAGGATATAGAATGACCAAGGAGAAAGTGGATAGATGGGGTGAAAGACACACTGAGAAAACATAATGTGACAACTCAGTCATATCACCTTGCTCCAGGCTGATGTCTGAAACTCCCTGTGATGCTAATGCCATAACCAGGCTAATAAGAAGAAGAAGAACAGAATGGAAAGAGGAAGAGAGGAAGACCAAAGTGAAGATGGCAACAAAACATTGTTGATTTGTGCATCAGCAACAGGACATCTTGCTTACAAGAAGGAGACCTTCAAGAGGGCTGTTAAGGAGGCATAGTTCTGCAAGAGATATGCTATTGAATGAATATATGAATGAAAGCAGATTATATATGCAACAAATACGATGTTACAATTTAAACTGAAGTTTACTGATCAGACAAGGGCAAATTGCCTGAAACGTTAATTTGGACATCAGCTTCACATGCTGACCTGAATTGTACTCAGCAGAGCATAGAAAAGCGACTTTAGTCAAAACAGCATTTTTGACAATAACTCAACACAGGCTTATGAGAATCCTGTGAAACTCACTGAACACAAAACTCACTGACCATGTTATTGAATACCTATAAAAGATTGACACCCCTTGAATCAATTCATTTGAAAATTCAATGCGCAAGTATGGGTCATCTCACTACAGAATTGACACTCCTTGAATCAATTCATTTGAAAATTCAATGCGCAAGTATGGGTCATCTCACTACAGAACAACTCATCATCATTGGATGTTTACAGACTGGACATCACAAAGTGTAGTGGCCAGACAATTTAATGTGGTTAGAATCACCATTAGTCGCCGATGGAGATGATTTCAAGAAACTGACTCAGTCGCAGACCGGCCGCATGGTGGAAGACCCATAGCCACAACTTCTGCTGAAGACCACTTCATGCATCTGCATCACCTCAGGAATTGATTTGCGTCTGTGTCCTCAATAGTCCAGTCAATGACATCAGCTCATTGAATTTCAGATGAAACAGCCAGGAACCAAGTCTTTGGGCTAGAAGACCTTACAGAGGTCCTGTTATTATGGACTAGCACAGCCAGAACCGACTGCAGCAGGCGAACCAGCATCATCAGTTGACCTTTGTGAATTATTGGAGAAGGGTTTGGTTTAGTGATGAATAATTCTTTCTGCTCCAGTGACACAATTAGACGGAGAAGAGTTTACCACAGAGTTCATGAGTGCTACGCCCAGAACTGCGTGGATGAGGCTTCTCCACATGGTGATGGAGGTGTACTGGTGTGGGGACGATCAACTTCATGGAAAAAAGTGACCTGGTGCAAAATGAAGGACTCCTGAGTGCCCACAGATACATCACTGAAATTCTTCATCCTCACATCCTTCCACTTCTGGCTTCATCAGGGTCAATTTTTCAGCACATGAACACTTATGGGATGAACTCAACAAACAAGTCCTCCAGCGAGACATATATGTGTGTGTGTGTGTGCGTGTGTGTGTGTGTGTGGGGTGGGTGGGTGTGGGGGTGGGGGGGAAATGCAGCAGTAAATCACTTTACTGCATTTTTTTCATTCATGCCACAGACATTTTAAGGTTAATATTCCAGCCAATTCTATTCTTCTACTGTAGCCACTAGAAGACTTTGATAGCTTCCTTTCCTAGGCATACCTAGTGAGCACTCTTGTCCTCGCATTGTTCTCTATTCTTTCTGAACCTTCCTTCATCCACCTCTACCTGTATTGTTTACTCATTTACAAGGTCAGACAATTAAAAGTAATGAGACTGATTTTATTATGGCCAAGACAAAAATGTCATCTGTGAAGCACAGCATGGAATCCAAAGAAGCAACCTTCATCTATAATCTGGCAACTTTTCAGCACTGCCTGATAACCAGATGACAAATGAGCCGCCATTTTGTTGACTTAGTCAGAGGTGCATTGTTACATAATAAGCTTGGAGCAAAAAGCTAACATTAAATTCTGTTTAAAACTCGGAAAAAGTGCCACTGAGGCAGTTGAATTGATGCGACAAGTTTATGGGGATAATTGTTTATCTCATGTAAAGATATTCAGATGGTATTCATGATTCAAAATTGATGTAGAAAGAATTACAAATACAACTAGACATGACGCCCAATTTCTGTTCGTAATGAGGAACTCATTACAAAAGTCAGAGAATGGATACAAGAAGATCATTGTTTGACTGTGAGGATGAGGGCAGATGAATTTGGTGTTAACTGAGAGACCATTTGTAAAATTTTAGTGGAAGATTTGGGCAAGAAAAAAGTTGCTTGCCAGTTTCTACCACATTCATTGTCTGATGACCAAAAACATCAGCAGTTGAGTATGTAAAAGACATCATCAAAACCTGTCACAGAAATAAACATTTCTTAAATCTGATTGTTGCAGAGGATGAAACATGGATTTTCCTCTATGATCCCACAACTAAATGTCAAAGTTCTCAATGGAAGTTATCATCATCACCAAAAGGAAAAAAATTTCATCTTCAAAAGTTGAAAGTGAAGACAATGTTGGTGTGCTTCTATGACGGCAAAGGAGTTATTCACAAAGAATTTATTCCAGAGGGACAGACTGTCACTCCCAAAGTTTATTTAAGTATTTTGAAACGCCTGTTGAAAAGGATTCTCCAAGTCCAACCCGAGTATTCAACACCTGGCAGTTTTTTCCTTCTTCATGATAATGAACCAGCTCACTGGGCAGTAGTTGTACAGGAATTTTTGGCCCCAAAAACAAGTGTGTGTTCTCAATCATCCACTCTGTTCCCAAGATTTGTCTCCCTGCAATTATTTTTTATTCCCAGAGTTAAAGTTACCATTGAAAGGACGCTTCTTTGACGATACTGATGACATCCAAAGGGCCGTAACATTGAGTTTAAGGGCCATACCAACAGAAGAACTGCAGAGGTCATTCCAGTGTTTGTTAGATCATGCCACTTGCTGTATCAGTGCACAAGGGGCTTACTTTTAATAAAATACAGGTTATATCTTCAACTGTTTATTTTATTTCGTATGTAATTAGTCTCATTACTTAATTGTCGGATCTTGTATATCATCTACCCATCTGAGTAGCTTTTGTTTAGGCCATAGGTATCTGGTGGGAGCAACCTGGGACATAAGGTCATGTTGTTTACCATACAGTATGTTTTGTCATCCTCTCTTTACCTCATTTATCAACCAATCACCTGCTGCCACTTTGTCTGTCAGGGCACATTTTGTGCCTTTCTTTCTCACAAGTGTGTACACACAAAAAAAGCGTTTATTTTTTCATCTATTTTTCATGTTTTTATCTGTTATGTCATTTTTGTACGTGTTCCTTGAAAAAAGGCTATTGCCCAAATATTGGATTGTTATATGTTCTTCATTTATTTTCTGCCATTCTTGTCTCTGCCCACTTTCCTCTCTCTCTTTTTTGTAAAACTGAACCATAAACTTCTATCTGGTACATTACAAGGACTAGTGATGATGGTAGCCTTGCGGTAAGCCTAGAGTGACCGTTGTCAGTTCTGATGTCCACTTGCCGCACTGTGTTGGAATGTGTATTTGGGAAAGATATTGATGCTTATATGAAGACCTGTAGATTGTTACCAGTCTGATCTGTTGGCAGGAAAAAAGGGGTGAATGAGGGTGTCAGGAATGAGAGGAATGCAATGAGATAAAGATGGACAGAAAAATGAATGTAGTTGGAGTGAAGAACCTATAGTATAAGTGCCTGATGAGGATAGGATAGATGAGAATACTTAGTACGGAGGATTTATTGTAGTAAGATTATGACTGGAGAAGAGAATGTTATGTAAAACTGAATTTTTAAATTAATATGTGCAGTTCCAGTCTAAATTTGTATATAAAGTAGCTTTAGAGGTCTTCTGTCATTAGTGACATTAGTTGATGACTTTCACTTGGAAGTCAGACTTCTGTGATTATGGCCATCTTGGATATATATAGCATATATAGAGCTGTCCTGAATGCAGTGAAGCCAGAGTCTGAATTTTGAACTTTGAACCTTTGCTTGAAAGCATTCTGGAAGATATCATGAAAGTGTTTCTGTCTGTGGTCACCTAGTCTCAGGCTGCTTTCTGCACTATAAATTTTGCACACAGTAACATATATTGCAAGAAATGCGTGGAGTGTGAGCATAATTTTGGCAAAAGTAATTGGTTTCATTTCTCAGAATATGGGGCATTTGACCCGGTGGTGGTAGCTGTACTTTCTAGTTCTATAATAGGTGGGTTCTCTAGGCAGCTATAGAAGAGATTATCTTTTCAGGTTTGGTTCCCATTTGTAGACTAATAGAAGTAGCTCAGAGAAGATGTCACAAGTGCCAGGGTCAAGCTGTAGCAGTGATAGATGACAGCAGAAAATTGTATTAACCATTTTGCCGTGGGGATAGAATGGAAGCACTAATTTAATCTGGGCAGATAAACTGGCTGCCTTTTTTCCTGAAAGTTTCTTCATGGTTCACTTTCTGGATCCAGTTGAAGATTTTCCAGAGGTCTCTTTTGAGGATAGTTGGGATGATGAAAAAATTCTAATAATTTATAGGATTGGTCTGCAACGTCAGAGTCATCCTGACATAAACCGTATAATCTAGTGCTGCAAATGAAAAGATGAAAGAAGGTGAGGAAGATAAGAGGCAGCATGTTATAACAGTTTATGAAAGCAGAAAATACATAGATATTAACAAGCATAATCATCTGAATTTGTGGTTCCAGTAGTTTGGAAGATTCAATCAGTCAGTCATTTGCATGTCCCTTGCGGAACTTTGCCTCCCTAAAAGCACTCCTATAGACCTCTCGGTTGTAAGCAAGATCACCTGCTATGGATGCATCCATTTGAAGATCAGCAACGATGTCCTGCAACCATCTTTAGTTTGGTCTTCCTCTCTTTTTCCCATCATGTACCCTTCCAAGACGGTCTTCTATAGATTATCATGACGTTTAATGTGTCCAAAATATTTAAGTTTTCTTTGTTTAGTCCTCTTTTCTAACCAGCCTTCTTCAGTATTGAGTTCTTGTAGTATGGATACATTTGTTCTTTTTTGTGTCCATGATATTTACATTCAAAGGCTTTTATGTGTTTCTCAGCTGTTTTGTTAAGTGTCCAGGTCTCAAGGCATATGTTGTGATGGGAAAAATGCATGCCCATAAAAATCTTATTTTTGTACTTCTGTCAGTTCCTCTCCACAGCTTCTTTACTTGTTTTACTTTGTGAAGAGTGATAGATGTCCTCTTTTTAATTTCCCTCATTGTATCTCCATTATTAGTTAGTAGTGATCCAAGATATTCAAAACTCTCCACTTCTTCCAGTTTTTCCTAATTGATACATATTTCAGGTGCCTTGTTTGTTTAGTCAGTTGTCATCACTTTAGTTTTCTTCTCATTAAGGTGGAGGTTTTGCTCTTCACTGTTCTTACGGACAGACATAATTAGTTTTTCCCTTCCTTTTTGTGTTGTGGACAGTAATACTGTGTCATCATCAAATCTTATCTCTGGTATTTCATAACCTCCAATTGTTATGGCATTGTAATATTCTTTGTCTACATCTTCTCTAACATTCCTCATTATATTTTCAGTATACAAGTTAAATAAGTAAGGCGACAATATGCATCCCTGATGGATCCCTTGTTTTATGTCAATCCAAGTTGTTGTTTCACCATTTATTCTCACCACTGCCTGTTGGTCTAGATACAGCAGTGATGTTAATTGTATCAGATGTGTTGGAAATGCCATTTTTTCCATTATTTCCCAAAGTTTCTGGTGTTGTACACAATCAAATGCCTTTGAATAGTCTATAAAAGATAAATATAGATTCATATTAAATTCTCTGCATTTCTTTACTATTAGAAGATTCAGTTACAGTTATATAGTTACACATTCCATTACATAGTCATTTAATTAATGATACAGTTACAGTGTCAATGACATGATTATTATGGTTGTCCCATTCAGCCTGGGATCTGGGAGGCTGTGGCTAGAGATGATGCCATGAGTGTCCGCAAGCTCATCAATGAATGGTGCCGAGTTGATATCCAGAAGGTAAATTGACTCATATGGTTATGAAAGTGCTTCTTGAGTAATACAAGGCGAAGTGAAAAAGTAACTACAATATTTTTTTTTTAATCAGTGTAAAATGTATAAATATGAATGATAACTCCTAATCACCTTTTAGCATAGTCCTCACCATGTTTACTGTTGGCCTGTCACTGCATCACTAATGTCTGGATTTCTTGAGGGAAAAAAAAAATCTTATGATTGACTACAGTCACCTGTGCACTGCTACAATTATCTCATCATCCATTCTGAACTTATTTCCACTTAGTACTTCCTTGAAGGGTCCAGACACATGATAATCACATATTTCAAGGTCAGGTGAATATACAAGAGGCAGAAGACACTTAAAACTCAGATCCTTAATTTGTTGAGCTGTGTAACAGCACACTAGAACTGAGTAAACCATAGTATTTTGACCTGATTGAAGACTTCATTTGATTCTCAAGCAGATCACAGTATGCTTCATGGTTGATAATGGTTCCACTGGGCATGTAATATTTCAGGATTGAACCTTTCCCTGAAGAGCATGAGCATAAATTTTCCAGCCAATGGAGTTCTACAGAATTTGTTTAGTTTCAGTGAGGAAGAATGTCACCATTCCTTGCTGGCTTGCTTTATCTATGGCTGAAAGTAATGTACCCAGCATTCATCTGCAATGACTATACATCATAGAAAGCTGTCCCCTTGTGATGTTCTTTCAGATGGTGGGGTGTTCAACAACCACCTGGCAGAGACTTTTCATAGGCCAAATTAGTAGGCATAAAATCCCTTGATGAGGATGAAAAGCTCGCCAAAAACAGGGCAACTTGGCAATCTGCCGTGCGAGCCCTATGTGATATTTAATGGCACAGAAAGATGTATGATGTAAGAAGAGACTTTTCAGTACTGCATCATTTTGTGAATGATATGGTGCACCAAATGAAGACTTATCTTCAGTTTTTCAGCCACATCATTGATTATTTGCCAGTTCTCCAGTATCATTCATTCCACATCAGGCCTGTTCACAGTGTGAGGCTGGCCAAAAAGAGATGCATCAGCCAAATGTGACACCTCACCTTTAAACTTCCTATGCCATTCATATGTCAGCTGAAGCAACACAACATGTCCCTATACCGTGTCCTCATTCTGTGATGAATATCTGCGGGTTCCTCACCATCACTACCCAAGAAATGAAAAACAGCATTCTCTCATTGGCGTTTCCATTGGAATTGCCATCTTTGATCTGTTCAGCTGACATATTTCTAAAATGGCAGACATAGCACACATAGACCTAGAGAGGGATGACATAACATATCTGTATTACAAACTGTCTGCTACTCAATTTAGAATTTTAAAAGAAAATTGTGGTTATTTTTTTAGTCACCCTCACAATAATGGCACTTTTTGCTATAAAAGACAGAGCCAGTAAGTATTAGCTGCTGCAGAACTTGCTGAACAAGTACAAGGGGAATCAAATGAAAGTTAGAAAATGCGAAAAAAATTTATTTCTGAATTAACAGACAGAAATCCCATAGTAATACCATCTGGTAGCACTAAAGTCAGTGACATCAGTAAGCTGATAGCACCACCATCGCTGAACAGCAAGCTGAGAATAGCACATGTCGAGATGGTGACTATGTTGCAGACTTACTCAAGAAGTGCAATCTGTCATCAGATTTTTGTCCTTTTCCCAACTTTATTCTGTTTCTAGTTCTTCTCATAATAATTCTAACAAAATAAACTGTCTTCTTCCTAAACACAAAGGAGGCCATATAAAATCCATTAGTAATATACTTCATTGTTTAACTCAAACCATTTTCAATACTTGCTTGCTTGTAACTATATGCCTGCTTAGAATATCTAATAGCCTCTCATCCCATGACTCACCAGCCATCAAGTTCTGTTCTAAAAGAACATAGTTGTAAACATAACTTGTTAGATCTTGTTAGATATTATCTTAATGAATGTGACAGAAAATGTATTTTTGTATGTGGGTGTATGTGTATGCGTGTGTGCGCATACACTATCTTGTTATATTAGTTACCTCTCATGTAGGTCATTATCTTATATTTGTGAATGTAACAGTTTCATTTTGCATTCTTAGATATGTTTTTTTTTTATGTAATTTGTATACTTGAATGTGAATGTGTGGTAAGAGTGAAAGCTGAAGTTATGAAGGGCAGAATGTAAGATGAGCCTGTGTGCCCAAATATTCTCTTTGAAAATAAATAACATTCATTCATTCAGCAATACAGGCTGTTTGGATAATCACTATACAGTAGTGTAGTATCGATTCAGGTATTGCAGTGTTTGTGTTATCTAGATTAAGCATCAATACACACTGATCATGTGTGCTGGTGAGAAAAGTATTATGTAACTGATACACAATAATTAGTGTATAAGTATACAACTATTCACGAAGCACTGCAGTAAAGCTGTGATGCCAAAATGTATAAACTAGGAAAAAAGTAGGAGCAGCTTTATTACTTAACAACTCAAAGTTGTGACGTTTCACACATCACAATTTTCTATTTCATTGTTCTCTACACTTCACCATGCGCATTTATGTACATTTCTGAATGAGTACATTTTGAACATAGCAACAGGTGCATTTCTGAATGAATTTCGGAAAAGCTCCATATTCTTTCAAGGCATTTCTGGAAGATCTCCATATTCTTTCAAGGCATTTATGGAAGATCTACATATTCTTTCAAGCTAAGTGCTCTATTTGTTTTATTTATTTATTTTTTTTAACATAGGATTCATGTGAATCTATACTTTATCTCCTCTCTCTAATTCTTCATCCTGTATGTGTTTGTATGATTAAGGCTCACGCCAAAAAGTCACAACTTTGAGTCGTTAAGTAATAAAGCTGTTCCTTCTTTTTTCCTAGTTTATATATTTATGTAATTGATACTACGCTTCTGTATGGTGATTATCCAAACATCCTGTAGTTTTGTGATATGATATGAAAGGCTTACATTTCTAAAATCTTCTTATTCTTGGGCTTCTTTAGCACTATTATGAAGTGGATTGTTCATTAGGTATATTTTGGAACTTGCTGAGCAAGTATTAGCTGTTGGGGAACTCACTGAGTAAGTACAGCAGTAACTGTTGGGATATTCTCTGAGCAAGTACAGTATTAACTGCTCAGTAATTAGTGCATAAGTGTATAACTATACATGAAGCCACTGCAGTAAAGCTGTGATAAAAAAATGTATAAACTAGGAAAAAAGCAGGAACAACTTTATTACTTAATGAGTACAAAGTTGTGTCATTTCGGCGTAAGCCTTAACCATATAAAAACACGTGGGATGAAGAAATAGAGAGAGAGGATAAAGTATAAATTCACAAGAACGCTATGTTAAAAAAAAATGAAATGCAGGGTCCGACAATTAAGTAATGAGACTAATTACATAAAAAATAAAATGAATAACAGTAGAAGATATAACCTGTATTTTATTAAAAGTAAGCCCCTTGTGCATTGATACAGCGAGTGGCACTATCTAACAAACACTGGAATGACCTCTACAGTTCTTCTGTTGGTATGGCCCTTAAAAACTTGATGTTACAGCCCTTTGGATATCATCAGTATCGTCAAAGAAGCATCCTTTCAATGGTAACTTTAATTTTGGGAATAGAAAATAATCACAGGGAGACAAATCTTGGGAACAGAGTGGATGGTTGAGAACACACACTTGTTTTGGGACCAAAAATTCCTGTACAGCTACTGCCCGGAGAGCTGGTTCATTATCATGAAGAAGGAAAAAAACTGCCGGGTGTTGAATACTTGGGTCGGACTCAGAGAATCCTTCCCATTAGGCATTTCAAAATACGTACTTAACTAAACTTTGCGAGTGATAGTCTTCCCATCTGGAATAAATTCTTTGTGAATAACTCCTTTACTGTCATAGAAGCACACCAACATTGTCTTCACTTTCAACTTTTGAAGATGAAATTTGTTTCCTTTTGGTGATGATGATGACTTCCACTGAGCACTTTGACATTTAGCTGTGGGATCATAGCAGTGAATCCATGTTTCATCCTCTGCAACAATCAGATTTAAGAAATGTTTATTTCTGTGACACGTTTTGATGATGTCTTTTGCGTACTCAACTGCTGATGTTTTTGGTCATCAGACAATGAATGTGGTAGAAACTGGCAAGCAACTTTTTTCTTGCCCAAATCTTCCACTAAAATTTTACAAATGGTCTCTCTGTTAACACCAAATTCATCTGTCATCATCCTCACAGTCAAACAATGATCTTCTTGTATCCGTTCTCTGGCTTTTGCAATGAGTTCCTCATTATGAGCAGAAATTGGTCATCCATATCTAGTTGCATTTGTAATCATTTCCACACCAGTTTTGAATCATGAATACCACCTGAATATCTGTACATGAGATAAACAATTATCCCCATAAACTTGTCGCATCAATTCAACTGCCTCAGTGGCACTTTTTCCGAGTTTTAAACAGAATTTAATGTTAGCTTTTTGCTCCAAGCTTATTATGTAACAATGCACCTCTGACTAAGTCAACAAAATGGCAGCTTGTTTGCCATCCTGCTTATCTGGCAGTGCTAAAAAGTTGCCAGATTATAGATGAAGGTTGCCTCTTTGGATTCCATGCTTTGCTTCATAGATGGCTTTTTTGTCTTGGCTGTAATAAAATCAGTCTCATTACTTAATTGTCGGACCTTGTAAAATGAATAGAGCACTTAGCTGTAACTTGTAAGAAGCTGTGGCTTGTCCGACACTGTGTTCAGAAATGCACATGGTGGAGTGTAGAGAATATTTAACTGGAGACTTGTGATGTGTGATAGGTAGGTCATAACTGAGGGTGGTGGGTCGGCAACTGTGGAGGGGAGAGAGAGATACAATGTTAACCTAGTCGAGAGAAGGTGAAATAGGTCTTTATAGTTGGGGTAGAGGGGTTGTAATGTGGTGCTGTGAGGAGATCTTGAACTATGTGTAACAAGTGAGAAGAGAGTGGAGCTTAGTGGAGAGGGATTATGATTGTATTAATTGCTGGGAAACTCACTAAGCATCATTTTGCTGACAGCTTCTTTTGTGGAAGATTCTGCCAATATTTGTTCTACATAATTGGTCATAATTTCGAAAAGGGAGAAGCTGTCTCAACCAGATCTTTACTCTAAGAATAATACTTGAAGAACATATTCAAAAGCAGAAACCATTAATACTGAACTTTATAGACTTTAAAAAGGCATTTGATAGCATACACAGAGATTCATTGTGGATAATTTTAAGTCTATATGAAATACCATCTAAAATTGTCAACATCATTAAGGACCTTTACAGTGGATATGTTTGTGCAATCAAAACAGAAGAAGGGATGAGCGAGTGGTTCCAGATTGAAACAGGTGTGAAACAAGGATGTACACTATTTCCTTTGCCTTTTGGAATTGCAATAGACTTCATAATGAAAAAAATGCTGCACAGGTAACACAGGTATTGATTGGGTACATGGAACCCAACAAGAAGATCTTGATTTTGCTGATGACATAACTCCTATTTTTAGCAATGTGAATTCCATGCAAGAAACAAAAGATATCCTTTCTTCACTGGCTAGCAAAATAGGACTTGAAATTAACAAGGACAAAACAAAAATAATGAAAATTCCCATTAATCAGAATGGAAAAATACACATAGAAGGGACAGATGTTGAAGAAGTCAATCAATTTGCATACCATGGCAGCTACATAGACCAGGATGGTGACACCAGAAAGGAAGTTAGAATTGCAAAAGCAGCATCGATATTCAAGAATCTTGAGAACATATGGCATTCAAAAGTTATAAGCACAAAAACCAAGTTAAGACTATTCAATTCAAATGTAATATCCATACTCATTTAAGCATGTGAAAGGTAGAAAACAACTAAAGGAACAGACAATAAATTAGACTCTTTTGAAAACAGATGCCTGAGGAAAATACTCGGCATCAAGTGGAGTGAATTCAAGAACAATGCAGAGATAAGACAGATGAGCGAACAACAATCAGTCTCATGGGTGATCAGGAAAAGGAGATGGGCATATGTTGGTCACATGATGAGAAGAAACATGATGAGAAGAAACAATCAGAGAATCCCATAACAAGCTGTCAGGTGAAACACAACAGGCTGAAGAAAAAGAGGCAGACCACGTGAAACTCTAAAGAGGACATTGATAAGATAGGCCAAATTAATAGGCATAAAATCCCTTAATGAGGTTGAAAAGCTCACCGAAAACAGGAAAAACTGACTAACTACCTTATGAGCCCTATGTAATGTTTAACGGCCTTCACATTAATGGCAAATAATGCTTGTGTTGCTAATTCTAGTCATTTTTTTGTACTCGTTTATTTTATCTTCATCCATGGCTGTTATTTCCACCAAAAATGACATTGTACTCTTATGCAGAGTGTGGCTGAGTGTTTTGCCACTTTATACTGTCACTTATAGCTGATGAAAACTTTATCCATGTATGCCTTAAAAATAATCTCATGGGTTCCTTCCCTCTGGAAGTTTGCCTTATATGTTTGGACATACATTTGTCACTCATTCCTGCTGTACATTTCAGCCATGTTACTCTTATGCTGCTGAAGATTGTTATCAGAGTTGAAAGATTACCACTGTTCAGTATCTCATAGTTCATTATTTTATACTTTACTTTATCCTTTCTCTTTTAGCGTGAAGTGTTGAGATGAGATGAGTTGGCATTTTTGGGCCAAATTGGTGGCCTCCCAACTGAACATAAAATATTTTTTCTAAGCCTGTACTCCTAAGTAGAGTTCATAGTCAGTGTCACTGGTGGCCCAACATTGGCTGTGCTCTTTACACTTTGATGTTAAAAAAAAAGGTGTTTGTTGCGATGAAACCATACTCATCACAGAGATTGAACAACATTTCCCCCATTGCTATCACATTCACTATTGTGGTCGCTATGTGGTCAGAAGTATTCCTTCCTCTGTGTTCTTTTATCAGCTTTCCTATTGAAATCACCCATGACAAGCAAATTGTTCTTTTTGTGTATTCTGGTGATGCATTCGCTCAGTTTGTCAAAAAAAATTCCGTCCTATCCTTCTCTGAAAAGCTATCATTGTATGGTGTGTAGATCTGGGTGTATGTTGATGTTTTTCTCTCCTTCACAAATCTGGTGTTCATTATTCTTTTAGATGTGCAGTTTACTTCTGCATCTTGTTTTGCTTTATCAGGGTGGATGAAAAAGTCCACACTGTCTTGCTTTTCCATTTTTGACTACATTCCACATACATGTACAGCTCATATGAATTTCTTTGCAGTTTTGGCCTCTTTGCAGTTTTGGCCTCTTTTCCTTACATCTGCTGAGCCCATTATCTGTATGTTATTACTGTTCATGAACTCCACAATTTCTGGTTCTTTATTGACCAATCTGCTGATATTCCAAGTTCTGATTTTTAATGCAGTTCTAACTCATTTTGTTTTGGGAATGGCAGTATGTTTTCTATGTAAGTCAGTCTATTTTATCTCCATTCTTGACTCCGCAGCAAGAGGAAATCCACTGCCGGCTTGCTAGGCCTGCCACGGCTTCACCAGAGCCCCTTTAACCAGGCATTTTTAGGGTGATCTTGGTTGGCCTTCATGACTAGCGCAGTGGCCTTGTGAGATAAACCCACACCATACTTCGCCCAGCCCAGCAGTCCCTTATTTGGCTGTCACCCTCTTGGGGCTGACTTTGAGAGAGCATTGTTTTATACTGTCACTTAATATAGTGGTTCCCAAATATTTTACATCCAAGGACCATTGCAGACCATGATCTCATTTGTAATATTGTTGTCAACTACATTGCAGACCATGGTCTCATTTGTAATATTGTTGTCAGCTACATTGCAGACCATGATCCCATTTGTAATATTGTTGTCAACTATATTGCAAACCATGATCTCATTTGTAATATTGTTGTCAACTACATTGCAGACCATGATCTCATTTGTAATATTGTTGTCAACTACATTGCAGACCATGATCTCATTTGTAATATTACATTGGTGTTGTCAACTACATTGCAGACCATGATCTCATTTGTAATATTGTTGTCAACTACATTGCATACCATGATCTCATTTGTAATATTGTTGTCAGCTACATTGCAAACCATGATCTCATTTGTAATATTACATTGGTGTTGTCAACTGACAGTTGTGGAAAATTATGCAACCAAACCCATTAGTCCCACATCACTTTTATGAACATTACAAGCCTTGTGGACTTATTTTTGGGAAACCCCTTGTGTATAAATTGGTTCTTCTTGTTGAGACTTTTTCATTTTTCTCTCTCTCTCTTTTTTTTTCTTTGTTGTGTTCAGTTTTGAAAAATTTACCCCTTTTAGTGTTTGTTCTAGAGTTTTCTGGTAACAATTTATTGTCTCTTCTCACATAATGTTTAACTGTTGGCATATTTTTCATTGCCTGGATGATAATTTTTCACTTTTTCTCCTGTGCATTGCCAAAATATGTGATTTGTTGTCATTGTAAATTGTTTTGTGTCTTTATCACACATAACTTTTCATCATGTAGTCATAAAAATCTGGGTCATGGCAGTCTGCATTTGTGTGCATGAAACATGTAATTATCACTACCCCCAAAATTTGGCTTCAGCAAAGCACATGGCAAAATCTGATTTTTAAGATATGTAAGCATAGTGGTCATTTGAAGTGTTTACGTTACATGATGATGGTACGTTGACAAGTGATAAGAAAACATTTGGCTGATGCTGAGATGAGCAGAGGCGTAGCAATGCTGGAAATAGGCGCCTCACAATGGCAAGTTGCTACAGCTCTAAATGTCAGTCAAGGTGTGATTTCCAGGATGTGGAATGGGTACCAGACATCGGATTCTGTACATCAAATGCATTCCAGAGGTGATCATTGCTTGACAACAACCAAAAGTGACTGCTTTCTCACTCTTCTGGTACAGTGTAATCTTTTCAAGACTGCCACCTGACTCAGAATTTATCTACAAGATGCAACAGACAAGTGAATTTGTACTCAGACTGTAAGAAGTAGGCTTCACAAGGCTGGCCTTTGGTCTAGAACAGCTGCAGTTCACAAAATTTTGTCAAGAAACCACAAGCAAGCCAGGCTATGATGGGCAAGGGAACATGCAAACTGCACTTGCTGACTGGACCCCTGTCTTGTTCACAGACGAGTCCAGATTTTATCTTGACTGATAGATCATGGGAGGAGAGTGTGGAGATGAAAAAATGAGCATTTTTACAACTATAATGTGGCACAACATGATCGCTGTGGAGGTGGCTCAATCTTATTGTGATGAGGAATTGTTAAACATGATAAAATGGACCTACAAGAATGGCCCAGTGAGTGGAGTTCGGTACCATGATGAAATCTTCGACCCTAGTGTCAGACCATTCACTGGTGCCATTGGTTCTGAGTTTACTCTTATGGATGATAATGCAAGGCCTTATCATGCCTGGCTAGTAGACCACTACCTGGAAGTGGAAGTCATTGACCACCTGTACTGGCCAGCTCAGTCTCCAGACCTAAATCCAATCTAGCATGTCTGGGACATGCTTGGTAGTGTTGTGTGACCCAAAACATACCAGCTGAGTACCCTTCAAGAGGTGTCAAACACCCTTCACCAGAAGTGGGCAAGAATTCCACAGCAGCATATCAGAAACATCATTTGCAGCATGAGGAGGTGCTGTCTGGATGTCATCAAAGCAAGAGGGGATCACACACACGCTATTAACGACCCATTTGTTTTCTTTTTGACATTCTTGGACATGACTTTTTTACTTTTGTTGGATTGCGTTAGTTGAAAAAATGTGACATTTTAGGGGTGAGTATCTTTTGGAGCCCAACACCACTGGTTGACATGCTTCTGTGTATTTTTTGGTTTTGTATCCTTTTCAGTAAATTTCAGTAATTTAAATTATGTCATTTGACCTTGATTACATTAATTTTTTAATTAAAAGTGATCCCTAGCACATTGTGAGTAGTATATCCTGCATTTGTAAAGTAAAGACTACAAATTGATTACCAGCAGTTTCTTGTTCTTAAAGACTACAAATTGACTACCAGCAGTTTCTTGTTCTTGATATGTGCAGTATATTTTAGAATGTGAAAATTAATAAATTTGTTTGGTGTTTAATGTTAAACATGTATTTTAGAATGTGAAAACCAATGAAATTGTTTAATGTTAAACATTTACACTTTATTTTAGAATGACAAGACTCTGCTTCAGCTAGCTCTTGAAAATGGCACTGAGAACATAATTAGAGTTGTGAGTGGTATTAGACCATCCATGGTGAGTTTATTGGAGTCATATTTCTGGTGTGTTAAGACATGAATGTTTTTGTTTCTATACATTCATTATAAATTGTCATTGATAGTATTGTCATAATTTTGCTTTTCATTGTTATGATGGTAAAAATATCTGAAAAGATAAAACTCATTCTTGTGGCAGTAAGAAATATAACAAATAATGAAAAATAGCATTTGTATTGTACTAATAAATGTAACAAATGATAAAACATCACAGGGATAAGATAATCATCGAGATTTTGTTCTGATATTTTCTTTGAACTTATTTATTCACAGATCTGTCTGTACTCTAAATTATAAAGACTATGAGGGGGTACAGAAAAGTTATCAGCCTGACCCATGTCCCAAAATCTGAATGTAATTTTGTCACCGTAGCTGAAAAAGAGTGTTATAGTTAAAGTGCCAGTTTTCAGGTTCATTGCACTAATCTTTTTACTATTTTTTTTTCCAGATCAATGATAGAACCTTGTCAATGAAAAGTGTTGAATTTTCAGTATTGGAACTGTTCCAGCAGAAGGAAAATCCTAAGGAAATCCATGAGTGCATGCTGTAAACATTGAGCGACAAGTGTCCATCATACTCATCTGTGAAAAAGTGATGTGCTGAATTTCAGCATAGAGATTTTAAGACCAAAGATACAGCAAGATGTGGAAATCCTTCAATAATGTAAGCTCCAGAAATTGTTGATCATGTTCATGATATATTTTATCTTGTCTTATCTCTTTCCTCATATAGGACTTGATAGGGCCCACCAGTTTGCTTCACGCAATGGGATGTTTAAGGTTTCTGTGACTTCCTCCCTCTGTTTCCTACAATTCATAGCATGAATGTTTTCTGTGGTATACTGTCTGGTTATAGTCATGTAACATGGCCAGCCCAGTTGACTTGTTGTTTGTGGATGTTACTCCAGCCCTTGCCCTGATGGTTGTAATAGAATAGGATAGGTAATTCACAATAATTAGTGTATAAGTATATAACTATACACAAAGCACTGCAGTAAAGCTGTGATACCAGATTGCATAAAATAGGAAAAAGTAGGAGCAGCTTTATTACTTAACGATTACAAAGTTGTGACATTTCGGCGTGAGCCTCAATCATACAAAAACATACAGGACGAAGAAATAGAGAGAGGAGATAAAGTATAGATTCAGTGAATACTGTTAAAAAAAAATTTTTTTTTAAAAAGAGAACTTAGCTGTAAATTGTAAGGTGTGACTTGTCCGGCGGCGTGTGTCAGGAATGGATTTAGTAGAATGTGGAGACTGTTTAAATAGAGACCTGTGATATGTGGTTGGTGGGTTGTAATTGGGGATGGTGGATGGGGAACCGGGGAGGGGAGAGAGAGTGATACAATATTGACCTAGCTGGGAGAAGTTGAAACAGATGATTGGGGAAGAGGGATTGCAGAGTGATGCTGTGAGGAAGTTTGAAAAGTAAGAAGGGGTGGACTTAGTGGAGAGGTACTATAATGATTGAAGAGAATGTTAAGTGTAGCTAAACAGCGAGTTTAACCCATGTGGCTCTAGCGTCCCATAATTTTGAATGCAGCGGTTCTCAAGCGCCAGGCGAAACGTCACAACTTTGTAATCATTAAGTAATAAAGCTGCTCGTACTTTTTCCTATTTTATGCATTCTAGAATAGGTAATTGGGTTGGATAGAAATAAAATAGTAGTCTCTTCTATAGAAAATTAATTTTGGATACTTATAGGCGTGTGCAGCTAGAAAATCTGTTGTAAAGTTTGCACGTATTTGTACTTATAGTGAATGAATTTGGAAGAGACACACAGAAAATAGGCAGACAGGGGAAAAGAAACAGTTGGAGACCAGCAGGAGAGAAGTTTCCAGAAGTGTAGGCAAGCAAGTTTTCCTTCAGAGTCAGTACCTTAGTTGGGTTCTAGATTGTAGCCTGTCTTTTGTAGGAATGCTTAGTATTGGTTAAATTTGTCCTTTTTAGGACGGTTTCTTCTGAATTCAGTTTTTTTGAGAGAGTATGAGATATTGTCTGTAGTAAGAAGTAAAAATGTCCTTCAACACCCTTGCCACGTGAGAGGTCATCCCATGGCGACGTCAAGTCACCCAAACACTATTTCACATATTTGTGAACTCCATCAGTCTTTTCACACCACATCCATTTGGCAACATCTACCAACAAATGTGGTTTCATCAATAAATCTGTTCTACTGTAAAGTCCGGAGTTAGGTGATTATTGACTTATGTTTTGTATTACAACTGTGGAGTTAGAAGGATCAGTTAATTTTATTCATATAGTTCACAAGTCGTATATGAACTCTGTTTAGTCATCCTGGGTTAGATGAAGGTGCATAGAGCATATCAATGTAACGAAGTGAGGCAAGTGTAACAGCTTCATGATGTCATGGAAGTTCCCCAAAACATACCATTTTAGTGGTGCAAACAACAGACCAGTCAAGTCAGAAGTCTGTCTATATTGTTAACTGGTCGTGCTAAGGTGGTTGTTGCACACTAAAAATCTTCTTTATGATGTCTTTTCTGATTTAGTCTCTTCTTGTTATATTTAATATTCTTAAATATGTCTGTGTTGATGATTTTCCTTTTGTTTTTACCTGTTACCATTAATTTTTTACATTGATAGCACAGAGCTAGGAGGAAGATTGAGTTGTACGGTGCTGTTTTTGCTTCATTTGTGATGTATGTTTTTTCAGTAAAGCTGTTATTTATTCAGTGACTTGATTTACTTTATCAGTTTTGGCATTTGTTTTCCTAGAGGATGGTATTGTTTTCTCTAGATATTTGAAATGCTTTAGTTGTTTCAAAGACTTATTGTCTAGGAAATCTTTCTTGGGATTTCTTCTCTGGCAATGTCATGATTTCCATTTTTTCAGCACTGATTTTCATGTTGTGATTTTCACATGCTCTTCCTAAGTTATCTATATTCTGCTGTAGGTCTTTCTCTGATGTTGCTATAAGTGCTTGGTCATCAGCGAAAGGACATTCATTTGTGATCCACATATTGGGTATGTTTTCTGAAAGATGTTGTCTGTTTATTGGCATTGTTTCTGGAGTTTGGCTGTCGGGCAGTTTTGTGATGGAATTTTTATTATGCATGTTGGCATCTTTGTAGATGTTGTCAGTGTATGTTATGAATAGTAAGGGATGCATTCCAGATTTTATGGTGAATGGTTCAAAGTGTTCAGCATTTATTCAAACTGTACACTGGCTGTTTTCATAAAGATTTTTGCTAGAGTTGCTGATTAATTGATGTTAACATACATGTTAAAAATTTCTGCAATTAAATTTTTTAACACAACGCCTACATGTGTTAATTAGAGAATACATGTGCAATGAACCTTGAAAATTAGTAAACAAAGTATTTGAGCACAAGCCTCTGTTTTGCCAGATTCTTATCTAAAGTTGCAGCACATAGCAAATTTACTGAAGACCAGGAAACTTATGGACAGTGAAGAGTTGATATTAGAATATTTCAAATGGTAGAAACAAGACACCATGTTACCCTGAGTCAGGTCAGTTCTGTGATAGAGTCTGGGGGATACTCTTTGATGCTCTAATATCTGCAGATTAGTAATCATTCAGATCAAACATATGACATCATATGTGTCGAAAACACATGCTAGGGTAAAAAATGGACAAATTAAGAGTAGGCCTAAGCATTGTTTACAAACATTATCTCTGTGTTTTGTCTAAGTAAAGGTTGTATAAATGGCTGAATAAGAATTTATAATATAGGAATGATACATCACATATGTTATAACAAGTTCTGATGTCTGTCTTGTTTCAGACAAATTAAAATGGAATAAAAAAAAAACAACTAATTTTAATGGAAAGTTCATTTTAAAAACTAGTGATACTATAGTGTGTAGATATTGGAAAAGTTTATCATAGCAGTTTATCACTGAATTGTCACCTGTGATCAAAGCATCCATTTATCACTCACTATGAACCATTCTGAATAGGCTCATAGATACAGTTGATACTGCAATGAGAGAAGAACAAGCAGGATTTCAGAAAGGGAGAAACTGTCTCGATCATATCTTTCTCCCTCTCTCTCTCTGAACCTTAAGTGCCCAGGGCACATGGGGCTTCCGCAAGGGTTTTCCACAAATGCCTGTCTTTCGCCTTTTTTTCTGCTCTTGCCCAGGTGAGCCCTCTATTGCTCAACATCCTTTCTGTTGTTGATCATATCTTTACTCTAAGAATAATACTTGAAGAACATATTGAAAAGCAGAAACCATTGATACTGAACTTCATAGACTTAAAAAAGGCATTTGATAGCATACACAGAGATTCATTGTGGACAATTTTAAGATTATATGAAATACCATCTAAGATTATCAACATCATTAGAGATCTCTACAATGGATATCCTTGTCAACACAGAGGGGATGAGCGAATGATTCCAGATTGAAACAGGAATGAAACAAGGATGTATATTATCTCCCTTGCTTTTTGGAATTGCCGTAAACTTTATAATGAAAAAATGCTGCACAGGAAAACGGGCATTGATTGATACATGGGACCCAACTAGAAGATCTTGATTTTACATTTGACATAACTCTTATCAGTGACAATTTGAATTTGATGCAAGAAAAAAATAGATACCCTATCTTCACTGGCTAGTAAAATAGGATTTGAAATTAACAAAGAAAAAAAACAAAAATAATGAAACTTCCCATTAATCAAGAAGGAAAAATATAAGTAGAAGGAGCAGCTGAGAACTACACCAAATTTGCCTACCTCAACAGCTACATAAACTGGGATGGTGACACCAAAAAGGGAGTTAGAATTGCAAAAGCAGCATTGTCTTTCAAAAATCTTGAGAACATATGGAATTCAAAAGTTATAAGCACAAAAACCAAGTTAAGATTATTCAATTCAGATGTGATATCCAACCTCATTTATGCATGTGAAAGCTGGAAAACAACTCAAGAAATGGACAACAAATTAGACTTTTTTTAAAACAAATGCCTAAGGAAAATACCTGGTATAAAATGGAACAACACAGAGATAAGGCAGATAGCAAACAACAGCCTGTCTCATGGGTGATCAGAAAAAAGAGATGGACATATGTCAATCATGTGATGAGAAGAAACAGTCAGAGACAGTTACCTCAGTGTTTGTGGTCAGTTCATTGGCAAAGATTGGATTTTTAGTTGGTTGAACTCAGTGTTAAATATATTAAAGAGTGAAAAGTATTGAAAACTGCAGAGCACTTTTCATCTGTGGTAAGATCGTGGGGATTTTATGAGAAAGTGATGACTTTTGGCACAGACAGTGTGCATAATGTGCCAACTACTTTAGAAATGTTGCCATTTCAGAATATGCCCTGTGCACCACACAGTCTTCATCTGTCTGTGAAGAAAGCATCTACAGAGTCTGGCTAAATGCTACAAAGTTGTGGGACACTTTATAGTCCTGCAAACAGTGTTGCAGCTGTGTCACTGACAAGAGATTCAGAATGTTCCAACATGTTGAAATTCATCCCTGCAGATGGTTGAATAACTGCATAACAACAAAGAAGCTTTGCTGAAAACTAGCACAGTCAGACCACAAGCACAGCATCACTATACCAACAGAGTCAAATTCTGATAAAATGTTCCTGGTACAGAAGGTTCTCAATCTTTCTTGCTATGCTACAGAATTGCTAGGAAGAGAGCAGTGTGCTAGCTGCTCAGTAATTCTTCCAAAATTCTGCCACCTTGAAGTAGGAATGGTGGCATATGATGATGGTGACCATGCTGTCATATGTTTCAAGAATGCATTTTTGACCAGTCTTGAACAGCACAAACTGAACTTCTCAAGGTTGAGAATTGTGACTGCGCTGGACTCTCATATCAAAAATTTTAAATGCTTGTGAAAGGACAAAATAACTGAGGTTGGAGTTGTGGAAAATTCTTACCACCTTGATAATGATTAACATGCACTAGAAAAACTACCCCTAAAGAAAATGCAAATAAGTGACCTGTCATCAGACACTGAAGATGAGCCATTGATGTCTCTCTTATCCTCCACAGCTGTTGGGTGATACAGATTTGAGCAGTAACTAACACTGAGTTGGATCAATTACAGTGGTGGACTCTACATGAGGGCAATAACCAGTTCTGGCTAAGTTAGCTATAAAATATTTGCACCCCCAGCCACTACTGTCTCTTATGCTAAGTTAACTAGAAAATATTTAGCATCCCCAGCCACTGCTGTCTCTTATGCTAAGTTAACTAGAAAATATTTACCATCCCCACCCACTACTATTTCTTGTGCTAAGTTAACTAGAAAATATTTACCATCCCCAGCCACTACTATAACTTGTGCTAAGTTAACTAGAAAATATTTACCATCCCCAGCCACTACTATTTCTTGTGCTAAGTTAACTAGAAAATATTTACCATCCCCAGCCACTACTATTTCTTGTGCTAAGTTAACTAGAAAATATTTACCATCCCCAGCCACTACTATTTCTTGTGCTAAGTTAACTAGAAAATATTTACCATCCCCAGCCACTACTATAACTTGTGCTAAGTTAACTAGAAAATATTTACCATCCCCAGCCACTACTATAACTTGTGCTAAGTTAACTAGAAAATATTTACCATCCCCACCCACTACTATTTCTTGTGCTAAGTTAACTAGAAAATATTTACCATCCCCAGCCACTACTATAACTTGTACTAAGTTAACTAGAAAATATTTAGCATCCCCAGCCACTACTATAACTTGTGCTAAGTTAACTAGAAAATATTTAGCATCCCCTGCCACTACTATAACTTGTACTAAGTTAACTAGAAAATATTTACCATCCCCTGCCACTACTATAACTTGTGCTAAGTTAACTAGAAAATATTTAGCATCCCCTGCCACTACTATAACTTGTACTAAGTTAACTAGAAAATATTTAGCATCCCCTGCCACTACTATAACTTGTACTAAGTTAACTAGAAAATATTTAGCATCCCCTGCCACTACTATAACTTGTACTAAGTTAACTAGAAAATATTTACCATCCCCAGCCACTACTATCTCTTGTGCTAAGTTAACTAGAAAATATTTACCATCCCCAGCCACTACTATAACTTGTACTAAGTTAACTAGAAAATATTTAGCATCCTCTGCCACTACTATAACTTGTACTAAGTTAACTAGAAAATATTTACCATCCCCAGCCACTACTATCTCTTGTGCTAAGTAAACTAGAAAATATTTAGCATCCAGAGCCACTACTATAACTTGTACTAAGTTAACTAGAAAATATTTAGCATCCCCTGCCACTACTATAACTTGTGCTAAGTTAACTAGAAAATATTTACCATCCCCTGCCACCATTGTTTCTTGTGAATGTTTATTTTCTGTATCCAGATATGTTGCTACTGAACACACACAAAAAATTATCCTTTGAGCTGATCAGCGTAAATAGACTGGTCTACTTAAACAGTTGGTTGAAAAAATAATGTAATAGTCAGAGAATTAGTTAATTTTTAATCTTCATTTCCATCATTGCAAAATTTTTTAAAAATCTTCTAGCTTTTGACCGATTAGTAATTCACTGTTAATTCAGTTATTTTTGTTACATAATATTATTAAATTAACTGGAAGAATTTAATATATGCCAACAAGTGGTTATTAAAACTGTTTTATATTGGAAAGTAGCACTGAGGTATTTCTACTTTATAGAATGATGTTAATATGCTTGAAAGAAGTAGGTAAAATTTTGACTAATATGCAGTTAATTTACAATTAAAAATTGTAATCGTGTGATTAATCACAATTAAATTTTATAATTGAACAACAGCCCTAGTTTTTTGCACAAGTTGATGAGATGTGCACTGACTCCATATTGTTGTAAGATTTTCCAGTTTATATCTGTCTCCTCTATCAAATGCTCTTTCTTAATCTACATGGGCTGTGTGCAGTATCTGATTGTATTGGACTGATTTTTCTGTAAATTGTCTTTGGAAAAAGATAACATCTATGCAGCTTCTATTTTTTTCTGAATCCTATCTGCGTTTCATTTAACTGTGGTTCAGTCATTTGACAAATTTTTGCTAAAATAATTGCTGAGACACTAGAGATATCCAGGGAACATGCATTGGGTTTATAATTCATGAGCATCTGGACATGCATAAACTGTTGACAAAATGTTTGAATGCAAACAAGAAACAAAATAGAGTGGACAGATGAGGTTGATTTTTCAGCATTTTCAGCAGTCATTTTGATCCTTAACAACATATGTGGCATACTGATGGAAACTGAGACAGTGACCAATAAAGCAGGATTTCTCCTTACAAAAATGGGTTCCTACTGGATTGATTGATTACATGTGGAGTACAGTTTATCTTAGAAATCTCTTCTTCTTGTTGCTGGTATTAACAATCACCTAGTTTTCTGTATTATACATCAAGAACACAACAAGACACCCAGGTTTCCAACTCCACAGAATAATACAAATACAACAACTCAACGTAACTTGACCGTCTTTCAACCAACAAACCGGTCAACAATAAGGACTCCAACAAAACCCATCATCAGACTACACACATTTATTAACGGACAAGAAATGAGGGTGACAATCGTGAAGATGTATACGTAGCCATCAGGCTAAACAAGAATTACATTTAACAGTGCCCGGCGAGAGAAGACTCTACGCCATATGGGCAAGAAAAACATATTACAATGATCTATACACAAAGAATCATACTTACAATCTTACCAAAAACCTCAGCCCACACAGGGAAAATAAAAAAAAGAAACTAACTCTAACAACAAGGCTCTCTCTACCACATTTCTAGAGACAATCACACAGCTCGACAAAAACACGTCCACACAGTTCCACGTTCAAACCAAGACTCCCCTTAACGACGGGCTTTGCACACGGACTTTCCTAACGACGTGCTTTGCACACGTACATGAGTTGTGGTCTACGCGAACACAACTGTTAGCAATACACAGATAGTCTCTGTACAGAATTGCTATTCTGTTACACCAAGGTTTTGTCCTGACTAGTTCAGCAGGATGATACACATGGTGTGGTGATGACAGACTCTCAAAGCAAGCTTTGCAAGATAGAGTGGAGTTTGCTATGTCATGACTAGGTTCAACTCTTGGAAAAATCCAGTGTCACCAGGCAGACATAGATATATTGCCCAGGGCAAGCAGGAGTGAGAGGCAGTGAGGTAGCTGATTATGTTGCACATAACGCTTATGCAACATGTATGATTCCTATGAATAGGACAGATATACTGGAGTCGGTGGCCAAAGAACTGGTGCAAGAGGAGGAAATGGCATATTTTGATAATATATATCAACAGAGAGTGGTGGGAAAGAGAAGCTGGATGGTTGGCTGCTGAGGATGTGTCAGAATCAACAGCTGACTGGGACAGTTAGTGTTCATACTCTTTGGTAGTACAGAAATAGAGAGCAGACCATGTATGAGTACACCCTGAGTGTGATGATGCTACTTCCTAGATTCAAAGTTGTATTTCAGCCTGCCCAGGCAGTCTATCAACCATCTCATTTCCATGCACACCCGCATGCCCTGGATAGAAGATTCACTTAATCATGTGAGCATCCCAACAGGTTTACCCATTCTCCCTAAATAAAATTCTTCTCAATCTTCCTTAGCATGCTCAGTGAGTCCATCACAATAACACCATGAGACACTTCCTTATTCACCAGTCACTTGATTGCCACTGATACTGCCTCAGTCTCTATATGCATGCTAGATGTAGTGACTGCAAAGGCACCCAATCTCTTTGTCACAACTCTTCCATTGCAACAAGTGACAAAGCCCCATCATCTTATGCTTCCAGTAGTCACTGAGCCATCTGTGCATAATACCATATCTGAAGATCCATAGTGGATTAGCTCCAGAATCTAAAGTTCATTTGCTCCATGTACCCAATCCTGACATTCATGACTAAGCCATGCAGCAGCCTGTGTTAACTGAGGTTGATCCTGTGCTAAAATCCAGTCCTGTCCTTGTGAAATCTTGCCCAGTCACACACTGCCATGATTGTATCTTCAGCCATCCAGGATCTTCCTCATTTAATGCATCTAAACCTGGCCATCTGAAGTACCTTGTGAAGAGGATAATTTTCAAGTCTTGTAACCCTGGTATACCTTGTATAACCCTTGTATGCCTTGACCTGTGTATGCTTGTGTCTCACTCTCACACTTGGCTTGTTAGGCAGATACTGCATGGCTGTCACTTTAGTATCTTTACTGCAACCCAAGATACTCTCATAACCTCTTTCTGTACATGCTCAAGTTTGGTCAACTGTGAATTAGACAGGATTAATAGACGAAGACAAGTCCAAAACTGCCATCACCAACAATCTGGTGATTGAATTAACAAGAATAGAGTTTACTGTGGGAAATTTCTTTGCAGCTATAATCCTAGCTGTACCAGTCACCATTATGGCTTTTTGTGTTATACAAGGGGTGATTGATAAGTTCTCGGCATAAGGTACAAATGCTTGAAACACACAGTTGTTATTAGGTGCATTTGTAGATCAGGTTAATGTAAGATTAAACACCAAGTTTCAAGAAATTAACTGCAACCAATTTTGTTTACAGGCTACTGAAGTGGTAATGGGTGGCATAAATTGAGAAAATGGATACAATTTCTCATTGAGCAGTCATTCGCTATCTCTGCATCAAGGGCTTACCATCAGAGGAGATCCATGAGGATATGGTGGAGACTCTA
Organism: Achatina immaculata; assembly: GCA_009760885.1. NCBI lineage: Eukaryota > Metazoa > Mollusca > Gastropoda > Stylommatophora > Achatinidae > Lissachatina > Lissachatina immaculata. Next base: position 8,659,241 of record CM019716.1, read on the forward strand.
GGGGAGAGTGCCCCTTCTTACAGGACAGTGAATAAATGGGCAGCTCAATTCAAACATGGAAGGGATAGTCTGGAAGATGATCCCCGTCAAGGAAGACCAAGAAAGGTAACCAATGATGAAACCACCAGCAGAATCCATGACATGATAATGGAAGATCGACGACTAACAGAGAGGTGCATTGCTATTGAGTTGGGCATCTCCCAGGAACGTGTTCATGCCATTATTTACAATGATCTTCAAATGACAAAGGTCTCTGCTCAATGGGTCCCGAAACTTCTTGAAGCTGATCACAAACGACAGCAACTCAACATGTCAAGAGACAATCTTGGTCATTTTTCTGCAGATCCTGAAAAGTTTCTTCAGCAATTTGTGACAATGGATGAGACTTGGGTTCATCATTTTCAAACAGAAACCAAAGAACAGTCAAAACAGTGGAAACATCATGGATCTCCACCTCCAAAGAAAACAAGGGTAGTTCTGCCTACAAGCAAAGTGATGGCTTCCATCTTTTGGGATTCAGAAGATGTGCTGTTGGTAGACTATCTTCAAAAGGGTAGAACGGTCACTGAGGCCTATTAGCTAATCTTGTGAAGCAACTGTGGGTCAGATTGAAGGAAAAGCGTGGAGGGAAATTGACAAGAGGAGTCATCTTTCATTAAGACAGTGCTCCAGCTCACAAGTTGGCGGTGGCAATGGCTGGCTTCCAGCTTCTTGAACATCCTCCTTATTCTTCAGATTTAGCCCCTTCAGACCTGTTTACCAAACTAAAAAAAGAGCTCAGTGGTTACGACCTTGCTTCAGATGATGATGTCATTCATGCTGTAGACCACTTTCTACTGGCACAAGATGCTGACTTTTACAAAGAAGGGATCCATATGCTCCAGGATTGCTGGACTAAGTGCATAAACTTGCATGGGGACTATGCTGAGAAATAACCCAAAAAAGTTGTCCACAAATAATCCATTGTACCTTATGCTGAGAACTTATCACTCACCCCTCATATTATCAATATGGTGTGCAAAGAACAGGGATCCGTCAAATGTGATCCCCAGATACTTCTTGAACAGTGTACTCTCAATAACTTGTCCCTGACACTTTACAACCATAACGCTGGACCCTACAATTCTGTTGTTTAGGAAGCACCACAGAGTGTTGGTTTTTTCTGGGTTTATCATGACATTGTTATCGTCACACCAACCCTATCTTGTACTTTGTAGCCAGTTACTTTTGACCCCTTCCATGTCCATACATCGATATATATCATGCTGTTGAAAAGAACAATTGCCCTGGGATACAGCTTATGGACCTGAGAGCATAAAACTATTGCTACAAGACCATAACAGGGGTCTTCATTGTCACCTACAATAATTAGTGTATAAATATACACTATTTCTCTATTTCTTCGTCCTGTATGTTTTTGTATGATTAAGGCTCACGACGAAATGTCACAACTTTGTAATCGTTAAGTAATAAAGCTGTTCCTACTTTTTTCCTAGTTTATCCGTTGTCACCTGTGCTCTTCAAAATAACACAAGATGAAATCAGTGGACTAAATAAAGACATTATTATTTATATGGATGGATCAGTAAAAAGGGGAACTAGATGTAGTTGGGGCTTTGTAGCCTACCACAAAGAGAAAACAAGCTCATGGCTGGAGCTTACACAAACACTTGCTCAAACATGCGAATGGAAATTGAGGCTGTAACATAAGCCTTAAAATGGCTGATAACACAAAATGCACAATGAACAACCACCATTATTGATTTTCAAAGTTGCTAAAGAAGGTAGAACACATATAAGCATTTCTTTATTTTTGCTTAAATTTATAGGTTATTATAACGTGACTGCCATTTGCAAATCACGGTGTCAATTATGACAGTGATTCCTTTAACTAACTATAAGTAATAACAAGGATCACACACATAGTGAACAGTTTGAAGTAAATAATAACTGGTGTGAACATAAACTCATATTTTATTGATGGAAAAGATGAGTGATGATATCATGATGGTGAGAGGAAGTTGATAACATTCAGTACAGAAAAAAAAAAAACAGGTTAGTCCTTTTCCCGATAGGAACTGGTTTACCAAATGGGAAGGGAGAAACCAACTCCCACACTACATGAAAACAGCAAGTAAACAAAATGCAAGTACTACAAAGAGTGCAACACTTACTGCATCAGAATATAAGTGCAGAGTTCACACAACCATCACAGAAAATCTCTAGACCCAAAGGTCTATACAAAAATCTCAAAAAGGAACTAATTTCACATTTTTAGTTCAACAAAGCATGACAGAAAAACAATATACTTGACAATATATCACTAACAACTACCTGACTCTTTACTGAAATAATAATAGGAAGTAATCTCATAATGTCTCCAAAAGGAGCACTCTATGCACAAGTCAGCTACATGACAAAAACCACTAGCACAGTGCACTATAAGGTAGAAAAATCACTTTCTCAACTAACCATGCCTAACCATGATCCTAACACATTCTCAACCGAGACATAATTCATACTCATTCTAATCTCCCTAATTTATCGTCTCACACTCCTTAAATATATGCTAACTGTTTCTCCCTAAATCTTCCATAAGATTATATCCTGAGAACCACTAAACCCGTGATTCTACCTGTTTATTACGTTCAGAAGAAAACTATCTGGACATTCTGAATTTCATCATCATCATCATGTGCCGTGCCGACTGCCGTTGGCTATTATGCTTCTCCAGAGTATCCGATCCTTCATGCAGGCCATCAGCTCAGTTGGTGATCTCCTCTCACACCATCCCGTCAGACTGTCCATTATCATTTCTCTTGGTCTTCCTCTTGATCTTCTTCCTTCTATTTTTCCTGTTGTTATAATATTTTCAATGCCCCCTCTTCTCATTGCATGTCCTATGAAAGTACATTGTCTCTCTCTTATCTTTTTGACAAGGTTTTTTGTCTTTCCAGCTCTTCTCATACATTCTTCATTAGTTATTTTTGCTGTTCAGGGAATTCGCAACAATCTTCTAATAAACCACATTTCTGCTGCTTCCAATGATTTTTGTGCAGACTTGCCTATTGTCCATGATTCACTTCCATATAACAAGATAGGTTCAATATAGCATTTTAGGACTCGTTTTCTGACATTCATTGATAAGAATGTGTTGGTTAATATGTTTCTCATTCTCTGAAATGCAGTCTTTGCTTGGCCTATTATGTTCCTAATTTCTGCTCTGCATTTCCCATCTGAAGTTATTACTGCTCCAAGGTATTTGAATTTCTGCACCTGCTTTAGAATAGTTCCGTTTAATTTTATACCGCATGCTGGTGGATTCTGTTTCTTAGATATAACCATAGTCTCCGTCTTTTTGATGTTCAAAGTAAGGCCTTTCTGTTCACTTTCTTTGGCGACTTTATCCAAGAGATTTTGCAGGTCTTGTTGGTTCTCAGCTATCAGTACTGTGTCGTCAGCATACCGAAGGTTGTTAATATTGTATCCTCCAATTTTTATGGCTGGTTCTGTTATGATTGTTCTTAGAATATTCTCGCTATACAGAGAAAAAAGGTCTGAAGATAGTACACATCCTTGTCGCACCCCTTGTTTTATAGGTTGATATTTTCCAATTCTATTTTCAACTCCAACTGCTGCTTCTTGCTGCCGGTATAGATGTTTTACAATCCTCAGGTCTTTGCCGTCTATATTGATGTCTTCAAGCATTTTAATAATTTCATTATGTTTCACCTTGTCAAATGCCTTGGTGTAATCAATGAAGCATAAGTAGAGATCTTTCTGTACTTCTAAAGCTCTTTCTGTTAGTGTTCGTAAAGCATAAATGGCATTGTGTGTTCCCTTTCCTTCAACAAATCCAAACTGTTCATCTGCTATTTCCATTTTTATCTTTTCCCTTGTTCTTCTCATAATTATTCTCAGAAGTAGCTTCGTTATGTGACATGAGAGGCTGATAGTCCAGTGGTCGTCACATTCCTTTGCACCTGGTTTCTTTGGTAGTGCTATAAACATGGATTTAATCAGGTCACTGGGAATATAACCACTGTTGTAAATGTCATTCAGTAACTTGGTTATTATTTTTATTCCTGTCTCCTCTAGTGCCTCTATTTCTTCTATTGTTATATTATCAGGTGTAGTCGCTTTTCCTTTCTTCATGTGTTTGATGGCATCTATGATTTCATCTTCAAGTATTGGTGGTCCCTCACAGTTTTCAGTATCTAGTGTTAATTCTGGTCTTTCTCCTCCATATAGCTCACCGATATACTCTGTCCACCTGTCCACAATGTCTTCTTTCCCATTAACATTTTACCTTCTTTCGATTTCAGGTATCCTGTGGTATATTTTGTTTTCCTGCCTGTGAGTTCATTAATTCGTTTGTGCATGTTTTTGCTGTCTTTAATATGAGAGTCCTCTATCTGTCTGCACTGCTCATTTAACCACACTTCTTTTGCTTCTCTCTGCATTTGCGTCTTATTTCTTTATTTATCTTGCTATATTTTTCCTCGTTATTTTTACTCCTCCTCCTCTTGTCCATCAGTCCTAAGATGTCGTCTGTCATCCATTTATTTTTAGGGGCTTCTTTTTTTGGTGGTATTATCTCCTTAACAGTTTGGTGGATAGAATCTCTTAACAGTGCCCACTGTTCATCTATACTATTTATCTTTGCTATTGCATTGTATCTATTTGTTATAATAACTTTGTATTGTTCTTGCAGTTCTTGGTCATTTTTAAGAAGTTCTGTATTCAGTTTGATGTTTCTCACTTTTCTGCCTGCTTTCTTTAGTTTTATTCTAACTTTTCCACAGAGTGGATCATGGTCACTATTGCAGTAAGCTCCTGGCATAGTTTTTGTTGTCAGTAATGCATTGCAGAATCGTTTGTTGATTAATATGTAGTCTATCTGGTTAAAAGTCTTTTTGTCTGGACTGCACCACGTTGCCAGTCTTCGAGGATGTTGTTTAAACCAGGTGTTTCCTACAACCATGCTGTGTATTCTTGCCCATTCAATTAATTTATAACCTCTGTCATTCCTCTCCCCCAGTCCATAGTCACCAACGATGCCTGAAGTTCTTCCTTTACCAAATTTGGCATTAAAATCTCCCATGACTATGGTAACTTCATGTGACTTTGTGTATTTTAGTGCTGTCTCTATGTCATTATAAAATAACTGTACATCTTCTTCAGAGCTTTCAGATGTTGGAGCGTACACTTGTATAATATTTATGTTTATTGGTTGTCCTTTCAGTTGGGCTAGCAGGACTCGGTCCGAGATGTTCAAATATCCTACAGTTGTCCTTGCCGTTTGTTCATCAAATATAATTCCTACTCCTCGTTCATGTTTCTCACTTCCTGAATATATTATTGTATATTTATCTGAGTTTATCTTCCCTGCACCTATCCATCTAACTTCACTCATTCCTAATATGTTGATCTTCATCCTTTCCATTTCCATCTTTACATTTTCTAATTTTCCAGCCTGGAATAAAGTTCTAACATTCCATGTTGCTATTTTGAACTTGTTAGTTTTGCCACCAGTAGCTTGATGACGATCTGGCCTCACCTGTGGCTCGTGAGCTGCCCTACCGGACGAGGCTGTTCCAGAGGAACATCCATTAACGTCGTTCATGATGAATCAATTATTCTGTTTAAGCATAACTATTCTTGGGAAACAGTGGTTTCCCGTTGCCTTCTGTTGGTTTGTGTATGGACTCTCCGCTAGCCTTTGTACTCTCTGTCCTACCCGCAAGGCAGTGGGAGCAAGAGGTTTTAAGGCGCCTCTGACCCACCTGGTATTCCCTTCACTGAGCACCTGAGGCACTTTATAGAAGTAGTAGAGCCACCTACTACCCCACCTCGCTCTCTGAGTCTACCGCCAGTTGGTCCGCGCCTGCTTATTTGGATAACTCCTTATTCACAGGGATCCTCCATATCTGGAGGACTTTCACCATCCGCCACCTGTGACGCGCTGGGTTGGGGATGGTCGCCCCAGCTTTTCTGAATTTAGCTTTTCTGAATTTAGCTTTTCTATTACAAACATGTCAAGGATAAGTTCATAAAAATAATGAAACATCTCGTGGAATTTTGCGTATCAAACCTGACCTTTCTTTGAACTCTTCTACAACAAAATTACCAGGGGCTTTAATCAGATAGTCAACACCATTAGAAGTGAATTGCTAGAGATAGTACCAATATCACAGATCCAAAGTATCACATAGATATACTATCAGGGCCATGCCATAGTCGATATAAATAAAAAAAGTTGACCAACTAATAGCAAGAACTAACCCATAAGGCCTCATCAAAATGGACAAAAAAGGACATATATAATTCCATCCAGCAAGAATGAGCCAAACATTTATTTACCAAAAGCGTACATCTTGTATGACTAACTGAGTGACAAGTAACCAAAGGCAGTGGGTGCAGATCCTTTTCACATGCTAAAATACAGTGAATACACAACCAACATAACATCAGAGTAATATCTGTAAAAACACTGAAGGACATCCTGATGTCATAAGCTGAACACATATGTGTAATAGTATATTGTTTTTGGTGGCTTAATTACAATTAAAGTGAAGTAAATCAAATTGGCAAAATTAAGTTCCACTTTAATTCACCTCTTTAGTAATGTTAAAAAAAATAGATCTCACTTGTACTCAGTCCACATGGCCTTGATGTCTGGTAGATCTCACTTGATGGTTAGGAAAGTCATGAAGTGTCAAAAAGTGTCATGTCTGGGTCAACATAACCAGACGAAAGGAGAATTATTAATATTTTTTACAAAATTGTGTCTAGACAGGCTAAATTTAGTACAGAAAATTTAGGCCTTGGAATGTTTTTTTTTTTTTTACTCAAGGTCAGTTATGACATGTTAGCTTCATGAGATATTGTGAGCTGTCTAGACATATATTTAGTAACAGAATATTTAAACTTTGGAATTTTTTTACTGAAGGTTAACTTTGACACTTTATTACCCAAGGTCAGTAGACAGATGTCACTGAAATAAATTTTGAGAAAGTTCAAGGTAAAATTGTAGGGATTATTTAAGCTTGAACAACTTTTGTTAGAGATCAGATTTTGTGTAGAATGTTTTGCTGAGTGGTCATTTTCCCAGTGGAGTAGCTGCAAGTCAAAGACAATGTTCTTTTACCTTGTACTGATAGGTAGATATTAGGAGTGTTGTCCTTGTCAGGACAGATTTGTGTGTTTGGGAGATGTGTTGGAAGTTCACTATATTGTAAGAATTTGTTTTTACTTGCTTATTATTGTCAGGCTTTTCTTCCACAAGGTGCCAAATACACGCCCGGGAAGCTCTTGTATTGCTTGTTAAATCACACTGCCATGTTGGCAGTTTGTTTTCCTTCCTCACCTCCGTCTTCCACCATTCATTTTTTCATTCAATAAATATTTTATCTGTATCTTGGAACTTAGTCTGTTCATTACCTACATGGGTCTATTCATTACTTACATGGGTCTATTCATTACCTACATGGGTCTATTCATTACCTACATGGGTCTATTCATTATCTACATGGGTCTATTCATTATCTACATGGGTCTATTCATTATCTACATGGAGTTCTTATCTATTGGTCCTGTTGAGTGAGTGGGAGCCCTGTACAAGTTCTCATTACGTGACACTGTTGTTTTTGTTGTGGCAGTTGCAAACCTGGCGTTGTTGTGTCACTCGGGGTATACCATAGTGACAAGTTTGCCTTTTTCATAAAGCAGTGTTACCAACTCTTACAGGCAACAACAACATGTAAGTCTTTCTAATACAGTTAAAGCCCACAAAAAATCAATATCTCTGACTCTCTGTGTACTGCTATAGAGGCATAGCATATAGTTGATGCCGTGTTGGCACAATTAGTAATATATTATCTGCGAAGGAGTCCTTTTACATATGGACATGCCAAAGTATAATGAAACAGCTCCTAGGATCAACAACAGAGTTTGGTCTTTTTCCAGTTTCCTGAGACCAGACAACAGTCCTTGCAATGGTGGATCTCAGGTTCTCCATGGCTGAGGAAATTCAAGACCCAAAAGTCAGCTGGAGAGGTCATGACCATGTCTTTTTTTTTGTTTTTTGGAGTAAGGAAGGTATTTTGATGACTGACTGTCTTTTGAAGAGTCAAATAGTTAATGTAGAATGTTACTGTAACTTGCTGTGCTGATTAAAGGATAAATTGAAAGAAAAATGGTGAGCGGAGCTGTGGAAGGGTTTTGTAGGACAGTGCACAAGATGTTGGATGTTTTGAAGAATTTGGGTTATGAGTGCATAGATTACTCTCTGTACTCCCTGTGCTTCAACTTTTTCCCATTCTCACACCTTAACAAGTGTTAGAAGGAAATGCATTTTTGGATTATTAGGAGGTGATAACAGCAGCACACCAGTATTTCAGTGACCAGATATCAGATTTTTGTTTTAGAAGAATTAAATTATCTTGAGAAATGATGTGCCAAGTGTGGCAAACTTCCGAGTGAATATGTGGAATAACATGCAAGTTTCATTTCTCTAGGTCATTCCCTTCTTGGTCGGATAGATAACTTTTCAGTACCACCTCATATTTGAGTTTGTTCTGATATTGTCTCTAAACTTATTTATCTTTGAAAATTTAGGACTTTGCTCATAGTGTTCTGGCTGGGGACACTGAACTAGTGAGACGAATGTTGAGACTGAAACTTAAGATTAATGTTAACTTCAGGAATCTGGTAAGATAAATCTGTGTAAAACATATCATTTAACACAGGGTCAGAAACAGCTAAGATTAATTAACAAAATATGCTGAACCACAATTCTTGACCACATCAGCAAAGCATTGTCTTTAGAAAATATACACCAAAGCTTTCTCATTGGAAAATGTAACATATGCCAAGATTTATTTACTGAAAATGTATCAGTTACCAAGTGTACTGTTGAAAAATATGAAGCAGAACAAATGTTATTGGTGAGAAAATATGACACAGAACACATGTTATTGGTGAGAAAAAATGACACAGAACAAATGTTATTGGTGAGAAAATATGACAGAACAAATGTCATTGGTGAGAAAGTATGACACAGAACAAATGTCATTGGTGAGAAAGTATGACACAGAACAAATGTTATTGGTGAGAAAATATGACACAGAACAGATGTTATTGGTGAGAAAATATGACACGGAACAAATGTTATTGATGAGAGTAAGTGTTGGGTGCTAATGAGATCAGTAAAAAAAAAAAAGATGTATAAGCACAAAGAACACAAGAGATAAGCAGCAAAGAGAGGAAAAAATTACTTCTAACACATAATGATGTTGCATTAAATGATGATGATAATGATGATGATGATGTAGGAGTTAGAATATATAAGCACTTTTTTTTTGGTTATATAAACATTTTTGTGTCATGGTTTTGGTAGGCTGTGAAGCTCATTCATCATTAACATCACTCAGCCTTGCATCCTAACTTCTACATTCCTCAAGCTAACATCAGCACCATAGTTCAGTCTTTTATCAGTTCTTCGCTGTTACTGAAACAAAAAATCTCTCATTGATGATTTACAAAAGTCTCTGCATCTCACATGACCTACCTCTCTCCACAAGATGACCGTATACATTTATTTGAGATACAGCTGTCATTCATTGCTACATGCCACAGTCATCATCATCATCTGCTGCTTAGTGTTGTCATCATAGATGGAAGTCTAGCACACTGCAGAACCTCATAGTTGTTGTCATTTATAAAGGATTGAGTATACAGAGATAAATAGAATCACTGTATTACTTAAAAATGTCACTAATGTCTTTCCTCTTATTGTTTTCTTACTGCTCCATGAACTCTATAAATGGCTACCAATGGACTTTGCTTACATGACTTAACATTACTTATAGAAAAAGGTTTCTGATTGAAACAGTGATTATTAACATTTCAACTGCATTTTTGATTGTCTGAATGAAATAGATAATAGACAGACAAGATTACCTTGACTGAGTGAAATAGAGAACCTGAACACAAAATTGTAGTGGATATTACATCACATGTAATAATATGCTGTATTTTAACTGTACATTTTAAAGTGTAGGCATGTATAAAGAATATGCCTAAGAACATTTGTAGTGCCTCTATTTCCAAGAAGGAACTATTCCCATATGTATCTGTAATCTATATTCAGCCATCCATAAATTCAAATATTCATATTATGCCCAATATTAAAATCTTGTTTTCAGTACATCCTTAATTATCCTACACTGTGTTTAAAGCACTGTTCTTTTTTGTCATGCATTTTATGTTGCAAACTGCATACTCACAAGCCTGTTTGGTGTACTGACATGTAAAATAGTGTGTTTTATGTTGCAGGGAGACTATGGTAAAACCCCTATTTTCTATGCTCTGCTACTTGGCAACACAGATATGGTTCACACTCTCTTTGACAGGGGAGCCAGAGTGGACATTACACTCAGAGGAGAAAATGAGGTAACAACTAAGGAGAAGATAATAGGAGGAGAGAAGAAGATAATAAATGTACAGAAGATAAAGTAATCAGTGAGAAGAAGACAAGGCAACAAGAGAGGATAAAATGAAATAACATGAGAAGATAACAAAAGAGTGAAAGATAAGGTGCAAGAGAGGCAATCGCAGTAGAGTAGAAGATGAGGTATAAAGAGAGAAGATAACAGAAGATTGAAAGATGATGTAGCAAGAGAGACAGAGATAACAAAAAATGTAAGATAAACTGCTAAGAGAGAAGATGAGATAACAATTTAGCAGAAGATGAGGCAACAAGAGAGAGACAGATAACAGTAGAGTGGAATATGAGATAGCAAGAGAGATAAATAACAATAGTAGAGTGGATGATGAAGTAGCAAAAGAGAAGACAAGATAACAGTAGAATGCAAGATGATATAGCAAGAGGGAGAATGAGATAACAGTAGAGTGGAAGATAAGTAACAAGAGAGAAGATAAAATAACTATAGAGTGAGATGAGACAGCAAGAGAGAAGATGAAATAACAATAGAGTGGAGTATGAAGTAGCAAGGGAGATAATGAGATAACATTTATAAAGGACTGAGTCACTAAATGCAGCATTAAAGTACAAGGAACAATCTTGAGATAAGTGCATACATTTTTATATATTTGGGCACACAAATAGCATCAGACAAATATGTGAGACAGCAGAATGAGATAAGGTAACAGAGATGATGGAATTATAGGCTTGAGTCCATTGACTAAGATCTGAGACTGACTTAAGTCACTTTAAAAGACTTGACTTGGACTCAGGTTGAAGATTAACAACTCTGGCTCTTCCGTGACTTTTGACAACATTTTTTAGTTAACTTGATAGCTTTACAGTAGCATTGTTCAATGATATGATGTCAGACATATTTATATGAATCAGTGATCAGTTTCAAATTTTTGTTTTACTGCAGTCAGACATTATGTAATATGCTGTTTACTTTAGGCAGAGTAAAGGAACCAAGGGCAAGAGTGCAAAGCACGTAGCTTACCATAGAGAAGGGCACAGCTAAACTGAAGGATTTAGATACTAGCCCTTTGACAGTCATGCTACAGTTGTATTATCACAGTGTCTTGTAGAAAGAGAGAGACATTATTACAGTGTCCTGTAGAGAAAGAGAGAGAGAGACACACACACACACACACACATTTATGTAAAAAACTTTCAAACCATAGGAGAGGTTCCAATGTGGTCCAGACAGTAGTTACTAAAATAAAATATGAAAAATCCCATAGTAAATCATAGATAGTAATCATCATTTGATATTGTGCTTGTTTAGATAGTAATCATCATTTGATACTATGCTGGTATAGATAGTAATCATCATTTGATACTATCCTGGTATAAATAGTAATCATCATTTGATACTATGCTGGTATAGATAATAATCTTAGTTAGAACTTTACTCCAGGCTGGAAAATTAGAAAATGTAAAGAGGGAAATGGAAAGGATGATGATCAACATATTAGGAATGAGTGAAGTTAGATGGACAGGTGCAGGGAAGATAAATTCTGATAAATATACAATAATATATTCAGGAAGTGAGTAGGAATAATATTTGACGAACAAACAGAAAGGACAATTGTAGAATATTTGAACATCTCGGAGCGAGTCCTGCTAGCCAAACTGAAAGGACGACCAGTAAATATAAATATTATACAAGTGTACGCTCCAAAATCTGAAAGTTCTGAAGAAGATGTACAGTTATTTTATAATGACATAGAGACCGGCCTAAAACAAAAAATACCACATGATGCCTGAAATCAAAAGAAGGTAAAATGTTAATAGGGAAAGAAGACATTATGGACAGGTGGACAGAGTACATCGGTGAGATATGTGGAGGAGAAAGACCAGAATTAATACCAGATACTGAGAAATGTGATGGACCACCAATACTTGAAGATGAAATCATAGATGCCATCAAACACATGAAGAAAGGACAAGTGACTGGCCCTGATAATACAACAGTAGAAGATTTAGAGGCGCTAGAAGAGATAGGAATAAAAATAATAACCAAGTTACTGAATGACATTTACAACAGTAGTTATATTCCCAGTGACTTGCTTAAATCCATGTTTATAGCACTACCAAAGAAACCTGGTACAAAGAAATGTGATGACCACCGGACTTTAAGCCTCTCATGTCACATAACAAAGCTTCTTCTGAGAATCATTATAAGAAGAACAAGGGAAAAGATAAAAATGGAAATAGCAGATGAACAGTTTGGATTTGTTGAAGGAAAGGGAACACACAATGCCATTTATGCTTTATGAATACTAACAGAAAGAGCTTTAGAAGTACATATAGATCTCTACTTATGCTTCATTGATTACACCAAGGCATTTGACAAGGTGAAACATAATGAAATTATTAAAATGCTTGAAGACATCAATATAGATGGCAAAGACTGAGGATTGTAAAACATCTATACTGGCAGCAATTCAGGTTGAAAATAGAACTGGAAAATATCAACCTATAAAACAAGGGGTGCGACAAGGATGTGTACTATCTCCAGACCTTTTTTCTTCGTACAGCAAGAATATTCTAAGAACGATCATAACAGAACCAGGCATAAAAATTGGAGGATACAATATTAACAACCTTCGGTATGCTGACAACACAGTATTGATAGCTGAGAACCAATAAGACCTGCAACATCTCTTGGATAAAGTCGCCAAAGAAAGTGAACAGAAAGGCCTTACTCTGAACATAAAAAAGACAGAGACTATGGTTATATCTAAGAAACAGAATCCACCAAAATGCAGTATAAAATTAAACGGAACTCTTCTAAAGCAGGTGCAGAAATTCAAATATCTTGGAGCAGTAATAACTTCAGATGGGAAATGCAGAACAGAAATTAGGAACAGAATAGGCCAAGCAAAGACTTCATTTCAGAGAATGAGAAACATATTATCCAACACATCCTTATCAATGAATGTTAGAAAACAAATCCTAAAATGCTATATTGAACCTATCTTGTTATATGGAAGTGAATCATGGAAAATAGGCAGGTCTGCATAAAAGTCGTTGGAAGCAGCAGAAATATGGTTTATTAGAAGAATGTTGCGAATCCCCTGGACAGCAAAAATAACTAATGAAGAATGTATGAGAAGAGCTGGAGAGACAAAAAAATCTTGTCAAAAAAATAAGAGAGACACAATGTACTTTCATAGGACATGCAGTGAGAAAAGGGGCATTGAAAATATTATAACAAGAGGAAAAATAGAGGGAAGAAGATCAAGAGGAAGACCAAGAGAAGTGATACTGGACAGTCAGAGGAGATTACTAACTGAGCTGATGAAGGATTGTGTATTCTGGAGAAGCATAATAGCCAACCCACGACACTGCACCTGATGATAATGATGAGATAGTAATCATGATTTGATACTATGCTGGTATAGATAGTAGTCATCATTTGATACTGTCCTGGTATGTTGGTGGTCACTGGTCACACTTCTCCAAAGACCTTGGTCCTTGATATTTTCCATCAGCTCATTCAGTGACTTTTTATTCTGCCTTAGATTAGTAACATGTCCAAGAAATCCAGACCATAATAGAAAGGCAGACTGTTTTTTTTTTAATTCTGTCTAAAAAAAAAAAAAAAAATTGACCAGCCTGAGGTACCAAGATGGACAAGATACTGCAACTTCTTATTCAGCCTACTCTTGAGTCCATGGGTGTTGATGCAGTCTTGCAGTATGACAATGCTCGACTTCATCGAGCTTGTATTGTTAATGGCTTAATTCAACACAAGGAAGTCACTAGCATGGAGTGGCCCACTCATTCACCTTCTTCTTCTTCTTCTTCGTTCGCACTGTCTGTCTATATCTGCAGTCCTGTCTCTTGGATAAATTTCACTGTTTTTTGTAACTCATGTATGGAACCGTAGAGCTTATCTTCTTTAGTGGTTTCACTGGGCCAGTAATTATTTCTCAGTGTCTCATAGTTGATGCAGTTCTGGAGGATATGTTCCACGGTTTGGGGCACCTGGGCACATGTACATAGATTAGTAGTACCAACCTTAAACTTTGTATACATATGACTTCGGAGTTGGGTGTGTCCTGTTCGGAGACGGAAGATGGTGACTTGTTCCTTTCTGTTTAGCATGTGATAGTCATCATGTGGTGGTGTTTGTGGCTTCCTGTAGGTTTTTATCATGCTTTTCTTCTGATTATAGGTGATTGGTATGTCAGGTTGCTCCATTTCAGTGCCCGCTTTGGCCAGACAGTCAGCTTTCTCATTGCCTGGTATCCCACAGTGGGAGGGAATCCATTGCAAAGTGACTCCATGTTGTAAGCCAATTTTTGACAAGGCATCCTTAAGGTCTGGTAGTTTGTTGCATTGAAGAGCTTCCAGTACTGATCTTGCATCTGTGAGAATTACTACAGGACATGTATCAGTTCTGGAGTCTGATAGTTTTTCAACTGCAGCAATAATTGCCCTAACTTCTGCATCAAAGTTGTTGCAGTATTTACCAGTAGGTATGGAAATCTTGTCAATGGTGTTGTTTGGATATTCAATATATGCTCCTGCCCCACCATTCTTTATGGCATTATGTGCAGATCCATCTGTATACACACGTATCCAGGTGTCACATGGATATTTGTCATCTAGAACACTAAGTGTGGCTATTGATCTTACAAGACTGCTCTGCATCTCACCATTCTGCACACCTTTCACTTCAGCCTGAATAGTTATTTGTGTATAATCTGCTTCTTTCCATGGTGTATGCTCTGGTACAGATGATAATGGAGTGACTACAGTTGGAAGGTCAGGTATCAGCTTACGCATACGCTTGGCCTGATGAATGAAGCTGCTTCTTTTAAGCCGTCCTAATGCCAAGTTATTGAATCTCTCCTTCAGGGGATGGCTTACAGAGCTAAGGAATTTTTCTCCCATGGTCATGACCTTTGTGTCTCTACGTTCCTTTAGCAGTTGAACACCAACTATTTTCTGCATTTCTACTGTTGGTGTGGACCTCATGGCACCTGTGATAACCCGTAGTGACTGATTTTGAACCTTGTCTAGATTATGCAGCGTAGTGTTTGATGCTGTGCACCAAGATGTTGAGCCATATTCTAAATGTGGTAGAATACTTTGCTGATATACGTTCTTGAGGATTCTTTCACTGGCTCCCCATGTGGTTCCACTCAATTTTCTTAATATGGCTAGTTTTCTTCTGGCTTTTGTTTCTGCACTGTTGATGTGCTGCTTCCAAGTCAGTTTTGAGTCAAGAGTCACTCCTAAGTAAGTGGGTTGGTTGTCCATCCTTAAGGGTATTTCATTTACAAAGATCTTACCTGCTTTCTGTTTAGATGAGAGGGTGAACAGAGTGGTACTTGATTTCTCTGTGTTGATACTTACACACCATTTGTTTGTCCATGATGTCAAGATGTCTGCTGCTCTTTGGAGTCTCTGTGTAGCAACTGTCGCATATTCATCTGTACACCACATGACCAGATCATCTGCATACAGTGCCGCTTTGATTCCATAGGGAAGTTCCTTGACCAGGTCATTAATGAATACAAGGAATAGTGTAGGCGAAAGGACTCCTCCTTGTGGTACACCGTGTCGCAGAAGTACTTTCTGGCTTTTGTGTCCATCCATTACTACTTTAGCTCTTCTATTGTGTAAATAAGACTTTATCCAGTTGTACAGTCTTCCATTCACATTGCACTCATTCACCTGATCTGGGATGTACTTGGGTGGACAGTATAAACTAATGACCCTCTGCCAGTTTATGTTGAACATTGACTGTGTTTCTTCAGCAAGGGTGGCAGGCTGTTCCACAGGATTTTCTTATAACCCTTGTGGACTCTGTGCATCAAAGATGTATCATATGCCTGGCCACAAATGGTTTTTATACCAGATTTTGACAGATTTAAGTGTAACAGTACTTGTGACTTTTATGATGATGGATGAGTGACTTCTCAGGCATACAAGTGTATAGACTTTTCTATGGATTACCATGTCTGCATAAGAAGTGTATGAATTTGTTACATTTTAAATGCAGTTAATTCTGATAGTGGTTGCACATTAGTTTTTAGGCAAGGCTTTTAGTAAGTGGCCCTTAACTTTTGAGCAGTAGTATAGAACCATCAGTCACTTTTTTAACATTTTGACTCGTAGACTTCAGACTTGAGACTTGACCTGAAGCTTCTGGAAGAGACTTCAACTTGATTTTAAGCTTCTGGTAGAGACTTCAGACTTGACTTGAAGCTTCTGGCAGACTTTAGACTTGACTTGAAGCTTCTGGCAGAGACTTCAGACTTAACTTGAGACTTGACTTGAAGTTTCTGGCAGAGACTTCAAACTTGATTTGAAGCTTCTGGTAGAGACTTCAGACTTGACTTGAAGCTTCTGGCAGAGACTTCAGATTTACTCAAGGCTTTGACTTTAAGCTGCCAGCAGAAACTCAAGACTTGCCATTAAGGATTGAATGCAACACTAGAATATGAGATAACAAAGGAGGAGATGAGGTACCATGGTCAAAGTACAAACTTAATAACCATAATTTTAATAAGCCATGTGACAAAGATAGTGCTCAAAGTCATCCATGAGAGAATTAGAAACAAATGCATTAATAAATAAATTTACAATCAACAGTTTGAATTTCAACAAAAATAATGGGACAAGGGAACCCATATTCTGTATGAAGATTGCAATTAAGAAATTATGGAAGTGAAAAAGGACACTTATGATTGCTTTATAGAATATAACTAAAAACAGAAACAACTAATAGAAGTGTGAAAGATTAATTTAGATGATGATAAGTAACTTTTATTGGGCACAGTTAGCTGTTGTAATATCTAACACTGACTACCTAAAGCTCAGTGATATAAAGAGACAAGGACAGAAAAAATACTCAAGGACATTACTGAGATGCCAGACTCAGTCATTAATGGAACAGAAGTTAACAACTTCAGACATGCAGATGACACTGAACACTATACTGACAGCAAACAGAATCTTGTGACACAAATAAATAACAGAAACCAAGAATATGGACCAGAAATACAGTAAATATTAGACAAAGATCATGATAATAAACAAAGACGAACAGTAGCTATCTGTAAACTATAAATGAAGACACACTAGAACAAGTGAAACAGGACTTTTTGTGCCAGCGTTTTTATGTCAGGACATTTTGACGCTAAGACAAATAGTCATAAGTTGTGGGCAGTCTTTTTTATATTAATAGACATTGCTGTGGTTAAAATTGAAAGTAATTTTTTAAAATTCACATTGTCTGTTAAGACATGCTTGGGTACAGCCCTAAGATTTCAATAATAAGTTGTTGTTTTTTTTTCTTAGCTTGTGACCTAAAATAGATTACCTGTAATTAACGTTATGTTGTATTATTTAAAAAAACTTGTACCATGGCTGGTATATGTGCATGTATGACTACAGCAGCAAAGATTATGAAAGAAAATTTTGAAAGTGTCAGAAGAAGTGATGTCTGTCCTATGCAAATGTAGAACAATTATGTAAGTCTTCTTCCTCTTCAGTCATTTTCAAACATTGACTTACATACTTCTAAAGTAATCACTGGTTAGCTGGAGTTGGTGTACATCCCTCATATGGCTTCAGTAGAACTGACATAAGCATCAGTCATATCAGTTTTGTCTGAACCTCATATACTGAGCACTCCTGCAGCATATACAAGGTCTGTTCAAAAAGTATCCAACCTTAATTTCTCCCACAGAAACAGATCAAGCACGGGAGGTGTTCTCCAGTGGGAAGAGTATAGGGAACTTTCATGCACACGTGTGAATTTTTTCCCATTTGCAAAGTACATTAGTTGCTGACAGTCAGCCTATGAGTGAGTGTAGTGAATGTCTGTTGGATTTTTATTTGCTGCAAAATGATGGAACAACTTGAGCATCAGATTTTGCCAAACATTGGGAAAACCATTCCCAAAAAAAGTGGAAACCATTCAGAAGATTCAACAAACATTTGGCAATAATTCCATGAGTATCATACAAATTAAGGAGAGGTACAATTGGTTCATATCTGTGGAAAGCAGACTACATTCCAGTAGGCCCTCAACAAGCCAGAATGACAAGGTCATTGACCTGGTGCTGACTCTGGTTATACAGAACCATCATATCACCATATGAGAATTTACAGACAGGGTATGGATAAGCATTAGTTCAGTACACTACATGAAGGATTTGCCCATGTGGAGAGTGTCCATGAAATTTGTGCTGAAGTTGTTAATGATGGAGCAGAAGCAATTCCATGCTGGACAGTGCAGCAGTGACACCAACTTCCTGAACACAGTGATCACTGGTGATGAGTCGTGGGTTTACATGTATCACCCAGAAACCAAGGTGCAGTCATCACAGTGGAGACATTCATCATCCCTGAGACCAAAGAAAGGAAGGCAGGTGTAAAGCAATGTTGAAGTCATGGTGACTGTTTTCTTGACTTCTTTGGGGTGGTGCATCACAAAGCCAAAATATTGCCAAGAGTACTGCCTGGAGGTCATCAATTTGTGATATTGTGCATCACAAAAGACCAAACCTGTGGGCAAAGGAAACCTGGCAACTTCATCATGACAACGCACAAGGCCGTTCTTCACACCTGAATCAGACTTTCTTGGCCAAACATAACATTCCTTAGGCTCCAAACTCTCCCATCATGGCTCCTTATGATTTTTTACTGTTCCCTAAACTGAAAATACCAATGAAATGGACTCAATTTGAATCACAAGAAATTTTGCAAAACGCAACTGCTGAGCTGTACTCTATTCTTTAAGAGGCCTTCATGAAATGCTTCCAACAATGGATGGACCACTGGGAGAAATGTGTGCAATCCCAAGAAGAATACTTTGAAGGGGATTAGGGTTTTGTACCTCGGAGTGAGTTTCCATATTGTTCCTGGTCAAAAGTTAGTTACTGAACAAACCTCTCATCCTACCAGTGCTACATGTGCATATGTCAGTCAGACAATCAAGAGCCTGTTCAACAGATGGTACATCAGTCTTTTGTGACTGGCATGAAGTTAAAATTGATTATTTGCTCACTGATTACTGAGTTTAGACATTTTCTGGTAACCAACCAGGGTGTTCTTTTACCAGTGTATTCTTGTAGTTATACAAATGAATACACTAGTATTGTCAGGCCTATGCTGATGATCAGGCATCAGCAGAGTTGATCAAGACTGAGATGGATAAAGATAAAAGAAGAGCTAAAGAGACTTTAAATGCCTGAGGATTCTTAACAATATTTTGACTACGAAACATTGAAGTCATCATATAAACTCAATTTTTATACAGTAGATGGAACTTTGTAAAGGTACATTGACAAAGAACTACTCAGAAAAGCAGAGACTATGAGGCTAAACTGAGTAGTTAGGTGTTCAGTTTACTAATCCAGTGGTACTGGGATTAGGTCCCAGAAGTGGAACTTTTTTTTTTCTGGTACACACTAGAAAGGCCCCAGGGTAAACCCAGCCTCTAAAAGTGGGTACCAGAGAAATCTGAGAAGGTAAATGTGGCCAGGCATGATATAACCACATCACACTTTCATGTGCCAATGATCCTGGAAATACAGACCTAACACTGTATCTCAAATATGCGTTAATGGATGGAAATGGGGATTTTACCTATTTTTTAAAGTCTGTTCCAACTAGTGAGAATTATAACTTGGCAGATGGAAGAATCAAGAAAACTTCTTCCAACTTTGATTGCAGAACTATCCATGAATATAAAAAAGAGATTGAACACAACTTTTTCATTGAATATGAATAAGTTTATCTGTAGAAGATTTAGAAACTCTTGTAGAATTTGATGTAAAATAATAGCAAAAGTGTTGACTGACATCTATAACACTGAATATATACTTATTGAACTATTAACATCCACTCTCATAACTTTGTCAAAGAAGCCAAGGGCCAAAGACCATGAAGACTTAAAAAATTTAAGCCTTTCGTGTTATATCACATAACTGCTGTTCAGAATTATTATGAGAAGAACTAGACACATAATAAAGATGGAAATAGGAGATGAGCATTTTGCATTTGTAGAAGAAAAAGGATGTTGAAGGTACCATGGACAGCTAAGAAAACCAATGAAGAAGTCTTAAGAGAGGCTGGAGTTAAAAGGCAAATTACAACAAAGATCAGACGCAGACAAACAAGATTTGTAGGACGTTTTCTGAGAAGAGGAAAATTGGAACACAGTGTGGCAACTGGAAAAAATTGAGAGAAGAAGAGAAAGAGGAAAACTTAGAGAAGTTACTGGATGGGCTGTCAACGTGGCTAGGAAGAAAGTCACCGGCAGATCTCATAGTCGAGTCTAAAGACAGGGAATTGTGGAGAGAAATGATCACCTATGCCACGTAGCATGGCACCTGATTGATTGAAAAGAAAAAGGTACATTTAACTCTTCCCATGCCATAGAAAAAAAACGTTCTCGTCTGTGCCACACAAAAAAAAACGCGGGTCTTGATATGTATAGTGGGTAAAAGTGAATGTACAAAGTATTTCAGCTTTAAAAGTATACATATTATGCATGAAAATAGTTGTAAATGTAAGAAGATTTCATAAATGAAGAGTTTTTTTTTAAGGAAAAAAAAGTAATGTGATGATTTTAGCTGATAATTGTGTAGTGATTACCATCGGCGGTGCCTAGATGTACAATGTTTACCATCAGCGATTTCCAGATCTACTTAAATTTTTGTCCGATCTCATCATGTGGTGGCATTCTCACTAAAATAATGTCTGAAATAACCTTCTAACTACTTCTCCAGTCCATTTAATAAGTCTAGATGTACTTGGGGTACATTCAGGAACAGTGGTTGGGTCATAGGACATGTCCTTATGCCTCTGAAATCACAATAAATACCGAAATTTCTCCGTTAATTCATCACTTTTGCTCGGTTGTTAGGCACGCTTTTTGATTGAACTATGAAAGGTCATCAGACATGCGCAGATAAATCATGTACAATAAAAATTTTTACAATAGTTTTACATTGCAATGAAACAAAATTGCTATAATGACACTGGCAGTCACTAGCAGGAAGTTATCGCGATATTGACAATGGCCATATTTGTACTAAAAACTCAGAACTTTAGAAGTACATAAAGACTTATTCGTAGGCTTCATTGACTATGCAAAAGTATTTGATAAAGTAAAACATGATGAAATTGTGAAAAATTTTAGATGATATAAATATTGCTGGCAAAAGATCTGAAAAATAAGAAAGAACAAGTATTGGAATCAAGATGCAGTCATCAGGGTAGAAAACTGATACTCAAACATCAACCAATAAAGTGAGGAGTTTGGCAAGGTTGTAACACATGAATAACTAGTGTATAAATATACACAACTAAGTATATAACTATACATGAAGACACTGCAGAAACATGTGATAACAATGTAAATGGAAACCAAATGTTAAGGCATCCTTGTCGACAGCCACCTGAAGTGGAATCTTACATATGTTGGCATCAGACAGTGTAACCACCCTTGCTCTGTTACTGCCCTGTAGTTTGTGAAACAAAAATGATCATCTTTCCCAAAGCTATCTTCACTCTCCATAAGGGATTCACATGTGAGTCCCATAATGTGGCATATGTCATAGTAAGCAAAAAGATGCAGGATAACTTATGTTAGTGAAGCTGGTCTCAGGTTAGGTGACCACATGCAGAAACATATGTATGATATCATCTAGTATGCCACAGAGACAAATCTGATTTTCTGGTAACAGCCATCAAACAATGCCATATCAGTGGCAGAAGCCACTTACTGCTTGAGAAGCACTATATTCAGGAATATGGGACGCTGGAACCATGTGGTTTGAACTCGCAATTCAGCTACACCTAACATTCCCATCTTCCACAATATATTCCCTCTGCACCAAGTTCCACTCCTTTCTCACTTGCTACACATATTTCAAAACATCTGTACGGCATCAGATTACAACCCCTCTACCCCACCTGCAATCACCTATTCCACCTTCTCCCCCTCTTTCAAATGTTACGACCCACTTATCACATTCTCCATTTAAACATTCTCAGCACTCCACCATACACATTTCTGGACACAAGTCACAGCTAAGCGCTCCATTTATTTTATTCAATTTTTTTTTTTATATTCCTACTTTTTACATACCATTCATGTGAATTTATATTTTATCTTCTTTATTTCTTCATCCTGTGTGTTTTTGCGTGATTAACATTCACACCAAAACATCACAGCAGTGTCATTAATTAATAAAACTGTTCCTCCTTTTTTCCTAGTTTATACATTTAGGAAAGGTTGTGTCCTCTTGCTAGATTTGTTTTAATTGTACAGTTAAAATATCCTGAGAGAAATTAAAAATAAATCAGGAATTTGAATTGCAGCGTTCATTGCGAACAATCTGTGATATGCAAATGATACGTTACTAATAACAAAACATGAAAATCATCTATACACATAATTAAATATAGTTGTAAAAGGCATCATAGATGCCATCAATGACATGAAGAAAGGAAAACCAACTGGGCTTTATAATATAACAATAGAAGAAATGGAGGTGCTAGAGGGGACAGGAATAAAAATAATAACCAGGTTACTGAATGACATTTATAGCAGTGGTTATATGCCCAGTGACCTGCTTAAATCCACGTTTATAGCACTACCAAAGAAACCAGCTGCAAAGGAATGTGAGGACCACAGGACTATCAGCCTCTCATGTCACATAACAAAGCTACTTCTGAGAATTATTATGAGAAGAACAAGGAAAAGGATAAAAATGGAAATAGCAGATGAACAGTTTGGATTTGTTGAAGGAAAGGGAGCACACAATGCCATTTATGCTTTTCAAACACTAACAGAAAGAGCTTTAGAAGTACTTTGACTTTTCCAATCCCCAGTTTTACGAGTTTTCACTCTTTTTCCCTTATGCCAAATAATGAAACATACAGGTCCTCTTCAGCTGTTCTACATCTCCATACAGAATGTCGGTGATTGAGGAGTTTGGTGGTATCAAGTTCTTCCAAAGGTCCTTCAGTGCACTGCAGTCCAGCAGTTGGTGTTTAACAGCTTCTTCTTCTTGTCTGTTGCAGTGCATGCAAGTGGAACGAATTCAAGAACAATGCAGAGATAAGACAGATGACTGAACAACAACCAGTCTCATGGGTGATCAGGAAAAGGAGATGGACATATGTTGGTCACTTGATGAAAAGAAATGATCAGAGAATCCCAAAACAAGCTATCAAGTGGAACACAACAGGCAGAAGAAAAAGAGGCAGACCACGTGAAACTCTGAAGAGGACATTGTTAAGAGAGGCCAAATTAACAGGCATAAAATCCCTTGATGAGGTTGAAAGACTCACTGAAGACAGGAAAAATTGGCGAACTACTTTGTGAGCCCTAAGTGACGTTTAACGGCACGGGAAGGATATAAGATATAAGAAAGAAAAATCAACTACAGTTTTATCTAATGAACCTAGATAACAAAGTTTCATCTAATAACTTTAATAACATAACAAAGTTTCATCTAATAACTTTAATAACATAACAAAGTTTCATCTAATAACTTTAATAACATAACAAAGTTTTATCTAATGAACCTGTTCAGTGTTCCAATTAGTTTGTAGTTGTTAGTGTGCAAAATGTTGTGCTATGACAGAAAGTGTACAGCATTAAATCCACACCAAATCTGAAATGCTTTCTTGATGATTTATTTAATTTATCTCACCGTTGTTAATAATTAAATGGCATGTACGGTTTTACTGAATGAAATTCCATATAGTTTGACATCATATTGTTGAATATTTTTCAATTATTTCTTCCACATCATTTGAAAATAGAATGTGTATAGGATGCCTCATGCACCTAAACTAATAGCATGACTCACTTCCACATTATACTAAAGTTGATTCTTAAGACCAAAGCTTATACATTTGCAAACATATTTTTTACAATATGTATTTTTTTTTTAAATAATATACAAAACCAGCAAACATGTAACTGAAATAGTTTTCTTGACTGAAGTATATTTAGCTGGGTTTTTTTTTAATTGTAACTTGCATGCTGGTTAATTTCGTTATCTTATTACTATTACAGTTCCGAAGAAATATTTGATGTATGTAATTCATGACAGTGGAATTTAATGGACTTATAAAATATTAATAACAGAACTGGTATTGGACATCAGATACTGAGATACATAGAAATGACTGGCCATGTGAGCAGAGTGTAGCTAGTGTCTCTAACATTTTCACCACATTTATCTGTTTTGTGTCATATTACTGTAACTTCTTTCATGGGCATTCTTTGTTCCAGTTAGATATCCCTCTGTTCTTCACTGCCCTGGAGCTCAAGCCTGTCATTGATATCTCTTTGTTGAAGGATGTCATCCCAGTTTTTCCAGTCAGAATTGATGCCCTGTTTTACAAGGTTTGCTTTCTGCTAGTCACATTCTTTGAGAAACAACAGAGAGAAGAAGCTTGAAATTTTAAAAACACAAAGAGAGGAGAAGGTTAAGAAAAGGTAAAGAGATTAAAATTCTCATAGAATCACTAAGAGGAGAAAAAACCCTATACGAAGTGTGTTTCTCAGAGAAACTATAATTTTTATTTTTTATCTATGAGGGGTTTTTAAAAAGTAATGCAACACATCATTTTTTTCAGCTAATAATGAAGATAGAAGCATGAAATTTTGCCCACTTTAAATATGGCATGTGCCGATTGTGCGAACCAAATTGCGCCGCAACCAGCCAAAGAATATGGCTGCCCTGACCGTTGAAATGAAGCATGTTAGCAACTTGCAGTATAAGCAGCGAATTGTGATGGAATTTCTTGGTGCAGAGAAGGAAACTGTTGTGAACATTTACAAGTGTCTGTGTGATGTGTATGGAAGTTTTGCATTCGACAAGAATACTGTCAGTCCCTGGGTTCAGAGAATCAAAGAATCAATAATTGGAGATAAGGAGTTGCATGATCGGCCGTGCTGTAGACATCCTGCCACAGCCACCAAGGCAGAAATGTTAAAATGCATTGAGGGCATTATTCTTACTGATAGGTGTATCACTACTTAACAGTTGGCTTTAAAGCTGTCAGTCAGCAATGGTAGTGCAAATGCAGTTATGAAAGCTCTCGGATTTTCTAAGGTTTGTGCAAGATGGGTTCCTTGAAGTCTCACAAATGAACATCGATTGCAAAGGAAAGCAATTTCTTCTGAATTGTTGGAGCGTTTCAGTGCTGAGGGAGAGAACTTTTTTGGCTAAGTTCGTAACAGGTGACGAAACCTGAGCACATCATTTTGAACCTGAGACAAAAAAGACAGTCAGTGGAGTGGCGTCATCTGCAGTCACCACAAAGAAAGAAATTTAAAACAACTCCTTCAGCTGGAAAGGTCATAATCACCATCTTTTGGGACATTTAAGGTGTGATTCTTGTGGATGTTATGCCAAGAGGAGAGACAATCAGTTCACAAGCTTACATTAAGACATTGAAAAAACTCAATCAACATCTTCGCAGAGTTCAACTGAACAAGAACCCAGCAGACCTGGTTCTCCTTCACAACAGTGCGCGCCCTAACACAAGTCTGGCAACACGGGAAGCAATCACCAAATTGCGTTGGACTGTACTAATAGTACTTTAGTCGCGATTTGGCACCCTCTGATTTCCATCTGTTTGATCCACTTAAAGATGCTCTTCGAGGTTTAAAATTTGAAAATGACGAAGGAGTGATTCACGCAGTGAAGAAATGGCTACATAATCAAGAGAAAAATCTGGTACGGGCTAGGAATATATGCACTTGTTTTGCACTGGCGTAAAGCTGTACAAGTTGATGGAGATTATGTTGAACAATACTGATGTTTACATGACCATGTAGATTGTGTATAAATTTCATGCTTTTTAATTAAACAGCTCCTGAGAAAAACGATGTGGTGCATTACTTTCTGAACACCCCTCATACTTTGTCTTGCAAAAGAAAGTTAACACTTTTGAAAATTGTATGTTTTGAAAGAGCTTTAGAATTACAGAAAGATCTCTACTTATGCTTCATTGATTACACCAAGGCATTCGACAAGGTGAAACATAATGAAATTATTAAAATGTTTGAATTCATCAGTGTAGATGGCAAAAACCTGAGGATTGTAAAACATCTATACTGACAGCAAGAAGCAGAAATTCGAGTTGAAAATAGAACTTGAAAATATCAACCTATAAAACAAAGAGTGCGACAAGGATGTATACTATCTCCAGACATTTTTTCTCTGTACAGCGAGAATATTCTAAGAACAATCATCACAGAACCAGGCATAAAAATTGGAGGATACAATATTAACAACCTTCGGTATGCTGACGACACAGTACTGATAGCTGACTACCAACAAGACCTGCAAAATCTCTTGGATAAAGTCGCCAAAGAAAGTGAACAGAAAGGCCTTACTTTGAACATAAAAAAGACAGAGACTATGGTTATATCTAAGAAGCAGAATCCACCAACATGCAGTTTACAATTAAATGGAACTATTCTAAAGCAGGTGCAGAAATTTAAATACCTTGGAGCAGTAATAACTTCAGATGGGAAATACAGAACAGAAATTAGGAACAGAATAGGCCAAACAAAGACTTCATTTCAGAGAATGAGAAACATATTATCCAACACATCCTTATCAATGAATGTTAGAAAACGAGTCCTAAAATGCTATATTGAACCTATCTTATTATATGGAAGTGAGTCATGGACAATAGGCAGGTCTGCACAAAAATCGTTGGAAGCAGCATAAATATGGTTTATTAGAAGAATGTTGCAAATCCCCTGGACAGCAAAAATAACTAATGAAGAATGTATGAGAAGAGCTGGAGAGACAAAAAATCTTGTCAAAAAGATAAGAGAGACACAATGTACTTTCTTAGGACATGCAATGAGAAGAGGGGGCATTGAAAATATTATAACAAGAGGAAAAATAGAAGGAAGAAGATCAAGAGGAACACCAAGAGAAATGATACTGGACAGTCTGACGGGATAGTGTGAGAGGAGATCACCGAGCTGAGCTGATGGCCTGCATGAAGGATCGTGTACTCTGGAGAAGCATAATAGTGAACGGCAGTCGGCACGGCACCTGATGATGATGATGATGTTTTGAAAACTACTCACTCAGTTTTGATGAAGTGAGTACATGTTAATCATTGAAAGTGGTAAAGGCATGAACAGTACTCCTCATTTGAAATGTAATTTTCATCACTCATTGTAAATATTAGGTCATTGTGCTGAATTCGGCATCATTAGATCTGGATTAATTGCTGCTTTTTCATTATGCTGCAAACATATCACAGAATCAAAAAGAAATCAGATTATCAGGTATATTAATGCCATGGCAAGAATTGCAGCTGTTGATGTGTCAGCCAATCAACTGTCTATCATTTGCAACGTTTTTAGCTAACAGGCATCACCAGAGACTGCCCAAGGTCAGGAAGATCAAGGGTAACCATGTAAAGGCAGGACAGATTTGTTCAAATTGTTCATTTGCAGAGCTTTTTCCAGCCTGCTCATAGTACATCTGACACCATAAATGCATTACTGAATAACACACATTTCACTGAACACTGTTTTACACTGTCTGAAGGAAGCAAACATATGGCCACACCAGCCTGTCCGGCCCCCTTGACTTCTGCCAAGCCAAATCCAGAACAGACTTCAGAGGACAAGCATGTACTTCAGATGGCCACAGAGGCAGTGACAGTCTGTTATGTTTTGAGCCGTGTCCAGATTCATGGTGGAAAGGCATGATGGTAGGATCAGGGTGTACAGATGTCCAGGTGAACAATATTCTCATAACTGAATCCAAGAGGTTTTGAACTTTGTTGGGGGCAGCATCATGATGTTTGGGAGAGGGGGGGGGGGGGGAATAACAAAATTTTAGAACACAACTGGTACCCTCATGGAGCAAGAGTAACTACAACATTTCTCCCCTTCAAAACAATATTCATGTTCTGCATCCATGGTCAGCAGTATCACTTGACTTTAACCTTGTTGAACATCCATGGGATGTGCTTGACTGCTGTGTCCAAAACATCCCAAATCCATACTCTTGTACAGCTTGAAAATGAACTCGCACATGCTTGGGATAATTTTCCTCAAGCTGTAATCTAAAAAAAAATTATTAAGGATCTCTATAATGAATATGTTTGTGCAGTCAACACAGAAGAAAGAATGAGTGAATGGTTCCACATTGAAACAGGTGTGGAGCAACCACTGTGAGCATCACCTCGCTTGTCTTTGAATTCTCTTTCTGTACTAACACACTAATCATTTCTGTTTTTCAGAAAATTTTGCTGCAATTGGACGCAAAATATAAATGTTATGGGAGAAAATATAAAGTGTTAACATTCTTTTCAAGACAGTATATTTCATTAAAATTTTTTTAAGATAAATATGTGTAATAGTTTTATTTTTAACAAGTGTCAAAGGTGTCAGACGACTGCTTGACCTTTTCAAAATTCCCTTCAGCTTAGGCTGTGAAGTTCTCCAAAAACCTGTGAGACTTGTGGCAGTAAAAGATTAGTGGACTGTTCAATTTTCTTTGAGGAAAGTGTTCATTTTTTGGTATTGTTCACTGTCACATGATCAGGTGTTTGTGTATTTTGTTTACTCTTCCATGATCAGGTGTTTGATAGTAAATGATCAAGTGTTTGATAGTATATATAGAATTGTATAATGTAGTGTGGGTGAGAAACACATGATCAGATGTTTGATAGTATATATAGAATTGTATAATGTAGTGTGGGTGAGAAACACATGATCAGGTGTTTGATAGTGTATATAGAATTGTATAATGTAGTGTGGGTGAGAAACACATGATCAGGTGTTTGATAGTGTATATATAGAATTGTATAATGTAGTGTGGGTGAGAAACACATGATCAAGTGTTTGATAGTGTATATAGAATTGTATAATGTAGTGTGGGTGAGAAACACATAAATGCCTTCGAATGTAAATGCTACAAAAGAGCTCTTCAAATATCATGGACACAAAAAAAAGAACAAATATATCAGTACTAGAAGAACTTAATACTGAAGAAGGCTGGCTGGTAAAGATGATTAAAGAGAGAAAACTTAAATATTTTGGACACATTAAACGACATGATAATCTAGAGAAGACCATCTTGGAAGGGTACATAATGGGAAAAATAAAGAGAGGAAGACCAAGGCGAAGATGGCTGCAAGACGTCATTGATGATCTGCAAATGGATGCATCAGTGTCAGGCCATTTGCTCACAACCAGGAGGCCTACAGGAGTGCTGTTAAGGAGGCAAAGTTCATGGGACATGCAAATGAATGAGTGTGAGTGAGATTATTAGAATTTAAGACTCAGTCAACTGAATTATGGCACTTTAAAGACTTGACTTGAAGATGAAGAATAGCAATGCAGACTTGATTTTGAACTTGATATTTTTTGCTCAGCTGACTCAGTGGCTTAGCCACAACATGGTATTAATAAGATAGCATATGCCTCAAGTATATTAGAGGAATCAGTCAGTCAAGTGCCATGCCGCATGGCATAGGCAATCATTTCTCTCCACAATTCTCTGTCTTTTGAGGTGATTATAAGCTCCACCAGTGACTTTCTTC
Source organism: Achatina immaculata (assembly GCA_009760885.1). Lineage (NCBI taxonomy): Eukaryota > Metazoa > Mollusca > Gastropoda > Stylommatophora > Achatinidae > Lissachatina > Lissachatina immaculata. The sequence goes on from CM019716.1 coordinate 8,689,314, forward strand.
CTAGCCACACTGACAGCCCATCCAGCAACTTCTCTCTTTGTCTTCCTCTGTCTCTTCTTCACTCAGTTTTTCCAGTTGCCACAGTGTATTCCAATTTTCCTCTTCTCAGGAAATGCCATACAAATCTTGAATGTCTGCTCCTGATCTTTGCTATAATTTGCCTTTTAACTCCAGCATCTCTTAATATGTGAGGCCCTTCATTATTATTTTGTATATCTATTTCACTTCTGTTGCCCTCATAGAGTTCTCTAATATATTTGCTCCATCTTGCCATTATTTCATCTCTGCCTATTATTGTATACCACTCCCTTGACTTCAGGCAACCAGTCTTGTAATATACCTTTTTTGTTTGTTAACTCCTTTATTTGATTGTACATATCACTTGTGTTTCCATGATGGTGTTCTTCTGTTTCATTACATTTCTTATTTAGCCACTCTTCTTTAGCTTTATTGTATTTGTGTCTTATTTCTATATTTATTTTGTCATATTCATCTTTATTTTCTGTAATCTGATCCGTTAGTTGCAAAATTTTTTCTGTCATCCACCCCTGTTTAGCATGTCTTTTATTTGGAGGTAGGATTTCGATAGATGTTTGCTGAATAGAGTCTTTAAGCATTTTCCATTGTTCATCAGTCATTTCAATCATCACTATAGCATTATATCTATTGTGTACTATGGTCCTATATTGTTCTTGTATTGCTTTATCTTTCCATAACAGCAATCTATCTAGTTCTTTGTTTTTAGCTGCTACTTTTAACCTCTTTAGCCCGATTCTCACTTTTCCTATGACTGGGATGTGGTCACTGTTGCAGTCTGCCCTCAGTCTTGTTTTCACGGATATTAGTGAGTTCCTGAATCTTCTGTTGATCATAATGTAATCTGTCTGGTTACGTATGTTATTATTTGGGCTTTTCCATGTCCATAGTCACCTTCGGTGTTGTTGAAACCAAGTATTTCCTATTATCATTTCATTCTTTTCTGCCCACTCTATCAACATCTCTCCTCTTTTATTTCTGATATATAGTCCATACTTGCCAGTAGCTTCATTATCTTGTTCAATCCCTATTTTCGCATTTTAATCGCCTAACACAATGTTTACTTCCCATGGTTTTGCACTGTTTCATTGCCATGTCCAGATTGTTGTAAAATTCTTTTATCTCATCATCAGAGCTTTCTGAAGTTGTTCGTATACTTGGATGAGATTTGTGTCTATTGAGTGGGCCTGTAATTTAACCATTAACACTGTCCAATATGCACCAGAAGCCTTTCACAGCTATTGCTGTCTTCTTATCCAGTATTATGCCAGCTCCATTTCTGTGCTAGTTTCCCCCAGAATATATTATTTTGAAGTCTTTACTGTCTATCATATGATCCAAGTTTGTTAGTTTTCATTCTTTTCATTTCTTGTTCAATGTTTTTCAGTTTTCCATGTTGCATTTACCGTGATGTTGCTTATGTTTTCTTTGCGTACAGTAGTCAGATGATGATCTGGTATCACCTATCGCACATGATGGTCCTTACCGGACAAGGTGGTTCAATTGGAACCCCCATTAACATTGTTATGATTCAAAGAATTGTGATTTGTCATGATTGTTCTTGGGAGTGTACAGTGTTGGTTTCCTCTTGCCTTCCACCAGTTTGTTTATGGTTAACTCCATTAAGGTTAGGGGCCTTTTACTCTGGTTAGAGCCTACCCTACAATGTTTTTTTAGGGTTTACTCCACTAACCTTTGACTCTGACTAGAGCCTGGCCTACAAGGTTTGTTTATGGTTTATTCCACTAGCCTTTGACTGTGATTAGAGCCTACCCTACAAGGTTTGTTTATGGTTTATTCCACTAGCCTTTGACTCTGGCTAGAGCCTACCCTACAAGATTTGTTTATGGTTTACTCCATTATCCTTTGACTCTGGCTAGAGGCTACCCTACAAGGTTTGTTTATGGTTTACTCCACTAGCCTTTGACTCTGACTAGAGCCTACCCTACAAGATTTGTTTATGGTTTACTCCACTAGCCTTTGACTCTGGCTAGAGCCTACCCTACAAGGTTTGTTTATGGTTTACTCCACTAGCCTTTGACTCTGGCTAGAGCCTACCCTACAAGGTTTGTTTATGGTTTACTCCATTATCCTTTGACTCTGGCTAGAGGCTACCCTACAAGGTTTGTTTATGGTTTACTCCACTAGCCTTTGACTCTGACTAGAGCCTACCCTACAAGATTTGTTTATGGTTTACTCCACTAGCCTTTGACTCTGGCTAGAGCCTACCCTACAAGGTTTGTTTATGGTTTACTCCACTAGCCTTTGACTCTGGCTAGAGCCTACCCTACAAGGTTTGTTTATGGTTTACTCCACTAGCCTTTGACTGGCTAGAGCTTACCCTAAAAGGTTTGTTTATGGTTTACTCCACTAGCCTTTGACTCTGGCTAGAGCCTACCCTACAAGGTTTGTTTATGGTTTACTCCACTAGCCTTTGACTCTGGCTAGAGCCTGCCCTACAAGGTTTGTTTATGGTTTACTCCGCTAGTCTTTGAGTCTGGCTAGAGCCTGCCCTACAAGGTTTGTTTATGGTTTACTCCACTAGCCTTTGACTCTGGCTAGAGCCTACCCTGCAAGGTTTGTTTATGGTTTACTCCACTAGCCTTTGACTGGCTAGAGCTTACCCTAAAAGGTTTGTTTATGGTTTACTCCACTAGCCTTTGACTCTGGCTAGAGCCTACCCTACAAGGTTTGTTTATGGTTTACTCCACTAGCCTTTGACTGGCTAGAGCTTACCCTAAAAGGTTTGTTTATGGTTTACTCCACTAGCCTTTGACTGGCTAGAGCCTGCCCTACAAGGTTTGTTTATGGTTTACTCCACTAGCCTTTGACTCTGGCTAGAGCCTGCCCTACAAGGTTTGTTTATGGTTTACTCCACTAGCCTTTGACTGGCTAGAGCCTGCCCTACAAGGTTTGTTTATGGTTTACTCCACTAGCCTTTGACTCTGGCTAGAGCCTGCCCTACAGGGTTTGTTTATGGTTTACTCCGCTAGTCTTTGAGTCTGGCTAGAGCCTACCCTACAAGGTAGCAGGGGGTTTGAAATTGGAGTTTTTCTTCTCCTATATGAGCTGCCAACCAAGACTAATGAATCTCATCTACCTGAAGTGTCTGGTTTTCAGGTGCCAGATGCTCACCTTTCACCCCTTCTCCTGTCAGTTTAAACAGTTTTGCCACGAGAAGGCCAGGAGCTGGACTCGGACTGTCAGAGGCTATTTGAGATGCACACTTTGGAGACATTTAATTGAAGTGGAGAGCTTATCCTCCACCCCACCTCCAGCTATTACAGTCCTTAGAACCTATTAGAGGAATAATAACAATGTGTAGGAAATATATAGTAAAATGGTTTTGTTCTGCATGCATCCTTGATTATCAACTTTCTGTTTTCCATTGTCTTTCTGCAGTGTAACATTTAGCAGGTGAAATGATATTTTATTTATTATTAAAATGTAGCATGGGCCCTAAATGCACTTATTTTGGAGTACAGAATGTATTTATCCAGTGTATGTACATTTTTGTATTTTATTTCAAAGATATTACAATAACAGTCTTTATTAAATATTTTGGGATTCATAATTTGTGATTCATTTCTACACAGTTACCATGCTAATTTGCTAGTATTTTAAAATTATGGTAAACATCTTCTTACATGTTAAAGTTGTGAACTGTATTTTATGTCTGATCTCACATACAACCAAATCAGCTTACAACCTGATGGTCATTCCTAAATTTGGCTTTAGTTGATACGTGATTGGACTAATTTCAAGACAGAAACCAGCAATTACTCTTTTAACATCTTGATTAATACACTTGAGACTTGGCTTGTGTAACAGTATAGGATTAGGTAATAGCGTAGGATATATAATAAGGTATTAGTCCCCCCTGCAGAGAGTAAAGTTTGGATGTGTGTAGGAGTGTATGCTGGGAAAATCCATTGAAAAGTTGCCCGCATTTGTACTTGTAATGAACATATTGGTAGGAGACACAGGAAGAAGCAGACAAAAAAAAAAAAACCAGTTATGACCGGAGAAGTTAGAAACCTTCACAATGTAGATTCACAAAAGTTTTTCCTTGATAGTTAGTAGTTGTGCTCTCATAATAGTAGTAAGTAGAAACTGTAGTCTGTCCTTATAGAAATGCCTAGTGGTTGTTAATTAAGATTGTCCTTTTCAGGACAGCTCCTCAAATTTTATAGTTTTGAGTGTAGAAATATCTGTAAGAAGCAATGTCCTTCACCATCTCGCCGTGTAAGAGGTCATCCCATGGCAACATCCAGTCACCCAGACACCATCTCATATAATTGTAAAACTTCATCAGTCTTTTCATATACTCCCATTCTAGCAACATCCACAACAAATGGCTTTCATTAATAAATTTGATTTCTCCTGTAGTTGCATAGAGTTAGGTGGTTGTTGATTTATGTTTGTAATGCAGCTGTGAGGTGACATGTTCAGTTGATTTTTCTATATGATTCACGGAAGTGTATGAACTCTGCCTTAATTGTTTCTGAGTTATGTAATGTTACACAGAGAATATCAATGTAACAGAAATGAGGCTGTTAGATCAGTCACAGAGACCAAAGTCTTCAACAAGTCAACAAATTTCAGCTATCAGCATAGAGAAGAAAACAATCAAGAACACATCATTAGAGGTACAGTGATTCACCTTATAGCAGTAGTACCAACAAGAATTCTATTTTACTTGAAGCTGCTTGCAGTGACTTGAGACTTGACACTAAATGGTATGATGTGTGATTGACTTGAAACTTTCCATGAAGGACTTGAATGCAGCATTGGATATTATGAGCTGGAGTGAAAGGTAGGATGAGACATGTGTTTGAAATATTCAAATGCCAAAATTTAGTTAAGAGATATTATCATCCTGTGAGAGAATGCATTCTTCTTAACCAGCCTTGCATAATGTTTCTCTCATAACTGCAGGCAGGTGATTCTTAATGCAGTTCTGTTCTACTTTATGCATCAGAAATCTCCAAATAAAAATATATATGGTTTATTGCAGGGTCAAAATGTACTGTTTCACTGTATTGAGAAAGATGTAGGAGAGGAACTTATTGACATTATTCTTAAAAAGAGCTCATCGTATTTGGTCACACAGAGAGTTGAGGTAGGTCACCAAGTTGTAAACTGGAGATTTTAAGTTTGAATAGATTTTGATATTCAGATCTTACCTAAAGATGGTTGTAAGTGGGTGTCAAGAGCCTTCATTATTCAGGTTATAATACAAGATCTAACTTGTAACTGAAGTGTCCAGATGATAGAAGCAGTTGTGCCATTTGCTTAGCTTCCCTTTCATAGGGAAGGGGGAGTGAAAAAAATTTGAGTGTCTGGCTAGAAAGGTCATTTACCAGATGAGCTAGCAGAAGTCTTGATGCCAGCCAGGATTTTTCAATCAATTTAATGTTGATATCAACATTTTACTTTGATGGGGTAATTAGAAATGTTTTTACATGGCAAAAGTCATCATAAAATTGCATATCAGTGTGAGACAAGCTTTATAAATAACTGAAGTATATATATCACATATTGTGAATATTCTGTATGTACATCCTAATGTATATAAGAATGGTCAAGGTAATCCTGTCATGCCTTAGAGCCACATAGGGATATGGTGTTAGTGCTCATATTTTCCTTAAATAAGGTAGACAGATGTGTATGGTGCAGTTTTACAAAGTGAGGGAGGGAGTGAGTAAGGTGAGAAAAAAACGAATAGAAAGTATGAGAATGTATAAATGAAAAAATACAACATCCGATATTTCAGCGTGAGCCTTTTTTCGAGGATACATACATAACGAAACAAAAACACGAAGAACTTATCTGAATGTGTCTTCCTTCAAGTAGGAAACAGAAATGTGTGTGGTAGAAGGGAGAAAGAAAGACCACGCTGCCTCCAAACAAAAGATACCCGATAGAGCCAATCGTAAAGAAGAGGTGGAGAGAGAGGAGGAGAACAAGTGGGAGAAAGGGGTGGGGGGAAGGCAATAGAAACATGATAGCTGCTAGAGGTGAAACTGGTGAATAGGACAAGACCAATATGTTGGCAGAGAAGAAAATAGGGTGGTGGTAGGGAGGGGTAGCATAGAGAAAGAAAGTAGAGTTTAAAAATTTTCTTCTCTGCCAACATATTGGTCTTGTCCTATTCACCTGTTTCACATTTTCTCCCTGCAGGTGTTTATGTTCTTCATTCATTATCTCTCTGCATCCCCATTTCCCTCCCCTCTTTTCCCCTCCCCCCGGACACCTCTAGCGGCTATCATGTTTCTATTGCCTTCCCCCCCACCCCTTTCTCCCACTTGTTCTCCTCCTCTCTCTCCACCTCTTCTTTACGATTGGCTCTATCGGGCATCTTTTGTTTGGAGGCAGCGTGGTCTTTCTTTCTCCCTTCTACCACACACATTTCTGTTTCCTACTTGGAGGAAGACACACTCAGATAAGTTCTTCGTGTTTTTGTTTCGCTGTGTATGTATCCTCGAATAAGGCTCACGCCGAAATATCGGATGTTGTATGTTTTTCATTTATACATTCTCATACTTTCTATTCGTTTTTTTCTCACCTTACTCACACCCTCCCTCACTTTGTAAAACTGCACCATACACCTCTGTCTACCTTATTTATTTAAATCAGTTTTACTGCAGTCGCCATCCCTTTCATCTGTCATATTTTCCTTGACCTGTCAGCACACTAGAGGGTGATATGGTCAGTATCATGCCTGGCTGACTTTTCTTCCCTAACTCCAGAAGAAGTCGGGTACCCATTTCTACAGCTGGGTAACTGGGGTACCTCTGGCTGGATTCAAACCCCCTACCTTCACCATGAGAGACCAGTGCACTAACTCAGACACCGTATATAAGAAAGAAGAAAAAAAAAGTAAGAACAGCTTTATTCATTAACAGAGCACCCACTTGGGACACTTCAGTTTATCATTAACAGAGCACCCACTTGGGACACTTCAGTTTATCATTAACAGAGCACCCACTTGGGACACTACAGTTTATGCTTTACTCATACATAAACAAAACAGGACCAACAAACATTTGGAGAAAGAAGACATCTAAATTTACATATATGATAAATAACAAATAATAATGGAAAGGAAAGGAATGAATACTTATTTTATGACTTGTATGAAGCTGTGACTGAGGAACAGAGAGAGAGATATTGATTGATTGATTGATTGATTGAACTTTATTTGCAAAGGGTGAAGAAGTGGACACGCGGGTCCATCTGACTTTCTGCCATTTATCAAAAACTTTCTACTTCAGACATTCTACATCAGATAGTACAGATATGCTATGCATGTAACAAACATCATTAAAATTGAAATAACAGTGTTGAAATTACAAACCTGTTACATTTCACTTTTACTCACATGCTCAATGTAGGAAATCAATACAGTCGAACCCACTTAATATCACATCACTTTATGTCACAACCTGATATTGTCACAGAAATTTGTAACCCCACCCAACTCCCTTAATTAAGTAATGGGCTTTACTCCAGTTACTATCACCCAGTTTATTGGCACAAATCGGTTGATGTCACAGTATTTTTGCACCTGGAAGAGTTAAAGACTCCACTTTGTATCACAAACTGAGCAAGTTCAAGCTATAAACATCTCAAAAAGCCTTATCACCTTCATGACTCATCAAAGAAGGGGGCAGCCGTTTCATCACTGAGTACTTGCCACATCAACCTTTTGAACATGTGGGCATCAAAACTCAGGTGGGGCAAATGAAAGGCTTACCATGGCCGCCCTTTTGTGATTAAAATCTGGCTTCTTTCGGTCATTGTCTTCTTTATCAAGACGTTGGCGGTGTTAAGTTTGAAATCCAAGCTTAAAATAAGTCACGAAATCCACAGTGCTTCAAGAATGTAAAGAGCCTGCCTGTCACTTACAAGGCCAACCAACATGCTTGAATGAAAAGTGAACTATTAGAGGACTTTAGTCATTTCTTACAACAACAAAATGAACCGAATGAACAGAAAAGTTTTGTTGTTTATTGATAACTGTCCGACGCACACTGACGTCGCCAATCTGATGGCTACAGAGCTTGTTTTCCTGCCATCTAACACAACCAACATGCTGCAGCTGTGCGACCAAGGTATCAGTTATGCCTTCAAGCAACAGTACACAAAGCGATAGTGCATCATGGAACAAAAGCGTGTCGCGAGTGTAAAAGAATTCCTTCGCAGATGACATATTACTAATTGTGCCTATACAACTATAGGCATATGCATCTGTGGCAATGCACAGAGAGTCAGAGGTATTGACTTTTTTGTGGGTTTTAACTGTATTAGAAAGACTTACATGTTGTTGTTGCCTGTAAGAGTTGGTAACACTAAGTTACCAAAAAAAGGCAAACTTGTCACTGTGGTATACCCCGAGTGACACAACAACAATGCCAGGTTCGCAACTGCCACAACAAAAACAACGTCACGTAATGAAAACTTATACAGGACTCCCACTCACTCAGCAGGACTAACAGATAAGAACAGAACTCCATGTAGGTAATGAATAGACTAAGTTCCTTCTTCTTCTTCTTCTTCTTCTTCGTTCACTTCTACCACCAAAAACCGCACTGTGAACCTACTGAATTCACGCATGTGGTCCTCGTTAGGTCCCGTGGTCCCCTGTGTGGTCCAAAATAGATCACACGAGTTCCACGAAAGGACCACAAGGGGTTCAGAGTATCACAGTGCTTTAGCCTGTATTCTTGGTGGGTCTCAGAAGCGGGATTGCGTGACACCGTGGTTTTCATTGCACCAGTTTGGTCTAGGGTTGGACTTTCTCACCGGAAGACCTCGACGTGTTTGGAATATCAGAGCATCCCCGCTGGGTGAGAGGCGTCAGCCCACCCAGGTCAGAGTTGGACTTTCTCACCGGAAAACCTCGACGTGTTTTGAGATACCCGTGTATCACCGCCGGGTGAGAGGTGGTCGCCCATCCAGTCCAGGGTTGGACTTTCTCACCGGAAAACCTCAGCGTGATTAGGATACGCAGACATCCCCGCCGGGTGAGAGGTGGTTGCCTATCTAGACTTCCCTGGTCCAGTGTCTCCGACTTCAGCATTTTGCAGTCGTGGCCGCTACCCTTCCTAGTTGTGCCCAGGATGGAGCTTTTGTCCAGGAGGATGAATCCTCGCCACTAGTGACTTCTACCCCTGGGTTGAGCCGGTTTAGGCATTATCCAGTATGGGCGTGTTTGGGACGGGACGGACCTCTAGGGCAGAGGTACTGTGACATTCATAGCCTTCAAGATTCACCCCTGGTATGAGCCGGTTTAGGCAAAATTCACCAGTATGGGTGTTTATCAGGCGTTACCGACCTCTAGAGCGGAGGTGACATGACATGTCTAGTCATCGAGTTCGACCCCTGGTGTGTGCCGGTTTAGGCATATTTCACCAGTGTAGGTGTATTTCGGACGTAGGCGGCCTCTAGAGCAGAGGTGCCGTGGTATAGCTCTCGTAGCGATACTACTGGACATACCAGGTTAAACTTCACTTTCCACCACCTTTTCCCATCGGCGCCGCACAGCAACCTTTATTTCCGCATTTACTTCCTTAACCGGGAGGAGCTTCACTCCACGCGCGGCATTTGAAAAGTTAAGCCAGCAGTGACTTAACCTCTGGGACAAGCTGGTTCATGCATTTCACCCGATATGACTGCACTCAGGACGTGGCTGACCTCCAGACCAGAGGTGCCGTGATTTGACTGTTTGCTTCGCTTTATTCTTTCAACCACCTTTTTCGCAGTGATGCTGCGCGGCAACCTCATCTGCAAATTTCTTCATTGGCCGGGAAGAGCACCGTTCCACGCACGGCAGCTGAAGATCTCGCCAACAGCGGCAGATGAGCTACCAAACGTGACACTCATCTACCCTAAGTAACTGGTTTTCAGGCGCCAGATATTCGCCATCGCCCCTTCTCCTGTCAGTTTAAACAGTTCTGCCACGGGAAGGCCAGGAGCTGGACTTGACTGCCAGAGGCTGTTTGTGGCGCGTTTGCAGTCCTTAGAACCAGACTAAGTTCCAAGATACACATCAAACATTTTTGAATAAAAAAAATGGAAGATGGGGATGAGGAAGGAAAATGAAATGCCAACATGGCAGTATGATTTAACAAGCAATATAAGAGCTTCCCAGGCATGTAGTTGGCACCTTGGAGAAGAAAAGCCTGACAATAATAAGCAAGTAAAAATAACTACTTACAGTATAGTGAACTTCCAACACATCTCCTGAACACACAAATCTGCCCTGACAAGGACAACACTCCTAACATCTACATCTCAGTACAAGGTAAAAGAATACTGTCCTAAAGGACAATATGATGAGTTAAAACAATTACATTACTAAAACTGACTTGCAACTACTTCACTGGAAAAAATGACTATTCAGGAAAACATTCTACACAAAAATCCTATATCTAACCAATGTTGCTCAAGCTTAAATATTCCCTACAGTTTTACCTTGAACTTTCTCAAAATTTATTTCATGTGATGTCTGTCTACTGAGATTGGGTAATAAAGTGTCAAAATTAACCTTGAGTAAAAATAATTCCAAAGTTTAAATATTCTTTTACTAAATATAACTAGTCTAAACAGCTCACAATGTCTCATGAAGCTAACATGTCATAACTAACCTTGAGTAATAAGAAAACATTCCAAGGTCTAAATTTTCTGTACTAAATTTAGCCTGTCTAGACACAGTTGAAAAAAAATATTAATAGTTTTTCCTTCATCTGGTTATGTCAACCCAAACATTATATTTGACACTTCATGACTTTCCTAGCCATCAAGTGAGATATACCAGATACTTTTTTTTTTTTTTAACATTACGTACTTAACTCTGCCAACCCTACTATCAGACAATTTACTTCCCTTTAATTGTAAGTAAGCCACCAAAAAACAATGTGCTATTACATAAGATCAACATCAAGATAGCGATTAATTTTATGCATGTGGCATGGAGTAGCGTCAGTCAGTCAATGATTATGAACTGCTTTCGTAAATCGCAGTCTACTTTCTTGCCCGAGCCAGTGATCAATGCAAATGCCGACAATATCCCTTGGACTTGATCCAGATGAAGAGTGGGCAACAATTTCTGATGGAAGTGACAGGTTTGATCAGTTCATTTTGGCTGATGACAACTTGCTATAAATGGAGATGTATTCATTCGAATAGCTGCAGTAAAAGCAAAGTGGACAGTGACACCAAGGATAGTGCTGATGATGTCAGTAAGTCCGTCATGGACCAGACACCCACCAAAACTGTTTCTTATGCTCAGTCTGTAAGCGCATTGGAGATTGTGCGCTTGTTCATTTACAGTATGCCTAATGTGACACATGACGTTTTTAGTGCTGTATCGTGTTTACACGACTGTTTTATTAATAGACCAGTTATCACTTCTCTACGCAAAATCATGCATTTTTTTTAATACTACTGCTGACAAGTCAGATGGTGCTTGATTATAGTGTTTTCTATATTGTAAGTCTTATTGTATTTTGTTATTAATATATTTTGTGATTAATATATTTTGTGATCAGTACATATTGTGTCCGACAATGATAGCTTTGGCTATTTGTTATGTGTTTAATGTAGCAAATGTGGGACGGACAGACGAGGGACACACACACACACGCACACACACACACACACACACACAAACACACACACGCACTGGCCCAGTTAAATCCCTTGTAATGGACCCCGCTTTATGTCAGGTTCGCTTATTGTCATCATATTTTGATGGTCTCGATGATGTGATATTAAATGAGTTTGACTGGTACATATATGCATTAAAATTACTGTCACAGTTTTCACATTAATAATTGCCATTTTATGTAAGGTAAAACACACAACTGCACACAAAAATATTAGCTATAAATTAGACAGTTCACTTTCAATCATATTTTGTTAGTGGAAATTGATGGAAAAGAAGATATATATATATACATTTTGTTAGTATATATATATATATCTTCTTTTCCATCAATTTCCACTAACAAAATGTGATTGAAAGTGAACTGTCTAATTTATAGCTATATTCCAGAGATTGCGGGAACTGGAGAGGCATTACCCTACTGCCACTCACCAGTAAAGTATTTTGCAGAATAATCATCAACAGAATTGTACCAACACTTGAGGAAAAACTTCGGAAAGAGCAGGCAGGATTTAGGAAAGGAACATCATGCATAGACCACATATTTGTACTTAGACAAATATTATAGCAGGCAAATGAATGGCATAGCACAATATATGCATTATTCATAGATTTTGAGAAAGCCTTTGACAGTGTCAATAGAGATGCACTGTGGAAAATCCTAAGATGGCATGGCCTCCCCCATAAAATAGTTAATGTAATCAAAGCCCTATACGAGGGTTTTCAGTGCAAAGTGATCTGTGGAGAACATACCTCCAGCAGCTTTAGGGTACAAACAGGAGTGAAACAGGGATGTGTACTATCACCAACATTATTTATCTTGGCAGTAGACTGGTTAATGAAGGAGGCAACATCAGACAAACGCAGAGGATTACAATGGACCCTTGACACAGTGCTGGAGGACCTTGACTTTGCGGACGACATTTGTCTGTTATCAAGCAGTCACAAAGATATGCAAGATAAAATAAACAAACTAACTCAGAGTGCAAACAACATAGGACTAAAGATCAATGTAGGAAAGACAAAGTTAATGAAGCAAAATGTGAACAACAGAAATGTACTCAGAGTAGATAACAAGTTAGTGGAGGAGGTCAACGAATTTGTATACCTTGGCAGCAGAGTAGTAGAAAATGGAGACAGCACAGACGACATCAACAGCAGACTTACTAGAGCAAACAAGGCTTTTGCAATGCTGCAGAATATATGGAAATCAAAAAAACTAAGCATAAATATGAAAATCAGGATATTTAAGAGTAATGTTCTAAGTGTACTACTCTATGGAAGTGAATGCTGGAAAATCACCAAAACCATAGAAAACAAGTTGAATTCTTTCCAGACTAAATGTTTATGAAGAATTAGAAAAATATTTTGGCCAAACACCATAAGAAATAACATCTTATTAGCAGAAATGCAGATGAAACCACTGACAACAATTATTGAGGAAAGACGCTGGCGATGGTTGGGACATGTGCTTCGAATGACTGACAACTCACTACCAAAAATAGCACTAAGATGGACACCACAGGGGAACAGAATTAAGGGTAGACCAAAAGAGACATGGAGAAGAACAACAGAAAGGATGTTGAGCAATAGAGGGCTCACCTGGGCAAGAGCAGAAAAAAAGGCAAAGGACAGGCATTTGTGGAAAACCCTTGCGGAAGCCCCATGTGCCCTGGGCACTTAAGGTTCAGAGATATATATATGTATGTATATATATATATATGTATATATATATATATATATATATATATATATATGCCTGTCCGTTAAATGTCACATAGAGCTCGCATGATAGTTTGCAGAGTTTTCCTTTTTTTTGTGAGTTTTTCAACCGCATCAAGGAATTTTATCCCTACTAATTTGGCCTCTCTTAAAAATGTCCTCTTTAGAGTCAACCTCTTTTTTCTTTGGCCTGTTGTGTTCCACTTGATAGCTTGTTTTGGGATTCTCTGATTGTTTCTTCTCATCATGTGACTGATATATGTCTGTCTTCTTTGTCTGATCACCAATGAGACAGGTTGTTGTTCACTCATCTGCCTTATCTCTGCATTGTTCTTGAATTCATTTTGCTCTATAGCGAGTATTTTCTTTAGGCATTTGTTTTCAAAAGAGTCTAATTTCTTATCTATTTCTTGAATTGTTTTCCAGCTTTCGTTTGCATAAATGAGGGTGGATATTACATTTGAATTGAATAATCTTAACTTGGTTTTTGTGCTTATAACTTTTGAGTGCCATATATTCTCAAGATTCTTGAAGGTAAATGCTGCTTTTACACTTCTAACTTTCTTTCTGATGGGTGAGTGGGTGGATGGGTGAGGTGGGAAGGTGGGAGGGGCTAACTGTCTTGAAGTAGTGAACTCTTCATTCACTATTACAATGTCACTGTTTACAGAATAGATACACAGACGTCACATTATTAAACACCGTGTGACATATGAAAACCCAGAACAACAACCACTACATTTCCATACATGAACACGACCAGTTACATGTAATTAACTCACTCAATACCACAGTTGACACCCAACATGAATCCAATTATCACAGGATTCAACAGCTACAGAAATCACAAAAGTTTAATGATGAATTCCCATTTGTTAAATGCGTGTTGTAAGTAGATGTAGCGTGTAACTGATGGAAACAAATATCATGAGGATAGAAAAATGATCTGGGTGATTAAAATTGCCATGGGAGCCTCACTAGCATACGACATCAAAACAACATATACAGTGAAAACTCCAGCCACAGCCTTCCAACACAGAATCACATTTTTGTCCTAAAAAGGACAATCAAACTTCAACACTACTTTACAACTTTTTGTCCTAGAAAGGACAATCAACTAAAAAAACTACATTTCAAACTAACAGAGGTACAGCCTCTCTGAACTCAACTGAAACTACTTCTGAACTACATTTACACTGTTTCTTTGATACTTCTAATTAAATCACTCTCACCATCCTATTGTAATCTTATATCCTATAATCATATATCCTATCACACATATATCCTATAATAATATAATCTGTAATCATATATCCTATCACACATATATCCTATAATAATATAATCCTGTAATCATATATCCTATAATAATATAATCATGTAATCATATATCCTATAATAATATAATCCTGTAATCATATATCCTATCACACATATATTAATGACTCTGACCCTCTGAACCTTTAATATTCCCTACAAAATCTTCCTAACTTTCCCGAATATTCCATCATGAAAAACTATCATCATCATCATGTGCCGTGCCGACTGGTGTTGGCTATTATGCTTCTCCAGAGTACCCGATCCTTCATGCAGGCCATCAGTTGAAAAACTATATTCACGTGAATTTACATGTTTTTTTATAAGCTTCAGCTTCTAAAATAAACAATTTCCTACAAACTAAAATCTCTAATACTAAATTTAGTCTGTTGTGTCACATTCCAAAGTTGACACTTTAACTTTTCCCTAACCTAAACTCACCTATCACATGCAAGTTTACACTACCAATGAGGGTTACCTGAGCAGACTAACTTTCTCCCCTGGACAAAAAAAAATCAATATTACAATTGACTGAACCAAGTACACCTACTTTTAAAGTTTATTACTTCCCTTTGACTGATCCAACAATATGCTATCACAAACTGGTGAAACAAGTACTCTCTCTCTCTCTGTCTGAACCTTAAGTGCCCATGGCACAGGGGGCTTCCACAAGGGTTTTCCACAAATGCCTGTCCTTTGTCTTTTTTTCTACTCTTTCCTAGGTGAGCCCTCTATTGCTCAACATCCTCTTTATTGTTCTTCTCCATGTCTCTTTTGGTCTACCCTTAATTCTGTTCCCCTGTGGTGTCCATCTTAGTGCTATTTTTGGTAGTGAGTTGTCAGTCATTCGGAGTACATGTCCCAACTATCACCAGCGTCTTTCCTCAATAATTGCTGTCAGTGGCTTCATCTGCATTTCTGCCAACAAGATGTTATTTCTTATGGTGTTTGGCCAAAATATTTTTCTAATTCTTCATAAACATTTAGTCTGGAAAGAATTCAACTTGTTTTCTATGGTTTTGGTGATTTTCCAGCATTCACTTCCATAGAGTAGTACACTTAGAACATTACTCTTAAATATCCTGATTTTCGTCTTCATGCTTAGTTTTTTAGATCTCCATATAGTCTGCAGCATTGCAAAAGCTTGGTTTGTTCCAGTAAGTCTGTTGTTGATGTCCTTTGTGCTGTCTCAATTTTCTACTGCTCTACTGCCTAGATATACAATTTCGTTGACCTCCTCCACTAACTTGCTATCTACTCTGAGTACATTTCTGTTGTTCACATTAAAATAGTATGATGCTGTTGAGGAATATTATTTGCTGTAACTCATCTGAACCCATATTCTGTTGGATGATTAGTCTTTTTGTGGAGTACAATTTTCCTTTCATCTTAGAAATTACTTCTTGTTGTTGTTGCTCTAAGACAACCTAATTTTCTTTGTTACACACTAAGAAAATCCAACAAGACTCCCAGGCTTTCAACTCCACAGAATAATACTGATACAACAACTTAATTGAACACGGCAGTCTCCCAACATAACAAAACTCGTCAAACAGTGAGAGTTTCAACAAAGCCAGTGGTGTAGTTTTTATATTCAGACAACACAGGTTTATTGTTGGGAAAAATGAAAATTATGAGGATGGAAACGTAGCCCATCAGGCTGGAAAGACATTTACAATGACAATTCCCAGCGTGAGTAAACTCTACACCATATGAGAGAAAATCATACAATGTACTTATACAATAAAAACTATACTTACAACATTTACAACCTAACAGCTTCAGCTATCTCAAAAACTAAATCCTACATCTTATCTTAACTTGCCTCTACCAAAAACTGCTACTACTGAAAACTCTACCTAACAGAGACTCTCTCTCTCTAACACATCGTAAGGCTCCATCTGCATCAAAACAAGTAAAAGGCTCCCCTTTTGCTAATGGTGAGTGGTATTTATACTATCCCTACCCACTCTGTGTTCTCCATCCTGCACGCTTATCTCAAGACCCCCCCCCTTACACTCTCAACCAAAATACCGATCAAACAAGGGTACTCACTCTATTTATTGTTTCCTGAGTACCAATACTGCTTATATCCCGTAGTTAAGAGAATATTTAACTATGGAATATAAAGAGAATACTTGGAATGTAAGAAGTATGTATGAGGGAAAGTATCAAATTATAAGTGACGAGATGAAAAGAACAGGGATACACATTTTGGGAATCTGCAAGCATCAATGAAAAGGATCAGGACACTTCAAGAACAAGAATGATAATATCTTTATATACTCTGGTGGAGAATTAGGAGGAAAGAATGGAGTGTCTGTTTATTTGGACAAATCAACATCAAAAGCATTACTAGGTTACAATCCAGTAAGTGATAGAAGTCTCACAATCAGACTTAAGGGCACCCCTAGAATTGTAACAATCATCCAGATATATGCACCTACATCAGCAGCAGAAGAAGAGGAAGCAGAATACGTTTATAACACTGCAAACGATGATAGACCAGGTACGGAAAAATGATATTGTATTAATAATGGGGGATTTTAATGCAAAGATTGGTACAGAAAGACAGAATGTGAAGGACATGTTGTAGGGAAATTTAACATAGTACATAGAAATTAAGCAGGTGACAATCTAATGGCATTTTGCATGGAAAATGAGTTAATGATCACTAACATACTTTTTAAACAACATCCAAGAAGACTTTACACATGGACATCACCTGATGGGAAAACCAAGAATCAAATAGATTACATTTTAGTGCAAAGAAGGTGGAGATCAAGTATAACATCAGCAAAAACTTTACCAGGTACTGTTTTGACACAGACCATGAGTTATTAATAGCAGACATGAAGATAAAGATAAAAAAAAGACAGTTATGGGATCAAGACCACTCCACTTTGATCTTACAAAAATACCAGAATAATACGGTATAGAAATGAAGAATCGTTTTGAAATCCTAATGGCTGTACAGGAGGAGATGACACCAGATGAATTAGCTACACAGGCCAGAAGTATCTTAGTAACAACAGCTAAAGACATGGTTCCAGTAAAGAAAACACAAAAGAATGGATGGATTACAGCAGGTACACTAGAACTGATAAAACAACGTAGAGAAGTGAAGACGCAATGGAAAGCGACAAATAGCAACAAAGAGGAATATAAATCTTTAACAAAAGAAGTACGAAAAACAAAAGAGAGGACAAAAAACAATACATACAAGATTGTTGTGAAGAATAGAAGAACATCAGGAGTGTGGAAGAGATAGTGAAATGTTTAAAGAAATGAAGAGTTTGATGAGAAATGTCACATCTAAGCTAAATGTAATTTGTAACGAGATGGGGAAGACCTTGACAGAGACAGAGGAAATTCTAGAAAGATGGAAGGAATATTGCAGAGAAATGTATCTTCTTCTTCTTCTTCTTCTTCGTTCACTTCTACCACCAAAAACCGCACTGTGAACCTACTGAATTCACGCATGTGGTCCTCGTTAGGTCCCGTGGTCCCCTGTGTGGTCCAAAGTAGACCACACGAGTTCCACGAAAGGACCACAAGGGGTTCAGAGTATCACAGTGCTTTAGCCTGTATTCTTGGTGGGTCTCGGAAGCGGGATTGCGTGACACCGTGGTTTTCACTGCACCAGTTTGGTCTAGGGTTGGACTTTCTCACCGGAAAACCTCGACGTGTTTTGAGATACCCGTGTATCACCGCCGGGTGAGAGGTGGTTGCCCATCCAGTCCAGGGTTGGACTTTCTCACCGGAAAACCTCAGCGTGATTAGGATACGCAGACATCCCCGCCAGGTGAGAGGTGGTTGCCTATCTAGACTTCCCTGGTCCAGTGTCTCCAACTTCAGCATTTTGCGGTCGTGGCCACTACCCTTCCTAGTTGTGACCAGGATGGAGCTTTTGTCCAGGAAGACGAATCCTCGCCACTAGTGACTTCTACCCCTGGGTTGAGCCGGTTTAGGCATTTCCCAGTATGGGTGTGTTTGGGACGGGACCGACCTCTACGGCAGAGGTACTGTGACATTCATAGCCTTCAAGATCCACCCCTGGTATGAGCCGGTTTAGGCAAAATTCACCAGTATGGGTGTTTATCAGGCGTTACCGACCTCTAGAGCGGAGGTGGCATGACATGTCTAGCCATCGAGTTCCACCCCTGGTGTGTGTCGGTTTAGGCATATTTCACCAGTGTAGGTGTATTTCGGACGTAGGCGGCCTCTAGAGCAGAGGTGCTGTGGTATAGCTCTCGTAGCGATACTACTGGACATACCAGGTTAAACTTCACTTTCCACCACCTTTTCCCATCGGCGCCGCACAGCAGCCTTTATTTCCGCATTTACTTCCTTAACCGGGAGGAGCTTCACTCCACGCGCGGCATTTGAAAAGTCAAGCCAGCAGTGACTTAACCTCTGGGACAAACCGGTTCATGCATTTCACACGATATGACTGCACTCAGGACGTGGCCGACCTCCAGACCAGAGGTGCCGTGATTTGACTGTTTGCTTCACTTTATTCTTTCAACCACCTTTTCCGCAGTGATGCTGCGCGGCAACCTCATTTGCAAATTTCTTCATTGGCCGGGAAGAGCACCGCTCCACGCACGGCAGCTGAAGATCTCGCCAACAGCGGCAGATGAGCTACCAAACGTGACACTCATCTACCCTAAGTAACTGGTTTTCAGGCGCCAGATATTCGCCCTCGCCCCTTCTCCTGTCAGTTTAAACAGTTCTGCCACGGGAAGGCCAGGAGCTGGACTTGACTGCCAGAGGCTGTTTGTGGCGCGTTTGCAGTCCTTAGAACCAGAGAAATGTATGAAACAACTGACTATGAAAGCAGAAATCAACAGTGTGAATTATTATTGGAGGAGAAAGAACCCGAACTGACAATAGAAGAAGTCTTATGGGCAGTAAAGAAATTGAAAAATGGTAAATCTCCAGGATGTGATGAGATAACAACTGAACTTATTATAGCAGGAGGAAAGGAGTGTGCTTGCAACAATCTATCATGCACTATGTAAAAAGATATGGCATTCAGGTATTTGGCCAAAAGAATGGAAAAGAACTATATTCATACCACTGCCAAAAAAGGGTAACCTGAAATTATGCCCTGATTAGTCATGCCAGTAAAATTCTGTTAAAAATCATAATGGGGAGACTTCGTAAGAAAATAGAAGAAGAAATCAATATGGTCCAAGCTGGTTTCAAGCAAGGAAGAGGATCAAGAGATCAATATTCAATATAAGATTAATAATAGAGAAATACACAGAGAGTTTAATGTGAATCCGTATTTAGTATTTACAGTCGTCTATAAAGGCATTTGATTGTGTACAACACCAGAAACTTTGGGAAATAATGGAAAAAATGGGATTTCCAACACATTTGATACAATTAACATCACTTGTATCTAGATCAGCAAGCAGCAATAAGAATAAATGGTGAAACAACAACGTGGTTTGACATAAAACAAGGGGTCTGTCAGGGGTACATATTGTCACCTTACTTATTTAACTTGTATACTGAAAATATAATGAGGAATGTTAGAGAAGATGTAGACAAAGAATATTATGATGCCATAACAGTTGGAGGTTATGAAATACCAGAGATTAGATACACTGATGACACAGTATTACTGGCCACAACGCAAAAAGGAATGGAAAAACTAATTATATCTGTAAGAACAGCGAAGAGCACGACCTCTGTCTTAATGTGAAGAAATCTAAATTGATGACAACTGACAAAACAAATAAGGCTGCTGAAATATGTATCAATGAGGAAAAATTGGAAGAAGTGGAGAGTTTTGAATATCTTGATCACTGCTAACTAATAATGGAGATACAATGAGGGAAATTAAAAGGAGAACATCTATTGCTCTTCAGAAAGTAAAACAACTAAAGAATCTGTGGAGAGGAACAGACAGAACCACAAAAATAAGATTTTTCTGGGAATACATCTTTCCCATCACAACATATGCCTTTGAGACCTGGACACTTAACAAAACAGCTGAGAAACACATAAATGCCTTTGAATGTAAATGCTACAGAAGAGTTCTTCAAATATCATGAATACAAAAAAGAACAAATATATCCATACTACAAGAACTTAATATTGAAGAAGGCTGGCTAGTAAAGAGGATTAAAGAGAGAAAACTTAAATATTTTGGACACATTAAATGTCATGATAATCTAGAGAAGACCGTCTTGGAAGGGTACATAATGAGAAAAATAAAGAGAGGAAGACCAAGGCGAAGATGGCTGCAAGACATCATTGATGATCTGCAAATGGATGCATCAGCAGCAGGCCATCTTGCTTACAACTGAGAGGCCTACAGGAGTGCTATTAAGGAGACAAAGTTCTGCAAAGGACATAAAAATGAATGAATGAAGAGAATACTGCCATAACATTTTGCTTCATTAACTTTATCTTTTCTATGTTGATCTTTAGTCTTATGTTGTTTGCATTCTGAGTTAGCTTGTTTATTTATCTTGCATTTCTTTGTTGCTGCTTGATAGTAGACAAATGTCGTCCGCAAAGTCAAGGTCCTCCACCACTGTGTCAAGGATCCATTGTAATCCTCTGTGTTTGTCTGATGTTGCCTTCTTCATTAACCAGTCTACTGCCAAGATAAATAATGTTGGTGATAGTACACACCCCTGCTTAACTCTTGTTTGTACCCTAAAGCTGCTGGAGGTATGTTCTCCACAGATCACTTTGCACTGAAAACCTTCGTATAGGGCTTTGATTACATTCACTATCGTATGGGGGACAGATTCAGTCTTCTACTTGTCTGTTTATGTATAAATGTAACTGTAGATGTAAGCTTCTTGCTTATTGCTATTCATCTCTGTGTCAGTTTCACTATTGTCCACTGTACAAATGTTCTTACATTACTGTTAGCTTTTATCTCATTTTAATTCACGACTGTTCTATGTTGTTATGTGTCTGTTTTGTTATTCACTTCATAGACTTACTTGCTCCCAGGTACATTCATCCTCTCTCAGTGGCAGTAGTAATACAGAAACAGCAACTTTATAATTTGAAGTGACTTTAATGATGCATGGGGTGACGATGACGACAAGGCATCAATAAACTCCGTAAACCCACGACTGGACATAATTTACAATTCCACAACATAACATATGTTCCCAGCAGACATTTGTCGCCATCAGAACATCCTAACACACATTATTTTATAATTCTTTCTTTAACAACCACATTTCTAACAACTTAAATCTACGTCTTGTCCAGACAGTACACAGAACACAACTCCCCTTCAGTCATATGATTTCTCCCTCACCTGACCTTTTTTCCTGTCATACCTGTCATGATGTATTCATGCAACCCAAGACAAAGCAGATGGACTCTACTCACAAACAGCTGACTGCTTTAGAAGATAACTCTTTTTATATTAATTTTTACAATTTCAGATGTGTTGTCTATCTTACATCCTAGCATTCAATATACTGCTAAACTCTGTTGACACTGTCAAAGGGTTTATCAAAATCTATAAACAATACATATGTTGTGCTATGCCACTCATTTGCCTGCTATAATATTTGTCTAAGTACAAATATGTGGTCTATGTATGATCTTCCTTTCCTAAATCCTGCCTGCTCTTTCTGAGGTTTTCTCTCAAGTGCTGGTACAATTCTGTTGATTATTCTGCAAAATACTTTACTGGTGAGTGGCAGTAGGGTAATGCCTCTCCAGTTCCTGCAATCTCTGAGGTCACCCTTCTTTGGTAGCTTTATTATAAGGCCAGTTTTCCACTCCTCTGGAGCTTTTTTCTAGATCCCAAATTTATTATAATATCCAGCAGAGTTGTTTTGTGTTTCTGTTTCTTCTGCTTTCAACATCTCAGAAATCACTTCATCTTCACCTGGTGCCTTGTCTAATTTTAGCTTCTTTATTGCCTCCTTTACTTCACTTATTGTTATTGGTCCTGTATTGATGTTTAGTTCCATTTTTGCTTCAGGTATGTCTGTTTGCGCTGGAACCAAGTACACTTACTTTTAAAGTTTATTACTTCCCTTTGACTGATCCAACAATATGCTATCACAAACTGATTAGCTGAAATAATTAAGTCAAAATGACAAATACCATATGCCTAGGTGCCTCTGTGATGTGATAGGGTTATCTTTTTTGTTTTAAAAGTATGCAAAGAATGGTGTAATCTTAGAAATTCAGTTTGAATACAGAGTATTTGGAATGTCATGAAATTATACTGTTCAAAAAAAAAGAAACACTACACTACTGTAGTCATAATTGACACCAAATTTCAAACTTGTATCAAAATTTTATTTTAAGGAATTAATGTTTCAATCCTAGCATGAAGAAACTTTAAGACTTTCACAATTTCAGTGATGTTTATTAAATCTGGTTTGGACTTTTATTCTTTGTGACTGAGGCCTTCATTTCAGTAAGGCCTACTCTGGCCCATATCAGAGAACATCATCTCCTTGACATGGATCTGATTAGCCGTTGGATCTGTTGTTGTGGGATGGCTGCTCACTCTATAACAGAATTCCTTAATTCTAGAATTCTGTTCTTTTATTTAACGTTATAGGGGAGTTAACCATGGATTTATTTTGTAGATTAGCACCATTAGTTTTTTTTTTAAAGTACAGGTCAACTGTAGATCAGGTTTGACACGTTGAAGGCCGTTTCTTGTCATGTCCAAGCATGGGATTTTTTTACAGTTAACTAAAGTTATTTAGGATATGTTTGTTTAATTCTTTATTTTTAGTTACAGAAAAGCATAAAATAGGATTGTTCTTTTTAGTTTATTGTCCAAGGTCATAAACAGGTAATTTTTGCATGGATTGAGATTCTAGGCAGAAATGTTTTAATCACAATTTTTATCCTCCACGAGATAGGATCTTCAGGAAAATTTAGGAATAAGAATGGTAGTTCATATTTAAGGACCATATTCTTATGTGAACTGTTAGTTTTTTTTTTCCTCATGGACTCGGTGTGTAAATTTTTGATGCAGCTACGAGTTGTTAGAAATAATTTGTAACTGAAGAAAATGTGAATTAGTTCTATTGAGATTTTTGAGGACTTTAAGTCCGATATTTTGTTTATGTGAAGTTGTATGTAAGGATCTATGGAATTTTCAGTGAGTTAGTAAGTTGGCTCTTATTCCAACATGTTGAATGCCAGTTTTTCCAAGCAGAGAGTGATTGTTGCCCACTCCCTCCCTATATGGTGAACTTGTTCTCGCCGGGGAAAGGAGTTGAATTATTCATCTGTTTACTCAGTTTTTTTGCTAAATCCTCACTTATTCACCACTCATTTTTCCCATAATAAATATGTGTAATTGCTATTGTCAATTTGAGTGTTAGTGGTTCTCAGGCTGTTGAGATGTGTTCGTTCTCAGTTACACATTAAAATTCCTCAGATGTAATCAGTAGATAGAGGAAGAAAAAGTAGTTCAGTTTATCACCCGGGTTGTGGCTTTACACAATTGCGAAGTACTTTAATTAGTACCATGTCTTGGCACATACCATACGATACCATTCTATTTTAACTCTTCCCGCAGTGCAAGAGACAGCTGTTGGAGATTGGTTGGTGCCACGTCTTGTTGGCAGACTTGTCTGTTGAGCTCATGCCTTAAGTGTTCTATTGGGTTCATGTCTGATGACATGGATGGCCACGGAATGGTCT
The DNA here is from genome assembly GCA_009760885.1 of Achatina immaculata. Lineage (NCBI taxonomy): Eukaryota > Metazoa > Mollusca > Gastropoda > Stylommatophora > Achatinidae > Lissachatina > Lissachatina immaculata. Next base: position 8,713,729 of record CM019716.1, read on the forward strand.
GGACATTGTTGTCAGTGAGGAACTGGGTGGTGAGTTGTGCCACATGAGGTCGAGTGTTATCCTGCTGAAAAATCGACCCTGGTGCAGCCAGAAATGGAAGGATGTAAGGATGAAGAATTTCAGCAGACGTCCTTCAGTTTGCACAAGGTCACTTCTTCTCATGAAGTTGATCATCCCCCACACCAGTACACCTCCACCACCATATGAAGGAGCCTCATCTATGCAGTTTTGGGCATTATGCTCATGGACTCTATGGTAAACTTTTCTCTGTCTGTCGTGTTGTTGGAGCAGAAAGAATGATTCATCACTAAACCAAACCCTTCTCCAATCATTCACAATGGTCCATTGACAATGTGGTTCACCCACTGCAGTTGGTTCTGGCGATGCAAGTCCATAAGAACAGGACCTCTGTAGGGTCTTCTAGCCTAAATACCAACATTGTGCAGCTGGTTCCTGACCATTTGATCTGAAATTTGACAAGCTGCTATCATTGACTGGACTATTGAGAATGCAGATGCAAATTGATTCCTGAGGTGACGCAGCCGTATGAAGCGGTCTTCAGCAGGAGTTGTGACTATGGGTCTTTCACTGCTCTACCAGTCTGCAACTGGCGCAAATTTCTTGAAATCATCTCCATAGGCGACTAATGGTGCTTCTAATCACATTAAATTGTCTGGCCACTACACTTTGTAATTGTCCAGTCTGTAAATGTCCAATGATGATGAGTCGTTGTTCTGTAGTGAGATGAGCCATACTTACACATTGAATTTTCAAATGAATTGATTCAAGGAGCGTCAATCTTTTATAGGCATTCAATAACATGGTCAGTGAGTTTTGTGTTTAGTAAGTTTCATGGGATTCTCATGAACCTATCATGAGTTATTGTCAAAAATGCTGTTTTGACTAGTGTCGTTATTCTGTGCTCTTGAATCATTTGCTGAATACAATTCAGGTCAGCACGTGAAGTTGATGAACATTTCAGGCAATTTGCCCTTGCTGATCAGCAAACTTCAGTTAAAATCTCAACATTGTATTTGTTGCGATTCTTTTTTTTTTTTTTTAACAGTATAGAAATTCAGTCTGATAACAGATTACCGGTTAAGATTGAGAATTTTGTATTTTTGCCCCCCCCCCCACTAGCGTGTGACATCTGTTGAAGGCCATTGTTAAAATTTGTCATTACTTTCATATGCAGTAAAAAAAAAATTAAGAAATCTGCACAGTAAAGATAATAATGAAGCTAATTTTCATTTCCTCTCAGTAAGCAATAAGATAATAATGAACTGACTTTTTTTTTTGCATTTCACAAAATGAGAAGATAATAACAAGACTGACTTTTCTTCTCATAATAAGACAGTAATGAGCTGACTTTCTTTTCCTTTCAATAAACAGTAAGATAATTATGAGACTAACTTTTCCTTCCTTCCAGTAAACAAGAAGATAATAATCAGGCTGCCTTTTTTATCTTCACTAAATGATGCAATAATAATGAACTTGGTTTTTGCCATTCTTCACCAAGCAAGTAAGCAGAAAGACTGTCTCTTCTTGTCATTCAATAAATAGTAAATTATAACAAAACTAACTTGTTCCCATTTTTTTCCTGCTCTAAACAATAAGACAATAATGATACTGACTTTTATTTTCTTTCTCTGAACGATAAGACAGTAATGAAGATGATCCCTTAAAATGTATAAACAGTCTAAGGTTCCTGCCAGTATTTTTTTTTTGTTGGTAAGCTAACAAAGGGCAGGGTGACCAGCAATAACTTTGTCATAATTTGGGATATTTTCACTGTATATGAGAAACTGTTAGCTTCTGCCTTTTTTTTTTTTTTTTTTGGGGGGGGGGGGGGGAATGTCATAATTTGGGATGTTTTTATATGAGTATAGGTTAGTTTCTGCTTATTTAAAAATTTTTGTGGTCATTATTTGGGTACTTTTATATGAATAGAGGTAGGTTTTAGCTCCACCATTTTTATTTATTTATTTTAAAATCTGAGTTAGTTTTAGCTTCTGCCTGGTTTTTTTTTTCATATTGGTCATAATTTTTTATATTTTTACCTAAGCTGAGTTAGTTTTAGTTTCTGCCTATTTTTTATTATTTTTTTGTGTGGGGGGGGGGGGATTTGGAATATTTTTATATGAATAGAGGTTTTAATTTCTGTTTGATTTCTTGTCAGAGGAACTTATGTGCCAGGGACATGGCTGAGGAGAGAGGCTGCACCTGGATGATAAAAGCGATTGATGCTGTAAGTACAGCAGCAGTTAGACAAAACTGCTAAATTCCTTTATTTACTATGGCTGTAAAGTGAGCTGGTATTTTTGCCAAATTTAAGTATTATCCACCTATATGTGTCAGTCTAATGTTTTCTGTGGAATTTTGTTGAATTAAGGTCACATGCTTGAATTGTGCGAATGCGTCTATGAATCTTGTTGGTTCATCCAAGCTTACAGAGTAATAGATCCAAATACTGTTCCATCACAAAAATAGACCAACAGTGTATTCCATTATAGGGTCACAGTATGTTTCGACACATTGGTAGATTCACAGGAACAATTTTTTATAAATAGGAAACTACGAGGTTTTGGTACGGTAAAGTAAGATAACAAATATTGTAGGATTAAACCTCGAAAAAATCGTAGACAAAGCACTTTAGTGAGACATGAGAGAAAGAAAAATCACAAGAGAATTACCTGGGATTCGAACACGGACTCCGGTAGGACGAGCAGCCATCTAGCCACGAGAGAACAGCATACTATCGACTTAGCCAACTAGCACTAGCGAGGTTTAATCCTACAATTTTTTGGTAGATTCACAGTGTGTTTCATCATAATAGATTCACTGTCCTTTCCACTGCAATAATGGATTCACAGTCTATTCCACTGCAATGATGGATTCACAGTATGTTCTGTCATAATAATAGATTCACAGTGCATTCCACCACAGTAACATATTCACGGTGCATTCCACCACAGTAATAGATTCACGGTATCATCATCATTGCCTTTCATTCCCTTGAGAGCATAGGATATGGATAAAGGCTCTCCAGTCATCCCTGTTCTTGGAATTATTCACAGTATGACCCACCACAATTCATGATGTATTCCACCACAATAGCAGATTCAAAGTATGTTCTATCATAATAATAGATTCACAGTGCATACTGCCACAGTAATAGATTCATGGTATGACCCACCACAGTTCATGATGTATTCCACCACAGTAGCAGATTCAAAGTATGTTCCATCACAGTATTGGATTTGCAATATGCTGTACCTCAATAATAGGTTCACAGTATGTTCTATCACAGTAATTGGCTCACAGTATATCATCACAATAATAGATTCACAGTATATTCCATCACAATAATAGCTTCACAGTATATCCCATGATAATATTAGCTTCACAGTATGTTCCATCACAATAATAAGTTCACAGTATATTCCATAACAAAAATATGTTCACAATGTGTTCCACCAAAGCAATGGCTTCACAGCTTGTCCACCACTATAACAAATTCACAGTGTATTTAAAAACACATTTAGTTCATAATAGTTATTATAATGTTTTGCATAAAACTGACTTTTGTTTTAATTGGTCTGCTTCCTGATATTTTGTTGCTACATTTGGTTGTTTTGTTTACTGCTATCTTGTGTTGTTTGTTTTTATATATCTATACTGTTCAAAAAAAGAAATGCAACACTACTGTAGTCGTAATGGACACCAAATTTCAAACTTGTATCAAAATTTTATTTTATGGAATTAATGTTTCAATCTTGGCAGTAAGAAACTTTAAGACTTTAACAATGAAATGATATTCATTAAATTTGGTTTGGACTTTTATTCTTTGTGACTGAGGCCTCTGTTTCAGTAAGGTGTATGGCCTACTCTGGCCTGTATCAGAGAATGACATCTCCTTGACATGGATCTGATTAGTCATTGGATCTGTTGTTGTGGGATGGCTGCCCACTCTTCCTGCAGTGCAGGAGACAACTGTCAGAGATTGGTTGGTGCCACATCTCGCTGGCAGACTTGTCTGTTGAGTTCATCACATAAGTGTTCTATTGGGTTCATGTCTGATGACATGGATGGCTATGGAGTAGTCTGGACATTGTTGTCAGCGAGAAACTGGGTAGTGAGTTGTGCCACATGAGGTCAAGCATTATCCCTGCCAAAAAATTGACCCTGGTTCAGCCAGAAGTGGAAGGACATGAGGACGAAGAATTTCAGTGATGTATTGTTGTGCATTTAGGCATCCTTCAGTTTGCACCAGGTCACTTCTTCCCATGAAGTTGATCATCCCCCACACCAGTACACCTCCACCACCATGTGGAGGAGCCTCATCCATGCAGTTCTGGGCATTGTGCTCATGGACTCTGCGGTAAACTCTTTTCCGTCTGTCGTGTCACTGGAGCAGAAAGAATGATTCATCTAAACCAAACCCTTCTCCAATCATTCACAATGGTCCATTGATGATGCTGGTTTGCCTACTGCTTTAGTGATGCCAGTCAATAAGAATAGGACCTCTGTAGGGTCTTCTAGCCCAAAGACCAGCATCATGCAGCCTGTTCCTGGCCATTTGATCTGAAATTTAATGAGCTGCTGTCATTGACTGGACTGTTGAGGACGCAGATGCAATTGATTCCTGAGATGACACAGCCATATGAAGCGGTCTTCAGCAGGAGTTGTGACTATGGGTCTTTCACTGCGCGGCCGGTCTGCAACTGGGACAGTTTCTTGAAATCGTCTCCATAGGCGACTAATGGTGATTCTAACCACATTAAATTGTCTGGCCATTACACTTTGTGACTGTCCAGTCTGTAAATGTCCATTGATGATGAGCCGTTGTTCTGTAGTGAGATGAGCCATACTTGTGCATTGAATTTTCAAATGAATTGATTCAAGGAGCATCAGTCTTTTATAGGCATTCAATAACATGGTCAGTGAGTTTTGTGTTCAGTAAGTTTCATGGGATTCTCATGAACCTGTCATGAGTTATTGTCAAAAATGCTGTTTTGACTAGTGTTGCTTTTCTGTGCTTATGAATCATCTGCTGAATACAATTTAGATCAGCATGTGAAGTTTATGTCCAAGTGAAAGTTTCAGGCAGTTTGCCCATGTCTGATCAGCAAACATCAGTTAAAATCTCAACATCATATTTGTTGCATTTCTTTTTTTTTACAGTATATTTACTACATTGTTATTATGTTTGCTCTCAAGAATCTACAAAGGTGAATGAAAAATTAAATCATAATTTTGTTTTACTTCAGTGAATGTACAACTATGATTAAAAACTCCATATCACTTTTCATCATAATCCCTACCACATTCATTGCAGTCTGCCATTGCTTCACAAATTCCTGAATTGCTGGAGGAAAAAAATCCTCAGACTGACCCTGTAGCAAACTATCACAGCCTCTTACATCTCTTCATGCTGACTTTGTCCCACCTGGTGCCACTTTGAGGGGTTCAGACATGTAATAACCACACTGTGCAAGGTCAAGTGAACATGAAGATGTAGAAGACACTCTAAATGCAGATTGTTGTGCTGTTGTGTTAGTTTTCATAGATCTGTTTATTGCTACCATGTTGTTTCAGGTTTGGTAATTCTGTTTACTGCTGCCTTGTATAAAATTTGTAATTCTGTTTTGCCAGGCGGTTGTCAGATGGGTATATCAAGAGGAGGGGCTTAATAGACAAATCTTAATTTTACAAGGTTACAAGCATATTCCTGCAGCATTACAGGTAAGTAATTTTAACAAATAAATTTTGAGAATAAGAGAGAAAATGCTAATGCATAAACTTATTCTTTAAAGTATCCAGCTTACACCAATGTGCCAGTCTAATCTGTTTGTTTTTCTCTAGTACATTTAATTAACTATAACTTTTAAGCCTTGGAGCAAAACCTTTAGCTTTACCATTTTCTTTATCAGCTGTTCAGTATCATTATCAGTTTTTGTCTTCTGCTGCTGATCATTATTTGTACTTCCACTCTAAAATTCTCAGTAAACATTAATGTTCCAACAAAATTATGGTCACTGTTAATGAAAAGAAAAAATTAAAAAGAAAGCTCTGAAATGTCATTTGGCAACTCTCATTTCCAGATTGAATCCATTTTCACTTGGAGTCTGGTTTCTTTCTTTTTTTGCTATGACAGGTTGTTTTGTTTTTTTTTTCTGTACCACCATCTGGGACAAAATGGATTGTACTCTAATGGCAGGTAAAATTTAATGTGAACAGATGAAACTATAAATGAAAGCATAAAAGAAATGATTATAGAGAATGGTCATCATCATCATGATGTGCCCTGCCTGGAGACATAGCTAACCATGTCTCTCCAGTTTCCAATCTTTCATGTTTTCCATAGTTCAATTGTTGCACTTCTCCCATGCCATTTTGTCAAGCCATCTAAGATTTTCTCTCTTGGTCTGTCTCTTCCTTTTCTGCCTCAGATTTGTTGTCATGATATTTTTTATTCATCTTCTTCTCATTATATGGCCAATGAATCTAGACTGTCTCCTTCATAGTGTGTTCTTCAAGATTCATTTCTCATTGACTTTTCTTAGGAGTTCTTTATTATTTTGGCTGGCCATGGTATTCTTAACATTCTTCATAGGAACCACTTTGCAGTTACCTATAATGCTCTCAATGTTTTTGTTAGTGACCATGTTTCGCTTCCATGTAGTAGTACTGGCTTGATATAGCATTTCAAAACTCTTTTTCCAATATCTGTTGACAAAGATGGACTGCACAAAGTAGATTTCATTTTCTGAAATGCTACCTTTGCCTGGCATATTCTGTATATGACCTGTTTGGTACATCTACCTTCTGATGTTATCTTCATGCCAAAATACTTGAATTTGTGTACTTGTTGTAATGTTATTCCTTTTATTTTTACTTTGCGTTCTGGTATAGATTTCTTTCTGTACATGACCATCATTTCTGTTTTCTGATTGTTCGGTGATAGTCTTTTACATTCACTTTCTGCTACTACTATATCTAGCAGCTCTTGTAGATCATTTTCATTGTTTACTGACAAGACTGTGTCATCAGTGTAGGTTAGGTTACTGATGTTACATCCTCCTTATTGGTAAAGATTCTCCTATTCTCACTGAAGAGAGAAAACAGATCTAGGTGCAGTACACATCCTTGTCTTACTCCCTTCTTTATGCTCTGAAATGTGCCTCTTTGTTTATCTTGATGGCTGATGGTTCCGGTATATATTTTTTATACTTAGATCTTTGCCATCAGTGTGTATGTCTTCAAGCATCTTCATCACTTCCTCATGTTTGACCTTGTCAGATGCTTTGGTATAACTATAAAGTATAGGTATCTTTTTGTACCTCTAATGTTCTTTCTATTAGTGTTCTCAGTGCATATATAGCATTTTGTGTGTTCCTTTGCTGGAGAATGGTGCAATGTATTGAAAAAAAAATGCTCATAGAAATTGCAGAATGTTGAAAGCAAATTTAAATTATATGGAAAAGACAAAAATTCTTAGGACATGTCATGAGAAGACAAAGTTTAACATTCTCCTCAACACTGCATTGTTCTAGAAAATTATGTTCTTTATTTTGTAAGATTTACATTACAAAGTTGCCTTGGAGATATTGCTTTCAGACCACAACAATGAAACAAATATCTATTAAGTGCCAAATAAATTAGGTCTTTAAAAAATGTACTGTAAAGTTAACAGTACTTCATTTGCTACAAAAAGAAAAATGTTTCTGTTCATCATTAGAGCCCAGAAAACTCTATCTTTTTGCCTCAGTAATGGATTTTGGCCTGCCATGTTCAGCATGTCTTTGTCTTCAAGCTTAATCATTTCTGGCTTTTCTTTCACTAACACACTTAGGAACCATTGTGCAGCTATTAATTAATCTAGTTTCAACATAATCTCTCTCTCTCTGAACCTTAAGTGCCCAGGGCGCATGGGGCTTCCGCAAGGGTTTTCCACAAATGCCTGTCCTTTGCCTTTTTTTCTGCTCTTGCCCAGGTGAGCCCTCTATTGCTCAGCTTCCTTTCTGTTGTTCTTCTCCATGTCTTTTTTGGTCTACCCTTACTTTGTTCCCTTCTGGTGAATATCTTAGTGCTATTTTTGGTAGTGAGTTGTCAGTCATTCAGAGCACATGTCCCAACCATCACCAGCATCTTTCCTCAATAATTGCTGTCAGTGGCTTCATCTGCATTTCTGCTAACAAGATGTTATTTCTTATGGTGTTTGGCCAAAATATTTTTCTAATTCTTCATAAACATATAGTCTGGAAAGAATTCAACTTGTTTTCTATGGTTTTGGTGATTTTCCAGCATTCACTTCCATAGAGTAGTACACTTAGAATATTACTCTTAAATATCCTGATGTTCATATTTATGCTTAGTTTTTTAGATTTCAACATAATAACAATTTAAAAATATGAAAAGTTACAAGAATTGCCAGAATGTGACACAGACACAAATGTGATGAGCAAAATGATACTAATAGACTTTTTGGACTTGGTGTTACCACCAAAAACCATTGGAAGAAGATGACACGTTATGAAATAAGCATAACTGATTTGAAAAAAAGAACATTATCAACAAAATGCAATAAAGCAATGCAAAATATAATTTAAATTTATGTAATTTAAAACTGAACTTAACACTGCTGAAAAGACTTGGGGGCAAGGAAATGTGGAAAAGCATGATAGCCAATGCGAGCTGCCAAGGCAACAGATGCAGAGATGCAGACTTATAACCTGAGCATGGTTTATACTGATACTTGCATTATCCAGTGTGTTATTGTTATGACCAGTGGCTTATTGATAGTTGTTGGGGCACAAGGCAAGTCAGACAATTTTCTCAATTGCAGTGCAAGAGTAGCAGCAACATTAAATGAATTCGAGTGTGTTGCCTGCAGTTTACCATTATTGAATATTGTGGTAAACAGTGTACTTGTTACATGCTTACAAACAGGTTACAATGAATAAACAATATAGTCCACCTGGATCTTTAAACAGGGGTGTTTAGATGTTAGTTTAGCATTGGTAACCTTGAGCTCAAAGCCTATCCAGACTTAACGATCAGTGTATAGGACACAGAGTAATTTATAGGGTTTTTTTTTAAGTACATCTTATATGATACGAAATACAGTAATTATGAATTAAAATATATTAGGAAAGAGAGAAGATTTTGAAGAGAGTATACATACATGTTCCTCTACAACAGATGTAAGTCTGAATATATTAGGTTTACAGTTCTTGATTAGTCAATGACTGAGTTTGTGAAACAACATATATTAAGTCCACAGCTCTTAATTAGTCAGTGACCAGATATGTGAAACACATTTTATTAAATACACAGTTTCTAATTAGTCAGTGACTGGGTATGTGAAACAACTTGTATCAGATACACAGTTTCTAATTAGTCAGTGACTGGGTATGTGAAACAACTTGTATCAGATACACAGTTTCTAATTAGTCAGTGACTGGGTATGTGAAACATCTTGTATCAAATACACAGTTTCTAATTTGTCAGTGACTGGGTATGTGAAACACTTGTATCAGATACACTGTTTCTAATTAGTCAGTGACTGGGTATGTGAAACAACTTGTATCAATACACAGTTTTAATTAGTCAGTGACTGGGTATGTGAAACACTTGTATCAAATACACATTTTTTTAATTAGTCAGTGACTGGGTATGTGAAACATCTTGTATCAAATACACAGTTTCTAATTAGTCAGTGACTGGGTATGTGAAACATCTTGTATCAAATACACAGTTTCTAATTAGTCAGTGACTGGGTATGTGAAACATCTTGTATCAAATACACAGTTTCTAATTAGTCAGTGACTGGGTATGTGAAACAACTTGTATCAAATAAACAGTTTCTAATTAGTCAGTGACTGGATATGTGAAACAACTTGTATCAGATACACAGTTTCTAATTAGTCAGTGACTGGGTATGTGAAACAACTTGTATCAGATACACAGTTTCTAATTAGTCAGTGACTGGGTATGTGAAACTTGTATCAATACACAGTTTCTAATTAGTCAGTGACTGGGTATGTGAAACAACTTGTATCAAATACACAGTTTCTAATTAGTCAGTGACTGGGTATGTGAAACAACTTGTATCAAATACACAGTTTCTAATTAGTCAGTGACTGGGTATGTGAAACATCTTGTATCAAATACACAGTTTATAATTAGTCAGTGACTGGGTATGTGAAACATCTTGTATCAGATACACAGTTTATAATTAGTCAGTGACTGGGTATGTGAAACAACTTGTATCAGATACACAGTTTCTAATTAGTCAGTGACTGGGTATGTGAAACAACTTGTATCAAATACACAGTTTCTAATTAGTCAGTGACTGGGTATGTGAAACAACTTGTATCAAATACACAGTTTCTAATTAGTCAGTGACTGGGTATGTGAAACAACTTGTATCAGATACACAGTTTATAATTAGTCAGTGACTGGGTATGTGAAACAACTTGTATCAGATACACAGTTTCTAATTAGTCAGTGACTGGGTATGTGAAACATCTTGTATCAAATACACAGTTTATAATTAGTCAGTGACTGGGTATGTGAAACAACTTGTATCAAATACACAGTTTATAATTAGTCAGTGACTGGGTATGTGAAACATCTTGTATCAAATACACAGTTTATAATTAGTCAGTGACTGGGTATGTGAAACAACTTGTATCAAATACACAGTTTCTAATTAGTCAGTGACTGGGTATGTGAAACAACTTGTATCAAATACACAGTTTCTAATTAGTCAGTGACTGGGTATGTGATACAACATAAACATTTTTTTTCATGTTTAAAGATATTTTTTATCAGGTTAAATATGTTTTTCTTGCTTGAATAGACTTTTGTTAAAGTTAGGTAGGTTACAAGGCTTTAGATCAGTGGCAGCTGTGCCCTTATAATATAGGCCAAGGAGAATGATATCCTGGTATTTACTGAACAACTAGATTTGTGTCTTCATGATATAAAGAAAGCTATGTCTTAGTTATATAGGATAGGTAGAGACATCATAGTGATATAAGACAGAGAACTATGTCCTGAGGCTGTAAGTTAGGGAGTTACAGTGATATAAACAAGAATAGACATGTCTCAGTGATATAGACATGTCTCAGTGATATAAACAAGGATAGGCATGTCATAGTGGTACAGAGTAACAGAGGTTTTAAAAAAAACTGTACAGCAGTTTTTAACAGTTGGAGAGTCATAGAAATGGAAAACATGATACAAAGGTGGTACTTAGGCATGATTTTTTTTTTTTTTGCTCAAAGAAATGAACTGCTGAATATTTTTTTCTTCTTTTTTATTGACAGAGTATTTCCAGTGAGGAGTGTAAACCAGATACATTCTACAGATATCTCTCATTATATCAGGTGATGATTTGTTTGCAAATATGTATGCTTTTATTTGGTAGTTGCAATCCCCATTTCCTGACATAAGTTATTAGCCATTTCTTTCATCTCTCAGCTATTATCTGGTATGATTCTTACATCTTACATCCTGCCTGTGCTGTTAAATGTCACATAGGGCTCATGTGGTAGTTTGCCATGTTTTCCTATTTCCTGCGAGATTTTCAACCTGATCAAGGGATTTTATGCCTACTGATTTGAAAACAAATGCCTAAAGAAAATACTTGGTATAAAGTGGAATGAATTCAAGAACAACACAGAGATAAGACAGATCAGCAAACAACAACCTGTCTCATGGGTGATCATAAAAAAAAATATGGACATATGTAGGCCATGTGATGAGAGGAGACAATCAGAGAATACCAAAACAAGCTATCAAATGGAACACAACAGGCCAAAGAAAAAGAGGTCGACCACGTGAAACTCTAAAGAGGACATTGTTAAGAGAAGCCAGTTTAGTGGGCATAACATCCCTTGATGAAGTTGAAAGACTCACCAAGAACGGGAAAGCAAGCCCTATGTGATGTTTAACGGCATAGGAAAGATGTAGGATGTAAGAATTTGGTCTCTTAACTCTTTGTATACTGGGGGTGTTTCCCTCAAAAGACCAAGGGGGGTAAATTTCACAATGTGAAATGGGATGGTTGTCACATTTAAAATAATGACAAAGGCATAATCTGATCTGTAATATGAAGTATTCTACCTTATTTTGAAGAAGAAAAAATGTATTTTGTTAGTATACAACAAAAAAAGAGAGAGCTAAGAACTGAGAAGAAAGAATGGAAAATGAAGTAATAAAATAAATTTTTTGTCACTTACCCATCAAGTTAATCCACTGTAGTTGGTTATATAATTCCATAATGAATAAAAATGTACACAAACACAGTTTCTAATTAGTCAGTGACTGGGTATGTGAAACATCTTGTATCAATACACAGTTTTAATTAGTCAGTGACTGGGTATGTGAAACAACTTGTATCAAATACACAGTTTATAATTAGTCAGTGACTGGGTATGTGAAACATCTTGTATCAAATACACAGTTTATAATTAGTCAGTGACTGGGTATGTGAAACAACTTGTATCAAATACACAGTTTCTAATTAGTCAGTGACTGGGTATGTGAAACAACTTGTATCAAATACACAGTTTCTAATTAGTCAGTGACTGGGTATGTGATACAACATAAACATTTTTTTTCATGTTTAAAGATATTTTTTATCAGGTTAAATATGTTTTTCTTGCTTGAATAGACTTTTGTTAAAGTTAGGTAGGTTACAAGGCTTTAGATCAGTGGCAGCTGTGCCCTTATAATATAGGCCAAGGAGAATGATATCCTGGTATTTACTGAACAACTAGATTTGTGTCTTCATGATATAAAGAAAGCTATGTCTTAGTTATATAGGATAGGTAGAGACATCATAGTGATATAAGACAGAGAACTATGTCCTGAGGCTGTAAGTTAGGGAGTTACAGTGATATAAACAAGAATAGACATGTCTCAGTGATATAGACATGTCTCAGTGATATAAACAAGGATAGGCATGTCATAGTGGTACAGAGTAACAGAGGTTTTAAAAAAAACTGTACAGCAGTTTTTAACAGTTGGAGAGTCATAGAAATGGAAAACATGATACAAAGGTGGTACTTAGGCATGATTTTTTTTTTTTTTGCTCAAAGAAATGAACTGCTGAATATTTTTTTCTTCTTTTTTATTGACAGAGTATTTCCAGTGAGGAGTGTAAACCAGATACATTCTACAGATATCTCTCATTATATCAGGTGATGATTTGTTTGCAAATATGTATGCTTTTATTTGGTAGTTGCAATCCCCATTTCCTGACATAAGTTATTAGCCATTTCTTTCATCTCTCAGCTATTATCTGGTATGATTCTTACATCTTACATCCTGCCTGTGCTGTTAAATGTCACATAGGGCTCATGTGGTAGTTTGCCATGTTTTCCTATTTCCTGCGAGATTTTCAACCTGATCAAGGGATTTTATGCCTACTGATTTGAAAACAAATGCCTAAAGAAAATACTTGGTATAAAGTGGAATGAATTCAAGAACAACACAGAGATAAGACAGATCAGCAAACAACAACCTGTCTCATGGGTGATCATAAAAAAAAATATGGACATATGTAGGCCATGTGATGAGAGGAGACAATCAGAGAATACCAAAACAAGCTATCAAATGGAACACAACAGGCCAAAGAAAAAGAGGTCGACCACGTGAAACTCTAAAGAGGACATTGTTAAGAGAAGCCAGTTTAGTGGGCATAACATCCCTTGATGAAGTTGAAAGACTCACCAAGAACGGGAAAGCAAGCCCTATGTGATGTTTAACGGCATAGGAAAGATGTAGGATGTAAGAATTTGGTCTCTCTTAACTCTTTGTATACTGGGGGTGTTTCCCTCAAAAGACCAAGGGGGGTAAATTTCACAATGTGAAATGGGATGGTTGTCACATTTAAAATAATGACAAAGGCATAATCTGATCTGTAATATGAAGTATTCTACCTTATTTTGAAGAAGAAAAAATGTATTTTGTTAGTATACAACAAAAAAAGAGAGAGCTAAGAACTGAGAAGAAAGAATGGAAAATGAAGTAATAAAATAAATTTTTTGTCACTTACCCATCAAGTTAATCCACTGTAGTTGGTTATATAATTCCATAATGAATAAAAATGTACACAAACACCTGTTCTTTAACATATCTTCCAAAATTTACATGAAAATATGCACTAGTTATGCATTCACAGCAAATTAAAAACACCAAGTGGGTAGGTAATATTTACATGAAACAAGTGGGCGGTCGTTGACTAATATTTACCAGAAAACAGGCCATTGTGTTTTGGTTTTTGTTTTTGTTTTAAATTTGAAGCATTCTACAACATTTAATTTTTTTAATTACACAATCTCCAGCATTACTTATTGTGATATTACAGCTAGTACTAGCAAAAAGCTGAGAAGTAGTATCACCAGCTACCCTTCTAACACATTTTGCTGCTGGACCAAAAAAAAACACAAAAGATCCTTTCAATCACTGCCACGTGTGCCGAAAATTCACAATTTCTACTACTACATTCTCTACACCACAGTCTAGACAATTTTAAATTAAATTCTGAGCTTGTAATACAGAAATATGCTGCTGTGGACGAAAGAAACTAGCACTGGAAGCCATATTTGTTGATAAACAAAGGCCTAGCGATGATAAACTTTGAAAAACTCGCTTTAAATGAACAAAGAATCGCTCTGTTTTCTGCTCAAACCACGCGCTTAATGTGGACAACTGAATTCCGGAAGGAAGTCAACTGCTGGTTTTAAGATACTTTGATTATTTTCAAAATTAGAGAGCTACAAACCATCATCGCGCCTCGCGCCTATAAGTATATCGCAACAGGGATACAACCACGCAGGACGCGTGTCCAAATACCCAAAGAGTTAACAAAGTCCTCTTTAGAGTTTCACGTGGTCGACCTCTTTTTCTTTGGCCTGTTGTGTCACATGGCATTGTATTGTCTACATTATTTTCACATTGTATATGTGGTTTTGTGCTCTTGTGTTAGGACCACTTTGTGATCATTACAATGGCTGACAAACTCAAGCAGCATGCCTGCATCAGATTTTGCATGAAGTTCATCGCATCTGCTACCAAGACCTTTGAAATGCTTTTTGAGGCTTTTGGTAAACATTCTTTAGGTTGAACATAGGTTTTTGAGTGGCCCAATTATATCAAGGCCGGTTGAATGTCTGCTCAAGATGACAAGCATTCAGGGGGATCAATCATGAGCAAAATGCCAGAAAATGTGAAGAAAATTTGTGAACTCATCCATGAGGACTGTGGCTAAACAATCAGTCAACTCTCCCACATTTTTGGAGTCAGTTATGGAGTTTTCCAGGAGATCATCACGGAAAACCTGCACCATGCATTGTGTTGTTGCAAAGTTTGTTCCCTGGCTCTTGATCCAGAGCAGCTTGGTCTAGAGACGTGTGCTGTGAGTTTCATGAGATTACTAATAATAACCAAATTTTCACCTCAAGGATCATCACAGACAATGAATTTTGGGGTTACAGTTATGATTCAGAGACAAAACAGTCATCACATTGGTAGAGTCCACAGTAATCAAGACCAAAGAAAATACAGCAGGTTCAATAACACACAGTAATTATTGTATAAGTATATAACTATACACGAAGCACTGCAGTAAAGCTGTGATACCAGAATGTATAAAATAGGAAAAAGTAGGAGCAGCTTTATTACTTAACAATTACAAAGCTGTGACATTTCGGTGTGAGCCTTAATCATACAAAAACATACAGGATGAAGAAATAGAGAGAGGAGATAAAGTATAGATTCACATGAATATTATTTTTTTTTAAAAAAATTTTTTTTAAATTACTTAGCTGTAAATTGTAAGGTGTGACTTGTCCGGCGGTGTGTATCAGGAATGGATTTAGTAGAAAGTGGAGACTGTTAAATAGAGACCTGTGACATGTGGTCGGTGGGTTGTAACTGGGGGTGGTGGATGGGGAACCGGGGAGGGGAGAGAGAGTGATACAATATTGACCTACCTAGGAGAAGTTGAAACAGATGATTTGGGAAGAGGGGTTGCAGAGTGATGCTGTGAGGAAGTTTGAAAAGTAAGAAGGGGTGGACTTAGTGGAGAGGTACTATAATGATTGAAGAGAATGTTACGTGTAGCTAAACAGCGAGTTTAACCCATGTGGCTCCAGCATCCCATAATTTTGAATGCAGCGGTTCTCAAGTGCCAGGTGGCTTGTGTCATCTGCGTGACATTGTTTGATGGCTGTTACCAGAAAATCAGATTTGCCTCTGTGGTTGGGACCATTGAAATGATTTGGGACTGCTTTCGAAGCATGCTGGGCGATGTCATACAGATGTTTTTGCATGTGGTCCCCTAATCTGAGGCCAGTCTCACCAATATATGTTATCCTACATCTTTTGCAAACGATGACATATATCACATTACGGGACTCGCATGTGAATCCCTCATGAAGAGTGAGGATAGTTTTGAGAAAGGCGATTGTTTTCGTTTCCCAGACTACCGGGCAGGTAACGCAGCGGGGCCGTTTACATTTTCTGATGCCAACATATGTACGGCTCTGCTTCAAGTGGCTGTGGACGAGGATGTCCTTAAGGTTTGGGTCACGTTTGCATGCCAATAGGGGTGGATCTGAGAAAATGTTGTGAGTGTTGGAGTCAAGTTGGATTATCGGCAGATGACACGCTGGAGCCACATGGGTTAAACTCGCTGTTTAGCTACACGTAACATTCTCTTCAATCATTATAGTACCTCTCCACTAAGTCCACCCCTTCTTACTTTTCAAACTTCCTCACAGCATCACTCTGCAATCCCTCTTCCCCAATCATCTGTTTCAACTTCTCCTAGGTAGGTCAATATTGTATCACTCTCTCTCCCCTTACTATTCCTTACTGAGACAAACGTTTTTGTACGTCTATACTCTCATTCGATCTTCCAACACACCTCTCTCAGCACTTTAGTCACATCTCCTCACCATATCCAAAGCATCCAAGTTGTAACTTACTAATCCTTTGTCATCATCAGTAGTCTTCTTTCTTCCCGTCTTCACACTTCACCATGCCATCCACTAAGGAATATCTTAAATCCCTCAAATCTTTCATTCGCTTTTCTTTCCGCCTTCTTCCACCACATATATATAGCACAGCCACAGAACTAGCTTTCACAATCTACAAGAAGACGAGATTCACCTCCCACCTCCACTTTCTGAACTACTGTCTCCGCCACAAAATAATTCCTAAAGGTTTTTCGTCATCTTTTCACCCTGCAGCCGGCACACTCCACGTGGTTGAACAAAGACTTCTGGACAAGATCAAGAAAAATTGCTCGCAGCTCAGAATGAGCTGTGTCATTCAGAATCACAGACAGCTTTTGTTCAACCTCGATCTGGTCAAAGATAACCTTGAGCAACGCCTTCACTCCTATACATCAGACAACCATGTTCTCCTTCTTATCAAACACATTATACATGTCACAAATCGCCAGCTTTACCAGTTCTGTGTCTCTAGCAAAGAACATAAACTTAACCAACTTCTACCACAGCCGGTCTCTTCTACTTCTAGAGGTGAACCACCTTCCAGTCAGCCCCCCTCTTCTGCTACACCTGACCAACAAGCTTCTATCTCACTTGACCATCAGACTCCTGTAACACCTCCTGACCAACCTTCCCAGATTACACAACATATTCAAGTACTTGCACCCCCATCCTTCAATGATACCCCATCTCCTTCTCATCCTCCTCCAACCTCTACTGTAGTCTGTATTCCCCCCGTCTTGCCCCTTTCTGATGATGAAAAACTACTTCTTGCCAAAGGCCTTAAATTTATTCTTACCTGCCCTCGGTGTGATCACTATTTTTTACTCCGTGATGTTAAGCGGTTCCACTGCCGACTGCGGCTTAAATATCACTTTGCCAACAAAGAGTCTAACGAACCCACACGAGACCCCGATAACCCATTTGCATATTACGACCACCATAAATATAGCTGGACACCGTCCCTCAGGGTTTCCCAAGCTTTACATTTTTATATTGATACGACGTGGCGTGAGATCCTTAAACCTCAAACCACCAAAAATTCAACAATTTAACCTAAATAAGGGAGAGTCCAGGGCATTGTCCAGCCTCTGGCGTCAAAGCAACATTGTAATTAAACCAGCAGATAAAACTAGCAATCTCGTAGTTTGGAAAAAAGATTTATATATCGCGGAAGGAATGTCCCAACTCAGCAATAAATTCTATGCCCCAGCGAAAAACGATGCTACCCGTTCAAATAATGACATAGTGGAAGCAACCATTAAAGACCTGATTACAGTAGGTGGCCTCCCACCCCAAGCTGTTTCTTTTCACATTAAGGACAGCTGTCTAGGCACACTTACCTTCTATCTTCTTCCTAAAATCCACAAACCAGGTAACCCTGGACGCCCCATTGTATCAGCGTGTTCATGCCTCGCTGAGCACATTTCTGACTTTTTAGACAGCATTTTCCACCCTCTAGTACACAAACTACCCTCCTTTTTGAAAGATACCAACCACGCATTAACAACTTTTGATATGATCACACTCTCTCAACACCACACCTATCACATCTTTCTCCTTGATGTCTGCTCCCTATACACTTCAATCCCCCATGAGAATGGACTTTTAGCACTCCGCTATTTTCTCGACAAAGACCCTCACCCCAATACTAGCACTGACACCATAATCAGACTTACACAGCTAATACTAAACCTAAACTCTTTCGAATTCAATGGCGAATACTTCGAGCAAGTCAGTGGTGTTGCCATAGGAACGAAAATGGGTCCCAGTTATGCATGTCTATTTATGGGCTTTCTGGAAGTCAAATTATGGGAAACCTACACTGGCAGACTTCCAGAATTCTATACAAGGTACATCGATGATGGCATTGGAATCACAAGTATGCCACAGGAAGACCTTAAAAAATTTATTGAATTCACCAACACACTGAATAACAACATAAAATTCACTTATGAAATTTCTGACAAGTCTGTTAAACTTTTAGACATTAAAATTTCTTTTGGCACAAACAGGCTTGTCACCTCTGTATTTTACAAGCCCACCGACAGCCACACCTATTTGCTTTACACCTCCTCCCATCCTGAAGCCTGTAAGAACTCCATCCCATACTCCCAACTCCTCCATCTTCGCCGCATATGTCAGGATAATTTGGACTTTATAGATCAGTCCAACAAGTTATTAGAATTTTTCCCTCATCACCACTACCCAGAAAAGGTCCTTCATGAAGCCTTCAACCGTATCCAGCTAGTGAGGAAAAAGCCTGTTACTCCATCTGACAGAGTTAAATTAGTACTGCCTTTCCACCCGGTTAAGAACATTCTTTATCGTCATCTGCCGATAATCCAACTTGACTCCGACACTCACGACATTTTCTCTGATGCACCCCTATTGGCATACAAACGTGAGCCAAACCTTAAGGACATCCTCGTCCACAGCCACTTGAAGCAGAGCCTTACATATGTTGGCACCAGAAAATGTAAACGCCCCCGCTGCGTTACCTGCCCGGTAGTCTGGGAAATGAAAACAATCGCCTTTCTCAAAACTATCCTCACTCTTCATGAGGGATTCACATGCGAGTCCCGTAATGTGATATATGTCATCGTTTGCAAAAGATGTAGGATAACATATATTGGTGAGACTGGCCTCAGATTAGGGGACCACATGCAAAAACATCTGTACAACATCGCCCAGCATGCTTTGAAACCAGTCCCAAATCATTTCAATGGTCCCAACCACAGAGGCAAATCTGATTTTCTGGTAACAGCCATCAAACAATGTCACGCAAATGACACAAGCCACCTGGCACTTGAGAACCGCTGCATTCAAAATTATGGGATGCTGGAGCCACATGGGTTAAACTCGCTGTTTAGCTACACGTAACATTCTCTTCAATCATTATAGTACCTCTCCACTAAGTCCACCCCTTCTTACTTTTCAAACTTCCTCACAGCATCACTCTGCAACCCCTCTTCCCAAATCATCTGTTTCAACTTCTCCTAGGTAGGTCAATATTGTATCACTCTCTCTCCCCTCCCCGGTTCCCCATCCACCACCCCCAGTTACAACCCACCGACCACATGTCACGGGTCTCTATTTAACAGTCTACTAAATCCATTCCTGACACACACCGCCGGACAAGCCACACCTTACAATTTACAGCTAAGTACTTTTTTAAAAAAAATTTTTTTTTTTAAAATAGTATTCATGTGAATCTATACTTTATCTCCTCTCTCTATTTCTTTGTCTTGTATGTTTTTGTATGATTAAGGCTCACGCCGAAATGTCACAACTTTGTAATCATTAAGTAATAAAGCTGCTCCTACTTTTTCCTATTTTATGCACACAGCAGGTTCAATATGCATCATTCTCCAAGAATTTGTTCCTCCCAGCAGATAGTGAATTCTGACTTTACTGTGATGTTCTGAGGCCCTTGAGAGAAAATTGCAATGAAAAAGGATTATACTAGGGGTGACTGATAAGTTCTTGGTCTAAGGTACAAATACTTGAAACACACAGTTGGTATTAGGTGCATTGATAGATCAGGTAATGTAAGATTAAACACCAAGTTTCAAGAAATTAACTGCGACCAATTTTTTTTTACAGGCTACTGAAGTGGTAATGGGTGGCAGAAATTGAGAAAATTGATAAAATTTCTCATTGAGCAGTCATTCTCTACCTCTGCATCAAGAGCTTATCACTGAAGGAGATCCATGAGGGATTTGGTAGAGACTTTAGGGGAGAGTGCCCCTTCTTACAGCACAGTGAAGAAATGGATAGCTCAATTCAAACATGGAAGGGAGAATCTGGAAGATGACCCCCATCCAGGAAGACCAAGAACGGTAACCACCGATGAAACCACCGGCAGAATCCATGACATGATAATGGGGGATTAGTGACTAACTGAGTGGTACATTGCTACTGAGTTAGGCATCTCCCAGGAACGTGTTCATGCCATTATTCACAATGATCTTCAAATGACAAAGATCTCTGCTCGATGGGTCCCGAAACTTCTTGAAACTGATCGCAAATGAAAGCATCTCAACATGTCAAGAGACAATCTTGGCCATTTTTCTGCAGATCCTGAAAAGTTTCTTCAGCAGTTTGTGACTATGGATGAGACTTTGGTTCATTTTCAACCAGAAACCAAATAACAGTCAAAGCAGTGGAAATATCATGGGTCCCCACCTCCAAAGAAAGCAGGGGTGGTTCTGTCTGCAGGCAAAGTGATGGCTTCTATCTTTTGGGATTCAGAAGGTGTGCTATTGGTAGACTGTCTTCAAAAGGGCAGAACAGTCACCGGGGCCTATTATGCCAATCTTGTGAAGCAACTGTTGGTCAAACTGAAGAAAAAACGTTGAGGGAAATTGATGAGAGGCGCCATCTTTCATCAAGACAGTACGGCTTCCAGCATCATGAACATCCTCCTTGTTCCCAAGATTTGGCCCCTTTGGACTATTACCTGTTTACCAAACTCATAAAGGAGCTCAGTGGTCACAAATTTGCTTCAGATGATGATGTCATTCGTACTGTAGACCATTTTCTACTGGCACAAAATGCTGACTTTTACAAAAAAGGGATCTGTATGCTCTAGGATCGCTGGATTAACTTGCAAAGGGACTGTTGAGAAATAACCCAAAAAGTTGTCCACAAGTAATCTGTTGTACCTTAGGCTGTGAACTTATCAATCATCCCTCATAACTGTGGTACAACCACATCAGTCTTCAGCAAACTGGCACCCTATTAACGTCAAGTAAAGACCAAAAACAAAGATGGGCCAAACACTTCCAAGAAATACTTAATCGACCACACCCAAAAGAATTGATAGACCTTGAAACCGACTTACCAATCCCACAACTAAATATCAACCTAGATGAAATTACATTGAATGAAATTGAAACAGGAGTGAACCTAATGGCTAACAACAAGGCTGCAGGTGAAGATGAAATAACAGCTTAAATGTTAAAAGCTATTAACAGTGACAACATGAGCCAACTACATAGAATGTTTAATAAAATTTGGAAAGAAGAAAAGGTCCTTTCTAAATGGAGAAAAGAAATCATTGTTAAAATACCCACACAAAAAAAGGCAACCTTAATGACTGCAATAATTGAAGAGGAGTAACTTTACTATCAGTTGTGTCACAAGTATTTTCCAAAGTAATTCTGAATAGACTTAAAGATATAGTGAATGCTGCAATGAGAAAAGAACAAGCAGAATTTTGAAAAGGGAGAAGCTATCTCGACCAGATCTTTACTCTAAGAATAATACTTGAAGAACATTTTGAAAAGCAAAAACCATTAATCCTAAACTTCATAGACTTTAAAAAGGCATTTGAGAGTGTACACAGCTATTCACTGTGGAGAATCTTAAGACTATATGAAATATCATAAACAACAAGTGGAAACGGTCACTACAAGATGTGCGAGCAAGGAAAGGAGCAGATATAGGAAGTGATCACAACCTTCTGGTAGCAAAAATAAAACTAAAATTAAGGAAAGCCAGAATCGGAGAACACAGAAAGATACATTTTGATACAAGAAAACTGAAAGACCAGCAAACAAGAAATGAATTCTCAATAATACTTAAGAACCGCTTCAGTGTCCTACAAGACGAAGCAGAAATGTCCATATTAGAGTTCAATAAAACACTACAGGAAACAGCAAAAGAGGTGCTGGGATATCGGAAAAGGAGAAAAGAGGAATGGATAAGTGAGACCACATGGGAAAAGATAGAGCAAAGAAAAGAAATCAAGAAAAAATTACTGAACACCAAATCACAACGGCTTAAAGAACGAGTTTTAAGTAATTATGCACAAAAGGACAAAGAAGTGAAGGAATCATGCCGTCAAGATAAACGTCAGTATTATGACAACTTAGCAGAGACAGCAGAGAAAGCAGCATATACAAATGACATGAAAACCATATATAAAATCACAAAGCAGATGACAGGTAACTTCAATACAAGATGTGAAAGTGCAGTAAGAACACAAAATGGACAACTGGTCATTGGAGAAAGAGAAAAAATTGAAAGATGGAGGGAACACTTTAACACCCTACTAAACAGAACACAAGCAGCACAAGCAATAGATATACCTGAAGCAAAAGCGGAACTAAACATCAATACAGGACCAATAACAATAAATGAAGTAAAAGAGGCGATAAAGATGCTAAAATCAGACAGGGCACCAGGTGAAGATGAAGTGACTGCTGAGATGTTGAAAGCAGAAGAAACAGAAACACCAAAACAACTTTGCCGGATATTACAACAAATTTGGGATTTAGAAAAAGCCCCAGAGGAGTGGAAAACTGGTCTTATAGTAAAACTACCAAAGAAGGGTGACCTCAGAGATTGTGGGAACTGGAGAGGCATTACCCTACTGCCACTCACTAGTAAAGTATTTTGCAGAATAATCATCAACAGAATTGTACCAACACTTGAGGAAAAACTTCGGAAAGAGCAGGCAGGATTTAGGAAAGGAAGATCATGCATAGACCATATTTTGTACTTAGACAAATATTAGAACAGGCAAATGAATGGCATAGCACAACATATGCATTATTCATAGATTTTGAGAAAGCCTTTGACAGTGTCAACAGAGATGCACTGTGGAAAATCCTAAGATGGCATGGCCTCCCCCATAAAATAGTTAATGTAATCAAAGCCCTATACGAGGGTTTTCAGTGCAAAGTTATCTGTGGAGAACATACCTCCAGCAGCTTTAGGGTACAAACAGGAGTGAAACAGGGATGTGTACTATCACCAACATTATTTATCTTGGCAGTAGACTGGTTAATGAAGGAGGCAACATCAGACAAACGCAGAGGATTACAATGGACCCTTAACACAGTGCTGGAGGACCTTGACTTTGCGGACGACATTTGTCTATTATCAAGCAGTCACAAAGATATGCAAGATAAAATAAACAAGTTAACCCAGAATGCAAACAACATAGGACTAAAGATCAACGTAGGAAAGACAAAGTTAATGAAGCAAAATGTGAACAACAGAAATGTACTCAGAGTAGATAACAAGTTAGTGGAGGAGGTCAACGAATTTGCATACCTTGGCAGCAGAGTAGTAGAAAATGGAGACAGCACAGAGGACATCAACAGCAGACTTACTAGAGCAAACCAGGCTTTTGCAATGCTACAGAATATATGGAAATCAAATAAACTAAGCACAAATATGAAAATCAGGATATTTAAGAGTAATGTTCTAAGTGTACTACTCTATGGAAGTGAATGCTGGAAAATCACCAAAACCATAGAAAACAAGTTGAATTCTTTCCAGACTAAATGTTTACGTAGAATTAAAAAAATATTTTGGCCAAACACCATAAGAAATAACATCTTATTGGCAGAAATGCAGATGAAACCACTGACAACAATTATTGAGGAAAGACGCTGGCGATGGTTGGGACATGTGCTCCGAATGACTGACAACTCACTACCAAAAATAGCACTAAGATGGACACCACAGGGGAGCAGAAGTAAGGGTAGACCAAAAGAGACATGGAGAAGAACAACAGAAAGGATGTTGAGCAATAGAGGGCTCACCTGGGCAAGAGCAGAAAAAAAGGCGAAAGACAGGCATTTGTGGAAAACCCTTGCGGAAGCCCCATGTGCCCTGGGCACTTAAGGTTCAGAGAGAGAGAGAGAGATATGAAATATCATCTAAAATTGTCAACATCATTAAGGATCTCTACAATGGATATGTTTGTGCAGCCAGCACTGAAGAAGGAATGAGTGAATGGTTCTAGATTGAAACAAGCATGAAACAAGGATGCATATCACCTCCCTTGCTTTTTGGAATTGCCATAGACTTCATAATGAAAAAATGTTGCACAGGTAAAATGGGCATTGATTGGGTACATGGGACTCAATTAGAAGATCTTGATTTTGCAGATGACATAAACTCTTATCAGTGAAAATGTGAATTTGATGCAAGAAAAAACAGATACCCTGTCTTTATTGGCTAGCAAAATAGGTCTTGAAATTAACAAGGAAAAAACAAAATGAAACTTCGCATTAATAAAGAAGGAAAAATATGTGTAGAAGAAACAGCTGTTGAAGAAGTAAACCAGTGTACATACCTTGGCAGCTACATAGACTAGGATGGTGACACCAGAAAGGAAGTTAGAATTAGAATTGCAAAAGTAACATTGACCTTCAAGAATCTTGAGAACATATAGTACTCAAAACCTATAAACAGAAAAACCAAGTTAAGATTTTTCAATTAAAATGCAATATCCACCCTCATTTATGCATGCAAAAGCTGAAAAACAACTAAAGAAATAGACAACAAATTAGACTCTTTTGAAAACAAATGCCTAAGAAAAATACTTGGTATAAAGTATAACAGAGATACAGCAGATGAGCAAACAAAAACCTATCTCATACGTGATCTGAAAAAAGGAGATGAACATATGTTGGCACGTGATGAGAAGAAACAGTCAGAGAATCCCAAAACAAGCTATCAAGTGGAATACAACAGGCTGAAGAAAAAGAGGTTGACCACATGAAACTCTAAAGAGGACATTGTTAAGAGAGGCCAAATTAGTAGGCATTAAATCCATTGATGAGACTGAAAAGCTCGCCTAAAAGAGGAAAACTTTGCCAACTACCATGCAAGCCCTATGTGACATTTAATGGCACGGGAAGGACATAAGATGTAAGATAAGATCTCTTTAGAGATATGAAATGCAATAGCAAAAATGTAGAGAGAGCAAGTTTTGAAGTACCTTTGAATCACTTTCAAAAAATCTCTAGCTGTTAACCACCATGTTGATAGGGCCATGCTGGTTCAGTGCAATGAAAAATCATGACAGGTGCAGGTCTGCCACACAAGACACTGTTCTTGCTGATACAGGCACTAGTGATGTCAGAGGTGGAGTATGGCCTTCTTACTTTGTCTCTGACCCACATAGTCAAGCTTAAAATAATCCAAAATGAGGCCATGAAAGCAGAAGAAACGGAAACACCAAAACAACTTTGCTGGATACTACAACAAATTTGAGATCTAGAAAAAGCTCCAGAGGAGTGGAAAACTGGCCTTATAGTAAAACTACCAAAGAAGGGTCACCTCAGAGATTGCGGGAACTGGAGAGGCATTACCCTACTGCCACTCACCAGTAAAGTATTTTGCAGAATAATCATCAGCAGAATTGTACCAGCACTTGAGGAAAAACTTCGGAAAGAGCAGGCAGGATTTAGGAAAGGAAGATCATACATTCATTCATTCATTTGCATGTCCCTTGCGGAACTTTGCCTCCCAAACAGCACTCCTGTAGGCCTCTCAGTTGTGAGCAAGATGGCCTGCTGCTGCTGCGTCCATCTGCAGATCGTCAACGATTTCTTGCAGCCATCTTCGTTTTGGTCT
This sequence comes from Achatina immaculata, assembly GCA_009760885.1. NCBI lineage: Eukaryota > Metazoa > Mollusca > Gastropoda > Stylommatophora > Achatinidae > Lissachatina > Lissachatina immaculata. The sequence goes on from CM019716.1 coordinate 8,740,143, forward strand.
TCCTCTTTTTCTTTTTCCCATTATGTAACCTTCCAAAATGGTCTTCTCTAAATTATCATGACGTTTAATGTGTCCAAAATATTTAAGTTTTCTCTCTTTAATCCTCTTTACTAGCCAGCCTTCTTCAGTATTAAGCTCTTGTAGTATAGATATATTTGTTCTTTTTTGTGTCCACGATATTTGGAGAACTCTTCTGTAGCATTTACATTCAAAGGCATTTATGTGTTTCTCAGCTGTTTTATTAAGTGTCCAGGTCTCACAGGCATATGTTGCAATGGGAAAGATGCATGCCCTTAAAAATCTTATTTCTGTAGTTCTATCTGCTCCTCTCCACAGATTCTTTATTTGTTGTACTTTCTGAAGAGCAACAGATGTCCTCCTTTTAATTTCCCTCATTGTATCTCCATTATTAGTTAGTAGTGATCCAAGATATTCAAAACTCTCCACTTCTTCCAGTTTTTCCTCATTGGTATATATTTCAGCTGCCTTGTTTGTTTTGTCACTTGTCATCAATTTATTTTTATTTGCATTAAGATAGAGGTTCTGCTTTTCGCTGTTCTTACGGACTGACATAATTAGTTTTTCAATTCCTTTTTGTGTTGTGGATAGTAACACTGTGTCATCAGCATATCTAATCTCTGGTATTTCATAACCTCCAATTGTTATGGCATCGTAATATTCTTTGTCTACATCTTCTCTAACATTCCTCATTATATTTTCAGTATACAAGTTAAATAAGTAGGGTGACAATATGCACCCCTAACAGACCCCTTGTTTTATGTCAAACCAAGTTGTTGATTCACCATTTATTCTTAATGCTGCTTGTTGATCAACAGTGATGTTAATTGTATCAAATGTGCTGGAAATCCCATTTTTTCCATTATTTCCCAAAGTTTCTGGTGTTGTACACAATCAAATGCCTTTGAGTAGTCTATAAAAGATAAATATAGATTCACATTAAACTCTCTGCATTTCTCTATTATTAATCTTAGATTGAATATATGATCTCTTGATCCTCTTCCTTGCCTGAAACCAGCTTGGACCATATTGACTTCGTCTTCTATTTTCTTATGAAGTCTACCCATTATGATTTTTAACAGAATTTTACTGGGATGACTAATCAGGGCAACAGTTCTGTAGTTTGTGCATAATTTCAGGTTACCCTTTTTTGGCAGTGGTATGAATACAGTTCTTTTCCATTCTTTTGGCCATATACCTGAATGCCATATCTTTTTGCACAGTGCATGATAGATTGTTGCACACTCCTTTCCTCCTGCTTTAATAAATTCAGCTGTTATCTCATCACATCCTGGTGATTTACCATTTTTCAGATTCTTTATTGCCTATAAAACTTCTTCTATTGTCGGTTCAGGTTCTTTCTCCTCCAATAATAATTCACACTGTTGATTTCTGTTTCCACAGTCAGTTGTTTCATACATTCCTTTGCAATATTCCTTCCATCTTTCTAGAATTTCCTCTGTCTCTGTCAAGGTATTCCCCATCTCATCACAAATTACATTTAGCTTAGGTGTGACATTTCTCGTCAGTGTCTTCATTTCTTTAAACATTTCACTATCTCTTCCACACTTCTGATGTTCTTCTATTCTTTCACAACAATCTTGTATGTATTGTTTTTTGTCTTTTCTTATGTTTCTTCGTACTTCTTTTGTTAAAGTTGTATATTTCTCTTTGTTGTTGTTTGTCACTTTCCATTGCGTCTTCATTTCTCTACGTTGTTTTATCAGTTCTAGTGTACCTGCTGTAATCCATCTATTCTTTTGTGTTTTCTTTACTGGAACTATGTCTTTAGCTGTTGTTATTAAGATATCTTTGGCCTGCGTAGCCAATTCATCTGGTATCATCTCCTCCTGTACAGCCATCAGGATTTTGAAACAGTTCTTCACTTCTATACCGTATTGTTCTGGTATATTTGTAAGATCAAATCAGAGTGGTCTTGATCCTGTAACTGTCTTTTTATCTTTATCTTCATGTCTGCTCATGGTCTGTGTCACAGTCAGCACCTGGTAAAGTTTTTGCTGATGTTATACTTGATCTCCACCTTTTTTGTACTAAAATGTAATCTATTTGATTCCTGGTTTTACCATCAGGTGATGTCCATGTGTAAAGTCTTCTTGGATGTTGTTTAAAAAGTGTGTTAGCGATCATTAGCTCATTTTCCATGCAAAATGCCATTAGATTGTCACCTGCCTCATTTCTGTGTCCTATGCTAAATTTCCCTACAACATGTCCTTCATCTTCTGCTCTTTCTGTACCAATTTTTGCATTAAAATCACCCATTATTAATACAATATCATTTTTCCGTACCTGGTCTGTTGTCGTTTGCAGTGTGTTATAAAAGTTTTCTACTTCCTCTTCTTCTGCTGCTGATGTAGGTGCATATATCTGAATGATTGTTACATTTCTAGGAATGCCCTTAAGTCTGATTGTTAGGATTCTTTCACTTACTAGATTGTAGCCTAGTAATGCTTTTGATGTTGATTTGTCCAAATAAAAAGCCACTCCATTCTTTCCTCCTACTTCTCCACCAGAGTATATAAAGATATTATCATTCTTGCTCTTAAAGTGTCCTGATCCTTTCCATCGATGTTCGCAGATTCCCAAAATGTGTATCCCCGTTCTTTTCATCTCGTCACTTATTACTTGATAATTTCCCTCATACATACTTCTTACATCCCATGTTCCTACTCTTATTTTTCTTGTTAGTTTGATGCAGGGGTTTTCCTTAGTAACACCGTCAGGATTTTGTCCGTCATCACAATTACTAGTACTGACCTCTGCCTCACACTCTTCCCCAGTGTTAAAATTAGATCTATCTGGCCTGGGGGCCTCACCACCAGATCTTTTTCCTATTTGACTTTCTATGATTGCTGTTTATATCATACATAGACCATATATTTGTACTTAAGACAAATATTACAGCAGGCAAATGAGTGGCATAGCACAACATATGCATTGTTTATAGATTTTGAGAAAGCCTTTGACAGTGTCAACAGAGATGCACTGTGGAAAATCCTAAGATGGCATGGCCTCCCCCATAAGATAGTGAATGAAATCAAAGCCCTATATGAGGGTTTTCAGTGCAAAGTTATCTGTGGAGAACATACCTCCAGCAGCTTTAGGGTACAAACAGGAGTGAAGCAGGGATGTGTACTATCACCAACATTATTTATCTTAGCAGTAGACTGGTTAATGAAGGAGGCAACATCAGACAAACGCAAAGGATTACAATGGACCCTTGACACAGTGCTGGAGGACCTTGACTTTGCGGACGACATTTGTCTGTTATCAAGCAGTCACAAAGATATGCAAGATAAAATAAACAAGCTAACTCAGAATGCAAACAACATAGGACTAAAGATCAACGTAGGAAAGACAAAGTTAATGAAGCAAAATGTGAACAACAGAAATGTACTCAGAGTAGATAGCAAGTTAGTGGAGGAATTTGTATACTTTGGCAGTAGAGTAATATAAAATGGAGACAGCACAGAGGACATCAACAGCAGACTTACTAGAGCAAACCAGACTTTTTCAGTGCTGCAGATTATATAAAAAACTAAGCATGAATACGAAAATCCGGATATTTAAGAGTAATATTCTAAGTGTACTACTCTATGGAACTGAATGCTGGAAAATCACCAAAACATAGAAAACAAGTTGAATTCTTTCCAGACTAAATGTTTACGAAGAATTAGAAAAATATTTTAGCCAAACACCATAAGAAGTAACATCTTGTTGGCAGAAATGCAGATGAAGCCACTGACAGCAATAATTGAGGAAAGACGCTGGCGATGGTTGGGAAATGTGCTCTGAATGACTGACAACTCACTACCAAAAATAGCACTAAGATGGACACCACAGGGGAACAGAAGTAAGGATAGGTCAAAAGAGACATGGAGAAGAACAACAGAAAGGATGTTGAGCAATAGAGGGATCACCTGGGCAAGAGCAGAAAAAAGGCAAAGGACAGGCATTTGTGGAAAACCCTTGCGGAAGCCCCATGTGCTCTGGGCACTTAAGGTTCAAAGAGAGAGATATAGCAGAAAAAAAACAAGCTAAGAATTGAGGAGAGTTGAGAAGAAATAATGGAAAATTATGATGAAAAATGTTCTCTCTTACCCTGCTCAAGTTTCCTCTGTAGTGGGTCCAGTGATATCCACATTGAATATAATTTTATACAACATCATTTCCTCACATAAAATATACATTAATTATTTATTTACAATTAATTTACAGTCTATAATACACTAATAACTTGGCAACACCATGGCCAGTGGCCCACAAGCTTAGAAAAATATTTTAAAAATTAATTTTTGTATCACAACATGGCTCTCAGTTGACATGCAGGACCTCATGTTGGCGCTTGTATCATGCTGGAACCAATTTCTGCAACCAGTTTTAGCCAGATTTTAAGCATTGCTTTTAGAGCCCAACTCATTACCAGCACATGACATGTACACAAGGCAAAAAATGTCCGCCAGATTGTCACACAGTCTATAATATAGAAGTATAGAAAGAGTTACAAAATATTTCATTCTTTAACTCAAAATTGTTTCATATTTACTTGCTCTCAGCTGTATATTTCCTTAAAATATCTGATTCCTTCTCATACCATGACTCGCCAGCCACCAAAGTATAAAAGAACATAGTTCCAAATGCAACTTGTTAGATCTTGTTAGAAATTATCATACAGAATGAGAAAGAATGTGATGTTAGAGGAACTGCATTGAAAATGTATCTGTGTGTGTGTATGTTATCTTGTTAGATTACACAAACCAACAAAATAAATGTTTTTTCTTGGTGCCTTGCTTTTTAGGCCTGTTCTTTTGGCTATTTTGGGTGCTGATTCAGAAAATTGCATTAGATAGACTGCATCAGCTCTAGTTTCTTAGATACGGTTGAATTTATACAAATTTAGTCTGCCATTTAACAAATTTCTTCTGCAGAATTGGGATGTCATACCAAGCTGCCTTATTTGAATGGGAAATTTATGTATTTAATTTACCCCAATTTTTTTTTGTGTACGATGACCTTTGTTTCACAACTATTTGTCTACTTCCTTTCCTATAATGCACACTGGCATAAAAGTGTATAACTTAAATGACAAAATCGCTTTTGTTCTGTTTTATTACATAATTATGTGCACAAAATTATTATGGTAAATCGTGGTTTTTGTAGACAACATAAATTTGTATTTCAAAGGTTTCGCAACCTGATCTGTTTAAAACAGTTGTGCAGTATAATAGTTATGAGCGTATAGAAAATGTATGTACATTCCTATTCATTTCCTTTTAGTTTTGCAAATCAAACATCATAGAGGTTATGGCTACATCAAGACAGAGCTGCTTGAATCATCCGGACGTATTTTGCTATATTTGTTAGGAGTACACACTGAAATTAAGTAGGAAACCTATTTCTGAGTCTGTAAAAAGAGCATATGTAGGTTATTTTGGTGTCAAGCTTGGAGATCAAGATAAGCCATGGGCACCTTGTATTGTATGCAAAACTTGTACGGAGCATTTGCGCCAGTGGACAAATGGAAAGAGAAGCTGCCTGAAATTTGGAGTCCCAGTGGTGTGGAGGGAACCAAAAAACTTCTTCAACAACTGCTGTTTTTGTATTGTTAATATCATAGGCATCAATCAAAATAATCATGACACGTGGTCTTACCCTGATCTACCTTCAGTATAGATACCTGTTCCACACTCAGTTCTTGTACCCATTCCACTTTTCCTTGAACTACCACAGCTCTCAGAGGATGAGCCTTGCGTGTCTGAAATCTCACAACGTAAAGAAAGTGGCGGTGGTAACAGTGCATTCCAAACAACTTCTCATAGTGATTGTTTTGGTCACAATGAATTGAATCTTTCCAAGGAGTCTTCCGAATTGCTTGCCTTCAGACTAAAGGAAAAGAGTGTACTTCAGCCTGGAGTGAAAATTACATTTGATGGAAGGAGAGAAAAGGATTTTGCTGCCATTCTTTACCAAAGACAACAACTTAGTATTCTGCAATGACATTGGAAACCTTGTGAAGAAAACTGGTCTTTCAGAATGTAACCCAAGTGAGTGGTGTCTTTTCATTAACAGTTCAAAATATAGTTTGAAACATGTTCTTTTAAATAATGGCAAAAAAATATGGTTCTGTTCCAAACATTGATTCCACCAGGATGAAAGAAGAGTACAAGGCCATCTCTTTAGTCTTGGAAAAGATAAAATTACAAAGAACATCAGTGGGTGATTTGTGTAGACTTGAAGATGGTTAATTTTCTTCTTGGTAAAAAAAAGTGGCTACACAAAGTATCCTTGCTTTTTATCAGTTTGTTTTTGCCTTTGGGATAGTAGAGCCAAACATGAACATTGGGCAAGAAAAGATTTGGTCTCCGAGGGATACATGGTGGTTGGAGGACAAAATGTAATCAATAAACCTTTGGTAGCACGAGATAGAATCATACTGCCACCACTACATATAAAACTAGGTCTAATGATACAATTTGTAAAGGCTTTGAATAAAGACAGTTTGTTTATTGAATACGTAGTGCATAAGTTACCTGGACTTAGCATGGAAAAACTGAAGACAGGAATTTTCAATAATCCACAGATCAGACAACTTATAAATAACCCACATTTCATAGCATCAATGAATGAAATTGAATCATGCGCCTGGTCTTCATTTGTTCTTGTTGCGAAAACCTTTCTCGACAGCAAGAGGACAGGCAACTACTCATAATTAGTAGAGGATATTCTCTTTCATTTCAACAGGCTTGGATGTAACATGAGTGCTAAAATCCATTATCTGCACAGTCACTTAGATCGTTTTCCAGAAAACCTTGATGACTTAAGTGAAGAGCAAGGTGAACGATTTCACCAAGACATAAAAACAATGGAAGCCACTTACCTAGGAATATAGGATGCACACATGATGGCAGACTATTGTTGGAATGTTATACGGGATTGTTCTGGCAGATCCCACTTTTGGAAGTATTATAAAAGAGCTTATTGTGTGTCGAATGAGTGGAAAGTTTCTATCATAAACTTGTGATTTTGGTATGAAATAAGTAGATTTTCATGTAGTACATTTTTCTTTTAATTTTTAATATGTTTCCTTCATGCTTAAATGATACTAATTTAAACACTACATTAAAATATCATGAATTTTTATGGGTGAGCAGAATGAGGAGTGGTATATAGTATGTGCTCTGTATATGAAAAACTAGAGCTGATGGGGGTGGGGAGGAAACTTGTGCCATTTTTGGAATCAGTAGGTCAAATATACCCAGAAACAGATCTAACATTTGAGGCACCAAAATATGTGTTGGCCAGTGTTAGTTACTTCTCATGTAATTCATTATCTTATATTTATTAATGTAACAGTTTCATTCTTAGATTTTTAAAAATTTAATTTGTATACTTGTATTAAATCATATGTGTAGTATGTTTCTTCACTTATAAAAATTCAGTCTTGATAAATTTTGTCTTTGTAAAATAATCCATTTTAGTGTATTTTTCTTGCTTATCAGTTAATTTTCCAAAATCCATTGTTGTATTTTTTACCAGTTTTTGCTGAGTGTCAAACACAAAGTAAAATAATATAAATTTTGTCAATGTCTTCCATGACAGATAAATTTTTAGGTGTCTTCTTTGAATATGATACATTTTTAAATATCTTCCCCAATATAGTTTTGAATGCCCTCCCTGACTGTAACAAATTTTTTAATATATTCTCTTATTATGATAAAATATAACTTTCCTTACAATAACAATTTTTAAATGTCTTCCCTGATTATAGAACTATAAGCTTTCTGCTCAGGCTTTCATGCTGTGTATATCATTTAACTACAGTTTTGATTGGGTTGGTAACTTTTTTTTATATGAAATAATTAGCTTGTCTAATTGACTGAACATCATTTTGACCTGTTTTCTTTACACATTTTTTTGCAGTTATGCTACCCATCATTGGCTTTAAATTGCATCATGTAGCATTCATTTTCTAATTGTCAACCTTTCTTCATGAGCTCAATTGTTTTCGGAATTAAAAGAAGGCATTTTGTTGGGAATCTTGTAACTAAAATTTGCTGCATATCTCTTGAGGGAACTTTATGGACTGGGAAGTTTCAAGTGAATTTTCTGTATAGAAAAGTGAAAATTAGCATATATTTAGCTCCATGACAGTCACACTTGATATTTTATCAGCTACCTTAGGCTTGTATATCTTTGGTCTACAGGAACAAGTTAATGCCTTACACAAGGCTGTAGAAGAGTGTGATGAAGAGACTGTTCAACGCACTATCTACTTCCTACATCCAGATGGTCACAGCCTTGACTCTTGTCTTGCCGACAGCAGACGACCTGTTAGTAAGAATTTCGTCTTAACTATTATAACTATTGATGGTGCATTTGTCAAATTTAAAAAAAAAAAAAAACCTCTGCATTTTGAGACATTGATCTCTGGTAGCAGTACTGTTGTGTACAGATGGTTATCAACATGTAAAACGAACATACGTAAATTCATACTTACATAAGAAATTTCCAGCAGAAAATTTTGCAGAAAGTGGCATCACAAAACAATAGAAATATGTGTGAAGGTCAAGTCAGTGCTTCAGAAAGGTGGAGATCTTAGTAGTGACCACTTTTGTGATTGTCTTACAACTGGAAGATAATGATTAGGTACGAGTAACTTTGGTCAGCACAGCTTAATAGAAAGGACATCCTGCACAAAGTGAAATTTTAGATGAGAAGAAATATCCTTACATACAGAATTATCCATTTAGGTCTCACAAGAAAATAGTTTCTAAGCTATTATCTTCAAGACAGAGCATGGGAAATTGGGTAGAGAAATTTAAATCTTAGTGTCCTGGAAAAAAATAAAGCCATCTGACAGTGAACGAATGAATGATTGAATAATCTTTATTTTTAAAGGGTAAAGAATTGGGCATGCAGGCCCATCTTACATTTGACAAACTGTTTTGAGGTTCTTGTTCTTTCTGGTTTTGGGAATTGGTATGAAGTGATTATGTAGGCAGTGGTATTTTGTCTGTATTAGTGATTTGATTTTGACTTAAAAAGTAGTGTGTATCATTTCATCTTTTGTTCCAAGCCATACAGTCTTAATGATTGCACTTCTTCATCTTCCACTTCTCCTTCTTCTACATTCGAGGTTGTTGGTCACATCAGATCCTGATCCCTGTCAACATGGCAAACCCCACAGTCCTCTCCAGATCCTGATCCCTGTCAACATGGCAAACCCCTCAGTCCTCTCCAGATCCTGATAGGAGCCCTAAAGTTTTTACCCCAAGCTCGTGTCCTCTGGCCATGTCTCTCGTCTCAGGTCCGCATGGTTTGGGCACTCTTGAAGGATATGTTCTGGAGTCTGGACTCTACTGCCACATAGACATTCGCCTGTGTGAGACATATTGAGTCGATGTAGGTGGCTCAGTAGTCTGCAGTGGCAAGTCCATAGGTGAAAGAGAATGGTTTGCTGATGTCTCTGTAGTTGGTGCATGGCATCTGGTTTGTTGTAGCATTTCAGTTATTTCTTCCATTCAGATCTGCACTGGTTACAGATTATGGTTTTTGCCTCTTGGTAGTTACTGGATGATTGGTTCGATCTTAATTGCTGCCAGCTATTCCACAGTGGGATGGTACCCACTGTAGGGCCATGGTTGTTGACAGTGTAAGGTACTTCAGTTCTGTTGTGATTTCATGTATGTTTGGCTGTTTGTTGTTTTTATTGATTGTTTGTTGTTTTTAGTGATTCTAGAAGTGCCCTGAAGTCTGTGAAGGCTATTTTGTGTGGTTGTTGCTGGTTTTCTGTTTTAAGTATTTTAAGGGCTTCATGAAGGGCTGTTGTTTCTGACCTGTAGTTGGAGGAAATCTTTCCCATTGTCAGGGCCTTTTTGGTTTGTCTCCCATCTGTGAATCTTATGTAAAGAACACCACCTCCAGTTTTTACTGCTTTTTCTGCAGACCCATCTGTGTACACATGTGTCCATTCAGATGGATTATATTTGCTGTCAATCAGCTCCTGGGTCAGTGTCTTCATCTGAAATGTTGTTAGGTAGTCCTTTTTGTGTATGCCTGGTACCTCTGTGAGGACTGTTATCTTTTCACAGTGACTGTGCTCCTCCACAATTTGGAGTGGTTCAGTTTCTTCATGAGAGGTGGGAAGGAGGTCTTTATAGTGTTGTTGCAGTTGTGTTGTCAGATAGTTGAAGCTGGTTCTTTTCAGTCTTGTTTTTTGTGGACTTCTGAATTCTTTTGTTCACAGGGTGGGTTGTCAGGCGTATTAACTTTTGTTTGTGGATCATTAGTTTTTCTTTATGCCTGGCCTCAAGAGGTTGAATTTGTGTGTATTTCTCCATTTCTGTGATGGGAGTGCTCTTCATTCCTCCTGTGATCAACCACAGGTTTGTGTTTTGCATTTTTTGTTAATTGAGCAGTGTTTGTGTTGGAGGCTGTGGCCCAGGCTGTCATGCCATATTTATGGTGCCCACATATGCTTTTTTTTAATTGCTGTTGGCTCCCCAGGTTGTGCCTGCCAGCTTTTTGACCACAGATAGCTTTTTAATTGCTTTGTTTTCTGTGTCTAGCACAGCGGTTCTCAGACCCTTTTGCTGCACAGCCCACATTTAAAAGTGAAACATTTTTGCAGCCCACTAATAAAGCGTTTTATATTTGTAATGTCTAAATCTAATTTTATAAATTATATAATATTTTCTCTACATGTTTAACTGCATATTCATTGCTACACAAAAATTTTTCTCATTTACCTTAAAGATGGCTCTGTTTCCAGTTGGATAGCATGTTTATTCTGGCTGGAATTTGTGACAAACATACTTGAAGATAATCCTCCATGTTCATTCTTGAATGATATTTTGTTTTCATGGCAGTCAATGCAGAAAATGAAACTTTGCATAAATAAGTTGTTGAAAAAGGTAGAAGAACTTTCATCGCCAGGGCTAACAAAAACGGATATTCCAGCGAAACAAGGCACCAAAAGGAAGAGATATCCACAACGGGGTTGTTAAATTTGACTTGTAATTTGTGATCGCTAGACAGTTCTGCTAATTCTTCTTATGCATGACTGGTTAATTCAGAGAATGTGCACTGAAAAGGATTACGAATCCAGTCGTAAGCTTTAATGTCTTTGGGCGGGAAGTATTTATGAAAATATTCAGCAAGAGATGTCAGATGCCCTTTTATTACACCAGTGACCCCTTCCAGAATCTCACCATTAACTTCATTGCTGTCTATAAATTCACAGAATAAGTGAAACATGTCTTGTGATTTGTTTTTTGAGTCGCGTGCGCCAAAGTCTTAAAGACTGCAACTTTGTCGTACGTCTTGAGTATACTGGCATCTTTACCCTGCAGTATATGTTCAAATTGTTCAAAAAGCTAAAAATGTCAGCAAGGTATGCCAGCATGGCAAGCTACTCAATATCAGTGACCTTACCTGCCAGGTCAAGATTGTGTTCTGTCAAAAACTGCAACAATTCTAAATGAATCTCAAACGCCCTTGCAAGAACTTTTCAGCCAGTGCACAGCCAAGTGCAATAGGAGATGCTTGTGTTCTGCATCTGACTCAATACAAAGTTGAGCATATAATCGACTGTTCACTGTTCTAGTCTTTATGAAGTTTACAGTCTGAACACAGTCTTTGAGTACAGATCCCAGAGTTTCATTCAACTTCTTTGAAGTGAGTGCCTCATGATGGATCATGCAATTGGTGCCTACAATCTCGGGTGACACTTGCTTTATGCAAGTTACAACACCACTGTTGCAGCCAGCCATTGTGGCAGCACCATTGGTGCAAATACCGATGTAATTCGTCCACTGCAGTCCAAAAGTTGTGAAAAAATTGTTTAAAACACTAAATATTTCGTCAGCCGTCATTCTCGCTGGCAATGACTTGCAAAAAAAGAAATTCCTTTTCCATACTATTTTGCCAGTGACAGCAAGCATAAGCAAGCTGTGACTCACTGGCGATGTTATTTGACTCATCTAACTGAGTAGCTAGCGGGGTAGGGGTATCTCCTATCAAAGGAGAAGTAAGACGCCTCCTTACCTCCGTCAGTCTACGGGACATCCTTGGGTAAGGTGGAGTACCCTTATAGCCCCCCAATCAGGGTGACGTGAAGCCATGGGAGCAGGTGGTGGATGGAATGAGAGAGCAGCTGACAGATAATGTTGGTTATGGTCACCATTCTATGATGGTAGGCAGATGATCTCAATGTAGGGACAATAGCTACAATCAATGACTAGTACAGTCACTGCCAGGAAGGAAAGCAATGGTAAACTGTCTTCTGGAAATATACCAAGAAACCCAAACAGCAATCATGGAAAGTCAAATAGGAAAAAGATCTGGTGGTGAAGATAGATCTAATTTTAACACTGGGGAAGAGTGTGAAGCAGAGGTCAGTACTAGTAATTGTGATGATGGACAAAATCCTGACGGTGTTACCAAGGAAAACCCGTGCATCAAACTAAAACGAAAAATAAGAGTAGGAACATGGAGTGTAAGAAGTATGTATGAGGGAAAATATCAAGTAATAAGTGATGAGATGAAAAGAACAGGGATACACATTTTGGGAATCTGCGAACATCGATGGAAAGGATCAGGACACTTTAAGAGCGAGAATGATAATTTCTTTATATACTCTGATGAAGAAGTAGTAGGAAAGAATGGAGTGGCTTTTTATTTGGACAAATCAACATCAAAAGCATTACTAGGCTACACTCCAGTAAGTGATAGAATCCTAACAATCAGACTTAAGGGCATTCCTAGAAATGTAACAATCATCCAGATATATGCACCTACATCAGCAGCAGAAGAAGAGGAAGTAGAAAACTTTTATAATACACTGCAAACGACAATAGACCAGGTACGGAAAAATGATATTGTATTAATAATGGGTGATGACAGAGGAAATTCTAGAAAGATTAAAGGAATATTGCAAAGGAATGTATGAAATAACAGACTGTGGAAGCAGAAATCAACAATGTGAATTATTATTGGAGGAGAAAGAACCCGAACCGACAATAGAAGAAGTTTTATAGGCAATAAAGAATATGAAAAATGGTAAATCACCAGGATGTGATGAGATAACAGCTGAATTTATTAAAGCAAGAGGAAAGGAGTGTGCAACAATCTATCATGCACTATGTAAAAAGATATGGCATTCAGGTATTTGGCCAAAAGAATGGAAAAGAACTGTATTCATACCACTGCCAAAAAAGGGTAACCTGAAATTATGCACAAACTACAGAACTGTTGCCCTGATTAGTCATCCCAGTAAAATTCTGTTAAAAGTCATAATGGGTAGACTTTGAAAAAAAATAGAAGAAGTCAATGTGGTCCAAGCTGGTTTCAGGCAAGGAAGAGGATCAAGAGATCATATATTCAATCTAAGATTAATAATAGAGAAATGCAGAGAGTTTAATATGAATCTATATTTATCCTTTTTAGACTACTAAAAGGCATTTGATTGTGTACAACACCAGAAACTTTGGGAAATAATGGAAAAAATGGGATTTCCAACACATTTGATACAATTAACATCACTGCTGTATCTAGACCAACAAGCAGCAGTAAGAATAAATGGTGAAACAACAACTTGGTTTGACATAAAACAAGGGGTCCGTCAGGGGTGCATATTGTCACCCTACTTATTTAACTTGTATACTGAAAATATAATGAGGAATGTTAGAGAAGATGTAGACAAAGAATATTATGATGCCATAACAATTGGAGGTTATGAAATACCAGAGATTAGATATACTGATGACACAGTGTTACTGTCCACAACAAAAAAAGGAATTGAAAAACTAATTATGTCAGTCCGTAAGAGCAGCGAAGAGCAGAACCTCTATCTTAATGCAACGAAAACTAAATTGATTATAACTGACAAAACAAACAAGGCAGCTGAAATATATATCAATGAGGAAAAACTGGAAGAAGTGTAGAGTTTTGAATATCTTGGATCACTGCTAACTAATAATGGAGATACAATGAGGGATATTAAAAGGAGGACATCTATCACTCTTCAGAAAGTAAAACAAAGAATCTGTGGAGAGGAGCAGACAGAACCACAAAAATAAGATTTTTAAGGGCATGCATCTTTCCCATTGCAACATATGCCTGTGAGACCTGGACGCTTAACAAAACAGCTGAGAAACACATAAATGCCTTTGAATGTAAATGCTACAGAAGAGTTCTACAGATATCGTTTACACAAAAAAGAACAAATATATCTATACTACAAGAGCTTAATATTGAAGAAGGCTGGCTAGTAAAGAGGATTAAAGAGAGAAAACTTAAATATTTTGGACACATTAAACGTCATGATAATTTAGAGAAGACCATATTGGAAGGATACATAATGGGAAAAAGAAAAAGAGGAAGACCAAAACGAAGATGGCTGCAAGAAATCGTTGACGATCTGCAAATGGATGCATCAGCAGCAGGCCATCTTGCTCACAACCGAGAGGCCTACAGGAGTGCTGTTTGGGATGCCAAAGTTCCACAAGGGACATGCAAATGAATGAATGAATGAATGAACTGAGTAGCAAACTTAGTAGATTGTAATTATTCAATTAGCTGCACGACAGTGTCCTCTGACATTTCAGATATTCTTCTGCGGACTGTATTGTTTGAGATGGGAATGCTTTTCAGTTTTGTAGCATATTCTGAGCTGAACAACACATTACAAATTGTCAACAGCTGCTGGCATGATAAGATATTCTCCAATCATGTGCAGTTTCTTTGATTTTGTGATTCTCTGGGCAGTCAGGTACAGTGCTTTAAGAGCTTTTGTCATTGAGAGTGGCTTTTGTTTTTAACACTGTCTTCTGTTTACTATATTTTTCCTTGGCTTTACGTTCAAAAAATTCTTTGGTTTTATTCTGTAGATCTGCACGTCTTGTAGTTAGTTGATAATTCAATTTCGTCGGCTTCATTGCCTCATTAGAGAGGATTTGCAAACAAATAACACACTGTGGCAGATTTTGGTCATGTTGATGGAACAAAGCTGTGCTTAATATACTCCACATCATATTTTTGAGCGTATTTAGTTTTCTTACAAGTATCAACATTAATGTCATCTTGATCACAGTGACTATCGATGCCACTACTGTCAATTTGTTTGCGTGAAGTTGAAGGCTTACATTTCACAAATTGATCCATTTTAGTTCCCAAGGTATTAAAGTTTAAACAATAAAAAAGGCTATCTGAAAAGTCTCCACAATCACTACGTGGGTAACTGGAATCCATTGATTAATCCAATACAAATTACACACAGCACCAAGACCGAACAGTGGCTCTCAATCCAACAAAATATGATTTTTAAACTAAAACACAATTGCAGAGAATTATATTTCACTTCTGCTGTCTCGCAGAATCTACGCCAGCTGTTCTCCAGAATTACATTGTAAAACTGCGCGTTTCAGCAACATGGTCAGAAAGATGCCG
Organism: Achatina immaculata; assembly: GCA_009760885.1. Lineage (NCBI taxonomy): Eukaryota > Metazoa > Mollusca > Gastropoda > Stylommatophora > Achatinidae > Lissachatina > Lissachatina immaculata. Next base: position 8,755,626 of record CM019716.1, read on the forward strand.
ATGTCGCATTTCAAAAGCGATACCATCTTTTTATGTACATCACATTTATGTTTGATAGTGAAAGAAACACTGTCTGGACAATCCTTTCTCCAATAGCTGCACTGCTGACATACTAATAAAGCAGCCTACAGTTCTGTGGCTTGCATCCGTGCAGTCTTCCCCTAGGGCCTATACATTGCGTGAAAAATGTGGAATCATTTTTTATTTTATCTACTTTTTTCTCTCTCTCTCTTTTTTTTTTTTTTTGCTGCTTTGAGACTTCAGCATGGTCCACAGTACTCCCTGTCATTGCCCACCTTTGGGCTGTGACCCACCTTTGGGCCACAGCCCATGAATTGAGAACCACTGATCTAGCAGGTGTGGCTTCCAGGTTAGCCTCTTGTCCAGTTTCACCCTGAGGTATGTCAGCTGTTGTGTCTGCATAAGCTCTCTTCCTTATATTTCTAGTTTAAAGGTTTCTGTCTTGTTGGACAATGAAAAGCAGGTGGCTGTGAACTGTGGGGTTTATCATCACTCCCCATTATGTGGCCAAGTCTCCTGTGGTATTTAGTGCTTCCTGTATTCTATGGGTTGCTTGTGATATTTTTTTCTGCAGCATAATGAAGTCATCTGTGTGCAAGGCATATGATATGCTGTTGGGCAGTTTGTCTGTGATGTAATTTATATATACACTATATCAGGAACAGAGTGGGAGAAATAACTCCTCCCTGAGGAACGTCTTGGCTCAGGGTGACTTTGTGGCTTAGTTTTCCATTCATTTTGACCCTGGCTGTTCTATATCTCAAGAAATCTTGTATCCACCAAAACATTGTTCCTTCAGCCTTGTTGAGTAGTTTCAGGAGGAGACCTTTTTTTCCATACTTTGTCAAGTACTCGTGTTAGGTCTACAAAGGTGGCCAGAACTTTTTTCTTCTCCTGGAAAGAGTTTTCTATTTCTTGGGTTAGGTAGGTGAGCTGGTCTTCTGTGCTGTGATGTTTCCTGTATGCTGACTGTGCATTGTGTTTATCATGTGATTTTTTACTAGGTGTTATATCAGTTTAGTGTTGACCATCCTTTCCATCACTTTGCCCATGCAGCTTAGGAGGCTGACAGGTCTGTAGCTGGATTTGTTGTGTTTGTTTTTTCCTTTTTTCCTGATGGGAGTGATGGTTGCCCCTCTCTATCTGTTGGAAATTTTCTGAAGCTCCAGGACTGGTTGTAGATGTGAAGTAAGGCTGGTTGTGTTGCTGGTCCAAGGTTCTTTCTCATTTCATTTATTATTCTGTCTTTTCCTGGTGATTTCTTGTCTTTTAGTTTTTGTGTAGCCGTACTGAGTTCTTCCATGGTGAATGTTGCAATCATGTATGGGTCTGGATTTTGCCGTTTAATCCTTTATTTGAGTTCTGGTTTTACTTCCTGTATGTGTCTTTTGGGGATTGTTGTGATGCTTTCATCTCTGTAGTGATCTACCAGGATGTTTGCTGCCATTTTCCCAGCATGATATTTTCCATCTTTTTCTATGACTGTGTTTGGCTGGCTTGGTGATTTGTCTTTGTTTATGGATCTGATCGGGCTCCACAATTTGTTAGTGCTTTTGTCCAGGCTCTAAGAGTTAGTTTTTTCATTCCATGCTCTTTGACATTCAGCTGTCTTCCTATTGTTAAAGGCTTCTTTAGTGTTACTGTGTGTTTTACTATAACTGTCTTCAGTTTCAACTTTAAATTTACCTTTTACAAATGCTACTTGGATTACTTTGTTCATGAAGAGTGCAGTTTTGAATCTCCTGTTCATAAGAATCTATTTAGTTTCAGGTCTGGAGTTTTTCAGGTGTCTGGTTCAAAATCCTCATTAGTTTTCTATCTTAGTGGTTTGTGTGCTCATCTTTCATGTGGAGGTCTATGGTTCAAATCCTACTGGAGGCATCCTAGCAACCAGCTTTATAAATGGGTACTAGGCTACTTTTGGAGCTGAGAAAAGAAAGATAGCCAACCACATCACTCTCATGTATACCATAAGGTAAAAGAAAATATGGACACTAACATCATAATAATCTCCAGTGTGCCTCTATGTCAGGACTTACATCTTACATCCTTCCTGTGCCGTTAAACATCACATAGGGCTTTCATTGTAGTTCACCAAGTTTTGCTGTGTCATGACTGGACTACATTATTTTTCGACTCATGAGTGAAATTATTCACAATGAAGATGCTAAAGTTACAGTCAGGCAACATATTTCTTACTTGTGTTGGAGAGTACCCCCCATTTAGAGAAACAGTTGACTGAAAATCTTATTTGTGTTGGAGTATTGGAGAGTACTCCCCCCCCCCCATTTAGAGAAACAGTTGACTGAAAATCTTATTTGTGTTGGAGTATTGGAGAGTACCCCACCATTTAGAGAAACAGTGGACTGAAAATCTTATTTGTGTTGGAGTATTGGAGAGTACCCCACCATTTAGAGAAACAGTGGACTGAAAATCTTATTTGTGTTGGAGTATTGGAGAGTACCCCACCATTTAGAGAAACAATGGACTGAAAATCTTATTTGTGTTGGAGTATTGGAGAGTATTCCCCCCCCCCTCCCCCAGTTTAAAGAACAATGGACCAAAAATCTTATTTGAGTTGGAGTATTGAGGAGTATTCCCCCCCCCCTCTAATTTAGAGAAACAGTGGACTGAAAATCTTATTTGTGTTGGAGTATTGGAGAGTATTCCCCCCCCTCCCCCAGTTTAAAGAAACAATGGACCAAAAATCTTATTTGAGTTGGAGTATTGAGGAGTATTCCCCCCCCCCCTTTAAATTTAGAGAAACAATGGACTGAAAATCTTATTTGTGTTGGAGTATTGGAGAGTATTCCCCCCCTCCCCCAGTTTAAAGAAACAATGGACCAAAAATCTTATTTGAGTTGGAGTATTGAGGAGTATTCCCCCCCCCCTCTAATTTAGAAAAACAATGGACTGAAAATCTTATTTGTGTTGGAGTATTGAGGAGTATTCCCCCCCCCCCCAATTCAGAGAAACAGTGGACTGAAAATCCTTTTGTTGAATCTACCAGCACCTACAAAGTGAAAGAGCTAGTAGAGTTTTCAATAGATTCTACTTTTTAAAAATTTAGAGGGGAAAAAAATTACAAACTTTTTGTATGAAATTATCCATGGAATACCCAAAAATAAGCAATAAAGCCATTTTGCAACATATCTTTGTGGGCAAACATTTTCACTGCACACATTTTACATCTTTCCCGTGCTGCTAAACATCACGTAGGGCCTGCATGGTAGTTCGCCATGATTTCCTGTCTTCGGCGAGTTTTTCAATCTCATCAGGGGATATTATGCCCACTGATCTGGCCTCTCTTAACAATGTCCTCTTTAGAGTTTAACATAGTCAACCTCTTTTTCTTCGGCCTGTTGTGTTCTATTTGATAGCTTGTTTGGGTATTCTCTGATTGTTTCTTCTCATCACATGACCAACATATGTCCATCTTCTTTTTCTGATCACCCATGAGACAGGTTGTTGTTTGCTCATCTGTCTTATCTCTGCATTGTTCTTGAATTCGTTCCACTTTATACTGAGCATTTTCCTTAGGCATTCGTTTTCAAAAGAGTCTAATTTCTTGTCTATTTCTTTAGTTGTTTTCCAGCTTTCACATGCATAAATGAGGGTGGATATTACATTTTAATTGGATAATCTAAACTTGGTTTATATGCTTATAACTTTTGAATTCCATATGTTCTCAAGATTCTTGAAGGTCAGTGCTGCTTTTGCAATTCTAATTGTAACTTTCTTTCTGGTGATATACAAAATGGCTTTATTTCTTCAACAGCTGTTCCTTCCATGTATATTTTTCCTTCATGGTTAATAAGAAGTTTCATTATTTTTGTTTTATCCTTGTTAATTTCAAGTCCTATTTTACTAGCCATTGAAGACAGGGTATCTGTTTTTACCTGCATTAATTTCACATGTCAGTGATAAGAGTTATGTCATCTGCAAAATCAATATCTTCCAGTTGGGTCTGATGTACCCAGTCAATGCCCATTTTATCTGTGCAGTATTTTTTCATTATGAAGTCTATGGCAATTCCAAAAAGCAAGGGAGATAATATACATCTTTGTTTCACACCTGTTTCAATCTGGAACCATTCACTCATTCCTTCTTCTGTGTTGACTGTACAGACATATCCATTGTAGAGGTCACTAATGATGTTGGCAATCTTAGGTGATTTTCCTTATACTGTACTCTTAAAATTCTCCACAATGAATCTCTGTGTATGCTATCAAACGCCTTTTAAAGTCTATGAAGTTCGGGATTAATGGTCTTTGCTTTTCAGTATATTCTTCAAGTATTATTCTTAGAGTAAAGATCTGGTTGAGACAGCTTCTCTCTTTTTGAAATCCTGCTTATTCTTCTGTCATTGCAGTATCCACAATATCTTGAGTTCTATTCAGAATAACTTTGCAAAATACTTTTGACACAACTGATAGTAAAGTTACTCCTCTCCAATTATTGCAATCGCTAAGGTTGCCTTTTTGGTATTTTAACAATGATTCCTTTTTTCCATTTAAAAGGGACTTTTTCTTCTTTCTAAACTTTATTGAACATTCTCTGTAGTTGTTTCATGTTGTCAGTGTTAATAGCTTTATAACATTTTGACTGTTATTTCATCTTCTCCTGCAGCTTTGTTGTTAGCCATTAAATTCACTGCTGTTTCAATCCCATGCAATGTAATTTCATCTAGGTTTTCATTTAGTTGTGGGGTTGGTAAGTTAGTTTCAAGGTTTATCAATTCTTTTGGCTGTAGTCGATTAAATATTCTTGGAAGTGTTTGGCCCATCTTCGTTTTTTCTATCTTTACTTGATGTTAATAGTGTGGCAGTTTTGCTAAGGATTGGTCTTTCTTTGAATGCAATAGTTAATGTAGCACACAGCTGTAGAGACTAAATTTAAAAGCAAGATAAATATCATCATCATCATTGCCTTTCACTCCCTTGAGAGCATAGGCCATAGATAAAGGCTCTCCAGTCATCGCTGTTCTTGGAATTATTCTCTGCTTCCTTCCATGTGTATCCCTTGTCTCTGAGCACTGTCATAATTTCTCTTATCCAAATAAGTCTAGGTCTTACTTATTTTCTGTGTCCTTGAGGATTTCATGTCAGTGCCTGTCTTGCTATGCTGGTGTCAGGATAAATATAGTACATAAAAATGTATAAACTAGGAAAAAAATTAGGAATAGTTTTATTACTTAACGAGCACACAGTTGTGATGTTTCAGTGTGAATCTTAATCATACAAAAACACACAGGATGAAAAACAGAGAGAGAAGGTAAAATATAAATACACATGGATGCTATGTAAAAAACAGGAATAGAAAAACAGAATAAAATCAGATGAATGAAGCACTTAGCTGTGACTTGTAAACTGTCTGAGTACAAAGTCATTTCTAAATTTCACTTTATGTTGAAGTGCTTCCATGCATGTCCTCTTGTCATATCTGCTACCATGCAGTAATCATATCAGTGAGGTATAAAACAAATGGAAAACCTTGCATATTCTGGCTGTACCTTTACAAGATGTCCTTTATTCAGATTTTTTTTAATTGGCCATCCTTTTTACTAATGCTCATTTATAGTGTGGGGAAAAAAGATGTTTTAAACTTACTTAATGTAGTCTGAGATAGCCATGGCTGAGCTAAAGGACTCCATAGAGCACATTTTGAAAAACTCTGGACTAAAACCTTATAGTTCAGCTAGTAGCACTCTGATTATAGTTCAGCTAGTAGCACTCTGATTATAGTTCAGCTAGTAGCGCTCTGATTATAGTTCAGCTAGTAGCACTCTGATTATAGTTCAGCTAGTAGCACTCTGATTATAGTTCAGCTAGTAGCACTCTGATTATAGTTCAGCTAGTAGCACTCTGATTTTTGCCCAGTGTGCTTTAACAATGTTTGAAATGTTCTTATCTACGGCCACTGCTACACCTCTTTGCCTAGATTCTTTGCCTGAATAGAAAATCTTGTAATACTTTTGCTTCTGAACTTGTACTTCTGGACTATGACAGACCTAGTATTCTGATGTCTAATCTGTATATTTATTTACACCTAGTATTCTGATGTCTGATCTGTGTATTTATTTAGACCTAGTATTATGATGAAGCCACTGACAACAATTATTGAGGAAAGACGCTGGTGATGGTTGGGACATGTGCTCCGAATGACTGACAACTCACTACCAAAAATAGCACTAAGATGGACACCACAGGGGAACAGAAGTAAGGGTAGACCAAAAGAGACATGGAGAAGAACAACAGAAAGGATGTTGAGCAATAGAGGGCTCACCTGGGCAAGAGCAGAAAAAAAAAAGACGAAGGACAGGCATTTGTGGAAAACCCTTGCGGAAGCCCCATGTGTCTTAAGGTTCAGAGAGAGAGAGAGAGTATTCTGATGTCTAATCTGTGTATTTATTTAGATCTAGTATTCTGATGTCTGATCTGTGTATTTATTTAGACATAGTATTCTGATGTCTGATCTGTGTATTTATTTAGACCTAGTATTCTGATGTCTAATCTGTGTATTTATTTAGACCTAGTATTCTGATGTCTGATCAGCGTATTTATTTAGACCTAGTATTCTGATGTCTGATCTGTGTATTTATTTAGACCTAGTATTCTGATGTCTAATCTGTGTATTTATTTAGACCTAGTATTCTGATGTCTAATCTGTGTATTTATTTAGATCTAGTATTCTGATGTCTAATCTGTGTATTTATTTAGACCTAGTATTCTGATGTCTAATCTGTGTATTTATTTAGATCTAGTATTCTGATGTCTAATCTGTGTATTTATTTAGACCTAGTATTCTGATGTCTAATCTGTGTATTTATTTAGACCTAGTATTCTGATGTCTGATCTGTGTATTTATTTAGACATAGTATTCTGATGTCTGATCTGTGTATTTATTTAGACCTAGTATTCTGATGTCTGATCTGTGTATTTATTTAGACCTAGTATTCTGATGTCTGATCTGTGTATTTATTTAGACCTAGTTTTCTGATGTCTAATCTGTGTATTTATTTAGACCTAGTATTCTGATGTCTGATCTGTGTATTTATTTAGACCTAGTATTCTGATGTCTGATCTGTGTATTTATTTTACAATCTGCTTTCTCCTCAGTGTACAGGTGCTCCATGTGTGTAAATTTACAACATTGTTCCTTAAACATACAGCATCTTGATTCAGGTTTGGTGTCATCTTGTGTGCCAAATGACTCCAGGTGGGGAGACAGCTATTTTGGACCACCTCTTGATTCCATCATTTATGACCTGACGTGATTTGACTAGCGAAAATAAGCACAGTGGTGGTTACCGTTTACATTAGTCCTTAACTAAAGAGACAAACCTGCAATATGTGTGAGTGGGTGGGAGGGGGAATGGGAATTGGGATGATGCATGTTTTGGTCTGCTTTTAATATATTAAATATTCAAATTCTGTTTCCGTAGGGCAGTCCATCATCCACACTTAGTGAATGCACATGATAGAACAGGCATCTCTCAGCAGGGGAATATCATGACCTCCAGTATGGAAATATTCAAATTTCTTATATTTACTATTGCTTCTGATATCTCTTATTATGTACTCTACATAGATATTGAGCGAAAACAGAAAATCGTAGTAGCAACAAAATCTCAGATATTGTCACGTGAAGTTAACTGGCATTGTCTTGTTTTTCATTCACAAAGGGATATGGCCAACCACTTCTTCATAAAGCTGTACTCAGAGGAAGTGTGAGTGTGGCTCAGCTCTTGGCACAAACACTTGTCTATCAACAGAAACAAAGCTTGGATTCTGTAAGAGACCAGGTAACCATTTTATTTTATTGTCGTTAACTTCTCTATTAGTCCTCATGATCCTGCTTACATTTATGCTGTAGATCTTCTTATCCTATCACAAGTTTTCATTCCATACTTTTTTTCCTTTCCCAGTCTCTTTGTACTTCTTTTCTTCCATTGGGTGTTATCTTCTTCTTCTTCTTCTTTGTTCACATATTGGGTGCTATAACAACTACCGTCTGAGTGTTGGAGAAACAATTACTAGTGTGTCATTTGGTGTGTATATGTTTATGAAAAGAGTAGAACAAACACAAGAATCAGGTTAAGTATGAGTACTGAAAATCTCATTTTATTCTCACCAGCAGAGATAGGTAATTAAAGTAATTTTCTTTTCAGTATATAAGTTATTTCAGTATTTCTCTTTAATTTTGTTACAGACTTACTGTATAATTTGGAAATTTTGATAAGAATCTTGAGGTAATAAATTATGGTTGTGTGGACATAACTGTAAAGTATTTTGGATGCTTTCTCACTTGGAGAGTGTAATAGAAATGTGAAATGAAGTTTTGCAATATTTCTTTTTCTTCCAGTTCTTCCGTACAGCTCTACACTATGCCTATGCTTTAGAGGATGGCAAAGACTTAGTCAATCTTTTGCTAGATTATGGAGCATCTGAGTTCACCATGGATAAGGTTAGCAGAAAACTTAAGTATGAAAAAACTGGCTTTGGCTATTCTGCTATCTTTTCTTCAGTTGAATGACTGTAACAAAATCTAGAAGTTGTATAGCCATATGATACTCTAAGGGCACCAGACTATAACAGTCTCTGTACTATTTATCTATGAGTCTCTCAGTTCACAGTACTTTTATCTATTAGACCAGTAAATGTAATATCTAACATCAACACTGAGAAAACATTTACATAGACCAGTGTTTCTCAACCATGGCCCCCTTCTGACTTTGCTTTTATTCTGTGGGGACCCCTCCACATCCTCCCCATTCCATAACTCATGAAAAAAAGTTGCCACTGCAATAATCTGACTTCTGTTTGTACTGTGCTTATTAGTGTAGCTTACAGCACTCGGTTATATACATAATCTGACTATATGTTTCTGTTTGTACTGTGTTTATTAATATAGCTTACAGCACTCGGCTATATACATAATCTGACTATATGTTTCTGTTTGTACTGTGTTTATTAATATAGCTTACAGCACTCGGCTTTATACATAATCTGACTATATGTTTCTGTTTGTACTGTGTTTATTAATATAGCTTACAGCACTCGGTTATATACATAATCTGACTATATGTTTCTGTTTGTACTGTGCTTATTAATGTAGCTTACAGCACTCGGTTATATACATAATCTGACTATATGTTTCTGTTTGTACTGCATTGATTAGTGTAGCTTACAGCACACAGTTACATACATAATCTGACTATGTTTCTGTTTGTACTGCATTGATTAGTGTAGCTTACAGCACTCAGTTATATACATAAACTGACTATATATTTCTGTTTGTACTGTGCTTATTAATGTAGCTTACAGCACACAGTTACATACATAATCTGACTATATGTTTCTGTATGTACTGCATTTATTAATGCAGCATACAGTTACATACATAAACTGACTATATGTTTCTGTTTGTACTGTGTTTATTAACTCTTTGTATACTGGGGGTTTTTCCCTCAAAATACCAAGGGAGGTAAATTTCACAATGTGGAATGGGATGGTTGTCACATTTAAAAGAATGACAAAGGCATAATCTGATTTCTAGTATGATATATTATACATTAGTTTAAACAAGAAAAAATGTATTTTGTTTTTCTAATAAAACTGTTAGTATGTTTTAAGAATACAACAGAAAAAAAGAGCTAAGAACTGAGAAGAAAGAATGGAAAACGAAGAAATTGGAACAATGTTTTTTTTCAATTACCCATCAAGTTAATTCACTGTAGTTAGTCCAATATTTCTGAAATAAATCAAAATGTACAAAAACACTTTTTCTTCACACATCCTTCAAAATTTACATGAAAACATACACTAATTATGCATTTACAGTAAACTAAAAAAAACCAAGTAGGTAGGTAATATTTACATGAAAACAAGTGGCCAGGTGGCAACTAATATTTACCAGAAAACAGGGCATTGTGTTTTTTTTTTAATTTCAAGAATTCTATAACATTTAATTTTTAAAATTACACGATCACCTTCATTACTTACTGTGATATTACAGCTAGTACTAGCAAAAAGCTGAGAAGTAGTATCTTCTTCTTCTTCGTACGCATTGTCTGTCTATATCTGCAGTCCTGTCTCTTGGATAAATTTCACTGGTTTTTTTCTTCTTCTTCTTCTTCGTTCGCATTGTCTGTCTATACCTGCAGTCCTGTCTCTTGGATATTTGTTATCTAGCACACTAAGTGTGGCTGTTGATCTTACAAGGCTGCTTTGCATCTCACCATTCTGCACACCTTTCACTTCAGTCTGAATAATTATTTGTGTATAATTTGCTTCTTTCCATGGTGTATGCTCTGGTACAGATGATAATGGAGCGACTACAGTTGGAAAGTCAGGTATCAGCTTACGCATACACTTGACCTGGTGAATGAAGCTGCTTCTTTTAAGCCATCTTAATGCCAAGTTATTGAATCTCTCCTTCAGGGGATGGCTTACAGAGCTAAGGAATTTCTCTCACATGGTCATGACCTTTGTGTCTCTATGTTCCTTTAGCGCTTGAACACCAACTATTTTCTGCATTTCTGCTATTGGTGTGGACCTCATGGCACCTGTGATAATCCGTAGTGACTGATTTTGAACCTTGTCTAGATTATGCAGCATAGTGTTTGATGCTATGCACCAAGATGTTGAGCCATATTCTAAATGCAGTAGAATACTTTGCTGATATATCTCTTGAGGATTCTATCACTAGCTCCCCATGTGGTTCCACTTAATTTTCTTAATATGGCTAGTTTTCTTCTGGCTTTTGCTTCTGCACTGTTCAAGTGTTGCTTCCAAGTCAGTTTTGAGTCAAGAGTCACTCCTAAGTAAGTGGGTTGGTTGTCCATCCTTGTGGATATTTCATTTACAAAGATCTTACCTGCTTTCTGTTTAGATGAGAGAGTGAACAGAGTGGTACTTGATTTCTCTGTGTTGATACTTACACACCATTTGTTTGTCCATGATGTCAAGATGTCTGCTATTCTTTGGAGTCTCTGTGTAGCAACTGTTGCATATTCATCTGTACACCACATGACCAGATCATCTGCATACAGTGCCGCTTTGATTCCATAGGGAAGTTCCTTGACCAGGTCATTAATGAATACAAGGAATAGTGTAGGCGAAAGGACTCCTCCTTGTGGTACACCGTGTCGCAGAAGTACTTTCTGGCTTTTGTGTCCATCCATTACTACTCTAGCTCTTCTGTTGTGTAAATAAGACTTTATCCAGTTGTACAGTCTTCTATTCACATTGCAGTTTCTTAGTTTCCACAGCAGACCTTTTTTCCATACTTTATCAAAGGCTTTCAATAGGTCTATCCACGCTGCTAGTACAAGGTTTTTCTCTTGGAATGCATCCTCAGTCTCTTGAGAGAGACAGGTCACTTGATCTTCCGTACTGTAGTACTGCCTAAATCCTGCTTGTTGTGGAACGAGAAGGTTTTCACTTTCTAGGTACCATTTTAGCCTCAGGTCAATGATGCGTTCCATCGTTTTGCATAGGCAACTAGTGAGACTGATTGGCCTGTAGCTGGAGGCAGTATCACTGTTTTTCCCTGGCTTTAGCAATGGTACCATGCTTGCTTCCTTCCAGATTTGAGGTAACTTACCTGTGCTCCAGCACATATTGAAAATATCCAACAGCTTTCCCATTGCTGCCATTCCCAGGTTCTTGATCATTTCATTGGACACTCCATCTGGTCCTGGTGATTTCCTTGGTTTCAGTTTACTGACTGCTAGGTCTAATTCGCTGCGTGTGATTGGTGCATCCATGACCTCCACTTTTCTGACTTGTTCTTCTTCTTTCTGTGGGTCAATGCGCACTGCACGCTCTTTCCCTGGATGGATATCAATGTTGCAGTCCTGTGCAAACTTGCGAGCAAAGTGATCTGCTACCTGCTTACCTGTAAGAGTTTTCCCATCCTCTATTAGTGTAATCTTTGTACTTCTTCCAGTACTCTCATCATTTAACTGTTTGATTAGTTTCCAGTTTCCTTCCATCCTTTTCAAAGTTTAGGGACTCTGTTTTCTCTCTCCAACTTTCCCGTCTGGCTTGCAGCTTGGCTGTCTGAAATTTGTCCTTAGAATGTTGGTAATTATTGTGGTATTCTTGGCATGGTCTATTTTCTGCTTGCTTTCGAGCTGCTTCCACATCATCATGGAGTTTTCCCAGCTCACTAGGCCAGTATGGTTTATAGTCCCTGCGAGCTCCTCTGGGAATGGTTTCACGGGCGGTCTGAAGGATACAAGCATTGAATTCCTTCACTATGCTGTTAATATCCTTACCTTCTATGGACAGCTGTCTCACCAGGATACCTGTACGATGTCTGTACATTGTCCAGTTTGCTTTTTTATAGTTCCATCTGGGGAGAGGGCTACTGGTGTTAAGGAGTTCATTTTCTATTGTCAGGAAGACTGGTCGATGGTCGCTACCTCCAAGTTGTTTTCCAACTTCACGTGTAATGTTCCACTTCAGATCTGGAGAGTGGAATGCCAGATCTGGTGTTGATTTTGTATGCCAAGCCCTTGAGCAAAATGTTGGGGGATCCATTGGCTGGTTGATCAGGAGAAGTCCATTATCATCCTGCCAGCTCTCAACTTCCTCTCCTCTCTTGTCTATGTGGTCATAGCCCCAGCTCTGGGAATGGCTGTTAAAATCGCCACAGACCATCAGTCTCTCTTTGTGTGGGATTGTTTCTAAAGCAAGTGGGCAGTCATTAGGACAGTAATAGTTAAGGAGGTGGAAATCTGTATTACTACTTTTTAGATGGATCATCTGATATTCGGCTCCTTCCATGTACACTCCCACCTGACATGCGCTGATGTTATTCTTAACAAGTGTGAGTACTCCTCCTTTTCTTCTGTCTTGTCGGTATGATCTAAAACACTGGTATCCTCTGATTTTAAAGGTGGCATCTTTGGTTAGATGTGTCTCCTGTATGCAGCATATACTTACCTGGTCTGCAAAAAGTATGTTCTCTAGTTCCACCTTTTTGCTAAAGCCATCTCTAACACTGCTGACACCCTCAGCATTCCACTGCATTATTTTAAGTTCTTGCTTTTTGGCTGTTTTCTTCCGTTGTATTTTTTGGCCAGTAGCTCTACTCTCATGTCTCCTGACTCCACAAGACGAACTGAGAGGACCTCCAGTAGCATTTGGTGGACCCTTTCGAGGCAGGGGGCCCGGCACTGCACCTGCCTGGTTAGTCTTCACAGGACGAGCACCATGTTTGAATACTGCAGATAGAGACATTTTATTAGCGATAATGCATGTTACCCTGATTTTTGCGATGCACCTTTTGGCTGGGTAACTCCAACTTCAGCACCTTTCCTTGCTAGGGCAGACTGTGGTCTTGCTCGAACTGCCATGAAGACAGTGTAGCTGGCCTGGCCAAAACTTTGTTTTCCAGCCTCTGGTGGTTGTATGTAAGTCCCTTCTCCATGTCAGATGGTTTGGAGACAGTTCCACAAAGACACTCTGACTTTGAGATGAGGAATCTGATGAGTGCTTCAACGATATCCATTCCCCGCCACCTATAGTCTGCTGGCTCTGTTTTGTTTACATCATTCTGATAGCCATTGTTGTAAAGACCTATAGGCTTGTCACGTTCTGGATTCATTGGTTTCACACCAGACTTTCCTCATTCCCGCCAGAGATCTCCATGTCCCCATCCGTCCACCAACCTGACATTACATTTTACAAAAATAACAATTACAATTAGTGTTGATTGCTACAAGTTTCTGGGCTACAGAAGTAAGTCAGAGTTTTTAAGCAAACAGATCTATGTTCCCTGTCTCACAAACACTATGTTAAGATAAGTGTGCTCTTAACACAGTTGTTCCCAGGGGAAGACGTAGTATCTGTCTTCTGGCACATTTTGCTGCTGGACCAAAAAAAAAAAAAACATCCTCATCATTTGAATCAGCACCATGTGGATCAGAAAATTCAAAATCTCTACTACTGCATTCTCTTCACCGCAGTCTAGATGTTTTTGAATTAAATTTTGAGCTTGTAATGCAGAAATACTCTGCTCTGGACGAAATAAACTACCACTGGAAGCCATATTTGTTGATAAACAAAAACCTAGCGACGATAAATGTCGATGATAAACTCATTAAATTAACACACAACCGCTCTGAATTCAAATGAAACACGCGCCTCATGTCGACAAATGGATTCCTGAAGGAAGTCCAACTGCTGGTTTTAAGTATACTTTGATTATCTTCAAAATTAGAGAGCTACAAACTATCATCGCACTGAGTGGGGAAGGTTCTTCTGAGGGGTTAAAAAACTGCGTAGGACACATCACAAAAGATACAAAGAGTTAATGCAGCTCACAGCACCCAGTTATATACATAAACTGACTATATGTTTCTGTTTGTACTGTGTTTATTAATATAGCTTACAGCACTCGGTTATATACATAAACTAACTATATGTTTCTGTTTGTACTGTGTTTATTAATATAGCTTACAGCACACAGTTATATACATAAACTGACTATATGTTTCTGTTTGTACTGTGTTTATTAATATAGCTTACAGCACACAGTTATATACATAAACTGACTATATGTTTCTGTTTGTACTGTGTTTATTAATAGCTTACAGCACACAGTTATACATAAACTGACTATATGTTTCTGTTTGTACTGTGTTTATTAATATAGCTTACAGCACACAGTTATATACATAAACTGACTATATGTTTCTGTTTGTACTGTGTTTATTAATATAGCTTACAGCACACAGTTATATACATAAACTGACTATATGTTTCTGTTTGTACTGTGTTTATTAATATAGCTTACAGCACACAGTTATATACATAAACTGACTATATGTTTCTGTTTGTACTGTGTTTATTAATATAGCTTACAGCACACAGTTATATACATAAACTGACTGTATGTTTCTGTTTGTACTGTGTTTATTAATATAGCTTACAGCACAAGTTATATACATAAACTGACTATATGTTTCTGTTTGTACTGTGTTTATTAATATAGCTTACAGCACTCGGTTATATACATAAACTGACTATATGTTTCTGTTTGTACTGTGTTTATTAATATAGCTTACAGCACACAGTTATATACATAAACTGACTGTATGTTTCTGTTTGTACTGTGTTTATTAATATAGCTTACAGCACAAGTTATATACATAAACTGACTATATGTTTCTGTTTGTACTGTGTTTATTAATATAGCTTACAGCACAAGTTTTATACATAAACTGACTATATGTTTCTGTTTGTACTGTGTTTATTAATATAGCTTACAGCACACAGTTATATACATAAACTGACTGTATGTTTCTGTTTGTACTGTGTTTATTAATATAGCTTACAGCACAAGTTTTATACATAAACTGACTATATGTTTCTGTTTATACTGTGTTTATTAATATAGCTTACAGCACACAGTTATATACATAAACTGACTATATGTTTCTGTTTGTACTGTGTTTATTAATATAGCTTACAGCACACAGTTATATACATAAACTGACTATATGTTTCTGTTTGTACTGTGTTTATTAATATAGCTTACAGCACACAGTTATATACATAAACTGACTATATGTTTCTGTTTGTACTGTGTTTATTAATATAGCTTACAGCACCCAGTTATATACATAAACTGACTATATGTTTCTGTTTGTACTGTGTTTATTAATATAGCTTACAGCACCCAGTTATATACATAAATTGACTGTATGTTTCTGTTTGTACTTCACTATCTTCTTGGGTGTCTTTTCACTTTTATTGGTTCTTCACTATCTTCTTGGCTGTCTTTTCACTTCTATTGGTTCTTCACTATCCTCTTGCATAGAAAACAAATTGGTTCTATTGGTTCTTCACCTGTTTCATTATTTACTTGCTTGTAATTGTATACCTCCATAGAATAACCAGCACTCTCTCAACCCATGACTCGCCAGCCATCAAGTACTAAAATGACTTTGTTCGAAAACTGACTTGTTAGATATTATTAGAAATTATTTTAATGTTTGTTAAAAAACATATGTTAGAAGATCTGTACTGAAAATCTATTTTTGTTTATGTATATGTCTGTGTGCGTGCATATATGGATATGTGAGAGCTATTTTATTAGGTTAATTACTTCATCTCATTTACTTTGAATGTAATAGTTTAATTGTACACTCTTTTGATATGTGTTTTTCCTAATGAAATTTATATACTTGTATAAATTGACTGTGTGGGAAGAATGAAAGATGGAGTGATGATGGGCAGAATTTAAGATGGACCTGCATACCCAATTCTTTACTCTTTAAAAATAAAGATTATTCATTCATTCACTATCTTCTTGGCTGTCTTTCAAATTCTTTTGGTTCTTTACTTTCTTTTTGGCTGTCTTTCCACCTCTGTTGGTTCTTCACTATCTTCTTGGCTGTCTTTCCACTTTTGTTGGTTCTTCACTATCTTCTTGGCTGTCTTTCCACTTTTGTTGGTTCTTCACTATCTTCTTGGCTGTCTTTCCACTTCTGTTGGTTTTTCACAATCTTCTTGGCTGTCCTTTCACTTCTGTTTGTTCTTTACTATCTTCTTGACTGTCTTTTCACTTCTGTTTGTTCTTTACTATCTTCTTGACTGTCTTTTCACTTCTGTTTGTTCTTTACTATCTTCTTGACTGTCTTTTCACTTCTGTTTGTTCTTTACTATCTTCTTGACTGTCTTTTCACTTTTGTTGGTTCTTCACTTTTGTTGGTTCTTCACTTTTGTTGGTTCTTCACTTTTGTTGGTTCTTCACTTTTGTTGGTTCTTCACTTCTGTTTGTTCTTTACTATCTTCTTGGCTGTCTTTCCACTTCTGTTGGTTTTTCACAATCTTCTTGACTGTCTTTTCACTTCTGTTTGTTCTTTACTATCTTCTTGACTGTCTTTTCACTTCTGTTTGTTCTTTACTATCCCTGGATTTAGGTGAGTTCAGCCCAAGTTTGTCAGTTTTTTATTATTCTTTCTTTACTACTTTTCCATTTGCTGGTAGCGTGCTGCTGAGGTATGTGAGTTCCTTGACTTCTTCTTCTGGCAGTGGTTCACTATGATTGGTCTAATGATTTCAGCATTTTATTTCAATGGTTTGGTCTTCTTTATGTTCACTTGTAGTCTTGTACTGCTTGCTTTTTGTTGTCAGCCTGTCTTTTCTTGCACATCCTAGTGTCTGTATGAGAATAATGTTATGTCATCTGCAAAGTCCAGGTTTTCTAGTTTTGGTATTAATGACCACTAGGTGCCTCTTTGTCAATCTGCTATTGTTTCTCTCATCATCCAATCAGTAACAAGGATGATCGGTGTTGGCAACAGTAAAGTATAAAATCGGTGTTGGCAACAATAAAGTAGTATACTGCTTGACCAGTATGCTACACAGCAACACTAAGCAGTAACTGCTAAAGAATTACATTGCAGTTGTGAGAACCGCTGACCCAGGTATCAGCTGGATTAATTTGTTTTCTCCATCTCATCTGATTAAATCTCAGAATAAGAACAGACACATTTCAACAGTTTGAGAAACACTTGACACCCAATTTGGTAACAGGAAAAACACATGTTTATTATGGATAGAATGGGTGGTGTAAATGAGAATGAGAACAAAATCTCAGAGAGACCTGAGAGATGATTTCCACAGATTACTCTGCAGCGGAATCCTTCATATATGATTTTGATAACATTAACAATTTTTTGTGGAAATCCGTGCTACCTGAGGATTCTCCACAGAGTATTACTACCTATATTGTCAAATGCTTTCCAAATTCTATGAAGAGTGCATACAATTTCACTCATTGGGTTGTTCTAATATCTGTCTCAGGGTGACAATCTGATCTATGTTGGATTTGTTATTCCTAAAGCCTGCTTGTTCTTTTCTGGTTCTGTTTTCTGCTGCTGTCATGATTCTATTTAGGATGATTTGGCTGAAAAGTTTACTGGTGTGTGGGAGGAGTGTAATGCCTCTCCAACTCTCACTCATGCTCAGGTCTCCTATCTTGGGTAATCTGTTAACCTGGTCTTCTATTCCTCTGAGGTTTTTTTGTTGTCCCAAATGCTTTGTAGTATTTTACATAGATACTTTGGTATTTCATTGTCTTCTGCAGTAACTCCATCTTTACCTGGCGCTTTGCCAGCTTTTAGTTTCTTTATTGCTGTCCTGAGCTCATCTTTTCTTATAGCATCACCAGAATAACAGAAAGGATTTTGAGCAATAGAGGGCTCACTTGGGCAAGAGAGAAAAAAAAGGCAAAGGACAGGTGTTTGTGATAAACCCTTGCAGAAGCCCCATGTGCCCTGGGCACTTAAGGTTCAGAGAGAGATAAGATTTGTGTTGCTCACATCTAGATTTATATTCTCAAGTTGTTGACTCAGTGACATGTAATTATTACAGGACAACAGGTCACCACTTGCTTTCAAAGATAGAAGGGGACAAGATTTAATGAATGCCTTACTGTGCTATCAGCGTGAGCAGGTATGTTTTATTGTGAAACTTTTTACACATAAATTAATTCAAACCATCTAGTTTGTGCTAGACAACATGTTAAAGACAACATGTATTTATAAAACAAAGAAATTTTTTATAAAATACTATGATTACTGGAGTGTACCAAATACAAGTTTTCATATTCAGCCAGATACGAATATTTGAATACTGGGATGATTGCATATGAATGCACATGAATATTTCACTAATGGAAACAAAAGTACTTACTAAAATTACAAGTATGCACATGTAGGAAATTAGTGCTGTATTTACATTTGCATTCCTATTCTGTTAATTTCTGTTTTGCATTTCCCATCATCTGTTATCAATATGTCATAACTGTACACATTTTGTTACTTGTTCTAATGTGTCACATTTTATGTTTACAATTAGCTCTTATTCTTTCTTGCCATGACCTTTGTCTTTCTAATATTTTAGTCTATATTCTTGGTTTTATTGTTTGTTTGTGTCACAATATTCTGTAAATTATCTAGATTACAGGCGGTTCAAAGTTCAAGATTGCAAAAGGTACAAGAGATATACTGCTGAGATTCTTGGATCAGTCATTAATGGAGAAACAGTTAATAACCACAGAAGACAGTGCTGCTAGCAGAAAATCTACATGACTTCAGAATATTGTGACACAAATTTAAACATAGCCCACCTTGAAATATTTCCACTGAAGATTAGAGGTGAGAAAAACATGACCCACATGAACCAAAGTTTTACAATCTGATCTCACATGAGTGACAGGTTGGACTTGATCCTCTAGTTGTTTCTTTAAACAAAACTGTCAGGTGTCGTGCAATTCTGGCTTCGGCAAATAAGTGATTTGTCCATTTGTTAAAATGTATAAACTAGGAAAAAAGTGGGAACAGCTTTATTACTTAATGAGTACACAGTTGTGACGTTTCAGTGTGAGCCTTAATCATACAAAAATATACAGGACAAAGAAGTAGAGAGAGGAGATCAAATATAAGTTCACATGAATGCTATGTTAAAAAAATAAATAGAATAATAATAAAGTTAAATAAAATTAATAGAGAACTTAGCTGTAAATTGTAAGAACCTGTGGCTTGTCTGATGCTGTGTGTCAGAAATGCACATGGTGGAATGTAGAGAGTATTTAAATGGAGACTTAGGATGTGTGGTAGGTGGGTCGTAACTGAGGGTGGTGGGTGGGGAAACCATGGAGGGGAGAGAGAGTGATACAGTGGTAATCTAGCTGGGAGAAGTTGAAATATGTGATTATAGTTGGGGTAAAGGGGTTGTAATGTGATGCTGTGAAGAGGTTCTGAGCTATGTGTAATAAGTGAGAAGGGAATGGAACTTAGTGGGGAGGGATTATGATTGTGGAAGAGGAGAATGTTAGGTGTAGCTAAATAATGAGTTTAAACCATATGCATCTAGAGTCCCATATTCCTGAATGTAGCGGTTCTCAAGTCCTAGGCGGCTTGTGTCATCTGTGTGATTCTGTTTGATGGCTGTTGCCAGAAAATCAGATTTGCCTCTGTGGTTAAGGCCATTGAAATGATTCAGGGCTGTTTTCGAGGCATGCTGGGTGATATCATACAGGTGTTTTTGCATGCGGTTCCCTAATCTTTTACTAATGTAAGTTATTCTGCATCTTTTGCATACAGTGACATAGACATATATCACATTGTTGGATTCACATGTGAATCCGTCATGAAGAGTGAGGATAGTTTTGGGAAAGGTGATCGTTTTTGTTTCCTAGTCTTCAGAGCAAATAACACAGCGAGGACGGTTACATTTTCTAGTGCCAACATATGCAAGGTTCCGCTTCAGTTGCTATGGACGAGGATGTCCTTAAGATTTGGTTCCTGTTTGTATGCTAATAGGGGTGGATCAGAGAAAATATCGCGAGTGTCAGAGTCAAGTTGGATTAATAACAGATGGCGATAAAGAATTTTCTTAACCATCTGACCATGTGGATGAAAAGAAAGTACTAATTTAACTCTGTCAGATGGGGTAACAGGTTTTTTTTGCAACATTTTATCTGATCCACCCCTAAAAGCACATTGATTTTAAAAAAACAGGCAAGAAAAGCCTAACAAATATCATCATCAGGTGCCATGCCGACTGGCGTTAGCTATTATGCTTCTCCAGAGTACACGATCCTTCATGCAGGCCATCAGCTCAGTTGGTGATCTCCTCTCACACCATCCTGTCAGACTGTCCAGTATCATTTCTCTTGGTCTTCCTCTTGATCTTCTTCCTTCTATTTTTCCTGTTGTTATATTTTCAATGCCCCCTCTTCTCATTGCATGTCCTATGAAAGTACATTGTCTCTTTTTGACAAGATTTTTTTGTCTCTCCAGCTCTTCTAATACATTCTTCATTAGTTATTTTTGCTGTCCAGGGGATTCGCAACATTCTTCTAATAAACCACATTTCTGCTGCTTCCAATGATTTTTGTGCACACCTACCTATTGTCCATGATTCACTTCCATATAACAAGATAGGTTCAATATAGCATTTTAGGACTCGTTTTCTAACATTCATTGATAAGGATGTGTTGGTTAATATGTTTCTCATTCTCTGAAATGCAGTCTTTGCTTGGCCTATTCTGTTCCTAATTTCTGTTCTGCATTTCCCATCTGAAGTTATTACTGCTCCAAGGTATTTGAATTTCTGCACCTGCTTTAGAATAGTTCTGTTTAATTTTATACTGCATGTTGGTGGATTCTGTTTCTTAGATATATCCATAGTCTCTGTCTTTTTGATGTTCAAAGTAAGACCTTTCTGTTCACTTTCTTTGGCCACTTTATCCAAGAGATTTTGCAGGTCTTGTTGGTTCTCAGCTATCAGTACTGTGTCGTCAGCATACCAAAGGTTGTTAATATTGTATCCTCCAATTTTTATGCCTGGTTCTATGATGATCGTTCTTAGAATATTCTCGCTGTACAGAGAAAAAAACATAGTACACATCCTTGTCACGCCCCTTGTTTTATAGGTTGATATTTTTCAGTTCTATTTTCAACTCGAATTGCTGCTTCTTGCTGCCAGTATAGATGTTTTACAATCCTCAGGTCTTTGCCATCTATACTGATGTCTTCAAGCATTTTAATAATTTCATTATGTTTCACCTTGTCGAATGCGTTGGTGTAATCAATGAAGCATAAGTAGAGATCTTTCTGTACTTCTAAAGCTCTTTCTGTTAGTGTTCGTAATTCATAAATGACATTATGTGTTCTGTTTCCTTCAACAAATCCAGACTGTTCATCTGTTATTTCCATTTGTATCTTTTTCCTTGTTCTTCTCATAATGATTCTCAGAAGTAGCTACGTTATGTGACATGAGAGGCTGATAGGCTGGTGGTTATCACATTCCTAACAAATAGTAGCAGATAACTACCCAGGAAAGACAAAGAAATAAAAGCATTATGTTGACAAGACAGACCATATTTTTATGATACATTGGTAATCATAAAATTTTTGGGATTACAATAGACTTCATAATGAAAAAATGCTGCACAGGTAACACAGGTATTGATTGGATACATGAGACCCAACTAGACGATCTTGATTTTGCTGATGACATAACTCTTATCAGTAGCAATGTGAATTCCATGCAAGAAAAACACATAGCCTGTCTTCACTGGCTAGCAAAATAGGACTTGAAATTAACAAGGACAAAACAAAAATAATGAAAATTCCCCTCAATCAAAATGGAAAAATACACATAGAAGGGACAGATATTGAAGAAGTCAATCAATTTGCATACCTTGGCAGCTACATAGATCAGGATGGTGACACTAGAAAGGAAGTTAGAATCAGAATTGCAAAAGCAGCATCAATCTTCAAGAATCTTGAGAACATATGGAATTCAAAAGTTATAAGCACAAAAACCAAGTTAAGGCTATTCAATTCGAATGTAATATCCACCTTCATTTATGCATGTGAAAGCTGGAAAACAACTAAAGAAATAGAAAAGAAATTAGACTCTGTTGAAAATAAATGCCTAAGGAAAATATTCGGCATCAAGTGGAATGAATTCAAGAACAATGCAGAGATAAGATATATGACTGAACAACAACCAGTCTCATAGGTGATCAGGAAAAGGAGATGGACATATGTTGGTCACTTGATGAGAAGAAATGATCAGAGAATCCCAAAACAAGCTATCAAGTGGAACACAACAGGCCAAAGAAAAAGAGGCAGACGGCGTGAAACTCTGAAGAGGACATTGTTAAGAGAGGCCAAATTAATAGGCATAAAATCCTTTGATGAGGTTGAAAGACTCGCCGAGAACAGGAAAAATTGGCGAACTACTTTGCGAGCCCTATGTGACGTTTAACGGCAAGGGAAGGATATAAAATAAGATTGGCAGAAGCTGAAGCTGCTGCACATATCAATGACTTGAGGACACTCTGTAAAGCCACAAGAAGGGTTGGAGGCAATCTTTACATAAGACAAGATGGGCGGCCACCACAGGGGCAAGATGTAACATGACACTCTATAAAACCACAAGAAGGGTTGGAGGCAATCTTTACATAAGGAAAGATGGGCGGCCACTACAGAGGCAAGATGTAACATGAAGACACTCTATAAAACCACAAGAAGGGTTGGAGGCAATCTTTACATAAGGAAAGATGGGTGGCCACTACAGGGGTAAGATGTAACATGAGGACACTCTATAAAATCACAAGAAGGGTTGGAGGCAGTCTTTACATAAGACACAGATGCTATAAGAAAAGAACTTAAACACAGATGCTATAAGAAAAGAAGAGTTCAGGACAGCAATAAAGAAACTAAAAGCTGGCAAAGTGCCAGGTGAAGACGGAGTTACTGCAGAAGACAATGAAATATCAAAGTATCTTTGTAAAATACTACAAAGCATTTGGGACAACAAAAAAACCTCAGAGGAATAGAAGACCAGGTTAACAGATTACCCAAGATAGGAGACCTGAGCATGAGTGAGAGTTGGAGAGGCATTACACTCCTCCCACACACCAGTAAACTTTTCAGCCAAATCATCCTAAATAGAATCATGACAGCAGCAGAAAACAGAACCAGAAAAGAACAAGCAGGCTTTAGGAATAACAAATCCAACATAGATCAGATTGTCACCCTGAGACAGATATTAGAACAACCCAATGAGTGAAATTGTATGCACTCTTCATAGAATTTGGAAAGCATTTGACAATATAGGTAGTAATACTCTGTGGAGAATCCTCAGGTAGCACGGATTTCCACAAAAAATTGTTAATGTTATCAAAATCATATATGAAGGATTCCGCTGCAGAGTAATCTGTGGAAATCATCTCTCAGGTCTCTCTGATGTCCAATCTGGAGTGAAAAACAAACACACTCTGTTGCCAGCACTGATCATCCTTGTTACTGACTGGATGATGAGAGAAACAAAAGCAGACTGACAGAGGCATTAATACCAATACTAGAAAACCTGGACTTTGCAGATGACATAACATTACTCTCATATAGACACTAGGATGTGCAAGAGAAGATAGGCTGACAACAAAAAGCAAGCAGTACAGGATTACAAGTGAACATAAACAAGACCAAACTATTGAAACAAAATGCTGAAATCATTAGACCACCCACAGCGAATCATTTGCCAGTTGAAGAAGTCAGGGATAGCTTGGTAGCACAGTAACAGCAGACAAAGACAGTATGTTGAAGTAAGAAAAATAAAAGCCCAACAAGCTTGGGCTGCACTAAACCATGTATGGGGATCCAAAATGACAAGCCAGAAAACCAGATGCAGAGTATTCAAAAACATTGTTTTAGCTATCTTACTGTGTGGAAACAAATACCAGAAAATGACATGGACAGTGACACATACATTAGACACTGTCAAAACCAAGTCTCTGTGTAAGATAAAAGGAGTGTTCTGGCCGAATACTATAAGTAATGACCTCTTGTTAAGAGAGTCAGGCATAAAACCACTGTCAGCAGTGATTGAGAGGAGAAGGTGGCAATGGATTGGTTATATTATGAGAATGACAGATGAATCCTTACCACAAACAGCTTTGATGCAGAATCCATAGAGTAAAAGAAGCATAGAATGAATGAAAGATACATAGAGATGTACAGCAAAGAAAATGCTGGTAAACAAAGAACTGACATGGGAGACAGACAGAAAGCTACTGACAAGCGGAAATCTCTTCCTACCAGCAGTTCTATGTGTCTTGGGCACTGAGGGGATGGGATGAGAGAGAGAGGAAGAGAAAGAAAAGGTCCTGATGGACATGGAGGTGGACTCTTGACTGGTGCAATGAATAGCATCTGTGATTGAATCATCTGTGATCTGTCTACGATTTTTTTTAGGTCTAATCCTACAAAACTGTGTTCTGTTACTTGACTGTACAAAAGCCTCGTTTCCTATTTATAAAAAATTTGTTCCCATAATCATAACCTGAAACTAACTTTGTAAAAAGTATTCGTTTGTTTTTTTGTTGTTGTTGTCCAGTATACAGGACATGTATGGAGGCCATGGAAATGTTCATAAGAAGGGTGTTGAAGGTACCATGGACAGCTAAGAAAACCAATGAAGAAGTCTTAAGAGAGGCTGAAGTTAAAAGGCAAATCACGACAAAGATCAGAGGCAGACAAGCGAGATTTGTAGGACATTTTCTGAGAAGAGGCAACTAGAAGAATTGAGGGAAGAAGAGACAGATGAAGACAGAAGTTACTGGATGGGCTGTCAGTGTGACTAGGAAGAAAGTCACCGGCGGATCTCATAATCAAGTCTAAAGACAGGGAATTGTGGAGAGAAATGATCACCTACGCCACACGGCATGACACTTGATTGATTGTACAGTATGCGCTAGACATGGCAGGAGACCATTTGTGTATGACCGTGTCTGAAAAAGTTGGTGCCTGATGATAAGCTGAATCTAAGCTACGGAATTTCTGTGTCATGACTTCGTTTCTTTCTGGGTGTCACGATCTTCATGTCAACTAGACAGGTACTAATGACTTTGGTTTCAAATGCCTTTTTTTGGGGGGTGCTAGATAGTGTAGTTTGTTAGTATGGTGTTCTCTCATGAGCAGATGGTGGTGTTCTCTCATGAGCAGATGGTGGTGTTCTCTCATGAGCAGATGGTGGTGTTCTCTCATGAGCAGATGGTGGTGTTCTCTCATGAGCAGATGGTGGTGTTCTCTCATGAGCAGATGGCTGCTTGTCCTACTGGAATCTGTGGTTTGAATCCCAAGTGTGATTTTTCTTTCTCTCATGTCTACGACTTTTTTTTTTTAGGTCTAATCCTACAAAACTGCATTCTATTACTTCACTGTACGAAAGCTTCATTTCTTATTTATAAAAAAAGTTGTTCCTGAGCAGCATCTGTGCTGCTGGCAAGAACAGTGGCACTGTGATTTGATTTCTGATCATACACACTTGTATGAGGCTAGAAGAATAGAACCAGGTCTCCCTCATGGCTCTCCACTCTACTGCTAAAGACTCAGTCAAGATTGGTCATCTTAAAACATTTGGCCAAGGACATATCTTGACATATGCAAATAACATCCTGACTTATGTGCATGGAACATGCTGATATAAAATCAGCAGTCAGCTCCAAGATAATGTGAGATCTATAACCTGAAAGTATGTAAGATGGTTGATCCATCCTCTGTGAAGCATACATTTGTTGATTCTACAGAGCATTCTGTGTGAGCCCATCATCATGACAGCACAGTGTATTTGCTATTCATTGCTTTAATTTCCATCCAAATACTGCAAGTGTGATGTCATATGTACCCACTCTTTGCTTAACTGTCTTTCCATTGAGGCTTGCAGCATATCTGATGTTGAGCCGTTGCTAAAGATGACATAGTCTTGTGACTGAGTGTGCTGCTGAATGATTTTATATTTCTGCAGTTCAGTGGCACCAAAAGAAATAATAAGCAAAGAATCTCATTTGGGACAAGAAATGTTGAAGAAATACAACACTTTAAGTACCTTGGAAGCCTTATTTCAGCAGACTGAAAAAAGAAATATCTAAAAGAACTGAACAGGCATTTAACAAATTAGTAAGCATATGGAAATCTCCCATTCTCCATATGAACTTCAAGGTCAGAATCTATAAATCCAGTGGACACTCCATTATATTATATGCAGCTTAAACATGGAGAACCAATCAGAGAACTGAAAGCAGAGGATTTTAAGGGAAAATTTTAAGAATACACTGGGGAAAAGCGCGTGACAAATGAGAAAGTAACCAAATGAGTGGGCATTGACAACATCACTAAAAAGGTCAAAAGATGAAGATGAAAATGACTGGGCCACATACTATTAATGGAAAGAACAAGACAGCCATGTACTGCCTTGACTTAGACACTTGAAGAAAAAAAGGACAGGCCATTGGGGACATGGAGATGCAGAATACAAGAAGAACTAAAGGAAGCAGGAAACACATGGTTTGAGTATCCTGACTTGCTCAAGACAGGATTGGCTCCAGAACCTTTGATGCCTTATGTTCTGCTGGAAGTACAAATGATGTCAGGGATGTGATAGGGTTTGTGGTATGTAAGATGAAATTATGAGTTAACAGGTGTGTCAGCTTCTAAGTTCCTGTAGGTTCCTGGAAAGCAACTAAAGAAATATACAAGAAATAAGACTATTTCAAAAACAAGTGCCTAAGGAAAATACCCTGTATAAAGTGGAACGAATTCAAGAACAATGCAGAGATAAGACAGATGAGCAAATAACAACCTGTCTCATGGGTGATCAGAAAAAGAAGATAGACATACTTGTATGTCAGTGTGATGAGAAGAAACAATCAGAGAATCCCCAAACAAGCAGTCAAGTGGAACACAACAGGCTGAAGAAAAAGAGGTCAACCATGTTAAACTCTAAAGAGGAAATTGTTAAGAGAGGCCAGTTCAGTGGGTATAATGTCCCTTGATGAGACTGAAAAACTCGCCGAAGATGGGAAATCTTGGTGAACTACCATGCAGGCCTTATGTGACGTTTAGCGGCTCGAGAAGGATGTAAGATGTAAGGTCATATGCTTTATGGTTATAACAAGGGTTATTACTTTTGATCTTCAAAGAACTACTTTCTTGCTATCTTACAAGCCTTTTTTTCTCTCTCTCTCTCTCTCTCTCTCTCTCATTCTCCGTCTCTCCACAACTCACTTGAAACATGTTCAAGAAAATCTTATCTAGTTATAGCTCGGTGTAACTGAATGCCTGTCATTTTAAAATTTTATGATGATGAAGTTCTCTTTCTGTCTCAGGATCTGAGCCAGCCAGAGCCAAATCCATGGACAGTTGCACTGTCCATACCTATCATTGACTGTCTCAGTGTGCCTCAGCAGGATGAGCAGAGACGAGCTGGAGAACATGTTACGGGCAACACAAGTTTCATGCAACAGCTTTCCCCACTGCCAAACATAAAACTAACGGTTACAGAATTGTCTCATCACAATTCCCTATTTGATAAATCTCACAAGTATAAATCTATCTCTGATACAAAACTCCACAGGCTAAGCTCTGACAAACAGGGTCTAACAGCCAGATTCTCAGATGTCAGTTCTAAATGTATAAAACACCCCCACCATTCAACTGCGGATGAGATCCACAAAAATTATCTGCCGGTGCCTGTAGATGTTCCAGGAGACAGTGATGATGAGCACAGTTATAAAGATGATAGTGGTGCAGACAGCACAGACTTGCTAGATGAAAAAGTAGAAAGAAAAACAATGTCATGCAGTGTGCAGTGAAAGAAACATTTTAAGTGTGCTCACATGAATGCTGATGTTCAGTGTCTGAAACAGTTTAGACAGAATTTCTGATATGCTTTCTATGATTTCGACTTCTTCCGGAGTTGGGGAAGGAAAAGGCAGCCAGGCGTGATACTGACCATATCACCCTCTAGTGTGCTGACAGGTCAAGGAAAATATGGGCACTAACACCATATCCCTATGTGCCTCTAAGGCATGACAGGGTTACCTTTACTTTTTTTTTTTTCCTATGATTTTGCTTGTGAATATTTCTAGCAGAAAGATAAGCAGCCTGGATGTCAAACAAGACCAAAAAAGCATCAAAACACAAAACAACTTTTGCTTGCATAAAGTCTTATTTTTTGACAAAGAAGGAATCGGTCGACCAGAGAGGAAAAATGAATGACACAAACCAATAACGAAAGAAACTATGATAGTGAAGTAGCAGGGACAAAGTAACTTTGCTCCACAATAAACTAAGATGAGGGGAGAGTCCACTTACTCTCACAAGTTTTGCTTACATAAAGTTTGTGCCAGAATCTACCATTTCATTATAGACATAAAAATGATAGTACTGATAAACATGACAAATATTTTTTCCTTTAAAATAGTCATTTTTTATTAATTGTGATATCTTATCTTATATCTTTCCCATGCCGTTAAACATCACATAGGGCTCGCAAAGTAGTATGCCAATTTTCTTCTCTTAACAATGTCCTCTTCAGAGTTTCACGTGGTCTGCCTCTTTTTCTTTGGCCTGTTGTGTTCCACTTGATAGCTTGTTTTGGGATTCTCTGATCATCTCTTCTCATCAAGTGACCAACATATGTCCATCTCCTTTTCCTGATCACCCATGAGACTGGTTGTTGTTCAGTCATCTGTCTTATCTCTGCATTGTTCTTGAATTCGTTCCACTTGATGCCCAGTATTTTCCTTATGCATTTGTTTTCAAATTGTGGTATAAGGTGGAAAAAACGAATATGATGTTTAAAACTTTTAGTTGGCTCTTACTGCTGTTATGCACATTATTTTAGGATTTAGAGAAATATTCCATTTTTGTCAAGGAAATTTAAATTCAAAGAATTTATGTTGGCACCACTGAGCCCAAGCATAGGGTTCAAATGAAAGCCATTTTGCTTATCTGGCATGAATCTGTTTTGTGAAGCTGCTGTTAAGGTAGGCAGAGGTATAAACAAATTTCAAGACCAATACCGAAGTAAGACAGATGAGCAAACAACATTTTGTCTCATCAGTGATCAGAATGAAAGGAGATGAACATATATCAGCTGTGTGAAGAGAAGAACCAATCAGAGAGTCCCAAAACATGCTATTTTGTGTCACACAACAGACTAAAGAGAAAGAGATCGACCACATGAAACTCTGATGAGAATGTTGTTGAGAGAGGCTAAATTCTTACATCTTACATCCTTCCCGTGCCACTAAACATCACATAGGGCCACATGATAGTTCGCCAAGATTTCCTATCTTTGGCGAGTTTTTAAATGTCATCAAGGGATGTTATGCCCATTGAACTGGTCTCTTTCTTAACAGTGTCCTCTTTAGAGTTTCATGTGGTCGACTTTTTTTCTTTGGACTATTGTGTTCCACTTGATAGCTTGTTTGGGGATCCTCTGATTGTTTCTTCTCATCACATGACCATCTTCTTTTTCTGATACCCATGAGACAGGTTGTTGTTTGCTCATCTGTCTTTTCTCTGCATTGTTCTCGAATTCATTCCACTTTATACCGAATATTTTCCTTAGGCATTTGTTTTCAAAAGGGCCTAATCTAATAAAAGAGGCTAAATTAGTGAGCATAAAATCCCTTGACAAGGTTGAAAAACTTGCCAAAAAACAGAAAAATTTAACAAATGAATGAACATACTTTATTTTCAAAGAGTTAAGAATTGGGCATGCAGGCCCATCTAACATTCTGCCCTTCATCATACAGCTTTCACTCAATCATTCAGCATTTGTTAATGAGCATAATAATCATGAAGACACAATTAAATGATTACATAAATGAATAATAAACTTATCTCACGTCCATAAACTCTACACTCTGATTTATGCAACAGCATGAAATAAACTTGCATTCTTACATTCACTCAAAACTAACAAATGTATAGAAAAGCAGTATAAAAAAATTACAACAATCAAGCCATACTTTAAACTACTTTAGACTTAGTGATATGAACTACCATGCAAGCCCTATGTGACATTAACAACACAGGAAGAAGAAGAAGACAATATGGTTCATGTTTACAAAAAGACAAAAGTGTGAGAAAAGTGGGCAGGAATGAGAGTGGCAGAAAATAAGGTCATGACACAGTATATATAAATGAAGAACATACAACAGTCCAATATTTTGCAAATGCCATATACAAAAAGCAACACAACAAATAAAACACACATAAAATAGATGAAAATTAGGCATTTAGCTCTTTTGATGCCCTCCTCATAAGAAAGACATGCACAAAATGCCCTTTTAATTGTTTATTCTGATTTCAGTTTGAAGATGTCACAGAAATGTGTGAACAGTGTCCACAGTTTTAATTATGTGAATTTTTCATCTCAGAAACATGCAATTACTCTCATAATCAGGACAGCATTTCACCATTATTTTGGTTGTAAAGTAGTCAAGACAAGCCCTGGCCTCCACACATTTGCTGTAATTCATGTGCAGTACATCCCCATGGTTGGTTGAGTAATAAAGAACAGTCATTACCCCTCATCAGCTATATGACAAGTACAACATGGAGATGACCTGCCTGTTCCTACTCCAGTACATCCTGGAGCCTGATGAATACATGGAAAGTGGTCTGAAAACATAGCTTGAGTCTTCATGACAACATCATGATTATGTGCTCAAATCAGAGTTGTCAAGTAACAAAGTTCTCAGAATGAACTGAGTGATCTAATTCCAAATCTTGGTGTATCAAAATTGTAAAGCTGCAAATTTTATGTTGAGACTTTGGAATCTCTTGGAGGAAAATGTATAAGTGCTTGTTTTTAAGTGTCAGCTGCAGTGTTGAGTTAGTTACATGTAAATATAACTGGTCATGTTGTGTATTGATGTGTAGTTGTATGTCATAGTTATCTGAGTTGTCTTGTTACACGGCGTATACCAATGTAACGTCTGTTGTGTCACTGGGCCCAATACTCATGTTAACATGTAATAGGCACAGTACAGAACAGTGAGTGATCAAAACACATGTTTAGTGTTCAATAATACAAATATGAAGTCTGTTTTATGTGTTTAGAAACTGGCAGAAGGACTTAATTTTTCAAAATGGAAAACAGCCTTGTTTGCTGTGTGTTAATGTTCTGAGTGAACAATACTGGAAACTCATTATATACTCATTCAAGATCAGTTTGAAAGCTGTTTTTGCCACATAATGGAAACTCAATATCGTTTGTTCCTTTAGGTCATAGTTTCTCTAGCAGTGTTGCCCTCTAGGTCTTCACGTTTATTATTATGGATTATTTTACCAGTCAATACATGCGAAGGAATGAGTGAATGGTTCCAGATTGAAACAGGCATGAAACAAGGATGTGTATTATCTCCCTTGATGTTTGGAATTGCCAACGGCTTCATAATGAAAAAAATATTGCAACGCTAAAATGGGCATTGATTGGGTATGTGAGACCCAACTGGAAGATCTTGATTTTGCAGATGACATAACTCTTATCAGTGACAATATGAAATCCATGCAGGTTAAAACAGATACCCTGTCTTCAATGGCTGGTGAAATGGGACTTGAAGTTGACAGGGATAAAACAAAAATAATGAAGGTTCTCATTAACGATGAAGGAACAGCTGTTGAAGAAGTAAACCATTTTGCATATCTCAGCAAAAAAGCTGCAGGTGAAGATGAAATAACACCCGAAATGCTAAAAGCTATCAATAGTGACAACATGACATATGTTGGTCACTTGATGAAAAGAAATGATCAGAGAATCCCAAAACAAGCTATCAAGTGGAACACAACAGGCCAAAGAAAAAGAGGCAGACCGCGTGAAACTCTGAAGAGGACATTATTAAGAGAGGCCAAATTAACAGGCATAAAATCCTTTGATGAGGTTGAAAGACTCGCCGAAGACAGGAAAAGTTGGCAAACTACTTTGCAAGCCCTATGTGACGTTTAACGGCACGGAAGGATATAGGATATAAGTGACAACATGAGACAACTACAGAGAATGTTTAACAAGATTTGGAAAGAAGAAAAGGTCTCTTCTAAAAGGTGTCATTGTTAAAATACCAAAAAAAGGCAACCTTAGTGACTGTAACAATAGGAGAAGAGTAACCTTAATATCAGTTGTGTCAAAAGTATTTTGCAAGGTCATTTTGAATAAACTTAAAGATATAGTGGATACCGCAATGAGAGAAGAACAAGCAGGATTTCGAAAAGGGAGAAGCTGTCTCGACCAGATCTTTACTCTAAGAAGAACATATTGAAAAGCAGAAACTATTAATACTGAACTTCATAGACTTTAAAAAGGCATTTGATAGCATACACAGGGATTCATTATGGAGAATTTTAACTCCATATGGAATACCATCTAAAATTGTCAACAGCATTAAGGAATTCTACAATGGATATGTTTGGCAGTCAAAACAGAAGAAGAGATGAGTGAATGGTTCCAGATTGAAACAGGTGTGAAACAACGATGTATACTGTCTCCTTTGCTTTTTGGAATTACAATAGACTTCATAATGAAAAAATGCTGCACAGGTAACTCAGGTATCAGTTGGATACATAAGACCCAACTAGAAGATCTTGATTTTGCTGATGACATAACTCTTATCAGTAGCAGTGTGAATTCCATGCAAGAAAAACACATAGCCTGTCTTCATTGGCTAGCAAAATAGGACTTGAAATTAACAATGACAAAACAAAAATAATGAAAATTCCTCTCAATCAAAATGGAAAAATACAGGTAGAAGGGACAGATATTGAAGAAGTCAATCAATTTGCATACCTTGGCAGCTACATAGACCAGGATGGTGACACCAGAAAGAAAGTTAGAATTAGAATTGCAAAAGCAGCATCGATCTTCAAGAATCTTGAGAACATATGAAATTCAAAAGTTATAAGCACAAAAACCAAGTTAATTCAATTCCAATGTAATATCTACCCTCGTTTATGCATGTGAAAGCTGGAAAACAACTAAAGAAATAGAGAAGAAATTAGACTCTTTTAAAAACAAATGCCTAAGGAAAATACTCGGCATCAAGTGGAACGAATTCAAGAACAATGCAGAGATAAGATATATGACTGAACAACAACCAGTCTCATAGGTGATCAGGAAAAGGAGATGGACATATGTTGGTCATGTGATGAGAAGAAACGATCAGAGAATCCCAAAACAAGCTATCAAGTAGAACACAAAAGGCCAGAGAAAAAGAGGCAGACCACGTGAAACTCTGAAGAGGACATTGTTAAGAGAGGCCAAATTAACAGGCATAAAATCCCTTGATGAAGTTGAAAGACTCGCCGAAGACAGAAAAAACTGGCGAACTACTTTGTGAGCCCTATGTGACGTTTAACGGCATGTGAAGAATATAAGATAAAAGATATCTCAGCAGCTATATAGACCACAATTGTGACACCAGAAAAGAAGTTAGAATTTGAATTGCCAAAGCAGCATTGACCTTCAAATGGCATTCAGAGGTTATAAGCACAAAAACCAAGTTAAGATTATTCAATTCAAATGTAATATCCACCCTCATTTATGCATGTGAAAGCTGGAAAACAACTAAAGAGATGGACAAGAAATTAGACTCTTTCAAAAACAAATGCCTAAGGAAAATAATCGGTATAAAGTGGAATGAATTCAAGAACAACGCAGAGATCAGTCAGATGAGTAAACGACAACCTGTCTCATGGCTGATCAGAAAAAGAAGATGGACATATGTCAGTCATGTGATGAGAAGAAACAATCAGGGAATCCTCAAACAAGCTATCAAATGGAACACAACAGGCCGAAGAAAAAGATGTCGGCCATGTGAAACTCTAATGAAGACATTGTTAAGAGAAGCCAACTCAATGGTCATAACATCTCTTGATGAGATTGAAAAACTCGCCGAAGACAGGACATCTTAGTGAACTACCATGCAGTGATGTTTAACGGCACGGAAGGATGTAATGTAATGTTTTACCCACCTCAGCCTCATTGTCACAAGATATTAATGGGTTCTATCAGGGACTGCTGCTTGGACTTTCCAGGTGGTGGAGCCTTGCTTCAACACACACATTGTCACAAGATATTAATGGGTTCTATCAGGGACTGCTGCTTGGGCTTTCCAGGTGGTGGAGCCTTGCTTCAACACACACATTGTCACAAGATATTAATGGGTTCTATCAGGGACTGCTGCTTGGGCTTTCCAGGTGGTGGAGCCTTGCTTCAACACACACATTGGTCCACAGACAACAAAGATGACAGTACAGTTAAAATGTCCCTTTATTGAACCTCCCTTGCCACTTGCACCTGAGATAACATACCAGATTCTATACATCTCTGTTTCCTCATACAGTTAAATCTTCAACAAGTGGAACTTATATACACAGATACCTCTGCATTTCCATTACGTTAACTGGATAGTCCAGTGTTTGTTTATACACCTGTCCTTTAGTATAACTACCTCAGACCCTGATGTCTTAAAAACTGAATCTAATTCCTGCTCAGTCCACTTAGTTACAGCATTCCATATACAAATCTGCTTAGTCTCTTCTGGAATAGTTTATTTTCTCATATTTACTGAAAGAGGGCTCAGTACCTCTAAGGAATGTGTGTGTATGACTATACTTCTCACCTACTGAAATTTTTAACTATTCTAAGAATTGGAATCAACTATGATGACTGAACTGAAGTAACTGTTACATCACAAGTTCTTAACATTTCTACACCACAAATGGTGTCTTTGGCCACAGGATTGAAATTAAAACTATTCTGTCATTCAACAAGACAAAATGAGGAATACTCAGTTTACCAAAACAGAGTCACTGTTTTATAGTTTCCAAGAACTACCAGACTTTATAATATGAGAAACAGATGCTGATGATTTGGAATGAATTATGGAATGAACTGAACAAGAAGAAATATTGGAGGTACAATATAACAAGAATTTCACTGAGAATCAATCTCGATATTGGGACAAAAACCAGATACTCAAATACATACTTACAAAACCCTCATTCAGAAAATGACCACCACATCCCATGACAAATGAACAATATCCTAAGAGAAACATGATACCAAAAATATACTGATCTGCATCCTACGCTAACTACTATGCAAAACCTTTCTATGTCCCACAAGAATGGAAAACTGACTAGTATCCTGACATCTGAACATGTCCCTAGCAAAACTTATGTCCAGTTTGGACAAGGCTGAACAGTTCTTTACATGATTCTAACAAGTTTTCTTCTTCTACTCTAACTATAATTTTCTATGTCTAACTGTAACTCAATCCATCTCTGTCTCAATGTCTCTGACTTGAACCATAACAACATTTTATCATTCTACATTTCCAGTTTTATGTTACAACCCTTTCCATGAATTCCCAAGGTTATCCTCATGCTTTCCCAGCTTGTGGCTTTACAATGCATGCTCTCCTTGCTCTAAGATTCTCCAAGTATTTTAATACTTTTCTTGTGCTATACAATTTTTCTGTCAGTCATTTGCATGTCCATTGCAGAACTTTGCCTCCCTAACATCACTCATGTAGGCCTCTTGGTTGTTAGCAAGATGGCCTGCTGCTGATGCATCCATTTGCAGATCATCAACGATGTCTTGCAGCCATCTTTGCCTTGGTCTTCTTCTCTTTCTTTTTCCCATTTTGTATCCTTCCAAGATGGTCTTCTTTAGATTATCATGACGTTTAATTTGTCCAAAATATTTAAGTTTTCTTTGTTTAATCCTCTTTACTAGCCAGCCTTCTTCAATATTTAGTTTTTGTAGTATGGATATATTTGGGTTTTTTTTTGTGTCCACGATATTTGAAGAACTCTTCTGTAGCATTTACTTTCAAAGGCATTTATGTGTTTCTTAGCTGTTTTGTTAAGTGTCCAGGTCTCACAGGCATATGTTGCGATGGGAAAGATGCATGCCCTTAAAAATCTTATTTTTGTGGTTCTGTCTGTTACTCTCCACAGATTCTTTATTTGTTTTACTTTCTGAAGAGCAATAGATGTCCTCCTTTTAATTTCCCTCATTGTATCTCCATTATTAGTTAGCTGTGATCCAAGATATTCAAAACTCTCAACTTCTTCCAGTTTTTCCTAATTAATACATATTTCAGCTGCCTTGTTTGTTTTGTCAGTCGTCATCAATTTAGTTTTCTTTGCATTAAGATAGAGGTTTTGCTTTTCGCTGTTCTTACGGACTGACATAATTAGTTTTTCCATTCCTTTTTGTGTTCTGGACAGTAATACTGTGTCATCAACATATCTAATCTCTGGTATTTCATAACCTCCAATTGTTATGGCATTGTAATATTCTATGTCTACATCTTCTCTAACATTCCTCATTATATTTTCAGTATACAAGTTAAATAAGTAAGGCGACAATATGCACCCCCTGATGGACCCCTTGTTTTATGTCAAACCAAGTTGTTGTTTCACCATTTATTCTCACTGCTGCTTGTTGGTCTAGGTACAGCTCTGATATTAATTTTTCTGTACAGTACTCATTTACCCTAAGTGCAGAGTTATGAAAAAGATCTCTTGATTT
This sequence comes from Achatina immaculata, assembly GCA_009760885.1. Lineage (NCBI taxonomy): Eukaryota > Metazoa > Mollusca > Gastropoda > Stylommatophora > Achatinidae > Lissachatina > Lissachatina immaculata. Next base: position 8,792,576 of record CM019716.1, read on the forward strand.
AAATGTGAATATTTACTGAAGATTCTTGAAGTATTCTCATCTACACAAATAAGCTGTTAAAGCTTTATTACTTCCCTTGCACCACCAACATACTGGTACACTCCTACTTTCTTACACCGGTGATGGAGCAAAAGTGCCATATAATACTTACTTTCTGTTGGAATTCGTAGAAGTACTCAGAAGTTCATTCTCCTTCCATTTCTTTTTTGGTCCTTGCTCATTTCTTTAACTTTACTTCCTGTTTCAATTTCTAGCTATGTTACTAGTCACAAGATTGACTCATGACATAGATTGGACCTTACCAACTTAATTCTTGTGTTGCTGGGATTTCTCCTCCTGTATAATGTAAGAGTTGCTTCAGAAATAGAATATGAGTGGAAACAATAAACAAGAATTTTTTTTTTTATATTTAATCTTACATCCTTCCTGTGCCATTAAATGTCACATAGGACTTGCATGATAGTTTGCCAAGTTTTCCTGTTTTTGGCGAGCTTTTCAACCTCATAAAAGGATTTTATGCCTATTGATTTGGCCTCCTTTAGCAATGTCCTCTTGTAGAGTTTCACATGGTCGACCTCTTTTTCTTCGCCTGTTGTGTTCTTGTTGATAGCTTGTTTTGGGATTCTCTGACTGTTTCTTCTCATCACTTGACTATGTCCATCTCCTTTTTCTGATTCCCCATGAGATAGGTTGCTGTTCACTTATATCTAATGGTCCCACAAAACTTACTAAAGTTTTGTTAGAATAATTGAATATTAAATATCTCATAGCCTAGACCTAATACAAATATTTAGGTGTCATATTCTTTTTTTCGCCAATTTTAGTGTGAAGTTATCAGTTTTATAAAGAAAAGATCAAATTTTTATTTGTTTAATTTTGTACACTAGTTTTACTGCAATCGTGTTACCAGAGTTTATTTGCATGTTCCATAACTTATAGAACATCTAGAACTATACATTAGAAACTATAACAGTATTTGTCTGAACATGTCTCATAAATTTAACATGGACAGCTGAAATTAGGAGCTGTGCCTGTTAAATAATAAGATTGACTCAAGAACATAATCTTAATGAAGGAAAAATGCATTTCAGCTCCTTTTCCTCCAGTTTACTCTCCTCTTCCATGTACCGCTACACTCTGATCTTCCACAGGACACTCCAGTTTACTCTCCTCTTCCATGTACCGCTACACTCTGATCTTCCACAGGACACTCCAGTTTACTCTCCTCTTCCATGTACCGCTACACTCTGATCTTCCACAGGACACTCCAGTTTACTCTCCTCTTCCATGTACCGCTACACTCTGATCTTCCACAGGACACTCCAGTTTACTCTCCTCTTCCATGTACCGCTACACTCTGATCTTCCACAGGACACTCCAGTTTACTCTCCTCTTCCATGTACCGCTACACTCTGATCTTCCACAGGACACTCCAGTTTACTCTCCTCTTCCATGTACCGCTACACTCTGATCTTCCACAAGACACTCCAGTTTACTCTCCTCTTCCATGTACCGCTACACTCTGATCTTCCACAGGACACTCCAGTTTACTCTCCTCTTCCATGTACCGCTACACTCTGATCTTCCACAGGACACTCCAGTTTACTCTCCTCTTCCGTGTACCGCTACACTCTGATCTTCCACAGGACACTCCAGTTTACTCTCCTCTTCCATGTACCGCTACACTCTGATCTTCCACAGGACACTCCAGTTTACTCTCCTCTTCCATGTACTGCTACATTCTAGCAGGTTATCTTCTATCAAATGTCTCAGATTCTTCATTATCTTCTTCAACAGCTCAGGAAAACTTGAAACAGGTTCCCTGTGAGTGCAGACTTGACTTTAGGGAAAAGAAAAAGTCACATGGGCTAATCTTGTGAATAGAAAGCGTGTTCAACTTCTCAGTGCACTTCTCAGGCAAAGACAGCTTCACTGAGAACAGGGAATTGTCTAGATAAAAGAAGAAAATTTTCCCCAACTTTCTTTCTTCTGACCCTTTCTCATAAAGCATCCAGAATCTATTTGTAGGAGTGTTGGTTCATTGTTGCTGCATCAGGAACATTCTACCAAAATCACACCCTTAATACTCCAGTCTTATTTAATGGCTACAAATTGTTAGCTTCATAAATTATAAGTGAACCCTGGAACTATATCAGTGTTGTAGAGGTATGCTCCATAAATATACATGAATATCAAGAACTATGAAGGAGAATTAAAAAATAAAGGCAAGTTGAAAATAACACAGTAATCACAATGACTGGAAGCTAACAATAGACCATGTTGACAGTAGCTAATGGTTAGATCAAACACTCACACAATGCAGCACATTAACAGTGGCTGATGGATAGGTCAAACATACACACAATACAGCATACTGACAGTGCTGATGGTTAGGTCAAACATACACACAATACAGCATATTGACAGTGGCTGATGGTTAGGTCAAACATACACACAATACAGCATATTGACAGTGGCTGATGGTTAGGTCAAACATACACTTGCAGCATATTGACAATGGCTGATGGTTAGGTCAGATACACAATGCAGTATGTTGACAGTGGCTGATAGTTAAGTCAAACACACACATTGCAACATGTTGACAGTGGCTGATAGTTAAGTCAAACACACACATTGCAGCATGTTGACAGTGGCTGATAGTTAAGTCAAACACACACATTGCAGCATGTTGACAGTGGCTGATAGTTAAGTCAAACACACACATTGCAGCATGTTGACAGTGGCTGATAGTTAAGTCAAACACACACATTGCAACATATTGACAGTGGCTGATAGTTAGTCAAACACACACATTGCAGCATGTTGACAGTGGCTGATAGTTAAGTCAAACACACACATTGCAACATATTGACAGTGGCTGATAGTTAGTCAAACACACACATAGCAGCATGTTGACAGTGGCTGATAGTTAAGTCAAACACACACATTGCAGCATGCTGACAGTGGCTGATGGTTAAGTCAAACACATTGCAGCATGTTGACAGTGGCTGATGGTTAGGTCAAACACATGATACAGGATGTTGACAGTGGCTGATGGTTTTGCAGCACTCTGCCCTTAGCCTAGTTGAAGCCAAGGTCAAATAAATATGGACGCTACACAACAAGACTGCACTGATGTCAAAGAACAAGCCATAGTGAGAGTTCTTTGGGCAGAGGGATTGAAACCTACTGAAATTCAGTATAGAATGTTGGTTCAGTATGAAAATGAAAACAGCATGACTCAGAGAGAAACCAAAACCTGCAATATGCAGCAAAAGCAATGCTGTCAAAAAGTCTTGCTGCACCACGACAATGCATGTCCCCATGCAGTGGTTCTAGTTATCTGTAATTGTCTGAGTCTGAAAACATAGTGAGCTTTGAATAGCCTAGGCTGCTCCAGAAACTTTCCCCAGAAATTATTCAGAATTCCATGAGTTGTTTTGAAATAAGTTTTATTGTAAATTTATGACTGGAGAAACAAGTCAGCTTTATGGATCAAATCTTAGAAGAGAACAGATTGCAACATACTTGTACAAATATAGGATACAAATTGATATAGCATTTGATTTTTTAGGCAAAATATTAGTGTTTCACTAATTTTCTTCAAAGCTTATTGTTTTCTTCAGAATCTTATGGGAGTATACAACATCTTAAGGGAAAATAAGATAAAGCATTTTCATTAGATAACCAAATGACAATGTCAGACAACACAAATGGTGGGCTGTCATGATAATCTCTTGTGACATTTTCCATAAATATTATTAATATGTGCCATGTAAAAGAGCATTAGTCATCTTGCTCCTCAATCTTTTGCAGCCCTTGATGTTTGATTAATTCAGATGCTTTTATTTTTTTCCATGCTGGCTGGTCAGTCACTAAGATATTTTTTTTTCTTGGCCTTTCTCTTTTCCTTTTTCCCTTGAATTTTCCAGTCATAAGTAGGTTCTTCTCATGACATATCTAAGAAATTTTGACTGTCTTTAGTTTCTGTTGGTCTGAAACTTCTCTGAGGACCACTTCATTTGTTCTGTCTGTGCAGGTGATTTTTCTATCTGTGCAGGCTATTTTTCTGTCTGTGCAGGCTATTTTTTTGTCTGTGCAGGCTATTTTTATGTCTGTGTAGGCTTTTTTTATGTCTGTGCAGGCTATTTTTCTGTCTGTGCTGGCTATTTTTATGTCTGTGCAGGCTGTTTGTTGCCAACAGCCATATCTCTCTTGCTTCCAGTTCCTCTGTCATCTTTTTATTGATTGTCAAAGTTTCACAACCATATAGCAACAATAGCTCAGTATAGCACTATAATACTTACTTCTTCATTTTTAGATACATCATCATATTTGTTAGCATCTTCTTTATGTCATAAAAAGCTGCCTTTACCATATTTGTTAGTATCTTCTTTATGTCATAAAAAGCTGCCTTTACCATATTTGTTAGTATCTTCTTTATGTCATAAAAAGCTGCCTTTACCATATTTGTTAGTATCTTCTTTATGTCATAAAAAGCTGCCTTTACCATATTTGTTAGTATCTTCTTTATGTCATAAAAAGCTGCCTTTACCATATTTGTTAGTATCTTCTTTATGTCATAAAAAGCTGCCTTTACCATATTTGTTAGTATCTTCTTTATGTCATAAAAAGCTGCCTTTACCATATTTGTTAGTATCTTCTTTATGTCATAAAAAGCTGCCTTTACCATATTTGTTAGTATCTTCTTTATGTCATAAAAAGCTGCCTTTACCATATTTGTTAGTATCTTCTTTATGTCATAAAAAGCTGCCTTTACCATATTTGTTAGTATCTTCTTTATGTCATAAAAAGCTGCCTTTACCATATTTGTTAGTATCTTCTTTATGTCATAAAAAGCTGCCTTTACCATATTTGTTAGTATCTTCTTTATGTCATAAAAAGCTGCCTTTACCATATTTGTTAGTATCTTCTTTATGTCATAAAAAGCTGCCTTTACCATATTTGTTAGTATCTTCTTTATGTCATAAAAAGCTGCCTTTACCATATTTGTTAGTATCTTCTTTATGTCATAAAAAGCTGCCTTTACCATATTTGTTAGTATCTTCTTTATGTCATAAAAAGCTGCCTTTACCATATTTGTTAGTATCTTCTTTATGTCATAAAAAGCTGCCTTTACCATATTTGTTAGTATCTTCTTTATGTCATAAAAAGCTGCCTTTACCATATTTGTTAGTATCTTCTTTATGTCACAAAAAGCTGCCTTTGCCATATCTGTTTTGTGATTTTATTTCATTTGTGCACTTGCCATCACCTGTTATTATTGTTCCAAGGTAATTTGAATTTATTTACTTGTGTTAACGCCTTCCCATTTGAAAGGATGTTGCACATCAGTATGTTTATTTGATATTACCTTTGTTTCTGTGTTGTTGGTGTTTAGCTCTAGGTCTCTTTTCTTGCTCTCTCCAGTAATCTTGTTCACAAGTTTCTACAAACTGCTTTCACTTTCTGCTGTTAGAATAGTGTCATCCACCTATCTCAGGTTGTTGATATTATGGCCTCCGGTTTTAATTCCTTTCACATTTGTAATGTCTCTCATAATGTTGTCACTGTATAATGAGAATAGATCAGGTGACAGTATGCACCTCTGTCTTACAGCATATTTATATATCTTGATACTCACTCTTACTTCTGTTCTTTGTTTCAAGCTTAATAATTCTCACTCATCTTTACCTTCTGTATGAAGTTTTTCTCACATTTGTTTCATGTCTGACTCCGTCAGAAGCTTTCATGTAATCAATATGATTGATTGATTGACATTCCTTTTGGGCCAGCATTGTCTCATAGGGCAGAAATCATATCTTTCCATGTCTGATGACTCGCCACCGCCCACTGTAGGTCTTGGATGGGCTTGAATCCCAAAGGTGTACTCTCTCTAGTGATGGTTCAACATAGAGTCTCCCTTGGCCTGCCTTGCTTTCTTTTGCCCTTCGCTGACCATGTGAGGGCTTGGAGAGGGCATCTTGATTCTTCCATTCTGGAAACGTGGCCGAGATGGGCTCATCGACATCTTTTGATGTATCTTGATACATAGATTTGGTTCGATTCTTGTCTTATTGACTCATTCAATTTAAAGTTGGACCATCTGATGTTCAATAATCTATGTAGACATTTGTTCTCAAATGCATCAAGTCTTTGATTTGTTTTCAAATGCACCAAGTCTTTGATTGAGTAGACTGGTTGATTTCCAACTCTCACAACCGTATGTTAACACTGGGATCAAACAGGAGTTGAAAATTTTAAGTTTCATGGTTTTACTGAGCATATTTGACTTCCAGATAGTAGACAGTTTATTGAATGTAATGGAAGCCATTGCAATGCGGGATTTGATTTCTGTGTTGTATCACCCGAGGTTGACACAAGTATAATTCTATGTTTACCTTTAGTAATTGTTCTATTATATTCCTGGATATAAAAATTGCATAAATGGTAGTAAATATAGTTAAAGATAACCCTACCCTGCCTTAGAGACACATAGCAAAAGTGGTGTTAGTGCCCCTATTTTCCTTGGTCTGTTGGCACACTAGAGGGTGATGTGATAATAAATATGGCTGATGGAAATTATGGTGACATTCTCCATAAATCTGGCTAGCAGAGATTATTGTAACATTTTCCAAAAATATTACTAGCAGAAATTATTGTGACATTTTCCATAAATATGACCAGTGGAGATTATTGTCAGTTTAAATTATGTGTATTTCCCAAAAACTACTCTAACAAAAATACATGTTTCTTTGCAAATGCCTGGGGCTTAATGCAGAAAACATGGTATTTACAGCATAGCTATATGTGGTCTTCACTGGCTAGCAAAATAGGACTTGAAATTAACAAGGACAAAACAAAAATAATGAAAATTCCTCTCAATCAAAATGGAAAAATACACATAGAAGGGACAGATATTGAAGAAGTCAATCAATTTGCATACCTTGGCAGCTACATAGACCAGGATGGTGACACTAGAAGTTAGGATCAGAATTGCAAAAGCAGCATCAATCTTCAAGAATCATGAGAACATATGGAATTCAAAAGTTATAAGCACAAAAACCAAGTTAAGACTATTCAGTTCAAATGTAATATCCACCCTCATTTATGCATGCGAAAGCTGGAAAACAACTAAAGAAACAGACAATAAATTAAGACTCTTTTGAAAACAAATGCCTAAGGAAAATACTTGGCATCAAGTGGAATGAATTCAAGAACAATGCAGAGATAAGACAGATGACTGAACAACAACCAGTCTCATGGGTGATCAGGAAAAGGAGATGGACATATGTTGGTCACTTGATGAGAAGAAATGATCAGAGAATCCCAAAACAAGCTATCAAGTGGAACACAACAGGCCGAAGAAAAAGAGGCAGACCGTGTGAAACTCTGAAGAGGACATTATTAAGAGAGGCCAAATTAACAGGCATAAAATCCTTTGATGAGGTAGAAAGACTCACCGAAGACAGGAAAAATTGGCAAACTACTTTGCGAGCCCTATGTGACGTTTAACGGCATGGGAAGGATATAAGATATATGTGGTTTATTAATTCATTGCAGTATTTATTGTGATAGGCTTGAGCGTATATTAGAAAATAAAAAAAAAAATTTTTATTTGCTTGTTTGTTTCATTAAGACTTCTTTTGTACTGCAAATATGCTATACTACTTTGCTTATTTGTTTCAGTAATCAAGTAGATGAAGGTGTATGGTTCAATTTCACAAAAAGAAAGAGAGGAAAGTTGGCAAAAATGTGAACAGCAGAAAGATGAGCATGTATAAATGAAGAACATGCAACAGTCCAATATTCCCTATCCAAAGCTGGCAACAATCAAGATCAGACAAATCATCCAGTAAACTACCAAGAGATGAAAACCATAATCTATAACCAGTGCAGATCTGAATGGAAGAAACACTGAAATACAACAACGAACCAGATGCCATGCACCAACTACAAAGACATCAGCAAACCATCTTTCATCTATGAACATGCCACTGTAGGCTACTGACCCACCTACATCGACTCAATATGTCTCACACAGGCGAATGTCTATGTGGCAGTGGAGTCCACACTCCAGAACATATCCTTCAAGAGTGCCCAAACCATGCGGACCTGAGGCATAAGACATGGCCAGAGGACACGAGCTTGGGGCAAAAACTTTGGGGCTCATATTAGGATCTGGAGAGGACTGCGGGCTTTGCCATGTTGACAGGGATCAGGATCTGATGTGACCAACAACCTCGAACACATGAGAAGTAGTAGTCCAATATTTTAGAAAAGCCTTTTTTTCAAGGATCACATACAAAAACAACAGATAAAAACACCTAAAACAGATGAATAATTAAACATTTAAAACAGAGAAAACCAAACAGCAGCTAAAATTAATGACCAAAACATAACAGAAACATACCTTGGCAGCATACTAACATCTAATGAAGGAACAAATAAAGGGTAGAATAAATAAACTGAGAACAGCTTTCAACATTTGGAAGTCTCCAAGTACAATCTTATATCCTTCTGGTGCCGTTAAATGTTACATAGGTCTCACATAGTAGTTCGCCAAATTTTCCTTTTTTTTTTTTTTGGCTAGCTTTTCAGTCTCATCAAGGGATTTTATGCCTACTAATTTGGCCTCTCTTAACAATCTCCTCTTTAGAATTTCACGTGATCAATACCTTTTTCTTTGGCCTATTGTGTTCCACTTGATAGCTCATTTTGGGATTCTCTGACTGTTTCTTCTCATCATATGACTAACATATTTCCATCTTCTTTTTTCTGATCACCAGTGAAACAAGTTGTTGATCACTCATCTGCCTTATTTCTGCATTGTTCTTGAATTCGTTCTACTTTATACCAAGTATTTTTCTTAGGCATTTTTTACAAATCTAATTTGTCAGTTTCTTTAGTTGTTTTTCAGCTTTCACATGCATAAATAAGGGTGGATATTACATTGAAAATGAGTAGTCTTAGCTTTGTTTCACTATTTCAGTGGCTTTCAATTTGTCAAGAAATAGGCAAACTATATATATATAGACCAAAACGATAGCGTCATCTATCTCGTTTTATATATATATATATATATATATTTAGCACAAGCAGTAGAGCAGTTGTGAACAGCTGCCTTATATGCAGGAAACTCTCTACCATAGAGAGTGGAACAACAACACAACTCCTTCAGATCATCACCTTATATTTAAGCTACTGATTGCTGGTGAGAAATAAATAGTTCATTTGGGAGTGTTTATATGCACTGGTTGGACTTATCATTTAATGGGTGGAAGATGAATGACAGGACTGTATTATAAGATCATTGTTGTAATTAGATACTATAAGAAATCATCACATTGGTGGTCGTAGGCAAGAGGAATGGCCCAAGAAGGAAAGACCCTGGGTTGGAGAAATAATTGGGATGGGCAGCTGGAAGTGAAAGCCTCTGATACTGTAGGCAAATAGCCGAGCTCCCGAGGTATGCGCTGGGGACTGGGGGAATGGGATGTGGACTAGGAAGGGGAAGATAGTGATTTTCACCCGGCCGCACAAGTAATCATCGCATGTCCATAATCTAGTACTTCGAGACCCTAGGAACATCGATCCCATATAAAGAGGTTGAGAATAGGGGCAAGTACAGATACATGTGTATAAAATATATAAAAGAAAGGTATATATATATATATATATATATATTATCAAGAGAACAAATGCTCATACTTACAGAGATATGATCAAGAGATCAAATGCTCATACTTACAGAGATATGATCAAGAGAACAAATGCTCATACTTACAGAGATATGATCAAGGGAACAAATGCTCATACTTACAGAGATATGATCAAGAGAACAAATGCTCATACTTACAGAGATATGATCAAGAGAACAAATGCTCATACTTACAGAGATATGATCAAGAGAACAAATGCTCATACTTACAGAGATATGATCAAGAGAACAAATGCTCATACTTACAGAGATATGATCAAGAGAACAAATGCTCATACTTACAGAGATATGATCAAGAGAACAAATGCTCATACTTACAGAGATATGATCAAGGGAACAAATGCTCATACTTACAGAGATATGATCAAGAGATCAAATGCTCATACTTACAGAGATATGATCAAGAGAACAAATGCTCATACTTACAGATATATGATAATACAGATTACTTCCTCAATTGGAAAGAAAACACTTCACACACACACACACACACACACACACTCTTTCTCTCTCTCTCTCTCTCTCTCTCTCTCTCTCTCTCTCTGGAATCTAACAATCAAAATCCTAATCAGCCACTCATTCATTCATTCATTTGCATGTCCCTTGCAGAACTTTACCTCCCTAACAGCACTCATGTAGGCCTCTAAGTTGTGAGAAAGATGGCCTGCTGTTGATGCATCCATTTGCAGATCATCAACGATGTCTTGCATCCATCTTCACCTTGGTCTTCCTCTCTTTCTTTTTCCCATTATGTACTCTTCCAAGATGGTCTTCTCTAGATTATAATGACGTTTAATGTGTCCAAAATATTTAAGTTTTCTCTGTTTAATCCTCTTTTTTTAACCAGCCTTCGTCTATATTAAGTTCTTGTAGTATGGATATATTTGTTCTTTTTTATGTCCATGATATTTGAAGGACTCTTCTGTAGCATTTATATTCAAAGGCATTTATGTGTTTCTCAGCTGTTTTGTTAAGTGTCCAGGTCTCACAGGCATATGTTGCGATGGGAAAGATGCATGCTCTTAAAAATCTTATTTTTATAGTTCTGTCTGTTCCTCTCCACATATTCATTAGTTGTTTTAATTTCTGAAGCAGCACCTACACTATCTAAATGATGAGAAACACTGTCTTCTTCTTCTTCTTCTTCGTTCGCACTGTCTGTCTATATCTGCAGTCCTGTCTCTTGGATAAATTTCACTGTTTTTTGTAACTCATGTATGGAACCGTAGAGCTTATCTTCTTTAGTGGTTTCACTGGGCCAGTAATTATTTCTCAGTGTCTCGTAGTTGATGCAGTTCTGGAGGATATGTTCCACGGTTTGGGGCACCTGGGCACATGTACATAGATTAGTAGTACCAACCTTAAACTTTGTATACATATGACTTCGGAGTCGGCTGTGTCCTGTTCGGAGACGGAAGATGGTGACTTGTTCCTTTCTGTTTAGCATGTGATAGTCATCATGTGGTGGTGTTTGTGGCTTCCTGTAGGTTTTTATCATGCTTTTCTTCTGATTATAGGTGACTGGTATGTCTGGTTGCTCCATTTCAGTGCCCTCTTTGGCCAGATGGTCAGCTTTCTCATTGCCTGGTATCCCACAGTGGGAGGGAATCCACTGCAAAGTGACTCCATGTTGTAAGCCAATTTTTGACAAGGCATCCTTAAGGTCTGGTAGTTTGTTGCACTGAAGAGCCTCCAGTACTGATCTTGCATCTGTGAGAATTACTACAGGACATGTATCAATTCTGGAGTCTGATAGTTTTTCAACTGCAGCAATAATTGCCCTAACTTCTGCATCAAAGTTGTTGCAGTATTTACCAGTGGGTATGGAAATCTTGTCAATGGTGTTGTTTGGATATTCAATATATGCTCCTGCCCCACCATTTTTTATGGCATTATGTGCAGATCCATCTGTATACACACGTATCCAGGTGTCACATGGATATTTGTCATCTAGAACACTAAGTGTGGCTACTGATCTTACAAGACTGCTCTGCATCTCACCATTCTGCACACCTTTCACTTCAGTCTGAATAGTTATTTGTGTATAATCTGCTTCTTTCCATGGTGTATGCTCTGGTACAGATGATAATGGAGTGACTACAGTTGGAAGGTCAGGTATCAGCTTACGCATACGCTTGGCCTGATGAATGAAGCTGCTTCTTTTAAGCCGTCCTAATGCCAAGTTATTGAATCTCTCCTTCAGGGGATGGCTTACAGAGCTAAGGAATTTTTCTCCCATGGTCATGACCTTTGTGTCTCTACGTTCCTTTAGCGGTTGAACACCAACTATTTTCTGCATTTCTACTATTGGTGTGGACCTCATGGCACCTGTGATAATCCGTAGTGACTGATTTTGAACCTTGTCTAGATTATGCAGCGTAGTGTTTGATGCTGTGCACCAAGATGTTGAGCCATATTCTAAATGTGGTAGAATACTTTGCTGATATACGTTCTTGAGGATTCTTTCACTAGCTCCCCATGTAGTCCCACTTAATTTTCTTAATATGGCTAGTTTTCTTCTGGCTTTTGCTTCTGCACTGTTGATGTGTTGCTTCCAAGTCAGTTTTGAGTCAAGAGTCACTCCTAAGTAAGTGGGTTGGTTGTCCATCCTTAAGGGTATTTCATTTACAAAGATCTTACCTGCTTTCTGTTTAGATGAGAGGGTGAACAGAGTGGTACTTGATTTTTCTGTGTTGATACTTACACACCATTTGTTTGTCCATGATGTCAAGATGTCTGCTGCTCTTTGGAGTCTCTGTGTAGCAACTGTCGCATATTCATCTGTACACCACATGACCAGATCATCTGCATACAGTGCTGCTTTGATTCCATAGGGAAGTTCCTTGACCAGGTCATTAATGAATACAAGGAATAGTGTAGGCAAAAGGACTCCTCCTTGTGGTACACCGTGTCGCAGAAGTACTTTCTGGCTTTTGTGTCCATCCATTACTACTCTAGCTCTTCTATTGTGTAAATAGGACTTTATCCAGTTGTACAGTCTTCCATTCACATTGCAGTTTCTTAGTTTCCACAACAGACCTTTTTTCCATACTTTATCAAAGGCTTTCTTCAGGTCTATCCACGCTGCTAGTACAAGGTTTTTCTCTTGGAATGCAGAAACACTGTCCAAAAATGGATAAACAACAAAACTTCTACATGATGAAAACCGCCGAAAAATATCTCCACTTACACACAACGAAACTCTAGGACTACCCATCAAAAGTCTCCTTCTCTCTCTCACCTGAACTCTTATACCAGCTGTCATTTCGCATGAATTTCCTCTTTTACCTGCTCACTCTCAAGGTCGCACGGAAAAACTAACAAAAGTTTACCTTCACATGATCTCTTCTAAACCAGTGCGAGCGTGAACGTTAGTTCTACTACATCATCATTATCATCATCATCATCATCATCAGGTGCCGTGCCGACTGGCGTTGGCTATTATGCTTCTCCAGAGTACACGATCCTTCATGCAGGCCATCAGTTCAGTTGGTGATCTCCTCTCACACCATCCCGTCAGACTGTCCAGTATCATTTCTCTTGGTCTTCCTCTTGATCTTCTTCCTTCTATTTTTCCTGTTCTTATAACATTTTCAATGCCCCCTCTTCTCATTGCATGCATTATGAAAGTACATTGTCTCTCTCTTATCTTTTTGACAAGGTTTTTTGTCTCTCCAGCTCTTCTCATACATTCTTCATTAGTTATTTTTGCTGTCCAGGGGATTCGCAACATTCTTCTAATAAACCACATTTCTGCTGCTTCCAATGATTTTTGTGCAGACTTGCCTATTGTCCATGATTCACTTCCATATAACAAGATAGGTTCAATATAGCATTTTAGGACTCGTTTTCTAACATTCATTGATAAGGATGTGTTGGTTAATATGTTTCTCATTCTCTGAAATGCAGTCTTTGCTTGGCCTATTCTATTCCTAATTTCTGTTCTGCATTTCCCATCTGAAGTTATTACTGCTCCAAGGTATTTGAATTTCTGCACCTGCTTTAGAATAGTTCCATTTAATTTTATATTGCATGCAGGTGGATTCTGTTTCTTAGATATAACCATAGTCTCTGTCTTTTTTATGTTCAAAGTAAGGCCTTTCTGTTCACTTTCTTTGGCGACTTTATCCAAGAGATGTTGCAGGTCTTGTTGGTTCTCAGCTATCAGTGCTGTGTCGTCAGCATACCGAAGGTTGTTAATATTGTATCCTCCAATTTTTATGCCTGGTTCTGTAATGATCGTTCTTAGAATATTCTCGCTGTACAGAGAAAAAAGGTCTGGAGATAGTACATATCCTTGTCGCACCCCTTGTTTTATCGGTTGATATTTTCCAGTTCTATTTTCAACTCGAACTGCTGCTTCTTGCTGCCAGTATAAATGTTTTACAATCCTCAGGTCTTTGCCGTCTATATTGATGTCTTCAAGCATTTTAATAGTTTCATTATGTTTCACCTTGTCGAATGCCTTGGTGTAATCAATGAAGCATAAGTAGATATCTTTTTGTACTTCTAAAGCTCTTTCTGTTAGTGTTCGTAAAACATAAATGGCATTGTGTGTCCCCTTTCCTTCAACAAATCCGAACTGTTCATCTGCTATTTCCATTTGTATCTTTTTCCTTGTTCTTCTCATAATGATTCTCAGAAGTAGTTTCGTTATGTGACATGATAGGCTTATAGTCCGGTGGTCATCACATTCCTTTGCTCCTGGTTTCTTTGGTAATGCTATAAACGTGGATTTAATCAGGTCATTGGGAATATAACCACTGTTGTAAATGTCGTTCAGTAACTTGGTTATTATTTTTATTCCTGTCTCCTCTAGTGCCTCTATTTCTTCTATTGTTATATTATCAGGTGTAGTCGCTTTTCATTTCTTCATGTGTTTGATAGCATCTATGATTTCATCTTCAAGTATTGATGGTCCATCACAGTTTTCAGTATCTGGTGTTAATTCTGGTCTTTCTACTCCATATAGCTCACCGATATACTCTGTCCACCCGTCCACAATGTCTTCTTTTCCCATTAACATTTTACCTTCTTTCGATTTCAGGTATCCTGTGGTATATTTTGTTTTCCTGCCTGTGAGTTCACTAATTCGTGTGTTTTTGCTGTCTTTATTATGAGTCTTCTATCTGTCTGCACTGTTCATTTAATCACAATTCTTGTGCTTCTCTGCATTTGCGTCTTATTTCTTTATTTGTCTTGCTATATTTTTTCTCATTATTTTTACCTTCTCCTCCTCCTCTTGTCCATCAGTCTTACGATGTCGTCTGTCATCCATTTATTTTTAGAGGCTTCTTTTTTTGTGGTATTATCTCCTTAACAGTTTGGTGGATAGAATCTCTTAACATTGCCCATTGTTCATCTATACTATTTATCTTTGCTATTGCATTGTATCTATTTGTTATAATAACTTTGTATTGTTCTCGGAGTTCTTGGTCATTTTTAAGGAGTTCTGTATTCAGTTTGATGTTTCTCACTTCTCTGCATGTTTTCTTTAGCTTTATTCTAATTTTTCCACAGAGTTAAAAACATACTGTTTCGCCATCTCCATCTCCTCCAGACCGAGCCTGATACACGTGAACTTTTGGGGGAACCCCCACTGGTAGCCTACAGACGGGACAAGAACCTCAGGGACCTTTTAATTCGTAGTCATCTTAAGACAGATGACACTTTTTATGATACCAGACGTTGCGGACGCCGTAGATGCAGCACTTGTCCGTTTGTTGTCGAGGCTAGCCAGATTTCCTTCCCAAAGTCCACGGCATCAGTTCAGGAGGGTTTCATTTGTACTTCACGCAGTGTTATTTATGCTCATTCATTCATTCATTCATTTGCATGTCCCTTGCGGAACTTTGCCTCCCAAACAGCACTCCTGTAAGCCTCTTGGTTGTGAGCAAGATGGGCTGCTGCTGCTGCATTCATTTGCAGATCGTCAACGATGTCTTGCAGCCATCTTCGTTTTGATCTTCTCTTTTTCTTTTTCCCATTATGTATCCTTCCAATACGGTCTTCTCTAAATTATCATGACGTTTAATGTGTCCAAAATATTTAAGTTTTCTCTCTTTATGTATGCTATTATAGGTTATTTATGCTATTATGTGCAAACGTTGCGGTTTGAAGGTGAGACTTGCTTACGCTTAGGACATCGATTTCGCCAGCATCTCAATGATATTTCTAAGAGGGCCTGGACACCTGTGGCTAAACATTTTTGCCTTAGCAACACAGGGGAAAACAGGACATTTCTGTTAGTGCGATCTCGGAGGGTCCTAGAACAGCGCCTTATTTTCCAGATTGACTGTCTCCACCCAGCTGGAATTAACAATGTCTACAGCTTTCTGTAACTTATTTAAATTTCCACTTCCCTTTTTTTTACTCTACTTTCTTCCTCCTAGCTACCCCTCCCTACCGCCACCCTCTTTTCTTCTCTGCCAACATATTGGTGGTTACAGGGTCTTGTCCTATTCACCAGTTTCACATTTTCTCCCTGCAGGTGTTTATTTTCTTCATTCATTATCTCTCCGCTTCACCTTTTCCCTCCCCCCCCCCGACACCTTCTTCTCCAACGGCTATCATGTTTCTATTACCTTTCCCCCCCCCCACCCCTTTCTACCACTTATTTTCCTCCTCTCTCTCCACCTCTTCTTTACGATTGGCTCTATCGGGTATCCTTTGTGTGGTCGGCGTGTTCCTTCTAAGACACACACTTCTCTGCTTTTTACTTCTGGAGCAGGCCACATTAAGATAAGTTCTTTGTTTTTGTTTTTTTTTTTTTTTGGGGGGGGGGTTGTCTCGTTGTGCATGTAATCCTAGAAAAAGGCTCACTCCGAAATATCGGATGTTGTATGTTTTTCATTTATACATTCTCATTCTTTCTATTCATTTTTTTCTCACTTTACTCACTCCCTCCCTCACTTTGTAAAACTACACCATACACCTCTATCTACCTTTTCTACTACGTAAACTAACCTTTACAGTACCGTTACATTATCTATCTTCTAGAACCACGTGACCAAGGGCAGACTACCCTTTTCTTGAAAATTTCACTGATTAAGTCCCTTAGTCCCCCCCCCCCCCAAAACAAAAAAAAATACTGCCACATAACTTCCTTTCTGGTGTCACCGTCCTGGTCTATGTAGCTGCCGAGGTATGCAAATTGATTTACTTCTTCAACAGCTGTTCCTTCTACATATAAAAGGGATGGCGACTGCAGTAAAACTGGCTCAAATAATAAAGGTAGATAGAGGTTATGGTGCAGTTTTAAAAGCCGGCAGGAGGAGTAAGTGAGAAAAAACAAATATAAAGTATGAGGGTAAGATGAGAATGTATAAATGAAAAACATACAACATCCAATATTTCGGCATGACCCTTTTTCAAGGATTACATACACAAACGAAACAAAACATGTAACTAAACGAACAACTTATCTTAGTGACATCCTCCAGAAAGTAGAAAACACAAGAATCCGTGTCCCATAGACGAGGCATAGAGACCACAGGGATGGGGGTGTTGGGGGAAAGCAGATGAAGCCAATCGGAAAGAAGAGGCGGAGAAAGGGAGGGAAACAGGGGGGAGGTGGGGAAGGGCAATAGGCACTTGCAAGCCGCTAGAGAAGCAGGTCTCGGGGGGAGGAAGGGGGGAAGGGGAAGCTGAGAGATAATGAATAACTGCAGGAACGAACAGAAGGGGCCATATACAACTGTAGGCTGCTGGAGACGCAAAACATGATGGGGAATGGCAAGGAGATAATATGAAACTGGTGAATAGGACATGACTCAGAGGGACAAAAACACCTAAAGGGCGCCAGAGAAGAAGAGAAGGTGGCGGTGCGGAAGGGGAGGGAAGCTAGGAGAAAGAAACAAGAAAGTAGAGTACAAATCACAGAAAAAAGTGCAAAACATAAGAAATTAAAGGAAGCTGAAGACATAGGTTCTAAGAACCTATAGAGGCCCTTTTCCGGCCTTCTATAGATGCTACATAGATGACGGCATTGGGGTCACATCAATGCCAGAGAAAGACCTTGGTAACTTCATCAGTTTTGTTAAGCAGTTCAGTCCTGTCATTTACATCAACTCCCAAGTCTCTACTACTTCTGCTAACTTTCTCGACGTTGCCGTTACTATCCGTGCTGTCGGGCTTACTACTTCTATCCACTATAAACCTACAGACTCTCACAGCTATCTCTTGTACTCTTCATCCCATCCCAGATCGTGTAAGGACTCTATTCCTTTTTCACAGCTTCTTATGTGTGACGGTTGTGCACTGAGGATGTTGATTTCCATGATCAAGCCCAAAAAATGCTAGATTTCTTCCGCCAACGTGGCTATCCAGAACATGTTCTCTCGTCGTCTTGGAACCGCATCAGTCATATATATCGCGGCAACAAGCCCTCACTCCTAAACCGCACTGTAGCTCGAACAGAGTTAAACTGGTACTCACGTACCACCCTCATAGTTTGCCAGTTAAGAACATACTGCTTCATCATCTCCATCTCTTCCAGATCGAGCCTGATACACGTGAACTTTTTGGGGAACCCAAACTAGTGGCCTACAGACGGGACAAGAACCTCAGGGACCTTTTAGTTCGAAGTCTCGCCTTAAGACAGATGACACTTTTTATGGTACCAGACGTTGCGGACGCCGTAGATGCAACACTTGCTCGATTGTTGTCGAGGCTAGCCAGATTTCCTTCACAAAGTCCACGTTATCAGTTCAGGAGAGCTTCACCTGCATTTCACGCAATGTTATTTATGCTATTATGTGCAAACGTTGTGGTATGAAGTACTAGGGGAGACCGGTTTAAGCTTAGGATATTATTTTCGTCAACATCTTAACGAAATTTCAAAGTGGGCTTGGACACCTGTAGCTAAACATTTTTGCCTTAGCAACCACAGGGGGAAACAGGCATTTCTGTTACTGCGATCCGCTCTTGTTCTGCGGATTTACGATCGCGGGTGGTCCTAGAACAGTGCCTTATTTTCCAGGCTGACTGTCTCCACCAAGCTGGAATTAACAATGTCTTCAGCTTCAATTTCTTATGTTTTGTTTTTTTTTCTGCTATTTATACTCTACTTTCTTGTTTCTTTCTCCTAGTTTCCCTCCCCTTTCTTACCGCCAACTTCCTTCCCCTTTTTCTCCCCCCTCCCCACCTATATCTCACACTTCCTCTTCTTTCCGATTGGGTTCATCTGCTTTCCTTTGTGCCGCCCCCCCCCCCCCATCCCCGTGGTCTCTATTCCTCGTCTATGGGACACGCATTCTTATGTTTCCTACTTTCTGGAGGATGTCACTAAGATAAGTTTTTCGTTTTGTCTTGTTTGTGTATGTAATCCTTGAAAAAGGCTCATGCCGAAATATTGGATGCTGTATGTTTTTCATTTATACATTCTCATCTTACTCTCATACTTTCTATTCGTTTTTTCTCACTTACTCCTCCTGCCGTCTTGTAAAACTGCAGCACACACCTCTGTCTTTCTTCTACGTATAGTTTTCCTTCATGATTAATGGGAAGTTTAATTATTTCTTTCCTTGTTACTTTCAAGTTCTGTTTTGCTATCCAGTGAAGACAGGGTATGTTTTTTCTTGCATCGATTTCACGTGGTCACTAATAAGAGTTGTCATCTGCAAAATCAAGTACAGTGCAATAATCACAATAAAACTATACCAAAGTTGTGCAAATATATATGGAAATAATACCTCCAAATAAACGACACGCTAAACAAATGGATGACAGAAAAAATTATGCAACTTATGGATCGGAGAAGAAGTCTTAAGGAAGATAAAGATTAATATGACAAAATAAATAAAGAAATAAGACACAAATACGATACAGCTAAAGCGTAGTGGCTAAATAAGAAATGTAATGAAACAGAGATGCACTATCATAGAAACACAAGAGATATACACAAACAAATACAGGAGTTAACAAACAAAAGGGCATACCACAAGACTGGTTGCCTGAAGTCAAAGGAGGGGCATACAGTAATGGACAGAGATGAAATAATGGCACGATAGTGCGAATACATTAGAAAACTATGAGGACAATAGAAGCAAAATAGATGTACGAAATAATAATGAAGAGCCTCCCATATTAAAAGCAGAAGTTGAAGAAGCCATCAAACACATGAAGAACATCAAAGTACCAGGACCAGATAAAATCACCAAGGAAGAATTGGAAGCATTAGAGAGCTTGGCATAGAAATATGAGGGGTGACTGATAAGTTCTCAGCATAAGGTACAATGGATTATTTGTGGACAACTTTTGTGGGTTATTTCTCTACAAAGTCCCCTTGCAAGTTTATGCACTTAGTCCAGCAATCCAATCCTGGAGCATATGGATCCCTTTTTTTTTTTTTTTTTGTGTAAAAGTCAGCATCTTGTGCCATTAGAAAGTGGTCTACAGCTTGAATGACGTCATTATCTGAAGCAAATTTGTGACCACTGAGCTCTTTTTTGAGTTTGGTAACCAGGTAATAGCCCAAAAGGCCCAAATCTGGGGAATAAGGAGGATGTTCAAGCTGGAAGCCGCATTCATGAATGGCAGATAGAGGTGTATGGTGCAGTTTTACAAAGTGAGGGAGGGAGTGAGTAAGGTGAGAAAAAAAAACGAATAGAAAGTATGAGAATGTATAAATGAAAAACATACAACATCCGATATTTCGGCCTGAGCCTTTTTCGAGGATTACATGCACACACGAGACAAAAATAAAAATTAAAAAACGAAGAACTTATAACAGGGGTGTGGAGGGAGAGTAGAGGCTAACCTGACAAGCACAAAAGAAATGAAAACGGAGATGAATGAAGAGATGATAACAGGCGAGGGAGATGAAACATATTCCCTTACTTGACTACGACACTGTTGCCTAGATTTTTGTCCGTTTTCGTTGACTTGTGCCGTGCTATCTATCCCTCTATTTCTTTCCAGGCTCTGTACCTCTATTTCTTTCCAGACTCTGTACCTCTATCTATCCCACTATTCGTTTCTAGAATCCGTACCCTTTCCTGGTATATGTTTCATCTCCCTCGCCTGTTATCATCTCTTCATTCATCTCCGTTTTCATTCCTTCTGTGCTTGTCAGGTTAGCCTCTACTCTCCCTCCACACCCCTGTTATAAGTTCTTCGTTTTTTTTTGGTCTCGTATGTGTATGTAATCCTCGAAAAAGGCTCACGCCGAAATATCGGATGTTGTATGTTTTTCGTTTATACATTCTCATACTTTCTATTCGTTTTTTCTCACCTTACTCACTCCCTCCCTCACTTTGTAAAACTGCACCGTACACCTCTATCTACCTTTTTTTATTTAGACCAGTTTTACTGCAGTCGCCTCCCTTTTATCTGTCATGAATGGCAGCCATTGCACAGTGCCGACTTATTTGTACCGTATGCCGAGAACTTATCAATCAGCCGTAGTATTTGTTTCATATGCTGACGTACTGCTTATGGATGGCTGTATTTATGTTTAGCATGCTTTTATCCATTCTATGTTGTTTGTAGTCTCTTTAGTCTGAATGAGTTTGCCTATCACCAGGACACAGTCATTGTCAGTCTGCGCCTGGTCTCATCTTAACAGACAAAAGCGAATTTCTGAATCTTTTATCATACTGTAAATGATTTGGTAATTGATCTTGTTATTTGGGCTTTTCCATGGGTCGTTTATACCACATATTTCCAACGATTAAACTGTTCTGTCTAGCTGCATATTTCATCTCCCATGCCCAAGATTCCCTGTCATGTTTCTCTTCCAACTTGTACATTTACCTGTATATCTCCCATTACCTCAAATGATTTACATTGTTTCATTGACAGTGCTGTAAAACTTGACGTCTCCTTCAGTGCTGCCTGCAGTTAGTGCATATACATGTATGACATTTATGTCCACTGTGTTCCATTTTAATTATTATAATTCTTTCTGTTATTCCAAAAATCTTGCATTTTCTTCTGTAAAATTATGCCAGCTCCTCTTTCGTGGCTGTTACCTCCAGAGTATATAACCTTATGATGTTCCACTTTCTTCACTCTTGACCGTATCCATCTTACTTCTGCTAACCCCAGTACAGAGATTTTTATCCTCTTCATTTCTTGTACTAAATTTTCCAGCTCTCCTAGTTCATGAAGTGTTCTGATGTCCCACGTGACAAAGAATATAAAATTGTTACTCATTTTGTGTACAGTATCTGGCTGACAGTCTGGTATCACCTGTCACACATGCACTCCCTACCGTATGCTGTGACTCCTCTGTAGTCTCTGGTCATGCTGTTACTCATTCAAATGTATCAGTTATGGTTGTCCATATTCAAAGGGATGGCGACTGCAGTAAAACTGGTTTAAATAAATAAGGTAGATAGAGATGTATGTTGCAGTTTTACAAAGTGAGGGAGGGTGTGAGTAAGGTGAGAAAAAAAAACGAATAGAAAGTATGAGAATGTATAAATGAAAAACATACAACATCCGATATTTCGGCATGAGCTTTACTCGAGGATACATACACAACGAGACAAAAAACACGAAGAACTTATCTGAATGTGTATTCCTCCAAGTAGAAAACAGAAATGTGTGTAGTAGAAGGGAGAAGGAAAGACCACGCTGCCCACAACAAAAGATGCCCGATAGAGCCAATCGTAAAGAAGAGGTGGAGAGAGAGGAGGAGAACAAGTGGGAGAAAGGGGTGGGGGGAAAGGCAATAGAAACATGATAGCCGCTAGAGGTGTCGGGGGGAGGAGGGGAGGAAAAAGGGGACGCGGAGAGATAATGAATGAAGAAAATAAACACCTGCAGGGAGAAAATGTGAAACTGGTGAATAGGACAAGACCCTAAATATACCAATATGTTGGCAGAGAAGAAAATAGGGTGGTGGTAGGGAGGGGTACCATAGAAAAAGAAAGTAGAGTTTTTAAAAAAAAAGGGGGGGCAGTGGAAAAATAAATAAGTTACAGAAAGCTGTAGACATTGTTAATTCCAGCTGGGTGGAGACAGCCAATCTGGAAAATAAGGCGCTGTTCTAGGACCCTCCGAGATCGTACATCAGCAGAATAAGAGCAGATCGCACTAACAGATATGTCCTGTTTACCCCTGTGGTTGCTAAGGCAAAAATGTTTAGCCACAGGTGTCCAGGCCCTCCTTTCCACTGCCGCCCCCCCCCCTTTTTGTTTTTAAACTCTACTTTCTTTCTCTATGCTACCCCTCCCTACCACCACCCTATTTTCTTCTCTGCCAACATATTGGTGTCTTTAGGGTCTTGTCCTATTCACCAGTTTCACATTTTCACACGGATGTGTTGCCGGCACCAGGCAACTCTACCTCTGGGGTGAGCTGGAGTAAGAGGTATTCTTAATGCTGGTCGTCGTGAAGCCAGCCCAGATTCACTTAAACGTCTATGAATTGTTGTGCCCCTAACATTGACGTTTGCCGTATTCATTAGCTGGTTTCTGAGAGTGGAAGACGTTACTGTCCTGCTGCGAAGTGTTGACAGCTGCAGGTATTTGTCATCCTGTCTACCCGTGCAACGAGGTTAGCCTGAACGATGCTTGTCTTCTACTCCTCTGGGTGCGCGAAATCGCACCAAATGCCTTTTGATGGTAGAATGGGACATCCCTAATGCCGTGCAACTTCACGGCCAGATAAACCGCTTTCAAACAAGGCTATGACCCAATGACGCTCAAAAGTGCTAGGATGCCTTTGAGGTGGCATGGTATTTTTAAAATGACCAAAAATACCCCTAAACTGCTTTAATAAAAATGATTGGAAGGTGACAAGTGTTCATTTAGGATGCCTCTTGCACGTGCAGCACAAATCAGCACGATTTAATTACCTGCTGGGTCATGCTGACACTTTTAAAAATGCCCTAACATCTAGGACGATGCTACTGCACGTGATTTTTACAATTGTTGTGTTGTTTATGCCTCGGCTGCATAGAAGACTGCCTGAGAATGCAATTTAACCAAGATTCTACAGTAAATTTATCTAGTTTTAGTACAGCAATCAAAATAAACATATGCTTGAAATTAATGACCGGCCCTTAACTTTTGTCCAGTAGTATATTTGACAATAATAACTGACTAAGGCAAAGAGAGAAGATGATGGATGGATTGACAAAATGGCGTGGAGAAAGAACACCAACATCTGGAATAGAGAACTGTGGAATTTATATACTTTCTCCATTTCTTGAAACGTTCTGTTTAATGTATGCTGTCTCCATGTTTGTTTCACTTATATAAAGAGAGAATACCCAAGAACTGATCTAGGTATCTCACAGTAATGTTCTTGAGTAAGGTAAAAAGGTAATCCTCTCGAGCCCTATGTGCCTCTAAGGCATGAGAGGATTACCTTTTTACCTTACTCAAGAACATTACGTGTGAGATACCTAGATCAATAACTAATGGAACAAAAATTAACAACCACTGATATTCAAGTGACACTGGACACAGTGCTGCTAGCGTAATATCAAGATGATGTACAGAACATTGCAACACAAACAAAAACCAAGAAATATGGACTGGAAATAAATATTTGAATGACAAAGATCAGCAGGAAAGAACAAAAACCAGCTGTAAAAATAACTGGAAAGACACTAAAACAAGTGACACAATTCACATACAGATATTTCCAGATCATGTAACTGTTACTTACTACAACCCTTTGCGCAAGTGTTTTTATATATGTCAGATTCACCACACATCAACATACCCTATGTGACAAACTCATAAGCCAAAACTATACTATTCATACAGTGCTGTACTAAAACTAAACTATACATACAGTGCTGTACTAAAACTAAACTACAAGGGTGTTACAAAAGTCACTTGGTAGTGTGTAAAGATTCAGGCAGGCAATGACTGTGGACTAGACGTAGTGTGTAAAGGTCGGCGGGTGGTTTTTCGTATAGACAGGTTATTTCTCTTTGTCAACATTATGTTAAATTATGCTCGCTCAGTCGTTAGTGCCCTGGCTGAAGCTGGCCATTGTAAAACTATAGCAGGAAATAAAATCACCACTAATAAGAAGAAATTAGCGGCATCTGAAGTGAATTGGTTATCGAGAGTGGAATTTTTTTTATTAACACTCTGCACAGGGGAAATTAATTTCACCTACTCCTTACATAATCTCTCATGGCCTAGATTTATTGCTTTGGTCATTTGAAGACCATAGCTGAGACAGTTTTTACGTTCAGTGTGTTAGCAACTTTGCCCAGTGCAAGTAGCGGAATTCAGTTATTTCAGTTCAGTGTCTTATTCTGTTTAAATGACATCGTTTTTTTTTCACTTCAGGAGTGTTCTTTCGTTGTTAAGCACGTTTTTAGAGATGGTGGTAAGTATACCAATAGAGTAAGGGAGCTTTTTGCTGTGGAATTTCCTGAGACAGCAGTGCCCAGTATTAATGGCACAGTCCTACTGAGAAATTTCGGAGGACAGGATCAGTGCTAGATGCACAATGTAGTGGAAGACCATCAAAAATTGATGAAAAAAAGCTGCTGGATATTTCAACCTCTTTGAGTCACATTCTATCAAATCATTGCGAAAACTGGCACAGGAGCAAGATATCATTAGAGCTGCGCATACTGCAGTCCGAAAAAGTTTGAAATTATTCCCTTACAAAAATACAGTGGTGCAACAGTTGCAACTGTTGGATCATGAGAAACAACGTTATTGCGAATGGTTTCAACACTTCATTCGTGTGAAAAGGTGTTGACATTCTTGACTTTACTTTTTTCATCAACGAAGCCTGGTTCAATCTTTCTGGTCATGCGAACTCGCAAAACTCGCATCTGTGGTCATCTAGCAATCCTAATGTTCTGCAAGAAACACTTCTACATGATCAGAAAGTTGGAGTGTGGGTGGCAATATCCCATTGGCGTATAGTTAGCCCCATATTCTTTGCAGAAATGTTGGATAGTAAACGATATGGTTCAATAATCCACGAATTTATTAGCCTTTTGGAGGATGAAATAATGTATTCATGGTTTCAGCAAGACAGTGCTACCCCTCATACTGCCACCAAATCTATGAAACTTTAATAGGAGGATGAAATAATGTATTCATGGTTTCAGCAAGACAGTGCTACCCCTCATACTGCCATCAAATCTATGAAACTTTTGGAGGAATTTTTATGTGAGTGTATAATTTCTAAAAATTTATGGCCACCCAGATCGCCGGATCTAACTCCACTAGACTTTTATTTGTGGGGAGCAATAAAAGGAAAAGTGTATCCTGATCGCCCTTGCACAACTGATGAACTGAAGTTGGCAATAACTACAAACATAAGTGACATCTCACAGGAAACTTTACAAAGAGTTTTTTTTATAACAAAATTAAATGTGTGCAAGGATTTCATTGCGAACATCGCCTTCAAGGCAAGACAAATTTACATGTATTAATTTTTTTCAATATTAAAATATTAATAATACAATTTTAATTTTCAAAGACTTATGACATTATAATTTTATATTTTAAATTACATTTTTATTCTTTTTAAATTCTCACTGCTACTCATTTCAATAAACCCATATAATGTAAAATGGCTTTCTGTAGTTTAATTTTAAACTTAACACTAACAATGATGCAATCAGAACAGTCTAATTGTTACCTGTATATGTCCACAGTCATTGCCTGCTTGAATCTTTACACACTACCAAATGACTTTTGTAACACCCTGTATACATACAGTGCTGTACTAAAACTAAAATATACATACAGTGCTGCACTAAAACTAAACTATACATTTCTATCACTGCAATCTGCTCTTGACCTTCCAAAGAACAATCTTGGAAAGTGCTGGAATAGCTGGCTGCCTCCACCCTGATGGAATTAACAGTAAATTAAATATTCTTTGAACTATTTTACATTTCTGTCGCATTTCGTTTCTGCTGTTGATGTCAAAATTTCTTGTCTTACCCCCACTCACCTCACTGCATTTTCTTGTTCTTGCTGCAGGTAATTATAGGTTAATTTTCCAGCTTTTTTTCTGTCTTCTTTGGCTGCAGGAGGGCGTTTGATAGCTTACTTGTCTAGGCATCCTAAGCTAGCAGTCTTGTCCTTTCAGTGATTTCTTTTCAATCTGAACTGTCTTTCATCCACCCACTCCCAAAATTGTTTTCTCATGAAGAGTGAGGATAGTTTTGGGAAAGGTGATTGTTTTCGTTTCCCAAACTACAGGGCAGGTAACGTAGCGGGGGCGGTTACATTTTCTGGTGCCAACATATGTAAGGCTCTGCTTCAAGTGGCTGTGGACGAGGATGTCCTTAAGGTTTGGCTCACGTTTGTATGCCAATAGGGGTGAGAAAACAATTTTGGGAGTGGGTGGATGAAGGACAGTTCAGATTGAAAAGAAGTGCTGTACTAAAACTAAACTATAAATACAGTTCTGTACTAAAACTAAACTATAAATACAGTTCTGTACTAAAACTAAACTATAAATACAGTTCTGTACTAAAACTGAACTATAAATACAGTTCTGTACTACAACTAAACTATACATACAGTGCTGTACTAAAACTAAACTATACATACAGTGCTGTACTAAAGAATATTGTTAATAATTTTGTTTCCATCTCATTTAATCTTCATGTTCCTTTGTTATTATTGTAAACTTCATGTCTGCCGTTTATTTTGCAATCTCATCTGTGTCAGCATCCTTCACAAAAGTGTTGACGGTTGATAATGCAAAACCTAGTTCATATATGACTGTCCAACTTCATACTTTCATCCGATTCTCAATTTCACCTCTATATTGATTGAAACAAATTTGCTAGCTGGCATCACCTAAACCAATGTTAACATTTAGTTTCCCAACTACTATGTTGTATCCTGAAAACCTGGATTGGGTACATTACACTCAACTAGAGAGAAAATGAGCCAACAAGGAGTGGCAACATTCTTTCTCACTGAAACCAAAGATGTTTCATACAACTCAGTCAGCCAGAATATTGATGCCCATGATCTTCCTTGACTATAAAGGCCCAATTCTGGAACATTACAAGAAAGCCCAGAGGAACCAATATCAACAGCTAAGCATGCTGTTACCTGAAATCCACCTGAAACCTGCAATCAGGTCATAATGCTGCAGTTTGCTCAGTTCTGCTGTGTTGTTACAGTATAACGTGTAGCCTTGCATGACTTGTGCAACACCTGATCAAATTACAGATATGCATTCTGATTGTCTTCCACATCCTGTATATTCAGTTATTGTAATTGTTTATTCTGAACAGTCCCGAAATTTTTGTTTAGTCTTCTTATATCTTATATCCTTCCCGTGCCATTAAACATCACATAGGGATCGCAAGGTAGTTTGCCAATTTTTCCTGTCTTCGGAGAACCTTTCAATCTCATCAAGGGATTTTATGCATATTAATTTGGCCTCTCTTAACAATGTCTTCTTTAGAGTTAAGTGGGCTGCCTCTTTTTCTTGTTTTTGTTTAGTAGACAGTCATTTATATATGTATGTAGTTACTTCTGTACTGTGAATGGATAAGAGCAAAAGGTAAATGTTATATTTTATGTCTCTCAGCTTCAATGTTAATTATGTTTGTTACACAAACAGCATATTTGTAGAATGTCTGGAATAGACTGAAGGATGTATGATAAAGGGTAGAATGTCAGATGGGTCTACATGCCCAATTCTTAACCCTTTTGAAATAAGGATCAATCAATCACCTGACCTCACATTACAGTATGAGATTATCATGTGTTTTTACACCTCAAGAAAGTATCAGATGGGAAGAAGTTCAGCAAGTATGAGATATGAGAGGCATCTTATAGGTAATACATTCAATCATTACTTCTTTTATACTGCGAATGTAGTAATTCTGTACTCTTTTGATGTGTTTTTTTCCTCATGTAATGCATATACTTATATTAAATCGAGTGAGAGGGAAGAATGAAAGATGGAATGATGAAGTAAGATGGGTCTGCATGCCCAATTCTTTACCCTTTAAAAATAAAGATCATTCATTAGCAAGTCCCTGGTGGAACTGTGCTTCCCCAACAGCTCTCTTGAAAGCCTCTTGGTTGTAAGCAAGATGTCTGGCTGCTGATGCAAGAAAGACAGCAAACTGGAGTGGCAGATGACCTGGCACACAATGATGATGACAGAAGAAGTCATGGCATGTGACTTGATTTCATTGATGCCCATGATCTTCCTAATGATTACAATGATAATGATGACAGAAGAAGTCATGGCATGTAACTTGGTTTCATTCCCAATTTTATTTTCTCACGTGCTAATGTCCATTCTCAAAGAACAAACAGTAACTGACTGACGAAATACTCTTCACAAAAATAAGACAAACTTGGCACTACTTTCTGCTCCCACAGAAAAGTGTGTACCACTAACATATTCTGATGGAAGTATGCAAGTGCTACCCTTCACATATAAAAATATTTTGATGGAAGTATGCAAGTGCTACCCTTCACATATAAAAATATTTTAACACAGGACAAGTATTTTGTAATCAAATTATTTAAGGAAAAAAAAACAGTCCCGCAATTACTGGGAAAACAAAAACATTGGATGTTTTAATGTGTAGATGGCTGTAAAGCTGTACGGTTACAAAACTTACATGAACAATGACAGACATAATTAAGTTTTGACATCACATGTTGGAAAAGTTCAGTTAAAAAATGGGTTGGCAGAGTGAGAGAGCTAGGATAATGAATGGTGTATGATGGACATGTGAAAATGTCTGATTGTATAATGTTGCTGTGATGATTTAACATTTGTCTATGTAACACCTGATGGCAGTACTGTCACCTATTGCTGCAGTGTTATCATGTTTCATAAGAACTTGTTTATCTCAGTCTTCATCATCGTGCTTTAAACAACGCTGTTTATTCTAACCAACAGCTGTTGTTATCCGCCTTTGGGTGTCCTGCAAGGAGATTGTTCCTGTAGATGCTGCATGCATGACCACGTCTAAAGGACTTTACTCAACACTTTTTTCTTTCCCCTCTTTGATCACTTATATGGCCACACACTCGCGTGCAGTCAGAGTAGGACATACAAACTGGGCCACTGTGTTACAGCTTCAGACAAACATGAAAGTCATGATGACTTAAATCAGCTTTGTTCTGCCGATCATCTAACTTGTGTAAACAAGATGACAAGTCTCAGCTTATTTCATATGAAGGTTTGCTCTCCTGTAGCAAGACGGAAGTCTCAGCAGCGTATTTCATATGAAGGTTCGCTCTCCTGTAACAAGACGGCAAGTCTCAGCTTATTTCATACGAAGGTTTGCTCTTCTGTAAGAAGACGGTAAGTCTCAGCTTATTTCATATGAAGGTTTGCTCTCCTGTAACAAGGTGGCAAATCTCAGCCTATTTTATATGAAGGTTTGCTCTTCTGTAACAAGACAGCAAGTTTCAGCTTATTTCATATGAAGGTTTCATCTCCTGTAGCAAAACGGTAAGTCTCAGCTTATTTCATATGAAGGTTTGCTCTCCTGTAACAAGATGACAAGTCTCAGCTTATTTCATATGAAAGTTTGCTTTGCTGCAATATACAGCTCAAAGGAAGACTGATTCTGAGAAATCTGTGTTTGCAGAAAAAAAAAATCTATATTTCAGAATATTTTCTCCATCTTATTTTTGTGATGTTTACTGCACAAAAAAGATAGCTATATGAATCATATTTCAGGTTTTACTGGACTCTTCAGCCATCTATAAGCTGGAGAGTTTTTGGTCACATGGATACTACATAATAGATACTACAATGTAAAAACTATCTAAAAAAAAAAACCTGCAGCTAGTAATGCTTACACCTCTGAATGATATCTCTGAATGTCTGAGTTGTGTAAATGTCTTTTCATTAAAAAAAAATTTGTTTTTAAAACTTCATGCAGACAACTGAGGAGTTTCTGTATTGGTGTGAAGATGGCTAAATGTGGAAAATTTTAATGGCAGAAATGTGTTTACTGACGAACATTAACTCTTTCCGTGCCGGGTGTCAATTTTTTTACACTTCCTGTACCCCCGTTGCTTACCAGGTGTCAATTTTTTTATGCTTGGTTTGTTTCAATAAAACAACCGGTGTAATATTTAGACTGTACATATTTAGTCTGCATTTCCAGTGACACTTTTCAAAATGGTGAAAGAGTCCTTAGATACGAAGGATGCCGAGCGAGAAAAAGGACGAGAAACATGGAAATTTTTGACGACGTAGATAGGGGTATGGACATGGCCTATGACCACCCCACTGCTCTTGAATGTATCCCAAGTAGATCTAGACATATTTAGACGACTGGAGAAGTAGTTAGGAGGTTATTTCAGACATTAATTTAGCGAGAATGCAACACAGAATCACAATACGAGATCAACAAGTAGATCTACACATTTCAGATGGTAAGTAGTGCATATCTAGACCTAGCCAATGGTGAGCTGGGCACAATCATTGTCTAAAAACATCACATTACTTCTTTTTTTCTAAAAAACTCTGCATTTATGAAATTTTCATTCATTTAGTTATACTTTGAAACATAATAAGTATACAGAAGTACATGGAAATACTGTTTTCCATTCCATTTTATAACTATACCCCCTAACATATCAAGACCTGCGCTTTTACTCTGGCACTCCACTACACATCCATGTTTCTTCCTGCGGCACGGAAAGAGTTAAGATCATTCTTGTCCAAATTTTCTACATCCAATATGATAATACTCTACAAACAAGGATAGATGGAGGCTTTTTATTTCTGCCTTGTATCTCTCTGGACATGACAAGTGTTCAGAAAATGTTCTCTCTTACTAAACTAGTACTAAACATTCTTTTTTTTTTTCTCTCCAAAAGCTTATGCTATTACATGGTTATGGGTGGACATCAAACACAAGAAAAAATGGACATCAAACACAATAAAAAAATCATCATAAGTGAAGCCAGAGTGAAGCTGGAGCTCACTTCTTCCCTTTCTCCTTGTCTGCCTGGTACTGGTAGTGAAGATCTGAGACATCAGTTTGTGAGATCTTTACCCAACCCGTGGCTTTCATGTGGTACACTGAGGAGCACAACCATACAGTTCATGACACATCAGAACATTACAGCAGTCCACCAGTTTGTAATTTAGTTATTTTGCACTTGCTGTTTGTATTTCAGTGATCATCCATCACCTTTTGCATTTCATTGATCTTATTTCACTGTCTGTCTGTATTTCAGTGACCTTACAATAACTGCTGTTTGTATTTCATTCATCTAACTCTAACTGCTTGTATTTTGTATTTCTGTCATCTTATTCTGTTTGTTTTTTAGTTGTCTTACTCCAACTGCAGCCTGGTTAGCTGAGTGGTTAGGCGCTTGGTTTAGTGATCCTGTGGTACCAGGTTCAGTCCCAGCAGTGGGATTTTTTCTGGTACACAAAAAAAAAAAAGGCCCTGGGGTCAACCCAGTCTCCAAAAATGGGTACCAGAGAAATCTGGGACGGTAAATGCAGCCAGGCGTGATACTGACCACATCACATTTTCATGTGCTGAAGGTCGTAGAAATACAGGCCTAACACCATATCCCCAATATGCCTTAATGCCATGGAAATGGGAGTTTTACCTTTTTACCTTTACCTTACTCCAACTGTCTGTCAGTAAGATGACTGATTGTCTGTCATCTTACTCTGTATTTCAGTTATTTTACTCTAAATGTTTTTATTTCAGTCACATTACAAACCCTCTGTCCAACCACATTCACCTATCCATCCAATCTTTTCTTGTCTTGCTTATCACTGTATTCCCCTCTCTCTGCTTTCTGTTTCTTCCACCTGCTCTTTACTACCAGCCTATAAAAGCACACAAATCTTCACAACACCACCACATGCACTCTCAGATGCAGCTTCATGCAAGTCACAGTTAAGTGCCCCCACTCCCTTATATATATATTTTTTTTCCCATTCTTATTTGTTACATACCAATTATGTGAATTTATATTGCATCTTCTTTCTCTGTCTCATTATCCTGTATGTTTTCATATGATTCTGGTGTAAACTGAAATGTTACAACTGTGTGCTCATCAATTAATAAGCTGCACCTAGTTTTGTTTTAAATAGTTTTAAGATTCTGTATGTTTTCAATACAAACACTTAAAAACTGTAAGAACAAATACATCAGTCAATGAAACACCTAACAATACTGATGTATTTATCATATCAAGACTTGACACAAAATTCATGACATCTCCTACAAATACACATTTCACTGTCCAGCTATATAATCTCAGCCATCACACAGCCAGTCTGAGGCCACACTCAGCCATCAAACAGTCAGTCTGTTGTCACACTTAGCCATCAAACAGTCAGTCTGTTGTCACACTCAGCCATCAAACAGTCAGTCTGTTGTCACACTCAGCCATCAAACAGTCAGTCTGTTGTCACACTTAGCCATCAAACAGTCAGTCTGTTGTCACACTTAGCCATCAAACAGTCAGTCTGTTGTCACACTTAGCCATCAAACAGTCAGTCTGTTGTCACACTTAGCCATCAAACAGTCAGTCTGTTGTCACACTTAGCCATCAAACAGTCAGTCTGTTGTCACACTTAGCCATCAAACAGTCAGTCTGTTGTCACACTTAGCCATCAAACAGTCAGTCTACTGTCACACTCAGTCATCAAACAGCCAGTCCGTTGTCACACTCAGCCATCAAACAGCCAGTCTGTTGTCACACTCAGCCATCAAACAGCCAGTCTACTGTCATATGCTGAGAATAATAAATGATAGCAAAAAAAACTTACAGTTGACAACTCCACCAGAATATGCATCCCTGTGTGTGGCATGATAGATAGCACGACGACCCAGATCATAGGCCTCCGAATCAGTCAAATCCCAGCGGTGCTCGCTGTCCAAGATTCCATAAGCATAGACAGAGCCAGAGCCGACAGAGAAGAGGTTGCCAGAAAGTCTTTCTCCATCACTGTCAACATAGTACAGGCCTGGACCCTGGCACAGACAGCATACAATAGAACATCTTCACAATATGCCAGCTCTTGTTTCTTCCTATGTGTCACTACATGTTTCTCACTCACATTTCTCAAATACATAATCTGTGAGTCATAGTTAACATATCAAATGTTAACATGACATAGAAGACCTGTGCCATCCGGTCAAGTGCACAGATTTACATAAATATTTATACCTATTTTGCATTCTCTTGTCATGAAAAAGCTCTTTTACTAGAAAGAATAAATTTATCACAGTAAAGTTCCCGAGTTCGATTCATTTTTTTTTTTTTATGATAAGTAAAACAGGTAAGTTCCTGAGTTAGAGCTCAAAGAAAACAGGTAAGTTCCCGAATTACAGCTCAAAGAAAACAGGTAAGTTCCTGAGTTAGAGCTCAAAGAAAACAGGTAATTTCCTGAGTTAGAGCTCAAAGAAAACAGGTAAGTTCCTGAGTTAGAGCTCAAAGAAAACAGGTAAATTCCTGAGTTAGAGCTCAAAGAAAACAGGTAAGTTCCTGAGGTAGAGCTCAAAAAAAACAGGAGTTGGAGCCAAGAGTCAGAAAAATACGTATTAGCTCATTTCAAAACAAGTTTTTTTGCTCAATCTTTT
Organism: Achatina immaculata; assembly: GCA_009760885.1. Classification (NCBI taxonomy): domain Eukaryota; kingdom Metazoa; phylum Mollusca; class Gastropoda; order Stylommatophora; family Achatinidae; genus Lissachatina; species Lissachatina immaculata. The sequence goes on from CM019716.1 coordinate 8,826,802, forward strand.
AATAAGCAGATACAGCCACGACCAATTTCAAAGATTCTGGTAATGAAGGTGTCAGAAATGTCCCATCAACACTGGTATTTTAAATGTTACTCAGATGTCTTGTTAAGTGTAAGATAAACCAAATATCTCCAACACAGCTAAGTCTTATTAAGTGTGAGATAAAGCAGTCATCTCCAACACAGCTAAATCTTGTTAAGTGTGAGATAAAACAATTATCTTCAACACAGCTAAATCAGAAGATCTGCTACATCATCCATTTACAGTGACTATAAAACTGCATTCTGAAGACTTAAGGAATTTTCTTGAAGGAGTGGAGGAACATGATGATTCACCTCTCTCAGTTGTCGCTCCTACTTCCTTACCTACAATCTGACACACAGACCTAATCATGAACATACTTGGGCCAACTTCAGTCAATATTTTAGGGAAGAAATTCACATTCTAAAATCTTCAATATCGTCCCTTAATTACAACCTAAGTATGTTAGAAACTTACAGCAAGAGTAAATGTGTAAAACTTCCTCACAGTCAGTGAAGTTTATATATCAGGTCTTTAATAACACCAACTCAGCAGGATGTGATGACATTAATAACAAGACACTATGCTATGCTGCATCAGTTATCATAGACACATTAACATACATATACAATTTGTGCATAGACAAACACTATTTCCTTGACGCTTCTAAACTTGCTAAAGTGTATCCTCTTTTTAAATCCGGACAGACTAGTGACCTTTCAAATTACAGATCTATATCCAATCTGTCATTATTCAAACTTCTTGAAAAACATACAAAAATTCACACTGCTTTACTTGCAGGAAGACAATCTGCTAATAGACAGTCAGTCAGGTTTTAGATCAAATCACTCCTCTCACACAGCGTTAACTAAAATGACCGAAAACTGGCCAATATAAATGGTGATAAAATGCATGGTGCTGTCTCTGTTGACTTCAAGAAAGGCTTTGATATGACTGATCATGAGATTATTGCAAAAAAGCTGCAAGGTTATAGACAAAACTTTGACCTGACAAAACTTTTCTCTCAGGTAGAAAACAAGTAATTTTTCTTCAGAAATAAAATATCTGACTCATCTATGGCCGATACTGGTAATCCTCACAGTTCCGTTTTTAGTCCTCTTCTCTCTGCTGTCTATATTAATGATTTACCACTATATTTAAAGTACTCTTCATGTGATCTTTTTGCTGATGACTGCACCATTTACAATAGTCACTATGACATCAATAACTTACAGGAAACGCTACAAAATGACATAAACAGTTTGATTAAATAGAGTAATAAAAATGGTATGTTGATAAACACCAACAAAACAAAATCTATGCTCATCTCTACAAGACAGAAACTGCAGAATGCAACAAAAACTTCACTACAACTTTGCACTGGGACTACAGAAATAGAAAATATTCTTGAACATAAAACTCTAGGTGTCAACACTGATCAACATTTAACTTGGAATTCTCATGTACATAATCTAACATGCAGAAAGTTTACCAACTAGCCAAAATCAAACACTTTATTGATCAAGACACAAGAAAGACATACTACATATCATATAAACACACACAAACTTCCACAGTCTGAGATGGATGCTCCATCTCAAACACAAAAAGGCTTCACTCATTTCACAAATGAGCATTAAATCTGATTTGTGACAAACACCCATTACAAACTGCAAATCAGCGCAAAGAACTAGAAATTCTACCCCTAAAATATAGAATTATCAGATTTGTTCATAGAATTTTGTGGCACAATGCTTCGCCTTACTTGTGGCCATTGTTTACATCCAGCATTAAACATAGCCAATGTTTAAGAAACTGTCTTCTTCCTAAACCCAGGCTAGATCTGTACAATAAAAGCCTTGCATGTTCTGCGATACAGCTCTGGTACTCCTTCCCCTACCATCTAAATTCCTTTAGTAATATTCCATCCTTTAACTCAAGCCTTTTTCAATATTTACTGGCTTGTAACTATGTGCCTCCACGGAATGTCTAACAGCCTCTGATACCATGACTTGCCGGCCACCAAGTTCTGTTCCAAAAGAACAGTTCTAAACATAATTTGTTAGATCCTGTATCGTGTTAGAAAGTATCTTAGTAAATGTACAAGAGTAGAATATCAGAAGAACTCCTTTGAAAATGTATTTGTTTGTGCGCATGCTATTTTGGTAAATAAGTTACATCTTATGCAGTTTATCATCCTATATTTAAAATGTAATATTTTCATGTTGTATTCTTAGATATTTTTTCATGTAATCTGTATACTTATATATCATATAGTTTAATCTTGCATTTATATATCTCTCTCTCTCTCTCTGTGTGTGTGTGTGTGTGTGCGTGTGCGCTTGTGGTGCGTGCGTGCGTGCGTGGGTGCGTGCGCACACTCACTTACATATATATATTCATGTAATTTGTATACTTTACTAAATGAAGTGTGTGGAAGATGGAGTGATAATGGGCAGAATGTAAAATGGACCTACGTGTCCAATTCTTCACCCTTTTAAAATAAAGATCATTCATTCATTCATTCACACTTCTGTGATAACAAGGGGAAGCAATATTATCATAAAACAAGATTCATTCAGCAGCTGCTGTTCATGTAGACACAACACACCAGATTTGCTGGATGATGAACAGTTGACTAACAGATGTATTGTCTGAGGTAGCAGTTAGAATGAATGGCTTGTTACAAGAGTGTCAAATTAGTACTTTCACATCTTCAACTTCACTAATGAGGATAAATCTGATGAGAAAGAATATCTAGAGCACAAGATGTGAGCAAAGTGTCACTGCACAGAAAAGGATTCCTCCATATGCACAATGAATGACATGAGCAAATTTTGAATGCTTTTCTCACTTGCATCAACAGAAGCAAAAAAAACAATGGACCACTCATCAAAACTAACAGCGCAAGAAGCCATTCTTTATATGCTGAAGTTGATAGAGATGTTGCCATGATAGTACCGATTTTCTGTTGACCAAAGTTATCACTGAGAGGTTGTTCTCTGCTCTTAAAATAATTAGATCATATCTGAAGACATCTATGAAGGAGGATCTAACTGAAGCCATTATTTTTCTGCAGACAAATATTTTTAGTTCATTTATTTAAAATATCAAGTGCCTAAAACTTTATTGTTAGTTTCTGTCTGACAATAGTCAAAATATTTTGTGTTCCCTAAATTCTAATTTTGTATTACACAAATAGTTTGGGGTATAAGCCCAAAGCCACTGCAATCAACCTGTGATTACACATATGTGCTCATTAACTAATAAAGCTGTTTCTACTTTTGTTTTAAATAGTTCTAACATTCCATTTTGTATTAATGTGTAATAAATCACCATCACTGGGAGTGAGCAAAAGAGTACTCCAGTGCTACATCAAGCAAATTTTATTTTACATACGTGAGGCATGTCACTCACTAATGAAGTACAAGGCCAACTGGAAGCCACTGAAATGTGGTTCCTTAAAAGAATCCTCAGAATACCACGGCCAGCAAAGAAATCAAATGAGGAGGTTCTGAGAGAGGCTGAGGAGACAAGACAACAATAATAAAAAGTCAGAAAAAGACAATCCAAATTCTTAGAACACATTCCATGGTGAGACAAGCTAGAATACATGGTGACAACAGGGAAGATAGAAAGCAAAAGAGACTGAGGAGGTAGACAAAGAGAGAAAATGCTGGATGGACTAACTAGATCATACAGACAAAGAACACCAGCACAGCTTATATTCAGTGCTCGGAGCAGCGAATTGCAGAAAAGCATGAAAGCCAATGCCAGTGGGTTGGACATAGATAGATCTTATGTGTCTATAATTATTAGAAATTTATAATTAAAAGGCAGCTTATGTGTTATATTCTGTCTATTAGTCTTAGTTTTATGTATTATTTGGTTCCAAAGTTTACACTATATTTCTGTTAAAAAATTTTTTGAAAGATTTATTAAATATATGGTTTGTTCCATATTATTTCACACAGAGAGTTTACGTGTTCAAAAATTTTCATCAAATAAATGTACGAGAGGCGTTCAGAAAGTAATGCACCACATCGTTTTTTTTTTTTTTCAGTATATAATGAAGGTAAAGCTGGGGCAACCATCCCCAACCCAGCGCATCACAGGTGGCGGATGGTGAAAGTCCTCCAGATATGGAGGATCCCTGTGAATAAGGATTTACCCAAATAAGCAGACGTGGACCAACTGGCAGTAGACTCAGAGAGCGAAGCGGGGTAGTAGGTGGCTCTACTACTCCTATAAAGTGCCTCATGTTCTCAGTGAAGGGAATACGGAGGCGCCTTAAAACCTCTCGCTCCTGCTGCCTTGTGGGTAGGACAGGGAGTCCAAAGACTAGCGGAGAGTCCGTACACAAACCAGCAGAAGGCAACTGGAAACTACTGTTGTAGCTCCCAAGAACAATTATGCTTATTCAGAGTAACAGATTTGTCATGAACGATGTTAATGGATGTTCCTCTGGAACAGCCTCATCTAGCAGGGCAGCTCACGAGCCACAGGTGAGGCTAGATCGTCATCAAGCTACTGGTGCCAAAACTAACAAGTTCAAAATAGCAACATGGAATGTTAGAACTTTATTCCAGGCTGGAAAATTAGAAAATGTAAAGAGGGAAATTGAAAGGATGATGATCAACATATCAGGAATGAGTGAAGTTAGATGGACAAGTGCAGGGAAGATAAACTCTGATAAATATACAATAATATATTCAGGAAGTGAGAAACATGAACGAGGAGTAGGAATAATATTTGACGAACAAACAGCAAGGACAATTGTAGGATATTTGAACATCTTGGACCGAGTCCTGCTAGCCCAGGATGACCAATAAACATAAATATTATACAAGTGTACGCTCCAACATCTGAAAGTTCTGAAGAAGATGTACAGTTATTTTATAATGACATAGAGACAGCCCTAAATCACACAAAGTCACATGAAGTTACCATAGTCATGGGAGATTTTAATGCCAAGGTTGGTAAAGAAAGAACTTCAGACATTGTTGGTGACTATGGACTGGGGGAAAGGAATGACAGAGGTAGTAAATTAATTGAATGGGCAAGAATACATAGCATGGTTGTAGGAAACACCTGGTTTAAACAACATCCTCGAAGACTGGCAATGTGGTGCAGCCCAGACAAAAAGACTTTTAAGAAGACAGACCTCATATTAATCAACAAACGATTCCGCAATGCATTACTGACAACAAAAACAATGCCAGGAGCCGATTACATTAGTGACCATGACCCACTCTGTGGAAAAATTAGATTAAAGCTAAAGAAAGCATACAGAAACAGTGAAAACATCAAACTGAATATAGAACTCCTTAAAAATGACCAAGAACTGTGAGAACAATACAAAGTTATTATAACAAATAGATACAATGCAATAGCAAAGATAAATAGTATAGATGAACAATGGGCAATGTTAAGAGATTCTATCCACCATACTGTTAAGGAGATAATACCACCGAAAAAAGAAGCCTGTAAAAATAAATGGATGACAGACGACATCTTAGGACTGATGGACAAGAGGAGGAGGAGGAGTAAAAGTAACCAAGAAAAATATAGCAAGACAAATAAAGAAATAAGACGCAAATGCAGAGAAGCAAAGGAAGTGTGATTAAATGAACAGTGCAGACAGATAGAGGACTCTCATAATAACAACAGCAAAAACATGCACAAATGAATTAGTGAACTCACAGGCAGGAAGACAAAATATACCACAGGATGTCTGAAATCAAAAGAAGGTAAAATGTTAATGGGAAAAGAAGACATTGTGGTCAGAATACATCGGTGAACTATATGGAGGAGAAAGACCAGAATTAACATCAGATACTGAAAACTGTGATGGACCACCAATACTTGAATATGAAATCATAGATGCCATCAAACACATGAAGAAAGGAAAAGCAACTGGGCCTGATAATATAATAGAAGAAATAGAGGCACTAGAGGAGACAGTAATAAAAATAATAACCAAGTTACTGAATGACATTTACAACAGTGGTTATATGCCCAGTGACTTGCTTAAATTCACGTTTATAGCACTACCAAAGAAACCAGGTGCAAAGGAATGTGATGGCCACTGGACTATCAGCCTCTCATGTCACATAATGAAGCTACTTCTGAGAATCATTATGAGAAGAACAAGGAAAAAGATAAAAATGGAAATAACAGATGAACAGTTTGGATTTGTTGAAGGAAAGAGAACACACAATGGCATTTATGCTTTACGAACACTAACAGAAAGAGCTTTAGACATACAGAAAGATCTCTACTTATGCTTCATTGATTACACCAACACATTCGACAAGGTGAAACATAATGAAATTATTAAAATGCTTGAAGACATAAACATAGACGGCAAAGACCTGAGGATTGTAAAACATCTATACTGGCAACAAGAAGCAGCAATTCGAGTTGAAAATAGAACTGGAAAATATCAACCTATAAAACAAGGGGTGCGACAATGATGTGTACTATCTCCAGACCTTTTTTCTCTGTACAGCGAGAATATCATCACAGAACCAGGCATAAAAATTGGAGGATACAATATTAACAACCTCTGGTATGCTGATGACACAGTACTGATAGCTGAGAACCAACAAGGCCTGCAAAATCTCTTGGATAAAATCGCCAAAGAAAGTGAACAGAAAGGCCTTACTTTGAACATAAAAAAGACAGAGACTATGGTTATATCTAAGAAACAGAATCCACCTGCATGCAGCATAAAATTAAACGGAACTATTCTAAAGTAGGTGCAGAAATTCAAATACCTTGGAGCAGTAATAACTTCAGATGGGAAATGCAGAACAGAAATTAGAAACAGAATAGGCCAAGCAAAGACTGCACTTCAAAGAATGAGAAACATACTATCCAATACATCCTTATCAACGAATGTTAGAAAACGAGTCCTAAAATGGTATATTGAACCTATCTTGTTATATGGAAGTGAATCATGGAAAATAGGCAGGTGTGCACAAAAATCATTAGAAGTAGCAGAAATGTGGTTTATTAGAAGAATGTTGCGAATCCCCTGGACAGCAAAAATAACTGATGAAGAATGCATGAGAAGAGCTGGAGAGACAAAAAAAACCTTGTCAAAAAGATAAAAGAGAGACAATGTACTTTCATAGCACATGCACTGAGACGAGGGGGCATTGAAAATATAACAACAGGAAAAATAGAAGGAATAAGATCAAGAGGAAGACCAAGAGAAATGATACTGGACAGTCTGACGGGACGGTGTGAGAGGGGATCACCAACTGAGCTGATGGCTTGCATGAAGGACTGTGTACTCTCTCTCTCTGAACCGTAAGTGCCCAGGCACATGGGGCTTCCGCAAGGGTTTTTCAAAAATGCCTGTCCTTCACCTTTTTTTCTGCTCTTGCCCAGGTGAGCCCTCTATTGCTCAACATCCTTTCTGTTGTTCTTCTCCATGTCTCTTTTGGTCTACTCTTACTTCTGTTCCCCTGTGGTGTCCATCTTAGTGCAATTTTTGGTAGTGAGTTGTCAGTCATTCGGAGCACATGTCCCAACCATCGCCAGCGTCTTTCCTCAATAATTGCTGTCAGTGGTTTCATCTGCATTTCTGCTAATAAGATGTTATTTCTTATGGTGTTTGGCCAAAATATTTTTCTAATTCTTCGTAAACATTTAGTCTGGAAAGAATTCAGCTTGTTTTCTATGGTTTTGGTGATTTTCCAGCATTCACTTCCATAGAGTAGTACACTTAGAACATTACTCTTAAATATCCTGATTTTCATATTTATGCTTAGTTTTTTTTATTTCCATATAGTCTGCAGCATTGCAAAAGCCTGGTTTGCTCTAGTAAGTCTGCTGTTGATGTCCTCTGTGCTGTCTCCATTTTCTACTACTCTGCTGCTATGGTATACAAATTCGTTGACCTCCTCCACTAACTTGCTATCTACTCTGAGTACATTTCTGTTGTTCACATTTTGCTTCATTAACTTTGTCTTTCCTACGTTGATCTTTAGTCCTATGTTGTTTGTATTCTGAGTTAGCTTGTTTATTTTATCTTGCATATCTTTGTGACTGCTTGATAAAAGACAAATGTCGTCCGCAAAGTCAAGGTCCTCCAGCACTGTGTCAAGGGTCCATTGTAATCCTTTGCATTTGTCTGATGTTGCCTCCTTCATTAACCAGTCTACTGCCAATATAAATAATGTTGGTGATAGCACACATCCCTGTTTCACTCCTGTTTGTACCCTAAAGCTGCTGGAGGTATGTTCTCCACAGATAACTTTGCACTGAAAACCCTCGTATAGGGCTTTGATTACATTAACTATTTTATGGGGGAGGCCATGCCATCTTAGGATTTTCCACAGTGCATCTCTGTTGACACTGTCAAAGGCTTTCTCAAAATCTATGAATAATGCATATGTTATGCTATGCCACTCATTTGCCTGTTTAATATTTGTCCAAGTACAAATATGTGGTCTATGCATGATCTTACTTTCCTAAATCCTGCCTGCTCTGTCCGAAGTTTTTCAAGTGTTGGTACAATTCTGTTGATGATTATTCTGCAAAATACTTTACTGGTGGGTGGCAGTAGGGTAATGCCTCTCCAGTTCCCGCAATCTCTGAGGTCACCCTTCTTTGGTAGTTTTATTATAAGCCCAGTTTTCCACTCCTCTGGGGCTTTTTCTAGATTTGTTGTAACATCCGGCAAAGTTGTTTTGGTGTTTCTGTTTCTTCTGCTTTTAACATCTCAGCAGTCACTTCATCTTCACCTGGTGCCCTGTCTGATTTTAGCTTCTTTATCGCCTCCTTTACTTCATTTATTGTTATTGGTCCTGTATTGATGTTTAGTTCCGTTTTTGCTTCAGGTATGTCTATTGTTTGTGCTGCTTGTGTTCTGTTTAGTAGGGTGTTAAAGTGATTGTGTACTCTGGATAAGCATAATAGCCAATGCCAGTCGGCACGGCACCTGATGATGATGAGAAGCATGAAAATTTGCACACTTTAAATATGGCATGTGCCGATTGTGTGAACCAAATTGCACTGCAACCAGCCAAATAATATATTTGCCCTAACCATTGAAATGCAGCGTTAGCAACTTGCAGTATAAGCAGCGAATTGTGATAGAATTTCTCGCTGCAGAGAAGAAAACTGCTGTGAACATTCACAAGTGTCTTTGTGATGTGTATGGAAGTTTTGCAGTCGACAGGAGTACAGTCAGTTGGGTTCAGAGATGCAAGATGGGTTCCTCGGAGTCTCACAAATGACCATCGATTGCAAATGAAAGCAATTTCTTCTGATCTGTTGGAGCATTTCAATGCTGAGGGAGAGAACTTTTTGGCTAAGATCGTAACAGGTGACAAAACCTGGGCACATCATTTTGAACCCGAGACAAAAAGATATTCACCACAAAGAAGTAAATTCAAGACAACTCCTTCAGCTGGAAAGGTCATGATCACTGTCTTTTGGGACACTGAAGGCGTGATTCTTATGGATGTTATGCCAAGATGAGAGACAATCAATTCACAAGCTTACATTATGACACTGAAAAAAACTTAATCAATGCTTTCGTAGAGTTCGGCCACACATGAATCCAGCAGACCTGCTTCTCCTTCATGACAATGTGCGTCCTCACACAAGTCTGGCAACATGAGAAGCAATCACCAAATTGGGTTGGACTGTACTACCCCATCCACCCTATAGTCCCGATCTGGCACCCTCTGATTTCCATCTGTTTGGTCTACTTAACTCTTTCTGTGCCATAAGCCACTATTTTACCAAAGCTGATTTCGACTTTCTTGCGTTAAGCCACAATACTGCCACATGTTTTGTTTCATATAACTGTAATTCACATTTTGGTTCGCACGTTAAATGCTTATGTCCCTTTACAAAATGGCGGAAGAATGTTTAGTTAAGAATGTGAAACACGAAGTTTGTAATATTTCAATTTTTGGTGACATAGTTAGGGGTATGGACATGCCCTGTGACAAGACCACTGTTCTTGAATGTGCTCCAAGTAGATTTTGACCTATAAAACGTACTTAGAAGGTTATATCAGACATTATTGTACTGAGTATGCCACATAGTATGACACGACGAGATCAGATGAAGCTACAGGTCGATCTAGACATCACCAATGGTAGATCTAGACCTTCCCAATGTAAGGACACAATTAACATCTAAAATCATTATACTACTTTATTTTCATAAAAAAAAACTCTTTATTCTTTACTTTTACAGCTATTTTATGCATAGTACATATGCTTATAATGTGGAAATACGTGGAAATACTTTATTACATTCAATTTTACAACTGTACCCCCTATACAGATCAAGACTTGCTGTTTTAACTTGGCACTGATCGGAACATCCATGTTTTTTCTGCACTCCGGGGGGTAAGATTTGAAGATCATGAAGGAATGATTCATGCAGCGAAGAAATGGCTACATAATCAAGAGAAAATCTGGTACGGGCTAGGAATACGTGCACTTGTTTCACGGTGGCATAAAGCCGTACAGGTTGATGAGGATTATGTTGAATAATACCAATGTTTACATGACATATCCATGTATACTGTGTATAAATTTCATGCTTTTTGAATAAACAGCTCCTGAGAAAAACGATGTGGTGCATTACTTTCTGAACGCCCTTCATATTTTATATTCTATCAGTCTATGTAGCTTCAAGATTCACATAATGATGTACTGTCTTGTGTTACCATTATACTGCAGTAAATTTGTGATTATCAAGTAATATACATTCATCAAATATGACGAGGCTGGAATTGGCGTTGAAGGCTTGGTGTACCGACCCCTCAACCTTAGTTGCAAGTCATAAAGTTTTTCATTGTAGACAACTGGTTATTGCAAGTCATGAATTGAGCCATCCTGTATATCTGACAGATAAAATTATAAACTTCTTTTCTGTTGTAGATAACTGAATGTTGCAGGTCATAAACATTTTTTGTTGTAGATAACTGACTGTTGCACATCATAAACTTATTTGTACTAGATAACTGACTGTTGCACATCATAAACTTATTTGTACTAGATAACTGAATATTGCAGGTCATAAACATTTTTTGTTGCAGATAACTGACTGTTGCATATCATAAACTTATTTGTACTAGATAACTGACTGTTGCACATCATAAACTTATTTGTACTAGATAACTGACTGTTGCACATCATAAACTTATTTGTACTAGATAACTGACTGTTGCACATCATAAACTTATTTGTACTAGATAACTGACTGTTGCACATCATAAACTTATCTGTACTATATAGCTGACTGTTACACATCATAAACTTCTTATCTGTACTAGATAACTGACTGCTGCAAGACATAACAGTAAAAGATGGTAAATATGGGTTCATGCCCCAGATGGACCCAGTTTACTTTCACTATGGCCTAAACAAAAGTATATGTACTATCAACATCTAAATTAATTTAAGGTATGGCTTGATTGTTGTATTTCTTATACTGCTGTTCTATAAATTTGTTAGTTTACAAAGAATGTGATAATGTAATTTAGTTTATTTCATGTACTTACATAAATCTGAATGTGGAATGTATGGACAAGAGCTTATTAATTATTTACTTATTAATTATTATTTACTTATTAATTGCTTTTTCATGCATATTATGTTCAATAACAAATGCTGAAGTGTGTGACTGGGTGAAAGCTGTATGATGAAGGGCAGAATGGTAGATGGGCCTGCGTGCCCAATTCTTAACCCCTTGAAAATAAAATTTGTTTGTTTGTTCCCTATATGGTGCAGATAATAAAAGTGAGAAAACAATTTTGGGAGTGGGTGGATGAAGGACAGTTCAGATTGAAAAGAAATCACTGAAAGGACAAGACTGCTAGCTTAGGATGCCTAGACAAGTAAGCTATCAAACACCCTCCTGCAGCCAAAGAAGACAGAAAAAAGCTGGAAAATTAACCTATAATTACCTGCAGCAAGAACAAGAAAATGCAGTGAGGTGAGTGGAGGTAAGACAAGAAATTTTGACATCAACAGCAGAAACGAAATGTGACAGAAATGTAAAATAGTTCAAAGAATATTTAATTTACTGTTAATTCCATCAGGGTGGAGGCAGCACTTTCCAAGATTGTTCTTTGGAAGGTCAAGAGCAGATTGCAGTGATAGAAATGTCTCACTTTCTTTGGTGACTTTCTTGATAGAAGTGCTTGATTACCAGTGTCGGTGCCTTCCTTACCCTTTAAGAAACAGAAGACCCCCAAAGAGAAAGACAGTTACAGAGCCATTAGTCTGCTCAAAGGCCTGGGACAGATGCTAGAGCATATGATAAACAAGACACTCGTGTAGCACTTGGAATTCAACATCATAACAAAACAGCAATAATTCTTTATGAAAAAAACCAGAAAAATGAAGATCAGTCAATCATAAATGCACTCCAAGAACAAAAAAAACTGATTGCAATATGCATCAATCAGGCCAAGGCCTGCAATAAAATGTGGATAAAAGGCTGCCTCCTCAAGTTGTTGAATGCTGGGATAAATGAACAAAAGTTTTTTCCAACCACAGAACAATGAGAGTCAAGCTTGATGGTAGACTAAGCTATGTGCTTAAAATATCAGAAGCGGTTCCTCAAGAAAGTGTCACACAAACTGTTCATTACCTACATCACAGACAATGCTATAAATTTCACTGACAATGCTATAAATTTAACATCAGCGACAGTGCTGTAAATTTAACATCACTGACAGTGCTGTAAATTTAACAAGATACATTATCAGAGCTCTGCAAACCAATGATTTTGCCATATGGAATGCAGCTGAATCCATCACAACTGCCACAGAAAGAATGCAAGAAGCCTTGAACAATACAGAAAAATGGACTGGCATGTCACTGTCAACATCACTAAGATTGTGGCCACCTGCTTTTCCCTCTTACACCAGAGAAACACTGAATCTCAACAATCATGTCATACCACAGGAAGACTCACCCATGTACTCTGATGTCAAATTGACTAAGGGCTCACATGGATTCCACACATCCAAGAGACAGAAAGCAGTGCTCTCAGAAGACTGATACTCATGATAAAACTGGATGACATCATCTATGAAGTCAAAAGCCAAATCCTAAAGCAAATGTACACAAGAAACATCCACCCCATGATGGAACACAGAATAGTCACTCTGGTCACTGCTGCCACAAGCAGCACCAACAGGCTCACCAAAGTGCAGAACATATCAGCACAGGAGGTCTATCATCTCCACACTGGAAACTATCATTAGACTCTCCTACCCAGATCTGGGATGTGTAGAGAAAGTTATCCACCATGTCAAACTGGAAAGAATGCCTCCTCACTCAGCACATCATCAGCTTCAGGAAAGAACCAAAAACACTCATAATGGGCAGCTTCAACCACTTATCCAAGCAGCTAGCAAGACCTATAGCAGAAACTCTACCATATACACCAGAAAATTATGATCCCTTACAAACTCCCCAGGTATGGAACACCCAATCTCAGAATATCATTTTCTCAACAGAAGTATCAGGAGTAATTTTTTTTTAAAAATCCTGCCAGATTTCATCACTCTGGTGGTCCTGACAACATCATGAAGCAGTCCCATGTCTATACCGATGGATCTTCAGAAGAAGCCACTAAATATGAGGAGAACAGAACATACATTAACAACCAAAACTGGCACACCGTCTTGTATTTTACACTTGCCAGTTCTCTGGCTACCAGCTATCAAACTGAGCTCACAGCTTTCCTAGAAACTATCAGACTAGATAGTATCAATGCTCAAAATTGTAATCACATCATCTTCCTTACCAACAGCAAGTCTATCATACAAAGTCTGGTGTCACCTAAAGAACATTTAGAAAGTGCTTTGCACTCTCTCACAGGAAAAGATGGTTTTGGTCCAGCAGATCCCATTGCACTTTATCCTACTGAAGAATGAAGAAGCTGGCAGACTTGACAAATCTTGTAGCAGGCAACCTCAACAACATCTTATCTCATATAATAATTAATCATCAATACAGGAAGCTGTGAAGTGACCATCAAGAAACCACCATCTTCAGATTAAGCACAGGACACTGCTGATTGTGAGCACATTTGTATCACCTCAGCCTGTGATGCTCCTGCAACTGTACATGTGAGACAGGTCTCCAGACTCCACAGCACATCCTGCAGTTCTGCCCCCCCCCCCTCCTCTACAAAGAAGCCTGACTCCAGCTTTGGCCACAGAGGGCCAAGCTGGAACATAAATTATGGGGCTGAAAGCATGACCTCCTGAAGATGACACAATTTATCTGGACAATAAATACAGACATCTGAGGCTAGAACCATGGAACACAGATGAAGAAGAAGAATAAGAAGGGAAGAACAAGAAGCAGCAGCAGCAGAAGAAGACACTCATACATTACTCTTCAAGTCTGACAATTAAAACATAAACACTACAAAAGAAACTACAAATCTGGCAATTACTACTCATACAGTATCATAAAACTTAAAAGAGAGAATTAAAACCATAAACCTCCGCCTTCTAAAACAAATTAAACAACAACAACAACAGGACAAAAGCTAATAAAAGAGGATCAAACTAAACAACAACAACAGGACAAAAGCTAATAAAAGAGGATCAAACTAAACAACAACAACAACAGGACAAAAGCTAATAAAAGAGGATCAAACTAAACAACAACAACAACAGGACAAAAGCTAATAAAAGAGGATCAAACTAAACAACAACAACAACAGGACAAAAGCTAATAAAAGAGGATCAAACTAAACAACAACAATAACAACAACAGGACATAAGCTAATAAAAGAGGATCAAACTAAACAACAACAACAACAGGACAAAAGCTAATAAAAGAGGATCAAACTAAACAACAACACCAGGACAAAAACTAATAAAAGAGGATCCGACTAAACAACAACAGGACAGAAACTAATAAAAGAAGATCCGACTAAACAACAACAACAGGACAAAAGCTAATAAAAGAGGATCAGACTAAACAACAACAACAGGACAGAAACTAATAAAAGAGGATCAAACTAAACAACATCAACAGGACAGAAACTAATAAAAGAGGATCAAACTAAACAACAACAACAGGACAAAAACTAATAAAAGAGGATCAAACTAAACAACAACAACAGGACAAAAGCTAATAAAAGAGGAACAAACTAAACAACAACAACAACAACAGGACAAAAGCTAATAAAAGAGGATCAAACTAAACAACAACAACAGGACAAAAACTAATAAAAGAGGATCAGACTAAACAACAACAGGACAGAAGCTAATAAAAGAGGATCCAACTAAACAACAACAGGACAAAAACTAATAAAAGAGGATCAGACTAAACAACAACAACAGGACAGAAGCTAATAAAAGAGGATCCGACTAAACAACAACAACAGGACAGAAACTAATAAAATGTATAAAATCGGAAAAAAGTAGGAGCAACTTTATTACTTAACGATTACAAAGTTGTGACATTTCGGCGTGAGCCTTAATCATACAAAAACATACAGGACGAAGAAATAGAGAGAGGAGATAAAGTATAGATTCACATGAATACTGTTTAAAAAAAAAAAAAAATTTTTTTTAGTAAATTGCAAGGTGTGGCTTGTCCGGCGGTGTGTGTCAGGAATGGATCTGGTAGGACGTGGAAATTGTTTAAATAGAGACCTGTGACATGTGGTCGGTGGGTTGTAACTGGGGGTGGTGGATGGGGAACCAGGGAGGGGAGAGAGAGTGACGCACTACTGGCCTAGCTAGGAGAAATTGAAACAGGTGATTGGGGAAGAGGGGTTGCAGAGAAAATAGCAGGGTTGCAGAGTGATGCTGTGAGGAAGTTTGAAAAGTAAGAAGGGGTGGATTTAGTGGAGAGGTACTATAATGATTGAAGAAGATGATGCTAAGTGTAATTAAACAGCGAGTTTAACCCATGTGGTTCCAGCGTCCCATAATTTTGAATGCAGCGGTTCTCAAGTGCCAGGCGGCTTGTGTCATCTGCGTGACATTGTTTAATGGCTGTTACCAGAAAATCAGATTTGCCTCTGTGGTTGGGGCCATTGAAATGATTTGGGACTGGTTTCGAAGCATGCTGGGCGATGTCGTACAGATGTTTTTGCATGCGGTCCCCTAATCTGAGGCCAGTCTCACAGATATATGTTATCCTGCATCTTTTGCAAACGATGAGATATATCACATTTCGGGACTCGCATGTGAATCCCTCATGAAGAGTGAAGATAGTTTTGGGAAAGGTGATTGTTTTCATTTCCCAAACTACAGGGCAGGTAACGCAGCGGGGGCGGTTACATTTTCTGGTGCCAACACATGTAAGGCTCTGCTTCAAGTGGCTGTGGACGAGGATGTCCTTAAGGTTTGGCTCACGTTTGTATGCCAATAGGGGTGGATCAGAGAAAATGTCACGAGTGTCGGAGTCGAGTTGGATTATCGGCAGATGACGATAAAGAATTTTCTTAACCATCTGACCGTGTGGGTGGAAAGGCATTACTAACTTAACTCTGTCAGATGGAGTAACAGGCTTTTTCCTGAATACTTCTTTGCGGCTCACTAGTTGGATACGGTTGAAGGCTTTACGAAGGACCTTTTCTGGGTAGTGGCGATGACGGAAAAATTCTAATAACTTGTTGGACTGATCTATAAAGTCCAAATCATCCTGACATATGCGGCGAAGACGGAGGAGTTGGGAATATGGGATGGAGTTCTTACAGGCCTCAGGATGGGAAGAGGTGTAAAGCAAATAGGTGTGGCTATCGGTGGGCTTGTAAAATACAGAGGTGACAAGCCTGTTTGTGCCAATAGAAATTTTAATGTCTAAAAAATTAACAGACTTGTCTGAGATTTCATAAGTGAATTTTATGTTCTTATTGAGTGTACTGGCGAATTCAATAAATTTTTTAAGGTCTTCATGTGGCATACTTGTAATTCCAATGCCATCATCGATGTACCTTTTATAGAATTCTGGAAATCTGCCAGTGTAGGTTTCCCATAATTTGACTTTCAGAAAGCCCATAAATAGACATGCATAACTGGGACCCATTTTCGTTCCCATAGCAACACCACTGATTTGCTCAAAGTATTCGCAAGAATTTTGGTTTAGTACTAGCTCTGTAAGTCTGATTATGGTGTCAGTGTTAGTTGTGGGGTGAGGGTCTTTGTTGAGAAAATGGCGGAGTGCTAAGAGTCCATCCTCATGGGGGATAGAAGTGTATAGAGAGCAGACATCAAGGAGAAAGATGTGATAGGTGTGGTGTTGAGAGAATGTGATTGTATCAAAAGTTGTTAATGCGTGGTTGGTGTCTTTCAAAAAGGAGGGTAGTTTGTGTACAAGAGGCTGGAAAATGCTATCTAAAAAATCAGAAATGTGCTCAGTGGGGCATGAACACGCTGATACAATAGGGCGTCCAGGGTTACCTGGTTTGTGGATTTTAGGAAGAAGATAGAAAGTGGGTGTGCCTAAACAGCTGTCCTTAATGTGAAGAGAAATAGCTTGGGGTGGGAGGCCACCTTCTGTGATTAGGTCTTTAATGGTTGCTTCCACTATGTCATTATTAGAACGGGTAGTATCGTTTTTCGCTGGGGCATAGCATTTTGTATTGCTGAGTTGGGACATTCCTTCCGCGATATATAAATCTTTTTTCCAAACTACGAGATTGCTGGTCTTATCTGCTGGTTTGATCACGATATCGTTTCGATGTGTAAGGCTGGACAATGCCTTGGACTCTCCCTTATTTAGGTTAAAATGTCAAATTCTTGGTGGTTTGAGGTTAAGAATCTCACGCCATGTCGTATCAATATAAAGATTTAAAGCTTGGGAAGCCCCGGGGGAAGGTGTCCAGCTATATTTATGGTGGTCGTAACGTGCAAATGGGTTATCGGGGTCTTGTGTGGGTTGGTTGGACTCTTTGTTAGCAAAGTGATATTTAAGCCGTAATCGGCGGTGGAATTGTTTAACATCACAGAGTAAAAAATAGCGATCACAACGAGGCCGAGTGGGAATAAACTTAAGACCCTTGGCAAGAACTGGTTTTTCATCATCAGAAAGGGGCAAGTTGGGGGGAATACAAACTACATTAGAGGCTAGAGGAGGATGAGGAGGAGATGGGGTATCATCTGAGGACGGGGGTGCGAGTACTTGAATATGCTGTGTAATCTGGGAAGGTAGTTCAGGGGGTGTTACAAGTGTCTGATGGTCAAGTGAGATAGAAGTCTGTTGGTCAGGTGTAGCAGAAGAGGGGGGCTGATTGGAAGGTGGTTCACCTCTAGAAGTAGAAGAGACCGGCTGTGGTAGAAGTCGGTTAAGTTTATGTTCTTTGCCAGAGACACAGAACTGGTAAAGCTGGCTATTTGTGACGTGTATAATGTGTTTGATAAGAAGAAGGAGCACCCCCATCCTCAGATGATACCCCATCTCCTCCTCGCCTATTACTCCATCTGACAGAGTTAAGTTAGTAATGCCTTTCCACCCGCACGGTCAGATGGTTAAGAAAATCTTTATCGTCATTGCCGATAATCCAACTCGACTCCGACACTCGTGACATTTTCTCTGATCCACCCCTATTGGCATACAAACGTGAGCCAAACCTTAAGGACATCCTCGTCCTCAGCCACTTGAAGCAGAGCCTTACATATGTTGGCACCAGAAAATGTAACCGCCCCCGCTGCGTTACCTGCCCTGTAGTTTGGGAAATGAAAACAATCACCTTTCCCAAAACTATCCTCACTCTTCATGAGGGATTCACATGCGAGTCCCGAAATGTGATATATCTCATCGTTTGCAAAAGATGCAGGATAACATATATCGGTGAGACTGGCCTCAGATTAGGGGACCGCATGCAAAAACGTCTGTACGACATCGCCCAGCATGCTTCGAAACCAGTCCCAAATCATTTCAATGGCCCCAACCACAGAGGCAAATCTGATTTTCTGGTAACAGCCATTAAACAATGTCACGCAGATGACACAAGCCGCCTGGCACTTGAGAACCGCTGCATTCAAAATTATGGGATGCTGGAACCACATGGATTAAACTCGCTGTTTAGTTACACGTAGCATCATCTTCTTCAATCATTATAGTACCTCTCCACTAAATCCACCCCTTCTTACTTTTCAAACCTTCCTCACAGCATCACTCTGCAACCCTGCTATTTTCTCTGCAACCCCTCTTCCCCAATCACCTGTTTCAATTTCTCCTAGCTAGGCCAGTAGTACGTCACTCTCTCTCCCCTCCCCGGTTCCCCATCCACCACCCCCAGTTACAACCCACCGACCACATGTCACAGGTCTCTATTTAAACAATTTCCACGTCCTACCAGATCTATTCCTGACACACACCGCCGGACAAGCCACACCTTGCAATTTACAGCTAAGTACTCCTTTAAAAAAAAATTTTTTTTTTTAAACAGTATTCATGTGAATCTATACTTTATCTCCTCTCTCTATTTCTTCGTCCTGTATGTTTTTGTATGATTAAGGCTCACGCTGAAACGTCACAACTTTGTAATCGTTAAGTAATAAAGCTGCTCCTACTTTTTTCTGATTTTATACATTCTAGTATCACAGCTTTACTGCAGTGCTTAGTGTACAGATGTATACTTATACACCAATTATTGAGAAACTAATAAAAGAGTATCAAACTAAACAACAACAGGACAAAAACTAATAAAAGAGGAACAGACTAAACAACAACAAGACAGAAACTAATAAAAGAGTATCAAACTAAACAACAACAGGACAGAAACTAATAAAAGAGGATCAGACTAAACAACAAGACAGAAACTAATAAAAGAGGATCAAACTAAACAACAACAGGACAGAAACTAAGATAATATAAATTTGAATAAATGTGTTGAAGTACACAATGTATGCAAATGGGATGGCACTGACACAATAAATTCATTAACCTCAGAACAACAGCTGCCTGCAAGTGCACAAAGTAAAATCACAAACAAGCAAAGCAAAACCAGCTTTTTATGAAGACAATACTGAAACATCCACAACAAACTAATATTTCAGTCATATAAGATATAACAGAAAACTAAAATGTAAAATAGTACTTTATATTAAGTATTTATTACCTATGCTAACTTTCCGAACAATGCAGACTATTTCTAAGTAATAAATAATTTTAATATCAAATTTCTAACAATATTTATAGTCTCTAAAAGTGAGGAAAAGAATTTTAAATAGAGCCAGGACTAATAGATACTTCTGGAATTTGCAGAACTTACACATGAAAAAAAGAAATTAATACACAGAATGATAAAGAATCAACAAATACCCTAGACAGCCAGAAAAACAAATATCTTTACAAGCTGAAGAACAATGAAAACTAGATCAAATCATAAAGAACAGCCAATCCAAATTCCTTGTCATGAGAAGATATTCAACAACATGATAATCACTGGAAAAATCATGGAATGGAGAAGGACAGGAAGGTTATGAAAAAAATATCTTAACCTTTCCAGCTGTTACATTCACCTTGCATGCCATGGCTCCCTGTGTTACATGTTTTTGCTTGTGGGTTTTCCCCAGTGCTGAATATTTTTATGTCATGTGAAAAGCTAAGACTTATCCAAACTCTGTGATTATTTCCCCACTCATGTCTCATATGTACTATTTATCTTCTTCATGACTAAAATCTCGTAAGCGAATGATTTTTACATTAAAATGTTTTTTTTTCAATGTTTAAAAACATGCACACAATGTGGCATCACAGTGTTTGGTCTATTTCTTGTTGTCTTTTATTTTTTTGCACACACAACATATTCTCAATGGGCCATTTTCCCTCAATAGTGACTACGCTAATGGGAAATGTATCTAAAAAGTTGATAGATATCATTCAAAAAATGAGAAATGCAAATTCTCAAAAGTAATGAAAAGCTGTCCTGGGGCATAATTCCACTAAACATTGGTGATCGGAGTAAAAAAGTTTCATCAAATAGTCATTTATTTCAACTTTTTCATTCTTGCCATCCACAGTCAATGTTCATGGCTGACCATCTGCATTCTGATTATCCTTGTTCACTGTCAGAACTACATATTTCAATTTCATCTTCACTACTGCCCTTAGTAAGAAATCCTAAGAGTTTCTAAATAAATTCATTCTCTAGCAATAGTATAAGAAATATTTTATAATATATTAAATGCAGCATGACCACAAAATACCAGTGAAGTGAATAATGTCAGATGAAAACTGGAATGAAACAAACACATGTACAGTACTGATAACCCTTGCTGTTTCATGAGGCAAAAATAACAATGGTACCAACTAGCTGAAACTAGGCCACATAGAACTAAAAATAATTACTGTGATTCTTCCTTTTTTGAATGACTACAGCAGTTAACAGCTCGAAGTTCAAAATTCAGACTCCAGCTTCACTGCATTCTGGACAACCCCATACAAGCTCCGCAGCATCCATCCAAGAGTGTTTGCCAATACCCCAAATATCAAATGTTGGTTGTTTATGATGCCACACAGTTCGGATTTTCTGCCAGCACCTTTAATCTGTCCTAGCTCCAGCAATCTTTCCACAGCTACATTGTTTTTCCATTCTCACTCTTCATTTTCTCGCAGTCTGTCCAATACAGCCTTAGCAATGTCCTCCTTGTCCACTGTCAGTCTGCCATTTATTTTAGCCCATCCAGCAAGCCTATCTGCCACATCATTGCCATGTACTCCCACATCCCTTGGACAGTAAAGCCAAGTTAGGCTTGTCACGCCTGACTGGCTTAACAGATGAACCTATTCTTTTCCAAGCAAATTCTTCTCAATCTTATGAAGCATACTCTGTGAATCCATCACAATGACACCATTAGCCATACCATGAGCAACTAATAGCTGCAACAGTAAAATGCAGAATGTGTTAACACATCCTCAGTACCAGAATTGCAGAAATCTTGAAATGTGTTAAAATGCCTTTAGCAGTGATATGACCAAAAAGCCTAAATATAGCTACAGTTGTTAAACAGTTAATATACTGACCAAAAGGCACAGGAAAGAAAAAGATTTGAACTGACTTGAAGGACTGCACAAGATGGAGAGGCATGATCATTGGTAGCACAGCATGTAATGATGATAAGGAAGAATATGATTCCTGAGTACAGATGTTGATGTACAATTCCACTTGCTTCTTTTTGTATATTTATATAATATGACCAAAATATAACTGCAAAAAAATTATTTCTATAAAAAAACAAAATGTGTGAGAGAATGTCAAGTAGAGAATCTTACCTTCTTGTCCCATCCAACAATCATTGTACCCTGATCAATGACAGAAACTTATATATTAGTTTATTGTTTGTGATCTCGAAATGTGTCATAAACAGAAACTTATAATATCAGTTTATTCTTCATGATTGTATCTAGAAATGTATCATAAACAGAAACTTATGTTCATGATTATATCTAGAAATGTATCATAAACAGAAACTTACGTTCACGATTGACCTAGAAATGTATCCTAACAGAAACTTATCTAAATGTCCTGTAGCATTTGTATGCCACGGGGTTGTAAAGTATTAGTGCCTTCACATTTCTAGGCCACTACAGCATTTGAAGTAGAAATGCCAGAATGTGTCCTCGCTGCCTCTGTATTCCTAGGAAGACCCCGGGTACCCACTTCTTTAGGCTGGGAAGGTCCCGGTGCCAGTCAGTCTAAGCAAGTTCCACCTGAGTGTTGTGAACCTGTACGGGGGAACTTTCTGACTGACAGGAAAGTACACTAACCATTACAGCACTTACACATCAGTTTACTGCTCATGACTGTATCTATAAACATATAATACTCACAAACATAGACATAAGTTTACTGCTCATGACTGTATCTATAAACATATAATACTCACATACATAGACATAAGTTTACTGCTCATGACTGTATCTATAAACATATAATACTCACAAACATAGACATTAGTTTACTGTTCATGAGAGTACAAGGTGTGCCTGGTAAGTAATGAGACATTTTATTCAGCCAATGTGTGTGTGTGTGTATGTGGGTGGGGGTGGGTTGGGGTATGGGGATTCTCTGGGCCTGAAGGTTAGCGAGGGGATGTTAGGTGAAGGGTCGATATTTCTGAGCTTTTACAAAGTGCGGCTACTTGTGAAGTGGACAGCTGTTTAAATGTTGTGGAACAGTTAAAGTGCAGAGGAGTATGAGCAGAAATATGCGATAAACTTTTGTGTCAAACTTGAAAAATCTATGACCAAAATGTCTGCTGTGACACAGAAAGCTTACAGGAAGGATGCCTTATCAAAAGCACAAGTGTTTCGGTGGCATAAGACATTCAACGAAGGAAGAGAGAGTGGTGAGGACAAACAATGCATATGCCACCCATTAATATCCCCACACTTCCGACAATGGTGATAAGGTGAAGGTGGTTTTGGACTCTGACCGATGTCCGAGTCTAGACTGATAGCAGATAAGTGGGACATCCAAAATTCATTGTGCATGAAACTGTCACGAAAGAATTGCATATGCGAAAAATCTGTGCCAAATTGGTTCCTAAGGTTTTGAGTGGTGAACAGAAGAAAAACTGTCTGTTGATTTCTCGTGAGCTTCTGGACCATGTGAGGAGTGATCCTGATTTTTTTGGAGAAAGTGATAACCGCTGATGAAACGTGGGTCTTTGAGTACGATCCAGAGATGAAAAGAGAGAGCTCTGAATGGCACACTACCAAGTCTCCTCAACCAAAGAAGGCTCGAATGTGTAAACTGAAGATGAAATCGATGCTCATTGTCTTTTATGACTCTAAAGGTGTTGTCCATAAGAGTTCATACCACCTGGACAAATGTCAACGCAGCATTTTACATGGAAGTGCTTCAACAGAGTCGCACATGTCCGGCTGGAGATCACAAACACCTGGGGACTTCACCATGACAATGTGCTGAGTTATGTGTCACTGCTAGTGAGAGAGTTTCTGCCAAAATAAACCGTGGCAACACTGTGCCAACCTCTCTAAGCCCGGAATGGCCCCACCTGACTTATTATTTTTGTTTCCCCAGCTCAAATCAAGCTTGAAAGGCCACCATTTTGGGAGACTGTTAATGACATGCAAACTGCTGTGACGAGTGCTTTGAAAGAGATCGCTGTTCAAGACTTCCAAGTGAGTTATGATGCATGGCAGAACTGCTGGCAATGGTGTATTGATGCTCAAAGATGTTATTTAAAGGAATTTTAAGTATATGTAAATATATCTTGAACAGATCAAATTTTATGGAATCAGTCTCATTACTTACCAAATACACCTTGTATGTATGTAGAAACATGTGATAGAAAATTCTCTGCTTTCTATAAGAGTTAGCTGCTGCTTTACAAACACATCATCATAAAAAATGTTTCTGGGTTACATGAATAATGCTAACACAGACTGAAATTTGAAAATCTGGACTGACAGTAACAAATGCACACAGCACATGCCTCAAACAACTTTCTAAAACAATACAAGGATTAGAGAAATGATCACACTATACATATCTCTGATTTAACATAGCTAAAGCAACATACAAGAATTGTGCAGACATCACTGGTAATCTGTCTAAAACAATACAAGGATTAGAGAAATGATCACACTATACACATCTCTGATTTAACATATCTAAAGCAACATACAAGAATTGTGCAGACATCACTGGTAATCTGTCTAAAACAATACAAGGATTAGAGAAATGATCACACTATACACATCTCTGATTTAATATATCTAAAGCAACATACAAGAATTGTGCAGACATCACTGGTAATCTGTCTAAAACAATTAGTCACAAGCAAAACCAGCCTCCTCAAGTCCATAAATCTACTGTGAGGGGATACTGAAAAGTTATCCATCCAACCAAGAAGGAAAGGACCTAGAGCATGAAACTTGCATGTTATTCTACATATTCACCCTAAACTTCAACATATTTCTCAAGTTTCTTTAAGTTCCAAAAGTGTATCTGGTCACTGAAATACTGTTCTGTTGCTGTTATCACCTCCTAATAATTCAAAAATGTATTTTCCTTTCAAATACTTTTTAAGCTGGAAAACATGAAATAGATGGAGCAAGATCTGGTGAACAAAGTGGATGAGCTATGCACTCAAATCCCAAATTCTTCAAAACATCCATCTTCCTTGTCAGCAGACGCATTGTCCTGCAAAAAGGGAATACCTTTCTTCAGCTCCCCATTTTTAAAAATTCACCCTTTAAATGACACAGCAAGTTAGAGTAGTATTATGTTTGTCTATTTGAAAGATAGTCAGTCATCAAAATAGCTTTATTATCCTAAGATCTTCCTTTCTGACCTTTGGATATTTGCAGCTGTGGAGAAGCTGAGTGGCACCACTACAAGAACTGTTGTTTGGTCTCAGGATCATAATGGTGTAACCATCTTTCATCAGAAGTAATGAGTCATTCCAAAGTTATCATTAGATCACTCAAAATACTGCAAAATCAAATTGGAGGTGTCCATTCTATTAAAAAAATCACTGATTTGCCTAAGTTAGGTCATCAACATGATCAACAATTTCTGGAGTTAACACTGTTGAAGGCCTTCCAGATCTTGCAGTATCTCTGATCTCGAAATCTGTTGAATATTAGCATACTACTTCTTCACTGTGGAGTATGACAGGCACTTGTCACTCAATGTTTTCAGCATACACTCATGGATTTCCTCTAGAGCTTTCTTCTACATGAACAGGAACTTGATGACATTCTGGAGTTCTATATTACAAAATTTCACACATTTCACTGCTTCTGTAATTAATCTGAAAAAAAAAAAGTAAAGAAAATAGCACTATGATCCCACAAACTGGCACTTCACATTATAAAACAATATCCTTTCCAGCTAGTGACAAAATTAAAATCAGATTTTGGGATGTAGGTCATACCGTAACTTTTCAACACCTAATAAACTAACCATAGACAAACCCATCCCCTTGTAGTCATAGACTATGTTGGCCAAAAGTTTAGAAGCTGCTGCTACAGATATCCTCTGTTTGTTGCGTAGTTCGTACAACCTAGAAAGAGAGAGTTTGATTATCAGAGCTGGACAAAAGCTGCAACTCGTAACTACTTTAAATCAGAATTTATTACAGCTAGAATGTACTCATCATACAACCCCCCTCTCACCCTCTCTCTAGGTGATCATAACAGCAAGTCTCAGTTTCAGTTCACACATCTTTAACACTGAATTTATTACAATGTTAACTTTATAATACACTAAATAAGAGAAGATGTTCTGACAACTCTTCATCGGCTGTACAAGAAGTGATTTTGATCAATCCTGACTTACTATTAAGTTTGGTAAATTTTAATCTAAGGAGTGATTTTCATAAAACTTTCTTATAAGAAAAATGGTTTTGATTAATGCTGATCTATTATAATAACATTTGTTCTCATAAATCTTAGTCTATTCTATGAAAAGTGGCTCTGATAAATCTTGATTTATTATCAGAGAAGTGGTTTTGATAAATCTTAATCTAATATAAGAAATGTGGTGTTGTTTTAAGAACAATTTTATAAATACTGACCTATTATAAGAAAAGCGATTTTGATCAATCTTAGTCTGACATACATAACATTTTTTCATAAATCTTGGTCTACTGAAAATTTCCGATAAATTCAAATATTCAATTCAAATTCATATTCAACAAAATTCAAACATTCAATTCAAATTCATACTCAATAAAATTCAAATATTCAATTCAAACTGATCTTATCTTATATCCTTCCCGTGCCATTAAACGTCACATAGGCCTCACAAAGTAGTTGCCAATTTTTCCTGTCTTCAGTGAGTCTTTCAACCTCATCAAAGGATATGTCCATTAATTTGTCCTCTCTTAACAATGTCCGCTTCAGAGTTTCATGTGCTCAGCCTCTTTTTCTTTGGCCTGTTGTGTTCCACTTGATAGCTTGATTTGGGATTCTCTGATCATTTCTTCTCATCAAGTGACCAACATATGTCCATCTCCTTTTCCTGATCACCCATGAGACTGGTTGTTGTTCAGTCATCTGTCTTATCTCTGCATTGTTCTTGAATTCGTTCCACTTGATGCCAAGTATTTTCCTTAGGCATTTGTTTTCAAAAGAGTCTAATTTGTTGTCTGTTTCTTTAGTTGTTTTCCAGCTTTCGCATGCATAAATGAGGGTGTATATTACATTTGAATTGAATAGTCTTAACTTGGTTTTTGTGCTTATAACTTTTGAATTCCTTATGTTTTCAAGATTCTTGAATTCAAACTGATACTCAATTTTTTTTCAAAGATTCAATTCAAATTAATACTCAACAAAATTCAAATATTCTTTCTGAAAAGAAATTTCTAATGCTTAGAAGAAAGATTTCTCACAGACTGTCCATATTTGCATCAAATTAATATTTCAGTCATATAAGAGAACTAAAATGTTCAAACAGAACTTTGTAATAAGTGTTATTAACTCTGCAGACTTCCTAAACAATGCAGATTATTAATGTCAAATTTCTAGTAATAATTAATGTACTATTTTCATATTTATACAAGGGTTGATTGATGAGTTCTCGGCATATGGTACAAATACTTGAAACACACAGTTGATGTTAGATGCATTTATAGATCAGGCTAATATGAGATTAAACACCAAGTTTCAAGAAATTAACTGTAACCAATTTTTTTTTTTTACAGGCTACTGAAGTGGTAAGGGGTGGCAGAAATTGAGAAAATTGATAAAATTTCTCATCGAGCAGTCATTAGCTACCTCTGCATCAAGGGCTTATCATCAAAGGAGATCCATGAGGATATGGTGGTTACTCTAGGGGAGAGTGCCCCTTCTTACAGAAAATGAAGAAATGGGAAGCTCAATTCAAACATGGAAGAGAGAGTCTGGAAGATGATCCCGTCCAGGAAGACCAAGAACGGTAACCACCGATGCAACCACCGGCAGAATCCATGACATGATAATGGAGGATCGATGACTAACTGAGTGGTACATTGCTACTGAGTTGGGCATCTCCCACGAATATGTTCATGCCATTATTCACAATGATCTTCAAATAACAAAGGTCTCTGCTTGATGAGTTCTGAAACTTCTTGGAGATGATCACAAACGACAGCATCTCAACATGTCAAGAGATAATCTTGGCCATTTTTCTGCAGATCCTGAAAAGTTTCTTCAGCAATTTGTGACTATGGATGAGACTTGGGTTCATCATTTTCAACCAGAAACCAAAGAACAGTCAAAGCAGTGGAAACATCATGGATCCCCACCTCCAAAGAAAGCAAGGGTGGTTCTGTCTGCAAGCAAAGTGATGGCTTACACCTTCTGGGATTCAGAAGGTGTGCTATGGTAGACTATTTTCAAATTGGGGCCTATTACGCTAATCTTGTGAAGCAACTGTGGGTCAAACTGAAGGAAAAGTGTCCAGGGAAATTGATGAGAGGAGTCATCTTTCATCAAGACAATGTTCCAGCTCACAAGTTGGCAGTGGCAATGGCTGCCACTCATGAATGTGGCTTCCAGCTTCTTGAACATCCTTATTCCCAAGATTTGGCCCCTTCAGACTATTACTTGTTTACCAAATTCAAAAAGGAGCTCAGTGGTTGCAAATTTTCTTCAGATGATGACGTCATTCATTTTCTACTGGCACAAGACGCTGACTTTTACAAAAAAAGGGATCTGTATGCTCCAGGATTGCTGGACTAAGTGCATAAACTTGCAAGGGGACTATGTTGAGAAATAACCTAAAAAAGTTGTCCACAGATAATCCGCCGTACCTTATGCCGAGAACTTATCAATCACCCCTAGTACTTGTATTGAGTAGGCCACTTTCCATAAATCTACAACTCGTATGTGAAACTGCTCACACACAAAAAAAACAGTCAAAATTCTTATTAGACCAAATACTTCGAACTCAGCATTGCAGTATATCTTTAGTTGTGATCAATGTGGCTCTATTATAAGAAACTTTTACAAAATCTTGATCTATTATTTTTTTTTAAATATGTTATTTTAATAAATCCTGGCATTTTAAAGTACAAGTTGTTTTGATAAATGCTGGTTGTTTGTGTCAAGAGCTACAATTGTTTACAGAAAATACTTGTGATCATTGCAGAAGGATATTCACAACTGATAAAATGAAAATGTTCATATTTGATAAATATGAAAATGTTAATATTTGATGAAATGAAAATATTAATGTCTGATGAAATGAAAATGTTCATATTTGATGAAATGAAAATGTTCATATTTTCACACCTGCATTGTCTGGCTAAGACTCTCTCCCAGAACAAACAGTCAGCAGCACCACCAGCCATTGTACCCAGAAGGTACGGGTTTATCTCAATCACTTTCTTTACCGTCTGAGACTCTGTCAAGTAATAAAAGGTGAAATAAAAACACACAAACCATGAAACATTACCACACAAACCGATTTTTGGAATCTTATTTTTTTCCCATTATTTAGTCAGTCATTTGCATGTCCTTTACGGAACTCTGCCTCCCTAACAGCTCTCCTGTAGGCCTCTGTCAGTCAGTCATTTGCATGTCCCTTGCGGAACTTTGCCTCCCTAATAGCTCTCCCGTAGGCTTCTCAGTTGTAAGCAAGATTCCTGCTGCTGATGCGTCCATTCACAGGTCATCAATGATATCTTGCAGCCATCTTCACCTTGGTCTTCCTCTTTCTTTTTCCCATTATATACCCTTCCAAAGCTGTCTTCTCTAAATTCTCATGATGTTTAATACGTTCAAAATATTTAAGTTTTCTCTGTTTAATCTTCGTTACTGGCCAACCTTCTTCAATATTAAGCTCTTGTAGTATGGATATATTTGTTCTTTTTTGTGTCAATGATATCTGAAGGACTCTATTTTTAAAGTAAAACTCTGAAAGGACACACATTTTACATCTGCTATTGTTATTTCTCTTTTTTGTTTTGTGCCAACTGTTTTGTCTGATTAAAAAAAAAAATGTGCAGGATTATCATCACTGCACTCCAGACAAGTCAGTATGTACTCCTGTATCCAGTATGGAAGGATGGTTTCAGCACAAATGTATGTAATTCATAGAAATATGAAAGTTCTCATTATTTGGCTGTGGGAATAGACCTCAAACCCTTCAATCTAAGAAGTGGTAACACTACAGAATAGCCAGACATTACATTCATTCTTATTAAATAAAACTTTTACATTTTTTAAAAATTAAGCATTAAGAATTATCGCCATCAGTCATCTGTACTCCCAATGGAGAATAAGGCATCAACAATGGATCCCCAGCCAATTCCGTCTAGATGAAGTTGGGATAACATGTCTTTCTCACTTCCTTTAGTTCTTCCTGTATCATGTGCCTCCATGTTCCTAATGGCCTGCCTCTCTTTCTTTTTCCTTGAAGTGTCCAAATCAAGGTGATATAGGTGTCTTTTGTTTTTTCCCCCTAATCACAGTATGTGGCCCAGCTATTTACATCTTCATCTTTTGACCTCTTTGGTAATGTTCTCAATGCCCGTTCGTTTGGTTATTTCCTCATTTATGGAGCATTATAAATACATACAATTAGTTCTGCCAGCTGGTTATCCACTGGATATTTATGTTACAACAGTCCATGAAAATATTCTCAACTTACCAATTGATGGTCCTGCTGTAGCTCTGGAGTCAACAGCCACAATGACACCATGCTGGTACTTAAATGCCAATGTGGTGGTGCCATGGTCAAACTGGATTTTTAACTTGTTCTCATCATCAGACAGGGCTCTATTGATGCTTGCCTGAGCCTGAGTATTTACACAAAGATGTTGCATATCTAGGTCTACTGTTTTTTTTTCCTGTATCTAATTTGGTTATATCACAACATAGCTATAAAGAAATACATCACGACATTGCTATAAAAAATATATCACAACACAGTTACAAAATGCAGTCAACACAGAAGGAATGAGTGAATGGTTCCGGACTGAAACAGGCATGAAACAAGGATGTATACTATCTCCCTTGCTTTTTGGAATGACATAGACTTCATATTCATACGAGCCATAGACTACATAGACATGACAAGAAACAATCAGACAATCCCCAAACAAGCTATCAAATGGTACACAACAGGCCAAAAAAAAAAAAGTGGTCGACCATGTGAAACTCTTAAGAGGACATTGTTAAGAGAAGGAAATTCAGTGGGCATAACATCCCTTGATGAGATTGAAAAACTTGACGAAGACAGGACATCTTGGCGAACTACCATGCGCGTCCTTTGTGACATTTAATGGCACAGGAAGGATGTAAGATAGACTTCATAAAAAAAAATACTGCACAGGTAAAACAAAACAGGCACTGACAGGGTGCACGGGACCCAACTAGAAGATCTTGATTTTGCAAATGATAACTCTTATCAGTGACAATGTGAATCTGATGCAAGAAAAAACAGATAGCCTGTCTTCACTGACTAGGAAAATAGGACTCGAAATTAACAAGGAACACACAAAAATAATGAAACTTCCCATTAATCATGAAGAAAAAATATACGTAGAAGGGACAGCTGTTGAAGAAGTACAGTAAACTGCAAACCTCAGTAGGTACATAGACCAGGATAGTGACACCAGAAAGGAAGTTTTTAGAATTGCAAAAGCAGCATTGACCTTCAATAATCTCAAGAACATATAGCATTCAAAAGTTATAAGCACAAAAACCAAGTTCAGATTATTCAATTCAAATGTAATATCCACCCTCATTTATGCATCCAAAAGCTGGAAAACAACTACAGAAATAAATAACAAATTAGACTCTTAAAAATAAATGCTTCAGGAAAATACTCTGTATAAAGAACAATATCAAGAACAATCCAGAGATAAGGCAGATGAGCAAACAACAACCTGTCTCATGGGTAATAAAAAAAAAGGAGATGGACATATGTTGGTCATGTGATGACAAGAAAGTCAGAGAATCCCAAAACAAGCTATCAAGTGGAACACAACATGCCAAAGAAAAAGAGGTCAACCACATGAAACTTTAAAGAGGACATAAAGAAGCCAAAACAGTAGGCATAAAATCCCTTGATGAGGTTGAAAAGTTCGCCGAAAACAGGAAAGCTTGACGAACTACCATACATGCCCTATGTGTGACGTTTAATGGCATGGGAAGGATATAAGATGTAAATTACAAAGAAATACATCATGACACTGTTACAAAACAATACATCACAACACAGTTATACAAAAATACATCACAACAGTTATGGACAGAATGCCAAACAATGTCTCTAAATATATGAAATTTTAAAGAACATCTACACACATATATATATAAATGGATGTGTGTGTGTATGTTCCAGCATAACTCTGGAACGCCTGGAGCAATTTCAACCAAAACTGGTACTTACAGTCTGGAGAAAAGTACTGCGGAGGGTATGACCTCCCAGCACCACCAGGGGTGGGAAGGGGGTGACATACTATCCACTAAATTCAATAATATGCATATAAGGGAGATAATATAATAATAAGGGAGATAATAGAGCTGTGCTGGTTTAAGAGCAGCATTTGTAGCCTCCCATGACAGGTCCCGTGTGGTTACCAGGGCCTAGATTCAAGTCTGGGAAGAAAAGAGTAGGACCACTGCCACCTTCTACGTATGTCGTAAGGCAATTAAGGAGATTGGGGGATATGCCAACGACCTGTTCCCTGTAAAAAACTGGATATTACAGAAACATGGAAGGAAAACCAGTGGATTGGCCACACTCTGAGGAAACCCGACACCAGCATAGCAACTGAAAATGAGGACGACCTAGACTTACTTGGAGAAGAGACATTATGACAGTGCTCAGAGACTAATTCCAAGAACAGGGATGACTGTAGAGCCTTTATCCATGGCCTATGCTCTCAGGGGAGTGAAAGGCAATGATGATGATATTTTGATGGTCTCTTAGCCCCCATCGGCATGAGGGTGAGAGAGGGGTGGGGGTGGGATGGGGGTGACATGTAAAAGTAATCAAAAACAGCCAATATTAGTGTTGAGTTCATGGTTTTCAGAGTCGCTGAGATGAATAGCGACACTTCCAATGCCATTTACATCCAAGTTCAGCCCCCATCAGCATGGGGGGGGGGGGGGGGTGAGCAGGTGAAAATCAGGGTGGGATCTCCAATTACTTTACCACGGAACCTCAACCTGGCAAAACTTTGCAACGGCACAAGGCTGTATGTAAAGAAGATGCTGAGTAATGTAGCTGAAGTGACTATCTTAACAGTACAAGGAAAGGCTAGAGCAGTTTTTAATCCCACTCATTCCTATGGATCTCTCTTTTAACTTTAAGAGATTGCAATTTCCAGTGACACTTGCGTTCTCGATCACAATCAACAAGTCACAGGGGCAGTCTACATATTGTAGTCTTTTACAAATTCACTATAATATTAATTTAACTCAAAACTTGATTATATACAACATTTTTAGTTTCACCTCCAAGAGCAAGAATAAATAATTTCTTGGGTGAACCCACCCTTGAGTAAGCAACATAAGGTAGTCCATGGGAGAAACAAGGTGATCTCAAATTCACTCCACAGTATTAATAATTAATAATTTCCCAAGCAGCGCCGCGTAATCAGCCAGTACGTAAATAAAATTCTCAACCCATAGTTTCTAGGTGCTATGAGCATGCCAAAGAAAGAAGTAATGTCCAATCAGACAACATAAAACTTCCTGTTGTCTGGCATGATTTAGACTTAGGTAACTTAAACATCTGGATAAAATACTGTGTATAGAAAGAAATCATCCACTTTTTCTTCAAAATTACCAAAAATGTAAACCACTGGCAATAGATCAGTAGCAAATCCCTTACTTACAAGTATATAGTTTGGCCCTGAATCTCTATGAAACTACACCTAAAATACAGGCCTAACATTGAATACAATATGCCTTAATGGCATGGGAACAGGAATTAAAAAGATTTAAAAAAAAAAAAAAAAAGATAACCTAACCTACAGTTACTTGTCCCATATTTTAGGAGTTTTAGGAATACCTGAATATTTTTGGCTATGACACATGTAGGGACAATATGTCAATTATCTCAGTCTATGTAAGAAAGGTTAGACAATGGACATGACAAGATTGCCATGTAGGAACAATTGGTCAAATACCTCTGCTCCTCTAAGAAGTCACAAACCGTGTGCCTACTAACCAAATGAACCTAACTACAAATCTCGATCGTCAGCTTTGCACATACCACACTCCTAGTCTCTACCCATCCCACCAGATACACTGTAATACATGGCTTCAAGATAACACATCACAACATGGTTACAAGTTTATTACATTTCAAAGTAAGTAATACAAGGTGGTATTGAAAAGTTCTGGACTGGTCCTGAGGAAAGGTAGAAGCTTATTTTATTTAAATTTTGCCACCATCCCCTTGAAAACAGTTCCCTTGGGAATTTACACAGTGATCCCAGTACCTCTTTCATACCTTAAAAGCACCACAGAAGTTCTGTCCTGAAGGCTGTTCAATACTACCTGCAATTTTATTTGGATTTCATCTATGATGCTGAAGTGTGCCCCATCAGTTTCAATTTCATTTTATGGGGATAAGGCAAAGTCACAAGGGGGTAGGTCAGGTGAATATATAACATTTGGAAGTGATTAGTCATCTCAAACAACTCAGAGTATGAAGGTCATAAAGGAAGTCATAAGTAAAATTTTTTAAAAATCAGAATTTATAGAGAAAATATAAATGTATTACCTTAACTGCATCCTTTGCACTTCATGTAGAACTCACATGACATCACCACTGTATGTCATGTGACTACATGGAGCAGAAACAAAATAGCGGGTGCTGAAGTTTTGTTTCGTCAACGTGCTTGTTAGTGAGTTCCTCGTTAAAGAGGAAATCCCTGCTGCTGAAATTCACCAAAGACTTCAGCTTGCTTATGGAGATGTGTGTATGGGTGCTAGCAGTGTTAGGAGGTGGGTGAAACATTTCAAAGATGGAAACATGAGCATCCAAGATATGCCTCGCAGTAGTTGCCCTCGAACTGCCTCCACTGAATGCAATGTGGAAAGGATTGACAACATCATTAAAGAAGACAAACGTGTCACAGTATCTGAAATCGCTGTAAATCTTGGAAAAGGACACAATGCAGTACAGGAAATGATCGAAACTCTAGGCTATAGAAAAGTCTGTGCCTGCTGGGAAAGAAAGCAGTGCGTCTGCGCCTTCGGTCAGCTGGAACGGAATTCTACTGGGAGGGCATTTTCAAACTTGCAGAGTGATGGGAAAAATGCGTGCAGAGAAATGGAGATTAAGTTGAAAAGTGAAGAAAAGGTTACAGATTAAGGTCCTACATTTATATTTTCTCTATCTATAAATTCTGGTTTTTAAAAAAATTTCTGCTCATGACTTTCGGTATGACCCTCATACATGCTGAGACTGCTGTTTCTGATCAAGTGTCAAGAACCTGGGGACAAACTTTGCAGCAATGTGATGCAACTTCTGGTTTTCTGTGAGATCCGGTAAACTCCACATCTGATTCCAACCATGTGAAAGAGCTGATGGATCGTTCATTTCTTATGGATCGATCTGTCATAATTTTTTCCCCCCACAAATAGACCAACCATGTGTACCATTCAAAAATCTGTGTTTGACTAAAGAATGTTTGCCAAAAGCCTGAAAAAGCATTTCAAGGGTCTTGATAGCAGATTCATCAGGCTTCATACAAAATTTGATGCCGAAGTGTTGCTCAAATTTGTCAGCTGTTATCACAGAGCAAAGAAGATGCTGGGCAATGTAAGTGAAATAACTATCCTAACAGGAAAGGGAGAGGGTGAAGTACTTTTTATCCCATGGATAACACTCATTCCTATGGATCTCCCTTTTAACTTTAAGAGATTGCAATTTCCAGTGAGACTTGCATTCTCAATCACAATCAACAAGTCACAGGGGCAGTCTATTAAGTACTATGGAGTGGATATGAGATCACCATGTTTCTCACACTGACAACTTTATGTTGCTTGCTCAAGGGTGGTTTCACCTAAGAATTTATTTATTCTTGCTCCTGGAGGTGAAACTAAAAATGTTTATAATCAAGTTTTGAGTTAAATTAATATTATAGTGAGTTTGTAAAAGACTTCACTCTATAATTTCTATACTGTACTTATACTTTTAAACACATGTAAATAAAATTACTTAACTTTTACACTATAGATAAAATTCATTCCTTTTCCTGTCTAACAGACGATTGGGATAAAAATGCCAGGTAATCAGCTAGTATTATATTTTTTAAAAAAACCTAGTAAAAAGCACCAGTGAAATTCATCGGGGGAAAATCAGGCGAATAGGGTGATGATGCTCAAACTTCATTAATGAGAATCAGTCAGTTTTTACTCTGGTTCAACATTTATATATTTCTCATCAGAAATTGGGTAAGAAAAAAAAATGTCATGCAAACATGATGTTTGTAAAGTATGCTTCTTCTTCAGGTTTCCAAACCATCAAGGTTCACAACTGCAGATAAAGTTCGCCTCCATTCTTCTCTATTCCTAATCTTCTCTCCCCAGTTGGCGACACCAATTTCTTTTATATCCTCTTCTATGTTGTCTTTCCATATCTGTCTTGGTTTAACCCTTGGTCTTGTTTCCCTCATCTCTTGTCATACATCCTTTTCATTTGTCTGTTCTCTTCCATTCTTTCTACATGCCCAAGCTAGCGTAGTCTGTTCAGTTTCAAGACATTTAAAATTCATTGGGATTTAAATAACCTGTTCAGTTCAGTGTTCTTTCTAGCTTTCCATTCTCCACTGTTGGTATTCTTTATCGCCCCAAAGATTCTTCCTAGGATCTTGTTCTCAAAGATCTGAAATTGTTGTTCATCTTTCTTTGTTGTACTCCACGTTTCTGATCCATACATGATAGCTAGTCTTATTATAGTTTTGTAGATTATTTATTATTTATAAGAGTAAAAGGTGAAACAACAACTTGGTTTGACATAAAACGAGGGGTCCGTCAGGGGTGCATATTGTCGCTATTTAACTTGTATAATGAGGAATGTTAGAGAAGATGTAGACAAAGAATATTACAATGGCATAACAATTGGAGGTTATGAAATACCAGAGATTAGATATGTTGATGACACAGTATTACTGTCCACAACACAAAAAGGAATGGAAAAACTAATTATGTCAGTCCGTAGGAACAGCGAAAAGCAAAACCTCTATCTTAATGCAAAGAAAACTAAATTGATGACAACTGACAAAACAAATAAGGTAGCTGAAATATATATCAATTAGGAAAAAACTGGAAGAGGTGGAGTTTTGAATATTTTGGATCACTACTAACTAATAATGGAGATACAATGAGGGAAATTAAAAGGAGGGCATCTATTGCTCTTCAGAAAGTAAAACAACTAATGAATCTGTGGAGAGGAATAGACAGAACTACAAAAATAAGATTTTTAAGGGTAAGCATCTTTCCCATCGCAACATATGCCTGTGAGACCTGGACACTTAACAAAACAGCTGAGAAACACATAAATGCCTTTGAATGTAAATGCTACAGAAGAGATCTTCAAATATCATGGACACAAAAAAAAGAACAAATATATCCATACTACAAGAACTTAATATTGAAGAAGGGTGGGTAGTAAAGAGGATTAAAGAGAGAAAACTTTTGGACACATTAAACGTCATTATAATCTAGAGAAGACCGTCTTGGAAGGGTACATAATGGGAAAAAGAAAGAGAGGAAGACAAAGGTGAAGATGACTGCAAGACATCATTGATGATCTGCAAATGGATGCATCAGCAGCAGGCCATCTTGCTCACAAGTGAGAGGCCTACAGGAGTGCCGTTAGGGAGGCAAAGTTCTGCAAGAGACATGCATATGAATGAATGAATGAGATAATTTTGATGTTTTGGGATAGGATTTAGACAGGTGCTGCAAGGCAAAGTATATTTTATTCCCTAACTGTACTCTGATTTTAATTTTCTCGCTTACTGTGTTGCTTCTGTTGAAGGTTGTGTCTAGATATTTGTATGTTTCTGCTGTCCTAATAATCAAATCTCCAACAATTATATAATCTAGATCATTCTGCCTCTGGTCTCTTGATATTTTCATATACTTGTTTTATCTTGGTTAATGGTCAAGCCCACTTTTAGTGCTACATCGTTCAGGTGCGTGCAGGTATTGAAGACTTCTTGCATAGTTTCCCCCACCAGGTCGAAACATGATACTTTAGATGATTTCTTCTAAGTCTGGTTCCTCTATTTCAGGTTAACAAGTCTGTATTTCTTCGCATGGTAATGTGCATATAGGCTCTTCACAGTTTAGAAGATTTTTCAGGATATTCTTTAAATCTGATACAGATGTGTAACAGAAAGTATGCTTATTTTACATTTTAAAAAATTATAAGATACAGAATGTTACACTCACAAAACTGGTATTTCAGAAAGTACTCTACACAAGGTTATACTGTATTATTATAATACAATATTACTGGTTTTGAAAAATCTTAGTGTGATCACTAAATGACTTGAAAGCATGTCTGTAACCCAGTGATTGGACTCGAGAAAAGACTATTTTGCATGTTGAACAAACTGACATCACAGACATTTCAGAATGTCTAATACCGATAGGGAAAACTGAAACAATTCTGAAACAACTTAAGTAGAAAACTGACTGGGGTAAATGTTCTTCATAACTGATGAATTACTACATGGAAGCCTCATTCATATGCATGTCCCTTGTGGAACTTTGCCTCTCTAACAGCACTCATGTAGGCCTCATGATATATATTTCAATTGCCTTGTTTGTTTTGTCAGTTGTCATCAATTTAGTTTTCTTTGCATTAAGATAGAGGTTTTGCTTTTCGCTGTTCTTACGGACTGACATAATCAGTTTTTCCCCTCCTTTTTGTGTTGTGGAAAGTAATACTATGTCATCAGCATATCTAATCTCTGGTATTTCATAACCTCCAATTGTTATGGCATCGTAATATTCTTTGTCTACATCTTCTCTAACATTCCTCATTATATTTTCACCATATAAGTTAAATAAGTAAGGCGACAATATGCACCTCTGACGGACCCCTTGTTTTATGTCAAACCAAGTTGTTTCACCATTTATTCTTACTGCTGCTTGTTGGTCTAGATACAGCAGTGATGTTAATTCGGCTTTAATCCGGTTTGGGTACAAAAAATTAGAATCACTTACTTCAGCACCACATGGTATCATAAAATGCTCCGACATGTACAAAGCTTCCCTCAGTGATGGAGCACCTATGAGACCATCTTCGTCAAAATATGAATCGTTTCCAAACTTGAAGCCACACACGTCTGCTAGCGCCATATTGTTCTCTCTCAACAAAATTACTCTAATAGTGTGACAAACTCTGTCAGGGCGGCTAATTAAGTGCACAAGTAGTTAGAAAACTTATAACGTCCCGTCAAATAATTGTCAGTAATCTCTGAATCTTCTTGTTCTTTGCTTTCCCGGCACAATTTGTAGCAGCGGACAGAAACTACTTCTCTGTTATTTAGGGGGAGATAAAAAAAACTGTCAAAATTGTCACGTCATTTTACGTCAAGTTTTAAATACATTTCGGTGTTTAAGTTATCAATTATACTGTACATATTTCACCCCTACCATATGTTTGAAACCCACAGAGCAACATGGAAGGTCAGAAAGGAAAAAATATCTAGTGGTGATAGAGGCTAGATAGATCTAATAATTTTAACACTGGGAAAGAGTGTGAGACAAAGGTCAGTACTAGTAATTATGATGACGAACAAAAACGTGAGGGTGTTACCAAGAATAACCCCCTGCATCAAACTAAAAAAGAAAAATAAGAGTAGGAATAAGGAATGTGAGAAGTATATAAGAGGGAAAATATCAAATAATAAGTGACAAGATGGAAAGAATGAGGATACACATTTTGGGAATCTGTGAACATCGATGAAAAGGATCAGGACACTTCAAGATTGAAAATGATGGTATCTTTATATGCTCTAATGGAAAGTTAGGAGGAAAGAGTGCAATGGCTTTTTACTTGGACCAATTAACATCAAAAACATCACTAGGTTACAACCAAGTAAGTGACAGAATCTTCACCATCAGACTTAAAAGTACTTCTAGAAGTCAATTCAAAAACCAAGTTAAGACTATTCAATTCATATGTCATATCCACCTTCATTTATGCATGCAAAAGCTGGAAAACAACTAAAGAAATAGACAAGAAATTAGACTCTTTTGAAATCAAATGCCTAAGGAAAATACTCGGCATCAAGTGGAACAAATTCAAGAACAATGCAGAGATAAGACAGATGACTGAACAACAACCAGTCTCATGGGTGATCAGGAAAAGGAGATGGACATATGTTAGTCAGGTGATGAGAAAAATCAGTCAGAGAATCCTAAAACAAGCTATCAAGTGGAACACACCAGGTCAAAGAAAAAGAAGCAGACCACGTGAAACTCTAAAGAGGCCAAGTTAATAGTAATAAAATCACTTGATGTGGTTGATATGTTCATCGAAAACAGGAAAAATTGGCGTACTAACTTGGGAGCCCTATGTGACATTTAACGGCACAGGAAGGATATAAGATAAGAAGTGTAACAATTATCCAGATATATGCTACTATATCAGCAGCAGAAGAGGAGGAAGTAGAAGACTTTTATAACACACTGCAAACGACCATAGACCAGATAAGAAAAAATGATATTGTATTAATAATCTTACATCTTACATCCTTCCCATGCCGCTAAACGTCACATAGGGCTCGCATTGTAGCTTGCCAAGATTTCCTTTTTCAGCAAGCTTTTCAACTTCAACAAGGGATTTATGTCCACTAAACTGGCTTCACTTAAAAATGTCCTCTTTAGAGTTTCACATGGTTGACCTCTTTTTCTTTGGCTTGTTGTGTTCCACTTGATAGCTTGTTTTGGGACTCTCTGGTTGTTTCTTCTCAGAACATGACCAACATATGTCCATCTTCTTTTTCTGATCACACATGAGAAATGTTGTTGTTTGTTCATCTGTCTTATTTCTGTGTTGTTCTTGAATTCGTTCCACTTTATACTGAGTATTTTGCTTAGGCATTTGTTTTCAAAAGAGCCTAATTTCTTGTCTATTTCTTTAGTTGTTTTCCAGCTTTCACATGTCTAAATGAGGGTGGATATTACATTTGAATTGAATTATTTTATTTTGTGCTTAGAACTTTTGAATGCTGTATGTGCTCAAGATTCTTGAAAATCAATGCTGCTTTTGCAATTCTAATTCTAACTTAAAGCACCTCTTATCTGCCAGGTATTCCCTTCACTGAGCACATGAGGCACTTTATAGGAGCTGTAGAGCCAAATACCATCCAACCTCACTCAGTGAGACTATCGCCAGTTGGTCTGCACCTGTTTATTTGGGTAAACCCTAATTCACAGGGATCCTCCATATATGGAGGACTTTCACAAGTTAGAAGGATTTTCTTAAACCTCTCACTCCCTATGCATTGCAGGTAGGTTAGGGAGTCCAAAGACTAACGGGGAGTCCATACACAAACTGACAGAAGGCAAGGGGAAACCACTGTTGAAGCTCCCAAGAATAGTAATGTTTATACAGCGTAATAGATTTGTCATGAATGACGTTAATGGATGTTCCTCTGGAACAGCCTCATCAGGTAGGGCAGCTCATGAGCCACAGGTGAGGCCAGATCATCATGAAGCTACTGGTGGCAATACTAACAATTTCAAAATAGCAACATGGACTGTTAGAACTCTATTCCAGGCTGGAAAATTAGAAAATGTAAAAAAAAGAAATGGAAAGGATGAAGATCAACATACTAGGAATGAGTGAAGTTAGAAGGACAGGGGTAGGGAAGATAAAATCTAACAAATATACAATAATATATTCAGGACATGAGAAACATGAAAAAGTAGTAGGAATAATATTTGACGAGGAAAAAGCAAGGGCAGTTGTGGTATATTTGAACATCTCGGTCCGAGTCCTGCTAGCCCAACTTAAAGGACGACCAATAAACATAAATATTATAAAAATATATGCTCCAGTTATTTTTATGAGAAGCCAGTTTAGTAGGCATAACATCCCTTGATGAAGTTGAAAGACTCGCAAAGAACAGGAAAACTTGGCAAATAACTATGCGAGCCCTATGTGATGTTTAACGGCACAGGAAGGATATATGAAGTACGCTCCAACAGCTGATAGTTCTGAAGAAAATGTAAAGCTATTTTATAATGACATAGAGACAGCCCTGAAATATGCAAAGCCACATGAAGTTAGTATATTGAAGAGAGATTTTTAAGCCAAAGTTGGTAAAGGAAGAACTTCAGACATTGTTGGTGATTACAGACTGGGGGAGAGCAATGATAGAGGTAGTAAATTGATTGAATGGGCAAAAATACATAGCATGGTTGTAGGAAACACCTGGTTTAAGCAACATCCTTGTAGACTGGCAACATGGTGCAGCCCAGACAAAAAGACCTTTAACCAGATAGACTTTCCGTGGTGTGCGGGAGTAAAAACGCGGGTCTTGGTCTGTTAGGGGGTCTAGTTGTAAAATGGAATGGAAAACAGTATTTCCATGTACTTCCGTATACTTAATATGTTTCAAAGTATAGCTAAATTAATGAAAATTTCATAAATGCAGAGTTTTTTTTTAGGAAAAAAGAAGTAATGTGATGTTTTTAGACACTGACTGTGGCCAGCTCACCATCGGCGAGGTCTAGATCTGCCCTACTTACCATCCGAGGTGTGTAGATCTACTTGTCGATCTCGTATTGTGATTCCGTATTGCATTCTCGCTGAATGAATGTCTGAACTAACCTCCTAACTACTTCTCCAGTCGTCTAAATATGTCTAGATCTACTTAGAAAATATTCAAGAGCAGCGGGGTGGCCATAGGCTATGCCCATACCCCTATCTACATTGTCAAAAATTGAAAAATGTCCATGCTTCTCGTCCTTTTCCTCGCTCGGCATCGCTCGTAACTAGGCACGCTTTCGCCATTTTGAAAGTGTCACCGGAATCGCGGACGAAATATGTACAATCTAAATGTTACACCGCTTGTTTTAATGAAACAAACAACTGTCACTATAACGACCATACGTTAGCTTTTGGACACCGGAAGTGTCGCTATATCGACCATACGCACGGAAAGTGTTAAGTACGTTTTCGTTCCATTAACAAATGACAAAAATCTGCCACATTGTGTTATTTGTTTACAAATCCTCTCTAATGAGGCAATGAAGCCGACGAAATTGCGTCGTCATCTAGCTACAAGACATCCAGATCTACAGAACAAAACCAAAGAATTTTTCGAACGTAAAGCCGAGGAATATAGTAAACAGAAGACAGTGTTTAAAAACAAGAGCCACTCTCAATGAAAAAGCTCTTAAAACTTTGTACCTGAGTGCCCAGAGATTCGCAAAATCAAAGAAACTGCACACGATTGGAGAAGATCTATCATGCCAGCCGCTGTTGACATGTATGATGTATTGTTTGGCTTAGAATACGCTACAAAACTGAAAAGCATTCCCATCTCGAACGATACTGTCTGCAGAAGAATATCAGAAATGTCCGAGGACAATGTCGTGCAGCTAACTGAACGATTACAACCTACTAAGTTTGCTATTAGGTTAGATGTGTCAACTGACATCGCCGGCGAGTCACACATGCGTGTTTATGTTCGCTATTGTTTCCAAAATAGTATGCAAGAGGAATTTCTTTTTTTTTTTCGTGTTACTGCCAGCGAGAAAGATGACCGATGAAATATTTAGGGTTTTAAACGATTTTTTTCACAACTTTTGGACTGCTGTGGACAAATTACATCGGTGTAATTATAATACAATGATTGGCCGCAATAGTGGTGTTGTAACTCGTATAAATAAA
Source organism: Achatina immaculata (assembly GCA_009760885.1). Lineage (NCBI taxonomy): Eukaryota > Metazoa > Mollusca > Gastropoda > Stylommatophora > Achatinidae > Lissachatina > Lissachatina immaculata. Next base: position 8,870,635 of record CM019716.1, read on the forward strand.
GTGTCACCCGAGATTGTAGGGATCCACTGTATGATCCATTGGGAGGCACTCGCTTCAAAGAAGTTGAATGAAACTCTGGGATCTGTATTCGAAGACTGTGTTTGGATTGTAAACTTCATAAAATCTAGAACAGTGAACAGTCGATTATATGCTCAACTTTGTATTGAGTCAGATGAAGAACACAAGCATCTCCCATTGCATTCCACTGTGCATTGGGTGTCCAGATGAACAGTTCTTGCAAGGGTGCTTGAGCTTCATTTAGAACTGTTGCAGTTTTTGACAGAACACAATTTCTACCTGGCAGGTAAGGTCACTTATATATATATATATATATAATATATATATATATATATAATATATATATATATATATATATATATATATATATATATACCTTGCTGACATTTTTAGCTTTTTGAACAATTTGAACATATCATTGCAGGGTAAATATGTCAGTATACTCAAGATGTATGACAAAGTTGCAACCTTTAAGAAGAAATTACGATTTTGGATCATGCAACTCGAGTACAAATCAAAAGACATGTTTCACTTGTTCTGTAAATTTATAGAGTGCAATGAAGTTAATGGCGAGATTCTGGAAGTGGTCACTGGTGTAATAAAAGGACATCTGACATCTCTTGCTGAATATTTTCATAAATACCCCAACCACAGAGGAAAATCTGACTTTCTGGTAACAGCCATCAAACAGTGTCACTCAGATGAAACAAGGCACCTAGCACTTGAGAACCGCTACATTCAGGAAAATGAGACTCTGGAACCACATGGTTTGAACTCATTATTCAGCTACACCTAACATTCTCCTCTTCCACACTCATAATCCCTCCCCACTAAGTCCACTCAATTCTCACTTGGTACACATAGCTTAGAACCTCTTCACAGCATTACATTACAACTCCTCTACCCCTACTGTAGTCACATATTTCACCTTCTCCCGACTAGATTACCATTGTATCATTCTCTCTCCACCCACCACTTTCAGTTACGACCTACTTATCACACACCCCAAGTCTCCATTTAAATACTCTCTACACTCCACCATGCGCATTTCTGACACACAGCGTCGGACAAACCACAGCCTTTTACAAGTTCCAGCTAAATGCTCTATTCATTTTATTTTTTTTATTTTTAACATAGTGTTCATGTGAATGTATATTTTATCTCCTTTCTCTATTTCTTCATCCTGTATGTTTTTGTATGATTAAGGCTCACTCCGAAAAGTAATAAAGCTGTTCCTACTTTTTTTCCAAGATTATACAAATAGCCAAAGTGCAGTAAGGACAACAGCAGCAATACAGACTAGTTACACTGAACCAGACAGGCCTATATATTGTCATCATTACTATTTATAATATGTATGGGTAGAATAGTGAATGAACCAAACCCTAATCTACTAATATGAATGAAATAATGTTCACAGGCGACAAGTGTATAGCACACAAGGACCCAAATTGCTTACAAGATCAAATGAATAATCTCCATCAGACTTTTAAACATTATGATATGAAAATCAATGTTGCCAAAACAGAGACTATGAAAGACAGCAGAATTCCAGTATCTTGGATGCATGTTCACTTAAGATGGGAATATTGATAAAGAAACTGATGTTAGTACACAAAGAACCAATGCTGTTACATACCAGCTGTCCCTACTGCTTATACATTCCAACATCCCACTTGAAACTAAACAAAAACCAATAGCATATTCATACAAATGCTGTGCTACCAATGCCAGACATGAGCACTTACTAGAAAACAACAGAATAAAATAAGCACATGTGAAATGTCTTAGGAAAGCAGCAAATGTCACCAGGTTTGACAAGCTAAGAAATGACACCTTAAGACAGATGCTAGGAAGTACGCCATGTCTACAACACACAGAGAAGCAAAGAATTGAGTGGTCCAGCCACACATCGAAAGCTCTCAAACACAAAACTACAGGGCACAGTTCAAGACATGCATAGATAGTTTCAGAGAAATACTAATTATGGCATGATAATGAGGCCACCTATTTAGCCCAAAAGTGCCAGTTACAAAACAGACAAACAATATTTGAATAATCACCATCTGTGTTTTTTTCTTTTTTTGTTGGACACAAGAAAAATTATTTGAATTATTTTCATTTGTTATATGAAACACATTGTTTTAGTCATTACATACAACACATTGTTTTAGTCATCACATTGTTTTAGTCATCACCTACAACACATTGTTTTAGTCATTACACACAACAGACTGTTTTAGTCATCACATACAACACATTGTTTTAGTCATCACATACAACACACTGTTTTAGTCATCACATACAACACATTGTTTTAGTCATCACATAAAATACATTGTTTTAGTCATCACATACAACACATTGTTTTAGTCATCACACACAACAGACTGTTTTAGTCATCACATACAACACATTGTTTTAGTCATCACATACAACACATTGTTTTAGTCATCACACACTACAGACTGTTTTAGTCATCACATACAACACATTGTTTTAGTCATCACATACAACACATTGTTTTAGTCATCACATGCAACATACTGTTTTAGACATCAAATACAACACATTGTTTTAGTCATCACATACAACACATTGTTTTAGTCATCACACACAACAGACTGTTTTAGTCATCACACACAACACATTGTTTTAGTCATCACACACAATAGACTGTTTTAGTCATCACACATAACACATTGTTTTAGTCATCACACACTACAGACTGTTTTAGTCATCACAAACAACATACTGTTTTAGACATCACATACAACACATTGTTTTAGTCATCACATATAACACACTGTTTTAGTCATCACATACAACACATTGTTTTAGTCATCACATACAACACACTGTTTTAGTCATCACATACAACACATTGTTTTAGTCATCACATTGTTTTAGTCATCACATACAACACATTGTTTTAGTCATCACACACTACAGACTGTTTTAGTCATCACATACAACACATCATTTTAGTCATCACATGCAACACAGTGTTTTAGTCATTATACACAACACATTGTCTTAGTCAACACATACAAAATCTGTTTTATTCATTACATAAACACACTGTTTTATTAATTATATACAACACATTGTTTTAGTCATCACATACAACAGACTGTTTTAGCTATTACATACAACACATTGTTTTATTCATCACATACAACACACTGTTTTAATCATTACATACAACACATTGTTTTAATCATCACACACAACAGACTGGTCTAGTCATCACATACAACACATTGTTTTATTCATAACATTTACACATGGCTCGGTTGTGTTGTTTCCTATTCAGGAGGACGCCACTAAGATAAGTTATATGGCGTTTTGTTTGTTTATGTAATCCCCGAAAGTCTCATGCCGAAATATTGAATGTTGTATGTTTTTCATTTATACATCCTCATCTTACTCTCATACTTTCTATTCGTTTTCTCCTCATTTTACTCACTCCCTCTGCCGCTTTGAAAAACTGTATACCTCTATTTACCTTTAACACCTCATCAAAGGATGTTACGCCTACTAATTTGGCCTCTCTTAACAATATCCTCTTTTAGAGTTTTACGTGGTCGACCTCTTTTTCTTCTACCTTTTGTGTTTCACTTGATTCTCTGATTGTTTCTTCTCATCACATGACCGACATATGTCCATGTTCTTTTTTCTGATCACTCATGAAACAGGTTGTTGTTTGCTCATCCCTCTTATCTCTGCGTTGCTCTTGAATTCGTTTCACTTTATACTGAGTATTTTCGTGAGGCATTTGCTTTCAAAAGATCCTAATTTGTTGTCTATTTCTTTAGTTGTTTTGCAGCTTTCACATGAAGGCATACGTAATGAAGGTGAAATCACAATCTCGTAATACATTCGAATGTTTAAAGTTTTATGATTGACTCTTAAGAGATTTCAATTTTATTCCTAACAAAAAGTGCGCTTGAATGGCGCTCCGATGCACTAAGGAAGAAAAAGCTCGTGTACAGAATAATGAGAGAAACTTGTGTGATAAACAAAACGTTGCAGAATGGTACGAGGTGGAAGCATGCACAGCAAAGATTGCACAACAAGATAGCATTGTGGTGTGACGGAGACGGAAGTGCGCCATATTTACGTCAGAGCCGGTTTGTGACGTCACAGAACATCAGCATTTGCTGAAACAAGATGGCGGGGGTGCTCAAATATTTAGTTCAGGTTCAGTTATCGTAACGAAGTCGCTGTTATGATTTAATCATATCAAGGCTTTGTAGCAATCCATGAAGATGCTTACAGTAGTTAGGTATGGGCATATTCAAAGGATATTAGATCTGTAAAATGAATAAGTGAAATTCAAGTTTGCAGTATAGTGAAATGTGAAACTTGTATTTTACATTTTTCTTTCTTATTTACACTGTGCCCCCCCCCCCCCCCCCCCAAGATACACAGACTTTTTCTGTTTCCTCTTTAAAATTAGTCAATTCCTACAGAAAATGGAATGGGAAAAACGAATATGAGATCAGAAAAGTTTTATTAGCTCTAGTTTTCTAGATGACTATATAAAGAATAAAAACCTTATTTATTGTTTTCTTTTTCTCTTGTATTCAACTTCTAAGGAGTCTCTTGTCACATTCCAACAGTAGTCAGCAAACATAAATGTGTTCAACCTCCACTGGTACCTTCTTGAAATGTCTTGGTGGAAATGCCCATTTTCATCACTTACTGCACTACATTTGGGAGGGGTGGGGGAGAGTCATGGATCTTGAGTGACATGTTGCAGCCTAATTGCTGACAAAAGTTCATTAACAGCCACAAGATAGTTTTTATTTCTTTGATTTCCCAGGAAACTGAAGAACAGATCTGAAGGCTTCCCAAGCTGCTTTCTCATGAAGAATGGAATCAAAGTTTTTATCATTTAGCAGTTCCCTAATCTTAGGGCCTGCAAAGATTCTTTCTCATTCCCATGAAGAACGGAATCAAAGTTTTTATCATTTAACAGTTCCTTAATCTTAGGGCCTACAAAGATTCCTTCCTTTATTTTGGCATCACTAGGATGATGAAATTTTGTCTTCGGGTACTTGAATACCTCTCCTTCCTGATTCATCCTCTTAACAAAGTTCTTCATTAGCCCCAATTTAATATGTAAAGGGGGTAGAATGATTTTGCTACGGTCAACAAGAGAAGTCTGCTGGACATTCTTCCTTCCAGGCTCCAGAATTTTCCATCAAGACAGATTTTTCTTATGCAGTGGGAAGATCTCTGTCAACTGTCCCATTGTCAGAGAAAACAATACTTGGTGTATCCTAACTGCATTCTCAATAAAATTGCAATAGCTTTCAAATCTGCCACTGATGGTTGTCATATTTTATTGTTTCAAGAAGCAGTATCATATTTTCATAGGTCTCCTTCATGTGTACAGCATGACCTATGGGAAGAGATGGTAATGAATTGCCATTGTGTAGTGAAACAGCTTTCAAACTTAACTTTGAGTCTGTGAACAGTCTCTAGTCTTGTGGTTTATGTTCCATTTTCAACATCACGGCAGGCAACAATGGTATTTTCTATTTTGAAAAATGGAGATAAGTTTTTCTGTAGATCTCTATACATTGCACTTTCACATTTTTGTCGAGGAGATTGCACTGCTGAAGTCTTGATGCAAGAAGTTCAGCTTTTCTTTCTGGATAAGTCAAGATATTGAATTAGATCACTCCATTCATTCTGGGAAATTCTGTGTAGCTTATCCACTGAACTTTTTGGTGTAAATTCAGAATCTTGTTGTACAGGCTCAGCTGATATTTCTTGACTATATCCTTCATTGAGCTCCATAATGTATTGGTCTTGTGGGACAGGAATAGGTAGATCATCTCCATGTGGTAATGGTCATCATAGCTGATGGAATATTTGTATACTTCAAGGTCCAGTTCTTCTTAGTAGACTTTCCATGTTGAAGAGGATGACCATGCAAAAATAACAGTCACTTACATGATCTGTAGGTTCTCTCCATATCATAGGAATCACAAAACCCATTGACTGTCCTTTACTACTCAACTAACCACAGAGTTTCACAGCGCATTTATTACAGCAAATGTGAGGTGGCCAGGGCTTGTCTTGGTCACCTGTTTTACAACCGAAGTATGATATGCTATTTTGATACTGAAAAATGTGATGGACCACCAATACTTGAAGATGAAATCAGAGATGCTTCAAACACATGAGGAAAGGAAAAGTGACTGGGCCTGATAACATAACAATAGAAGAAATATAGAGGTGCTAGAGGAGATAGGATAAAAATAACCAAGTTACTGAATGACATTTACAACAGTGATTATATGCCCAGTTCATTCATTCATTTGCATGTCCCCTGTGGAACTTTGCCTTTCAAACAGCACTCCTGTAGGCCTCTAGGTTGTGAGCAAGATAGCTTGCTGCTGATGCATCCATTTGCAGATCCTCAACGATGTCTTGCAGCCATCTTCGCTTTGGTCTTCCTCTCTTTCTTTTTCCCATTATGTACCCTTCCAAGATGGTCTTCTCTAGATTATCATGACGTTTAATATGTCCAATATATTTAACTTTTCTCTCTTTAATCCTCTTTACTACCCACCCTTCTTCAATATTAAGCTCTTGTAGTATAGATATATTTGTTCTTTTTTTGTGTCCATGATATTTGAAGAACTCTTCTGTAGCATTTACATTCAAAGGCATTTATGCGTTGCTCAGCTGTTTTGTTAAGTGTCCAGGTCTCACAGGATATGTTGCCATGGGAAAGATGCATGAGCTTAAAAATCTTATTTTTGTGGTTCTGTCTGCTCCTCTCCACAGATTCTTTAGTTGTTTTACTTTCTGAAGAGCAATAGATGCCCTCCTTTTAATTTCCCTAATTGTATCTCCATTATTAGTTAGTAGTGATCCAAAATATTCAAAACTCTCCACTTCTTCCAATTTTTCCTCATTTATACATATTTCAGCTGCCTTGTTTGTTTTGTCAGTCGTCATCAATTTAGTTTTCTTCTCACTAAGATAGAGGTTTTGCTCTTCGCTGTTCTTATGGACTGACATAATTAGTTTTTCCATTCCTTTTTGTGTTGTGGACAGTAATACTGTGTCATCACCATATCTAATCTCTGGTATTTCATAACCTCCAATTGTTATGGCATCATAATATTCTTTGTCTACATCTTCTCTAACATTCCTGTTTATGTTTTCAGTATACAAGTTAAATAAGTAAAGCGACAATATGCACCGCTGATGGACCCCTTGTTTTATGTCAAACCAAGTTGTTTCACCATTTATTCTTACTGCTGCTTGTTGGTCTAGATACAGCAGTGATGTTAATTGTATCAAGTGTGTTGGAAATCCCATTTTTTTCCATTATTTCCCAAAGTTTCTGGTGTTGTACACACTCAAATGCCTTTGACTAGTCTATAAAGGCTAAATATAGATTCACATAGACACCAACATGTCAGCTATGATTCACCAGCCTTGACACCAACATGTCAGCTATGATTCACCAGCCTTGACACCAACATGTCAGCTATGATTCACCAGCCTTGACACCAACATGTCAGCTATGATTCACCAGCCTTGACACCAACATGTCAGCTATGATTCACCAGCCTTGACACCAACATGTCAGCTATGATTCACCAGCCTTGACACCATCATGTCAGCAGTGGGTTGCTGATTGTCAAATTCACTCCTTTTTCTGGAAAGTGTTTTATATGGTGAGAAATATGGTAGTTCTTATAGATTTCCCAACTCAGGCACCAAATTAATGTTTCAGTCGGATTAGATGAACACACACTGGAAACTGAAATATTTATCTAGTAACATGCAATTAGTTTCTACTATCTCTGCAAAATTCAGCTGCAGCACAGATAAAAAAATGTATAAGAAATGACAAAGTTTGAAATGCAGTAGCTTTCTAACACTGCTCTAAAAATGGTAAATTTAGTATAACTTTTAAATTCATCAAGTAGTCTTGTTTCCTTGTATCTACTGTCTGCATTTTAATCAGTATTTAACCACAAAGCCAAATATTTTCAACTTGGCATTGAAGTAAATCTCAGAGAATTAGAGAGAGAACCTGGCAGTCACTGAAGAGCATGAGGGAAAAAAATGGAGGTTGAGACAAAAATATTTTAATGGGCTGATCTGACCATGTGATATGGACAAATAAAGGCAACCAATCTGATTAGAAGCACCAAAGATCACACAAAAAGGAGAACAAGATTGACAGTATCATTAGACATGACACCAAATGAATGAATAAGTAGTAATCAATGGCTTTTGTTGTTTATAATATGTACATTCATTAATATGACATGCCTATTCCAGAACATTGTCCCTCTCACAGCCTCCCTGAATGCAATATGGTTTTGCACAAGCTGATCGGTGTCTCGCAGTGCCACATTCATACTTTCTGTGATGTCCTGAGTCCACCTGCAGTGAAGTCATCTCTTTTCTCTTTTGCCGGGCACAGTGCCTTCTACTATCAACCTTTCCAAGCTGTTGTGTCTCTTGATGTAGCTAATATATCTCAGCTTCTTAATTTTTATGGTGCTAACGAGCCAGTTTTCTGTGACACCTGATCTCATCAGCATCTCTTTATTTGATTTTCATTCTGTCCATGATATTGTAATTGCCCTTCTCCAACTGTAATATGTATAACTTAGCATAAACAGCGTTATGTGCATGCATTTTTCTGAATTTGAAATCTGGATGTTGCCGACTATGAATTATAGTTTATTTTATATCTGTATCTAACAAACCAATTCACAGACAACATCGGCTGACCTCATCAACCTCTACAACTTGACCACACCTACAGCAAGCAGCACCGCCGCCAGCACCACAGCACATTCCTCTGCCTTCAACCTTCGGTCAGCCGCTGATCAGCCAGATCCTCTACCTCATACCTCTTGTCAGCCACATCTTCTGCATCCTACCTCAGCTCAGCTGTTGGTCAGTCACATCTGCAGCCCTGCTATTTGTCATTTGTACCACCCAAACAACAGACTAAGCTGTTAGATGTCTTTCCAAACAATGAATAAGACTTTTGCCTTGAAAAGGAATCCCTCTCCTGAGGAACGAGTTATGCATGGCTCTCCAGAAGTCAGGTATTTTCTACAAATTTTAATTTTTCTTATTGAAAAAAAAGCATTTTTTTCTTATATGCAAATATGTTTGTTATTGCTGTAATACATTAACATAATTTTCTCATCAGCAAACATCACTTAGTGCTTTCACATTTCTGGGTCACTACAGCATTTGAGGCAGAGATGCCTGCACCTGTCCTTGCTGCCTTTGTTTTCCTAGGGAAACCTCAGGTACCCATTTACAGAGGCTGTTGAACCTGGTGCTGGTCGGTCTGAGAAAATTCTGCCCAATTGCAAAATTGAACTAGGGGCTTTCAGATTTGCAGGCAAATGCACTAACCACTACACCACGGCAGCACTATTTAATCACAAGAGTGGTCATTTATCATCATGATCCTGTGCTTCTCCCCAGCTAAAGTTGACTCCAGTGGTCTTCCAGCTTGCTATTACCTTTGTTTTCACATTGAACCCAGCCAAGCTAATGTTGACTCCAGTGGTCCTCCAGTTTGCTATTACCTTTGTTTTCACATTGAACCCAGCTAGGCTAAAGTCAGCCTTTTTTATTGTGTTGGTCACCAGTCTGTGTTACCTCTTACTCTCGTTCCTTGAACTTTTCCCTCTAGTAGGTTTTCATCATTATCATCATCATCATCAGGTGCTGTGCTGACTGGCATTGGCTATTATGCTTCTCCAGAGTACACAATCCTTCATGCAGGCCATCAGCTCAGTTGGTGATCTCCTCTCACACCATCCCGTAAGACTGTCCAGTATCATTTCTCTTGGTCTTCCTCTTGATCTTCTTTCTTCTATTTTTCCTGTTGTTATAATATTTTCAATGCCACCTCTTCTCATTGCATGTCCTATGAAAGTACATTGTCTCTCTCTTATCTTTTTGACAAGATTTTTGTGTCTCTCCAGCTCTTCTCATGCATTCTTCATTAGTTATTTTTGCTGTCCAGGGAATTCACAACATTTATCTAATAAACCACATTTCTGCTGCTTCCAATAATTTTTGTGCAGACCTGCCTATGGTCCATGATTCACTTCCATATAACAAGATAGGTTCAATATAGCATTTTAGGACTCGTTTTCTAACATTCATTGATAAGGATGTGTTGGATAATATGTTTCTCATTCTCTGAAATGCAGTCTTTGCTTGATCTATTCTATTCCTAATTTCTATTCTGCATTTCCCATCTGAAGTTATTACTGCTCCAAGGTATTTGAATTTCTACACCTGCTTTAGAATAGTTCCATTTAATTTTATACTGCATGCTGGTGGATTCTGTTTCTTAGATATAACTATAGTTTCTGTCTTTTTGATGTTCAGAGTAAGGCTTTTCTGTTCACTTTCTTTGGTGACTTTATCCAAGAGATTCTGCAGGCCTTGTTGGTTCTCAGCTATCAGTACTGTGTCATCAGCATACCAGAGGTTGTTATTATTGTATCCTCCAATTTTTATGCCTGGTTCTGTGATGATCATTCTTAGAATATTCTCGCTGTACAGAGAAAAAAGGTCTGGAGATATCCTTGTCGCACCCTTTGTTTTATAGGTTGATATTTTCAGTTCTATTTTCAACTCAGATTGCTGCTTCTTGCTGCCAGTATAGATGTTTTATACTCCTCAGGTCTTTGCCGTCTATGTTGATGTCTTCAAGCATTTTAATAATTTCATTATGTTTTACCTTGTCAAATGCCTTGGTGTAATCAATGAAGCAGAGATCTTTCTGTACTTCTAAAGTTCTCTCTGTTAGTGTTCATAAAGCATAAATAGCGTTGTGTGTTCCCTTTCCTTCAACAAATCCAAACTGTTCATCTGCTGTTTCCATTTTTATCTTTTTCCTTGTTCTTCTCATAATGATTTTCAGAAGTAGCTTCGTTATGTGACATGAGAGGCTGATAGTCCAGTGGTCATCACATTCCTTTGCACCTGGTTTGATTTATCATTGTGCCTCATGATATGGCTGAAATATTTAAACTGTCTGGTTCTTAGATTTTTCATTATTTCTCTTTTCAGTTTCATTTGAGTTAGTACTTGTTTTGTTTGTTTTCTTTTCTGTCTGTGAAATTCATCTTGTTCTTCTGAATACCTACATTTCAAGTGCCTCAGATTTTCTTTGACATTTTCTTTGCTTCTACACTATAGAAGAATGTGAACTATAAATAAAATTTGATGACTTTTATCTTCAGTTTTTTTATTTGTTTTGACAAAATAATTTTTTTATTCTGTAGAATTTGACCATTTCTGATCTTTAGTTAATTTCTATTTCATATTTACCATCATCTGTTATCATGTGTCCCAAATATTTGAATTTTGTAACTTGTTTTAGTGCTTCTTCATTTATGTTTCTTACATCTTACATCCTTCCCATGCTGTTAACATCATATAGGGTTCACATGGTAGTTCGCCAAGTTTTCCTGTTTTCAGTGAGTTTTTCAACCTCATCAGGGGATTTTATGCCTACTAATTCGGCCTCTCTTGACAGTGTCTTCCTTAGAGTTTTATGTGGTTGACCTCTTTTTCTTTGGCCTGTTGTGTTCCTGTTGATAGAAAAACATCATTCATGTTTAGCAATGGTTTTTGATTTTCTTCACTGATTGTCCTGACCTTTGTCTTTCTGATATTTATCTCTAATCCATATTATTGATTTCTGTTGTTAAATTGTGTCATAAGGTTTTAGATTTTATGCTAGCAGCACTGTGTCCAGTGTCACTTGAATGTCTGAGGTTGTTAATTCTTGTTCCATTAATGATTGATCCAGATATCTCTCGGTAATGTTCTTGAATATTCTCTCTTTATATAAGTGAAACAAACATGGAGGCAGCATGTGTTCTTGTCCAACTCCTCCTTTTATATTAATTAGCTTTGATTAATTGATGCTAGATGTTACAACAGCTAACTGTTTCCAATACAAGTTGTTTATTGCTCTTATGTCTTTAACATTAATCTCTTAAATTAATCTTTCTGGAAATTAGTTGTTGATATCATATGCTTATCAAAACTCTTAGTGTAGTCTATAAAGCAGTAGTAAGTATCCTTTTTCAATTCCATATATTTTTTTATGCAGAATATGGCTTCCCTTCTCCCTTTATTTTTGCTGAAATTCAAATTGTTGGTTGTTGATTTTCTTATTAATGTATCTGTTTTTGACTCTATCATGAATGACTTTGAGCAATATCTTTGTTAAATGGCTCGTTAAACTTATAACTATATATATATATATATCTCTGTCTCTGTATCTTAAAGCCCAAGGCACATGGGGCTTCAGTAAAGGTTTTCCACAAATGCCTGTCCTTTGCCTTTTTTTTTTTTCTGCTCTTGCCCAGGTGACCTCTGTTGCTCAACATCCTCTCTGTTGTTTTCATGTCTCCTTTTGCTTGTCCTTACTTCTGTTTCCCTGTGGTGTCCATCTTAATGCAGTTTTTGGTAGTGAGTCATCAGCCATCTGGAGCACATGTCCCAACCATCACCAGAGTTTTTTCTCAGTAATTGATATCAATGGAGATATGTCATGCTAATGATGACCATCGGAGGGACAATTTTTTAACATAAAAACATCCATAAAGTGACTTGGAGGTCCCCTGATAAAACCACAGAAAACCAAATCGATCACATACTAGTAAACAACAAGTGGAAACGGACGCTACAAGATGTGAGAAAGGGAGCAGATGTAGGAAGTGATCACAACCTTCTGGTAGCAAAAATAAAACTAAATTAAGGAACGCCAAATCGGAGAACACAGAAAGGCACGTTTTGATACAGCAAAACTGAAAGACCAACAAACAAGGAATGAATTCTCAATAGTACTTAAGAACTGTTTCAAGACGAAGCAGAAATGTCCATACTAGAGTTCAATAAAACGCTACAGGAAACAGCAAAAGAGGTGCTGGGATATCGGAAAAGGAGAAAAGAGGAATGGATAAGCAAGACAACATGGGAAAAAATAAAGCAAAGAAAGGAAATAAAAAAAAAATTCCTGAACACCAAATCTCAGAGGCTAAAAGAACAAGTAATTATGCACAAAAAGACAAAGAAATGAAGGAATCATGCCGTCAAGATAAACGTCAATACTATGACAACTTAGTAGAAGCAGCAGAGAAAGCAGCACATGCAAATGACATGAAAACTATATACAGAATCACAAAGCAGATGACAGGCAACTTCAGCACAAGATGTGAGAGTGCAGTAAGGACACATAAGGGACAACTGGTCAGTGGAGAAAGAAAAAATTGAAAGATGGAGGGAACACTTTAACACCCTACTAAACAGAACACAAGCAGCACAAACAATAGACATACCTGAAGCAAAAACAGAACTAAACATCAATACAGGACCAATCCCAATAAGTGAAGTAAAGGAGGCAATAAAGAAGCTAAAATTAGACAGGGCACCAGGTGAAGATGAAGTGACTGCTGAGATGTTGAAAGTAGAAGAAACAGAAACACCAAAACAACTTTGCCAGATACTACAACAAATTTGGGATCTAGAAAAAGCTCCAGAGGAGTGGAAAATTGGGCTTATAGTAAAACTACCAAAGAAGGGTGACCTCAGAGATTGCGGGAACTGGAGAGGCATTACCCTACTGCCACTCACCAGTAAAGTATTTTGCAGAATAATCATCAACAGAATTGTACCAGCACTTGAGGAAAAACTTCGAAAAGAGCAGGCAGGATTTAGGAAAGGAAGATCATGTATAGACCACATATTTCTACTTAGACATATATTAGAGTGGACAGATGAGTGGCATAGCACAACATATGCACTATTTATAGATTTTGAGAAAGCCTTTGACAGTGTCAACAGAGATGCAGTGTGGAAAATTCTAAGATGGCATGGCCTCCCCCATAAGATAGTGAATGTAATCAAAGCCCTATATGAGGGTTTTCAATGCAAAGTAGTCTGTGGAGAACATACCTCCAGCAGCTTTAGGGTACAAACAGGAGTGAAGCAGGGATGTGTATTATCGCCAACATTATTTATCTTAGCAGTAGACTGGTTAATGAAGGAAGCAACATCAGGCAAATGCAGAGGATTACAATAGACCCTTGACACATTGCTGGTGAACCTTGACTTTGTGGACAACATCTGTCTGCTGTTAAGCAGCCACAAAGATATGCAAGATCAAATAAATAAGCTAACTCAGAATACAAACAACATAGGACTAAAGATCAACGTAGGAAAGACAAAGTTAATGAAGCAAAACGTGAACAACAGAAATGTACTCAGAGTAGATAGCAAGTTAGTGGAGGAGGTCAACAGATTTGTATATCTTGGCAGCAGAGTAGTAGAAAATGGAGACAGCACAGAGGACATCAACAGCAGACTTACTAGAGCAAACCAAGCTTTTACAATGCTGCAGACTATATGGAAATCTAAAAAACTAAGCATGAAGATGAAAATCAGGATATTTAAGAGTAATGTTCTAAGTGTACTACTCTATGGAAGTGAATGCTTGAAAATCACCAAAACCATAGAAAACAAGCTGAATTCTTTCCAGACTAAATGTTTATGAAGAATTAGAAAAATATTTTGGCCAAACACCATAAGAAATAACATCTTGTTGGCAGAAATGCAGATGAAGCCACTGACAGCAATTATTGAGGAAAGACACTGGCAGTGGTTGGGACATGTGCTCCAAATGACTGACAACTCACTACCAAAAATAGCACTAAGATGGACACCACAGGGGAACAGAAGTAAGGGTAAACCAAAAGAGACATGGAGAAGAACAGTATAGAGGATGTTGAGCAATAGAGGGCTCACCTGGGCAAGAGCAGAAAAAAAAACAAAGGACAGGCGTTTGTGGAAAACCCTTGCGGAAGCTCCATGTGCCCTGGGCACTTAAGTCTCAGAGACAGAGAGAGAGATGTCATGCTAAATCTGCAGCCCTGTCATCTTGACCAAGTCCGCCGTCTTCTCCAGGCTTTAGTGTGAGCCCCATAGCTCTTCTTTCAGCTAATCTCTCTCCCTGGCCAGATCTCTGCTCATTGTGAGCTCCAAAGCTTTTCTTTCAGCTACTCTCTCTCTCTCTCCCTCTCTCTCTCTCTCCCTGGCCAGATCTCTTCTCAGTGTGAGCTCCAAAGCTCTTCTTTCAGCTACTCTCTCTCTCTCTCTCCCTGGCCAGATCTCTTCTCAGTGTGAGCTCCAAAGCTCTTCTTTCAGCTACTCTCTCTCTCTCTCTCCCTGGCCAGATCTCTGCTCAGTGTGAGCCCCATAGCTCTTCTTTCAGCTACTCTCTCTCTCTAGCCAGATCTCTGCTCAGTGTGAGCTCCATAGCTCTTCTTTCAGCTACTCTCTCTCTCTAGCCAGATCTCTGCTCAGTGTGAGCTCCATAGCTCTTCTTTCAGCTACTCTCTCTCTCAATTGTACCAGCACTTGAGGAAAAACTTCGAAAAGAGCAGGCAGGATTTAGGAAAGGAAGATCATGTATAGACCACATATTTCTACTTAGACATATATTAGAGTGGACAGATGAGTGGCATAGCACAACATATGCACTATTTATAGATTTTGAGAAAGCCTTTGACAGTGTCAACAGAGATGCAGTGTGGAAAATTCTAAGATGGCATGGCCTCCCCCATAAGATAGTGAATGTAATCAAAGCCCTATATGAGGGTTTTCAATGCAAAGTAGTCTGTGGAGAACATACCTCCAGCAGCTTTAGGGTACAAACAGGAGTGAAGCAGGGATGTGTATTATCGCCAACATTATTTATCTTAGCAGTAGACTGGTTAATGAAGGAAGCAACATCAGGCAAATGCAGAGGATTACAATAGACCCTTGACACATTGCTGGTGAACCTTGACTTTGTGGACAACATCTGTCTGCTGTTAAGCAGCCACAAAGATATGCAAGATCAAATAAATAAGCTAACTCAGAATACAAACAACATAGGACTAAAGATCAACGTAGGAAAGACAAAGTTAATGAAGCAAAACGTGAACAACAGAAATGTACTCAGAGTAGATAGCAAGTTAGTGGAGGAGGTCAACAGATTTGTATATCTTGGCAGCAGAGTAGTAGAAAATGGAGACAGCACAGAGGACATCAACAGCAGACTTACTAGAGCAAACCAAGCTTTTACAATGCTGCAGACTATATGGAAATCTAAAAAACTAAGCATGAAGATGAAAATCAGGATATTTAAGAGTAATGTTCTAAGTGTACTACTCTATGGAAGTGAATGCTTGAAAATCACCAAAACCATAGAAAACAAGCTGAATTCTTTCCAGACTAAATGTTTATGAAGAATTAGAAAAATATTTTGGCCAAACACCATAAGAAATAACATCTTGTTGGCAGAAATGCAGATGAAGCCACTGACAGCAATTATTGAGGAAAGACACTGGCAGTGGTTGGGACATGTGCTCCAAATGACTGACAACTCACTACCAAAAATAGCACTAAGATGGACACCACAGGGGAACAGAAGTAAGGGTAAACCAAAAGAGACATGGAGAAGAACAGTATAGAGGATGTTGAGCAATAGAGGGCTCACCTGGGCAAGAGCAGAAAAAAAAACAAAGGACAGGCGTTTGTGGAAAACCCTTGCGGAAGCTCCATGTGCCCTGGGCACTTAAGTCTCAGAGACAGAGAGAGAGATGTCATGCTAAATCTGCAGCCCTGTCATCTTGACCAAGTCCGCCGTCTTCTCCAGGCTTTAGTGTGAGCCCCATAGCTCTTCTTTCAGCTAATCTCTCTCTCTCCCTCTCTCTCTCTCTCCCTGGCCAGATCTCTTCTCAGTGTGAGCTCCAAAGCTCTTCTTTCAGCTACTCTCTCTCTCTCTCTCCCTGGCCAGATCTCTTCTCAGTGTGAGCTCCAAAGCTCTTTCAGCTACTCTCTCTCTCTCTCTCCCTGGCCAGATCTCTGCTCAGTGTGAGCCCCATAGCTCTTCTTTCAGCTACTCTCTCTCTCTAGCCAGATCTCTGCTCAGTGTGAGCTCCATAGCTCTTCTTTCAGCTACTCTCTCTCTAGCCAGATCTCTGCTCAGTGTGAGCCCCATAGCTCTTCTTTCAGCTCCTCTCTCTCTCTAGCCAGATCTCTGCTCAGTGTGAGCTCCATAGCTCTTCTTTCAGCTACTCTCTCTCTAGCCAGATCTCTGCTCAGTGTGAGCCCCATAGCTCTTCTTTCAGCTACTCTCTCTCTCTAGCCAGATCTCTGCTCAGTGTGAGCCCCATAGCTCTTCTTTCAGCTACTCTCTCTCTAGCCAGATCTCTGCTCAGTGTGAGCTCCAACGTTTTTCTTTCAGCTCCACTCTCCCCCTTGCCAGATCTGTGCTCAGAGGCTTGATTGTGAACCCCATAGCTTATATTTCACCTCCTCTCTCTCTCTCTCTCTCTCTCTCTCTTTCTCAGCAAGAACTGAGCAGAACATAACAAAACACTCAGATAGCCAGAAACAGTTTAGACAGCCACCCACATCTCATAGCTCCAGAAATACACACTCTACACCAACAACAAGACTCCAAGGAAACCTCAGAAACACCACCCTCTGCCTCTCTACCATTGCCCGCTCCATCCACTGGCCCACTATACGATTCCATGTTCCCACCCCTGCCTACACGGCAAGCTCAGCAAATTATACCAACACTTAGTACAGCGAACACCATGGAGACTCCTGCACAATCACCACTTAGGAATACCACAACATCTGTACAGGACACAAACACAAGAACCTCGAATCATTATCCGTGGAACTTTCAGCTACAATATCTAATGCAGTTTAGTCCTGCAGCTCTGAGCCACGCGTATATGATGTCCCTACTACACAGTCAACACGCAACACCCACATACAGACACTAGATAGCTTGAAACTTCCAGCACTTTTTAACTTCTGTAGATAAATTTAACTGAACAAAAACAAAAAAAACCACAGAAGTTCTTACAGCAGAACAGACATTTCTTAGTGCTAGCTTACAGGTAATATTGTCATCAAGTCTTTTACAATTTACACTTACATAATGTTCATTGCATTGTTGATTTTTGTACTTTTTTTCCATTATTTGTCAGTATATTATAAACTTACTTAGATTCATTATCTCTACTAGCTTAAACGTATACCTATAATTGTATGATTGAAGTCTGACTGTTGCACGAATAAGTCTGTCTGACCAGCTATTTTATTTTTACTGAAAATAATATAATATTTATAATATTTCTAACATTGTTATAAAGTGACTCAGAAAATGGAGGAGTGGCTGCGACACGAAGGCCTACGTGTTGGCCACTTAAATGTTTATCATTTGTTAGGAAAACTCCCTGAGGTTACACATATACTTCAACAACATTTTCATATTTTTGGTTTCTCTGAAAGCAGATTACATAAAAACATCACAGACAATGATATACAAATAGATTGTTTTAATTTGATCAGGCGCGAACCAACTAGGAAGCTAGAGACAGGTTTAGTCATTTACATTTCTAACACAATTAAATTTTGTAGAAGAGAAGACCTGGAAACATCAGAGGTGGAATGTATTATGCTAGAAATCAAAATATCAAATCTTAGTCCAATTCTAATTAGTTTTATATACCGAAATCCAAATGCTTCAGCTGAGTGGTATGATCACTTTGCGACCATGATGGATGATGCTATAACTCATAAATTCAAGGACATAATCATTCTAGGCGACTTCAGTATAGATCTTAATCAGCCAAATCCTACATGGAAGAACATTTTAACATCTTACAACTTCTCCCAAATTGTTAACAAACCTACTAGAGTAACTGAATCATCATCAACACTAATAGATCATATTTATGTAGCTGATCCAGGAAACATTACTGAATGTACTGTCCCTCATGTGTCGCTGAGTGATCACTACCTGGTCTGCTGTACGTGGTCGCATAAGGGGTATAAAATACCGAAACACAAACATACAAGCATCAAATATAGAAACTTTAAAAACTTTTAACTTGGAATTATTTTTAACTGATCTCTAAAAGCTTCGCCTCTTACGTACTTTTCCAGTTAACAAATCCAGATGAGGCTATCGAATACTGGATCAAGATATTTCGAAATATTTTTGACAAGCATGTCCCCATCAAAGAAATGAGAGTAAAACACGTAACAAAATCCCTGTGGATAACTCTCGATATATTGCAACTCATGAGGAAATGGGATGAAGCTCACAAAAGCAGAAATTTCAGTAGCTATCGTTCACTTAGGAATAAGGTGCAGTATTTAATTAGGCAGGAAAAGAAAAATTTCTTCAGAAATTTAGTGAAAGACAAAACTAATAGTAAATCAGTCTGGAAAGCAATTAACACTCTTGTAAATAAAAGGAAACAAACTGACCCACAAACACTTAATGGTAAACATACTTGCACTAACTTCAGTGAACATTTTAGGGAAGAAATTAGTATTCTAAAATCTTCATTCTCTCTCTCTCTGAACCATAAGTGCCCAGGGCACATGGGGCTTCCGCAAGGGTTTTCCATAAGTGCCTGTCCTTCGCCTTTTTTTCTGCTCTTGCCCAGGTGAGCCCCATAGCTCTTCTTTCAGCTACTCTCTCTCTAGCCAGATCTCTGCTCAGTGTGAGCTCCAACGTTTTTCTTTCAGCTCCACTCTCCCCCTTGCCAGATCTGTGCTCAGAGGCTTGATTGTGAACCCCATAGCTTATATTTCACCTCCTCTCTCTCTCTCTCTCTCTCTTTCTCAGCAAGAACTGAGCAGAACATAACAAAACACTCAGATAGCCAGAAACAGTTTAGACAGCCACCCACATCTCATAGCTCCAGAAATACACACTCTACACCAACAACAAGACTCCAAGGAAACCTCAGAAACACCACCCTCTGCCTCTCTACCATTGCCCGCTCCATCCACTGGCCCACTATACGATTCCATGTTCCCACCCCTGCCTACACGGCAAGCTCAGCAAATTATACCAACACTTAGTACAGCGAACACCATGGAGACTCCTGCACAATCACCACTTAGGAATACCACAACATCTGTACAGGACACAAACACAAGAACCTCGAATCATTATCCGTGGAACTTTCAGCTACAATATCTAATGCAGTTTAGTCCTGCAGCTCTGAGCCACGCGTATATGATGTCCCTACTACACAGTCAACACGCAACACCCACATACAGACACTAGATAGCTTGAAACTTCCAGCACTTTTTAACTTCTGTAGATAAATTTAACTGAACAAAAACAAAAAAAACCACAGAAGTTCTTACAGCAGAACAGACATTTCTTAGTGCTAGCTTACAGGTAATATTGTCATCAAGTCTTTTACAATTTACACTTACATAATGTTCATTGCATTGTTGATTTTTGTACTTTTTTTCCATTATTTGTCAGTATATTATAAACTTACTTAGATTCATTATCTCTACTAGCTTAAACGTATACCTATAATTGTATGATTGAAGTCTGACTGTTGCACGAATAAGTCTGTCTGACCAGCTATTTTATTTTTACTGAAAATAATATAATATTTATAATATTTCTAACATTGTTATAAAGTGACTCAGAAAATGGAGGAGTGGCTGCGACACGAAGGCCTACGTGTTGGCCACTTAAATGTTTATCATTTGTTAGGAAAACTCCCTGAGGTTACACATATACTTCAACAACATTTTCATATTTTTGGTTTCTCTGAAAGCAGATTACATAAAAACATCACAGACAATGATATACAAATAGATTGTTTTAATTTGATCAGGCGCGAACCAACTAGGAAGCTAGAGACAGGTTTAGTCATTTACATTTCTAACACAATTAAATTTTGTAGAAGAGAAGACCTGGAAACATCAGAGGTGGAATGTATTATGCTAGAAATCAAAATATCAAATCTTAGTCCAATTCTAATTAGTTTTATATACCGAAATCCAAATGCTTCAGCTGAGTGGTATGATCACTTTGCGACCATGATGGATGATGCTATAACTCATAAATTCAAGGACATAATCATTCTAGGCGACTTCAGTATAGATCTTAATCAGCCAAATCCTACATGGAAGAACATTTTAACATCTTACAACTTCTCCCAAATTGTTAACAAACCTACTAGAGTAACTGAATCATCATCAACACTAATAGATCATATTTATGTAGCTGATCCAGGAAACATTACTGAATGTACTGTCCCTCATGTGTCGCTGAGTGATCACTACCTGGTCTGCTGTACGTGGTCGCATAAGGGGTATAAAATACCGAAACACAAACATACAAGCATCAAATATAGAAACTTTAAAAACTTTTAACTTGGAATTATTTTTAACTGATCTCTAAAAGCTTCGCCTCTTACGTACTTTTCCAGTTAACAAATCCAGATGAGGCTATCGAATACTGGATCAAGATATTTCGAAATATTTTTGACAAGCATGTCCCCATCAAAGAAATGAGAGTAAAACACGTAACAAAATCCCTGTGGATAACTCTCGATATATTGCAACTCATGAGGAAATGGGATGAAGCTCACAAAAGCAGAAATTTCAGTAGCTATCGTTCACTTAGGAATAAGGTGCAGTATTTAATTAGGCAGGAAAAGAAAAATTTCTTCAGAAATTTAGTGAAAGACAAAACTAATAGTAAATCAGTCTGGAAAGCAATTAACACTCTTGTAAATAAAAGGAAACAAACTGACCCACAAACACTTAATGGTAAACATACTTGCACTAACTTCAGTGAACATTTTAGGGAAGAAATTAGTATTCTAAAATCTTCATTCTCTCTCTCTCTGAACCATAAGTGCCCAGGGCACATGGGGCTTCCGCAAGGGTTTTCCATAAGTGCCTGTCCTTCGCCTTTTTTTCTGCTCTTGCCCAGGTGAGCCCTCTGTTGCTCAACATCCTTTCTGTTGTTCTTCTCCATGTCTCCTTTGGTCTACCCTTACTTCTGTTCCCCTGTGGTGTCCGTCTTAGTGCTATTTTTGGTAGTGAGTTGTCAGTCATTTGGAGCACATGTCCCAACCATCGCCAGCGTCTTTCCTCAATAATTGTTGTCAGTGGCTTCATCTGCATTTCTGCCAATAAGATATTATTTCTTATGGTGTTTGGCCAAAATATTTTTCTAATTCTTTGTAAACATTTAGTCTGGAAAGAATTCAGCTTGTTTTCTATGGTTTTGGTGATTTTCAAGCATTCACTTCCATAGAGTAGTACACTTAGAACATTACTCTTAAATATCTTGATTTTCATATTTATGCTTAGTTTTTTAGATTTCCATATATTCTGCAGCATTGTAAAAGCTTGGTTTGCTCTAGTAAGTCTACTGTTGATGTCCTCTGTGCTGTCTCCATTTTTTACTACTCTGCTGCCAAGGTATACAAATTCTTCATTACCGACCCCTAATTGCGACCTGAGCGTGTTGAAAACTTTCAGTGACAGTAAATATGTAAAGTTAAAACAAATTAATATTCCTTTCCTCACAGTTGGTGAGGTTTATAACTACATCCGGTCCTTAAAGAAGACTAACTCAGCAGGATGTGATGACATTAGTAACAAGATACTACGCTACACTGCACCAGTTATCACAGACACACTAACATACTTATACAACATGTGTATTGACAAACAATATTTCCCTGACGCTTTTAAACTCACCAAAGTTTTTCCTCTTTTTAAATCTGGACAGACTAGTGACCTCTCAAACTATAGACCCATATCCATTCTGTCATCACTATCTAAACCTCTTGAAAAGCATATACAAAAGTTAACACTGCTCCACATGCAAGAAAACAATCTGCTAATAGACAGTCAGTCAGGTTTTAGACCAAATTACTCCTGCCACACAGCATTAACTAAAATGACAGAAAGCTGGCTGTCTAATATAAATGATGACAAATTGTGTGGTGCTGTCTTTGTTGATTTTAAGAAAGCCTTCGATATGACTGATCATGAAATTCTTGCAAAAAAGCTGGAAGGCTATAGATTACACCCTGACCTAACAAAATGTATTACATCTTTTCTCTCAGGTAGAAAACAAGTAGTTTGCTTTAGAAACAAAATATCTGGCTCGTCTGTGGTTGATACCGGTATTCTTCAAGGCTCCATTCTTGGTCCTCTTCTCTTTGCTATCTATATTAACGACCTACCACTACATTTAAAGCACTCTTCATGTGATCTTTTCGCTGACGACTGTACTGTTTACAGTAGTGACTATGACATCAATAAATTACAGACAATGCTCCAAAATGATATAAACAGTTTGATTAAATGGAGTAATAAAAATGGTATGTTGATTCTTCTTCTTCGTTCGCAGTGGTATGTTGATAAACACCAGCAAAAAAAAAATCCATGCTCATCACAAGACAGAAACTACAGAATGCAACAAAAACTTCACTACAGCTTTGCGCTGGGACTAAGGCAATAGAAAATGTTCATGAACATAAAACCCTAGGACTCATCATTGATCAGCATTTAACTTGGAATTCTCATGTACATAACCTAAAAAACTTGATTGTACAGAAAGTTTACCAATTAGCCAAAATTAAACACTTTATCGACAAAGACACAAGACAAATATCCTACATATCACACATACAACACACTTAGATTACTGTTCCACAATCTGGGATGAATGCTCAGTCTCAAACACAAAAAGGCTCCACTCACTTCACAAGCGAGCATTAAATCTTATTTGTGACAAACACCCAGTACAGACTGTAGATCAACACAAACAACTCAAAATTCTACCCCTCAAAAATAGAATCATTTTTAACAAAGTTAAGTTTGTTCACAGAATTCTGTTGCACAATGCTTCGCCTTATTTGTGGTCACTGTTTACATATAACACTAAACATAGCCAGCGTTTAAAAAAATTATCTTCTTCCTAAACCCAGGATTGATCTGTACAAGAAAAGCCTTGCATACTCTGCAGTACAGCTCTGGAACACCCTCCCCTACCATTTAAAATCCATTGGTAATACTTCATCCTTTACCTCAAACCTGTTTCATTATTTACTTGCATGTAATTATATGCCTCCATAAAATAACCTGCACTCTTTCAACATGTGGCTCGTCAGCCATCAAGTACTAAAATGACATGATTAGAAAAGCAACTTGTTAGATATTGTTAGAAATTATTTTAATGTTTGTTAAAAAAAAGCATATGTTAGAAGATCTGTATTTACAATGTATTTTTGTTTATGTATATGTCTGCGTGTGTATGTGTGCGCGAGTGCTATTTTATTAGGTTAATTACTTCTTCTCTTTTACTTTGAATGTAGTAGTTAAATCTTACACTCTTGTGATATGTTTTTCCTAATTTAATTTGTATATTTGTACTAAATCAAGTGTGTGGGAAGAATGAATGATGGAGTGATGAAGGGCAGAATGTAAGACGGGCCTGTGTGCCCAGTTCTTTACCCTTTAAAAATAAAGATATTCATTCATTCATTCTCCCCCTCCCCTGTCAGATCTTTGCTCAGAGGCTTGAGTGTGAGTCCCATACCTTTTCTTTCAGCTCATCTCTCTCTCTCTGGCCAGGTCTGTGTTCAGAAGTTCGAGTGTTAGCCCTATGGCTCTTCTTTAAGCTCCTCTTCCCCCCCCCCCGCCAGATCTCTGCTCAGTGTGAGCCCCAAAGCTCTTCTTTCAGCAGGATGTGATGACATTAGTAACAAGATACTACGCTACACTGCACCAGTTATCACAGACACACTAACATACTTATACAACATGTGTATTGACAAACAATATTTCCCTGACGCTTTTAAACTCACCAAAGTTTTTCCTCTTTTTAAATCTGGACAGACTAGTGACCTCTCAAACTATAGACCCATATCCATTCTGTCATCACTATCTAAACCTCTTGAAAAGCATATACAAAAGTTAACACTGCTCCACATGCAAGAAAACAATCTGCTAATAGACAGTCAGTCAGGTTTTAGACCAAATTACTCCTGCCACACAGCATTAACTAAAATGACAGAAAGCTGGCTGTCTAATATAAATGATGACAAATTGTGTGGTGCTGTCTTTGTTGATTTTAAGAAAGCCTTCGATATGACTGATCATGAAATTCTTGCAAAAAAGCTGGAAGGCTATAGATTACACCCTGACCTAACAAAATGTATTACATCTTTTCTCTCAGGTAGAAAACAAGTAGTTTGCTTTAGAAACAAAATATCTGGCTCGTCTGTGGTTGATACCGGTATTCTTCAAGGCTCCATTCTTGGTCCTCTTCTCTTTGCTATCTATATTAACGACCTACCACTACATTTAAAGCACTCTTCATGTGATCTTTTCGCTGACGACTGTACTGTTTACAGTAGTGACTATGACATCAATAAATTACAGACAATGCTCCAAAATGATATAAACAGTTTGATTAAATGGAGTAATAAAAATGGTATGTTGATTCTTCTTCTTCGTTCGCAGTGGTATGTTGATAAACACCAGCAAAAAAAAAATCCATGCTCATCACAAGACAGAAACTACAGAATGCAACAAAAACTTCACTACAGCTTTGCGCTGGGACTAAGGCAATAGAAAATGTTCATGAACATAAAACCCTAGGACTCATCATTGATCAGCATTTAACTTGGAATTCTCATGTACATAACCTAAAAAACTTGATTGTACAGAAAGTTTACCAATTAGCCAAAATTAAACACTTTATCGACAAAGACACAAGACAAATATCCTACATATCACACATACAAACACACTTAGATTACTGTTCCACAATCTGGGATGAATGCTCAGTCTCAAACACAAAAAGGCTCCACTCACTTCACAAGCGAGCATTAAATCTTATTTGTGACAAACACCCAGTACAGACTGTAGATCAACACAAACAACTCAAAATTCTACCCCTCAAAAATAGAATCATTTTTAACAAAGTTAAGTTTGTTCACAGAATTCTGTTGCACAATGCTTCGCCTTATTTGTGGTCACTGTTTACATATAACACTAAACATAGCCAGCGTTTAAAAAAATTATCTTCTTCCTAAACCCAGGATTGATCTGTACAAGAAAAGCCTTGCATACTCTGCAGTACAGCTCTGGAACACCCTCCCCTACCATTTAAAATCCATTGGTAATACTTCATCCTTTACCTCAAACCTGTTTCATTATTTACTTGCATGTAATTATATGCCTCCATAAAATAACCTGCACTCTTTCAACATGTGGCTCGTCAGCCATCAAGTACTAAAATGACATGATTAGAAAAGCAACTTGTTAGATATTGTTAGAAATTATTTTAATGTTTGTTAAAAAAAAGCATATGTTAGAAGATCTGTATTTACAATGTATTTTTGTTTATGTATATGTCTGCGTGTGTATGTGTGCGCGAGTGCTATTTTATTAGGTTAATTACTTCTTCTCTTTTACTTTGAATGTAGTAGTTAAATCTTACACTCTTGTGATATGTTTTTCCTAATTTAATTTGTATATTTGTACTAAATCAAGTGTGTGGGAAGAATGAATGATGGAGTGATGAAGGGCAGAATGTAAGACGGGCCTGTGTGCCCAGTTCTTTACCCTTTAAAAATAAAGATATTCATTCATTCATTCTCCCCCTCCCCTGTCAGATCTTTGCTCAGAGGCTTGAGTGTGAGTCCCATACCTTTTCTTTCAGCTCATCTCTCTCTCTCTGGCCAGGTCTGTGTTCAGAAGTTCGAGTGTTAGCCCTATGGCTCTTCTTTAAGCTCCTCTTCCCCCCCCCCCGCCAGATCTCTGCTCAGTGTGAGCCCCAAAGCTCTTCTTTCAGCTACTCTCTCTCTCTCTCTCTCTGTCTCTCTCTCTGGCCAGATCTCTGCTCAGTGTGAGCCCCAAAGCTCTTCTTTCAGCTCCTCTCTCTCTCTCTCCCTGGCCAGATCTCTGCTCAGTGTGAGCCCCAAAGCTCTTCTTTCAGCTACTCTCTCTCCTCTCTCTCTCTCTCTGGCTAGATCTGTACTCAGAGCTTTGAGTGTGAGCCTCATAACTTTTCTTTCAGCTTCTCTCTCTCTCTCTCTGGCTAGATCTGTTCTCAGAGCTTTGAGTGTGAGCCTCATAACTTTTCTTTCAGCTTCTCTCTCTCTCTCTCTCTCTCTCTCTCTGGCTAGATCTGTTCTCAGAGCTTTCAGTGTGAGCCTCATAACTTTTCTTTCAGCTTGTCTCTCTCTCTGTCTCTCTCTCTCTGGCTAGATCTGTTCTCAGAGCTTTGAGTGTGAGCCCCATAACTTTTCTTTCAGCTTCTCTCTCTGGCTAGATCTGTTCTCAGAGCTTTGAGTGTGAGCCTCATAACTTTTCTTTCAGCTTCTCTCTCTCTCTGGCTAGATCTGTTCTCAGAGTTTTGAGTGTGAGCCTCATAATTTTTCTTTCAGCTCCTCTCTCTCTCTCTCTCTCTCTCTGGCTAGATCTGTTCTCAGAGCTTTGAGTGTGAGCCTCATAACTTTTCTTTCAGCTTCTCTCTCTCTCTCTCTCTGGCTAGATCTGTTCTCAGAGCTTTCAGTGTGAGCCTCATAACTTTTCTTTCAGCATCTCTCTCTCTCTCTCTCTCTCTCTGGCTAGATCTTTTCTCAAAGCTTTGAGTGTGAGCCTTAACTTTTCTTTCAGCTTCTCTCTCTGGCTAGATCTGTTCTCAGAGCTTTGAGTGTGAGCCTCATAACTTTTCTTTCAGCTTCTCTCTCTGGCTAGATCTTTTCTCAGAGCTTTGAGTGTGAGCCATAACTTTTCTTTCAGCTTCTCTCTCTGGCTAGATCTGTTCTCAGAGCTTTGAGTGTGAGCCTCATAACTTTTCTTTCAGCTTCTCTCTCTCTGGCTAGATCTGTTCTCAGAGCTTTCAGTGTGAGCCTCATAACTTTTCTTTCAGCTTCTCTCTCTCTCACTGGCCAGATCTATGCTCAGAGGCTTGAGTGGATTGGACAGGTGTGCAGGATGTGTTCTGGTATCTGGATCCCAAATCCACAGGGGCACTCATTTGTTAGTATTTTCAGGCAATAGAGGTGACTTAGAAGCCTGCAGTGTCCTGTTCTTGTTTGAAAGATCGTGGTTTGCTGGTATCTATATGTTGATGGATGGGATCTTGTGTTGATTCTGTTTTTATTTTTGTTTTTCAGCTGGTGTTTAGTTTGTTGTGGATGATGATTTTTGCTTCTTGATATGTTACTGGTTGGTTAATCTGTTCCAGTTTGCTCCTAGTTTTGGAGAGGGCATCTGATTTTTCATTTCCATTTATTCTGATTTGTGAATGGAGCCATTGTAGGACTGTATTTGAGTTCTGGAGCTTGTTTAATTGTGATATAATTTCTTGTATTTCTGAGTCATTTTTGTTTGTATTGCTTCTAGCAGGGCTCTGCAGTCAGGTGAAACATACTATCTCCTCTGGTGGCTTGTTTGAGTGCTGTTGTTTCTGCTTTGTAGTTTGATTAGTATCTTCCTGTTGGCCATGCTTGTTTGCTGGTTTTTCTGTCTGGGGATCTGATGAAGATGCCAGTCATTCCATTTCTAGTGGATCCATCCGTGAAGACATGTCCATTCTTTGGGATTGTATTTGCATTCATTTCTAAGGCAAGGGATTTGATCTTGTGAGTTGTATGTTGATTTTTCTTTGTTAATCCTGGTACTCTTGTGCTTATCTGGTCATGCAGCTGGTAGTGGTTTGACCTAGCTGTGTTAAACAAATCTGAACAAGTTTGGACCTGATATAAAGAATCACTGACACCATGAACAGATCTATCACTTTTAAACTCAGCTAGAAATTCAAAACTACCCTGTTGTTTTGTGTGCAGTGAAAAGTCCACGTATAAGAATGCTTTAAATAAAGCAGAACAAAACTTTAATGCCTTTATTTCATTTTGTAAGAAATTTTAAAGGTTTGTCATTTAATTGTGTAATTACCATTTAATTTGTATTATTTTAAATACGTTTTTAAAGTTGTAAAGAGACCTTTTGGGCATACTGTATCATGTATGTTGTATTTTAAAAAGTATCAGATCTGAATTTTTCCTGCAGAAACATGTTTTGTGTGCAGTGAAAAGTCCACGTATAAGAATGCTTTAAATAAAGCAGAACAAAACTTTAATGCCTTTATTTCATTTTGTAAGAAATTTTAAAGGTTTGTCATTTAATTGTGTAATTACCATTTAATTTGTATTATTTTAAATACGTTTTTAAAGTTGTAAAGAGACCTTTTGGGCATACTGTATCATGTATGTTGTATTTTAAAAAAGTATCAGATCTGAATTTTTCCTGCAGAAACAAATCAGGCATAAGAGGTGTCCTCTGGTTGAAAGGAGGTAGGGGATCTTCATGGACATGCACAAAGTTTTTCCTGTGTGAAGAGTACATCATTTGCTGGCAGTCAGCCTGCGAGTAAATGGAGGTAGTGAATGCCCATTGGATTTTCATTAGCTGCAAAATGATGGAATGACTTGAGCAGTGGTACTGCATAAAATTATGCCAAAAGCTTGGCAATACCCAATTGGAAACCTTGCGAAAAATTCAGCAGGTGTCCATGAGCATCACATAAATTAAGGAGTGGTACAATCATTTCAAAGATGGCTGCACATCAGTTAAGAGCATGAAATAGAATTCTTTACTGTGACATATTACTGGTGGGCCAACACAGCACCAGCTGAAGACGTATATCTCTATCTGAACATCTTCTAGAGTAAGAGAGAGTGGCTGCCTTAATGAGTTGTGGTTGAGAACCACTGAAGAATTAAACATTTTGTTTAGTATCAAATAGAGTACTTATTTCTTTGGAATTTTACTTTTGCATTTTGGTTATATCCTGATTAAACACACAATCCAGGCATTCTGACACCAAACAATATCAACAACTGAAACGTTATAGCAGGTTTTCTCAGACAAAACTGTTGATGATTATAGTGGTCAACAGACAACTGGCGATTGACAAATTCGCATAATATTTATTGATGGGAAGATGCAGACGAATAGATGGTTATGAGCAAGACTGCTGCCACATGGCAGGTGACAAAATAACGTAAACGGACTTCTGGCAAGAACTGGTTTGCCGTTGGAAGAAAAACCTTACAAAGATAATATATAAAAATGTCCATACTCACAATTTACCTAATTCCATTAGGAAGGACATTACACAGAATCATGATACAACATTCAAAACTTATAGCTAGCTCTGCTAAACATCAACTACACAAAACTTTGTCCCAGGAACAACATGCTACAAATATATCTAGCCCATCATACAGACCTGATGACAATGCTACTACTCATGTAGCCAAGACAAAAACTGCGACTTTCTCACTCAAAGGCTAACCCAACTATTTCCTTCTGTTCCAACATTTCTCACTTCTGCCTGTCCTTGCCATCTGCTAGTTCAAGTGCTGTATGGTGCTGTTTTTCTAGCCCAGCGACAACCAGAGGATCGGATTTTCACGATCACTGTACTTATTCTAATATATTGCTACAAGCAGACTATTTCTGATAGGCCTTCAACAAGCCGAAATGACAAGGTCATTGACCAAGTGTGGACTTAAGTCATGCAGAGCCATCACGTCACCATACAAGAACTTACGGATGAGGTGGGGATAAGCATTGTTTCAGTACACTCCATTTTGATGAAGGATTTGGTCATGCAGAGAGTGTCTGCAAAATTAATGCTGAAGCTGTTAATGATTGAGCAGAAGCAGCTCTATCTGGAAGTCATACAGGACATGCTAGACTGGTGAGAAGAAGCACCTCTATCTGGAAGTCATACAGGACATGCTGGACTGGTGAGCAGAAGCAGCTCTATCTGGAAGTCATACAGGACATGCTAGACTGGTGAGCAGAAGCAGCTCTATCTGGAAGTCATACAGGACATGCTGGACTGGTGAGCAGAAGCAGCTCTATCTGGAAGTCATACAGGACATGCTGGACTGGTGAGCAGAAGCAGCTCTATCTGGAAGTCATACAGGACATGCTGGACTGGTGAGCAGAAGCAGCTCTATCTGGAAGTCATACAGGACATGCTG
Organism: Achatina immaculata; assembly: GCA_009760885.1. Classification (NCBI taxonomy): domain Eukaryota; kingdom Metazoa; phylum Mollusca; class Gastropoda; order Stylommatophora; family Achatinidae; genus Lissachatina; species Lissachatina immaculata. The sequence goes on from CM019716.1 coordinate 8,901,618, forward strand.
GACTGGTGAGCAGAAGCAGCTCTATCTGGAAGTCATACAGGACATGCTGGACTGGTGAGCAGAAGCAGCTCTATCTGGAAGTCATACAGGACATGCTGGACTGGTGAGCAGAAGCAGCTCTATCTGGAAGTCATACAGGACATGCTGGACTGGTGAGCAGAAGCAGCTCTATCTGGAAGTCATACAGGACATGCTGGACTGGTGACACCACCTTCTTGAGCACCATGATCACTGGTGATGAGTCGTAGGTTTATGGGCACAAGCCAGAAACCAAGATAAAGTTATCACACTGGAGACATTCATCATCCCCAAGGCCAAAGAAAGCGAGGCAGGTGCAAAACAATGTTGAAGTCATGTTGACTGTTTTCTTTGACTCCTGTGGGGTGGTGCATCACGAGTATAAATCACAAGGCCAGAATATTACCAAAGAGCACTACCTAGAGGTCATCCATTATCTTCATGATGCTGTGTGATGTAAACAACCGGACCAGTGGGTGAATGGAACGTGACAGCTCCATCGTGACAATTCACCAGCCCATTCTTTGAATCTGTTTCAGACTTTCTTGGCCAAATAAACATTCCTCTGATTTGTCAGGCTCCATACTCTCCCAACATTGCTTCTTGTGATTTTTGGCTGTTCTCAAAACTGAAAATGTCATTGAAAGGGGATTTAGATAACGAGAAGACATTATGCAGAACGCAACAGTTGTATTCTATTTCCAAAGAGGCCTTTATGAAATGTTTCCAACATTGGTGGGACTGCTGGTAGAAATGTGTGCAGTCTCAAGGAAAGTACCTAGAAAGAGATTAGGGTTTCAAACCTCAGGATGAGTTATTGTATTTTTCCTGACTGTTGGATACTTTTTGAACAGGCCTCATATATTAATAAGTCTTTTTTTATGTTAGATATTGGCTTTTCTGTGAGATTTTCATTTGATGTACATGGTTTCAGAGAAACAGTTTGCAGGATACAACAGTTTATGGATTTAGAATAAATGAAAACCACATCCAATTATTCTATACTGGAATGATGCTGAAGAAACATGTGTTGTATGTTTGTTGTAATGTTATCCATATTTAGAAGTATTGCAAGTTTCTCATTTGAGTAAGAAGCACACATCAATTCAGGTTGGTATCAAAATTCTTTTGGTTATGCTTTACAGCTGCTAATGTTATTTCCTGGTGTAATACTATCAGTGACATATCCCTGTACATAGTTTAATGTCTCTTGATGGGATTCAAGAGACTGAAAGTTGGTTATATATTTCAGTGATGGTGTTCATATCACAAGATAGAGCTTAGATCGAGATTGAAGGATTCTGTTACATTCAAGACCAAACAGCATCTTATGATGGTCATCTATGCATAAAATGTTCAGAGTTGTTGTTCACAGTTGTTATTTATCAGTGTGTGCTAGTAATGCATGTTTATCTGACATTATGCTACAATTGAATCTTCGAACACCAAAAAGTAACTAACACAGAAATACCATGTGACTGTGGTGATTGTTTGGTTAGAGTTATGAGTGTTAACACAGAAATACCATGTGACTGTGATGATTGTTTGGTTAGAGTTATCACAGAAATACCATGTGACTGTGATGATTGTTTGGTTAGAGTTATGAGTGTTAACACACAAATACCATGTGACTGTGATGATTGTTTGGTTAGAGTTATCAATGCTAACACAGAAATACCATGTGACTGTGATAATTGTTTGGTTAGAATTATCAGTGCTAACACAGAAATACCATGTGACTGTGATGATTGTTTGATTAGAGTTATCAATGTTAACTCTTTGTATACTGGGGGTTTTTCCCTCAAAATACCAAGGGGGGGTAAATTTCACAATGTGGAATGGGATGGTTGTCACATTTAAAAGAATGACAAAGGCACAATCTGATTTCTAGTATGATATATTATACATTAGTTTAAACAAGAAAAAATGTATTTTGTTTTTCTAATAAAATTGTTAGTATGTTTTAAGAATACAACAGAAAAAAAGAGCTAAGAACTGAGAAGAAAGAATGGAAAACGAAGAAATTGGAACAATGTTTTTTTCACTTACCCATCAAGTTAATTCACTGTAGTTAGTCCAATATTTCCGAAATGAATCAAAATGTACACAAACACTTTTTCTTCACACATCCTTCAAAATTTACATGAAAACATACACTAATTATGCATTTACAGTAAACTAAAAAAACCAAGTAGGTAGGTAATATTTACATGTGGCGACTAATATTTACCAGAAAACAGGGCATTGTGTTTTTTTTTAATTTTAAGAATTCTATAACATTTAATTTTTAAAATTACACAATCTCCTTCATTACTTACTGTGATATTACAGCTAGTACTAGCAAAAAGCTGAGAAGTAGTATCACCAGCTATCCTTCTGGCACATTTTGCTGCTGGACCAAAAAAAACACAAAACACATCCTCATCCTTTGAATCAGCACCATGTGGATCAGAAAATTCAAAATCTCTACTACTGCATTCTCTTCACCGCAGTCTAGATGTTTTTGAATTAAATTTTGAGCTTGTAATGCAGAAATACGCTGCTCTGGACGAAATAAACTACCACTGGAAGCCATATTTGTTGATAAACAAAAACCTAGCGACGATAAATGTCGATGATAAACTCGTTAAATTAACACACAACCGCTCTGAATTCAAATGAAACACGCGCCTCATGTCGACAAATGGATTCCTGAAGGAAGTCCAACTGCTGGTTTTAAGTATACTTTGATTATCTTCAAAATTAGAGAGCTACAAACTATCATCGCACTGAGTGGGGAAGGGTCTTCTGAGGGGTTAAAAAACTGCGTAGGACACATCACAAAAGATACAAAGAGTTAATGCAGCTCACAGCACCCAGTTATATACATAAACTGACTATATGTTTCTGTTTGTACTGTGTTTATTAATATAGCTTACAGCACTCGGTTATATACATAAACTGACTATATGTTTCTGTTTGTACTGTGTTTATTAATATAGCTTACAGCACTCGGTTATATACATAAAATGACTATATGTTTCTGTTTGTACTGTGTTTATTAATATAGCTTATAGCACACAGTTATATACATAAACTGACTATATGTTTCTGTTTGTACTGTGTTTATTAATATAGCTTACAGCACTTGGTTATATACATAAACTGACTATATGTTTCTGTTTGTACTGTGTTTATTAATATAGCTTACAGCACACAGTTATATACATAAACTGACTATATGTTTCTGTTTGTACTGTGTTTATTAATATAGCTCACAGCACCCAGTATGTTTCTGTTTGTACTGTGTTTATTAATATAGCTCACAGCACCCAGTTATATACATAAACTGACTATATGTTTCTGTTTGTACTGTGTTTATTAATATAGCTCACAGCACCCAGTTATATACATAAACTGACTATATGTTTCTGTTTGTACTGCGTTTATTAATGTAGCTTGCAGGACACATCACAAAAGATACAAAGAGTTAACACAGAAATACCATGTTGTGATGATTGTTTGGTTAGAGTTATCAGTGTTAACACAGAAATACCATGTTGTGATGATTGTTTGGTTAGAGTTATCAGTGCTAACACAGAAATACCATGTGACTGTGGTGATTGTTTGGTTAGATTTATCAACCTAACATACGAATATCATGTGACCGTCATTACTGTTTGGTTAGTTACCAGTGTTAACACAGAAATACCATTTGACTGTCATGATTGTTTGGTTAGAGTTATCAAGCTAACATACGAATACCATGTGATTGTCGTGATTATATTACAGATCCCATTCTCTCTCACGGGTTGGGTCATCAGCCTATTACAGCCCATACATGAAATCAGAGTTTGGTTTTGATGTAAGTTTACATCTACCATCATCAGCATCATCATCATTGCAACAACCATTCCTCTCTTTTGTGATATCCCTTCCCCTTCAAAAACATATGCAAGTACACATCACACCCTACTACAGTTTTCTTTCATTTTTCTGGATTGCTACCCCCTGCGGTGAAAATTGTACAGCATTATTCATAAGTGTGTGAAACATTTTAAAAATTCGCAACAAATAAACTGCATAATAGATACCAAATTTTTTTTAGACTGAATTATAGATAATCTTACCAAGTTTGTTTTTTTAAACATATTTCACAGCTGCTCAACATGTCCACCAGCAGACATCTGTACAATAAAACATTTCATCCCATATGCGTAGGGGGCATATCATGGTTCATTGGAGCTATAGCAGCAATGATATGGTTGTGTAGATCCTGGAGATTAGCAGGGAGTGGTGGCACAAAGATGGTGTCCTTCCTCCACAAAAAAAAGTTGCAGGGGGTTAAATCAGGGGACCAGGGTGGCCACCCCATTAACGTGTCATCCTCTGTGCCCTATCCATCTTTGTGGTAAATTTTGATTGAGATACCCTCGCACATCTCTGTGGTAGCTTACACTTTTAATCCCTTACAGAGAATTTGCTAATCTGTTGATTGCAAGACTCCTGGCTGTAAACTTTGCAATGTAGTGGACTTGTGGGGGCTTCGCTGGTAAGTTTCTCTAACACATTTCACAGTTTTTTTCACTTGGTCTTGGATGTTCCTGCTGAGGAGGTGTGCACAGACAGCCTTCACTCCAGTTTTTCGTATAGCACTTCTTGATACGGTTGAAAACAGGCGCTGCCTTCTGGAATTCCACTCAAAATGGTCGCTGCACAGTCACAGTGGACAAGGTGTCTTCCAGAACACAACATGACTGCTCACGTTTACTGAGCACTGTATTTGCTACTGCTGTCTCCTATTGGCAGACCATGGCAGCTTTGCGCTTGGCCTTTATTTTAAAAAAAAACTTCTTTCTTGGCATAAGAATAATCATGATCCATTACATAGTTTCTTTGTTGCAAAGTTTTGAAATGTTTCACAGATATATAAATAAACCTGTACTTACAGAAACATTCCTGTAATCAATGTATTTAAATGTTGCTGCTGTTATATCAGTTATGTCATGAGTAAAATACAAGGTGTTCAAAAAGTTCCTTTACACTTTACACAGGCCATTGTAGAAAGGCAAGTGCAGCTACACAGAGAAAGTGTGTGTTATTTTATAAATTCTCAGTTCTGTACATACCTTACAGGGGGTCAGCGTGAGCATCCCTGGTGACACAAAATACATCAGTAAGATAATTGAGTTCCTCTTAAGTTTTATGTAGCATATGTAATGTAACAGATGTGACGACATACAGGATTCACTGCTTCTTAATGTTAGATACCATGGAAGTGGAGATAAGTAAACATTGTTTTTAATGTGCCCCCGCTAGTGGAAGTAAACAAGTGTCAGGTCATGGGGTCTAGGAGGGCACCACAACAGATATGAGTCATTTTCTTCCAGCTCTTCTAATCCATCAATTGGTCAGGTTAGAGTTTTAAAAAAAAGGTGCACACATTTCAGTGTCAGTGAGGATGTGCTGCTGAAAAATAAGTTTTAACTGTCCTCCTCATCGACCAGTCAGCAACAGGACATACCAGTTACATAGTCTTCTTTGAAGAAGAAAAGCCTGTAAACCTTATCACTTATAATGGCACAAATGACATTCACCTGTGGTGAATTCCACTGATGCTTAATGACGTTGAGGGCATTTTCTGTGCCCTGAATGCAAATATTAATGTCTATTCATCTTGCCACTTAAAAGGAATGTCAGTTTGTCACTGAAAATTACATTCTCAGCACTTGAATCATCCTTCTCACTCTTACTTTGAAAGTCAATATAGAATTGATGTCTGATGACTTTGTCATTGTTAAAGCGAACTGTAGATTGTATGAATGCATGCAAAGGTGCTTTCATAGCACATGTCACATTATTGATACATCTTGTTAATTTCCTCTACCTTCTTATATGACATAACGGATGCCCACTTTGTATTTCATAGGACACAGGCAACCCATCACTTCAAATCAGTGATGCCATTGAGAGACTGTAGGTCTTGAAGGTGTTTTTTTTTTCTATGGAAACTCCACTGTACTACTGTAACACATTGTTGATTTTCACCTACATCCTAATGAGTTGTTTGTTTCTGATTCTACCATCTGGTGCGTCCAGAATAACACGAGGTGCATGATTTAATCTTTGAAAATTTCTCTACAGTTTTGTGATCCTACAGTTAACCCATGGTTTTCACTGTCAGAATGATCTTTCTATACTGGGCTCTGGAAAGTGTAAAGGAACTTTTGAGACACCCTGTATATTTGACTGTTGCTGGTAATACTTCATTTTATCAAAGATGTCATCAGTAAATTTATTTGATTGTTGCTGATAATACATCATGTTATAATAGATGCCATGTGTAAAATATATTCATTGTTGTTTGTACTACATTATACGATATATGAGTAAAAATGATTGTTGGTGCTACTACATGAAGTAATTGAAGATGTCATAAGATATAAACATTTGGTAATTAAGTCCAGAATATGAAGTCTATGTTTGTGAAGGTTTTAAAATTATCCTCTTCTGGTATCAAGTAGCTTGAATTACAAGTTCAAAAACACATGGTAATACAAGACCCAATGTCCTAGTCATTTACTTTTGTTTAGTTAACACTTTCTGTGCCAGGCGTCAATTTTTTTACACTTCCTGTACCCCCGTTGCTTACCAGGCGCCAATTTTTTGACGCTTGGTTTGTTTCAATAAAACAACCGGTGTAACATTTAGATTGTACATATTTCATCCGCGTTTCCGGTGACACTTTTCAAAATGGTGAAAGAGTCCTTATATACGAGCGATGCCGAGTGAGAAAAAGGACGAGAAACATGGAAATTTTTCAATTTTTGATGACGTAGATAGGGTATGGACATGGCCTGTGACCACCCTGCTGCTCTTGAATGTATCCCAAGTAGATCTAGACATATTTAGACGACTGGAGAAGTAGTTAGGATGTTATTTCAGACATTAATTTAGCGAGAATGCAACACAGAATTACAATATGAGATCGACAAGTAGATCTACACATCTCAGATGGTAAGTAGTGCATATCTAGACCTAGCCGATGGTGAGCTGGGCACAATTATTGTCTAAAAACATTGCATTATTTCTTTTTTCCTAAAAAAACTCTGCATTTATGAAATTTTCATTCATTTAGTTATACTTTGAAACATAATAAGTATACGGAACTACATGGAAATGCTGTTTTCCATTCCATTTTATAACTGTACCCACTTACAGACCAAGACCCGCGCTTTTATTCTGGCACTCCACTACACGTCCGTGTTTCTTCCTGTGGCACGGAAAGAGTTAAGATGCAGTATCAGTCAGCTGAATCGCATAGTATACTCTTTAGTTTGCTATAGGTTAGTTAGTGGGATCTGTAGAGAACCCTGCTTCTTGGGATTACTCCAGAAACTTGGGAAACTATGTAGACTTTAAAAAAAAAGATCTAGTGAGAATGATATAGACCAACCAGAAGTCTTTTTATCAAGTTTAGTGATATTAAATACTGACTGATACAGCTGTTAATTTAAAATACAAAGAGATAAGGTACCCTTTATTGCAACAACTGATTCAGAATATTTTGAATTAGTAATATTCTTTTCTTTTTCCTTACTGAAGTTGCTATAAAATCTTTCTTGTATTTTTCAAGATATCTGTAATAATCTACTTCAGATTCATCATCTACTAACTTTTTTTTCTTGACATAAGATATTTTTAGATGATTTTCTTATGATGTAGTATACAGTTTGACTTTAGATAAGGAGAACAATTGCTAGGCTATACAGTCTCACTGTTTGAATGACAGAAGGGTGATGAGAAAGGCCACAAAACCTGATGACTTGGACATTGTCATTGACTTGGCCTTGGTGTCAACCATCCGTGCACCTGTATGCAGATGAAGCACCCTGGGACACCATGGCAATGATCACTTTCTTTGCATCATCCTAGTCAAGAAGAACAGGAATAGAGGTCAGAAAGACAAGATGAGCATTTTCCAGTATTTTCCAATATATTTTCCAATATGCAAGATGCCATCAGCAAAATCAAGCAAGGCAAACTGAGTGCCCAAAGACTGGATGACACCAGAAACTCTTAAAACTATAGTTAAGAAAGCAGATCAAAAGTAAGAAAATGGAACCCAAGTCAGAGAGACTAAAAGAAAGATATAATGAACAATATGGTCAGTCAGTTAAATAAGTTAGTAAAACAACAAACCTGAAGGAAATACCTGGAAGAACTAGCAAAACAAGTCAAGGATGCATCATTGAAAGGTGAATATCGCACGTTATACAAAATAACCAACACTATCAGTGGAAAGCATAGTACAACCAACAATGTTTCTGTCAGAAAAAAATATGGAAAACTCATCACATCAGAAAAGGGACAAGAAGAAAGATGGGCTGAACATTTTGTACAGCTATTCAGTAGAAATTCACCAACAACACAGACAACAGACATCCCTGAAGCTGAACATTCATTCATTCATTTGCATGTCCCTTGCGGAACTTTGCCTCCCAAACAGCACTCCTGTAGGCCTCTCGGTTGTGAGCAAGATGGCCTGCTGCTGTTGCATCCATTTCCAGATCGTCAACGATGTCTTGCAGCCATCTTCGTCTTGGTCTTCCTCTTTTTCTTTTTCCCATTATGTATCCTTCCAATACGGTCTTCTCTAAATTATCATGACGTTTAATGTGTCCAAAATATTTAAGTTTTCTCTCTTTAATCCTCTTCACTAGCCAGCCTTCTTCAATATTAAGCTCTTGTAGTGTAGATTTCTTTTTTGTGTCCACGATATTTGGAGAACTCTTCTGTAGCATTTACATTCAAAGGCATTTATATGTTTCTCAGCTGTTTTGTTAATTGTCCAGGTCTTGCAGGCATATGTTGCGATGGGAAAGATGCATGCCCTTAAAAATCTTATTTTTGTGGTTCTGTCTGCTCCTCTCCACAGATTCTTTATTTGTTTTACTTGAAGCTGAACATGATTTAGATATAAACACAGATACATGTGATAAAGAAGAAATCATGACAGCAATTAAAGAACTAAAAAATGGGAAAGCTCCAGGGCAGGACAACTTGAGTGCATAACTTTTCAAAATAGGTGCAGAACTGCTGCAGCCATTGTTTAAAGAAATCTGGGAAATTACAACAGTTCTCACATAATGGAGCAGGGGAGTTATAATTAAAATACCAAATAAAGGAGACCTTACAGATGGTAACATCTGAAAGGAATCACACTCTTCCCTATCCCAAGTAAATATCAACAGAATCTCAACAGCATTAGATTGGAAACTGAGACATGAACAAGCAGGATTTAAACATAGCAGGCAATGCATAGACCACATATTCACACTAAGAAACATAAAAGAACAATGGTCAGAATGCCAGAGACAGTTATATATAAACTTTTTGATTTTGAAAAAGCATTTGATAGTGTACATAAAGAAAGTATGTGGAGAATTTTGAGAGCTTAAGGAATACCATGCCATCTTGCAGCAATAATCAAGTTTCTGTGCCAATTTCACTTATAGTGTTGGCCAAAGTAATATAAACTTTGAGGTGAAAACTGGAGTTAGACAAGGATGTACCCTATCAGCTGCTATTTTCATCATTGTCATTCAAGAGAAAAACCTTGTACTAGCAGCGTGGATAGACCTAAAGAAAGCCTTTGATAAAGTATGGAAAAAAGGTCTGCTGTGGAAACTTAAGAAACTGCAATGTGAATGGAATACTGTACAACTGGATAAAGTCCTATTTACACAACAGAAGAGCTAGAGTAGTAATGGATGGTCACAAAAGCCAGAAAGTACTTCTGCAACACGGTGTACCACAAGGAGAAGTCCTTTCGCCTACACTATTCCTTGTATTCATTAATGACTTGGTCAAGGAACTTCCCTATGGAGTCAAACCGGCACTGTATGCAGATGATCTGGTCATGTGGTGTACAGATGAATATGCGACAGTTGCTACACAGAGACTCCAAAGAGCAGCAGACATCTTGACATCATGGACAAACAAATGGTGTGTAAGTATCAACACAGAGAAATCAAGTACCACTCTGTTCACTCTCTCATCTAAACAGAAAGCAGGTAAGATCTTTGTAAATGAAATATCCTTAAGGATGGACAACCAACCCACTTACTTAAGAGTGACTCTTGACTCAAAACTGACGTGGAAGCAACACATCAACAGTGCAGAAGCAAAAGCCAGAAGAAAACTAGCCATATTAAGAAAATTAAGTGGAACCACATGGGGAGCTAGTGAAAGAATCCTCAAGAATGTATATCAGCAAAGTATTCTACCACATTTAGAATATGGCTCAACATCTTGGTGCACAGCATCAAACACTACGCTGCATAATCTAGACACGGTTCAAAATCAGTCACTATGGATTATCACAGGTGCCATGAGGACCACACCAATAGTAGAAATGCAGAAAATAGTTGGTGTTCAAGCGCTAAAGTAACGTAGAGACACAAAGGTCATGACCATGGGAGAGAAATTCCTTAGCTCTGTAAGCCATCCCCTGAAGGAGAGATTCAATAACTTGGCATTAAACCGGCTTAAAAGAAGCAGCTTCATTCACCAGGGCAAGCGTATGCGTAAGCTGATACCTGACCTTCCAACTGTAGTCACTCCATTATCATCTGTACCAGAGCATACACCATGGAAAGAAGCAGATTATACACAAATAAATATTCAGACTGAAGTGAAAGATGTGCAGAATGGTGAGATGCAAAGCAGCCTTGTAAGGTCAACAGCCACACTTAGTGTGCTAGATGACAAATATCCATGTGACACCTGGATATGTGTGTATACAGACGGATCTGCACACAATGCCATAAAGAATGGAGGGGCAGGAGCACATATTGAATATCCAAACAACACCACTGACAAGATTTCCATACCCACTGGAAAATACTGCAACAACTTTGATGCAGAAGTTAGGGCAATTATTGCTGCAGTTGAAAAACTATCAGACTCCAGAATTGATGCATGTCCTGTAGTAATTCTCACAGATGCAAGATCAGTACTGGAAGCTCTTCAGTGCAACAAACTACCAGACCTTAAGGATGCCTTGTCAAAAATTGGCTTACAACATGGAGTCACTTTGCAATGGATTCCCTTCCACTGTGGGATACCAGGCAATGAGAAAGCTGACCATCTGGCCAAAGAGGGCACTGAAATGGAGCAACCAGACATACCAGTCACCTATAATCAGAAGAAAAGCATGATAAAAACCTACAGGAAGCCACAAACACTACCACATGATGACTATCACATGCTAAACAGAAAGGAACAATCATCATTTTCCGTCTCCGAACAGGACACAGTCGACTCCGAAGTCATATGTATACAAAGTTTAAGGTTGGTACTACTTATCTATGTACATGTGCCCAGGTGCCCCAAACTGTGGAACATATCCTCCAGAACTGCACCAACTATGAAACACTGAGAAATAATTACTGGCCCAGTGAAACCACTAAAGAAGATAAGCTCTACGGTTCCATACATGTATTACAAAAAACAGTGAAATTTATCCAAGAGACAGGACTGCAGGTATAGACAGACAATGCGAACGAAGAAGAAGAAGAAGAAGAAGAAGATCATTGTCATGGACTGGGTGATGAACAAAAGAGCAAAAGTCACCCAAAGAGATATTAAATGGACAATGTTTTCCATGTTTGAAGATTTGATATATGTAAGTGATATAGCGCTCTTAACACATACTCACCACCACATATAGGAGAAAACAAGCACTCTAGATACAATCAGCAGACAAGTGAACATCGATATAAAGAAGTCAGAAATAATGAAAGTAAATATAGAAAACCAAGCAGCAATTAAAATTAATGACCAAAACCTAACAGAAACAGATACCTTCACATACCTTTGCAGCATATTAACACTAGATGGAGGAACAACTAAAGACATAAAGAGTAGAATAAATAAAATGAGAACAGATTTTATTAATCTTAGAAACTTCTGGAAGTCCTCCAAGTACAGTACTAGAACCAAAATAAAACTACCAAAGTTGTGTGTTATCAATAATTCTCTATGGAGCTGGAGAACAACTGACAAGGAAATGAGCACACACAACCTGGCCGCAGACACTTAATGTGAACTAGGAGATTTGCATATCATAATAGCAAAAAAAAAAACAACACTGTAATGGATTGAACAACACTAAAACAACTGTGTGACAGACGCTCGAGGGAAAAAAGAAAGAAAGAACAACTCAAGGCTACCGTAGAAGTGGAAATGAATAGCATGCAGCACAGCTGGGGCACATTACAAAGGCTGACCCTGGACCGTGAGAGATAGAACACAATAATTGGTGTATAAGTATACAACTATACACTACGTAGAGATAGAGAGAATTTGTTGCTGCCTTGCAAGATGCCAAGGGCATACTGGGTAGTGACTGCTTTGATGATCATTAACCAAAGAACTAAGATGGATGGATGATTATTATTCTGTTTGAAGTCATCAGATTATTACAGGGGCGAAGACACTATCTGTTTTGGCAGTCAGTGAGCCATAGCTGACATGCTGGTGTCAGGTTTGGCAAACCATAGCTGATCAGGACCTGGTCCCACCTCTCCTTTTGTACCCCCAGTAATGGGCATTTAGTCCTGTGTTTGGTGGTGGAGTCTGTTAAAGTAGTATTGCACAGCTAATGCATTTTAATTGCACTCAGAGACTGAAAAGATAGGTGCCTTAACTCCATCCCAAGCCAGTATGATGCAGTGCCTGAAAACCTGCACAGCATCAGCTACAAAGAACACCAACTCACAGTTACATTGAGATTGAAGAAAAGAAATCAGATTATTGAATGAAATGAAAGTAAACAAACCATAGATTTACCCAGCAGCACACGGGAAGCATTAAAGCATGCATTGTCTAATATCACATGGTGTACCATTTGTGCTTTACTGAGAAATATGCCACAAGTTGAGTTTGAGTCATTGTTCTTCATTGTTGAGTGTTTATTGAATTTTTAAAATGACTTGAATCCAAGTCAGTGGATACTTTCTCAGATACTTGATATTAACATTTTGCCCAAATTTTCATGGCCATTTTCTCACATTAATCTTTGTACTTGGTATCTATGATCAGGGTTCTATTTCACGTTGTCCAGTGCATGATCCACCAGGGTGAGTCTGTTTTATTATTCAGTCATACATTTCATGACAGAAGTGCATATGTTAATTCTAAACAATCATAAAACATTTGTTTTTTTTTAATGAATATTTTTGTTACATGAATCAACAGTTATAAAATAATGTGCATGTAAGAAGTTCAAGAGAAGAAAGTGAAATGTTGTACAAGTGTAGCAAGTATGGTCTGTATGTGTTATAGAGTTACAGTCTGGTCTGCTGAACAAAGGCTTATTATCTGTCCCTAGTTATGTCATTCTTGTTGCAAGATCTATGGTCTTCATATAAGTCATTTTTCTTGCATTTGTTCTTATAATTCATCAGTGAGTGGGTAGAATACAAGAGAAGTGTTTGCACTGATATAACAGATGTCATATTTCTCAAGGACAAAGACCATTCATTATAGATTTTAAAATGTTGCCCGTTCACTGATGTATTTCTGATGAACTCAGCTGAATTGTTCTAGTATCAAGATTACTGACTTTTTTTTACTGATTTTGACGATTTTCTTTTAGCTGGGTAAGTTTTAATTATCATGATTTGTCACAGAATGAAAGATCTGAGATTTTTCTGACCTGATACTCTTACTGTTCACCAAGTAGTTTTTGAGGAATTTAGAAAATTTTTTTTTTTTTTAGAAGATTTTGAAAAGAATGGATACAAGAATACATATGTCACTCTTTTATACTTTTCTTGACTAGTATGTGTGCATAAATTGTATCCACTCTAAATTGTTTTGGTTAACAATGTTGTATGACCAGTCTCAGAAGCACACAGTATGCATAAGTAAAGTAAAAAAAAATGCAGGATGTCAGTATAAGAAGTTGATCTCTTGAGAGAGTCTGCATTGAGAAGATAAGTTTGATGAGAAATGCAGTAAAACTAGTACCAGGGAAATAGAGATTTGTGTTTCATTTCTTTTTGTTCATCTTTGTATCTTTTAATACTGTTCCTCACTCCTTTTTTTTTCTCTTCTCATTTTATACTTTTGTAAAACTGAGCCATACCCTATGTCTGTCTCTAGCCCAATAGAGAATAGCCTGAGATAAGTGCTTAATGTATTATATTAGAGTAAAAAGACAAGAAGAAATGATGCATCAGATTACTATTATTATTATTGAACATCTACATCGAAGACAACAGAATACAAGTTAAAGAATTCAAGTATCTTGGTAGTATGTTTACACAAGATGGGAAGCTTGATACAGAAACCAAAGTTAGAACATGAAGAGCAATTGCTGGTAAATACCAGCTATCCCTATTGCCTTAACATACCACTGGAAACCAGTAGATAACTAATTAATAGCATATTTATACCAAACATGGGCACTAACCCAGACATGGCAAAATAAAATATCTACATGCAAAATGAGATGCCTAAGAAAAAAGGTAAAGGTAGAGAAAAGCAGCTACAAATTTTAGCAAATAGGAAACAACAAGACTTTTGTACAATGAAGTAACAGAGCTCAGTATTGTATAGTTAGACCTTGAAAAAATTGTAAACAAAGCACTTTTAGACATGTAAGAAAGAAACATGACAAGAAAATTAGATGTGAGCACTAGATGGTCAAGTTAATTAGTGTGCTGTTCTCACATGGCTAGTCGGTTGCGTGTCCTTCCAAAGTATGTGATTCAAGTCCCAGGTAATTCTTTTGTCATTTTTCTTTCATGTCTAAAAGTGCTTTGTTTATAATATATTCAAGGTCTAACCATACCATGCAGTGCTCTGTTACTTTACTAAGAAATGCAGTAAATGTCACTTGGAAGTACAAGACAGGAAATGATGACATAAGAAAATTGATAGAAACTACAACATGCCTACAATATATATAGAGAAACAAGTAATTAAAGTTGTTTGATAGCTTCATGAGAACGACACATATACACTCAGCTGCAAGGGACTTCAACCAAAGAACTGCAGGACACGGATGAAGATGAAGATGGAGATAATGGAGTTAATACAAGATCCGACAATTAAGTAATGAGACTGATTTTATTATGGCCAAGACAAAAATGCCATCTTTGCATGGAATCCAAAGAGGCAACTTTCATTTATGATCTGGCAACTTTTCATCACTTCCTGATAAGCAGACGACAAACAAGCCACCATTTTGCTGGCCTAGTTAGAGGTGCATTGTCACATAATAAGCATGGAGCAAAAAGCGAACATTAAATTCTGTTTAAAACTTGGAAAAAAGTGCCATTGAGGACATTTGAATTGATGCGACAAGTTTATTGGGATAATTATTTATCTCATGCATAGATATTCAGGTGGTATTGATGATTCAAAAGTGGTGTGGAAACGATTACAAATGCAGCTAGACATGGACACCCAATTTTTGTTCGTAATGAGGAACTCATTGCACAAGTCAGAGAATGGATACAAGAAGATCATTGTTTGACTGTGAGGATGATGGCAGATGAATTTGGTGTTAACTGAGAGACCATTCATAAAATTTTAGTGGAAGATTTGGGCAAGAAAAAAGTTGCTTGTTGGTTTGTACCACATGCATTGTCTGGTGACCAAAAACATCAGCGTGTTGAGTACGCAAAAGATATCATCAAAACATGTCACAGAAATAAACATTTCTTAAATTTGATTGTTTCAGAAGATGAAACATGGATTTTCCACTATGATCCCACAACTAAATGCCAAAGTGCTCAGTTTTGGCAGTTTTTTCCTTCTTCATGATAATAAATAATAGTAGAAAATGAGAAAGACCAAGACTTACTTGGAGAAGAGAAATTATGACACTGTTCAGAGACAAGAGATGAACGTGGAAGGAAGCAGAGAATAATTCCAAGAACAGGGATGACTGGAGAGTCTTTATTCGTGCCCTATGCTTAAGGGAGTAAAAGGTGATGATAAAGATGATTATTATGATAAAGCACCAACTCACCGTGCGGTAGTTGTACAGGAATTTTTGGCCCAAAAACAAGTGTGTATTCTCAACCATCCACCCTTTTCCCTAGATTTGTCTCCCCGTGATTATTTTCTATTATCAAAATGAAAGTTACCATTGAAAGGACGCTTCTTTGACAGTACTGATGACAGCCAAAGGGCCATAACATAGAGATTAAGGGCTATACCAACAGAAGAACTGCAGAGGTCGTTCCAGTGTTTGTTAGATCGTGCCACTCGCTGTATCAGTGCACAAGGGGCTTACTTTGAAGAACATACAAGTTATATCTTCAACTGTTATTTTATTTTTCATGGAATTAGTCTCATTCCTTAATTGTCGGACCTTGTATAAACACTAATGAAGTATGGCATGAGTAAATGAATGATCTTGAATTGGCCACGCAGGCCCGTCTTACATTCTGCCCTTCATCACTCCATCTTTCATTCTTACTACATATTCGATTTAATACAAATGGATGGAAAGAAAATTAATATATCTAGTAATGCAAAATGAAACTATTACATTCACAGATATAAGATAATGAACTACATTATATATATATATGTCACACACAAATACATTTTCAATGCAGCTCTTCTAACACTGCATTCTTTCACATTCATTTAGATAATTTCTAATAAGATCTAACACGTTATAATGGAGACAGAGAGAGAAAAAGAGAGAGAGAGAGAGAGACAGACAGAGATGAAAGATAGAGATAGAGAAAGAAATGGAGACAGACAAACAGAAGCACAAAGAGTGAGACGAAAATACAGGGAGAGAGAGAAAGAGAAAGACAAGAAACAGAGAGCGAAAGAAAGAGGCATAAAGAGAGAGAAAGGAAGAGAACATTGAGGCCACTCATTTGACCCAGAGACACCAGCTTCATTTTCCCTCGACACCTCATGGTACAAGAGGAAGGATAAAGTAAAGTAATTATTATTTTATTATTTTGGTATCTGAATAGCAAAGTGATTAGTGCACTAGTCTCATGGTGAAGGTTTGGAGTTCAAATCGAGCTGGAGGTGGTCCAGTCATCCAGCTGTAAAAGTGGGTCTCATTTATTTGCATGTCCCTTGCAGAACTTTGCCTCCCAAACAGCACTCCTGTAGGCCTCTCGGTTGTGAGCAAGATGGCCTGCTGCTGCTGCATCCATTTGCAGATCGTCAACGATTTCTTGCAGCCATCTTCGTTTTGGTCTTCCTCTTTTTCTTTTTCCCATTATGTATCCTTCCAATATGGTCTTCTCTAAATTATCATGACGTTTAATGTGTCCAAAATATTTAAGTTTTCTCTCTTTGATCCTCTTTACTAGCCAGCCTTCTTCAATATTAAGCTCTTGTAGTATAAAATATATATTTGTTCTTTTTTGTGTCCATGATATTTGGAGAACTCTTCTGTAGCATTTACATTCAGAGGCATTTATGTGTTTCTCAGCTGTTTTGTTAATTGTCCAGGTCTCACAGGCATATGTTGCGATGGGAAAGATGCATGACCTTAAAAATCTTATTTTTGTAGTTCTGTCTGCTCCTCTCCACAGACTCTTTATTTGTTTTACTTTCTGAAGAGCAATAGATGTCCTCATTGTATCTCCATTATTAGTTAGTAGTGATCCAAGATATTCAAAACTCTCCACTTCTTCCAGTTTTTCCTCATTGATATATATTTCAGCTGCCTTGTTTGGTTTGTCATTTGTCATCAATTTAGTTTTCTTCGCATTAAGATAGAGGTTCTGCTCTTCGCTGTTCTTACGGACTGACATAATTAGTTTTTCAATTCCTTTTTGTGTTGTGGATAGTAACATTGTGTCATCAGCATATCTAATCTCTGGTATTTCATAACCTCCAATTGTTATGGCATTGTAATATTCTTTGTGTACATCTTCTCTAACATTCCTCATTATATTTTCAGTATACAAGTTAAATAAGTAGGGTGACAATATGCACCCCTGGCGGACCCTTTGTTTTATGTCAAACCAAGTTGTTGTTTCACCATTTATTCTTACTGCTGCTTGTTGGTCTAGATACAGCAGTGATGTTAATTGTATCAAATAAAAAAAGTAAAAAAAGTAAAAGTGGGTACCCATCTTCTTTTGGAGTTGGGAAAGGAAAGGTGGCCAGGCATGATACTGAGCACATATCTTCTAGTGTGCTGACAGGTCAAGGAAAATACAGGCACTAACACCGTTTCCCTGTGTGTCTCTGAGACATGAGAGGGTTCCTTTACCTTTCACATTATTATTATTATTATGTTCTATGCTGGATAATGTTTAAGCTATGATTCTCCATCTTGTGCATTCCTTGGTGTTACCAATCAATTCAAATGCTTTTCTGTTTCCATGCTGTTTGGCCAGTTCACTGGGATATTTTTTGCTTGGCCTTCCTCTGTTCTTTTTTCCCTTGAATTTTCCAGTCATTACCAAGTTTTTTTACTTATGTCTTCTCATGACAAATCCAATTAATTTTGATTGTCTTTTTTTTTCTTATAATTGTGAAGCATGATTTGACAAGGAATAATGGACAGCAGCAGTTTCCCTTTGCCTTCTATTCAGTTTGTACACAGTTTTCACTAGTCTTTGCGTAAAGAGATTAACCTATAAGACAGCTGGGGACCTGTTTTGGTCTCCTGCTGTTTATTCAGACATTTACAGCTGACTTCTATTATCTAGAGGCCATTCAATGCCAAATGCTTTACATTTGCATTGTATAACTGAAAATATGCATACTATGCTTAGATTTCAGTCACAGAAAACTGCATACACTGTTTTTCTGTTGTTTAGTAATTGCCAAGCTGTTTAAGAGCACACACAGATCGCATTAGTGAGGTCCCAGTTTATTTCTGTTGTTTGATAACTGAGACTATGTATAAAGGCATATAGATTGGGTTAGGGAGACTCCTTCCGTTTTTTTGTTGTTTGATAACTGAGACTGTATAAGGACATATAGATAAGGTTAGGGAGATTCCTTCCGTTTTTTTGTTATTTGATAACTGAGACTGTATAAGAGCATATAGATAAGGTTAGGGAGATTCCTACCTTGTTTGATAACTGAGACTCCTTCCAGTTTTTGTTGTTTGATAACTGAGACTGTATAAGGGTATATAGATAAGGTTAGGGAGATTCCTACCTTGTTTAACAACTGATAAGGGCATATAGATAGGGTTAGGGAGATTTCTACCTTGTTTGATAACTAAGACTATGTATAAGGGCATATAGATAGGGTTAGGGAGATTTCTACCTTGTTTGATAACTGAGACTATGTATAAGTATGGTTAAGGAGACTCTTACCTTGTTTGATAACTGAGACTGTATAAGGGCATATAGATAGGGTTAGGGAGACTCCTACCTTATTTCTGTTGTTTGATAACTGAGACTATATATAAGGGCATATAGATAGGGTTAGGAAGACACCTACCTTGTTTGATAACTGAGACTGTATAAGGGCATATAGATAGGGTTAGGGAGACCCTTGCTTTATTTCTGTTGTTTGATAACTGAGACTGTATAAGGGCATATAGATAGGGTTAGGGAGACCCCTGCCTTATTTCTGTTGTTTGATAACTGAGACTGTATAAGGGCATATAGATAAGGTTAGGGAGACCCCTGCCTTATTTCTGTTGTTTGATAACTGAGACTGTATAAGGGCA
The DNA here is from genome assembly GCA_009760885.1 of Achatina immaculata. Taxonomy (NCBI): domain Eukaryota; kingdom Metazoa; phylum Mollusca; class Gastropoda; order Stylommatophora; family Achatinidae; genus Lissachatina; species Lissachatina immaculata. The sequence continues at coordinate 8,921,311 of CM019716.1, forward strand.
TATAGATAGGGTTAGGAAGACACCTACCTTGTTTGATAACTGAGACTGTATAAGGGCATATAGATAGGGTTAGGGAGACCCCTGCCTTATTTCTGTTGTTTGATAACTGAGACTGTATAAAGGCATATAGATAGGGTTAGGGAGACTCCTACCTTATTTCTGTTGTTTGATAACTGAAACTATGTATAAGGGTCAGGGAGACGTCTACTTTATTTCTGTCGTTTGATAACTGAGACTGTATAAGGGCATATAGATAGGGTTAGGAAGACACCTACCTTGTTTGATAACTGAGACTATGTATAAGGGCATATAGATAGGGTTAGGAAGACACCTACCTTGTTTGATAACTGAGACTGTATAAGGGTATATAGATAGGGTTATGTGACAGATAAAAGAAATGGCAACTGCAGTAAAACTGGTTTAAATAATAAAGGTAGATAGAGGTGTATGGTGTAGTTTTACAAAGTGGCAGATGGAGTAAGTAAAGTGAGAAAAAATGAATAGAAAGTATGAGAATGTATAAATGAAAAACATACAACATCTGATATTTTGGCGTGAGCCTTTTTCGAGGATCACATGCACAGATGAGACAAAAAAAACATATAACTAAATGAAGAACTTATCTTAATGTGGCCTCCTCCAAAAGTGGGAAACAGAGAAATGCATGTCCACTAGAAGATATATATATATATAGACCATGCAGGGCAACACAAAGGATAAGCTGATAGATCCAGTCATTAAAAAAGAGATGAGAGAGAGGAGGAAAACAGGTAGTTAAAGGGGGGGGGGAAGGGCAATAGAAACATGATAATCACTAAAAGAGAAGGTGTCGGGGGAGGGGGAGGGGAAGCGGAGAGATAATGAATGAAAAACATAAACACCTGCAGGGAGAACATGTGGAACTGGTGAATAGGACAAGACCCTATAAACACTAATATGTTGCTAGAGAAGAAAAGAGGGTGGAGATATGGAGGGGTAGCTAGGAGAAAGAAAGTAGAGTATAAAAAAAAAAAAGGTGGGGGGGGGGTGGAAAACTAAAGAAGGTACAGAAAGCTGAAGACATTGTTAATTCCAGCTGGGTGGAGACAGCCAGCCTGGAAAATAAGGTGCTGTTCTAGGACCATCTGAGATCATACATCAGCAGAACAAGAGTGGATCGCACTAACATAAATGTCCTGTTTTCCCCTGTGATTGCTAAGGCAAAAATGTTTAGCCACAGGTATCCAGGCCCTCTTAGAAATATGATTAAGATGTTGGCGAAAACAATCTCCTAAGTGTAAACCGGTCTTCCCTATGTACTTCATACCACAATGTTTGCACATAATAGCATAAATAACATTGCGTGAAGTGCAGATGAAACTCTCCTGAACTGATAACTTGGACTTGGAGATCTGGCTAGCTTGTACAGAGTTAAGCTGGTGCTCATGCACCACCCTCATAGTTTGGCAGTTAAAAATGTACTGTTTCGCCATCCCTATCTCCTCCATACCGAGCCTAATACACATGAACTTTTTGGGGAACCCCCCCATTGGTGGCCTACAGACAGGACAAGAACCTCAGGGACCTTTTAGTTCGAAGTTGCCTTAAGACACATGACACTTTTTATGGTACCAGATGTTGTGGATGCCGTAGATGCAACACTTGCCCATTTGCTGCTGAGGCTGGCCAGATTTCCTTCCCTAAGTCCACGTTATCAGTTCAGGAGAGTTTCACCTGCACTTCACACAGTGTTATTTATGCTATTATGTGCAAACGTTGTGGTATGAAGTACTAGGGGAGACCAGTTTATGCTTAAGAGATCATTTTCACCATCATCTTGATGATATTTCTAAGAGGGTCTGGACACCTATGGCTAAACATTTTTGCCTTAGCAACAACAGGGGAAAACAGGATATTTCTGTTAATGCAATCTGCTCTTGTTCTGCTGATGTATGATCTCAGATGGTCCTAGAACAGCACCTTATTTTCCAGGCTGGCTGTCTCCACCCAGCTGGAATTAACAATATCTTCAGCTTTCTGTACCTTCTTTAGTTTTCCACCCCCCACCTTTTTTTTTAATACTCTACTTTCTTTCTCCTAGCTACCCCTCCATATCCCCACCCTCTTTTCATCTCTGGCAACATATTGGTGTTTTCTTGTCCTATTCACCAGTTTCACATTTTCTCCCTGCAGGTGTTTATGTTTTTCATTCATTATCTCTCTGCTCCCCCCCCCCCCCAACACCTTTTCCTCTAGCGGTTATCATGTTTCTATTGCCCTTCCCCCCCTTTAATTACCTGTTTTCTCCCTCTCTCTCTATCTCTTCTTTATGGCTGGCTCTATCGGCTTATCCTGTGTGTGGCCCCACGTGGTCTCTATGCATCTTCTAGTGGACACGCATTTCTCTATTTCCTACTTCTGGATGAGGCCATATTAAGATAAGTTCTTCGTTCAGTTATATGTTTTTTATGTCTTGTCTGTGTATGTAATCTTTGAAAAATGCTCACGCCCAAATATTGGATGTTGTATGGTTTTCATTTATACATTCTCATACTTAATGTTTGTTTTTTCTCACTTTACTCACTCCCTCTGCCCATTTTGTAAAACTACACCATACACCTATATCTACCTTTATAGATAGGGTTAGGGAGACTATACCTTATTTCTGTTGTTTGATAACTGAGTCTATGTATAAGGGCATATAGATAGGGTTAGGAAGACTTCTACCTTATTTCTGTTGTTTGATAACTGAGACTGTATAAGTGCATATAGACAGGGTTAGGGAGACACCTGCCTTATTTCTGTTGTTTGATAACTGAGACTGTATAAGTGCATATAGACAGGGTTAGGGAAACACCTACCTTGTTTGATAACTGAGACTATGTATAAGGGTATATAGATAGGATTAGGGAGACTCCTGCTTTATTTCTGTTGTTTGATAACTGAGACTATGTATAAGGGTATATAGATAGGATTAGGGAGACTCCTGCTTTATTTCTGTTGTTTGATAACTGAGACTATGTATAAGGGTATATAGATAGGATTAGGGAGACTCCTGCTTTATTTCTGTTGTTTGATAACTGAGACTGTATAAGGGTATATATACTCACGGAAACAAGTAAGTGTGCAGTAGTGTCAAGCACACCAATCACGTCATGAGTGAAATGAAATTAAATTTGGCACGAAGTTTTGTCTGAGTGTTGTCCACTTCCCCATGCTGCACGAAGTTGATCGCACTATTCATGGAGAGATAACCATAGCTGAAGTGAAATCACATGCAGTGATCCATGATTGGTTACTGACCACAGATAAAATGAAGGTAAGTGTGTAATTCTGTTTTCAGAGATCTCTTCCAGTAATTGTTGAAGAATGGAGTAGTGGAATTCCAACATAAACATCTTTTTTTCATCATGCCAAGATTGAACGAACATCAGCGAGAAATAGGCTGTTAGGATGCTAATTGCTTGATCAACAGTAGCAGCAGCATCTCAACATTTTAATGTTCAAGGGAACACAATATCACATCTTCAAAGTCATTTTAACCAAAATGGTTCTGTTGCTGACCGCCATAGAAGCGGTAGATCACAAGTTACCACACTTGCACAAGACCGCTACATCCACCTCATGCACCTTCGTAACAGGTTTCTCTAGGCAACATGGACTGCCAGCAGCATTCCAGGTTTAAGACATGTGTCAGGCAGGACAGTGCGGAACAGACTCAGAGAGATAAATCTCTTACCTCAGAGGCCTGCAGTTAGACCAGTACTGACAGTTCGCCACAGACGTGGCCATGTGGCATGGCCCTATCATCAATGCAGATGCATCCTATTCACTGATGAATCCAGATTCTGTAAGGCTATGATGGGCATGCTTTAGTGTACAGGCGAAGAGGATAACGCTTTGCGATTAACTGTATGCTAGAGGTGGATAGGAGGAGAGGAGACAGTGTAATGGTTTAGGGAGGAACTTCATTTGCTGGCTGAACAAACCTAGTCTTCCTCAGTGGCAATCTTATAGGTCTACATTATAGGGACAAAATCATTACACGCCATGTAGTGCCTTTTCTGGATGCTAATGGACAAGGTGTGATACTGCAGCAGGATAACGCTTGTCCATATCGTGCATGTGGTCAGGGACCACTTTCAACAGCATCAGATTACTGTCTTGCCATGGCCAGAAGTTTCACTGGCCCTGTTATAGCAGTATGCTCTTGGCTAGGGTTATAACCAGGATTGGTATTTAGGAAATAATTATTAGAGTGAGTACCTTTGTTAAAAGGTAGGTGAGACCATTGAGCGGGGGTCTTGGGAAAAGCGTGCAGCATGGAGAAAACTGAGTGGGTAGGGATAGTATAAATACCACTCACGATTAGTCTAAGAGAGAGAACCTTACTAGTTTGTTGTAGATGGAGTCTCAGTTAGGAAGAGTTTCTTTTTGTAGTGACAGGTTTAGATAGCTGAGATGGAAGATTTAGTTTTCTTGTGATGGCTGAGGTTTTGGGTGAAATGTTGTAAGTATGGTTTTATTTGTATAAGGACATTTGTAAGGTTTTTGGCCATATGGCATAGAGTTTGCTCACTCTGGGCATTGTCATTGTAATTTCTGTTCAGACTGATGGCTACGTTTCCATCCTCATGATTTCACCCCTCATTTTTTCCATCAATAAACGTGTGTTGTCAGAAGGTATAAACTACACCAATTGGCTTTGTTGGAATTCTCATTGTTGACCAGTTTGTTTTGGTTGGAAGACTGTCAAGTTATGTTAAGTTGTTGTATCTGTATTATTCTGTGGAGTTGGAAGCCTGGGTGTCTTGTTGTATTTTCTCAGTGTGTAACATAGAAAATTAAGTGGTTCTATAACACCAACAACAAGAAGAAGTTTATAAGATGAAACTGAACTGCACAAGAAGATTTAATCAGAGAGAAGAAAACCATTTTAGTTGGTGCCAATACTATTATAGTGGTTCCTTAAGTTATAAATCGTAAAATACTATTACACTGTCACCTTTCGAGCACATTTGGGATGAACTGGACCACAGGTTGCGAAGATGACACAATTGTCCTGGAAACCTCCAAGAATTAGCCCAAGTGTTGCAAGAAGAATGGAATAACAAGCCTCAACAATTGATACATGTCATTGGTTCGATGAGAAGACGGTATCAAGCAGTGATAACTGCTCGAGATTGAACACATGATATTGAAACCCTGATTTTCTTTTCTTGGGGTGGTGAGCCACATTAGGTGGGTTTTTTTTCACTTTTTTTGTGACATGTAACTGGCCTGAAGCTATCAATTTAACTGTTATTGGATAATCAAACATAATGTGTGCCAAATTTTATTTAAATCATCACATGAGGACGTTCATGGTGCTTTTTTAAAGCATTGTACACTTTTTTCTGTGTGTATAGATAGAGCTAAGGAGACTTCTACCTTATTTATGTTGTTTGATAAGTGAGACTATGTATAAGGGCATATAGATAGTGTTAGGGAGACTCCACCTTATTTCTGTTGTTTGATAATGGAGACTGTATAAAGGCATATGGATAAGGTTAGGGAGACTCCACCTATTTCTGTTGTTTGATAACTGAGACTGTATAAGGACACATAGATAAGGTTAGGAGGACTCCTACCTTATTTTTGTTGTTTGATAACTGAGACTGTATAAGGACATAGATAGGGTTAGGAGGACTCCTACCTTATTTCTGTTGTTTGATAACTGAGAATATATAAGGACATATAGATAAGGTTAGGAGGACTCCTACCTTATTTTTGTTGTTTGATAACTGAGAATATATAAGAGCATATAGATAGGGTTAGGGAGACTCTACCTTGTTTCTGTTGTTTGATAACTGAAACTGTATAAGGGCATCTATACTACTTGACAAAAGTTAAGGGCCGGTCATTAATTTCAAGCATGTTTATTTTGATTGCCGTGCTAAAACTGTAAATAAATTTATTGTAGAATCTTGATTAAATTGCATTCTCAGGCAGTTCTCTATGCAGCTGGGGCATAAACAACACAAACTGTTCAGTACATCAAGTGTAAAAATCACATGCAGTAACATCGACCTGGACAAAATGTTAGGGCATTTTTAAAAGTGTCAGCATGACCCAGCAGGTAATTAAATCGTGTTGATTTGCACTGCATGTGCAAGAAGCATCCTTAGTGAACACTTCTCAACTTCCAATCATTTTTATTAGAGTGGTTTAGGGGTATTTTTGTCATTTGAAAAACACCATGCTACCTTGAAGGCATTTTAACACCTTTGAGCATCATTGGGTCTTAGCCTTGGTTGAAAGTGGTTTATCTGGCCATGAAGTTGCACAACATTCGGGGATGTCCCATTCTACCATCCAAAGGCATTTGGAGTGATTTCGCGCAACTGGAGTAGAAGACAGGCATCATTTAGGCCAACCTCGTTACACAAGTAGACAAGATGACAGATACCTGCAGCTGTCAACACTTCGCAACCGGACAGTAACGTCTTCCACTCTCAGAAACCAGCTAATGAATACGGCAAATGTCAATGTTAGCGGCAGAAAAATTCTCAGGCATTTAAGAGAATCTGGGCTGGCTTCACAATGACGAGCAATAAGAATACCTCTTACTCCAGCTCACCACAGAGCTAGAGTTGCCTGGTGCCGGCAGCATATCCGTTGGACGAGGTGCCAGTGGGGTGAAATTCTTTTCATGGATGAATCTAACTTCAATATGTCCTTCAATGGTAGCAGAATTCGTGTTTGGAGAAGGCCAGGGGAATGGTTCTATGACACCACTATCCAAGAGGTGGATCATTACAGAGGGGGATCAATCATGGTCTGGGGTGGCATCAGCAGGCACGGCAGGACTACCCTCCATGTCAGTCATGCCACCCCAACAGCCCAGTGATACCTGAATGAAATTCTGCAACCAATTGTCCAGCCTATCTTGCAGGCCATGGGTGCAGGGGCAATCATACAAGATGATAACGCAGGACCACATCGGGGTCGTGTCGTAGATTTTCTTCAACAGTAAAGAATCATTTGAATTGATTGGCTAGCTTGGTTGCTTGATCTGTCGCCCATTGAGCACATTTAGGATGTCCTAGGCAGACAGGTTTTGGCAAATCATCCTCCACCTGTTGATGTCACCCAGCTGACCCTTTTCCTTCAACAAGAGTGGCAGCCCATTCCACAGAGTGTCCTAACATCCCTTGTTAATTCAATGAAGCAACAGTGTGTCGAATGTCTGGCAGCGAACGGTGGCCACACGCGATACTGACATGTTTGTTGTTTGAAGACCACCCTTGTGAATTTTTGGATGAGGGGTGAGTGATTTTGCCAGCTTGCTGTATGTGTATTCCTATTCCGATTTGCAAATGAAATTATTGAATTTGTTCAGTTTTAAATGCTGTTTTCTTTGGTACTAATGGCTTGTTTGTTAGTCAGTTGATTTTGTTTTTGTAAGAATTGAAAAAAACCGGCCCATGACTTTTATCCAGTAGTATAGGTAGGGTAGGGAGACTACACCTTATTTTTGTTTTTAATAACTGAGACTGTATAAGGGCATATAGGTAGGGTTAGGGAGACTCCACCTTATTTCTGTTTTTAATAACCGAGACTGTATAAAGGCATATAGGTAGGGTTAGGGAGACTCCACCTTATTTCTGTTTTTAATAACTGAGACTGTATAAGGGCATATAGGTAGGGTTAGGGAGACTCCACCTTATTTCTGTTTTTAATAACTGAGACTGTATAAAGGCATATAGGTAGGGTTAGGGAGACTCCACCTTATTTCTGTTTTTAATAACCGAGACTGTATAAGGACATATAGGTAGGGTTAGGGAGACTCCACCTTATTTCTGTTTTTAATAACCGAGACTGTATAAAGGCATATAGGTAGGGTTAGGGAGACTCCACCTTATTTCTGTTTTTAATAACTGAGACTGTATAAGGACATATAGGTAGGGTTAGGGAGACTCCACCTTATTTCTGTTTTTAATAACTGAGACTGTATAAAGGCATATAGGTAGGGTTAGGGAGACTCCGCCTTATTTCTGTTTTTAATAACTGAGACTGTATAAGGACATATAGGTAGGGTTAGGGAGACTCCGCCTTATTTCTGTAGTTTTCTTGCAGAAACAGTTTGTACTATCCAACTTCAGTAGGAAGCCATCACAGAGACTTCATGGACTGGAAACATGTGGACAGGTAGTTTTCATTTTTGTTGTTTAGTCTATAATGACCAGTAGTTGTAATTATTTTCTTTTGCTTAGTCTAAGATGGGCAGTAGTTGTTGTAATCATTTTTGTTGTTCAGTCTATAATGGGCAATAGTTGTAATTATTTTTGTTGTTTAGTCTGTGATAGACATACAGTTGTTGTAATCATTTTTGTTGTTTAGTCTTTAATGACCAGTAGTTGTAATAATTTTTTAAAGTGTATGATGACCAGTAGTTGTTATAATCATTTTTGTATTTTAGTCTATGATGGACAGTAGTTGTAATCATTTTTGTTGTTTAGTCTATGATAGACAGTAGTTGTAATCATTTTTGTTTAGTCTGTGATGAACAGGCTGTTGTAAGTAATTCATTTGTTCAGTCTATGATGGGAAGTAGTTGTTGTAATCATTTTTGTTGTTTAGTCTGTGATAAACAGACAGCTGTTGTAATCATTTTGTTGCTTAATGTATGATGACCAGTAGTTGTAATCATTTTTTAAAATGTATGATGACCAGTAGTTGTTGTAATCATTTTTATTGTTTAGTCTGATGAAAAGGCAATTGTTATAATCATATTTGTTGTAATCTGTTGTGGCCACATACTAAATGTAATTATTTTTGTTGTTTAGTCTATTATAGATAAACAATAAAATCTTTACAGGTTAGAAAGAACCACTGATATGTACCTAGAACAGTTACAAGTTTTTCTTATGTCTTTATTGTCAGAACCAGCATACAGTAACTGATAACACCAATCTGATGTAAACTAACTGTCTTTAACAAATCACTAGTGTTTTTCAACAACTTTCATGTTTACCTAATTCATTTTGTCAAGCATGCCAGTTCACACTTATTTGAAATCTTTTGTTTGGTCAGCTTCTTTTTAGCACTAGTTTTTAAATCTTTTGTTTGGTCAACTTCTTTCATAGCACTAGTTCTTAAATCTTTTGTTTAGTCAGCTTCTTTCATAGCACTAGTTCTTAAATCTTTTGTTTGGTCAACTTCTTTCATAGCACTAGTTCTTAAATCTTTTGTTTGGTCAACTTCTTTCATAGCACTAGTTCTTAAATATTTTGTTTGGTCAACTTCTTTCATAGCACTAGTTCTTAAATCTTTTGTTTGGTCATCTTCTTTCATAGCACTAGTTCTTAAATCTTTTGTTTAGTCAGCTTCTTTCATAGCACTAGTTCTTAAATCTTTTGTTTGGTCATCTTCTTTCATAGCACTAGTTCTTAAATCTTTTGTTTGATCAGCTTCTTTCATAGCACTAGTTCTTAAATCTTTTGTTTGGTCAGCTTCTTTCATAGCACTAGTTCTTAAATCTTTTGTTTGGTCAGCTTCTTTCATAGCACTAGTTCTTAAATCTTTTGTTTGGTCAGCTTCTTTCATAGAACTAGTTCTTAAATCTTTTGTTTGGTCAGCTTCTTTCATAGCACTAGTTCTTAAGGTCATGGACCAATTTTTCTGCCTTAGAACAGCTGTGGAGCCCTTCAAGAATCAATAAATAACACCCAGAGGATGCTAAGAACAGCTGTGAAGCCCTTCATTAAAAAGAAGCACTACATAGAACCAAGATGATGCTAAGAACAGCTGTGAAGCCCTTCATTAAAAAGAAGCAGTACATAGAACCAAGATGATGCTAAGAACAGCTGTGGAGCCCTTCATTAAAAAAGAAGAAATAAATAGAACCCAGATGATGCTAAGAACAGCTGTGGAGCCCTTCATTAAAAAATAAATAAATAGAACCCAGATAATGCTAAGAACAGCTATGGAGCCCTTCATTAATAAAGAAGCAATAAATAGAACCCAGATGATGCTGAAACAGCTGTGGAACCCTTCATTAAAAAGAAGAAATAAATAGAACCCAGATGATGCTAAGAACAGCTGTGGAACTCTTCATTCAAAAACAAACAATAAATGAAACCCAGATGATGCTGAAACAGCTGTGGAACCCTTCATTAAAAAGAAGAAATAAATAGAACACAGATGATGCTAAGAACAGCTGTGGAGCCCTTCATTAAAAAAGAAGCAGTAAAGAGAACCCAGATGATGCTAAGATTTTTTTTCACCTGAGCTAATTTATTTAATGACCTGTGGACTCCAAAAATCCCTTATGTCATCCCAATGGAGGTCTTTGGACCTCAAGTTAAGAACCACTGTTTTGTAGCTTTGTCAGGCGCAACATTTTAAACTCTACTAGGGAGTAGAGCATCACAACTGGAAAAAAAGAAGCTGAAAAGAGATGCAATAAAATACATGAAGTCATTGGACAAATGACACTTTTTCTGAAAAATGAATACATAAAAATTGATTAAAAAAAAGAACATTTGTAAAACAAAATCTTCCTCTTCCTCTCAACTTTTGTGCTTTCATTTCAAACATGAACACTGACAGCTAAAAATAAAAGAGCACCAAGACAGAAATGAGATGTTTGACCTTAATAGCTAAAATAAAAGGAAAATCATCTTGACAGAAATAAGATATTTGAGAAGAAGACTAACAAGCAGAGATTAAAATCAGTAATGAAATTATGAGAACAAGATTGAAGTAAAACCAGCAATAAACTACATTCAGAAACAAGTGACATGTCAGACAACTACAACTAGACAGTTTACAGAAAATGCTCACACTGACAATAAATAGAACAGAGAAAGGCAGGAGATGAAAAAGCAGACACCATAAAAATCTTCTGGTCCAAAGAAAACTTCTGAGCTGTGTCCTGAGTCTTTTTGTCCCCTGGACATTGCAAGTTAGCCTAGTATGGAGCGTACATTGCCTACCCTTTCTCTGCTATCACTGAAACAGTCTCTTTTTTGCCAGCCTGCATGGCTCAATACAAAACTGAAGATCTATCTATCATCTGTATTCATATGATCCATGTAAATACATACAAGGTCTGGCAGTTAAGTAATGAGACTTCTTACATCCTTCCTGTGCCGTTAAATGTCACTTAAGGGCTTGCATAGGTGTTTGCCAAGTTTTCCTGTTCTCTGCGAATCTTTCAACTTCATCAAGAGATGTTTTGCCCACAAAACTGGCTCTTAACAATGTCCTCTTTAGAGTTTCACGTGGTCGACCTCTTTTTCTTCGGCCTTTTATGCTCCACTTGATAGCTTGTTTTGGTATTCTCTGATTGTTTCTTCTCATCACGTGGCCTACATATGTCCATCTTCTTTTTCTGATCACCCATGAGACAGGTTGTTGTTTGCTCATCTGTCTTATCTCTGCATTGTTTTGAATTCGTTCCACTTTATACCAGGTATTTTCCTAAGGCATTTGTTTTCAGAAGAGTCTAATTTCTATTTCTTTAGTTGATTTCTAGCTTTCACATGCATAAATGAGGGTGGATGTCACATTTGAATTGAGTAATCTTAACTTGGTTTTTGTGCTTATAACTTTTGAATTCCATAAATTCTCAAGATTTTTTAAGGAAAATGCTGCTTTTGCTATTCTAACTTCCTTCCTGTTGTCACCATCCTGGTCTATGTATAATGAGACTAATTCCATAAAAAATAAAACAAACAATAGTTGAAGATATAACCTGTATTTTATTCAAAGTAAGCCCCTTGTGCAGTGATACAGCGAGTGGCATGAAATAACAAACACTGGAACGACCTCTGCAGTTCTTCTGTTGGTATGGCCCTTAAACTCTATGTTATGGCACTTTGGATGTCATCGGTATCGTTGAAGAAGTGTCCTTTCAATGGTAACTTTAATTTTAGGAATAGAAAATAATCACAGAGAGACAAATCTGGGGAATAGGGTGGATGGCTGAAAACACTTGTTTTTGGACCAAAAATTCCTGTACAACTACTGCCCGGTGAGCTGGTGCATTATCATGAAGATGGAAAAAACTGCCAGCTGTTGAATAGTCGGGTCGGATTCGGAGAATACTTTTCAACAGGCATTTCAAAATACTTAAAAAAAAACTTTGGCAGTGACAGTCTGTCCCTCTGGAATAAATTCTTTGTGGATAACTCCTTTACTATCATAGAAACACACCAACATTGTCTTTATTTTTTACTTTTGAAGACATTTTTTTTTGGTGATGATGATGACTTCCACTGAGCACTTTGGCATTTAGTTGTGGGATCATAGCAGAAAATCCATGTTTCATCCTCTGCAACAATCAAATTTTAAAAAATATTTATTTCTGCAACATGTTTTGATGATGTCTTTTATGTACTCAACACACTGATTTTTTTGGCCATCAGACAACACATGTGGTACAAACCGGCAAGCAACATTTTTCTTGGCCAAATCTTCCACTAAAATTTTACAAATGGTCTCTTGGTTAACACCAAATTCATCTGCCATCATCCTCACAGTCAAACAAAGATCTTCTTGTATCTGTTCTCTGACTTTTGCAGTGAGTTCCTCATTACGAGCAGAAATTGGGCATCCTTGTCTAGTTGCATAATCATTTCCACACCACTTTTAAATCATGAATACCACCTGAATATCTGTGTGTGAGATAAACATTTATTCCATAAACTTGTTGCATCAGTTCAACAATCTCAGTGGCACTTTTTCCGAGTTTTAAACAGAATTTAATGTTAGCTTTTGCTCCATGCTGATTACGTGACAATGCACCTCTAACTATGGCAACAAAATTGCGGCTTGTTTGTTGTCTGCTTATTGAAAAGTCGCTAGATCATAAATGAAGGTTGCCTCTTTGGATTCCATGTTTTGCTTCATAGATGGCATTTTTGTCTTGACCATAATAAAATCAATCTCATTATTTAATTGTCACACCTTATAAGTGTTGCCCTCTATGATATTTTGACTGTTTAAAACTGCAGTATCAAGATAGAGTTATTAGTTTCAACAAAATGATTGAAGGGGTATGTTAGTATTCATATACAAAAGTTTTGTTTTGCTGTTAGGGACAATATTTGCATGTTACTTTTTGAAGAAGGAAAGAAATAGCTTATAATTTTATAAGTTGAAAATGATATGACAGTAATAATGAAAACAATAACAAAATTAAAGAAGATTCATAATCTAAAGGTAAACTTCTTGCCTCATCTGTCATTGTCTCATCCTAGCAGACGCAACTCCAGCTTGGATGGCCAGTCCGGCACCTTCGTCACAGAAAATCTAGTCCTAGCCCCGCAGGAAATAGTGACCTGAGGAGAAAAATGGTCTTCCTTCTCCATGAAGAAATAAAAAGATCACCTTCAACTATCATCCTAGAGGAGATTTCTGACTTGGACAGGTGACAAGACAACATGTTATTATTTGATGGTTAAAACTTATAACATTTGTTAACATTAGATAGTTAAAACTTATAACGATGGTAACATTAGATAGTAAAAAAAAAAATTTTTTTAAAAGTATAACTATGTTAACATTAGATAGTTAAAATTTATAATTGTGTTAACATTATGAGGGGTGATTGATAAGTTCTCAGCATCAGGTACAACAGATTATTTGTGGACAACTTTTTTGGATTATTTCTCAACATAGTCCCCTTGCAAGTTTATGCACTTAGTCCAGCGATCCTGAAGCATACGGATCCCTTCTTTGTAAAAGTCAGCATCTTGTGCCAGTAGAAAGTGGTCTACAGCATGAATGACGTCATCATCTGAAACAAATTTGTGACCACTGAGCTCTATTTTTTGAGTTTGGTAAACAGGTAATAGTCCAAATGGGCTAAATCTGGGGAATAAGGAGAATGGTCAAGAAGCCGGAAGCCGGATTCATGATTGGCAGCATTGCCACCGCCAACTTGTGAGCTGGAGCATTGTCTTGATGAAAGATGGCACCTCTCATCAATTTCCCTTTACCCTTTTCCTTCAATTTGACCTGCAGTTGCTTCACAAGATAGTGAGTCTACCAATAGCACAATTTCTGAATCCCAAAAGATAAAAGCCATCACTTTGCTTGCAGACAGAACCACCCTTGCTTTCTTTGGAGGTGGGGATCCATGATGTTTCCACTGCTTTGGTTTCTGGTTGAAAATGATGAACCCAAGTCTCATCCATAGTCACAGATTGCTGAAGAAACGTTTCGAGATCTGCAGAAAAATTGCTAAGATTGTCTCTTGACATATTTAGACAATGTCGTTTGTGATCAGCTCCAAGAAGTTTCAGAACCCATCGAGCAGAGACCTTTGTCATTTGAAGATTATTGTGAATAATGGCATGAACATGTTTCTGGGAGATGCCCAACTCAATACCAATGTACCGCTCAGTTAGTCGTTAATCCTCAGTTACCATGTCATGGATTCTACTGGTCTTCCTGGACGGGGTTCATCTTCCAGACTTTCTCTTCCATGTTTGAATTGAGCTGCCCATTTCTTCACTATGCTGTAAGAACCGGTACTCTTCCCTGGAGTCTCTACCATATCCTCACGGAACTCCTTCGATGATAAGCCCTTGATGCAGAGGTAGCAAATGACTGCTCGATGAGAAATTTTATCAATTTTCTCAATTTCTGCCACCCCTTACCACTTCAGTAGCCTGCAAAAAAAAATTGGTTGCAGTTAATTTCTTGAAACTTTATGTTTAATCTTACATTAACCTGATCTACAAATGCACCTAATATCAACTGTGTGTTTCAGGTACTTGTACCTTATGCTGAGAACTTATCAACCACCCCTTGTAGATAGTTAAAACTTATAACTATGTTAACATTAGATAGTCAAAACTTATAACTATGCTAAATTTAGATAGGTAGAACTTGTACATATTGACACAGGAAGAACGTATACATGTTAAATATAGGTAGTTACAACTTTATAACATATGGTAACATTCAGTGGTTACAACATAAATATCATTAGGTGGATAAAGCATAATAGTATACATAATATTAGGTAGCCAGAACGTAATAACATACATAATATTATTAGGTGGCTAGAGCATAGTAGTATACATAATAATATAAGGTGGCTAGAGCGTAATAAATTAACAGGCATAAAATTCTTTGATGAAGTTGAAAGGCTCGCCGAAGACAGGAAAAATTGGCAAACTACTTTGCGATCCCTGTGTGACGTTTAATGGCACGGGAAGGATATAAGATAAGATAAGAAGAGCATAATGCCTAAAGAAAATACTAGGCATCAAGTGGAATGAATTCAAGAACCTCTTATCAGTAACAATGTGAATTCCATGCAAGAAAAAACGGATATCCTATTCTCACTGGCTAGCAAAATAGGACTTGAAATTAACAGACAAAACAAAAATAAACTTCTCATTAATCAGAATGGAAAAATACATGTAGAAGGGACAGATATTGAAGAAGTCAATCAATTTGCATACCTTGGCAGCTACATAGACCAGGATGGTGACACCAGAAAGGAAGTTAGAATTGTAAAAGCAGCATCGATCTTCAAGAATCTTGAGAACATAAGACTATTCAGTTCAAATGTATTATCCATCCTCATTTACACATGCAAAAGTTAGAAAACAACTAAAGAAATAGACAAGAAATTAGACTCTTTTGAAAACAAATGCTTAAGGAAAATACTCAGCATCAAGTGGAATGATTTCAAGAACACTGCAGAGATAAGACAGATGACTGAACAACAACCAGTCTCATGGGTGATCAGAAAAAGGAGATGGACATATGTTGGTCATGTGATGAGAAGAAACAGTCAGAGAATCTCAAAACAATCTATCGAGTGGAACACAACAGGCCAAAGAGAAAGAGGTAGACCGCGTGAAACTCTGAAGAGGACATTGTTAAGAGAGGCCAAATTAATAGGCATAAAAATCCTTGATGAGGTTGAAAAGTTCGCAGAAAACAGGAAAAATTGGCGAACTACTTTGCGAGCCCTGTGTGACGTTTAAAGGCATGGGAAGGATATAAGATATAAGAAGAGCGTAATAGTATACATAATATTAAGTAGCTGGAACGTAATAGCATACATAATAATATTAGATGGCTAAAGCATAATAGTGTACACAATAATATTAGGTGACTAGAGTGTAATAGTATACTTAATAATATTAGATGGTTAGAGTGTAATAGTATACTTAATAATATTAGGTGGCTAAAATGTAATAGCATGCATAATAAATATTAGGTGACTAGAACATATAGTATACATAATAATATTAGGTGACTAGAACATAATAGTTTGCCTTGCTGACTGATGTTGGCTATTTTGCTTCTCCAGAGTACACGATTCTTCATGCAGGCTATTAGTTCATTCGGTGATCTCCTCTCACACCATCTTGTCAGACTGTCCAGTATCATTTCTTTTGGTCTTCCCCTTGTTCTTCTTCCCTCTGTTTTTCCTGTTGTTATAATATTTTCAATGCCCCCTCTTCTCATTACATGTCCTATGATAGTATATTGTCTCTCTCTTATTTTTTTGACAAGATTTTTTCTATCTCCAGCTCTTCTCAAACATTCTTCATTAGTTATTTTCACTGTCCAGGGAATTCGCAACATTCTTCTAATAAACCACATTTCTGCTGCTTCCAATGAATTTTGTGCAGACCTGCCTATTGTCTGTGATTCACTTCCACATAACAAGATAGGTTCTATATAGCATTTTAGGACTCTTTTTTTCTAACATTCATTGACAGGGATGTGTTGCATAATATGTCCTTATTCTATGAAATGCAGTCTTTGCTTGGCATATTCTGTTCTTAATTTCTGTTTTGCATTTCCCATCTAAAGTTATTACTATTCCAAGGTATTTAAATTTCTACACCTGCTTTAGAATAGTTCCATTTAATTTTATACTGCAATTTGGTGGATTCTGTTTCTTAGATATAACCATAGTCTCTGTCTTTTTGATGTTCAAAGTAAGGCCTTTCTGTTCACTTTCTTTGGCCACTTTATCCAAAAGATTTTGCTGGTCTTGTTGGTTCTCAGCTATCAGTACTGTGTCGTCAGCATACCGAAGGTTGTTAATATTGTATCCTCCAATTTTTATGCCTGGTTCTGTGATGATCGTTTTTAGAATATTCTCGCTGTACAGAGAAAAAAGGTCTGGAGATAGTACACATCCTTGTCGCACTCCCTGTTTTATTGGTTGATATTTTCTAGTTTTATTTTCAACTCATATTGCTGCTTCTTGCTGGCAGTATAGATGTTTTACAATCCTCAGGTCTTTGCCGTCTATGTTTATGTCTTCAAGCATTTTAATAATCTCATCATGACGCACCTTGTCGAAAGCCTTGGTGTAATCAATGAAGCATAAGTAGAGATCTTTCTGTACTTCTAAAGCTCTTTCTGTTAGTGTTCGTAAAGCATAAATGGCATTGTGTGTTCCCTTTCCTTTAGCAAATCCAAACTGCTCACCTGCTGTTTCCATTTTTATCTTTTTCCTTATTCTTCTCATAATAATTCTAAGAAGTAGTTTTGTTATGTGACATGAGAGGCTGATAGTCCTGTATCGTCACATTCCTTGCACCTGGTTTCTTTGATTGTGCTATAAAAGTGGATTTAAGCAGGTCACTGGGCATATAACCACTGTTGTAAATGTCATTCAGTAACTTGGTTATTATTTTTATTCCAGTCTCCTCTAGCACCTCTATTTCTTCTATTGTTATATTATCAGGCCCAGTCACTTCATGTGTTTGATGGCATCTATGATTTCATCTTCAAGTATTGGTGGTCCATCACAGTTTTCAGTATCTGGTGTTAATTCTGGTCTTCCTCCACCATATAGTTCACCAGTGTACTCTGTCCACCTGTCCACAATTTTTTTTTTTCCCCTTTAACATTTTACCTTCTTTTGATTTCAGGCATCCTGTTGTATATTTTGCCTTCCTTCCTGTGAGTTCACTAATTCGTTTGTGCATGTTTTTGCTGTATGTATTATGGGAGTCCTTTATTTGCCTGCACTGTTCATTTAAACACACTTGCTTTGCTTCTGTGCATTTCCTTTATTTATCTTGCTATATTTTTCTTGGTTATTTTTACTCCTCCTCCTCTTGTCCATCAGTCCTAAGATGTCATCTGTCATCCATTTATTTTTAGGGGCATCTTTTTTAGGTGGTATTATCTCCTTAACAGTTTGGTAGATAGAATCTCTTAACATTGCCCATTGTTCATCTATACTATTTATCTTTGCTGTTGCATTGTATCTGTTTGTTATAATAACTTTGTATTGTTCTCGCAGTTCTTGGTCATTTTTAAGGAGTTCTGTATTCAGTTTGATGTTTCTCACTTTTCTGCATGATTTCTTTAGCTTTATTCTAATTTTTCCACAGAGTGGGTCGTGATCACTATTGCAGTCAGCTCCTGGCATGGTTTTTGTTGTCAGTAACACATTGCAGAATCATTTGTTGATTTATACATGACTATCTGGTTAAAAGTCTTTTTGTCTGGACTGCATCATGTTGCCAGTCTACAAGGATGTTGCTTAAACCAGGTGTTTCCTATAACCAAACTATGTACTTTTTGTCTGGACTGCGCCATGTTGCCAGTCTACAAGGATGTTGCTTAAACCAGGTGTTTCCTATAATCATGCTATGTACTTTTTGTCTGGACTGCGCCATGTTGCCAGTCTGCAAGGATGTTGCTTAAACCAGGTGTTTCCTATAATCATGCTATGTACTTTTTGTCTGGACTGCGCCATGTTGCCAGTCTACAAGGATGTTGCTTAAACCAGGTGTTTCCTATAACCAAGCTATGCACTTTTGCTCATTCAATTATTATACTCCCCCTATCATTCCTTATCCCCAGTCCATAGTCACCAATGATGTCTGAAGTTCTTCCTTTACCAACTTTGGCATTAAAATCTCCCATGATTATAGTAACTTCATGTGATTTTTTTGTGTTTCAGGGCTGTCTCTATGTCATTATAAAATAGCTGTACATCTTCTTCAGAACTATCAGCTGTTGGAGCGTGCACTTGTACAATATTTATATTTATTGGTCGTCCTTTTAGTTAGGCTAGTAGGACTCAGTCCGAGATGTTCAAATATCCCACAACTGTCCTTGCTGTTTGCTCATCAGATGTTATACCCACTCCTTGTTCATGTTTCTCACCTGCTGAATATATTATTGTATATTTATCAGAGTTTATCTTCCCTGCACCTGTCCATCTAACTTCACTCATTCCTAATATGTTGATCTTCATCCTTTCTATTTTTCTTTTTACATTTTCTGATTTTCCAGCCTGGAACAGAGTTCTAACATTCCATGTTGCTATTTTGAACTTGTTACTTCTGCCACCAGTAGCTTGATGATGATCTGGTTTCACCTGTGGCTCGATAATAATGTAATAGTATACATAATAATATTAAGTGGCTAGAACTTAATAGTGAGCCTCATTAAGATGTAAGAAGAACTTACAGTGTACATAGTAATATTAGGTGACTAAAACTTACATAGTAATATTAGGTCACTAGAACTTATAGTATATATAGTAATATTAGGTGACTAGAACTTATAGTATGCATACTAATAGTATACATAGTAATATTAGGTGACTAAACTTATAGTATGCATACTTATATATAGTAATATTAGGTGACTAGAACTTACAGTATGCATACTTATATATAGTAATATTAGGTGACTGGAACTTATAGTGTGCATACTTATAATATATATATATAGTAATATTAGGTGACTGGAACTTATAGTATGCATACTTATATATAGTAATATTAGGTGACTAGAACTTATAGTATGAATACTTATATATAGTAATATTAGGTGACTAGAACTTATAGTATGAATACTTATATATAGTAATATTAGGTGACTAGAACTTATAGTATGAATACTTATAATATATATAGTAATATTAGGTGACTAGAACTTATATTATGCATACTTATAGTCTTCTTCTTCTTGTCCTTCCTCATTTACTGCTAGGTGCAGAGGTGAAATGCAATTGTCTCCCAATGGCTTGCCTGTTAGCTTCGTACATTGAGATGTTCAATGACTCTACTTCATTTGCATGGGTGACTCCTTCCTCTGCCCTTGTGTGGTTTGTAAAAGATTGGTCTCTGTGGTACACAATCTGTTGGAAGTTGTGACTCGTGACTGAACCATTTTATTTGCTGTTTTTGAATATAGTTCAGAATGGGTTCAACTCCTACTTTATTTCTAATGACATCATTTCTGATTCTGTCCATTCTTGATATTCCAAGAATTCTTCTCAAGAATCTCATTTCAGTTGTTGTAATTTTCCTCTTGTCTTTTGCTGCCATTGTCCATGCCTGGCATTGGTAGCACAGAGTTGGTATGAAGATTGTCTTATAGATAGTTCTTTTGGTTTCCAGTGAGACATGCTTGTTGTTTAGTATGGGAGCCATTTTCCCAATAAGCTGGTTCACTTTGTTACATCTGTTTTCAATCTCTATGTCTATTTTTCCTTTTGTTGAGAAAATGTTTCAGAGGTATTTGAAATGCGTTACTTGCTTCATAGTATGGTTTTCCAGTGTAATTTTTATTGGCGTGTCTACTCCTGCAATGGTCATGATTTCTGTTTTGCCTAGGCTAATTTTCATATTGTGTTCTTTGTGTGCATTATTTAGTCTATTAATGTGATCTTGCAAGCCTTCTTCTGAGTCGGCAACTAGAGCTTGGCCATCTGCAAATAATAGTCCGTTTATGGTTATGTCATCTTCTATTTGTTCTGTTTCATTTTGTTGATTTTTTGCTGTCTTATCAGTCCAGCTTCTCTACAGATGTTATCGATATTTGTTATAAATAGCAGCAGTGATAAGATGCAGAATGGCAGATTTAATAATAAAGGGTTTAGAATGTCCCCCTATTGCTCTGATGATGCCATTTCCGTTGTTGTACAGACTCTTACACAGATTTATTAGATGATTGGTAACCCCATATTGTTTTAGGTCTTCCCATAGTTTGTTCCTGTCCCCGCTGTCAAATGCTCTTCCTGGTCAACAAAAGCTAAGTAAAGGGTGTTATTAAATTTGATCGCTTTCTCTGACAACAGTCTGAGGGCAAATATTGCATCTGTGCATCCTCTGTTTTTCCTAAAGCCGTGTTGAAGTTCACTCAGCTGGGGCTCTGTCATTGGTCTTATTCTCTTCTCTAAAGTTTTACAAAATGTCTTTCCTGTATGGCTTAATAAGGAGATGCTCTGTAGTGTGTGCAGTCTCTTTTGTTGCCTTTATTTTTCCACAGTGGGGTGATTATGGCATTCTTCCAGTCTTGTGGGGTTTCTTGTTTGGTCCAAACTAGGCCAAATAGTCTGTGTAGCCATGCTACGCCTACTTCATTCACTGCTTTAAGTAGTTCATTGGTTAGTTCATCTTGCCCTGCAGCTTTACCCCTTGGTGCCAGCCTTATAGCTTCTCTGATTTCTGATCTGAGTATATCAGGTTCTGATTCTGTGGAAATTTCTATGTTGGGGTTACTTTGGTCTGTGGTCTCAGTTGGGATGTTGAGTAATTGATTGAAGTATTGTCACCATCTTTCTAATATCTGTTTTGGGTCACTTATTGGCTCTCCTTTACTGCTGTTTATTATTTCTGTTGGATCAAATTGCTATGTTCTGATTCTCATGGTGTTTATAAGTTTTTGTAGAACAGTTTTATTGCTTCTTTGTGGTTATCATTAAGTGCTACTGGAGGTCCTCTCAGTTCGTCTTGTGGAGTCAGGAGACATGAGAGTAGAGCTACTGGCCAAAAAATACAACAGAAGAAAACAGCCAAAAAGCAAGAACTTAAAATAATGCAGTGGAATGCTGAGGGTGTCAGCAGTGTTAGAGATGGCTATAGCAAAAAGGTTGAACTAGAGAACATACTTTTTGCAGAGCAGGTAAGTATATGCTGCATACAGGAGACACACCTAACCAAAGATGCCGCCTTTAAAATCAGAGGCTACCAGTGTTTTAGATCAGACCGACAGGACAGAAGAAAAGGAGGAGTACTCACACTTGTTAAGAATAACATCAGCGCATGTCAGGTGGGAGTGTACATGGAAGGAGCCGAATACCAGATGATCCATCTAAAAAGTAGTAATACAGATTTCCACCTCCTTAACTATTACTGTCCTAATGACCGCCCACTTGCTTTAGGAACAATCCCACACAAAGAGAGACTGATGGTCTGTGGTGATTTTAACAGTCATTCCCAGAGCTGGGGCTATGACCACATAGACATGAGAGGAGAGGAAGTTGAGAGCTGGCAGGATGATAATGGACTTCTCCTGATCAACCAGCCAATGGATGCCCCAACATTTTACTCAAGGGCTTGGCATACAAAATCAACACCAGATCTGGCATTCCACTCTCCAGATCTGAAGTGGAACATTACACGTGAAGTTGGAAAACAACTTGGAGGTAGTGACCATCGACCAGTCTTCCTGACAATAGAAAATGAACTCCTTAACACCAGTAACCCTCTCCCCAGATGGAACTATAAAAAAGCAAACTGGACAATGTACAGACATCGTACAGGTATCCTGGTGGGACAGCTGTCCATAGAAGGTAAGGATATTAACAGTATAGTGAAGGAGTTCAATGCTTGTATCCTTCAGGCCGCTCATGAAACCATTCCCAGAGGAGCTCGCAGGGACTATAAACCATACTGGTCTAGTGAGCTGGGAAAACTCCATGATGACGTGGAAGCAGCTCGAAAGCAAGCAGAAAATAGACCATGCCAAGAACACCACAATAATTACCAACATTCTAAGGCCAAATTTCAGAGAGCAAAGCTGCAAGCCAGACGGGAAAGTTGGAGAGAGAAAACAGAGTCCCTAAACTTTGAAAAGGATGGAAGGAAACTGTGGAAACTAATCAAACAGTTAAATGATGAGAGTACTGGAAGAAGTACAAAGATTACACTAATAGAGGATGGGAAAACTCTTACAGGTAAGCAGGTAGCAGATCACTTTGCTCGCATGTTTGCACAGGACTGCAACATTGATATCCATCCAGAGAAGGAGCGTACAGTGCGCATCGAGCCACAGAAAGAGGAGGAACAAGTCAGAAAAGTGGAGGTCATGGATGCACCAATCACACGCAGTGAGTTAGACCTAGCAGTTAGTAAACTGAAACCAAGGAAATCACCAGGACCAGATGGAGTGTCCAATGAAATGATCAAGAACCTGGGAATGGCAGCAATGGGAAAGCTGTTGGATATTTTCAATATGTGCTGGAGCACAGGTAAGTTACCTCAAATCTGGAAGGAAGCAAGCATGGTACCACTGCTAAAACCAGGGAAAAACAGTGATACTGCCTCCAGCTACAGGCCAATCAGTCTCACTAGCTGCCTATGCAAAACGATGGAACGCATCATTGACCTGAGGCTAAAATGGTACCTAGAAAGTGAAAACCTTCTCGTTCCACAACAAGCAGGATTTAGGCAGTACTACAGTACGGAAGATCAAGTGACCTATCTCTCTCAAGAGATTGAGGATGCATTCCAAGAGAAAAACCTTGTACTAGCAGCGTGGATAGACCTGAAGAAAGCCTTTGATAAAGTATGGAAAAAAGGTCTGTTGTGGAAACTAAGAAACTGCAATGTGAATGGAAGACTGTACAACTGGATAAAGTCCTATTTACACAATAGAAGAGCTAGAGTAGTAATGGATGGACACAAAAGCCAGAAAGTACTTCTGCGACACGGTGTACCACAAGGAGGAGTCCTTTCGCCTACACTATTCCTTGTATTCATTAATGACCTGGTCAAGGAACTTCCATATGGAATCAAAGCAGCACTATATGCAGATGATCTGGTCATGTGGTGTACAGATGAATATGCGACAGTTGCTACACAGAGACTCCAAAGAGCAGCAGACATCTTGACATCATGGACAAACAAATGGTGTGTAAGTATCAACACAGAGAAATCAAGTACCACTCTGTTCACCCTCTCATCTAAACAGAAAGCAGGTAAGATCTTTGTAAATGAAATACCCTTAAGGATGGACAACCAACCCACTTACTTAGGAGTGACTCTTGACTCAAAACTGACTTGGAAGCAACACATCAACAGTGCAGAAGCAAAAGCCAGAAGAAAACTAGCCATATTAAGAAAATTGAGTGGGACTACATGGGGAGCTAGTGAAAGAATCCTCAAGAATGTATATCAGCAAAGTATTCTACCACATTTAGAATATGGCTCAACATCTTGGTGTACAGCATCAAACACTACGCTGCATAATCTAGACAAGGTTCAAAATCAGTCACTACGGATTATCACAGGTGCCATGAGGTCCACACCAATAGTAGAAATGCAGAAAATAGTTGGTGTTCAACCGCTAAAGGAACGTAGAGACACAAAGGTCATGACCATGGGAGAAAAATTCCTTAGCTCTGTAAGCCATCCCCTGAAGGAGAGATTCAATAACTTGGCATTAGGACGGCTTAAAAGAAGCAGCTTCATTCATCAGGCCAAGCGTATGCGTAAGCTGATACCTGACCTTCCAACTGTAGTCACTCCATTATCATCTGTACCAGAGCATACACCATGGAAAGAAGCAGATTATACACAAATATCTATTCAGACTGAAGTGAAAGGTGTGCAGAATGGTGAGATACAGAGCAGTCTTGTAAGATCAACAGCCACACTTAGTGTTCTAGATGACAAATATCCATGTGACACCTGGATACGTGTGTATACAGATGGATCTGCACATAATGCCATAAAGAATGGAGGGGCAGGAGCATATATTGAATATCCAAACAACACCATTGACAAGATTTCCATACCCACTGGTAAATACTGCAACAACTTTGATGCAGAAGTTAGGGCAATTATTGCTGCAGTTGAAAAACTATCAGACTCCAGAATTGATACATATCCTGTAGTAATTCTCACAGATGCAAGATCAGTACTGGAGGCTCTTCAGTGCAACAAACTACCAGACCTTAAGGATGCCTTGTCAAAAATTGGCTTACAACATGGAGTCACTTTGCAATGGATTCCCTCCCACTGTGGGATACCAGGCAATGAGAAAGCTGACCAACTGGCCAAAGAGGGCACTGAAATGGAGCAACCAGACATACCAGTCACTTATAATCAGAAGAAAAGCATGATAAAAACCTACAGGAAGCCACAAACACCACCACATGATGACTATTACATGCTAAACAGAAAGGAACAAGTCACCATCTTCCGTCTCCGAACAGGACACAGCCGACTCCGAAGTCATATGTATACAAAGTTTAAGGTTGGTACTACTAATCTGTGTACATGTGCCCAGGTGCCCCAAACTGTGGAACATATCCTCCAGAACTGCATCAACTATGATTCACTGAGAAATAATTACTGGCCCAGTGAAACCACTAAAGAAGATAAGCTCTATGGTTCCATACATGAATTACAAAAAACAGTGAAATTTATCCAAGAGACAGGACTGCAGATATAGACAGACAGTGCGAACGAAGAAGAAGAAGAAGAAGATACCTCCCAGTCTTTCTCCCTTTCCCTTGTTATTATTCTTTTTACTTGTCTTCTTGCTATTCTATATTCTATATAGTCCTTGTCTTGCTTACTCTTCACCCAGTCTTTCTATATCTCTTTCTTAATTTGTACAGCTTCTTTGACTTTGTCATTCCACCAGTTTGTTAGTTATTTTCGCCCAGCTTTTCTTCTGATCTTGGTACCGCATGTCACTTTTGCAGCTTCTAAAAGCTGGTCTTAAATATGTACCATTCTTCCTCGACTGAATTCCTTTCGATCGGTAGTCCTGTTAAAATGGATTCCAGTTTCTTTTCATAGTTGCTTCTCACTGTCTCATCATTGAGTTTCATTACATCCATTGCTTCATCTTTGGTATTTTTGCATGTTTTCCATTTTATTTTATTTGTTGGCCTTATGGTTGTGATAACTGCTTTATGATCTGTGTCAGTACATAGGTTTGGTATTACTCTTGCATCTACTATCTGCCTTTTCTTGGTGTTTCTTGCTAATATGAAATCAATCTGGCTTTTTGTGTTAAGATTGTTCCATTTGTACCATGTGTATATGTGGGACTCTTTGTGCTTAAAAAAAGTGTTTGTGGGGAAAAGGTCGTGCTGGCTGCACAGTTTAAGTAGCCTGGTCCATTATCATTCTTGTTGGTATCTCTCTCTCTGAACCTTAAGTGCCCAGGGCACATGGGGCTTCCGCAAGGGTTTTCCACAAATGCCTGTCCTTTGCCTTTTTTTCTGCTCTTGCCCAGGTGAGCCCTCTATTGCTCAACATCCTTTCTGTTGTTCTTCTCCATGTCTCTTTTGGTCTACACTTCTGTTCCCCTGTGGTGTCCATCTTAGTGCTGTTTTTGGTAGAGAGTTGTCAGTCATTTGGAGCACATGTCCCAACCATCGCCAGCGTCTTTCCTCAGAATAGGACTACTGTACCCTACCATGCATGATCGTAAAAGGCGACTAAGGAGGGTTCGGCATAGGGCCAGCAACCCTATCTGGTAAAAAAAAACTATCAGACTGCTACAGAAACAGAAGCAAGGGAAATTCTTGTTGGTATAGGGGTCCCCAAATGTTCTTAGGTGTTTTTCTATATCCGCTCTGTCTCTTCCCAGTTTTGCATTGAAATCCCCCATCACTACTTTTGTTTTTCTGTCTTTTGATCTTATTCAGTGTGTCATTTACTTCATCATAGAATTCCCCACACTCTTCTTCATTGTTTATATTTATAGCTGTGATACCAGAATGTATAAAATCGGAAAAAAGTAGGAGCAGCTTTATAACTTAACGATTACAAAGTTGTGATGTTTCGGCGTGAGCCTTAATCATACAAAAACATACAGGATGAAGAAATAGAGAGAGAAGATAAAGTATAGATTCACATGAATAGTGTTTAAAAAAAAAAAATTTTTTTTTCAAAGGAGTACTTAGCTGTAAATTGCAAGGTGTGGCTTGTCCAGCGGTGTGTGTCAGGAATGGATCTGGTAGGACGTGGACATTGTTTAAATAGAGACCTGTGACATGTGGTCGGTGGGTTGTAACTGGGGGTGGTGGATGGGGAACTGGGGAGGGGAGAGAGAGTGACGCACTACTGGCCTAGCTAGGAGAAATTGAAACAGGTGATTGGGGAAGAGGGGTTGCAGAGAAGAGGGGTTGCAGAGAAAATAGCGGGGTTGCAGAGTGATGCTGTGAGGAAGTTTGAAAAGTAAGAAGGGGTGGATTTAGTGGAGAGGTACTATAATGATTGAAGAAGATTGGTGTTTTATACATAGTAATATTAGGTGACTAGAACTTATAGTATGCATACTAATAGTATACATAGTAATATTGGGTGACTAGAACTTATAGTATGCATACTTATAGTATGCATACTTATATTATACATAGTAATATTAGGTGACTAGAACTTATAGTATGCAACTAATATTAGGTGGCTAGAACATAAATATGGAATGATGATAAACACAGATGAAACAAAATCCATACTTGTTACAATAAGATAGAGGTTGCTAGTTTCACCAAAAACTACACTACAATTATGTACTGGAACTGCATAGATAGGAAAAGTTAATGAACATAAAATTTTAGATTTTACTATTGACCAACACCCAACATGGAACATCATCATCATCAGATACCATGGCAATTGGCATTGACTATTGTGCTTCTCTACAGTACCTAATCCTTCTTATAGTCCATCAGCTAAGTTGGAGATCTCTTCTCATGCCATCTTGTCAGACTATCCAATATCATTTCTCTTGGTCTTCCCCTGGCTCTTCTTCCCTCTATTTTTCCAGTTATTAAAATATTTTCAATACCCCATCTTCTCATTGCATGTCATATGAAAGTCTCTTTCTCTTTTTTTTTTTTTTGACAAGATTTTTTTTGTCTCTACAGCTCTTCTCCTACATTCTTCATTAACTATCTTTGCTGTCCTCGAAGTTCCCAACATTCTTCTAATAAACCATATTTCTACTGCTTCCAGTGATTTTTGTGCAGACCTGCCTATTGTCCATGATTCACTTCCATATAATAAGATAGGTTCAATATAGCTATTTAGGACTCGTTTTCTAACATTTATTGATAAGGATGCGTTGCATAATATGTTTCTCATTCTATGAAATGCAGTCTTTGCTTGGCATCACACAATAATTAGTGTATAAGTATACAACTATACACAAAACACTGCAATAAAGCTGTGATACCAAAATGTATAAACTAGGAAAAAAGTAGGAGCAGCTTTATTACTTAACGATTACAAAGTTGTGATGTTTCATTGTGAGCCTTAATCATACAAAAAACATACAGGATGAAGAAATAGACAGAGGAAATAAAGTATAGATTCACATGAATGCTATTGAAAAAAAAATTAATAAAGAATAGAGCACTTAGCTGTAACTGAAAGATATGGCTTGTTCAACACTGTGTGTCAGAAATGAGCATGGTAGGGTGTAGAGACTGTTAAATGGAGACCTGTGATGTGTGGTCAGTGGGTCATAACTGGGGGTGGTGGGTGAGGAAGTTGTGGAGGGGAGAGAGAGAGGTGCAGTGTTAACCTAGCCAGAAGAAGGTGAAATAGATGATTATAGTTAGGGTAGAGGGGTTGTAATATGATGCTGTGAGGAGGTTTTGAACTATGTGTAACAAGTGAGAAGGGAGTGGAGTTTAGAGAGGGATTATAATTGTTGAAGAGGAGAATATTAGGTGTAGCTGAACCACCTGTGTGGTTCCAGCTTCCCATAATCCTGAATGTAGCAAGTCGAGTGGTTTGGCCATGTTACCACCAGACAGTATATCACAGACAACATTCACACTAAAATTTGTAGGCAACAGAGGAAGAGGCCACCCACACAGAAGATGGAGAGAGGAAATTACAGAAGTATTAACTGAATTACAGAAGTATTAACTGTGTCCGTAGTGGGGGGTTTTACATCAAATGACCAAAGGGGTAGATATCATAAAGTGGATTGGGATGGTTGTCACATTTAAGAGGATCACAAAGGCATAGTCTGATTCGCAGTATGACATATTATACATTAGTTTACAACCCTGGGAACAACTCTTAACATAGTCTTTATGAGACAGTGAACATAGATCTGTTTGCTTAAAAACTCTGACCAACTTCTGTAGTCCCGAAACATGTAGCAATCAACACTAATTGTAATTGTTATTTTTGTAAAATGTAATGTCAGGTTGGTGGACGGATGGGGACATGGAGATCGCCGGCAGGGATGAGGAAAATCTGATGTGAAACCAATGAATCCAGGACGTGACAAGCCTGTGGATCTTTATAACAGTGGCTATCAGAACAATGTAAACAAAATAGAGCCAGCAGACTATAGGTTGCAGGGAATGGATATCATTGAAGCATTCATCAGATTCCTCATCCCAAAGTTGGAGTGTCTCTGTGGAACTGTCTCAAAGTCATCTGGGCAGCCAGCATTGCATGCTGGATCTTACATGGAGAACTGGCATAAGTATAGCCACCAGAGGCTGGAAAACAAAGTTTTGGCCAGGCCAGCCACACTGTCTTCATGGCAGTCAGAGCAAGACCACAGTCTGCGCTAACAAGGAAAGGTGCTGAAGTCGGAGGTACCCACCCAAAAGGCGCATCGCAAAAATCAGGGTACCATGCATCATTGCCAGTGTGTGTACGAAGAGGAAGAAGAAGAATCATTAGTTTAAGCAGAAAAAGTTGTATATTGTTTTTCTAATAAAATTGTTAATATGTTGTTAGTATAGAACAGAAAAAAAAAGAGCTAAGAAGAAAGAATGAAAAATTATGATTAAATATTTTCTCACTTACCCCTCAAGTTAATCCACTGTACTGGGTCACAATATATCCAAAATTAATAAAATTTTACACAAAGATCATTTCCTCACAGGAAAATATACACTAATTATTTATTTACAATTAATTTACAATCTACAATAAACTGAAAACATGAAAACACAAGTGGCAGTGGGCTATAAGCTTAAAAAAAAGCTAAAAAAAAAAAAAAAGTTACATTTTAACACAAATTGGCCTGAATTCGATCTCATGCATGCCTTGTGTCTGCATTTTTGATACCGGAAGGAAGTAATACTACCATCTTTGCCAGATTTTTTAGTTAGGATAAATTCATAATCAGAGACCAACGCATACCAGTGTATATATAAGTGGGTAAGTGAACTGATGTGGACCCCATCTACGCAAGCACATCAAGCGGGACACAAAGAGTTAAACATCCCATTATATGAAGCAAATTGTCAAGCCCTATCAAGACGTCTGTTTGTCCCCTCAACACCAAAAGGTATACGAGGAAGTAGATAAGACTTTCTTTACAGCTCTAGACATGTATAACAGTCTGAGTATGTTTACAGAGTGCTTGCAATAGTTCTAAACTTATAAAGCAATATAATTGTGTTGTATGTCTGTGAATGTGATAATATTTACATCTCACATATTTAATATGTTTTATATCTTATTGAAGGTGTGAATCTTTATGTATTTTTTACTTAATGTACTTTACTGAATGTTTGAAAGTTGAGTCAAAAGTGTGATGAAGGGGCAGAATGTCAGATGGATCTGTGCATCAAATGTTTTGGAAGTAAAGTTTGTTTGTTTTTTCATTCGTTCATTATATATTGTTGATTAATGTGAAGACAGTGTAAGATTATTGTTACTTATTGTTGATTAATATAAAGGCAAGGAAAGATTTGAGGATTGAAAGACAGAAAAGAGAATTGGAGCAAAAATAGGACTCTGTCAGTCTAGAGTAGGTTATTTGCTGTAATAAAACATGTTAGGATAAACTAAGATAACTTGCATTTTGCAAGAAAAAGTTGTAATAAACTGTCTGAAATAGTCAACATTTTGCAAGAAAAATGTTGTAGTTGAACTTGGCAGAACAAAGTGGTTTTTACAAATATAGGATTGATGACTTAATGTAGATTTTATGTATAAATGAATGTAAATGCTACAGAAGAGTTCTCCAAATATCGTGGACACAAAAAAGAACAAATATATATTTTATACTACAAGAGCTTAATATTGAAGAAGGCTGGCTAGTAAAGAGGATTAAAGAGAGAAAACTTAAATATTCTGGACACATTAAACGTCATGATAATTTAGAGAAGACCGTATTGGAAGGATACATAATGGGAAAAAGAAAAAGAGGAAGACTGAAACGAAGATGGCTGCAAGACATCGTTGACGATCTGGAAATGGATGCAGCAGCAGCAGGCCATCTTGCTTACAACCGAGAGGCCTACAGGAGTGCTGTTTGGGAGGCAAAGTTCCGCAAGGGACATGCAAAGGAATGAATGTATAAGTCTCAGCATAAGTTTTAACCACATGTGTGGCACACTGGTGCAGATAGTTTATCATATAACAGCACTTAGACTTGTTAGGCAGTTTGAAAACTAGTTAATAATACAAGAGACAAAAATAGCTACATATGTATGTATTGTCATGTCCAGGATTACTGAAATGTGCATGGCCACCCTGAAGTCAATGATGGAATCTAAGAAATACAGAAAGTATCTTCATCACATGAACAACAATGCCTTGCCCTGGTACAGTCAATTGCTGTGTCTAGGTATGTTTTTGACAAGAGATTTAACACATTAAAAATGATGAGAGAACAAAAGAAAATGTCAGTAAAAGAAACTACACATTTTATGCAAGGGTGAAGTAAGATAACACAGTTTTGTAGGATTAGACCTCAAAAATATTGTAGGCAAAGCACTTCAGTCTCTGGTTTGTCTACGATTTTTTTGAGATCTAATCCTACAAAACTATGTTCTCTTACTTTACCGTACGAAATCCTGGTTGTTTCCTATTTATAAAAAAATTGTTTATGCAAGGGTGATTCAAATGAAAACCATAAAATTATGATAGAACTTGTAAGCATTGTCCCATCATCATAAAAGTTGACAGCATCATTACTAATGATGCAAGAAACATCCTGCCTATGGCAGTACTTGAAGTCATAGTAGCAGCATAAAAATAACTGCTTCTTCAACATTATACACAAAAATGGAACATCATTCTGTTATCTGTTTTTTTTTTTTCAGTAAATATGGTGTGTTGAAGCATGACTTATATTCAGAACTAGGTGTTTTCACATGTCTTCACTTGATGATTTTACCATCATGATGCACTGAACTTCTCTGTGTGCCTGATGTAGATGAAGAGACTCAGATACAGAATTCAACTATTTTGGAACTTCCTACTATACTCATAAACTTGCTGCAGTGACAGACATGCATAGCTTTAACTCTTTCCATGCCACAGGCAACAAATGCAAACGTTCCGATATGGCCAGACACGGGTCTTGATATATGTAGGAGGTATAGTTGTAAAAGTGAATTAACAAATTATTTACATGCATGTATACGTATTATGCCTCACAATATCTGTAAATGTAAGAAGATTTCGTAAATGAAGAGTTTTTTTGGGAAAAATTTGTAATGTGATGATCTTAGCTGATATTTGTGCACTACTGTCCATTGGCGATGCCTAGATTGACTTGTATCCGAACTCGTCCTGCGGCATACAAAAATAATATAATAATAATGTCTGAAATAACCTTCTAAATGTAATTTATTTATTATCTAACTACTTCTCCAGTCCATCTAATAGTATAAAGCTACTTGGGGTAAAATTCACGAACAGTAGTCTAGTTGTAGGGGACATATTTACCTCCAGAGTCACATAAAAAAAATTGATATTTTTTCATTCGATCGAAACATTTGACCTCCGTTGCTAAGAAAGTGTTCAAAATGGTGGCATGGGTCACTAGACATGCGCAATAAACTGTTTACAATCAAAAGTTACACACCGGGTTTTTAATGAAACAAAGCTAGTGTACATATAAGTACATTGGCAGAAACGTGACAGACAAGAAGTGTTCATATAAGTATGCTGGCAGGGGAAGAGTTAATGAATCTTTTTTTTCACTGATGAATTTCAGTAGTTTTCATACCCTTGGCAAATCACCCAGTAAACTACCAAGAGATGAAAACTATGTGTTCAGTTCAAGTCATTTCAGTTCAGTATGGTTTTGACATCACAGCAAATGAGAATTGCTTCACCACCTGTGTCAGTGTCAGTGACAAGAACCATCCCATGTCATGTCCATGCACAATGAATGCGTACATCTCCACAAATGTCCTCAGTAGGGAGGCACTCAAACAGCCAGCTATATGATGCCAACCTTCCAAAGAGAATAGCGGAATGCATCAGCTATATTTATCAATGACATTTACAATACCAACCACTGGCAGGGAAATCCACGCACCACTGAAAGTCACAGCTCATATAGTGACACTTTGAGCGTTTAACTCAGTAGCTAGGGCATAAAACTGAACACCCAACCCACAACATTATGAAACTGGTGCAGAAAAAGCATAGAGAAAGGCAAAGAAAGGCACAATTAGCAGTGGTGGTCTCCTACCAGGTTAGAAGCAGAAGCCAGCTGTAACTAGAGCAGATCTGAAAGGAAGCAACAATTGAAACCCAACAGTAAACCAGATACAACACACCAACTGTTATGGGGCTCCAATCAGGATCTGGAGAGGACTATGCTTGACAGGGATCAGGATCTCATGTGACCAATAACCTCAAATGCAGAAAAAAGAACAAGAAGAAGAAGATAACTCCCTATTAAAAAAACAGACACCAGAACCAGAATGCAGGTACTGTTTCATGCATGTCTTTAGAAGCGTAACCATCTTTACTACTTATGATGTCATGTAGCTCACTGACACCATGTTGCCACCTGTAAGATTAGTAATGATTCTGTCAGCTTACATCAGTTTTAAGGTTTTCATTTGGATCACTGTATTTTTTGCTTATCATAGTATTTAAGAGATAATTTTATATTTTTTTTACCTGGCAAACATCACAATATCTACAAGAAACAATATGTGTGTGTGTGTGTGTGTATATATATATATATGGGTGTCTGAGTGGCAAAGTGATTAGTGCACTGGTCTCTCATGGCGAAGGTCGGGGGTTCGAATCTGGCCGGAGGCACCCCAGTCACCCAGCTGTAGAAATGGGTACCAGACTTCTTCTGCAGTTGGGGAAGGAAAGCGGCCAGGCGTGATACTGACCATATCACCCTCTAGTGTACGGACGGGTCTAGGAAAATATGGGCACTAACACCATATCCCTATGTGCCTCTAAAGAATGACAGGATTACCTTTATCATTTTTAACTTATATCTACACGAGGGATGATTGATAATTTCTCGGCATAAGGTACAACGGATTATTTGTGGAAAACTTTTTTGGTTATTTCTCAACATAGTCCCCTTGCAAGTTTATGCACTTAGTCCAGCAATCCTGGAGCATATGGATCCCTTCTTTGTAAAAGTCAGCATCTTGTGCCAGTAGAAAGTGGTCTATAGCATGAATGACGTCATCATCTGAAGAAAGTTTGCGACCAACATAGTCTACCAGTAGCACACCTTCTGAATCCCAAAAGATGGAAGCGATCACTTTGCCTGCAGACAGAACCACCCTTGCTTTCTTTGGAGGTGGAGATCCATGATGTTTCCTCTGCTTTGACTGTTCTTTGGTTTCTGTTTGAAAATGATGAATCCAAGTCTCATCCATAGTCACAAATTGCTGAATAAACTTTTCAGGATCTGCAGAAAAATGGCCAAGATTGTCACTTGACATGTTGAGACACTGTCGTTTGT
Source organism: Achatina immaculata (assembly GCA_009760885.1). Taxonomy (NCBI): domain Eukaryota; kingdom Metazoa; phylum Mollusca; class Gastropoda; order Stylommatophora; family Achatinidae; genus Lissachatina; species Lissachatina immaculata. The sequence continues at coordinate 8,955,979 of CM019716.1, forward strand.
GATCATCTCCAAGAAGTTTCGGGACCCATTGAGCAGAGACCTTTGTCATTTGAAGATCATTGTGAATAATGGCATGAAAACGTTCCTGGGAGATGTCCAACTCAGTAGCAATGTACCGCTCAGTTCATCGTTGATCCTCCATTATCATGCCATGGATTATGCCAGTGGTTTCATCGGTGGTTACCGTTCTTGGTCTTCCTGGACGTGGATCATCTTCCAAACTCTCCCTTCCATGTTTGTATTGAGCTGCCCATTTCTTCACTGTGCTGTAAGAAGAGACGCTCTCCCCTAAAGTCTCTACCATATCCTCATGGATCTCCTTTGATGATAAGCCCTTGATGCAGATGTAGTGAATGACTGCTCGATGAGAAATTTTATCAATTTTCTCAATTTCTGCCACCCCTTACCACTTCAGTAGCCTGTTAAAAAAAAATTGGTTGCAGTTAATGTCTTGAAACTTGGTGCTTAATCTCACCTTAAGCTGATCTACAAAATGCACCTAATATCAACTGTGTGTTTCAAGTATTTACCTTATGCTGAGAACTTATCAGTCACCCTTCGTGTGTGTGTGTGTATATATATATATATATATATATATGTCTGCTTTATGCTTCTTTGTTTTATTATGAAATACTTCTATCATGTTCTGTAGAACTATTGTGATGAAGCTTACTTGCATTTCCATTGTTACGTTTGTGCATGATGGGTGCTGTGTTTGTTGACTGTCAACCAAAAATGCATGTTAAAGGACTTTCAAGGCAGTGTTTGTCAGTGTTTAACCACAGTCCACAGGACTTCTTTTGTTGATTCATGACTGTGAACAAAACATGGATCCACCATTATACATCGAAATGTAAGCAGCAGTCAGAGAAATGAACAGTGAATTGTGAAAATGCACAGAAGGCAAAGATCATTCCATAGGCTGTTAAGATGATGGCCACTGTGTTTTGGAATTCTCAAGGAATCATTCTGATTGACTATTTGGAGAAAGGTAAAACAATAACAGGACACAATTATGCAACATTGTTGGTCCTTTTGAAAGAAAAGCTCCAGCAGAAGTGTCCAAGACTGGTGCACAAAAGTGCTCTTTCACCAGTACAGTGCATCTTCCCACAAATCAACCATCACTGTGACAAAACTGCATGAATTAGATTTCCAAGTGATTCCTCATCCACCCTGCAGACTTGTCCCCGTGTGACTTCTTGTTCCCAAACTTGAAAATTTGGCTAAGTGGGAAGAAATTCTTGTCAAATGAGAATGCCATCACCGCCATAAACTTGTATTTTGCAGCCTTTGAGAAAACCTACTTTGCCAAGAGAATGAACAGGTTGGAAACCTATTGGACCAACTGTATAGCCCTCAAGAGTATGAAGACTGTGTTGAGAAATAGCATCAGTTTTTATCCAAAAACAGTGTTTATCTAGTTTTTTTTACTTTACTTATAAAACAGCCTTGTATACATCCCTGGCGGACCCCTTGTTTGATATAAAATCAATCTGTTGTCTCACCATTTATTCTTACTGCTGCCTGTTGGTCTAGATGCAGCATTGTTATTGTGTTGGAAATCCTATTTTTTAAATCATTTTCCAAAGTTTATGGTATTGTACAGAATCAAATGCCTTTGAATAGTCTGTGAAAGATAAAAATAGGTTCACATTAAATTCTCTGCATTTCTCTGTTCAGTCAGTCAGTCATCATGTGCATGTCCCTTGCCGAACTTTGCCTTCCTAACAGCTCTCCTGTAGGCCTCTCGGTTGTAAGCAGGATGTCCTACTGCTGATGCATCCATTTGTTCTTCCTCTCTTTCTTTTTCCCATTATGTACCCTTCCACGATGGTCTTTTCTAGATTATCATGATGTTTAATGTGTCCAAAAAGTTTTCTGTGTTTAATCCTCTTTACTAGCCAGCCTTCTTCAATACTAATTTCTTGTAGTATGGAGATATTTGTTCTTTTTTTGTGTCCGTGATGTTTGAAGGACTCTTCTGTAGCATTTACATTCAAAGCCATTTATGTGTTTCTCAGCTGTTTTGTTAAGTGTCCAGGTCTCACAGGCATATGTTGCAATGGGAAAGATCGATGCCCTTAAAAATCTATTAGTAATACTGCATCCTTTAACTCAAACCTGTTTCATTATTTATTTGCTTATAATTATATGCCTCCATAGAATAACCCGCACTTTCTCAATCCATGACTCGCCAGCCATCAAGTACTAAAATGACGTAGTTAAAAAAGTAACTTGTTAGATATTGTTAGAAATTATTTTAATGTTTGTTAAAAACATATGTTAGAAGATCTGTATTGACAAAGTATTTTTGTTTATGTATATGTCTGTGTGTGTGCATGTATGTGTGTGTCAGAGCTATTTTATTAGGTTAATTACTTCTTCTCTTTTCTTACGAAGTCTACCCATTATAATTTTTAACAGAATTTTACTGGCATGGCTAATCAGGGCAACATTTCTGTAGTTTGTGCATAATTTCAGGTTACCCTTTTTTGGCAGTGGTATGAATACAGTTCTTTTCCATTCTTTTGCCAAATACCTGAGTGCTATATCTTTTTACATAGAGCATGATAGATTGTTGCACATTCCTTTCCTCCTGCTTTAATAAGTTCAGCAGTTATCTCATCACATCCTGGTGATTTACCATTTTTCAGATTCTTTATTGCCCATTAAACTTCTACTGTTTTCAGTTCGGGTTCTTTCTCCTCCAATAATAATTCACACTGTTGATTTCTACTTTCACAGTCTTATCATAGACTTACACTTACATCCTTCCCATGCCATTAAACGTCACATAGGGGTAGCATAGATGTTTGCCAAGTTTTCCTGTTCTCAGTGATTCTTTCATCTTCATCAAGGAACGTTATGTCCACTAAACTGGGTCCTCTTAACAATGCCCTTTTTAGAGTTTTATGTGTTCGACCACTTTTTCTTCGGCCTTTTGTGCTCAACTTGATAGCTTGTTTTGGTATTCTGTGATTGTTTCTTCTCATCACATAGCCTACATATGTCCATCTTCTTTTTCTGATCGCTTATGAGACAGATTGTTGTTTGCTCCTCTGTCTTATCTCTATGTTGTTCTTGAAAACGTTCCACTTTATACCTTAGGCATTTATTTTCAAAGAGTCTAATTTGTTGTCTATTTCTTAGTTGATTTCCAGCTTTCACATGCATAAATGAGGGTGGATATCACATTTGAATTGAATAATCTTAACTTAGTTTTTGCGCTTAATGCTTTTGAATTCCATATGTTCTCAAGATTTTTGATGGACAGTGCTATTTTTGCAATTCTAATTCTAACTTCCTACCAGATGTCACCATCCTGTTCTATGTGGCTGCCAAGATATGCAGATTGGTTTACTTCATCAACAACTGTTCATTCTATGTATATTTTTCCTTCTTGATTAATGAGAAGTTTCATTATTTTTGTTTTGTCTTTGCTAATGTCAAGACCTATTTTGCTAGCCAAGGAAGACAGGGAATCTGTTTTTTCCCCGCATCATTTTCACATTGTCACTGATAGGAGTTATGTCATCTGCAAAATCAAGATTTCATTTTTGGGTTCCATGTACCCAGTCAATGCTAGTTATACCTGTACAGCATCTTTTCATTATAAAGTCTATGGCAATTCCAGAAAGCAATGGAGATAATATACATCCTTGTTTCACACCTGTTTCAATGTGAAACCATTTGCTCATTCCTTCTTCTGTCTTGACTGCACAAATATATCTGTTGAAGAGATCTCTAATGATGTTGACAGTTTTAGATGGTATTCATTATAGTCTTAAAATTCTCCGCAATGAATTTATGTGTATGCTATCAAATGCTTTTTTAAAGTCTATAAAGTTCAGGATTAATGGTTTTTGCTTTTCAGTATTTTCTTCAAGTATTATTCTTAGAGTAAGGATCTGGTTGAGACATCTTCTCTCTTTTTGAAATCCTGCCTGTTCTTCTCTCATTGCAGTATACACTACATCCTTAATTCTATTCAGCATCACTTTACAAAACACCTTTGACACAACTGATAGTAAGGTTACACCACTCCAGTTATTGCAGTCACTGAGGTTGCCTTCTTTGGTATTTTAACAATGATTCACTTTTTCCATTTAGAAGGGACCTTTTCTTCTTTCCAAATTTTATTAAACATTCTTTGTAGTTGGCTCATGTTGTCATTGTTAATAGCTGTTTACATTTTGACTGTTATTTCATCTTCACCTGCAACTTTGTTGTTAGCCATTATCATATTATCATACACTATACATGCAATATTCCTTCAGTCTTTCTAGAATTACTGCTGTCGCAGTCAAGGTCTGATAGTAAGGATTCTTTCACTTGCTGGGTTGTAGCCTAGTAATGCTTTGATGTTCATTTGTTCAAGTAAAAAAACTGCTCCACCCTGTCCTTCCAGTTCTTCACCACCATTTTTAATCTTAAAGTGTTCTTTTTCTTTCCATTGGTGTTTGCAGTTCCCAAAATATGCATCCACTTTCTTTCCATCTCATCGGTTATTATTTGATACTTTCATACTTCTCACATTGTATGTTGCCGCTCTTTATTTTACTTGTTAGTTTGATGCAGTGTTTTCTTGGATAATGCTGTTGGGAAGGGGGACTAACGAAGGTAAGGAGATGACTTACTTCTTATTTGATAGGGATACCCCACCCTGCTACCCAAATAATATTATTCCCAGTAAATGATAACATTCTTATATCTTACATTTTACATCCTTCCCATGCCATTAAACATAACATAGGGCTCGCATGATAGTTCAACAAGTTTTCCTGTTTTCTGTGAGTTTTTCAACCTCATCAAGTGATTTTATGCCTACTAATTTGGCCTTTCTTAACAGTGTCTTCTTTAGAGTTTCATGTGGTCTACCTCTTTTACTTCAGCCTGTTGTGTTCCAATTGATAGCTTGTTTTTGGATTCTTTGATTGTTTCTTTTCATCATGTGACTAATATATGTCCATCTCCTTTTTTTGTTATCACCAGTGAGACTTGTTGTTGTCCACTCATCTGCCTTATCTCTGCATTTTTATTGAATTCATTCTGGTTTATACAGGTAATGATAATATTGCCTCCAGTAAATGACATGACATCATCAATTAAATGGTGAGAATCTGCAATAATTGGCATGGATATTTATCAGAAACTAACATTAACATACCTGTTTGATGACATCACTGTACAGTAAATGACATTAACTTGTACTGATTGCATCTAGTGAACATATAAGATGCTCAGGTGTGTTAATTTCTCAAGAGACTTGTGGCTAGCATGAAGATTATACATTTCTAAATAGATTAGTGGCTATCATGAAACATTTGTAGTGTAAACTGCTCAACATATTAGTGGCTAGCATGGAACATTTGGAGTGTAAACTTCTGAAGAGATCAGTGGCTAGCAAGAATGTCTGGAGTGTAAACTTCTCAACAGATTAGTGGCTGTCATGAATGTCTGGAGTGTACATTTTTAAAGAGATTGGTGGCTAGCATGAATGTCTGGAGTGTAAACTTCTCAATAGATTAGTGGCTAATATCAATGTCTGGAGTGTAAACTTCTCAACAGATTAATGACTAGCATGAAGGTCTGGAGTGTAAACTTCTCAACAGATTAGTGACTAGCATGAAGGTCTGGAGTGTAAACTTCCCAACAGATTAGTGACTAGCATGAATGTCTGGAATGTAAACTTCTCAATAGATTAGTGGCTAATATCAGTGTCTGGAGTGTAAACTTCTCAACAGATTAGTGACTAGCATGAATGTCTGGAGTGTAAACCTCTCAACAGATTAGTGACTAGCATGAATGTCTGGAGTGTAAACATCTCAACAGATTAGTGACTAGCATGAATGTCTGGAGTGTAAACTTCTCAACAGATTAGTGACTAGCATGAATGTCTGGAGTGTAAACTTCTCAACAGATTAGTGACTAGCATGAATGTCTGGAGTGTAAACTTCTCAACAGATTAGTGACTAGCATGAATGTCTGGAGTGTAAACTTCTCAACAGATTAGTGACTAACATGAATGTCTGACTGCAATAATGACCATGATCCACTCTGTGGAAAAATTAGAATAAAGCTAAAGAAAGCAGGCAGAAAAGCGAGAAACATCAAACTGAATACAGAACTTCTTAAAAATGACCAAGAACTGCGAGAACAATACAAAGTTATTATAACAAATAGATGCAATAGCAAAGATAAATAGTATAGATGAACAATGGGAAATGTTAAGAGACTCTATCCACCAAACTGTTAAAGAGATAATACCACCAAAAAAAGAAGCCTCTAAAAATAAATGGATGACAGACGACATCTTAGGACTGATGGACAAGAGGAGAAGGAGGAGTAAAAATAACGAGAAAAAATATAGCAAGATAAATAAAGAAATAAGACGCAAATGCAGAGAAGCAAAAGAAGTGTGATTAAATGAACAGTGCAGACAGATAGAGGACTTTCATAATAAAGACAACAAAAACATGCACAAACGAATTAATGAACTCACAGGCAGGAAAACAAAATATGCCACAGGATGCCTGAAATCAAAAGAAGGTAAAATGTTAATGGGAAAAGAAGACATTGTGGACAGGTGGAAAGAGTATATCGGTGAGCTATATGGAGGAGAAAGACCAGAATTAACACCAGATACTGAAAACTATGATGGACCGCCAATACTTGAAGATGAAATCATAGATGCCATCAAACACATGAAGAAAGGAAAAGTGACAGGGCCTGATAATATAACAATAGAAGAAATAGAGGCACTAGAGGAGACAGGAATAAAAATAATAACCAAGTTACTGAATGACATTTACAACAGTGGTTATATTCCCAGTGACCTGATTAAATCCACTTTTATAGCACTGCCAAAGAAACCAGGTGCAAAGGAATGTGACGACCACCAGACTATCAGCCTCTCATGTCACATAATGAATCTACTTCTGAGAATAATTATGAGAAGAACAAGGAAAAAGATAAAAATGGAAATAGCAGATGAGCAGTTTGGATTTGTTGAAGGAAAGGGAACACACAATGCCATTTATGCTTTACGAACACTAACAGAAAGAGCTTTAGAAGTACAGAAAGATCTCTACTTATGCTTCATTGATTACACCAAGGCTTTCGACAAGGTGCATCATGATGAGATTATTAAAATGCTTGAAGACATAAACATAGACGGCAAAGACCTGAGGATTGTAACATATATACTGGCAGCAAGAAGCAGCAGTTCGAGGTGAAAATAGAACTGGAAAATATCAACCTATAAAACAAGGGGTGCGACAAGGATGTGTACTATCTCAGGCCTTTTTTCTCTGTACAGCGAGAATATTCTAAGAACAATCATCACAGAACCAGGCATAAAAATTGGAGGAAACAATATTAACAACCTTCGGTATGCTGACGACACAGTACTGATAGCTGAGAACCAACAAGACCTGCAAAATCTCTTGGATAAAGTCGCCAAAGAAAGTGAACAGAAAAGTCTTACTTTGAACATCAAAAAGACAGAGACTATGGTTATATCTAAGAAACAGAATCCACCAGCATGCAGTATTAAATTAAACGGAACTATTCTAAAGCAGGTGCAGAAATTCAAATACCTTGGAGCAGTAATAACTTCAGATGGGAAATGCAGAACAGAAATTAGGAACAGAATAGGCCAAGCAAAGACTGCATTTCAGAGAATGAGAAACATATTAGCTAACACATCTTTATCAATGAATGTTAGAAAACGAGTCCTAAAATTCTATATTGAACCTATCTTGTTATATGGAAGTGAATCATGGACAATAGGCAAGTCTGCACAAAAATCATTGGAAGCAGCAGAAATGTGGTTTATTAGAAGAATGTTGTGAATCCCCTTGACAGCAAAAATAACTAATGAAGAATGTATGAGAAGAGCTGGAGAGACAAAAAACCTTGTCAAAAAGATAAGAGAGAGACAATGTACTTTCATAGGACATGCAATGAGAAGAGGAGGCATAAAAATATTATAACAACAGGAAAAATAGAAGGAAGAAGATCAAGAGGAAGACCAAGAGAAATGATACTGGACAGTCTGACAGGATGGTGTGAGAGGAGATCACCAACTGAACAGATGGCCTGCATGAAAGATCGGGTTCTCTGGAGAAGCATAATAGCCAACGCCAATCGGCACGGCACCTAATGATGATGATGATGAATGTCTGGAGTGTAAACTTCTCAACAGATTAGAGGTTATCATGAAACATTTGGAGTGTAAACTTATGAAGGACTTTCAGATGTTTCTCAAGCTTATGAAAGACTTTTTTCTACTGTTATGTCTTTGTTTCTTCCTATATGTGGAGTTTGCATATTGCCAGTGAGTGTGAAGTTTTCTATTTCTGCTAGATTTTTGTCATTAATTTTTCATGGACAAACAAATGGTGTGTAAGTATCAACACAGAGAAATCAAGTACCACTCTGTTCACTCTCTCATCTAAATAGAAAGCAGGTAAGATCTTTGTAAATGAAATATCCTTAAGGATGGACAACCAACCCACTTACTTAGGAGTGACTCTTGACTCAAAACTGACCTGGAAGCAACACATCAACAGTGCAGAAGCAAAAGCCAGAAGAAAACTAGCCATATTAAGAAAATTAAGTGGAACCACATGGGGAGCTAGTGAAAGAATCCTCAAGAATGTATATCAGCAAAGTATTCTACCACATTTAGAATATGGCTCAACATCTTGGTGCACAGCATCAAACACTATGCTGCATAATCTAGACAAGGTTCAAAATCAGTCACTACGGATTATCACAGGTGCCATGAGGTCCACACCAATAGTAGAAATGCAGAAAATAGTTGGTGTTCAAGCGCTAAAGGAACGTAGAGACACAAAGGTCATGACCATGGGAGAGAAATTCCTTAGCTCTGTAAGCCATCCCCTGAAGGAGAGATTCAATAACTTGGCATTAAGACGGCTTAAAAGAAGCAGCTTCATTCACCAGGCCAAGCGTATGTGTAAGCTGATACCTGACCTTCCAACTGTAGTCGCTCCATTATCATCTGTACCAGAGCATACACCATGGAAAGAAGCAGATTATACACAAATAACTATTCAGACTGAAGTGAAAGGTGTGCAGAATAGTGAGATGCAAAGCAGCCTTGTAAGGGCAACAGCCACACTTAGTGTGCTAGATGACAAATATCCATGTGACACCTGGATATGTGTGTATACAGACGGATCTGCACACAATGCCATAAAGAATGGAGGGGCAGGAGCACATATTGAATATCCAAACAACACCACTGACAAGATTTCCATACCCACTGGAAAATACTGCAACAACTTTGATGCAGAAGTTAGGGCAATTATTGCTGCAGTTGAAAAACTATCAGACTCCAGAATTGATACATGTCCTGTAGTAATTCTCACAGATGCAAGATCAGTATTGGAAGCTCTTCAGTGCAACAAACTACCAGACCTTAAGGATGCCTTGTCAAAAATTGGCTTACAACATGGAGTCACTTTGCAATGGATTCCCTCCCACTGTGGGATACCAGGCAATGAGAAAGCTGACCATCTGGCCAAAGAGGGCACTGAAATAGAGCAACCAGACATACCAATCACCTATAATCAGAAGAAAAGCATGATAAAAACCTACAGGAAGCCACAAACACCACCACATGATGACTGTCACATGCTAAACAGAAAGGAACAGGTCACCATCTTCCGTCTCCGAACAGGACACAGTCGACTCCGAAGTCATATGTATACAAAGTTTAAGGTTGGTACTACTAATCTATGTACATGTGCCCAGGTGGCCCAAACTGTGGAACATATCCTCCAGAACTGCACCAACTATGAAACACTGAGAAATAATTACTGGCCCAGTGAAACCACTAAAGAAGATAAGCTCTACAGTTCCATACATGAATTACAAAGAACAGTGAAATTTATCCAAGAGACAGGACTGCAGGTATAGACAGACAATGCGAACGAAGAAGAAGAAGTCATTAATTTTAGCTGCTGTTCAGTTTTCTATATTCATAGTCATAATTTCTTTTTCCTTGATTGCACTTAGAATGTTTGATTTGACCTGCATATGTCGGTGAATGTGTGGTAGTAGGGCTATGTCATCTACATAAATTTTTATGCATGGTTAAGTGTTCTTACATTCCAGCTGCCTATTTGCATCTTGTGTTTAGGTTCCAGGAGGTCTGCAGTCGGGCTGGGGACTTCCAGTGGCTGGCTTTCATCCACAACCTTCATGGGCTCAGAGTTTCCTGATAAGCATTTCTCCTTCCACTTGCATTTGTTTTTTCCCTTGCTTCTGTTTCTGTAGCAGTCTAATAGTTTTTTTACCAGATATGGTTGCTGGCTCTATGCCGAACCCTCCATAGTTGCCTTTTACGATCATGCGTTGTAGGGTACAGTGGTCTTATTCTTTGCATATCACGGGTACCACGCGGGGGGAGGAGGATGTTAGATGTAGCTAAATAGAGAGTTTAACCCATGTGGTTCCAGCGTCCCGTAATCCTGAATGTAGCAGTTCTCAAGCGCTATGCGGCTTGTGTCATCTGTGTGACATTATTTGATGGCTGTTACCAGAAAATCAGATTTGATTCTGTGATTAGGTTTTTGTGCAGATGTTTCTGCATGCAGTCCCCTAATCAGAGGCCAACCTCACCAATATACGTTATCCTTCTTTTGCATACGATGACATATATCACATTACGGGACTCACATGTGAATCCCTCATGAAGAGTGAGGATAGTTTTGGTAAAGGTGGTCATTTTCATTTCCCAGACTACAGGGCAGGTAATGCAGTGGGGGCGGTTACATTTTCTGGTACCAACATGTGTAAAAATCCACTTCAAGTGTCTGTGGACAAGGATGTCCTTATGGTTTGGCTCACATTTGTATGCCAACATGGGTGGATCAGAGAAAATGTCACGAGTGTCATGGTGAAGCTGAATTATTGGTGGATGACGATAAAAAATTTTCTTAACCATCTGACCATGCGGGTGGAAAGGCAGTACTAACTTAACTCTGTCTGATGGAGTAACAGCTTTTTTTTCTGAATGCTTCTTTGCGGCTCACTAGTTGGATACAGTTGAAGGCTTCATGAAGGACATTTTCTGGGTAGTGGCGATGACGGAAAAATTCTAATAACTTGTTGGACTGATCTATAAAGTCCAAATTATCCTGACGTATGTGGCAAAGACAGAGAAGCTGGGAGTGTGGGATGGAGTTGTAAAGTAAATAGGTGTGGCTGTCGGTGGATTTGTAAAATACAGATGTGACAAGCCTGTTTGTGATGTTATTATTAAGCGAATTGGTGAATTCAGTAAATTTTTTTAGGCCTTCCTGTGGCATACTGGTGATTCCAATGCCATCACTGATTTACCTTTTATAGAATTCTGGAAGTCTGCCAGTGTAGGTTTCACACAATTTGACTTCCAGAAAGCCCATAAATAGACATGCATAAATAGGACCCATTTTCATTCACATGGCAACACCACTGATTTGCCCAAAGTATTCCCATTGAATTTGAAAGAATTTAGGTTTAGTACTAGCTATGTAAGTCTGATTATGATGTCAGTGTTAATGGTGGGGTGAGGGTCTTTGTCGAGAAAATAGCGAAGTGCTAAGAGTCTATCCTCATGGGGGATAGAGGTATATAGGGAGCAGACAATCAAAGAGAAAGATGTGATAGGTGTGGTGTTGAGAGAGTATGATCATATCAAAAGTTAAGATGTGGTTTGTATCTTTCAAAAAAGAGGGTAGTTTGTGTACTAGTGGCTGGAAAATGCTGTCCAAAAAGTCATAAATGTGCTCAGTGGGGCATAAGCATGCTGATACAATAGGACATCCAGGATGACTGGGTTTGTGGGTTTTAGGAAGAAGATAGAAGGTGGGGTTGTCTAAACAGCTGTCCTTGATGTGTAGAGAAACAGCTTGAGATGGGAGGCCACCTTCTGTAATCAGGTCTTTAATGGCTGCTTCCACTTTATCATTATTTGAATGGGTAGCATTGTTTTTACATGGGGCATAGAAATTTGTGTTGCTGAATTGGGACATTCCTTCTGAAATGTTTCCAAGATCTGTCTTTACATTCGACATGGCTAATTTGGCTGCTCATCTTTCATGTATATATTTCCATGTGTTATCTGATATCTCTGCTTTTCTACTTGTTGTTTGCAGTCCAGCACTTGCTTTTGCTGCCATGATTATGGGTATGCTGTATGAATTCCATAATTCATCTATATCTGTCTCATTTACCTCGCTGAGTGCTGCGAAATGTTTGGTATTTTCCAGATTGGAATTACTGTTGGCATTTTCTTGTTTTAGGCTGTGACTTTTTATCTTTCTGAGTACTGCTTTCTTGTGTTGATTTTTCAGTTTGTCTTATCCTCCATATACATAGGTTGTGATCACTGTTGACACATGCATCCCTAAATGCTCTTATATCTATCAGAGATGTTCTGAATTGTTTTCTAATATAACAATGATCTGTCTGGTTTCTGATTCTATCATCTGGAGATATCCATGTTGTTTTATGTATTTCTTTGTGTGGAAGTCTAGATGATGTGAATTAATTTATGTCTAAAAATTTTCACAAGAAACATACCTGCTAACGCTGATAGTACAGTAAGGCATTCATTAAATCTTGTCCCCTTCTATCTTTGAAAGCAGGTGGTGACCTGTTGTCCTGTAATAATTACATGTCACTGAGTCAACAAGTTGAGAACATAAATCTAGATGTGAGCAACACAAATCTTATCTGTCTCTGAACCGTAAGTGCCCAGGGCACATGGGGCTTCCGCAAGGGTTTTCCACAAGTGCCTGTCCTTTGCCTTTTTTTTCTGTTCTTGCCCAGGTGAGCCCTCTGTTGCTCAACATCGTCTCTGTTGTTCTTCTCCATGTCACCTTTGGTCTACCCTTACTTCTGTTCCACTGTGGTGTCCATCTTAGTGCTGTTTTTTGGTAGAGAGTTGTCAGTCATTTGGAGCACATGTCTCAACCATCGCCAGCGTCTTTCCTCAGTAATTGTTGTCAGTGGCTTCATCTGCATTTCTGCCAACAAGATGTTATTTCTTATGGTGTTTGGCCAAAATATTTTTCTAATTCTTCGTAAACATTTAGTCTGGAAAGAATTCAGCTTGTTATCTATGGTTTTGGTGATTTTCCAGCATTCACTTCCATAGAGTAGTACACTTAGAACATTACTCTTTTCATCTCCATGCTTAGTTTTTTAGGTTTCCATATAGTATGCAGCCGTGCAAACAGATACTTAGACTGATATAATCAATTATATGGAGATAATTGCAAACAGATCATTACATTGCAATATATCACCTCCATCAAATTCCACCAGCTTGTTTGGATATCAGAAATGTTATCATTTTTGTAACAGTTCTCTACCATTGTTTCAGATAATCGTCACTCAAGTGTATGTTGAGACACAGAGAGAGTCAGATCACAGAAACAAGGTCAGACATATCCAGAAACACAGTGTTAGGTGTCAGTCTGAGATGTGGCCTGTTACCCAGGTATATAGTTATCAGAAAGTGGTTCTTAAGCTGTGGGCACCAAAACTATGATGAGCACAAGAGTCAAACTTCTAACAAGGCCTCTAGTGGCATCAGTTTAATTGTTCACATTATTGCATTCAAGAACATCAGGCCAATTTCTTCAGCAAATATGTTGTAGAGACTACTGCAGATCTTAATGATTATTTGACTGCTGAAAAAAGATGTATTAAATTTTGTAATTGTTGTTGTTGCTGAAATATATATGTTAATCCCTGTAATTGTTGTTGTTGTTGCTGGAAGAGACGTGTTAACTTTTGTAATTGTTTGTTGTAAGAGACCTTTTAACCTCTGTAATTGTTGTTACTGGAAGAGACATGTTAACCTCTGTAATTGTTGCTAGAAGAGACCTGTTAACCTCTGTAATTGTTGTTGCTGGAAGAGACATGTTAACTCCATAATTGTTGGAGGCATTAATGACTCTGACTTTGGTTTCAGCAATCTGATGTTAAGCTTCATATAACAGCAGCTTGACATTTATGTTAGTGCCTCTTCTTTATTTTATCTCTTTCATAATATTAAATGGCCTTCTGTCCAGGTGAGACAAGTTTATATTGTTTTCATCTTATTATCACATGAGACAAGTTTACATTTTTTCTTCTTCTTCTCATATGGGACAAGTTCATATTGTTTTCATCTTCTCATATGAAACAAGTTTACACTGTTTTCATATTATTCTTATCTGAGACAAGTTTACATTTGTTTCTTCTTATTCTCATATGAGACAAATTTACATTATTCTCTTCTTTTCCTCCTCATCTCAGACAAGTTTAGATGTTTTTTCTTCTTCTTATTCTCATATGAGACAGTTTTCTTCTTATTCTCATGTGAGACAAGTTTACATTGTTTTCTTCTTATTGTCATATGAGACAAGTTTACATTGTTTTCTTCTTATTGTCATATGAGACAAGTTTACATTGTTTTCTTCTTATTCTCATATGAGACAAGTTTACATTGTTTTCTTCTTATTCTCATATGAGGCAAGTTACATTATTCTCTTCTTCTCCTCCTCATCTCAGACGAGTTTAGATGGTTTTCTTCTTATTCTCATACGAGACACGTTTACATTGTTTTCTTCTTATTCTCATATGAGACAAGTTTACATTGTTTTCATTTGAGACAAGTTTACATTGTTTTCTTCTTCTCATATGAAATGTTTTAGAATGTTTTCTTCCTGTAATCTGTGAGTGAATTCTGTGTAGTTAATGGCACTTATATTTTTGTATTTTGTACCAAACAGAAGAATTGACAACTGAGAAGAAAAAGAGAATCAAGCATTGTAATGCTACAGAATCCTACCACTATAGAACTGCATACAGACACTAGTTAAACCACTCCAGAACTGTGTACAACACTGGTTGATGAAGTTGCTAGACACAACCACCTCAGAAATGTGTACACCACTGGTTGATGAAGAAATGAGACAAAATCACCTCAGAACTGTTCTGTTAAAACTGTACAGCACTGGTTGATGAAGATGCTTGGAGTGTAGGCTGGACTGAGTGAGATCATATGTAGCAGTGACATCATCACGTATTTATTGCCGCGTCTTTATAATGCATTTATCAGCATAAAGTATAACGCTTCCAGTATCATCAAGTTTTTTCTCATCCTAACAGCAGTTTAATGATTGAAGCCTTTTATACAGAAAATCACTTTTGGAACTGTTGCTGGACAAATTAAATAAAAGATACTAAAAGAGATAGTGTTGCCAGTTTATTTTTCTTACAAATCTTTCATCTCTAGAACTTTAACAGTGACCATAATGTTAACAAATTTTATAAACAGAAAGCACAGACAATAAATAACAAATCAAATGTGCCCTTTTGGATGGTTATCTTTGTTTGACATAAACCGTTCATTATCTAGGATCAAGACATCTGTAACATACATCATTATCATAATCATCATCAGGTGCCATACCGACTGGCGTTGGCTATTATGCTTCTCCAGATTACACGATCCTTCATGCAGGCCATCAGCTCAGTTGGTGATCTCCTCTCACACCATCCCGTCAAACTGTCCAGTATCATTTCTCTTGGTCTTCCTCTTGATCTTCTTCCTTCTATTTTTCCTGCTGTTGTAATATTTTCAATGCCACCTCTTCTCATTGCATGTCCTATGAAAGTACATTGTCTCTCTCTTATCTTTTTGACAAGATTTTTTGGTCTCTCCAGCTCTTCTCATACATTCTTCATTAGTTATTTTTGCTGTCCAGGGGATTAGCAACATTCTTCTAATAAACCACATTTCTGCTGCTTCCAGTGATTTTTGTGCAGACCTGCCTATAGTCCATGATTCACTTCCACATAACAAGATGGGTTCAATATAGCATTTTAGGACTCATTTTCTAACATTCATTGATAAGAATGTGTTGGCTAATATGTTTCTCATTTGCATAATATGTCCTTATTCTATGAAATGCAGTCTTTGCTTGGCCTATTCTGTTTCTGATTTCTGTTCTGCAATTCACATCTGAAGTTATTACTGCTCCAAGAGTGGGTCATGGTCACTATTGCAGTTGGCTCCTGGCATGGTTTTTGTTGTCAGTAATGCATTGCGGAATCGTTTGTTAATATGTTGTCTATCTGGTTAAAAGTCGTTTTGTCTGGGCTGCACCACGTTGCCAGTCTTCAAGGATGTTGTTTAAACCAGGTGTTTCCTACAAACATGCTGTGTATTCTTGCCCATTCAATTAATTTACAACCTCTGTCATTCCTCTCCCCCAGTCCATAGTCACTAACGATGTCTGAAGTTCTTCCTTTACCAACTTTGGCATTAAAATCTCCCATGACTATGGTAACGTCATGTGACTTTGTGTGTTTTAGGGCTGTCTCTGTGTCATTATAAAATAGCTGTACATCTTCTTCAGAACTTTCAGATGTTGGAGCGTACACTTGTATAATATTTATGTTTATTGGTCGTCCTTTAAGTTGGGCTAGCAGGACTGGTAACATACAACAGTCACTTATCTAGGATCAAGACATCTGTAATATGAAAGAGATTTATTTGCAAAGAATAAGAAGTTTATGACTTGCAACAGTAAGTTATCTACAACAGAAAAGAAATCTATAACTTACAACAGTCAGTTATCTACACACACAAAAATGTTTATGACTTGCAACATTCAGTTATGTACAATAGAAACTTCATCTGTCAGATATCCAGGATGGTTCAATTCATGACTTGCAATAGCCAGTTTTCTACAATGAAAAACTTTATGACTTACAACTAGGGTTGAGGGGTCGGTACACCAAGCATTCTATGCCAGTTCCAGCCTCATCATGTATGATGAATGTATATTACTTGATAATCACAAAAGAAGAGCTCTTCAAATACCATGGACACAAAAAAGAACAAATATATCCATACTACAAGAACTTAATATTGAAGAAGGCTGGCTAGTAAAGAGGATTAAAGAGAGAAAACTTAAATATTTTGGACACGTTAAACGTCATGATAATCTAGAGAAGACCTTATTTGAAGGGTACATAATGGGAAAAAGAAAGAGGAAGACCAAGGCGAAGATAGCTGCAAGACATAGTTGATGATCTGCAAATGGATGCATAAGCAGCAGGCCATATTGCTTACAACCTAGAGGCCTACAGGAGTGCTGTTATGGAGGCAAAGTTCCGCAAGGGACATGCAAATGAATGATGATGATGAATCACAAATTTACTGCAGTATAATGGTAACACAAGACATTATGTGAATCTTGAAGCTACATAGACTGACAGAATATAAAATACATTTATTTGATGAAAATTTCTGGACACATAAACTCTCTTTATTGTTGTGAAATAATATGCAACAAATCACATATTTATTAAAGGTGGAGAATTTTGAATGTCTTGGATCACAACTAACTAATAATGGAGATACAGTGAGAGATATTAAAAGGAGGACATCTATCGCTCTTCAAAAAATAAAACAACTAAAGAGTCTGTGGAGAGGAACAGACAGAACTACAAAAATAAGATTTTTAAAGGCATGCATCTTTCCCATCGCAACATATGCCTGTGAGACCTGGACAATTAACAGAACAGCTGAGAAACGCATAAATGCCTTTGAGTGTAAATTTTACACAAGAGTTCTTCAAATATCATGGACACAAAAAAAGAAATAATATATCCATACTACAAGAACTTAATATTGAAGAAAGCTGGGTAGTAAGAAAGATTAAATAGAAAACTTAAATATTTTGGACATATTAAACATGATAATTTAGAGAAGACAGTCTTGGAAGGGTACAAAATGGTAAAAAAAAAAAAAGAGGAAGACCAAGACAAAGATGGCTGCAAGACATTGTTGATGATCTGCATCAGCAGTAGGGCATCTTGCTTACAACCGGGAGGCCTTCAGGAGAGATGTTACGGAGGCAAAGTTCAGCAAGAGACATGCAGGTTACTGACTGAATAAATCTTTCAAAAAATGTTTTAACAGAAATACAGTGTAAACTTTGGAACCAAACAATACATAAAACTAAGACTAATAGACATTGCCTTTTTTTTTATAAGTTTCTAATAATTATAGACACATAAGATCTATCTATGTCCAACCCACTGGCATTGGCTTTTGTGCTTTTCCGCAATTCCCTGCTCCGAGCACTGAATATAAGCTGTGCTGGTGTTCTTTTTCTGTATGATCTAGTTAGTCCATCCAGCATTTTCTCTCTTTGTCTACCTCCTCAGTCTCTTTTGCTTTCTATCTTCCCTGTTGTCACCATGTATTCTAGCTTGTCTCACCATGGAATGTGTTCTAAGAATTTGGATTGTCTTTTTCTGACTTTTTATTATTGTTGTCTTGTCTCCTCAGCCTCTCTCAGAACCTCCTCATTTGATTTCTTTACCGGCCGTGGTATTCTGAGGATTCTTTTAAGGAACCACATTTCAGTGGCTTCCATTTGGCCTTGTACTTCATTAGTGAGTGACATGCCTCACGTATGTAAAATAAAATTTGCTTGATGTAGCACTGGAGTA
This sequence comes from Achatina immaculata, assembly GCA_009760885.1. NCBI lineage: Eukaryota > Metazoa > Mollusca > Gastropoda > Stylommatophora > Achatinidae > Lissachatina > Lissachatina immaculata. Next base: position 8,974,519 of record CM019716.1, read on the forward strand.
CTCTTTTGCTCACTCCCAGTGATGGTGATTTATTACACATTAATACAAAATGGAATGTTAGAACTATTTAAAACAAAAGTAGAAACAGCTTTATTAGTTAATGAGCACATATGTGTAATCACAGGTTGATTGCAGTGGCTTTGGGCTTATACCCCAAAACTATTTGTGTAATACAAAATTAGGATTTAGGGAACACAAAATATTTTGACTGTTGTCAGACAGAAACTAACAATAAAGTTTTAGGCACTTGATATTTTAAATAAATGAACTAAAAATATTTGTCTGCAGAAAAATAATGGCCTCAGTTAGATCCTCCTTCATAGATGTCCTCAGATATGATCTAATTATTTTAAGAGCAGAGAACAACCTCTCAGTGATAACTTTGGTCAACAGAAAATCGGTATTATCATGGCAACATCTCTATCAACTTCAGTATATAAAGAATGGCTTCTTGTGCTGTTATGAGGGCTGACTGATAAGTTCTCAGCATAAGGTACAAATACTTGAAACACACAGTTGATATTAGATGCATTTGTAGATGTGAGATTAAACACCAGGTTTCAAGAAATTTACTGCAACCAATTTTTTTACGGGCTAATATAATAATAATAATAATTGGTAAGGGGTGGCAGAAATTGAGAAAATGGATAAAATTTCTCATCGAGCAGTCATTCACTACCTCTGCATCATGGGCTTATCATCAAAGGAGATCCATGAGGATATGGTAGAGACTCTAGAGGAGACCGCCCCTTCTTACAGCACAGTGAAGAAATGGGCAGCTCAATTCAAACATAGAAGGGAGAGTCTGGAAGAAGATACCTGTCCAGGAAGACCAAGAATGATAACCACCAATGAAACCACCAGCAGAATCCATGACATGATAATGGAGGATCGACGACTAACTGAGCGGTACATTGCTACTGAGTTGGGCATCTCCCAGAAACTTGTTCATGCCATTATTCACAATAATCTTCAAATGACAAAGGTCTCTGCTCAGTGGGTCCCGAAACTTCTTGGAGCTGATTACAAATGACAAAGGTCTCTGCTCAATGGGTCCCGATACTTCTTGGAGCGAATTACAAATGACAAAGGTCTCTGCTGGATGAGTCCCGAAACTTCTTGGAGCTGATCACAGATGACAAAGGTCTCTGCTCGATGGATCCCGAAACTTCTTGGAGCTGATTACAAATGACAAAGGTCTCTGCTGGATGGGTCCTGAAACTTCTTGGAGCTGATTACAAATGACAAAGGTCTCTGCTGGATGGGTCCCGAAACTTCTTGGAGCTGATTACAAATGACAAAGGTCTCTGCTGGATGGGTCCTGAAACTTCTTGGAGCTGATTACAAATGACAAAGGTCTCTGCTGGATGGGTCCCGAAACTTCTTGGAGCTGATTACAAATGACAAAAGTCTCTGCTGGATGGGTCCCGAAACTTCTTGGAGCTGATTACAAATGACAAAGGTCTCTGCTGGATGAGTCCAGAAACTTCTTGGAGCTGATTACAAATGACAGTGTCTCAACATGTCAAGAGACAATCTTGGCCATTTTTCTGCAGTCTGAAAAGTTTCTTCACCAATTTGTGACTATGGATGAGACTTGTGTTCATCATTTTCAATCAGAAACCAAAGAACAGTCAAAACAGTGGAAACATCATGGATCCCCACCTCCAAAGAAAGCAAAGGTGGTTCTGTCTGCAGGCAAGGTGATTGTTTCCATCTTTTGGGATTCAGAAGGTGTGCTATTGGTAGACTATCTTCAAAAGGGCAGAACGGTCACTGAGACAGTTCATAAGTTGGCGGTGGCTATGGCTACCATTCATGAATGCGGCTTCCAGCTTCTTGAACAACCTCCTTATTCCCCAGGTTTGGCCCCTTCAGACTATTACCTGTTTACTAAACTCAAAAAGGAGCTCAGTGGTCACAAATTTGCTTCAGATGATGACGTCATTCATGCTGTACACCACTTTCTACTGGCACAAGATTCAGACTTTTACAAAGAAGTGTTCCGTGTGCTCCAAGATCGCTGAACTAAGAGCATGAACTTGCAAGGAAACTGTGTTGAGAAATAACCCAAACAAGTTGTCCACAAATAATCCATTGTACCATATGCCGAGAATTTATCAATCAACCCTCGTAGTTTTGATGAATGGTCCATTGTTTTTTTTTTACTTCTGTTAATGCAAGTGAGAAAAGCATTCAAAATTTGCTCATATCATTCTTTGTGCATATGGAGGAATCCTTTTCTGTGCCATGACACTTTGCTCACATCTTGTGCCCTAGATGTGCTTTCTCATCAGATTTATCCTCATTAGTGAAGTTGAAGATGTGAAAGTACTAATTTGACACTCTTGTAACAAGCCATTCATTCTAATTGCTACCTCAGACAATACATCTGTTAGTCAACTGTTCATCATCCAGCGAATCTGGTGTGTTGTGTCTACATGAACAGCAGCTGTTGAATGAATCTTGTTTTATGACAGTAATGACCATGAACCACTTTCCAGGCTAAGAACAGATGTACAGCCCTCATTAGAAACAAGGCGGTAAGAGAAAGCCAGATTATAAGAAGATTTTTTAATTGAGCTCGGGCATGTAAGACAGCGCGGTCATGAGAACATGTGTAAGGAGTAAGCAAGAGATTGTTTTGAAGGAGATATGGGACTGTGGATTCAAGAAATAATCTTTGAAGGAGATGTGGGACTGTGGATTCAAGAAATAATCTTTGAAGGAGATGTGGGACTGTGGATTCAAGAAATAATCAAACATTTTAATTTTTTTTAAAAATGTTTAAACATTCAAAGATTAAATGATGAAACGACATGTCCAAGTCTCCACACACAAATGAAATAATCAATGACATGAATATGTTGGATGATTAAAATAATAGTTGTTACTATTTGTGCTAATCAGTGTTAACAGTTGGTGCTGTTTGTGCTAATCACTGTCAACTGTTGCTGTTGTTTGTGCTAATCAGTGTTTTGCTGTTGTTTGTGCTAATCAGTGTTAACATTTGCTGTTGTTTGTGCTAATCAGTTTTGCTTGTGTTTCTTATAATATTAGAACATCAAAGAGCCATCAAACATTCCAGTTTTGGTCCTGGTGGCTTTGCACTTCCAGTCACCTCCCTAAAAACTGTGAAGAAAATCCTAATTTTGGTCCTGGTGGCTTTGTACTTCCAGTCACCTCCCTAAAAACTGTGAAGAAAATCCTAATTTTGGTCCTGGTGGCTTTGTACTTTCAGTCACCTCCCTAAAAACTGTGAATGAAATCCTAATTTTGGTCCTGGTGGCTTTGTACTTCCAGTCACCTCCCTAAAAACTGTGAATGAAATCCTAATTTTGGTCCTAGTGGCTTTGTACTTTCAGTCACCTCCCTAAAAACTGTGAAGAAAATCCTAATTTTGGTCCTGGTGGCTTTGTACTTTCAGTCACCTCCCTAAAAACTGTGAAGAAATTCCTAATTTTGGTCCTGGTGGCTTTGTACTTCCAGTCACCTCCCTAAAAACTATGAAGAAAATCCTAATTTTGGTCCTGGTGGCTTTGTACTTTCAGTCACCTCCCTAAAAACTGTGAAGAAATTCCTAATTTTGGTCCTGGTGGCTTTGTACTTTCAGTCAACTCCCTAAAAACTGTGAATGAAATCCTAATTTTGGTCTTGGTGGCTTTGTACTTTCAGTCACCTCCCTAAAAACACTGAAGGAAATCCTAATTTTGGTCCTGGTGGCTTTGTACTTCCAGTCTCCTCCCTAAAAACTATGAAGAAAATCCTAATTTTGGTCCTGGTGGCTGTGTACTTCCAGTCACCTCCCTAAAAATTGTGAAGAAAATCTTAATGTCAAAGGCCGAAGATGTATGGACATGCCCTGAGTGTAATGAAGTCACTCCCCAGTCCAGCAATAGAGCTAGGCCCTATTTTTACAGTTGCATTGTTAACTAGCTGCTGTTTGTACTCAACAAATTTGTGGATCTGTGGGCTCAAATTTGATGGTACAAGTCAGATCTGATGACGAGGATCAAATCTAAATTGTCGCATCTAATGACAAGGATCAAGCCACCTTTGTCTCATCTGATGACAAAGATCAAGCCACCTTTGTCTCATCTGATGACAAGGATCAAGCCACTTTTGTCTCATCTGATGACAAGGATCAAGCCACCTTTGTCTCATCTGATGACAGGGATCAAGCCACCTTTGTCTCATCTGATGACAAAGACAAGCCACATTTGCTTTTTGATTTTCAGAACCATTACTACAGAAAAGCCCAATTCATATAAGTATGTTGTGGGAGTGAAGAATTTGATATAACTGTGGCTTCGCTGGACAAGGATGTGCTACCAGCTGCTGAGCCAGAATTCAGAGGTATAACTTCAAACATTGTTTTGGCTCCAAAAAGTGGCTCAAGTTCAATAACTTTTTGACCAGCACATCTTCCTCATCTGATTTTGAAGAAATGGTTGGACCATCCCAAGGAGGAGGGAAGTGCTTTGTGTCCCTTCAGGTAATGAAAAAAACTGGACTCTTGCTTCAGAGAATTTTCTCAATCAAGTCATCAGAGGTGTTTGTCTCATCAAGCTTCTCATTAAGCAGAAAATGTCATGCAGCTCTTAACAGCACATGCTTTCGATGTGTGGCAGCTTTTACATAGAAGCAAAAACTTTTCCGAACCAAACAGTTGCATTGTTACTTGCTTCCTAGCTGACAGGTTCAGCTCGCAGAGATTCATAGAAACATTGGCAAGATAGGAGAGTGCCAACTAGAATATTTCATTTTCAAGACCTGCTCTATTATGACTAGCTTCTTACATTAATATTATTCTGCAGTCGGTCATGTGACTTCAGTATGCAACAATAGCACACAGTGATCTGAACCCCCCCCTCCTCACAAAGTGCTTTCCCATGTATGAAGTTCACAACTTGTACAGCCATAGAAAGAGCTTGCTTGAAGAGCTCACCTAGGGCTTTAGTGACAACTGTCTGACAGTAAAGAACAGCCAAAAATGGAAGGACATAGCGTCGAAGAATTTCATTGACGTATCGTTGCGCATTCAAGCCTCCTTCAATCTGTACCAATGGACTCCTTTCAGTGAAATTGATCATTCCCCATACCATTACACCTCCATCACCATACGGCGGAGCTTCATCAACGCAATTTTGGGCAAAACATTCATTTTGCCTACAGTAGACCCTTCTTCGCATATCATGGCGGTGCAACAGAAATGAAGATTCTTCACTAAACCAGACACATCTCCACTGATTGTCATTTGTCCAGGGCTGATGCTGGTTGGCCCAAACAAGTCAATTTTGGCGATGGCGTCTCATTAAGACAGGACCTCGGTGAGGTCGTCGTGCCACCAGTCCAGCTTCATGCAGTCTATTCCTGACAGTTTTATCAGACACACGACATCCTGCAAGCAATGACTGGGCACTTGAGGAAGCTGTTGTAAACCTGTTCCTGAGGTGATGAACCAGAATAAAGTGATCATCAGCTTCTGTTGTCACCCTAGGTCGTCCACTGCGGTGCTGGTCTTCAGCTGAGCCAGTGGCTTGTAAATGGTGCCAAATTCGATTGATGATACTCTACTGCATGTTTAAATGCCTGGCAACCTGACTTTGACTTTCACCTGCTTGCAGGTGACCAGTAGCAATGTTTCATAAATTTTGCGATAGATGCGCCATAATTGTCTGCTAGAAAATTAACTGAATTTGTTTATGTAACTTAATTCTTTTATAGAGTTTCATTTGCGTGGAAAGTGAGTTGTGCTCACCACAAAAATTACAACTTTTCCATAAACGCAACATGAGTTATGATAAAAAACATGCGTGATTAGCAAGGGCAGCTACTGCGTTCTGACTATACATGAGAACAGCAAAATTCACGCTAAGTCATGGACCTGATATCTTGGTGACAATTTTGGTGTGGTTTGAGATACGACGGAACATTTTTTGTCATAACATAAAAAGTTAAGCTTATATAAGCTATACGTTTCTTTTTTTGGACAGTATGGTATATAGAATGTTGTAAGATAGATAACTTATCTGACAATTGGAAAATTAGTATAAAATGAGTTATCCTCTAAAGTAATTCACTGTTTGTAAGCAGAGTCCATTTGCTTTGTCTCAGTTTTCACGTGGGTCATGGTTAAGGTATGACAGGAAAAAGGTCAGGTGAGAGAGAAATCATATGACTGAGGGATAGATGTGTTTTGTGTATCGTCTGGAATAGACGTAGATTATTCTGTTAGAAATGATTTTTCTAGCCTATAGTGCACTTTGCTAGTGATTTTTGTCATGTAGCTGAGTTGTGCATAGAGTGCTGCTTTTGGAGACATTATGAGATTATTTCCTATTATGATTTCAGTAAAGAGTCAAGTATTTGTTAGTGATATATTGTCAAGTATATTGTTTTTCTGTCATACTTTGCTGAACTAAAAATATGAAATTAGTTCCTTTTGGGATTTTTTTTTTTTATAGACATTTGGATCTAGAGATTTTCTGTGATGGTTGTGTGAATTCTGTACTTATATTCTGATGCAGTAAGTGTTGCACTCTTAGTAGTACTTATATTTTGTATACTTGCAGCTTTTATGTAGTGTGAGAGTTGGTTTCTCCCATTTGGCAAACCAGTTCTTGTCAGGAAGAGGACTAGCCTGTTTTCTTTTTTCTGTATTGAATGTTATCAACTTCCTCTCACCCACATATTATCATCACCAATCTTGTCCATCAATAAAGTGTAAGTTTATGTTCACATCAGTTGTTATTTACTTCAAACTGTTCACTATGTGTGTGATCCTTGTTATTACTTATAGTTAGATAAAGGAATCACTGTCATAATTGACACTGTGATTTGCAAGTGCCAGTCACGTTGCAATAACTTATAAATTTAAGCAAAAATAAAGAAATGCTTATAGAAAGATGTAGTTACCAACCCCTCCAGGCATGGCACATGATGATGATGATGACTTGGTCATTTGGCTGAGGTATTTTTTCATGCCACTTGGTCATTCTACTGAGATTTTTTTCTGTTGACCTCCGTCTCCTACTTTTTCCTTTGAATTTTCCAATCATCACCAAGTTCTCTGTCATGGTATCTCTCTCTCTCTGAACCTTAAGTGCCCAGGGCACATGGGGCTTCCACAAGGGTTTTCCACAAATGCCTGTCCTTCGCCTTTTTTTCTGCTCTTGCCCAGGTGAGCCCTCTATTGCTCAACATCCTTTCTGTTGTTCTTCTCCATGTCTCTTTTGGTCTACCCTTACTTCTGTTCCCCTGTGGTGTCCATCTTAGTGCAATTTTTGGTAGTGAGTTGTCAGTCATTCGGAGCACATGTCCCAACCATCGCCAGCGTCTTTCCTCAATAATTGTTGTCAGTGGCTTCATCTGCATTTCTGCTAATAAGATGTTATTTCTTATGGTGTTTGGCCAAAATATTTTTCTAATTCTTCGTAAACATTTAGTCTGGAAAGAATTCAACTTGTTTGCTATGGTTTTGGTGATTTTCCAGCATTCACTTCCATAGAGTAGTACACTTAGAACATTACTCTTAAATATCCTGATTTTCATATTTATGCTTAGTTTTTTGGATTTCCATATAGTCTGCAGCATTGCAAAAGCCTGGTTTGCTCTAGTAAGTCTGCTGTTGATGTCCTCTGTGCTGTCTCCATTTTCTACTACTCTGCTGCCAAGGTATACAGATTCGTTGACCTCTCCACTAACTTGTTATCTACTCTGAGTACATTACTGTTGCTCACATTTTGCTTCATTTAACTTTGTCTATCCTACGTTGATCTTTAGTCCTATGTTGTTTGCATTCTGAGTTAGCTTGTTTATTTTATCTTGCATATCTTTGTGACTGCTTGATAAAAGACAAATGTCGTCCACAAAGTCAAGGTCCTCTAGCACTGTGTCAAGGGTCCATTGTAATCCTCTGCGTTTGTCTGATGTTGCCTCCTTCATTAACCAGTCTACTGCCAAGATAAATAATGTTGGTGATAGTACACATCCCTGTTTCACTCCTGTTTGTACCCTAAAGCTGCTGGAGGTATGTTCTCCACAGATCACTTTGCACTGAAAACCCTCGAATAGGGCTTTGATTACATTAACTATTTTATGGGGGAGGCCATGCCATCTTAGGATTTTCCACAGTGCATCTCTGTTGACACTGTCAAAGGCTTTCTCAAGATCTATGAATAATGCATATGTTGTGCTATGCCACTCATTTGCCTGTTCTAATATTTGTCTAAGTACAAATATGTGGTCTATGCATGATCTTCCTTTCCTAAATCCTGCCTACTCTTTCCAAAGTTTTAACTCAAGTGTTGGTACAATTCTGTTGATGATTATTCTGCAAAATACTTTACTAGTGAGTGGCAGTAGGGTAATGCCTCTCCAGTTCCCGCAATCTCTGAGGTCACCCTTCTTTGGTAGTTTTACTATAAGCCCAGTTTTCCACTCCTCTGGAGCTTTTTCTAGATCCCAAATTTGTTGTAATATCCGGCAAAGTTGTTTTGGTGTTTCTGTTTCTTCTGCTTTCAACATCTCAGCAGTCACTTCATCTTCACCTGGTTCCCTGTCTGATTTTAGCTTCTTTATCGCCTCCTTTACTTCATTTATTGTTATTGGTTCTGTATTGATGTTTAGTTCCGTTTTTGCTTCAGGTATGTCTATTGTTTGTGCTGCTTGTGTTCTGTTTAGTAGGGTGTTAAAGTGTTCCCTCCATCTTTCAATTTTTTCTCTTTCTTCACTGACCAGTTGTCCATTTTGTGTTCTTACTGCACTTTCACATCTTGTGTTGAAGTTACCTGTCATCTGCTTTGTGATTTTATATATGGTTTTCATGTCATTTTATATGCTGCTTTCTCTGCTGCTTCTGCTAAGTTGTCATAGTATTGACGTTTATCTTGACAACATGATTCTTTCACTTCTTTGTCTTTTTGTGCATAATTACTTAAAACTCTTTCTTTAAGCCGTTGTGATTTGGTGTTCAGTAATTTTTTCTTGATTTCTTTTCTTTGCTCTATCTTTTCCCATGTGGTCTTGCTTATCCATTCCTCTTTTCTCCTTTTCCGATATCCCACCACCTCTTTTGCTGTTTCCTGTAGTGTTTTATTGAACTCTAGTATGGACATTTCTGCTTCATCTTGTAGGACACTGAAGCGGTTCTTAAGTACTATTGAGAATTCATTTCTTGTTTGCTGGTCTATCAGTTTTCTTGTATCAAAATGTATCTTTCTGTGTTCTCCGATTTTGGCTTTCCTTAATTTTAGTTTTATTTTTGCTACCAGAAGGTTGTGATCACTTCCTACATCTGCTCCTTTCCTTACTTGCACATCTTGTAGTGACCGTTTTCACTTGTTGTTTATTAGTATGTGATCGATTTGGTTTTCTGTGGTTTTATCTGGTGACCTCCAAGTCACCTTATGGATGTTTTTGTGTTGGAAAATTGTCCCTCCGATGGTCATCATGTTTTCTTCACAGAAACTGCACAGTCTTTCTCCATTTTCATTTATTTCTCCGATTCCTTCTCTTCCCATGATTCTTCTTCTATCTTCATTTCCTTCATCTACTTTTGCATTGAAGTCGCCCAAGATGAGTAGTATATCATGCTTGGGTATTGTTTCTACTGTTGCTTGGAGGCTGTTGTAAAAATCTTCTTTTAATTCCTCTTCAGCTGCTTCTGTTGGTGCATAACAAACTATAATAGACAGCTTCATGAATCTTGAGTTGAAGCGTGCATCTCTCTCATTTATAGGGGTCCATTTCAGCAATGCTCTTGATGATTCTTTTGTTATAATCAATGCTACTCCTCCTTCATGATGATCTTCTTTACCTGACCATATTATTGTATCTTCTGTGTGCTGTGTTGTTAATTTCCTTCTGCCTTATCCTGTCCATCTTGCTTCTTGTATTCCTAGTATGTCTAGTTTATATCTGTGCATTTCCTTGATGGTTTGTGCTAGTTTTCCAGTCTGGTTAAGTGTTCTTACATTCCAGCTGCCTATTTGTATCTTGTGTTTAGGTTCCAGGAGGTCTGCAGTCGGGCTGGGGACTTCCAGTGGCTGGCTTTCATCCACAACCTTCATGGGCTCAGTTTCCTGATACGCATTTCTCCTTCCACCTACATTTGTTTTTTCCCTTGCTTTCGTTTCTGTAGCAGTCTGATAGTTTTTTTACCAGATAGGGTTGCTGGCCCTATGCTGAACCCTCCTTAATCGCCTTTTACGATCATGCATGGTAGGGTACAGTGGTCCTATTCTTTGCAGATCCCGAGTACCACACGGGGGGGGGGGGGGTATGAAACAATGATGTATATTATCTCCCTTACTTTTTGAAATTACCATCGACTTCATAATGAAGAAATGCTGCATGGATAAAATGAACATCAATTGGGTACACGCGTTTCAATTAGAGGATCTTTAGCTTGCAGATTACATAGCTCTTATCTAAATGTATAAACCAGGGAAAAAAAAGTAGGAATAGCTTTATTACTTAAAAAGCACAAAGTTGTGATGCTTCAGCGTGAGACTTCATCATACAAACATAAATAGGACGAAGAATTAGAGAGAGGAGATTATAGATTCACATGAATCCTATATTTTAACAAAATAAATAAATAAAATTAATAGAGAACTTAGCTTGAAACAACTAGAAACTTCCGTTGCTACGTTCAAGATGAGTACGTTCAAACAAATGGGCATGGTGGATTGTAGAAAATGTTGAAATAGAGTTTTGTGATGTGTGGTATGTGGGTCGTAACTAACGGTGATGTTTGGGGAAACTGCTGAGGGGAGAGAGATTGATACAATACTAACCTAGCTTGGACCCTGATGCCACGACATCTTCTCTGATCCACCTCTATTAGCATACAAGCCTGAGCCTTCTTATTCTTCGTTCACTTCTACTACCAAGATCCCCCCCCCCCCCCCCCGTGATCCTATTGAATTTACTCCTGTGGTTCTCGCGACAGTCTCATTTAGGATGGAGGCTCAGAGCATCGTGGAGCTTGGGCCTATATTCTCGGTGCAGAAGCAGCATTGTGTGACACTGTGATTTTGGTTGCACCAATTTAGTGTAGAGTTGGACTTTCTCACCGGAAAACCTAGATGTGGTTTGGATATAATATATCTCCGTCGGGTGAGAGGTGGTTGCCTATCTAGACTGCACTGGTCCAGTATCTCCGACTTCAGAATTTTGTGGTCGTGGCCTCTACGCTTCCTGGTGGTTACCAGGACGGAGCTAATGTCGAGGAGGACGAATCCTCGTCACTAGTGACTTTCACCACTGGGTTAAGCCGGTTTAGGCGTATTATCCCAGTTCAGTATAGGTGTATATAGGACGTGACCGGCCTCTAGAGCAGAGGTACCGTGATATGCATAGCCATCAAGTTCCACCCCTGGGTTAAGCCGGTTTAGGCATATTGATCCAGTATTGTATATAGGGCGTGGCTGGCCTCTAGAGCAGAGGTGCGATAATGTGAGTAGCTCTGACCGCGAGACTACTGGCTACTTCACTTAATCCTTTCCATCACCTTTTCCACGACGGCCTCGTGAGGCAACCCTAATCGCATTTTTCTTCATTGGCCGGGAGGAATTTCACCCCACGCACGGCAGCTGAAGAATCTTGCAAGCTGTGTAAGCGTGAGCCAGATCTTAAGGACATCCTCGTCCACAGCCACTTAAAGCGGAACTTTGCATATGTTGGCACCAGAAAACGTAACAGCTCTCACTGTGTTACCTGCCCTGTAGTTTTGGAAACAAAAACAATCATTTCCTAAAACTATCCTCACTCTTCATGAGGGATTCACATACGAGTCCCGTAATGCAATTATGCTATTGTATGCAAAAGATGCAGGATAACTTATATTGGTGAAACTGGCCTCAGATACCGCATGCAGAAACATCTGTATGATATCACCCAATATGCTTCGAAACCAGTCCCTAATCATTTCAATGGCCCCTAACCACAGAGGCAAATCCGATTTTCTGGTAACAGCCATTAAACAATGTCACGCAGATGACACCAGCCGCCTAGCACTTGAGAACTGCTACATTCAGGCCTATAGTCCGCTGGAACCACGCGGTTTGAACTCGTTATTCAGCTACACATGACATTCTCCTCCTCCACAATCATAATCCCTCTCCACTAAGCTCCATTCTCTTCTCACTTGTTACACATAGTTCAGAACCTCCTCACATCACCGCATTACAACCCCTCTAATCCAACCATAATCATTTATTTCACCTTCTCCTCGTTAGGTTAGTATTGTATCAATCTCTCTCCCCTCAGCAGTTTCCCCAAACACCACTGTTAGTTACGACCCACATATCACATATCACAAAACTTTATTTCAACATTTTCTACACTCCACCATGCACATTTGTGGACATTTTTGAACGTACTCATCTTGAAGGTAGCAACGGGTTCATTTCTGATTGAAATTTGGAAGTTTCTGGTTGTTTCAAGCTAAGTGCTCTTTTTATTTTATTTATTTAGTTTGTTAAAACATAGGATTCATGTGAATCTATACTTTATGTCTTCTCTCTAATTCTTCATTCTATTTGTGTTTGTATGATGAAGTCTCACGCCGAAACGTCACAGCTTTGTGCTTGCTATTTCTACTTTTTTACTGGTTTATAACATTTTGGTATTGCAGCTTTACTGCAGTGCTTCGTGAATAGTTTTATACTTATGCACTAATTATTGTGTATAGCTCTTATCAGTGACAATGTGAATTTGCTGCAGAAAAAATAGATACTCTGTCTTCAATGGCTAGTGAAATAGGACTTGAAATTGACAAGGTTACAACAGCAGTAATGAAATTTCCCATTACTCAAAGAGGAAAAATATACTTAGAAGGAACAGATGTTGAAGAAGTAAACCAATCTGCATAGCTCGCAGCTATATAGGGCAGGATGGTGACGTCTGAAAAGAAGTTATAATTGTGAAGGCAACATCAGCCTTTATAAAGCAGGATGCCCATTGGAGAGGTATGTCATGACACTATACAGACAATTTACATAGCAGCAATGAATGTTTTGTTTCCATCTCGTGCCATTTACAAGGCATGGTATTATGTTCTTGAATGTTCTTCCTGTATTTATCATATACATGATAAATGTGGCAGTATATTAGAGTAAGTGCAGAATGATCGGGAAAACCCGATCATCTGGTTGTCGCTCGGGTAGGAAAAAAGCACCGTGCGACACTTAATTTTGCAGTCGACAAGGACTAGCAGACGACAAGGACGGACAGAAGTGAAAAAGTGTCTGAAGAGAGAAAAAGGTGTTTGTTTTGTTATTGTAGATATTTGTGCTGTGCTGATTTCGTCTTACATTTTTGTTCAGTAGAAAATGTAGAGCTAGAGAATGTAGAATTAGTTTTGTTTTGAGGGGGTTCTGAAAATGTGTGTGTGTGATTTTTGTGAGACATTGTGATGCATATTCGTGGTATCCTAAGTTGCAACTCTTTGTTCATCACTATATTTGATTGCTGTTGTGGTTGAGTGAGAATGTAGATCACTCCTCTCATGTGGCAAACTGCTGTCTTGCTGGGAGTATAGCCTGTGTGTAATAGTTTCTTGTTGACATTCTTCACCTCATTTGTCATCTACCACCAGTACCCATCAATAAAACTTGTTATTTGTACTCTACATCTTTTTTAAGTTACTACAGCATGTTTTCTGTAGTTGTGTAGAGAGTCAGAGGTTTTCATTCTGTGCTGTTGTTATCTAAGTTGGAGTTGTGTACCTGGGTGTGATCGTTTCTCTGCGTACATCAAAGAAACACTTGCTAATACTTTCATAACTAACAGTCAGATTAAAATAAATATCTTCCTCCGCTTAAATCTTCATGAAGCAGCAGCACTCACAACCTATTTTACACTGACTTATCAGCACTAGCCCCGGTATGCTATTTCATTCCTACTTTTCTCATGATGATCAGAATTCCAGTACTGTACTCATTCACCTAAAGTACAAGTTTTGACAACAAAAATGACTCATGAATGTGTACTGAAAGTTCTCAAAGTATTCTTACTCTCCAACTTAACAAATAAACTTTATTATTTCATTGTACCAGTATCTTATATCTTATATCCTTCCCGTGCCGTTAGACGTCACATAGGGCTCGCAAAGTAGTTCGCCAATTTTTCCTGTCTTCGGCGAGTCTTTCAACCTCATCAAAAGATTTTATGCCTGTTAACTTGGCCTCTCTTAATAATGTTCTCTTCAGAGTTTCACGCGGTCTGCCCCTTTTTCTTCGGCCTGCTGTGTTCCACTTGATAGCTTGTACCAGTAACGTACTGGTATATTTAGATACCTTGAGAAAATATGCCAGTCAAAAGTTATAAGCATGAAAACTTTAATGAGCACTCATCGAGGCATTATCGCTGTCATTGCTGAAAATAGCAGACCTCTCACTGAGACTGTCCACATCTTCAATTCAAATGTAATATCAATCCCTACTTATGAGTGTGCAAGCTGGAAAACAATTAAAGAAATAGAAAACAAAGTATATTAATTTGAAAACAAATGTCTGAGGAAAATATTCTGCATACAATGGAACAACTTCAAGAGCACAGAGATAAGGAAGATGAACACACAACAACTTGTCTCATCAGTGATTAAAAAGAGAAGGACATATATCAGCCATGTGATGAAAAGAACCGATCAGAGAATCCAAAACAAGCTATCAAGTGAGACGGAACGAATAAAAAAAGAGGTTGACCATGTGAAACACTAAAGAGAACATTCTTGACAATCCCCTTGCGGAACTTTGCCTCCCTAACAGCTCTCCTGTAGGCCTCCTGTAAGCAAGATTCTTAGCAAAATCTTGGTTGTAAGCAAGATGCCCTGCTGCTGATGTATCCAGTCGCAGATCATCAACAATGTCACACAGCTATCTTTGCCGTGGTCTTCCTCTCTTTCTTTTTCCCATTATGTTCCCTTCCAAGATTGTCTTCTCTAAACTCTCACAACGTTTAATATGTCCAAAATATTTTTTCTCTGTGTATATCTTCTTTACTAGACAACCTTCTTCAATATTAAGATCTTGTAGTATGGATATATTTGTTCTTTTTTATGTTCATGATATTTGAAGGGGTCTTCTGTAGCATTTATATTCAAAGACATTTATGTGTTTCTCAGCTGTTTTGTTAAGTGTCCAGGTCTCACAGGCATATGTTGTGATGGGAAAGATGTATGCCCTTAAAAATCTTGTTTTTGTCTGTTCCTCTCCACAGATTCTTTAGTTTTGTTTTTTGAAGAGTGATAGATGTCCTCCATTTAATCTCCCTCTTTGTATCTCCATTATTAGTTAGTTAATGATCCAAGATATTAAAAACTCTACACCTCATCCAATTTCTCCTCATTGATATACATATTTCAGCTGCCTTATTTGTTTTGTCAGTTGTCATCAATTTAGTTTTCTTTGCATTAAGGTAAAGGTTTTGCTCTTAACTATTCTTATGGACTGACATAATTAGTTTTTCCATCCTTTTCGTGTTGTGGATAGTAATACTGTGTAATCAGCATATCTTAACTCTGGTATTTCATAACCCCAATTGTTATGGTATCATAATAATCTTTGGCTGCATTTTCTCTAAAATTCCTCATTATATTTTCAGTATATAAGTTAAATAAGTAAGGCTATATGGACCCCTTGTTTTATGTCAAACCACATTGTTGTTTCACCATTTATTCTTACGGCTGCCTGTTGGTCTAGATACAACAGTGATATTAATTGTATCAAATGTGTTGGAAATCCCTTTTTTTTCCCATTATTTCCCAAAGTTTCTAATGTTGTACACAATCAAATGCCTTTGAGTAGCCTTAAAAAATAAATATAGATTCACATTAAATTCTCTGCATTTCTCTATTTTTAATCTTATATTGAATATATGATCTCTTGTTCTTCTTCCTTGTCTGTAACCAGCTTGGACCATATTGATTTCTTCTTCTGTATTCTTATGAAGTCTACGATTATGATTTTTAACCAAATTTTACTGGCTGGACTAATCAGGGCAACAATTTTGTAGTTTGTGCATAATTTCAGGTTACCCTTTTTTTCAGAAATGGTATGAAATTTCGATTCTTATTGCTAAATATCTAGATGTCATATCTTTTGACATAGTGCATGATATGTTGTAGCACATTCCTTCCCTCCTCCTCACATCCTGGTGATTTACCATTTTTCAGATTCTTTATCACCCATAGAACTTCTTCAATTGTTGGTTCAGGTTCTTTCTCCTCCAATAATAATTCATTCACATTGTTGATTTTTGCCTTCACAGTAAGTTGTATCATACATTCCTCTGCAATATTCCTTCCATCTTTTTAGAATTTCCTCTGTCTCTGTCAAGGTCTTTCCCATCTCGTCACAAATTACATTTAGTTTAGGTATGTCACCAACATGGAAATGCAAGAGATATGTACAAACAAATAAAGGAGTTAACAAACAAAAGGGCATACCACAAGACTGGTTGCCTGAAGTCAGAGGAGAGACATACAATAATGGACAGAGATGAAATAATGGTATTATGGTGCAAATACATTAGAGAACTCTATGAGGACAACAGAAGTGAAATAGATATATGAAATAATAATGAAGGGCCTCCCACATTAAAAACATAAGTGGAAGAAGCCATCAAACACATGAAGAATAACAAAGCACCAGGACCAGATAAAATCACCAAGGGAGAACAGGAAGCATTAGGAGAGCTTGGCATACAAATAACTACCAGATTGCTGAATGACATCTATAACTATGTCCCATCAGACCTTTTGCAATCAATTTTCATTGCCCTACCAAAGAAACAAGGTGCATTTGAATGTGAAGGCCATTGAACCATTAGTCTTATGAGCCATATTACCAAAATCCTGCTTCGTATTGTCACGAGAAGAGTCAGGGGCAAAATAAAACCAGAAATTGCTGAAGAACAGCACAGCTTCATCAAAGGAAAAAGCACTAGTAATGCCATATATTTATTGAGAACATTGATGGAAAGATCAACAGAAGTAAAGATGGACCTTTACTTATGATTCATAGACTACTGTAAAGCATTCAATAAGGTGAGACATACAGAAATTATAAGAATGTTGGAAGACATCAAGATAGATGGGAAAGATCTGAAACTCATCAAAAACATATACTGGCAGCAATCAGTAGCAATGAAGGTTGAGTGCCAAATAGGAGCATTCCAAGACAAAATTGGGAGTGAGACAAGGATGTGTTCTATCTCCTCACCTCTTCTCCCTATATAGCGAAAACATAATAAGAAATATAGAGAGCTTGCCAGGAATATCAATTGGTGGGTACAACCTTAACAACTTAAGATATGCAGACGACACAGTTATGATTGGTAAAAGTGAAGGGGAGCTACATGCTCTTCTGGACGTCGTGGTTCATGAAAGTAAAAGTAAAGGTCTCAGCCTGAATAAAAAGAAGACTGAAATGATGGTCATCTCAAAGAAAATAATACCACCAAAATGTAGCATTACCATAGATGGCACAGAACTGAAACAAGTTGATAGATTCAAGTACTTAGGAACGATTATAACAACAGATGGGAAATGTCACAATGAAACAAAAAGCAGACATACTCAGGCCAAGTCAGCATTCTAGAAAATGATAAACATCTTGTGCAACAGATCCATATTAATGGAAATAAGATTCTGAGTACTTAAATGTTACATCAAGTCAATTTTATTTTATGGATGTGAAGCATGGTCCTTGAATAAGAGAGAATAGTGAGAAATGGAGGCCATGGAAATGTGGTTCATAAGGATGTTGAAGGTACCATGGACAGCTAAGAAAACCAAAGATGAAGTCTTAAGAGAGGCTGGAGTTAAAAGGCAAATTACAGCAAAGATCAGAGGCAGACAAGCGAGATTTGTAGGACATTTTCTGAGAAGAGGAAAACTGGAACATGTGGCAACTGAAAAAATTGAGGGAAGAAGAAATAGAGGAAGACAGAGAGAGAAATTACTGGATAGCCTGTCAGTGTGGCTAGGAAGAAAGTCACCAGCAGATCTCATAATCAAGTGTAAAGACAGGTAATTGTGGAGAGAAATGATCACCTACGCCACGCAGCATGGCACTTGATTGATTGATTAGGTATGACACATCTTGTCAGTGGCTTCATTTCTTTAAACATTTCACTATCTCTTACATACTTCTGATGTCGTCCTATTCTTTCACAACAATCTTGTATGTATTGTATTTTTTGTTTTTTCTTATGTTTCTTCATACTTCTTTTGTTAAAGATTTATATTCCTCCCTGTTGTTATTTGTCACTTTCCATTTCATCTTCATTTCTTTGCATTGTTTGATTAATTCTAATGTGCCTGTTGTAATCCATTCATTCTTTTGTGTTTTCTTTACTGGAACCATATCTTTAGCTGCTGTTATTGAGATATCTCTGACCTGCGTAGCTAATTCATCCTCAAAATGTGTCTCAAAATGGTTCTTAACTTCTATACCGTATTGTTCTGGTATTTTTGTAAGATCAAAGCAGAGTGGTCTTGATCCTGTAACTGTCTTTTTTATCTTTATCTTCATGTCTGCTATTAATAACTCAAGGTCTGTGTCACAATCAGCACCTGGTAAAGTTTTTGCTGATGTTATACTTTATCTCCACCTTTTTTTGCACTAAAATGTAATCTGTTTGATTCTTGGTTTTACCATCAGGTGATGTCCATGTGTAAAGTCTTCTTGGATGTTATCTAAAAAGTGTGTTAGTGACCATTAGCTCATTTTCCATGCAAAATGCCACTAGACTGTCAACTGCCTTATTTCTAAGTCCTATACTAAATTTCCCCAAAATATATCCTTCGTCTTCTGCTCTTTCTGTACCAATCTTTGCATTTAAATCACCCATTATTAATACAATATCATTTTTTAAATCTGGTCTATCGTTGCTTGCAGTGTGTTATAAAAATCTTCTACTTCCTCCTCTTCTGCTGCTAATGTAGGTGCAAATATCTGGATGATTATTACATTTCTAGGAGTGCCTTTAAGTCTGATAGTGAGGATTCTATCACTGTTGAGAGAGGCTAAATTAGTGGGCATAAGATCCCGTGATGAGGTTGAAACACTAAAATATGAACTACAGTGTGACCTCTATGTGACATTAACCAGATTGGAAGGATGTAAGATGACTGCAATACTCTTTCCTCACTTCTGTGGACATTTTCTTATTTGTTAGTATCTTCTTCATGTTATGGAAAGCTGTCTTTGCCTTTCCTGTTCATGATTTGACTTCATTTGTGCATTTGTTATCATCAAGTAATTGAATCTCTTTACTTGTGTCAGCATCTCTCCATTTGAAAGGATGCTGCACTTTGGTATATTTACACCATTTGATACTACCCCATTATTAATGTCTTTCATAGAAATGCCTTCCACGTATTTTACTTCCTGTGTCATAAAGCTTGGCTGGAGAAATATTTTGTTACCTGTTCACATAGTGACTTGTATTACTGTCTTCTCTCTTGATGTTTTGTCTTAATTTATTACTGAAAATGAAATAAGCAACAAAAAAAAACCCATTAAAATAAAGAAGGAACAATACATGATCAGCTGAAAATGAAATTAGCAGGACATGAAGTCAAGTAAAAGGGAAAGATGCATACACAAAAAAATTTAGGTTTTGCTAATCACATCAACATCAAAATAGAAAGGAAAACCCTTTTTTTTCAGAGAACATAGAATAAGTTTTATTGCTTTTTTTTCTCCTGAAAGGAGTCATTAATCAGGCTACACATACTTTTAAAAAAATCTTATCTAGTGCACAGACTGAATTACAATAAAGAAATGCTCATTATTTTGTTCATTCTGACAGTTTTAAGGAGCTTTCCTTTAATATATGAATAATAAATATTAACCTAGCCATACTTCAGACAGTGTAGTACTTATTTCTGCTGCCAGTTAAAAAATATAATATTGACACTCTTCTGTTCTGTAGATAATGTACAATTTTCTTTATGAGGCATCATCCTCAGGAGTTTAAACTGTGAAGTTTTGTTATACTTGCAATATTTTGCTGCACTATATAGTTGCAATATTTTGTTGCATTATATACTTGCAGTACTTTGCTGCACTTTGGAACAATATCTAACTTTTTTTTTTTATGAGCAGCCCATGCAGACTTTTATATGCACAGGTGCACTGGATACATCTTGAGTGAAGAAACCATTTTCAATAGCTTAAAATGCTATAGACTTATAAATTCCCACCAATCATCATCCGTGTTATCTGAATACTTAATGAAACAGTCAAAGCTATAATTCTTGCCATTGTTATTGTCCCAGTACTGGACGCCATCACAATCTAGAACGACTGCAAGTTCCAGCCGAGACCCTTGTTCTAAGTTTGCTGGAGCGACGATCATAAATGAGAACCTATTTGTATTAGTATCAGGAAAATTTTCTACATAGGTAGCAACGACATCCTGGAAAGTGGACCAAACATTGACCGTGTACCGTACTTTGACATTCATAGGGTTATAAATATTTAGAGCACGTATAAATCCTGTTATAGTGAGATCTGTAGCCACAACATTTTCTAAACTGATCTTATAACTACAGACTTTCTGAATAAAATGTCTTGAAGCTCCAGGCTGGTTGAAGTTGGGTGACAGATACTTCATTCCAGTTTCTGCATGCTTTTCCTTAAAACTTGCCATCAAATTCGCCAAAACTGCGGGTGGGATAGTTGGTGGTGAGTCTGGACTATCGAACTGACGAACAGATGTCAAGTCTAAACCAATGTTGTCAGCAAAACTTACCATCTTCCTCTGTTGTGGTGATCCAGGAGGTGTTATATAGAATTTCAAAGATGAGGATCTTCGAACTTCAGTGTTTTTAATGTACAGCTCCTCTTCTTCATTAATAGGACTGTCACTGAAGCTGGAATGTGACATTGGTAAGTTGGCCTGTCGAGGCACATAATCAGCGATAATTAACTTTGGCGTATTGCTAATTTTTGCATGTAAGTTTTTACCTGCTATCATGTGGGCCGAATGTATGGATTTAGCATTGTCCTCAGATACATCAGATGAAACTAAAGCACCACTGACAGAATCAACAGTTGTGGAGGATATTTCTGGTGATACATTTGGCTTAATTTTGCCAAAGTCTAATGTGGCCAGGCGCTTGGCTGTCTCAGGGTGCATTTCTATGTCTGTACTTCCTAGTACCGCCAGTCTCTCATCTTCAGGTGTCAGTAAACTTGAATCAGCAATCATTGAAGCATTATCACTGTCATTGCTGAACATAGGAGACTTCTCATTGAGACTGTCCGCATCTTCAAGATTAATGATCACGTTAGCCTCACTGGAAACATCTAATGCCCTGCTCTTGTGATGGGAAAGTGAAATCATACTAGAAACATTTTCAGTTGTATTTTCCGCATCAAAATCACTGTCTTTGTGATATTCACGAACATTAGACACAGGATCAAATAATTTTGTGACCAGTTTGTCTTGGGACCGAACATACAAATCTGGATCAACACTAGCTTTAATGTTTCCAGTTTCTTGATTGTCTTTGTTTACATGAAAAATTGCTGGAGGATATTTTTCTTCATTGTTTGAAATGTCAGGTGTCAGGGTCTTGTTGCTAGAGTCAGTGATGGGAATATTCTTGCTAGTGCTATGATCCACACTCTCTTCTCTATCATGTGCCACAATTCCAAAATCCAGTGACTTTGTCATTATGTCAGATTCTCTGTTCACTTTTCCACTATCAGACTCCTGATTGTCAACACTTTCATCAGCGTCTGGCTGCAGAAGTTGCACCTTCCTGCGGCTAATACCAAGAAGCTTCAGGGACTGGTAATTAGAGGAACCATATGGAGGTCTGTTTCCAGCAGCGACCATTACTGTATCATCATTGGTGTCTTCATCGTCACAATCTATGGCTGGAGGTGAAGACGAGCTTTTACCTGAAGTGAGAATTTTTCTGGCAGTATTCGCAGAAGATATGTTTGAGTCCGTGCTCACTCTGGTTACATTTTCTATGTCACTCATTTGATTAGTGTTTGTAACTCCATCAATTGATTGAACTGTACCAGATATGTCTGTTGTTCTATTCATGTAACTGCTGTTTCCATCTTCAACCTTTTTACTATGTTTAATGGCCCTATCAATCTTATTATTCTCATTATTCTTCTCCTGATTTTTGCTGCTGTTTCCTTGAAGAAAATTATGGGAGCTGATCCTGTCCTCTGAGCCATTTTCATTTTCCAAAGTATCTAAACTATTAGATTCTTTCTTCTTGTCTGGTGTCCCTGACTTCTGAGGTTTGTGATTATTGTCTTTGAAAGAGTCCATGGACTCATTTAACACAGAATCTGAAAAAAGCGAAAAGCCCAGATGCAGCAAGTAGGACTGGATATTGCCTACACCGCACAGAGGGCAAAGAAAAAAACAAAGTCTGACCACGAAAGAGCAGTATCTGAAGACATTTTTAGGTGCTCATGTGGAATCTGGCCATCCAGACGAGGAAACCAACAGCTGGACGATAATATTATATATTGACATTCATCTCCATGCCTTTCATGGAATACTCTGGGATTTATTACTAAAGCCAACCTGTCCTTGATGCAGGTTCTCCATGTATGATATTGCTTATAATGAAAATGGTATTGTAGTTGTAAATTTTGTTGTAAAAGTCGTGCCCTATTTTCAACTTCATACAGTGTTGCAATTATAACTAACGTTGGATTGTCTCCCTTCCTATGCTTATTGAGATGAAGTCCTGAAAATGGGCAAAAATACATTGTCAGCTAATGCTGACACCCTTCCGCTTTTGTGCAACACAAAACAGAAGCTACAAAGACTGACTGTACTTTTTCTATCTTTGAAAGGCAAGAATAGTTTGAAATTGCTTAACAACTCTTTATTCTCTTTATTTTTGTACATGTAGATAATATATATATATATATATATATTAAGATATTCAACAAATGCTCATATCAAAGGCAAAATCGGACAACCATTGCTGGTAACTGCACCAACTCTGAAAGCTGAGATTTGAAACTGTATCATATTTACATTGTAATATTCCAAAGTTATTGTTATCTACTTGTCTGGTATTTCTGGGTATACATGGATTTTTTTTTTTTTTAATATTCTGGAATCTTAGTCCATGTATACTCTGGCACAAAGCCTGCAGTACTGTGGCATGACCCAGATATAAGAGACCCCAAGATGTGATGCAAGCTTGTTTCAAGGAGATTAACAGCTGGGACTTGACATGTCTGTCACTTGTGAAGCCCTCGTTTATCAAATGATTCACTGAGATATACAAAGAAAACATCAAGTGCAGATTCCCAGAGTTGGCCATTTTATCACAAAATCTTAACTCATGTTTGTGATTTTTAGAACATTATTGCAAGAAAACTGGCAATCTGAGTAAGAAATTGCATAATTAAATGAAACATCAACAGAATCATATAAATATCACAGACTAACAAAATCATATAAATATCATAGACTGACATCGCTGATTGGAAACAGTTCATGTTTGTTTATTTTAATATCACTGGTTTAAAATTATTTAATATCATTGATTAATATCATTAGCTTGAAATAATTTAATATCATTGATTAATATCATATCACTGGGTTGAAATGACTAAATGTAGATTACTATCAATAACTATAAATATCACTGATTAATATCATTTGCTTGAAATGATTTAATATCATGGATTAATATTACTGGCTGAAAATTATTAAATGTCATATATTAATATCAGTAATTGGAAAAATTTTAAATAGCATGGATTACTGACTATATAGTGAAGTTATGTTATCATACCTCTTGTACTGTGAAGTGTCCATATGAGATGCAATTGCTGTTTTTAGACCAAATGTGTGGTCTCAGTGATCTTATCTTATATCCTTCCTGTGCCATTAAACATCACATAGGACTTACAAGGTAGTTCGCTAAGTTTTTCTTGTTTTCAGTGAGCTTTTCAACCTCATCATGGGATTTTCTGCCTATTAATTTGGCCTCTCTTAACAATGTCCTCTTCAGAGTTTCACGCGGTCTGCCTCTTTTTTCTTTGGCCTGTTGTGTTCCACTTTATAGCTTGTTTTGGGATTCTCTGATCGTTTCTTCTCATTACATGACCAACATATGTCCATCTTCTTTTCCTGATCACCCATGAGACTGGTTGCTATTCAGTCATCTATTTTATCTCTGCAGTGTTCTTGAATTCGTTCCACTTGCTGCTGAGTATTTTCCATAGGCATTTGTTTTCAAAAGAGTCTAATTTCTTGTCCATTTCTTGAGTTTTTTTCCAGCTTTCACATGCATAAACGAGGGTGGATATTACATTTGAATTGAATAGTCTTAACTTGGTTTTTGTGCTTATAACTTTTGAATGCCATATGTTGTCAAGATTCTTGAAGATCGATGCTGCTTTTGCAATTCTAACTTCCTTTCTGGTGTCACCATCCTGGTCTATGTAGCTGCCAAGGTATGCAAATTGATTGACTTCTTCAATATCTGTCCCTTCTATGTGTATTCTTCCATTTTGATTAATGGGAAGTTTCATCAATCTCAGTGATGGTCATGCCATAATTAGTGATTGCCTCTCTGATACCATCTACCCATCTCTTTCTGGGTTTTCCACTTGATCTGTGTCCTGTAGTTTTTTTGGTTGAATTCTCTCCTGGCTGGTTGTGTGTCATTCTCATTAAGTGGATGTACTACTTGATTCTTTGCTTCTCTCTGTGTCATCAACATGATTTAGTTCCTACCATCTGTCTTATGGTGTCATTTCTTAGATTGTCAAACCTGGTTATATTTGCTGCTTTCCTGAGACATTTCATGTGTGGTTATTTTATTTTGTTGTTTCTTATTAAGTGCCCATATCTGGCACTGGTAGCACAGTGTTGGTATGAATATGCTATTAATTAGTTTTCTCTTAGTTTCAAGTGGGATGTTGAAGTGTGTAAGCAGAAGGGATAGTTGGTATACAATAGCAATGGCTCTTTGTGTTCTAAAAATCAATTTCTTTTTTGAACTTCCCATCTTCTATGAACATGCCTCCAAGATACTTGAATTCTTTTACTTGTATTTTTCTGTCTTCAATATGTTTTTCATTCAATGTGCTTGGCTTTCTGCTAACTTTCATGGACTCTGTTTTTGTAATGTTGATTTTCATATCATAGAGTTTACAAGTCATGATGGAGATTATACATATGATCTTATAGGCAGTTTGAGTCTTTGTGTGCTATACACAGGTCATCTGCAAACATTAGTCATTCAGTTCTAGTGGGTTTGGGTTTGCTTCTTTCATTATTCTGTCCAAATATAGCTCTTTGCCAGTCTTCTGGGACCATCCTTTCAGACCACACTTTATTAACAATTTTTCCAGCCATTTTTATACCAAATTCTTCATATGCTTGTATGGCTTCTGCTGTCAGCACATCAACTCCTGGTGCTTTGTCTTGTGGATTCTTCTGCTGTCAGCACATCAACTCCTGGTGCTTTGTCTTATGGATTCTTCTGCTGTCAGCACATCAACTCCTGGTGCTTTGTCTTATGGATTCTTCTGCTGTCAGCCCATCAACTCCTGGTGCTTTGTCTTATGGATTCTTCTGCTGTCAGCACATCAACTCCTGGTGCTTTGTCTTATGGATTCTTCTGCTGTTAGCCCATCAACTCCTGGTGCTTTGTCTTATGGATTTTTCTGCTGTCAGCCCATCAACTCCTGGTGCTTTGTCTTATGGATTCTTCTGCTGTCAGCACATCAACTCCTGGTGCTTTGTCTCATGGATTCTTCTGCTGTCAGCCCATCAACTCCTGGTGCTTTGTCTTATGGATTTTTCTGCTGTCAGCACGTCAACTCCTGGTGCTTTGTCTCATGGATTTTTCTGCTGCCCGCCCATCAACTCCTGGTGCTTTGTCTCATGGATTTTTCTGCTGTCAGCCCATCAACTCCTGGTGCTTTGTCTCTTGGACTCCTCTGCTGTCAGCACATCAACTCCTGGTGCTTTGTCTCATGGATTTTTCTGCTGTCAGCCCATCAACTCCTGGTGCTTTGTCTCTTGGACTCTTCTACTGTCAGCACATCAACTCCTGGTGCTTTGTCTCTTAGACTCTTCTGCTGTCAGCACATCAACTCCTGGTGCTTTGTCTCTTGGACTCTTCTGCTGTCAGCACATCAACTCCTGGTGCTTTGTCTCTTGGACTCTTCTACTGTCAGCACATCAACTCCTGGTGCTTTGTCTTGTGGACTTCTTATCACTTCTTTGACTTCACAACTTAGTATTGATGGATCAAGTTCCTTGCTAGATTTTGGTTGGTAAGTAATTTTCTTGTTCTGTTTCTCCAACTGGATTGAAAAGCTTCTTGACGTATTCTTCTCATCTTTGTTTGATAGCTTTCTCACTAAAGATGAGCTTCCCACTTTTATCTTAATGGTGTTGGTTGGGTTGTAATGTTCATTTCGGAGCCTTATGCTCCTCACACTTTTATAGAACTGTCTAGGTGACCTTGTGCATAGCTGCGTAAGGTGTTCTCTACACTTCTTCCAAGATTCATCTTTAGCTGTTTGACTATTCTCTTAGTTTCTTTTCTTGTTTTACAAAGCATAATACAGTCTTCTTCTGATTTTGTTTTCAGTCACTTCTTGAATAACTCCAATAATAAAGGAGAATAAAGGGTGCTAGTTGGCTAAGTCGAAGTATGCTGTTCTCTCGTGGCTAGACGGCTGCTCATCCTACCGGAGTCCGTGTTCGAATCCCAGGTAATTCTCTTGTGATTTTTCTTTCTCTCACGTCTCACTAAAGTGCTTTGTCTACGATTTTTTCGAGGTTTAATCCTACAGTATTTGTTCTCTTACTTGAATAACTCCTTGTGTTTTATAGCATCTTTTACTGTGTTGTTCCACTAGATGGTGCCTGCCTTTCTTTTTTCCTAGCTTTCTTCATACCATGTCTGTTTTTTGAGTGTTTTTGTTAGAGTTAATTTAAAGTGTGCCCATTCTTCATTTATGCTGTTGATCTCAGCTGGCAGTAATTTTTGCATTTCCTCTATATCTAAGCACACTGTTTCTTGTACTGAAGTGTTTTCCAATTTTTTAAGATTAATTGTGTTCACCAGCTTTGGGTGGCAGGGTTTTCCTCTGTGTGATGTGACTAGGCTTATAATTACTGGTCAGTGGTCTGTGTCTGTGCTGATATTGTGGAAGGTCGTAGAGTCTTTGATAGTTCTCCTTTTAAATCTATTTGTATCGAAGCTTGTTCAAGGTTATTCCATTTATATCACGCTTTAAGATAACTTCTTTGATTTTCAAAAAAGGTGTTTGTCATGATGAAACCATGTCTGGCCTAGAGATTGAACATTTCCCCATTGCTTTTGAATTTATTGAATTCACCAACTCACTTAATAAGAATATAAAATTCACTTATGAAATTTCTGACAAGTCTGTCAACTTTTTGGACATCAAAATATCTATGGGCACAGACAGGCTTGTCACCTCTGTATTTTACAAGCCCACCGACAGCCACACCTATTTACTTTACACCTCCTCTCATCCTGAAGTTTGTAAGAACTCCATCCCATACTCCCAGCTCCTCTATCTTCGCCACCTATGTCAGGATTATTTGGATTTTATAGATCAGTCCAACAAATTATTAGAATTTTTTCTGTCATCACCACTACCCAGAAAATGTCCTTCGAAAAGCATTCAACCACATCCAACTAGTGAGCCGCAGAGAAGCATTCAGCAAAAAACCTGTCACCCCATCTGACAGAGTTAAATTAGTACTTCCTTTTCACCCACATAGTCAGGTGGTTAAGAAAATTCTTTATCATCATCTGCCATTAATCCAACTTGACCCTGACACTCGCAACATTATATCTGATCCACCCCTGTTAGCCTACAAACGGGAGCTAAATCTTAAGGACATCCTCATCCATAGCCACTTGAAGCAAAACCTTACATATGATGGCACTAGAAAATATAACCGTCCTCGCTGTGTTACCTGCCCTGTAGTCTGGGAAACGAAAACAGTCACCTTTCCCAAAACTATCCTCACACTCTATGAGTGATTCACATGTAAGTCCAGCAATGTGATATATGTCATTGTATGCAAAAGATGCAGAATAACTTACATTAGTGAAATTGGCCTCAGATTAGGGGACCACATGCAAAAACATCTGTACAATATCACCCAGCATGCTTTGAAACCAGTCCCGAGTCATTTCGATGGCCTCAACCACAGAGGCAAATCTGACTTTCTGGTAACACCCATTAAACAGTGTCACACAGATGACACAAGTCGCCTAGTGCTTGAGAACTGCTACATTCAGGAATATGGGACTCTGGAACCACATGGATTGAACTCACTGTTTAGCTACACCTAACATTCTCCTATTCAAAATCATAATCCCTCCCCACTAAATTCCACTCCCTTCTGATTTGTTACATATAGCTTAGAACCTCTTCACAGCATCACATTACAACCCCTCTATCCCTACTATAATCACATATTTCACCTTCTCCTGGCTTGATTACCACTGTATCACTCCCCCCCCCCCCACCCAGGATTTCCCCACACACCACTCTCAGTTATGACCCACCTGTCACACATCCCAAGTCTCCATTTAAATACTCACTACACTCCACCATGAGCATTTCTAACACACAACATCAGACAACCCACAGCTTTTTATCTTGGTAGTTACAGCTAAGTGCTCTATTCATTTCATTTTTATTTTAACATAGCATTCATGTGAATTTATATTTTATCTCCTATTTCTTCATCCTGTGTGTTTTTGTATGATTAAGGCTCATTTCAAAATGTCGCAACTGTGTACTCATTAAGTAATAAAGCTGTTCTTACCTTTTTCCTAGTTTATACATTTTGTTATCACAGCTTTACTGCAGTGATTCCATGTACAGTTATGTACTCATACACAAAATATTGTGTGTAATCTAATCTAAGTGCTGTGCCGCGTGGTGTAGGTGATCATTTCTCTCCACAATTCCCTGTCTTTAGACTTGATTATGAGATCTGCCGGTGACTTTCTTCCTACCCACACTGACAGACCATCCAATAACTTCTCTCTTCCTCTGTCGCTTCTTCCCTCAATTTCTCAAAACCCCTAAGAATACTAACAAAGTGTATAAACTAGGAAAAAAGCAGGAATCACTTTATTCATTAGCGACCACACAGTTTCGGGGGGGTTTTTCCCTCAAATGACCAGTGGTCATCTCAACAGGGTAAATTTCTTAACTTGGAATGGGATGGTTGTCGCATTTAGAAGCATCACAAAGGCATAGTCTGATTTGCAGCATGACATTATACATTAATTTAAACAGGAAAAGTTGTACATTGTTTTTCTAACAAAATATTTAGTAATATATTAGTCAGTCAGTCATTTACATGTCTCTTGTGGATCTTTGCCTCCATAAGAGCTCTCTTGTAGGGCTCTCTGTTGTAAGCAATATGGCCTGCTGCTGATGCATTCATTTTCAGATCATCAATGATATCTTGCAACTATCTTCGCCTTGGTCTTCCTCTCTTTCTTTTTCACATTATGTATCCTTCTAAGATGGTCTTCTTATGATTATCATGACGTTTAATGTGTCCAAAATATTGAAGTTTTCTCTGTTTAATCCTCTTTACTAGCCATCCTTCTTCAATATTAAGTTCTTGTAGTATGGATATGTTTGTTCTTTTTTGTGTCCATTATATTTGAAGAACTCTTCTGTAGCATTTACATTCAAAAGCATTTATGTGTTTCTCAGCTGTTTTGTTAAGTGTCCAGGTCTCACAGGCATATGTTGCTATGGGAAAGATGCATGGCCTTAAAATGTTATTTTTGTATTTCTGTCTGTTCCTCTCCACAGATTCTTTAGTTGTTTTACGTTCTGAAGAGCAACAGATGTCCTTTTAATTTCCCTCATTGTATCTTCATTATTAGTTAGTTAATGATCAAAGATATTAAAAAATATACACCTCATCTAATTTTTACTCATTGATATACATATTTCAGCTGCCTTATTTGTTTTGTCAGTTGTCATCAATTTAGTTTTCTTTGCATTAAGATAGAGGTTTTGCTCTTCACTATTCTTACAGACTGACATAATTAGTTTTTCCATTCCTTTCTGTGCTGTCGACAGTAGTACTGTGTAATCAGCATATCTAATTTCTGGTATTTCATTACCTCCAATTGTTATGGCATTGTAATATTCTTTGTCTACATCTTCTCTAACATTCCTCAGTGTACAAGTTAAATAAGTAAGGCGACAATATGCACCCCTGATGGACCCCTTGTTTTATGTTAGAATGTATAAAATAGGAAAAAGTAGGAGCAGCTTTATTACTTAACAATTACAAAGTTGTGACGTTTTGGCGTGAGTCTTAATCATACAAAAACATACAGGACGAAGAAACAGAGAGAGGAGATAAAGCATAGATTCACATGAATACTATTTTAAAAAAAAAAATTTTTTTAAAAGAGTACTTAGCTGTAAATTGTAAGGTGTGGCTTGTCCGGCGGTGTGTGTCAGGAATGGATTTAGTAGAACGTGGAGACTGTTTAAATAGAGACCTGTGACATGTGGTTGGTGGGTTGTAACTGGGGGTGGTGGATGGAGAACCGGGGAGGGGAGAGAGTGTGTGATGCAATATTGATCTAGCTAGGAGAAGTTGAAACAGATGATTGGGGAAGAGGGGTTGCAGAGTGATGATGTGAGGGAGTTTGAAAAGTAAGAAGGGGTGGACTTAGTGGAGAGGTACTGTAATGATTGAAGAGAATGTTACGTGTAGCTAAACAGCGAGTTTAACCCATGTGGTTCCAGCATCCCATAATTTTGAATGCAGCGGTTCTCAAGTGCCAGGCGGCTTGTGTCATTTGTGTGACATTGTTTGATGGCTGTTACCAGAAAATCAGATTTGCCTCTGTGGTTGGGGCCACTGAAATGATTTGGGACTGGTTTTGAAGCATGCTGGGTGATGTCATACAGATGTTTTTGCATGCGGTCCCCTAATCTGAGGCCAGTCTCACCAATATATGTTATCCTGCATCTTTTGCAAACGATGACATATATCACATTACGGGACTCGCATGTGAATCCCTCATGAAAAGTGAGGATAGTTTTGGGAAAGGTGACTGTTTTCATTTCCCAGACTACAGGGCAGGTGACGCAGTGGGGGCGATTACATTTTCTGGTGCCAACATATGTAAGGTTTTGCTTCAAGTGGCTATGGACGAGGATGTCCTTAAGGTTTGGCTCACGTTTGTATGCCAATAGGGGTGGATCAGAGAAAATGTCGCGAGTGTCGGAGTTGAGTTGGATTATCAGCAGATGACGATAAAGAATTTTCTTAACCATCTGACCGTACAGGTGGAAAGGCAGTACTAACTTAACTCTGTCAGATGGAGTAACAGGCTTTTTCCTGAATACTTCTTTGCGGCTCGCTAGTTGGATACGGTTGAAGGCTTCACGAAGGACCTTTTCTGGATAGTGGCGATGACGGAAAAACTCTAATAACTTGTTGGACTGATCTATAAAGTCCAAATTATTCTGACAAATGCAGTGAAGATGGAGGAGTTGGGAATATGGGATGGAGTTCTTACAGGCTTCAGGATGGGAGGAGGTATAAATCAAATAGGTGTGGCTGTCGATGGACTTGTAAAATACAGAGGTGACAAGCCTGTTTGTGCCAATAGAGACTTTAATATCTAAAAAGTTAACAGACTTGTCAGAAATTTCATAAGTGAATTTTATGTTGTTACTGAGTGTAATTTTTAAAAAATAGTATTCATGTGAATCTCTACTTTATCTCCTCTGTCTATTTCTTCGTCCTGTATGTTTTTGTATGATTAAGGCTCACACTGAAACGTCACAACTTTGTAATCGTTAAGTAATAAAGCTGCTCCTACTTTTTCCTATTTTATACATTCTAGTATCACAGCTTTACTGCAGTGCTTCATGTATTGTTATATACTTATACACTAATTACTGTTTTATGTTAAACCAACTTGTTGTTTCACCATTTATTCTTACTGCTGCCTGTTGGTCTAGATGTAGGTGTTATTAATTGTATCAGATGTGTTGGAAATCCCATTTTTTTCCATTATTTCTCACAGTTTCTGGTGTTGTACACAATAAAATGCCTCTGAATAGTCTATAAAAGATAAATATAGATTCCCATTAAACTCTCTGCATTTCTCTATTATTAATCTTATATTGAATATATGATCTCTTGATCCTCTTCCTTGCTTGAAACCAGCATGGACCATATTAACTTCTTCTTCTATTTTCTTACAAAGTCTACCCATTACAATTTTTAACAGAATTTTACTGGCATGACTAATCAGGGCAACAGTTCTGTAGTTTGTGCATAATATCAGGTTACCCTTTTTGGGCAGTGGTATAAATATAGTTTTTTTCCATTCATATAGCCAAATACCTGAATCCTATATCTTTTTACATAGTGCATGATAGATTATTGCACATTCCTTTCCTCCTGCTTTATTAAGTTCAGTTGTTATCTCATCACATCCTGATGATTTACCATTTTTAAGATTCTTTATTGGCCATAAAACTTCTTCAATTGTCAGTTCAGGTTCTTTCTCTTCCAATAATAATTCATACTGTTGATTTCTGCTTTCATAGTCAGTTATTTCATACATTCCTCTGCAATATTCCTTCCATCTTTCTAGAATTTCCTCTGTCTCTGTCAAGGTATTCCACATCTCATCACAAATTACATTTAGCTTAGGTGTGACATTTCTCATCAATGTCTTCATTTCTTTAAACATTTCACTATCTCTTACACACTTCTGATGTCCTTCTATTCTTTCACAACAATCTTGTGTGTATTGTTTTTTGTCTTTTCTTATGTTTCTTAGCAATCTTTGCATTAAAATCTCCCCTTATTAATATGGTATCAGTTTTCCATACCTGATCTATCATCATTTGCAGTGTGTTATAAAAGTCTTCTACTTCCTCTTCTTCTGTTGCTGATGTAGGTGCAAATATCTGGATAATTGTTACATTTCTAGGGGTGCCCTTAAGTCTGATAGAGGGGATTCTAATACTTAATGGATTGTAACCTAGTAATGCTTTTTATGTTAATTTGTCAAAGTAAAAAAACCACTCCATTCTTTCCTCCTAATTCTCCACCAGAGTATATAAAGATATTATCATTCTTGCTCTTGAAGTGTCCTGATCCTTTCCATCGATGCTTGCAGATTCCCAAAATGTGTATCCCCGTTCTTTTCAACTCATCACTTATTATTTGATACTTTTCCTCATACATACTTCTCACATTCCATGTTCCTACTCTTATTTTTCTTTTTAGTTTGATGCAGGGGTTTTCCTTAGTAACACCATCAGATTTTGTCACAGTTATTACTGAACGCTGTCTCACACTCTTCCCTAGTATTAAAATTAGATCTATCTGGCCTGGGGAACTCGCCACCAGACCTTTTTCTTATCTGACCTTCCATGTTGCTGTTGGGTTTCTTGGCATATTTCCAAAAGGTAGTTTACCATTGATTGCCTTCCAGGTAATGACTGTACTAGTCAGTGATCGTAGTCATTGTCCCTACATTGAGATCATCTGCCTACCATCATAGAATGGTGACCATAACCAACATTATCTGTCGGCTGCTCTCCCATTCCATTCACCACCTGCTCCCATGGCTTCATGTCACCCTGATTGGAGGGCTATATGGGTACTCCACCTTGCCAAAGGGTGTCCCATAGACTGATGGAGGTAAGGAAGTGTCTTTGATAGGGGATACCCCTACCCCACTAACCAGAATATATTAGTATATAACAGAAAAAAAGCTAAGAGTTGAGGAGAATTGATAAGAAAAAATGGAAAATTATGAAGAAAAATGTTCTCATTTACACCTCACGTTAATCCACTCTAATGCGTCCATTATATCCAAAATGAATAAAATTGTACACAAACACCATTTCCTCACATAAAATATACACTAATTATTTATTTACAGTTAATTTACAGTTTACAATACACTAATAATATGAAAACACCAGTGGATGGCAGCTTATAAATTTAGAAAAACATTTTTTAAACAATTCTTTTAGTAACACAAAATGCTCCCTAATTCCAGTGTGCCACCTCGTGGAAAATCTATAAAGGCCTGAAGGAAGTCACAGACCGGTTTTGCCCAGATTTTAAACATTGTATGATTAAATTCACATTTAAAGCCAAACTCATTACTGTCACACTAAGTGTTCCCTAGGCAAAACATGTCTGCTGGATCGACATGCAGTGTGTCACGTAGTATACTAAGAGTTAATCATACAAAAACACTCAGTACAAAGAAACAGAGAAAAAAGACAAAATATGAATTCACATGAATGCTGTGTAAAAAGTAGAGTGGAAAAAATAGAATAAATAAAATAAATGGAGCACTTAGCTGTGTCTTGTAAGAGGCTGTGTCCAGAAATGAGTAATGTTGAGTATTGAGAGTGTTTAAATGGAGATTTGTAATGTGTGATAGGTTGGTCATAAAGTGGGGATGGGGCACAGAAAGGGGGGAGAGTGGCATAATGGTAATCTAGGTAGGAAAAGATGGAGTAGGTTATTGCAGCTGGGATAGAGGGGTTGTAATCTGATGCTGTGAGGAGGTTTGAAATATGTGTAGCAAGTGAGAAAGAAGTGGAACTTGGTGCAGAGGAAATATGCTTGTGTGAGAGGGAATGTTAGTTGTAACTGAATTGTGAGTTTAAACCATGTGGTTCCAGCATCCCATATTTCTGAATGCAGCAGTTCTCAAGAGTTAGGCGGCTTTTGTCATTGGCGTGGCATTGTTTGATAGCTGTTACCAGAAAATCGGACTTGCCTCTGTGGTTGAGGCCATTGAAATGATTAGGAACTGGTTTTGAAGCATGCTGAGTGATATCATACAGATGTTTCTGCATGCAGTCACCTAATCTGAGACCAGTTTCACCAATATAAGTTATCCTGCATCTTTTGCATATGATGGCATATATCATCAGACTCACATATGCCATTGTATGCAAAAGATGCAGGATAACATATATTGTTTTTTTTTTACAAGAGATCTTTTTACAACAGTTTTCTATAGTCATTCTGAAACCACATATCTTTTTACAATAGATCCTCTATAGTCCTTCTACAACAACATATCATTATACAACAACAGATCTTCTGTATATTTTTACAACAGATATTCTGTATTCTTTCTACAGCCATATATCTTTTTTTACAACAGATCTTCTATAGTCTTTTAACAACATATCTTGTATAGTCTCCCATTCCATCCACCACCTGCTCCCCTGACTTCACGTCACCCTGATCGGGGGGCTATACGGGTACTCCACCTTGCCAAAGGGTGTCCTGTAGACTGACGGAGGTAAGGAGGTGACTTACTTCTCCTTTGATAGGGGATACCCCTACCCCGCTAACCGGAATATATCTGGCCTGGGGAACTCGCCACCAGACCTTTTTCTTATCTGACCTTCCATGTTGCTGTTGGGTTTCTTGGTATATTTCCAGAAGGTAGTTTACCATTGATTGCCTTTCAGGTAGTGACCGTACTAGTCAGTGATCGTAGCCATTGTCCCTACATTGAGATCATCTGCATACTATCATAGAATGGTTTCTTAACCCTTTGAAAATAAAGTATGTTCGTTCGTTCATCTTTCTACAACAATATGCATATCAAAGTTTTTCTACAAGTACAAATAGTCCATAGTTCTACAACCATGTATCTTCTATAGTCTTTCTAGTTTCCTTCCTCAATCTTCTATAGTCTTTCATCTTTCTAGTCTCCTTCCTCAATCTTCTATAGTCTTTCATCTTTCTAGTCTCCTTCCTCATATGCTTTTCTGTGCTGAAGGGCAAATTAATAGGGCTCAGCAGTTTGCTTCATGTAACGGGATACTTAAGGTTTCTGTAGTTTACAGAAAAGTGAAAGAAGAAACCAGTACAGAAGAACAAGCTAAAATACTAGGATACGCTGATGACACTGACCTAGTGTGGGGGAAACTATGCAAGAAGACATCAATACCTGCATACACCTGAGAGGTGTGGCACTGAAAGTGGGCTTGACCATTAACCAAGATAAGACAGTATATGAAGATATAAACAAACCAGATGTAGAATGATCCAGATTATATAAATGTTGGAGATATGATCATTAGGAAAGCAGAAACATACAAATATCTAGACACAACCTTCATCAGAAGCAACATAGTAAGTGAGGAAATTAAAAGCATACTACAGATAGGGAATAAAATACACTTCGCCTTGCAACAAGGGAATAAAATATACTTCTCCTTGCAACACCTGTTAAAATTTAAAATCTTCTCCCAAAACACCAAAATAACAATCTAAAAAACTAAAATAAGACCAGCTGTCATTTATAGATTAGAAATGTGGAGTGAAACAAAGAAAGATGAACAAAAATTGCAGATCTTTGAGGACAAGATCCTAAAAAGAATCTTTTGGCTTATAAAGGATACCAACAGTGGAGAATGGAGAGCCAGAAAGAACACTGAACTGAACAGCTTATTTAAATCTCAGTGAATTATAAATGTCTTGAAACTGAATAGATTATGCTGGTTGGGCCATGTAGAAAGAATGGAAGAGAAAAGACAAGTGAAAATTGTGTATGCACAAGAGGTGAAGGAAAGACCAGGGGGTAGACCAAGACAAAGGTGGAAAGACAAAATAGAAGAGGATATAAAGGAAATTGGTGTCACCAACTGGAGCGAGAAGATTAAGAATAGAATGGAAAGGAGGTGAACTTTATCTGCAGCTGTGAGTTTTAATGGTTTGAAAAGCTAAAGAAGATAGAAAGAAGAACCAGTTTACTTTCTCCATTTCTCGCATGGGTAGCATCTTCCTATGTTCCCTACAATTCTTAATGAGACAGTTCACTGGGTGACATATCTCAGTGTGTAAAATAAATGGGAAATTCTCTGTTGTATGTCAATGAAGCAAAATGACTACGAACAAACCAGAGAAGGAAATCATATGCGATTTGGCGAGATGTGATGTCTGCCGATTTTGCGGCCTTAGAATCACGTGATTTCTGACAAAGGGAGATTGATTTTCCAACATAACCTCAGAGTGACAACATATGAGCTGGGCTCAGACCAGTCACTTGTCCCAGGTTTAAGCCTGATATGACATACTGTAAGCCCATCTCCACTAAAAGATTGACATACCCTGCACTCTGTAGATTGCAGTTACCTATTCTGGGTGTTTGTGAAGGGGAGATTACTGTGTTTGTAAGGAGATTACTGTGTCTGTGAAGAGATTATTATGTTTGTGAGGAGATTATTGTGTTTGTGAGGAGACGATTACTATGTCAGTGAAGAGATTATTATGTTTATGAGGAGATTATTATGTTTGTGAGAAGATTACTGTGTTTGTGAAGAGGATACTACTATGTTTGTGAGGAGATTACTGTGTTTGAGAAGAGGATACTACTATGTTTGTGAGGAGATTAGTGTGTTTGTGAAGAGGATACTACTATGTTTGTGAGAAGATTTCTGTATTTGTAAAGAGGATACTACTATGTTTGTGAGGATACTACTGTGTCTGTGAAGAGGATACTACTATGTTTGTGAGGAGATTACTGTGTTTGTGAAGAGGATACTACTATGTTTGTGAGGAGATTACTGTGTCTGTGAAGAGGATACTACTATGTTTGTGAGGAGATTACAGTGTATGTGAGAAGGAGATTACTGTGTATGAATATTCTACATATGTGTTAGAAGCTGTCATTTACAACTGATCCAGAATTATGGACAGTCATTGTACTGGAGGAAATCTGGACAATAGTCACTTGTGTTACATCAGTTTCTGGCTAAACTGAGGACAGTTATGTACTAGAGACAATAAACCCTATTGCCCTGACAGCTGTCCTTTATATTTCACACTTTTGCTTTTTTTACTATTTTTGTGGTGGAGCAGAGAGTCTGTTGTAGGCTAGGACAAGGGAGGGACAACAATATTAAACACCATATATCTAATTGTCTAGAGAAACAATCCCATATTTGTCCACATTTCCTTTGTGTGCACAGTATGACCTAGAGGAACAGATAGTAGTGAGTTTCTGTTGGGCAGAAAAAAAACATCTTTCAAACATGCATGAGTCTGTGAAAAGTCTTCAGTCTTGTAGGTTATTTTCCATTCTCAAAGACATCATCAGAACATTAACATCGCAGCAGGTAACATGGTTGTTCTTCATTATGAAAAATGAACATATTCTGAGCCAAAGACTGAAACTTTCATCTTTTGGTAGATTATATTTTTTTACCAAAAACAGAAAATGACAGAGTGTTTGATGCCAATATTGAGAATTCTTTTCAGTTGTTATTATTTTAGTTGTGAAGTTAATATGTCAAAAAATTCTTTTTTTTTAACTTTTAAATGTAAATTCACTTTAAAAAATAATGTTGGTCACCAAAGTTTTTATACATGAACTCATTTAATTTTCTCTCCAAAAGATTCTGCTGCTAAAATTTCTATGTAAAAAGTCCAGCTCTAATTGATAATTCAAGATCTGGAATTTATGGTCACTCAGTTCATTCTGAGAAATTTTGTGTGACCTGCTCGGTGACTCTGATTCTTGTATCAAGATCAAGATCTTGTGTTGAAGGCTCAAATGATGTTATCTGCCCACTTTCCATGTTTTCATCAGGCTCCAGAATGTACTGGTCTTATGGGACAGGCTGGTCATTTCCATGTTGTCCTGTTCATGTAGCTGATGGTCATCTCCATGTTGTCATGGTCGTGTAGCTAATATGGTATTTGGATTTAAGGCTACTCCTTTTTCAACATTCCATGCTGAAGCGGAGGTATCATGCAAATTGGATCAACAAGAAAACATGTCACTGATTTGCAAGTGCCAAAGTCAACAACACGCTACCTCATGAAGAAAGACCTGGGGATGAAATCTCTTAACCCTGTGACCATTAGTGAATTAACAAACAAGATATAGACAGGCCAGACTGCATGTGCCTTGTTCCTGCAAACATTTCTAACACGTGCTAGACAAAAGGAAGTTCTCTATACTGATAAATGTACCATTTACAGCAGTTCACAGAGTCTGAACATCTTCCAGGCTACAGAGAATCTACATTTTTATCAAGAAATAAAACGTAATTGTCCTCTTGTGATGATGTGTACAGGCATGTCTGTTGACCATCTGTTTGGTCCTTATTTTTTAGAAGGATCTGTAACTCAGTTGTCATATCTTCACATGTTGAATACCTGGTTATGTCTGCAGCTGCAAGTGGCCAGCATCATGAACACTGTCTGGTTTCAGCAAGATGGTGCACTGGCACACTTCGCAGTTGTTGTTCGTGACTGACTGGACAAGATGTTTGCATATCCTTGGATTGGCTGCATAACTGAACAGTCACCTGCACTGTTGCTTTGGCCACCGTGTTGCTCAGACCTCACCAGGTCAGATAATGCATTGTGGGGTTTCATTAAAGAGAGAATGTGTCAGTACAGGTAATCTTCAACAATGATTTAAAGTCTGCTGTTCACTCTGCTTTCAAAGAAGCGATGCCTGAAATGCTGCTAAATGAATGAGAGAACATGGCACTGTATTCGACTCTGCAGAGATCATGGTGGAAGTCACACTGATGTCATAGATCAATAACAGATACATTCATAAATATAGCTTTAAAAAAAATCACACCACACATAACATTTGCAGTGGGACTTTTATTTGCTGCATCAATGATTGCAATATTAGATTCACTGTTTTATTTGCTGCATCAATATATGAGAAGGGCTGGAGAGACAACACATACACCACTTCTCTTGTATACAGCTGATTTAATCAGGCCATTATGAGGCTAGCTACTATCATTGATTTTACCACATGACTACCAGTATTATACAAAATGATTTTGTAACTAAAAAAATAAAAAGGAAAAACAAATATAACAGTGACCTCGGGATCATCATCAGGTGCCGTACTGACTGGCTGTGGCTATTATGCTTCTCCAGAGTACACAATCCTTCATACAGGCCATCAGCTCAGTTGGTGATCTCCTCTCACACCATCTCGTCAGACTTTCCAGTATCATTTCTCTTGATCTTCCTCTGGCTCTTTTTCACTC
Organism: Achatina immaculata; assembly: GCA_009760885.1. Lineage (NCBI taxonomy): Eukaryota > Metazoa > Mollusca > Gastropoda > Stylommatophora > Achatinidae > Lissachatina > Lissachatina immaculata. The sequence goes on from CM019716.1 coordinate 9,014,628, forward strand.
TATTTTTCCTGCTGTTATAGCATTTTCAATGCCCTCTCTTCTCGTTGCATGTCCTATGAAAGTACATTGTCTCTCTCTTATTTTTTTTTACAATATTTTTTTTTGTATCTCCAGCTCTTCTCAAACATTCTCTATTAGTTATTTTTGCTGTCCAGGGGATTCGCAACATTCTTCTAATAAACCACATTTCTGCTGCTTCCAATGATTTTTGTGTAGACCTGCCTATTGTCCGTGAATCATTTCCATATAACAAGATAGGTTCAGTATAGCATTTTAGGACTCATTTTCTAACATTCACTGATAATGATGTGTTGCATAATATGTTTCTCATTCTCTGAAATGCAGTCTTCACTTGGCCTATTCTGTTCCTAATTTCTGTTTTGCATCTCCCATCTGAAGTTATTACTGCTCCAAGGTATTTGAATTTCTGCACCTGCTTTAGAATAGTTCCATTTAATTTTATACTGAATGTTGGTGGATTCTATTTCTTAGATATAACCATAGTCTCTGTCTCTTTGATGTTCAAAGTAAGGTCTTTCTGTTCACTTTCTTTGGTGACTTTATCCATGAGATTTTGCAGGTCTTGTTGGTTCTCAGCTATCAGTACTGTGTTGTCAGCATACCGAACATTGATAATATTGTATCCTCCTACTTTTATTTCTGGTTCTGTAATGATCGTTCTTAGAATATTCTCACTGTACAGAGAAAAAAGGTCTGGAGATAATATACATCCTTGTCGCACTACTTGTTTTATTGGTTGATATTTTCCAGTCTTATTTTCAATTCAAATTGCTGCTTCCTGCTGCCAGTATTGACGTTTTACAATCCTCAGGTCTTTGCCATCCATGTTTATGTCTTCAAGCATTTTAATATTCTCATGTTTCACCTTGTTGTGTGCCTTAGTATAATCTGTCAAGCATAAATAGAGATTTTTCTGGAAAGCTCTTTCTGTTAGTGTTCATAAAGCATAAATGGCATTGTGTGTTGCCTTTCCTTCAACAAATCCAAGCTGTTCATCTGCTATTTCCATTTTTATCTTTTCCCTTTTTTTTACTTATAATAATTCTCAGAAGTAGCTTTGTTATTTGACATGAGAGACTGTCATCACATTCCTTTGCACCTGGTTTCTTTGGTAATGCTATAAACGTGGATTTAAGCAGGTCATTTGGCATTTAACCACTGTTGTAAATGTCATTCAGTTCATTCATTCACTCATTTGCATGTCCCTTGCAGAACTTTGCCTCCCTAACATCACTCCTGTAGGCCTCTCGATTGCGAGCAAGATGGCCTGTTGCTGATGCATGCATTTGCAGATCATCAACGATGTCTTGCAGCCATTTTCAATTTGTCTTCCTCTCTTTCTTTTTCCCATTATGTACCCCTCCAAGATGGTTTTCTCTAGATTATCATGATGTTTAATGTGTCCAAAATATTTAAGTTTTCTCTCTTTAATCCTCTTTACTAGCCAGCCTTCTTCAATATTACGTTCTTGTAGTATGGATATATTTGTTTTTTTTTGTGTCCATGATATTTGAAGAACTCTTCTGTAGCATTTACATTCAAAGGCATTTATGTGTTTCTCAGCTGTTTTGTTAAGTGTCCAGGTATCACAGGCATATGTTGCGATGGGAAAGATGCATGCCCTTAAAAATCTTATTTTTGTAGTTCTGTTTGTTCCTCTCCACAGATTCTTTAGTTGTTTTACTTTCTGAAGAACGATAGATGTCCTCCTTTTAATTCCCTTTCATTGTATCTCCATTATTAGTTAGTAGTGATCCAAGATATTAAAAACTCTCCACTTCTTCCAGTTTTTCCTCGTTGATACATATTTCAGCTGCCTTGTTTGTTTTGTCATTTGTCATCAATTTAGTTTTCTTTGCATTAAGATAGAGGTTTTGCTCTTCGCTATTCTTACAGACTGACATAATTAGTTTTTCCATTCCTTTTTGTGTTGTGGACAGTAATACTGTGTAATCAGCATATCTAATCTCTGGTATTTCATTACCTCCAATTGTTATGGCATTGTAATATTCTTTGTCTACATCTTCTCTAACATTCCTCATTATATTTTCAGAATACAAGTTAAATAATTAAGGTGACAATATGCACCTGATGAACCCCTTGTTTTATGTCAAACTAAGTTGTTGTTTCATCGTATATTCTTACTGCTGCTTGTTGGTCTAGATACAGCAGTGATGTTAATTGTATCAAATGTGTTGGAAATCCCATTTTTTCCATTATTTCCCAAATTTTCTGGTGTTGTACACAATCAAATGCCTTTGAGTAGTCTATAAAGGCTAAATATAGATTCACATTAAACTCTCTGCATTTCTCTATTATTAATCTTATATTGAATATATGATCTCTTGATCCTCTTCTTTGCCTGAAACCAGCTTGGACCATATTGACTTCTTCTTCTATTTTCTTACGAAGTCTACCCATTATGATTTTTAACAAAATTTTACTGCCATGACTAATCAAGGCAACAGTTCTGTAGTTTGTGCTTAATTTCAGGTTACCCTTTTTTGGCAGTGGTATAAATATAGTTTTTTTCCATTCTTTTGGCCAAATACCTGAGTGCCATATCTTTTTACATAGTGCATGATAGATTGTTGCACATTCCTTTCCTCCTGCTTTAATAAATTCAGCTGTTATCACATCCTGGTGATTTACCATTTTAAAGATATTTATTGCCCATAAAACGTTTTCAACTGTCGGTTTGGGTTCTTTCTCTTCCAATAATAATTCACACTGTTGATTTTTGCTTTCACAATCAGTTGTTTCATACATTCCTCTGCAATATTCCTTCCATCTTTCTAGAATTTCCTCTGTCTCTGTCAAGGTATTCCCCATCTTGTCACAAATTACATTTAGCTTAGGTGTGACATTTCTCATCAATGTTTTCATTTATTTAAACATTTCACTATTTCTTCCACACTTCTGATGTCCTTCTATTCTTTCACAACAATCTTGTATGTATTGTTTTTTGTCTTTTTTTATGTTTCTTTGTACTTCTTTTGTTAAAGTTTTATGTTTCTCTTTGTTGTTTTTTGTCACTTTCCATTGCGTCTTCATTTCTCTACGTTGTTTTATCAGTTCTAGTGTACCTGCTGTAATCCATCCATTCGTTTGTGTTTTCTTTTCTGGAACCATGTCTTTAGCCATTGTTATTAAGATATCTCTGGCCTGTGTAGCCAATCAGACTTAAGGGCACTCCTAGAAATGTAACAATCATCCAGATATATGCACCTACATCAGCAGCAGAGGAAGAGGAAGTAGAAGACTTTTATAACACACTGCATATGATGATAGACCAGGTACGGAAAAATGATATTGTATTAATAATGGAGGATTTTAATGCAAAGATTGGTACAGAAAGAACAGAAGATGAGGGACATGTTGTAGGGAAATTTAGCATAGGACACAGAAATGAGGCAGGTGACAATCTAATCTACCAGAGTATATAAAGATATTATCATTCTCACTCTTGAAGTGTCCTGATTCTTTCCATCGATGTTCACATATTCTATGTTCCTACTCTTATTTTTATTTTTAGTTTGATGCAGGGGTTTTCCTTGGTCGTCAGGATTTTGTCCGTCATCACAATTACTAGTACTGACCTCTGTCTCACACTCTTCCCCAGTGTTAAAATTAGATCTGTCTGGCCTGGGGGACTCACCACCAGATCTTTTTCCTGTTTGACTTTCCATGTTGCTGTTTGGGTTTTTTTTATATATTTTCAGAAGATAGTTTACCATTGCTTTCCTTCCGGGCAGTGATAGTTTACCATTGCTTTCCTTCCGGGCAGTGACTGTACTAGTCATTCAGTAATTTTGTTATTATATTATTTTTTACTCCCATCTTCTCTAGTGCCTCTATTTCTTCTATTGTTATATTATTAGGCCCAGTTTCTTTTCCTTTCTTCAAATGTTTGATGCCATCTATAATTTCATCTTCAAGTATTGGTGGTCCATCACAGTTTTCAGTACCTGACTTTGTGTGTTTCAGCACTGTCTCTATGTCATTATAAAATAGCTGAACATCTTCTTCAGAACTTTCAGCTGTAGGAGCGTACATGAGTATAATATTTATGTTTATTGGTCATCCTTTCAGTTGGGCTAGTAGGACTCAATCTATTCATTCATTTGCATGTCCCTTGTGTAACTTTGTCTCCCTAACAGCACTCCTGTAGGCCTCTAGGTTGTGTGCAAGATGGCCTGCTGCTGATGCATGCATTTGCAGATCATCAACGATGTATTGCAGCCATCTTCAGCTTAGTCTTCCTCTCTTTCTTTTTCCCATTATGTACCCTTCCAAGATAGTTTTCTCTAGATTATCATAATGTTTAATGTGTCCAAAATATTTAAGTTTTCTCTCTTTAATCTTCTTTACTAACCAGCCTTCTTCAATATTAAGTTCTTGTAGTATGGATATATTTGTTCTTTTTTGTGTCCATGATATTTGAAGAACTTTCTGTAGCATTCACATTCAAAGGCATTTATGTGCTTCTCAGCTGTTTTGCTAAGTGTCCAGGTCTCACAGGCATATGTTGCAATGGGAAAGATACATGCATTTTTAAATCTTATTTTTATAGTTCTGTCTCTTCCTCTCCACAGATTCTTTAGTTGTTTTACTTTCAGTCTGAGATGTTTAACTCTTTGTATACTGGGGGTGTTTCCCTCAAAAGACCAAGGGGGGTAAATTTCACAATGTGAAATGGGATGGTTGTCACATTTAAAAGAATGGCAAAGGCATAATCTGATCTGTAGTATGAAGTATTCTACCTTATTTTGAAGAAGAAAAAATGTATTTTGTTTTTCAAATAAAATTTTTAACATTTTGTTAGTATACAACCAAAAAAAAAGAGCTAAGAACTGAGAAGAAAGAATGGAAAATGAAGTAATAAAATAAATTTTTTGTCACTTACCCATCAAGTTAATCCACTGTAGTTGGTTATATAATTCCATAATGAATAAAAATGTACACAAACATCTGTTCTTTAACATATCTTCCAAAATTTACATGAAAATATGCACTAGTTAAGCATTCACAGCAAACTAAACACCAAGTGGGTAGGTAATATTTACATGAAAACAAGTGGGCGGTCGTTGACTAATATTTACCAGAAAACAGGCCATTGTGTTTTGGTTTTTGTTTTTTTTTTTAAATTTGAAGCATTCTACAACATTTAATTTTTTTAATTACACAATCTCCAGCATTACTTATTGTGATATTACAGCTAGTACTAGCAAAAAGCTGAGAAGTAGTATCACCAGCTACCCTTCTAACACATTTTGCTGCTGGACCAAAAAAAACACGAAAAATTCTTTCAATCACTGCCGCGTGTGCCGAAAATTTACAATTTTTACTACTACATTCTCTACACCACAGTCTAGACAATTTTAAATTAAATTATGAGCTTGTAATGCAGAAATATGCTGCTCTGGACGAAAGAAACTAGCACTGGAAGCCATATTTGTTGATAAACAAAGGCCTAGCGACGATAAACTTTGAAAAACTCGCTTTAAATGAACAAAGAATCGCTCTGTTTTCTGCTCAAACCACGCGCTTAATGTGGACAACTGAATTCCGGAGGGAAGTCAACTGCTGGTTTTAAGATACTTTGATTATTTTCAAAATTAGAGAGCTACAAACCATCATCGCGCCTCGCGTCTATAAGTATATCGTAATAGGGATACAACCACGCAGGATGCGTGTCCAAATACCCAAAGAGTTAAATATCCCACAGATGTCCTTACAGTTTGTTCATCAAATATTATCCCTACTCTTCGTTAATGTTTCTCACCTCCTGAATATATTATTGTGTATTTATCAGACTTTGATTTCCCTGCACCTCACTCGTTCCTAGTATGTTGATCTTCATCCTTCCCATTTCCTTTTTAAATTTTCTAATTTTCCAGCCTGGAATAGAGTTCTAACATTCCATGTTGCTATTTTGAAACCTCATGATACGTGAAGAAAACAACAGTGTGGAATTGAAACACCAAAAACTATTACATCTTGATTGTATCAGGAGAAATAAACCTCTCAAAATGAAATGAATGAACACAAAAATATAGGCCAGCATAGGCTAAACATGAAATAATATTGCGATATTATCAGTTCAATGTTAATATTCAAGAGTAGAGATATTATCAGTTCGATGTTAATATACAAGAGTAGAGATATCATCAGTTCAGTGTTAATATACAAGAGTAGAAATATTATCAGTTCGATGTTAATATACAAGAGTAGGGATATTATCAGTTCGATGTTAATATACAAGAGTAAAGATATTATCAGTTTGATGTTAATATACAAGAGTAAAGATATTATCAGTTCAATGTTAATATACAAGAGAAGAGATGATATTATCAGTTCAATGTTAATATACAAGAGTAAAGATATTATCAGTTTTATATTAATTTACAAGAGTAGAGTATTGCTATAATAGCTATTATAACTATAAAATTATTGCAACTATAGCTGTTATAACTATATTACTATAAAAGTATTGCTACTATAACTATTGTAACTGTATTACTATAAATGTATTACTAAAATTATAAAAGAAATGATGACTACAGTAAAACTAATTTTAGTAATAAAGTAATACTGTATTGTAAAATGTAACTATGTTTTTCAGTCTCACAGGCATATTTTCAGTCTCTATGTTTTTCAGTCTCCTTTTATTGCTAAAAATATACTGCTGCTTGGCTACTATAAATAAAATATTACAAATGTATTGTTACTGGCCCCCTCTAACCCGGTAGAGTAGTAGAAAATGGAGACAACACAGAGGACATCAACAGCAGACTTACTAGATCAAACCAAGCTTTTGCAATGCTGCAGACTATATGGAAATCTAAAAAACTAAGCATGAAGATGAAAATCAGGATATTTAAGAGTAATGTTCTAAGTGTACCACTCTATGGATATTTTAAAAAATATTTTGGCCAAACACTATAAGAAATAACATCTTGTTGGCAGAAATGCAGATGAAGCCACTGACAGCAATTATTGAGGAAAGACACTATTGATGGTTGGGACATATGCTTCAAATGACTGACAACTCATTACTAAAAATAGCACTAAGATGGACACCACAGGGGAACAGAAGTAAGGTAGACTAACAGAGACATGGAGAAAAACAACAGAAAGGATGTTGAGCAATAGAGGGCTCACCTGGGCAAGAGTGGAAAAAAAGGCAAAGGACAGGCATTTGTGGAAAACCCATGTGGAAGCCCCAAGTGCCCTGAGCACTTAAAGTTCAGAGAGAGAGAGAGACAGAGAGAGAGAGAGAGACACACAGAGAGAGAGAGACTGTTACTGCAACTCCTGTAAATGAAATATTCTAAATGTTTTGCTAATTCTAAGTGCCATGCTGAGTGGCATAGTCGATCATTTCTCTCCACAATTCCCTGTCTTTTGTGTTGATTATAAGATCTGCTGGTGACTTTCTTCCTAGCCACACTGGAAGGCTATCCAGTAACTTCTCTCTCTGTCTTCTTCTGTATCTTCTTCCTTCAATTTTTCCAGTTGCCATAGTGTGTTCAAATTTTCCTCTTCTCAGGAAATGTCTTATAAATCTTGCTCATCTGCCTCTGATCTTTGCTGTAATTTTCTTTTTAACTCCAGCTTCTCTTAAAACTTTTTCAATGGTTTTCTTAGCTGTCCATGGTACCTTCAACATCCTTATAAGCCACATTTCCATGGCCTCCATTTCTTGCTGTACTCTCTTATTCATAGACCATGCTTCACACCTATAAAACAGAATTGTTTCGATGTAACATTTAAGTACTCAGATTCTTGTTTCCATTGATATGGATCTGTTGCACAAGATAGGTCTCATTTTCTGGAATGCTGACTTGGCCTGGGCACGGTTTTGCTAATACAGATACTATATTGATATAGACCTAATATAACTGTACTGTTACAATAGTTACTATAAATGTAATTCTACAACTTCTAAATGTAAATTTACTACAAGTACTATAAATGTAATTCTACTGCAGCTGCTATAAATTGATTACTACAACTGCTGTACAGATTTCATTATTTTACATTTTATTTTGCGCTAGCTAATTACCTGGCGTATTTATTTATTCCAGTCTTCTGTTAGACAGGAAAAGGAATGAATTCTATCTATAGTGTAAAATTGGAGTTATTTTATCTGTTGGTATTAAAAAGTATAAATACAGTATACAAATTACAGAGTAACATCATTTACAAACTCACTATAATATTAATTTAATTCAAAATGCAATTATAAACATTTTTAGCTTCACCTCCAAGTTCAAGAGTAAATAAATTCTTTGGTGAACCCACCCTTGAACAAGCAACATAAAGTTGTCTGTATGATAAACATGGTGATCTCAAATCCAACCCGCAGTACTTAATCAACTGCCCCAGTGACTTGTTGACTGTGATTGAGAACGCAAGTCTCACTGGAAATCGCAATTTCGTAAAAGGAAGATCTGTCGAATGAGTGGTATCCGTGGGATTAAAACTGTTTCACCCTCTCCCTTTCATTTCCACAATCTTCTAGAAGGTTCTACAGAGTTCTATTAATTCCCACAACCTTGAAGGTTCTACAGAGTTCTGTTAATTTCCACAACCTTCTAGAAGGTTCTACAGAGTTCTATTCATTTCCACAACCTTATAAAAGGTTCTCTTCGACTAAACTTGGGCTTAAATGTTATTGGGACTGTCACCAATCAGCTTAGCGACCCCGAAAACTATGGATTCGACATTAATCTTGATCATTTTTTACATTTTATTGTTAACGCTTTCTCACCCCCATGCCGATGGGGGCTGAACTTGGACATAAACGGCATCAGGAGTGTCACTATTCATCTCAGCGACCCTGAAGACTATGGAGAACAAAATCCACATAGAGTATATGATAATTATAAAACTAATATCGGTCGTTTTCGATTATTTTTACATGTCACCCCCTTCCCACCTAACCCTATGGGTGCTAGGGGTGTCTACCCCCCCCCCCCCCCCATAGTAAGTCATATGTGTACCAAGTTTGGTTGAAATTGCTCCAGGTATTCCAGAGTTGTGCTGGTACATACATACATACATACATATACACACATAAATATACATAAACATACATCCATTTTTATATATACAGATTAGTTTTTAGGGCTGTGGATATTTGCTCTCACTGTCATGCCCTCTATAGACCTGCATGTGCTAAAGCTAGGCCTGCCTGAACATGATGTCTGTTTTAGACCAGTACAACTGAATATGGTGTCTATTTTAGACCAGTACAACTGAATATTGTGTCTATTTTAGACCCGTACAACTGAATATGGTGCCTATTTTAGACCAGTACAAAAAGAGTATCGGCAGCGCACACTCTGACAGACCAAAATCTTTCTCCACAATGTTTATCTACTGTCATTGCTTCATTTGTCAAATGAAGCTGTTGCTTTCCCTATTCTATGTGGATTTCTTCCATCCACAAAGATATGTCTCATATGGCCTGTCAGGTAAAAAGAAAGATTATGTTAAAAAGAACAAAGAAAGTCCACTTTCTTGCAAGCCCACGTAAACGCCATCAAAGTGCTAAACTAAATCATTTCATTCTGACCACTATGTGAAAATCCATCGAAAATAAATCAGTTGTTGTTTTTCTGTCGGTTGTTACTTTTCTGTCATGTGTTACTTTCCTATCAGTTGTTACTTTTAAGTAATTCAGTTTCGACTAACTATGAGGGAATATATTATATGAAAGAAAAACAAATGCAAATTTCTGAAATCAGAAAGTGTAAATACAGACTACGTTAATTTTACTGAACTTTTTGAAAATGAAGTTTGATGTTCCACAACCAAACATACCATATACTCACACATGCATAATATACATACACACACACGTGTAAGCATATGACCTAAAGAGTAAAATGCATGCTGAAATATAACATGAAACGTTAAACTGTGAAATTTAAAAACACGACTGAAACTAGAAGTGTGAAATTTGAAGAAAACAAAATCGCCACGCGTTACTTACGGTCTTTTGTCTGTTTTCTGACAGCAAAAGAAATACCGAAATGAAGAAGACGATTATGTGTATGTTTTCACTGTCTACTTTTGATTTGGCAGTTCAGGGACGGAGACGATCGGGAATGCCCGTCATGATGCGCACATACAGTACAGCTATTTCCTGTAAGGCAGATAGAGGTGTATGGTGCAGTTTTACAAAGTGAGGGAGGAAGTGAGCAAGGTAAGAAAAAAAAACGAATATAAAATATGAGAATGTATAAATGAAAAACATACAACATCCGATATTTCGGCGTGAGCCTTATTCGAGGATACATGCAAAAACAAAATACAAACATATATAACTTATCTGAAGCGTCTTGCTCTCAGTAAAGCGGAAATGTGTGTGGAAGAAGGAGGAGGAGGAAAAAAAAACCGTTGCCTACAGACAAAAGATTCCCGATATAGCCAATCATAGCGAAGAAGCGGAGAGAGAGGAGCAGAACAAGTGGGAGAAAGGGGTTGGGGGAAGGCAATAGAAACATGATAGCCGCTGGAGGTGTCGGGGGGGGGGTGGGCTTCCCCAACCCCTTTCTCCCACTTGTTCTGCTCCTCTCTCTCCGCTTCTTCGCTATGATTGGCTATATCGGGAATCTTTTGTCTGTAGGCAACGGTTTTTTTTTTCCTCCTCCTCCTTCTTCCACACACATTTCCGCTTTACTGAGAGCAAGACGCTTCAGATAAGTTATATATGTTTGTATTTTGTTTTTGCATGTATCCTCGAATAAGGCTCACTCCGAAATATCGGATGTTGTATGTTTTTCATTTATACATTCTCATATTTTATATTCGTTTTTTTTCTCACCTTGCTCACTTCCTCCCTCACTTTGTAAAACTGCACCATACACCTCTATCTACCTTATTTATATTAACCAGTTTTACTGCAGTCGCCATCCCTTTTCCTATAAAGCGAAGTCTAAGGGCACAGATAGTCTAATTACACAAGAAAGTCTAATACATAGGGATTAAATTATAAAAGAAAGTATAAATACACCACGCAAGAGGCCGATGAAAAAGAGGTCGACCACGTGAAACTCTAAAGAGGACATTGTTAAGAGATCCCAGTTCAGTGGGCATAACATCCCTTTAATGAAGTTGAAAAACTCGCCGAAGACAGAAATCTTGGCAAACTGCCATGCAAGCCCTATGTGACGTTTAGCGGCACGGGAATGATGTAAGATGTAAGATAAATACACCAGAAATTATGATTACATATTAAATTTACAGGGGAAAGTATAATTAAAGTTTGCTTACAGGAAAAATCACAGGATTTTGATAGGGATAACCATTACGCATTGAAAAAGTAGCGATTGTATGTTTGGATCATCATTTCTGCACTCAGGATATAACTGAGATGTAACACATTTTTGCAAAGCTCTCTAGTGACGAACAGTCGAACTGTTTACTGCAGCTTGGTTTTTCTTGTTCTTAGCAGTAGAAGATAAGTGATCTAGACCGTCTCCTCACATATTTCCTTAACACTCAGGCTCATGATGTTATCTAGACCGTCTCCTCACACATATTTCTTTAACAATCAGGCTCGTGATATTGTCTAGAGCGTCTCCTCACATCTTTCCTTAACAATCAGGCTCATGATGTTATTCGAAGTGTCTCCTCACATAAATCTCCTTAACAATCAGACTACAGTGACGAAATTAAAAGTCAGAACTAAAAAATGTGTAGCTACAGAGTCGAAGTTTCATGGCTCAGTTACAAAGTCCTACTAGAATTCACATGTCATAATCCAACATTCATGCAAAACAACTGACATACATGCAGAAACAACTGACAAGTTAGTGGATGGTTACCCCTTGCTGATCATCCCAAAATGTCCCAAAGATACCTAGATGAAAGTGCTGGCCAGGTCATCCTGGTGACATGGTGCTACTGGAGAAAGTCATTAACAATACGAACTCTGTGGGGACGCGTTGTCATCTTGGAGCACAGCACCTTCCTTGCCTAATAACTTGAAGTGCTGGGAGTACAAGAGGTTGAACAATATCGTCTCTATGCATAATGTCTGTCATGTTCCATTCGGTACGATGCAGGGGCTTTCTGTAGTTTATTGCAAAGCCACCCATACCATGATTGAGCTACCTCCATTGGGATCATGCTCCTTAACTGTTGCAGCTTGAAAGCGCCCGCTCGGCTGTCTCCACGCACGAATTCTACTACCTTTAAACGACACTGTGAACCGTGAGTGCTGTGGATCACTGCTGGCGAGTCTATGCCACATGAAATCAAGACCAGTCAAGATGAGCAGTCAGTCAGTCATTTGCATGTCCCTTGCGGAACTTTGCCTCCCTAACAGCACTCCTGTACGGCTCTCAGTTGTAAGCAAGATGGCCTGCTGCTGGTGCATCCATTAGCAGATCATCAACGATAAGATGAGCAGAACAATGAATTATAACAGAATAAAAAGGAGGTCTTGTCTTGTTTTGTCTCCTACCTCAAATACCTTTTCTGTGTTGAGGGGACAAAAAGACGTCTTGATAGGGCTCGACGATTTGCTTCATACAATGGGATATTTAATGCTTCTGTAACTTACTCTCTCTCCATCTCCTCTGTTATCTACAAATCTTAGTATGAATGTTGTCTGTGATATACTGTCTGGTTGTAACCGTGTAACATGGCCAAACCATTTGACTTGCTGTTTCTGAATATAATATAATACTGTTGTTACTCCAGCCTCTGCCATGATGGTGTCATTTCTTATTTGGTCTCTTCTTGTCACATTTAGTATTCTCCAAACATCTCATTTCTGTCGTGATAACTTTTCTTTCGTTCTTGGCTGTTAATGTCCATGTTTGACATTGGTAGCATAGAGTTGGAGGAAAATTGTGTTGTACAGTGCCCGTTTTGTTTCAGTTGTGATATATTTGTTTTTCAGTAAAGGAGTCTTTGTCCAATGACCCTTTTGCTTTGTTACATCTGTTTACATTTGAAATGTTTCACTTGTTTCAAGGGCTGGTTGCTAGGAAGATCTTTGTTTGTATCTCTTCTCTTGCTATGGTCACAACTTCCATTTTTTCAGCACTGATCTTCATGTTGTGGCTTTTACATACCCTTGCTAAATTATTTATGCTGTGTTGTAAGTCTTTTCCTGATGTGGCTATAAGTGCTTGGTCTTCAGCAAAAAAGAGTTCGTTTATGGTCCTCATATTGGGTATGTCTTCTGGAAGGTGTTGTAGATTTATTAGCATTCTTTCTGGGGTTGGGCTGTTGGGCAGCTTTATCTTTGAGCTTTTGCTGTGTATGTTAGCTTCTTTGCAGATGTTGTCAATGTATGTTATGAATAGTAAGCAAGATAGTCCACAACCTTGCTTCACTCTAAATTTTATGATGAATGGTTCAGAGTGTCCTGCATTTGCTTTAACTGTACACTAATTGTTTTCATACAGGTTTTTTGCATAGGTTGATCAAATGTGTACTAACTCCATAATGCTGTAAGATTTCAAACAGTTTATATTTATCCACTCTTTCAAATGTTTTTTATTGATCAACGTAAGCTATATGCAGTATTTGGCTGTGCTCAACTGATTTTTCTGTTAGTTGTCTTAGTGAAAAGATGGCATCTGTGCAGCTATTTTTTCTAAATCCCATCTGAGTTTCATTTAACTGTGGTTCAATTACTGGTCGCAGTATGTTCTCTAGGATCTTGTAGAACATTTTTCCAGTATGGGTTAGCAGTGAGATGCTTCTATATTGGTTGCAGTCCCATTTACTGCCTTTTTCTTCCGTATTGGAATAATTACAGCGTTTCTCCAGTTCTGTAGTGTTTCTTGTTTTTCCCGTACCGAGTTATAGAACCTGTGAAGCCAAGCTATTCCAATCTCTTTCACACATTTGATTAATTCAGTGGCTTTGTTCATTGGGGCCTTTCTGACGGCTTCTCTGATTTCAACTTGTAGTATGACTGGTTCCAGTTCTACTGGGCCAGCTGTGTTGTTTTCATGGGTTTGGCTTGCCTCAGATGGTATACTGAGTAATTTGTCAAAGTACTGTCTCCATAGCTGTACTACCCTCTCTTGTTCGCATTTTGGATCACCATTATCATCATTCACAATCTCTATTGGGTCAAAGTGCTCTGCTCGCTTTCTCAGTGCACTGATCTTATTATAAAAAAATGTCCTAGCTTCTTTGTGATTGTTGTTTAATACTTCACTGTTACCATGATTTTACCTTTGCTTCTTTTATTACCCGCTTAGAATGACTTCTTGCAATTCGATATTCAGTGTAGTCTAAATTCTTTTTAATTCACACTCATTCTTTATATTTATTTTTCTTTTCTTTTATAGCCTCTTTTACCTCATCATTCCACCATGTTCCTATTTTCATATCTCTACCTCATTTTTTTAAATGGTACCACAAGTTTCCTTTGCCGCTCACAAAAAGCTGGTTTTGAACAAGGCCCATTCCCCTTCAACTGATTTTGTTTCTGTTGGTAAGTTTATGAACACTTCTCCTATTTTCTTCTCATATTCTTCTTTCACATTCTCTTCCCTGATCTTGCTTAGTTTTATTGCTTCACTTTTCTTCTTGGGAGTTCTGTTACGGGTTTTCCTGTGTGCACCGATGACAGCTTTGTGATCTGAGCTTGAACTCAGGCTGAGTATTGCTCTTGCATCCATGACCGACTTTTTCTTGTTGTTCTTTGCTATAATGAAATCAGTTTGGTTTCTGCATGTCAGATCATTTCATTTGTAAAAAAGGTAAAGGTAAAATTCACGTTTCCACGCCATTAAGGCATATTGGGGAATAAGGTGCTAGGCCCGCATTTTCCATGACCTTCGGCACATGAAAGTGTGATGTGGTCAGTATCACGCCTGGCCGCTTTATCTTCCCAGATTTCTCTGATACCAATTTTTAGAGGCTGGGTGAACCTCGGGGCCTTTTTGGTGTGTACCAGAAAAAAATCTCCACCGCTGGGACTGAACTCGGTAACACCTGATTAGTAAACCGAGCGCACTCCATGTGTACCAGGTGTATATTTGCCACTCTCTGTGTTTAAAGAATATGTTTGTGATAAAAAGATCATGCTGGCTGCACAATTCTAGTAGTCTGCTACCATTTTAATTTGTAACGCATTGCTGGTCACCGAAGGCACTCATGTGGACTGCAACATCAGCCCTTCTAGTTCCCAGTCTTGCATTGAAGTCCCCCATGATTATAACATTTTCCTCTTGAATTATATTGTTTAGTGCATCATGGAGGTTGTCAAATGAGTTAATTACCGTAAGGGCAATTATCGCCCTTGTGATTTTCTCTTTTGCAATCCCGGGATAGGGAACTTTGCGATTGTTTAAAGAAGATAGTCACGTGAGGAAAGAATCCCATGACAGCGTGAATTATGGGAAAGACCATGTGAGTTGAGTGAGTCTAGTTTGGATGTGAAGCTGTGTGGGTGGATTCGTGTTTTGTCTAGAAAATGTGATGTCCAGTCTTAGTTATTGGAATTTTCTGAATATATGAATGGTCTTGCCATGTGGCAGGGTAACCTGTTGATAATCAACATTTCGTCACCATCTCCAGTACCATCAAATTCATCTAATAAACGTCAATATCAGCTTGTCACTTTGGACTGGCCTGGTCTTCCGTATCTGTTTGTGCCAACACAAGGTTATAAAGAATCTAGAAGTGAATCTGAGTCTGAAGACGGCGTGTAACTAAATCAGAACAACTCAGTATTCAGAACACTGGTGCAAAGATAACATACACTTCTGTATCAAATGGTGCCAGCTGGGAGACCCGCTGGCAGAACTCTGAACACCTCAAATACTGTCTGCAATTTGCCGGCAGAGACTGCTTTGACTATAGCTGTCTTGGTGTGCTGTTCATATGGACTCACACTTGTTCGTTACGTGGATAGTTTCTTGTGTTTCGTTTTTGTCTTTAAAAAAAAGAGAGAATCCCTGAGCACAGCATGTGTGTTGTGTTCCTTTCACCACTTGTGATAGAGCTTGTTGTCTTGCCTCATTCGTATGTATGTTTCCACGAGCTTTGGAGAATTTATCCGTATATGTGCCTGGTTCTACGATCTCTGGAGAACTCATCCATATGTGTGCCTGTTTTTACGATCTTTAGAGAGCTCATCTATGTGTGTGCTTGGTTCTATGATCTTTGGACAGCTCATCCGTATGTGTGCTTGGTTCTACGATCTTTGAAGAGCTCATATGTGTGTGCCTGGATCTACGATCTCTAGAGAGTTCATCTGTATGTGTGCCTGGTTCTATGATCTTTGGAGAGCTCACCTGTATGTGTGCTTGGTTCTAGGAGCTTTTGAAAGCTCATCTGTAAGTGTGCTTGGTTCTACGATCTTTAGTTAGCGTCTGTGTTTGTATGCCTTGTTCTACGAGCTGCAGAGACCCTTGATTCTGGGGACTATTCTTGTGAGTACACTCGATTGGTCGTGGAAGTTCAGCTGTGAGGGAACCATGCCAGACTCTCAACCGTGTTCTACAGGATGCTTGTATGTTGCATAACTCGTGTAATGGACAGTTTCTGCAGCTTCTCATCCGGATTTCAATACTTCATGTCTTATGTCAGTTTATTTGATGATTTTAATACTTCATATTAAAGGTCATTTCGTTTGATGATTTCAGTACTTCATGTTTTATGTCAATTCATTTGATGATTTCATTACTTCATGTTTTTTGGCAGTTCATTTGATGATTTCAATATTTCATGTTTTCTGGCAGTTCAAGTGAATTTATTTCTTCATTTTTATGTCTGTTCACATAATGATTTCTGCTCTTCATCTTTTATGTCAGTTTATTTAATGATTTCAATTCTTAATGTTTTCTGTCTTCACATCATGTTTTCAGTGCTTCATGTTTTATGTCATTTCACGCAAGGATTTCAATACTTCATGTTATATGACAGTTAACATCATGATTTCAATACTTCATGTTTTATGTCAGTACACTTCATCATTTCAGTACTTCATGTTTTCTGTCAGTTCATTTGATGGTTTCAATTCTTCATGTTTTATGTCAGTTCAGTTCATCATTGTATTGTTTTTTATTTTATGTCAGGTCATTTGATGCTTCAATATATCATGTTTTCTATCATTTCACCTGATGGTTTCAGTACTCCATGTTTTATATTTTATATTGGTTCACATTATGATTTAATACTTCTTGTTTTCTGTCAGTTCATTTCATGTTTTCAATACTTCATGTTTTATGCCAGTTCATTTGATGATTTCAGTAGTTAATATTTTATGTCTGTTCATATGATGATTTCAATACTTCATGTTTTAAGTCAGTTCACATGATTATTTTAATACTTCACTCTGTAAATTCATTTGATGATTAGAAAACTTCATGTTTGATGTCATTTCCTTTGAAGATTTCAATACTTCACATTTTATGTTATTTTATTTGATGATTTTAATACTTCATGTTTTATATCAGTTCACATCAAGTTTTCAGTGCTTCATGGTTTATATCATTTCATTTGATGATTTCAATACTTAATGTTTTATGTCAGTTCATTTGATAATTTCTGGACTTCATGTTTTATGTCATTTCATTATATGATTTCAATACTTCATGTTTTATATCAGTTTACATGATGATTTCAATATGTCATGTTTTATGTTAGTTCATTTCATTATTTTAACTCTTCATGTTATCTGTCAGTTCACATCATAATTTAAACACTTCATGTTTGATGTCAGTTCACTTCACCATTTCAGTACTTCATGTTTATGTGTCAGTTCATTTCATAATTTCAATAATTAATGTTTTATGAGATCAAAAACAGATGTAACAAAGCGAACCAACGTGTCGGGAATGGCTCCCATACTAAACAACAAGCATGTCTCACTGGAAACCAAAAGAACTATCTATAAGACAATCTTCATACCAACTTTGTGCTACCAATGCCAGGCATGGACGCTGACAGCAAAAGACAAAAGAAAAATTACAACAACTGAAATGAGATTCTTGAGAAGAATTCTTGGAATATCAAGAATGGACAGAATAAAAAATGATGTCATTAGAAATAAAGTAAAAGTCGAACACCTTCTGAACTATATTAAAAAACAGCAAATAAAATGGTTCGGTCATGTATCGCGACTACCAACAGAACATGTACCACAGAGAGCAATGTTTTACAGACCACACAAAGGCAGAGGAAGGGGCCGCCCATGCAAACGATGGACCGATGGAACAACAGAGTCCCTGAACATCTCAGTATACGAAGCCAACAGGCGAGCCAGTGGGATACGACTGCACTTCACCTCTACACCTAGCAGTAAATGAGGAAGGACAATACAATTAGACAATGTTTTATGCCAGTTCATTTCATTATTTGAATACTTCGTCACTTGATGATTTCAATACTTCATGTCAGGAATAGTTTTTTTTTTTAATAAATAGAAACCAATAAGGCTTTTGTACGGTAAAGTAAGAGAACACAGTTTTATAGGATTAGATCTAACAAAAAATCGTAGACAAAGCACTTTAATGAGATGTGAGAGAAAGAAAAACCACAAGAGAATTACCTGGGATTTGAACCACGGACTCTGGTAAGACGAGAAGCATACTAACGAACTACATATCTCGAATCTAAAAAAAAAAAAAAAAGCTGTTTGAAAGCGAAGTCATTAGTAGCTGAAACTAACTTCATGTACAGAGTGTTTGTTCGTTTGTTGTTGTTATTCAGGTATGCACCAGACAGGACAGGAGACCGTGTGTATGTTTGTCTAAAGCTGGTACCTGCTATAGAGACTGAATTTAAGCTACAGAATTTCTGTCATGACCTCGTTTCGTTGTAGGTGTCACGATCCTTGTGTCGACTGAACAGATAATAATGACTTCGCTTTCAAACACCTTTTTTTTTTTTTTGAAGTGCAAGATAGCGCAGTTCGTTAGTATGCTGTTCTCATGTTTTATGTCAGTTCATTTGATGACTTCAATACTTCATGTTTTACATTAGTTCACTTCATTATTTCAGTAATTCAAATATTCATTTGATGATTCCAGTTCTTCATGTTTTATGTCAATTCACTTCATCATTTTAATATTTCATGTTTTATATCAGTTCATTTGATGATGCAAATACTTCATGTTTTATGTCAGTTCATTTGATGATTTCAACACTTCATATTCTATAGTTGATATCTGTTCACACGATGATTTGAATACATCTTGTTTTCTATCAGTTCATTTCATGTTTTCAATACTTCATGTTTTATGTCACTTCATTTGATGATTTCAGTTCTTCATGTTTTATGTCAGTTCATTTGATGATTTCAGTACTTCATGTTTTATGTTGCTATCAACTCGGTTACTATGCATCCTAGGTTCTTGATGGTGTATCTTGGTGGTTGATCACTCTATAGGAGTTCGTGGTTCAAGTAATTTATTCTATGACTAGTTTTCTTTCTCTTACTTTTAAGGCATTTTGTGTGAATGTTCTAACACTTTACTAAGCCCGGACTTGGATGTTTCCAGTTTGTGGTAATTTTATTCCTAAAGCAGCAGATTGTGACGTCTCAGTTTGTGAGGAAAATTCAAACACAAATGTGAATCTGTCCTGAATCAGTCACACTTTTCATTCTACAACATCCTACTTTCCTACCTGAGACCAGATTTTATACAAGTGTCCCAGTCTTTATTTAGCTCATTCCCATCTTCTTCACTCACCCATCCAAACACCACTGGCCCCTGATTGCTCGCAGATATTGAAAGCAAGCGATGAAGCAAAAACGAGCGGTTTTTAAAAAGTAGATCCTGTGAAGTATAAAAATATATTGACAATATTCACGATAACAATGGCTACACCACAGCTCATGACAGACCAGCAGCAGCTGGAAGTATATCGATTTTTTAAAAATGGGGACATATTTAACTAATCTTTCATTCACTAGTAGAAAGGAGCACAGTTTTTCAACCATCGATCAGCCATGTTGGAACGTGCCACATCACTGTGTCAGCATACGTGTAAATAAAGTTTGTAACGTGGTTACACGTCAGATTTTCAATCACTCACATTTTGCCGCTTTATAAAGCGTAAGCTGGTGTTTAACTTTATGAAATTAGACTGGTGTTTAACTTTATGAAATTAGACTGGTGTTTAACTTTATGAAACTTGAGCTGGTGTCTAACTTTATGGAATGTAAGCTGGTGTTTAACTTTATGAAATATACGCTGGTGTCTAACTTTATGGAATGTAAGCTGGTGTTTATCTTTATGAAATATACGCTGGTGTCTAACTTTATGGAATGTAAGCTGGTGTTTAACTGTATGAAACGTAGACTGGTGTTTAACTTTATTAAACGTAAGCAGGTGTTTAATTAATGAAACGTATCACGTCTAATTTGTATTTTCCGCGCCCCTTGGTTCAAATTATAAGATAGTAGAAATGTTTTGTTTTCAAAGTAAATAATTATTGTCTGCAATGATCAAATACAAACATAATGTGTAGAAAAAAATGATATGCCAGAAACTGATCAATAGCACAGATTCTAGATCCCTTTATAATGAAATCATGATAGTACTGTTTGTACTTGTATATTTAAGAGAAATGAGGACTACTTTAAAACTTGTTTAGTAATAAAGGCAGCCAGAAGTGTATGGCTCAGCTTTACTATAAGGTAGAAAGAGTGGGCAGGAAAGAAAGTGGCAGAAAGTAAGATGAATGTACATATAAAGCGCCCATCATTTTGTGTCTGACTGTCCTACAAGAAGGATACAAAAACAAACAGTGTTTTTTTTAAAAATATTATTCATGTGAATCTATACTTTATCTCCTCTCTCTATTTCTTCGTCCTGTATGTTTTTGTATGATTAAGGCTCACGCCGAAACGTCACAACTTTATAATCGTTAAGTAATAAAGCTGCTCCTACTTTTTCCTATTTTATACATTCTGGTATCACAGGTTTACTGCAGTGCTTCGTGTATAGTTATATACTTATACACTAATTATTCTGTAAACTGTTGACCAGTTCTCACTCCTTCAGGATGTCTACCGTTTCCATCGTAGACTACGCTTGAAATTCCATTTCCAAGACACGGTCAACATTTATCATCTCAATCTGCTTCTGATGATGACCCTTTCTCTCGCGTCTCCAAACAACCATCTATCTAACTGGACACAATCTACAGAAGCATCTCGTCCACTGGACCTCTAATTGATCACACCCTTCACGAAATCCGCAAGCTTCGCCTTCCCCGTGTATGACACTCTAACCTGACCCCCGGGGAGCAACGCGCACTTTCACAACTCCAGCGTAGACGAGACATCGTGGTCAAGAGTACAGGCAAGGGAGGGGCCATTGTTTGTTAGAAGAAAGAATCATAAATTCAAGAGGCCATGAGCCAGCTGAGCAACACAAAATTCGATGCCTTTCACCCTCAAGATCCGGCTCTGGCCAACAATCGCCAGGTTCGTGACATAATCAACGAACTCATCCATGAGACTGATCTTTCTCCCTCTGCTGCTCATCTACACACCCACCACAGCTGTTTAGGGAAACCATCCTTTTATCTACTCCCTAAGATACATAAACCAGGCAACCCAGGAAGGCCCATAGCGTCCTCTTGTTCCCGCCATACAAATCTCTGACTTTCTTGATAGTATCTTTCAACCTCTTGTTACTAGTCAGCCTACATATCTAAAGGACACTAATCACGCTCTCACTGCTTTTGAGACCCTCACACGCCTGCCTGGTTACACTTACTGTATCTTCACTCTTGATGTAGTGTCCCTGTACACATCCATCTCTCATGATCAGGGACTTCAGGCTGTCGAGTTCTTTCTATCCCTCTATTCCTGAGTTTACTATTCTGTGACTTACATGACTTGTCTCGAACTCAACTCGTTTGTATTCAATGGCCTGTACTTCGATCAGATTAGTGGTGATGTGGCCATGGGCACCAAAATGGACTCTATCTACGCATGTCTGTTCATGGGTCATTTTGAACACAAGGTTCTGGATTCCTATAGAGGTTCTTTTCCAGCCTTCTGTAGACGCTACATTGATGATGGCATCGGGGTCACATCAATGTCAGAGGAAGACCTAGACAACTTCATCAATTTCGTTAAGAAGTTCAGTCCTGTTATTTCTTTCACCTCCCATGTCTCTATAACTTCTGTAAACTTTCTTGACATTGCCATCACTATTGGTCCTTCCAGACTTACCACTTCTGTCTACTATAAACCTACAGACTTTCACAGCTATCTCTTTTACTCTTCTTCCCACCCAATATCGTGTAAGGATTCTATTCCTTTCTCCAGCTTCTTAGGTTGCAACGTTTGTGTAAAGAGGATGGTGATTTCCGTGATCAAGCTCACATAATGTTAGATTTCTTCCGCCAACGCGGTTATCTAGAACATGTTCTCACTTCGTCCTGGACCTGCATCAGTCATATATCGCGACAAGCCCTCACTCCTAAACCGTACTGTATCTCGGACAGAGTTAAATTGGTACTCACGTACCACCCTCATAGTTTCGCAGGTAAGAACATACTGTTTCGCCATCTCAGTCTCCTCCAAACTGAGCCAGATACACGTGAAGTCTTTAGAGGAACCTCAATTGGTGGCCTACAGATGAGACAAAAACCTCAGGGACCTATTAGTTAGAAGTCGCCTTACAACAGGACACCTTCTATGTTACCAGACGTCGCAGACGCCGTAGATGCAATACTCACCCGTTTGTTGTTGAGGCTAGACAGGTTTCCTGCCCCCTAAGTCCATGTTAACAATTCAGGAAGACTTTACCTGCACTTCACGCAGTGTCATTTATGCCATTATGTGGAAACACTGTGATTTGAAATATATATAGGGGAGACTGGTTCTCGTTTAGGAGATCATATTCGTCAACATCTCAACATTTCCAAGAGGGCATGAACTCCTGTGCAAGACAATTCTACAAAAGAAACCACAGGGAAAAACGTGACATTTCTGTTAGTGAAATCCGTTCCTGTTCTTCTGATGTACAATCTCGGAAGGCTCTAGAACAGCGCCTTATTTTCCAGGCTGGTTATCTCCACCCAGCTGGAATTAACAATAAATTTAGCTTCCTTTAAACTTCTTTAGATTTCCAACTACGTATTTTCTGCTATTCGTGCTCTGCTTTCTTGTCTTAGCCCAACTCATTTAGCTACAGTTCTTCATTCACAAGTTCTAGCGGTATCTTCCAGCCCTTCCCTCCCCATCTTCCCTAGCAACCACAAGGTATTTATAGCTTCCTGGCCTCTTTCCTGCCCCCCCCCCCCCCACCACAACAATGTTCTCTCATTTTCACCACCTAAACGCCCGCTGACATCCAATCCATCCCTCTATTTTTTCTCATTTTCTTCATTTCTTCTGTCGTTTTGTAAAACTGAACCATACACCTATGTCTACCTGTAAACTGTAGATGGCAGGAGGGTTATGTAAATAATATACAACAGGAGGGTTTTGTAAACTATATACAGCAAGAGGGTTTTATAAATTATATACAGCAGGAGGGTTCTGTAAACTATATATAGTGGGAGGGTTCTGTGAACTATATACAGCAGGAGGGTTTTATAAATTATATACAGCAGGAGGGTTCTGTAAACTATATACAGCAGTAGGGTTCTGTAAACTAAAAGTCACATAAAAAATGATCATGGCTATTAAAACTATCTACAGCTTATAAGGGCAATAATTCACACCAGGTCAAGCTCAGTACTGTTAGCAAAACACTCCTGATTTTCTACACAAGTCTTCTTCTAACCACTTATATACAAAAACTGTTTTCTGAAATATCTTACACTGGCATTCATTTATCTGGCCTGGGAGCCTCACCACCAGATCTTTTTCTTATTTGACTTTCCATGTTGCTGTTTGGGTTTCTTGGTATATTTCCAGAAAATAGTTTACCACTGCTTTCCTTCCGGGCAGTGACTGTACTAGTCAGTGATCGTAGCCATTGTCCCTACATTGAGATCATCTGCCTACCATCATAGAATGGTGACCATAACCAACATTATCTCAAATAAAAAATATATCAGGCACTGATATTTCAATATAAAATAACTGACATGATAAACAGAGTAAAAAATATTTTGAAATTGATATCTAAATATAAAATATTGTCATTTGAATATAAAACACTTTATATTGAAATCTAAATATAAAATATCCTTCAGTGACATTCAGTAAAAAAATATTTACCTTACTTTCAAAAACACACACAAACACACACACACATATATATATATATGAAAATATGAGCACTAACACCATATCCCTATGTGTCTCTGAGGTATGACAGGACTACCTTTACCTTTATATATATATATATTATACTGACTTCCAAATACAAAATACCAGAATTTAAAGTGGAACCAGAAATGTGCAATTTTTGAACACCAGTAAAACATGATATTGTAATTTCTTTATAACTACCAGTGCATAATCTATCAAAATCCAGGTCATAATCTATCAAGAAAGACCAGAATCTATGAAAATCTACATCAGAATATATCAAGAAAGAATCTATCAAAATCCATTTTCAGTGATATTATTTTTTAAAATTAGTTCGTAATCATTGTTTACTTACGTAATATCTTTTCAATAACAAATATATTTTTGTAACTTGCAGACGTTTGTAGTGAGCATAGAAAATCCTGCTATTACAGAACCATCAGAACTTTCTCTTACAACCAACATGGCCACTGTATACTGGAACTCAGTGACTTTTGTGTGTGGTATAGTTTTCTTTGTTTTTTTGGCAAGAAAGAGTCAAGGGCTGGTTCATGAACTGAACAAGAAAAATATTGCAAAGGTAATTTCACTGTTTGTCTTTGGTGCACTTCTCTGTTTACTTATGTCATATTACATTTGTCACTTTGCATATGTGACCTTGAGTTGAAGAGATAGGTATAGATGAATTATGGAATTCTTACAGCACAGCCATAATCACAGCAGCAAAAGTAAGCGCTGGACTGGAAAAACCAAATAGAAAAGCATGGATATCAGATAAAACATGGAAGTATATACATGAAAGACGAGCAGTCAAATTAGACATGTTGAATGCAAAAACAGATCATGAAAGAGATTTGGCAAAAGCAAAATACAAAGAAATAGACAAGAAAGTAAAAAGTTCAGCTAGAAGAGATAAAAGAGAATACATAGACAATATGGCAAAAGAGGCAGAAAAAGCAGCAAAACCAGGAGACAGCAAAACTTTATATAACATGCAAAAGAGGCTAACAGGTACTATTACATCTAAAGAAAGACCAATCCTTAGCAAAACTGGAACACTATTAACATCAAATAAAGACCAAAAGCAAAGATGGGCTGAACACTTCCAAGAAATACTCAATTGACCACACCCAAAAGAATTGTTAAACCTTGAAACTGACTTACCAGCCCCACAACTAAATATCAACCTAGATGAAATTAAATTGCATGAAATTGAAACAGCAGTGAATTTAATGGCTAACAACAAAGCTGCAGGAGAAGATGAAATAATAGCCGAAATGCTAAAAGCTATCAATAGTGACAACATGAGACAACTACAGAGAATGTTTAACAAGATTTGGAAAGAAGAAAAGGTCCCTTCTAACTGGAAGAAAGGAATCATTGTTAAAATACCAAAAAAGGGCAACCTTAGTGACTGTAACAACTGGAGTAACCTTAATATCACTTGTGTCAAAAGTATTTTGCAAGGTCATTTTGAATAGACTCAAAGATATAGTGGATACTGCAATGAGAGAAGAACAAGCAGGATTTCGAAAAGGGAGAAGCTGTCTCGACCAGATCTTTACTCTCAGAATAATACTTGAAGAACATATTGAAAAGCAGAAACCGTTAATACTGAACGCCATAGACTAAAAAGGCATTTGATAGCATACACAGAGATTCATTGTGGAGAATTTTAAGTCTATATGGAATACCATCTAAAATTGTCAACATCATTAAGGACTTATACAATGGATATGTTTGTGCAATCAAGACAGAAGAAGGGATGAGTGAATGGTTCCAGATTGAAACAGGTGTGAAACAAGGATGTATACTGTCTCCTTTACTTTTTGGGATTACAATAGACTTCATAATGAAAAAATGCTGCACAGGTAACACAGGTATTGACTGGGTACATGGGACCCAACTAGAAGATCTTGATTTTGCTGATGACATAACTCTTATCAGTAATAATGTGAATTTCATGCAAGAAAAAACAAATAGCCTGTCTTCAATGGCTAGCAAAATAGGACTTGAAATTAACAAGGACAAAACAAAAATAATGAAAATTCCCATCAATCAAAATGGAAAAATACACATAGAAGGGACAGATATTGAAGAAGTCAATCAATTTGCATACCTTGGCAGCTACATAGACCAGGATGGTGACACTAGAAAGGAAGTTAGGATCAGAATTGCAAAAGCAGCATCGATGTACAAGAACCTTGAGAACATATGGAATTCAAAAGTTATAAGCACAAAAACCAAGTTAAGACTATTCAATTCAAATGTAATATCCACCCTTATTTATGCATGCAAAAGCTGGAAAACAACTAAAGAAATAGAAAAGAAATTAGACTCTTTTGAAAACAAATGCCTAAGGAAAGTACTCGGCATCAAGTGGAATGAATTCAAGAACAATGCAGAGATAAGACAGATGACTGAACAACAACCAGTCTCATGGGTGATCAGGAAAAGGAGATGGACATATGTTGGTCACTTGATGAGAAGAAATGATCAGAGAATCCCAAAACAAGCTATCAAGTGGAACACAACAGGCCAAAGAAAAAGAGGCAGACCGCGTGAAACTCTGAAGAGGACATTATTAAGAGAGGCCAAATTAACAGGCATAAAATCCTTTGACGAGGTTGAAAGACTCGCTGAAGACAGAAAAAATTGGTGAACTACTTTGCGAGCCCTATGTGACGTTTAACGGCACGGGAAGGATATAGGATATAAGATAAGATATGTGACCTTGAACCTGAAGCACATGTTCTTTTCTGAATTAGATTTTTTTTCTTTTAACTTTTAACTGCTGACCTAATTTTCCTTTACTTTCATGTTCTGACTTAATTTTTTCTTTTTTGTCTCATGATTTAATTTTTCTTTACTTTTATCTGATAGCCTAATTGTTAAAACATTTTTATCTGCTGATCTAATTATTAAACATTTTGTCTGATGCCTAATTATTAAAAAAGTTATCTGTTGGCCTAATTGTTAAAAAAATTTCATATGCTTGTCTAATTGTTAAAAAATTTTATCTTCTGGCCTAATTTTTACAAATTT
The DNA here is from genome assembly GCA_009760885.1 of Achatina immaculata. Lineage (NCBI taxonomy): Eukaryota > Metazoa > Mollusca > Gastropoda > Stylommatophora > Achatinidae > Lissachatina > Lissachatina immaculata. Next base: position 9,041,911 of record CM019716.1, read on the forward strand.
TTGTCTGCTGGCCTAATTCTTAAAAAAGTTTTATCTGATGGCCTAATTTAAAAAAAATGATCTGATGATCTCACAAAGAGATTACAAGTCATTGTCTTATCAACTGCAGCAAATTTCTCATTCTTATGTTATTTTTCACTCTTCAATTATTTGCTTTCCAAAGTATTTCCTCTTGAATTCTTTTCTTTCATTCCTTTCATAAAAAAATCATTGTCAATCACAATTTTTTTATTTCTTACATCTTACATCCTTCCTGTGGCATTAAACATCACATAGGGCTCACATGGTAGTTCACCAAGTTTTCATGTTTTCATCAAGCTTTTCAACATCATCAAGAAATTTTATGGCTACTAATTTGGCCTCTCTTAACAATGTCCTCTTTAGAGTTTCATGTGGGCAACCTCTTTTTTTTTTCAGCCTGTTGTGTTCCACTTCATAGCTTGTTTTGGGATTCTCTGACTATTTCTTATCATCACATGACCGACATAAGTCCATCTCCTTTTTCTGATCACCTATGAGACAGGTTGTTGTTTGCTCATCTGTCTTATCTCTGCGTTGTTCTTGACTCATTCCACTTTATACCAAGTATTTTCCTTAAGCATTTGTTTTCAAAAGAGTCTAATTTCTTGTCTGCTTCTTTAGTTATTTTCCAGCTTACACATGCATAAATGAGGGTGGATTTTACATTTGTATTTGAGAATCTTAGCTTGGTTTTTGTCGTTATAACTTTTGAGTGCCATATGTTTTCAGGATTCTTGAAGGTCAATGCTGCTTTTGCAATTCTAACTTCCTTTCTGGTGTCACCATCCTGTTCAATGTAGCTGTCCATGTATGCAAATTGGTGTACTTCTTCCACAGTTGTTCCTTCAACATATATTTTTTCTTCTTGAGAAATTTCATTATTTTTGTTTTGTCCTTGTTAATTTCAAGTCCTATTTTGCTAGCCATTGAAGACAGGGTATCTGTTTTTCTGAATTGAATTCACATTGTTACTGATAAGAGTATGTCATCTGCAAAATCAAGATCTTCTAATTGGGTCCCATGTACCCAATCAATGACCATTTTATCCATGCAACATATGAAGTCTATGGTAAATTCCAAAAAGCAAAGGATATAATATGCATCCTTGTTTCATGTCTGTTTCAATCTGGAACCATTCGCTCATTCCTTCTTTTAAATGGTATTCCATATAGTCTTAAAATTATCCACATTGAATCTCTGTGAAAGCTATCAAATGTCTTTTTAAAGTCTATGAATTTCAGGATTAATGGTTTTTGTTTTTAAATATGTTCTTCAAGTATTATTCTTAGAGTAAAGATCTGGTCAAGACAGCGTGTCCCTTTTCAAAATCCTACTTGTTCTTCTCTCATTGCAGTATCCACTATATCTTTAAATCTGTTCAGAATGACTTTGCAAAATACTTTTGTCACAACTGATAGTAAAGGTACTCCTCTCCAATTATTGCAGTCGTTAAGTTTGCTTTTTTTTTTTTTTTTTTGGTATTTTAAGAATGATCCCTTTTTTCCATTTATAATGGACTTTTCTCCTTTCCAACCTTTATTAAACATTCCCTGTAGTTGGCTCATGTTGTCACTGTTAATCATCATCATCATCATCAGGTGCCGTGCCGACTGGCGTTGGCTATTATGCTTCTCCAGAGTACCCGATCTTTCATGCAGGCCATCAGGTCAGTTGGTGATCTCCTCTCACATCATTCCATCAGACTGTCCAGTATAATTTCTTTTGGTCTTCTTCTTGATCTTCTTCCTTCTATTTTTTCTAATAAGCCACATTTCTGTTGCTTCCAATGATTTTTGTGCAAACCTGCCTATTGTCCATAATTCACTTCCATATAACAAGATAGGTTCAATATAGCATTTTAGGACTCGTTTTCTAACATTCATTGATAAGGATGTGTTGGCTAATATGTTTTTTATTCTCTGAAGTGCAGTCTTTGCTTGGCCTATTCTGTTCCTAATTTCTATTCTGCATTTCCCATCTGAAGTTATTACTGCTCCAAGGTATTTGAATTTCTGCACCTGTTAATAGCTTTTAATATTTCAGCTGTTATTTCATTTTCACCTGCAGCTTTGTTGTTAGCCATTAGATTCACTGCTGTTTCAGTTTCATACAATGTAATTTTATCTAGGTTGACATTTGGTTGTGGGATTGGTAAGTCAGTGTCAAGGTTTATCAGTTCTTTTGAGTGTGGTCAATTATTTCTTGGAAGTGTTTGGCCCATCTTTGCTTTTGGTCTTTACTTGATGTTAATAGGGTGCCAGTTTTGCTAAAGATTGGTCTTTATTTGGATGCAATAGTACCTGCTAGCTTCTTTTGTATGCTATATAGAGTTGTGCTGTCTCCAGTTTCTGCTGCCTTCTCTGCTTCTTTCACCATATTGTTTATGCATTGTCTCTTATCTCTTATAGCTGAACTTTTCACTTTATTGTCTAGCTCTTTGTACGTTGCTTTTGCCAAATCTTTTCCAAGATTTATTTATCATTCCATAAACTGTTGACAGATCAAGTTAGACTGATATAAATCTGCATTACTGTGTGCAACTCTGAAGCCTCGTGATCACCTTGGGATATTAAAACTTTGTGCACTCACCTTTCAAGGATCAGGTCTTTCTGTAACATCAGTCTTTCTGTAGCATCAGTCATTCTGTAGCATCAGTCATTCTGTTGCACCAGTCTTTCTGTAGCATCAGTCATTCTGTAGCACCAGTCATTCTGTAACATCAGTCATTCTGTAGCCAGTCTTTCTGTAGCATCAGTCATTCTGTAGCATCAGTCATTCTGTAGCATCAGTCATTCTGTAGCACCAGTCATTCTGTTGCATGAATCATTTTGTAGCATCAATCATTCTGTAACATCAGTCATTCTGTAGCACCAGTCATTCTGTAACATCAGTCATTCTGTAACATCAGTCATTCTGTAGCACCAGTCATTCTGTTGCATGAATCATTTTGTAGCATCAATCATTCTGTAACATCAGTCATTCTGTAGCACCAGTCATTCTGTAGCATCAGTCATTCTGTAGCCCAGACATTCTGTTGCACCAGTCTTTCTGTAGCATCAGTCATTCTGTAGCATCAGTCATTGTGTAGCACCAGTCATTCTGTAGCCCAGACATTCTGTTGCACCAGTCTTTCTGTAGCATCAATCATTCTGTAGCATCAATCATTCTGTAGCATCAGTCTTTCTGTAGCACCAGTCATTCTGTAGCATCAGTCATTCTGTAGCCCAGACATTCTGTAGCACCAGTCTTTCTGTAGCATCAATCATTCTGTAGCACCAGTCATTATGTAGTTGAAATTTTGCTTTCTTCTGGTATTCTATAGATTTCATAACTATCCTCATGCTTCTTATTTTTGTGCAGTCAGTATCATTATCCTAAAGAATTTAACTAATCAAGAACAATATTTTCAGTCAAAGTTAAATTAACAACCAATCAAGAAAAATGTTTTCAGTCAAAGTTAAATTAACAACCAATCAAGAGCTGTGTTCTCAGTTCAAAATTAAACTAACAACCAAACAAGAGCTGTGGTCTCAATTCAAAATTAAACTAACAACCAATCAAGAGCTGTGGTCTCAATTCAAAATTAAACTAACAACCAATCAAGAGCTGTGTTCTCAGTTCAAAATTAAACTAACAACCAAACAAACTAACAACCAATCAAGAGCTGTGTTCTCAGTTCAAAATTAAACTAAATGCAAGTAACTAGGAGTATCTTTATTAACAGCAAATAAAAATGTGTTATTTTCTATAATAGTTTCTACAGGGCAAGTTACTAACTCTAACGTTTGTGGATGCTTCAGGTAAGTTGCTTTTATAATTTTAACATGAAACAAATACTTTCTGTGTTCAAGTCTAAAGTAATAAATACTGAGTCTTATCATTTCAAAATGTGGTTGTTTGAAATTTGATTGTTTATGTTTTGAAAATGTGGTTGTTTATAGTTTGAAGATGGAATTGTTTACAGTCTGAAGATGTAGTTGTTTATAGTTTGAAGATGTAGTTGTTTATAGCTTAAAGGTAGATAGAGGTGTATGGTGCAGTTTTACAGGATGGCATAGGGAGTGAGTAAAGTGAGGAAAGTGAGAAAAAACAAAAAGAAAGTATGAGAGTGAGATGAGAATGTATAAATGAGAAACATACAACATCCGATATTTTGGCCCGAGCCTTTTTCGAGGATTACATACACAAACAAGACAAAAACATATAACTAAACGAAAAACTTATCTTAATGTGGCATCCTCCAAAAGTAGGAAACAGAAATGCATGTCCACTAGATGAGGCATAGAGATCACGCGGGGCCACACAAAGGATAAGCTGACAGAGCCAGTCATAAAGAAGAGGCGGAGAGAAGGAGGGAAACAGGTGGGGGAGTGCATTAGACACACGACAGCCGCTAGAGAAGCAGGTGTCGGGGGGTAGGGGATGGAAGGGGAATCGGAGAGATAATGAATGAAAACATAAACACTTGCAGTGAGAAAAATGTGAAATTGGTGAATAGGACAAGAACCTATAACCTATAGGCCACCAGAGAAGAAGAGAAAGTGGCGATAGGGAGGGGGGAAGGGTTTATATTTTGAAGATGTAGTTTATAGTTTAAAAGTTAGCTTTTATACTTTGAAGATTTAGTTGTTTATAGTTTGAAGATGTAGTTGTTTAATCTGAAGATGTAGTTGTTTATAGTTTAAAGATGTAGGCTTTATATTTTGTAATGTATTGTTTAAAGATGTAGTTTTTATACTTTGAAGATGTAGTTGTTTATAGTTTGAAGATAGTTGAATTTTCATCTCTTAAAACAGCAGCAGATAAAGAATTAATGCGAAAACTAAAACACATGTTGTGATAGAGGACAGATGGTTGTAAAGAAACAGAAAGAATTTGAGATTGCAGATGTTGAGGAAACAGACGCACGCATGTGCGCGCGCACACACACACGCACGCACGCACGCACGCACGCACGCACACACACACACACACTGATACAAGAAGATGTAAACTATACTTTAAAGAAGATGTGCACATCACAAAATGTGGAAATGTCAGAGAACATAGGGACATCAATAAAGATAGCTATAGAGCCCATTGTTTCTGCTAATACGGCTTAGAGTCAAAACAAAAAACAAACAAACGAAATTTGTGAGACTATCTGACGTTTCCAGATAAACGAAATTGCCGTCGCAATGTACCAAAACAGCAAAGCTTTTCTTTCCGCAAGGCCAACATCGGCTGCTCGCCAGTTAAAATCTTTACACAGAGAGAAAGCAGCAGTCATTGGCCATGCTGGCATTACACGTACTGAAAAACACATTGCTCCTCCAATGATCGCGTTAACTGGCACAGGTCGTATTCAATGACCGCGTTAACTGGCACAGGTCGTATTCAATGATCGCGTTAACGGGCATAGGTCGTATTCAATGATCGCGTTAACTGGCACAGGTCGTATTCAATGATCGCGTTAACTGGCACAGGTCGTATTCAATGATCGCGTTAACGGGCATAGGTCGTATTCAATGATCGCGTTAACTGGCATAGGTCGTATTCAATGATCGCGTTAACTGGCACAGGTCGTATTCAATGATCGCGTTAACTGGCATAGGTCGTATTCAATGATCGCGTTAACTGGCATAGGTCGTATTCAATGATCGCGTTAACTGGCATAGGTGGAACCGAGTGATCGCATTAACGGGCATAGATGGAACCCAATGATCACGTTAACGGGAATAAGTGGAACCCAATGATCACGTTAACGGGAATAGGTGGAACCCAATGATCACGTTAACGGGAATAAGTGGAACCCAATGATCACGTTAACGGGAAAATGTGGAACCCAATGATATCGTTAGCCGGCACATGTCGTACTCAGACCCCATCGGTGGAAATTGTTTATTGGATGAAACTGAAAATGAGAGCCCAGTTCTGTTTTCCTCAGACATTTTTCCTCTGGAAACACCGGCACATGTGGTTGAGAAGTTATCTTCTCCTGCGAATATGCGTGCCGAAAATGTGACCCTTCGTCCTAAGCAAGTCTTTCCACCTGGGGCATGATTGTTTTGACACTGAATATTCTATGAAATAACACACCTTGGTGACATAGTCTTCCGTTTTATATGTCCTGGGTGTTTAAAGATAATTAGAGGTATTTGTTCGAAATTCACAGATGTTTTGAAGTGATCATGTTTAGGAGATGCTTAGATCTATAAATGTTTAAAATTTAGAAGTATTTGTATTTGAGAAGGCCAGGACAATTCGATGTTTCACATGGTCTGAATGTTTTGATCGAGTTCTGGTACACTACTGTCCTTTGGATAGTAAATCCTGCTGCTTCTGCAGTGGTCCTGTATATTTCAAGTCTTTATAGCTTTCCAGCAATCATGGAAAGTCAAATAGGAAAAAGATCTGGTGGTGAGTCCCCCAGGCCAGATAGATCTAATTTTAACACTGGGGAAGAGTGTGAGACAGAGGTCAGTACTAGTAATTGTGATGACGGACAAAATCCTGACCGTGTTACCAAGGAAAACTCCTGCATCAAACTAAAAAGAAAAATAAGAGTAGGAACATGGAATGTAAGAAGTATGTATGAGGGAAAATATCAAGTAATAAGTGACGAGATGAAAAGAACGGGGATACACATTTTGGGAATCTGCGAACATCGATGGAAAGGATCAGGACACTTTAAGAGCGAGAATGATAATATCTTTATATACTCTGTTGGAGAAGTAGGAGGAAAGATTGGAGTGGCTTTTTATTTGGATAAATCAACATCAAAAGCATTACTAGGCTACAATCCAGAAAGTGATAGAATCCTCACAATCAGACTTAAGGGCATTCCTAGAAACGTAACAGTCATCCAGATATATGCACCTGCATCAGCAGCAGAAGAAGAGAAAGTAGAAAAGTTTTATAACACACTGCAAACGACAATAGACCAGGTACGGATAAATGATATTGTATTAATAATGGCGGATTTTAATGCAAGAATTGGTACAGAAAGAGCAGAAGATGAAGGACATGTTGTAGGGAAATTTAGCATAGGACATAGAAATGAGGCAGGTGACAGTCTGATGGCGTTTTGCATGGAAAATGAGCTAATGATCGCTAACACACTTTTTAAACAACATCCAAGAAGACTTTACACATGGACATCAACTGATGGAAAAACCAGGAATCAAATAGATTACATTTTACTGCAAAGAAGGTGGAAGTCAAGTATAACATCAGAAAAAACTTTACCATGTGCTGATTGTGACACGGACCATGAGTTATTAATAGCAGACATGAAGATAAAGATAAAAAAGACAGTTAAGGGATCAAGACCACTCCGCTTTGATCTTACAAACATACCAGAACAATACGGTATAGAAGTGAAGAACCGTTTCGAAATCCTGATGGCTGTACAGGAGGAGATGACACCAGATGAATTGGCTACACAAGCCAAAGATATCTTAATAACAAAAGCTAAAGACATGGTTCCAGTAAAGAAAACACAAAAGAATGGATGGATTACAGCAGGTACACTAGAACTGATAAAACAACGTAGAGAAATGAAGACGCAATGGAAAGTGACAAACAACAAAGAGAAATATAAAACTTTAACAAAAGAAGTACGAAGAAACATCAGAAAAGACACACAAAAAAATACATACAAGATTGTTGTGAAAGAATAGAAGAACATCAAAAGTGTGGAAGAAATAGTGAAATGTTTAAAGAAATGAAGACATTGATGAGAAATGTCACACCTAAGCTAAATGTAACTTGTGATGAGATGGGGAATACCTTGACAGAGACAGAGGAAATTCCAGAAAGATGGAAGGAATACTGCAATTGAATATATGAAACAACCGATTGTGGAAGCAGAAATCAACAGTGTGAATTATTATTGGAGGAGAAAGAACCCGAACCGACAATAGAAGAAGTTTTATGGGCAATAAAGAATCTGAAAAATGGTAAATCATCATGATGCGATAACAGCTGAATTTATTAAAGCAGGAGGAAAGGAGTGTGCAATAATCTATCATGCATTATGTAAAAAGATATGGCATTCAGGTATTTGGCCAACAGAATGGAAAAGAACTGTATTCATACCATTGCCAAAAAAGGGTAACCTGAAATTATGCACAAACTACAGAATTGTTGCCCTGATTTGTCATGTCAGTAAACGTCTGTTAAAAGTCATAATGGGTAGGCTTTGAAAGAAAATAGAAGAAGAAGTCAATATGGTCCAAGCTGGTTTCAGGCAAGGATGAGGATCAAAAGATCGTATATTCAATCTAAGATTAATAATAGAGAAATGCAGAGAGTTTAATGTGAATCTATATTTATCCTTTATAGACTACTCAAAGGCATTTTATTGTGTACAACACCAGAAAATTTGGGAAATAATGGAAAAAATGGGATTTCCAACACATTTGATATAATTAACATCACTGCTGTATCTAGACCAACAAGCAGCAGTAAGAATAAATAGTGAAACAACAACTTGGTTTGACATAAAACAAGAAGTCCGTCAGGGGTGCATATTGTCACCCTTCTTATTTAACTTGTATACTGAAAATATCATGAGGAATGTAGATATGCTGATGACACTGTGTTACTGTCCACAACACAAAAAGGAATGGAAAAACTAATTATGTCAGTCCGTAAGAACAGCGAAGAATAGAACCTCTATCTTAATGCAAAGAAAACTAAATTGATGACAACTGACAAAACAAACAAGGCAGCTGAAATATGTATCAATGAGGAAAAACTGGAAGAAGTGGAGAGTTTTTAATATCTTGGATCACTACTAACTAATAATGGAGATACAATGAGGGAAATTAAAAGGAGGACATCTATCGCTCTTCAGAAAGTAAAACAACTAAAGAATCTGTACAGGGGAGCAGACAGAGCCACAAAAATACGATTTTTAAGGGCAGGCATCTTTCCCATCGCAACATATGCCTGTGAGACCTGGACACTTAACAAAACAGCTGAGAAACACATAAATGCCTTTGAATGTAAATACTCCAAATATCGTGGACACAAAAAAGAACAAATATATCTATACTATAAGAGCTTAATATTGAAGAAGGCTGGCTAGTAAAGAGGAAACTTAAATATTTTGGACACATTAAACGTCATGATAATTTAGAGAAGACTGTATTGGAAAGATACATAATGGGAAAAAGAAAGAGAGGAAGACCAAAACGAAGCTGGCTGCAAGACATCGTTGACGACCTGCAAATGGATGCATCAGCAGCAGGCCATCTTGCTCACAACCGAGAGGCCTACAGGAGTGCTGTTAGGGAGGCAAAGTTTCGCAAGGGACATGCAAATAAAGAAATGAATGAGAGCAGGAGCAATAGAATTCATTTTAGGTGAAGACGCCAGGGCACGTTTAAATACAGTACGTGAAATACTGCAGTGCTTCTGTAAGAACTTATCTGGACTTCTGTCGGTTCAGCTTACAATAGACTATCTTCAGTTTACAATAGACTATCTTCAGCTTACAACAGAATATCTTCAGTTTACAACAGAATATCTTCCCAGCATTACTTCACCCATCCGCTTCTCTGCACTTGGATCAGGGAGTGTTTGTCTATTGATCATGCAGCCCTTGTACAGTATTTCAGTGCGGCTACACTGTAGTGTACAGTACCTAATTAACAGGAAAATCGAAACAATATGGCCTATTTTCATTGCCAAAATAAAAAAAAAGCTTCAACAAAATGTACTTCTCACACCAGGAACATCTACACTGATCAGTCTAATACTAACAAAAATATAGGTTTGGGCATGTTTGTCTGGGCCTGTTTTTCCCTTATACGTTAAAAAAAAATCAACACACGGGGAAGAAAGATAGCTACCTCATTTGACACATTAAGGAAAGTCGTATATAAAAGATTGGCATGGAACATAAAATTGTTTGCTTCATAAGATCATCTTGTTTAGAACTCTTTCATATGGGCCTAAATTTAGGGCAGAAAAAATCTCCGTAAATAACTAATTTTTTTTAATTTAAAATTTGATATACGTTTCATTATTAGAATGATTATTATTCATGATAACTGCAGATTATTATTAACTGCAGATAATTATCAAGTGCACGCATTTATTTACTGATTTTTATTATTATTATTATTTTTTGCTTCTACCTCTTAGTTAAGTTGAATATAATTCATTATGACTACTTTGTATAGGTGTTTGAATTACAAGATGAAGTTTGCATCCTCGGCCCCACACTCCGGGCATTCCTATACGTGCTCCGTCTTCTGTTCCAACACCCACTGAAGTGTGCGCCTGCTGACGGAGCAAGTGACACACCGGTTGTGGGTAACACGCGCTAAACTACTTCTTTCGGAAAAAAGTCCACTCCCCTTCTTCTTCCCCAGTTCATTTATCCTCCTGATGTGACTGTCGTCATTCAAGCCGATGTCGTCCACCAGACGTAGCCGGACAAGGTGGCTCTTGCAATCTCCTCCTTGTCCATTCTCAGGGTTTCCTGAACTGATGCCATGCAACACAACAAATCTATACACTTACTTGAGTAAGCTGTGGTGATCAATGCCTAAGCTGACCCCATGTTTACTTGAGTGAGCTTTGGGGATCATTGCCTAAGCCGACGCCACGTTTACTTGAGTGAGATTTGGGGATCATTGGCTAAGCTGACGCCACGTTTACTTGAGTGAGATTTGGGGATCATTGGCTAACCTGACGCCACGTTTACTTGAGTGAGCTTTGGGGATCATTGCCTAAGCCGACGCCACGTTTACTTGAGTGAGTTGTGGCGATAATTGCCTAAGCTGACGCCACGTTTACTTGAGTGAGTTGTGGCGATAATTGGCTAAGCTGACGCCACGTTTACTTGAGTGAGCTTTGGGGATCATTGGCTAAGCTGACGCCACGTTTACTTGAGTGAGCTTTGAGGATCATTGGCTAAGCTGACGCCACGTTTACTTGAGTGAGCTGTGGGGATTACTGCCTAAGCTGACGCCACGTTTACAGCACAAAACAATACTTTACTACCTACTTAAAACCATAAAAAATATCAAACACCAGAAAATATCACTCGGTATATCCGGACACACGAAAATATCACTCAGTATATCCGGACACACGAAAATATCACTCAGTATATCCGGACACATGAAAACATGCTCTTTCCGCGAGCTTTATATTGGCGACTGCCATGTAACACACTATAACATATAATGCTCAGTGAAGCGTTCAGTTTGGCCCTAGGTCGGCCGCCCACCAAAGCAAAACTGGACACTTAACATTAGTCCATTTCAGTTCTAGGGAATCTACTCTGGATCGCAGACCGCTGACAGTGTCTCTTCTGTCTCCGCCACCCACGATCTCTCTCACATGATGCGCTTGCCCTTTACTGAGCTCAGCTCTGGTAGGTGGGGGTGGTTTGCCGTGCCAACAATCCTGAGGTACTTCTTCACTTGCGCATACTTGTGTCTTACTTTCATGCTTGCCATGTACAGCAAGTAGCACATAGCTATGATCGGAGTGTCCCTGGTGCATCCCAGAACTGCTCTCATGGCCTCATTTTGAATTCTTTCAAGCTTGATTATCTGAGTGGTGGGTAAAGTCAGAAGGCCGAGGTCATACTCAAGCAGCGACATCACCAACGCCCACAGAAGCAGGAAGAGTGTCCGTTGTGGCAGTCCAGCACCTGCCATGGCCTTCACTGACTTTCTTTGCTTTCTGAATAACCATCTCCACATGGTGGTTGAAAGACAGTGTCTCCACATGGTGGTTGAAAGACAGTGTCTCCACATGGTGGTTGAAAGACAGTGTCTCCACATGGTGGTTGAAAGACAGTGTCTCCACATGGTGGTTGAAAGACAGTGGCTCCACATGGTGGTTGAATGACAGTGTCTCCACATGGTGGTTGAAAGACAATGTCTCCACATGGTGGTTGAAATACAGTGACTCCACATGGTGGTTGAAATACAGTGACTCCACATGGTGGTTGAAATACAGTGTCTCCACATGGTGGTTGAAATACAGTGACTCCACATGGTGTTTGAAATACAGTGACTCCACATGGTGGTTGAAATACAGTGTCTCCACATGGTGGTTGAAATACAGTGTCTCCACATGGTGGTTGAAATACAGTGTCTCCACATTGTGGTTGAAATACAGTGTCTCCACATGGTGGTTGAAATACAGTGACTCCACATGGTGTTTGAAATACAGTGTCTCCACATGGTGGTTGAAATACAGTGACTCCACATGGTGTTTGAAATACGGTGTCTCCACATGGTGGTTGAAAGACAGTGTCCTGTCAAACATAGTCCCTGTGTATATATAAAAAAATTGTTCTCTCTCGATATATTCGCCATTGACTGCACTGCCGGAATGATGGTATTCGCAGATCTGTTATCTAACACGCACTGCATGATTTTTGCTTTGGTGGTGTTTATCACTGTGTTGTTGTATTCACACCAACCCATGATATGGTCAGTATTTTCCTGAATGTGAGAAAATATCCCCTGTCGGCAGTTTCCATGTAAATATGTCAAAATGTCATCTGCGTGTGTGAGTATTCGGCCAGGGCGTTTGATGTAGTTGCGAAATAATGGCATTGTATATGTTGAAAAGGACTGGCAACAATGGAGAGCCTTGAGGTAGTCCTGGCACAATGATCCTAGGCTCCGAGGTCCTTGAACTTTATATAACCGCACAGTAAGAAACTCAAATTTGACATTCCACTCTGAGAATGATTAACAAAAATAAGCCAGCATTGGAGAGGCCCATTAGTCGTAGGCGCAGAATTCGAGGAAGAACATATTTTAAAATAGTAATTTCCTCAGTTCTCACCATTCTTCCTAACCTCAACATTCTTGAAATAACCCAAACCTCAGTTCTCAATATTCTTGAAATAACCCAAACCTCAGTTCTCAACATTCTTGAAATAATCTAAACCTCAGTTCTCAACATTTTTGAAATAACCCAAACCTCAGTTCTCAGCATTCTTGAATTGACCCAAGCCTTAGTCTCAGTTCCAAGAGAATCATCAGCAAATCCAAAATTTTACTATTTATAATAATAATAATAATAATAATAATAATAATAATAATAATAATAATAATAATAATTTCCATCTTCAACATACACGAACGTTCATAAACTTTTTCTAACCAGAACACAAATTTAGAAAAAGACCCAAATATCCATTGTCCCAAACTTTTCTCGTTGTCCACATATGCGACCAAAGTATGATAATATTGTGAACAGCCATTCGAACCTCATTGGGTGCACGACGTGGGCGGAGCGTTGCCGTTCACGTAATCCGGGGGGTGGAAGGGCCATATATATAGCGATGAAATGCTTGCTAAAGAGAGATAGTCTAGAGGAAAGATGGCGGGGCTGAGTTCGTTTCGTCTGTGCTTATTATTATCGTCTATGCTTAGCCCCAGCCGACCTTTGATAATGTATTATGAATCATAACGTGCTGTGGATTATGCCATTCTCGTCTTGTATTGAGATTCTCTGATTCCTGGTGATATTCATATATATTTTGAATGGGCACACATCAAGGTATATCATGTTTCATTTTCATAGATAATACTATGTCAAGGTATCAGGATATACCTAACCTGGCAGCAGGCAGCTGCACAATCAATGATGTGCATTTGCACATGGTAATTCCTGGAGGTGGGAGGTGAGGCACCATAACGACAGCTATATGTGATAATTCAGTGCATTAGTACAAGGGGGAGATATGTGGATGATTCATTGCATTGGCACAAGAGGGAGATATGTGTGATAATTCAGTGCGTTAGAACCAGAAGAGATATGTGAGAATTCAGTTCATTGGCACAAAAGGGAGAGATGTGTGATAAATCAGTGCATTGGCACAAGGGGAGAGATGTGTGATAAATCAGTGCGTTAGCACAAGGGGAGTTATGTTGTGATATTCAGTACGAGGCCACACTCTAGAAGAATCTATGTATTGCTTATGAGGTCCAGGAAGGCCAAGGCAATTGAGTCCATATGATTTCATTTGATACTTGGAGAGTTATACATTATATTGATGTCATGCTTATTACACTCGTGATGATACATGTTGATGTCTTGTGTATGCAATGTCTGTTGTGGCGTTGATATGGTGTATGTAGTATGGATAATAAAATGTTTATTGATTTAATATCTTGACTTGTAATGTTCATTGTATGTCAGGAGATTGTATGATAGTATGTAATATGCTGCATTACTGGCATACAGTATCCTTGGAGGGGAAATACTGGTTAGAAAGGTTTGAGCCTGGTCACCCATTACGGTAGTACATTGACCATGAATTGTGAGTTGCAGCTGGGTTTTTGTTCCTGTCCCTTCCCTAAATTGTCCCGTTGTAACAATGGAGAGCCTTGAGGTAGTCCTGGCACAATGATCCTAGGCTCCGAGGTCCTTGAACTTTATATAACCGCACAGTAAGAAACTCAAATTTGACATTCCACTCTGAGAATGATTAACAAAAATAAGCCAGCATTGGAGAGGCCCATTAGTCGTAGGCGCAGAATTCGAGGAAGAACATATTTTAAAATAGTAATTTCCTCAGTTCTCACCATTCTTCCTAACCTCAACATTCTTGAAATAACCCAAACCTCAGTTCTCAATATTCTTGAAATAACCCAAACCTCAGTTCTCAACATTCTTGAAATAATCTAAACCTCAGTTCTCAACATTTTTGAAATAACCCAAACCTCAGTTCTCAACATTCTTGAATTGACCCAAGCCTTAGTCTCAGTTCCAAGAGAATCATCAGCAAATCCAAAATTTTACTATTTATAATAATAATAATAATAATAATAATAATAATAATAATAATATAATAATAATTTCCATCTTCAACATACACGAACGTTCATAAACTTTTTCTAACCAGAACACAAATTTAGAAAAAGACCCAAATATCCATTGTCCCAAACTTTTCTCGTTGTCCACATATGCGACCAAAGTATGATAATATTGTGAACAGCCATTCGAACCTCATTGGGTGCACGACGTGGGCGGAGCGTTGCCGTTCACGTAATCCGGGGGGTGGAAGGGCCATATATATAGCGATGAAATGCTTGCTAAAGAGAGATAGTCTAGAGGAAAGATGGCGGGGCTGAGTTCGTTTCGTCTGTGCTTATTATTATCGTCTATGCTTAGCCCCAGCCGACCTTTGATAATGTATTATGAATCATAACGTGCTGTGGATTATGCCATTCTCGTCTTGTATTGAGATTCTCTGATTCCTGGTGATATTCATATATATTTTGAATGGGCACACATCAAGGTATATCATGTTTCATTTTCATAGATAATACTATGTCAAGGTATCAGGATATACCTAACCTGGCAGCAGGCAGCTGCACAATCAATGATGTGCATTTGCACATGGTAATTCCTGGAGGTGGGAGGTGAGGCACCATAACGACAGCTATATGTGATAATTCAGTGCATTAGTACAAGGGGGAGATATGTGGATGATTCATTGCATTGGCACAAGAGGGAGATATGTGTGATAATTCAGTGCGTTAGAACCAGAAGAGATATGTGAGAATTCAGTTCATTGGCACAAAAGGGAGAGATGTGTGATAAATCAGTGCATTGGCACAAGGGGAGAGATGTGTGATAAATCAGTGCGTTAGCACAAGGGGAGTTATGTTGTGATATTCAGTACGAGGCCACACTCTAGAAGAATCTATGTATTGCTTATGAGGTCCAGGAAGGCCAAGGCAATTGAGTCCATATGATTTCATTTGATACTTGGAGAGTTATACATTATATTGATGTCATGCTTATTACACTCGTGATGATACATGTTGATGTCTTGTGTATGCAATGTCTGTTGTGGCGTTGATATGGTGTATGTAGTATGGATAATAAAATGTTTATTGATTTAATATCTTGACTTGTAATGTTCATTGTATGTCAGGAGATTGTATGATAGTATGTAATATGCTGCATTACTGGCATACAGTATCCTTGGAGGGGAAATACTGGTTAGAAAGGTTTGAGCCTGGTCACCCATTACGGTAGTACATTGACCATGAATTGTGAGTTGCAGCTGGGTTTTTGTTCCTGTCCCTTCCCTAAATTGTCCCGTTGTAGATCTAGCACCGGCTAGGTTTACAATATGATGCAATGAAAATTGTCATGGCAGCATAGGTTTACAATATGATGCCATGAAAATTGTCATGGCAGCACAGGTTTACAATATGATGCCATAAGAATTGTCATGGCAGCACAGGTTTACAATATGATGCCATAAAAACTGTCATGGCAGCATAGGTTTACAATATGATGCCATGAAAATTGTCATGGCAGCATAGGTTTACAATATGCTACTGAACACAATCCCGATTTCATCAACAAAAGTAGAAATAGGAACTGTAAGAATAAAAGTTGAAATACTTAAAAATATAAATGTTTTAAGTTGTCAATTTGTGAGTATTCATTTACTGATTATTTCCCGTTCTTTTTTGTTCAGATAAGGGAAGTATATTGTTATTGATGGACTGAATATACATACATCATTTAAACGATAAAAGCTTTGTGTGAGAATGGGCTGGTATGTAGATGTTTCAGAAAGGCAAGAAATAAAAACATTAAATAGAACTGGAAGAAAATATCGAAATCAGAGGACGGTTTGAGGAGGCTGTGTGTGGTGGTGGTATTAGGGAAGAGAGAGAGAGAGAGAGGGGTGACAGGATGGAGAGAGAGAGAGAGAGAGAGAGAGAGAGAGAGAGAGAGAATGAAAGAGATGGAGATTCCAAAATAATTTACTAAGAAATAATATTTAAGAGGTGATGTGTAAATGACGGACATTTTGTAATACATCTGCAGACTGTGACAGATGCCGGATTCTGTTTCCTTTCTTCGTGGCCGCGTCGCAGATGTTTCCGCATGACCCGGAAGTATTCTTCACACGAACCAAGGATACAAATCTGACACAAGTTTGTATCCATCCATCCATCCATCCATCTGTCTGCCTGCTCGTATCTGCCTGACTACTTACCGGACTGACGAGTCTATCCATTACTTACTTTGCTACTAGTGTTGCAGATATTGTTTTACTTTGTTGTTTGTGTTGTAGATATTGTTTTACTTTGTTGCTTGTATTGCAGATATTTATGATGCAATGAAAATAAAATAGATCAAACTTTTGAATCAAATTAGGAATGGGCGCTTACTGAACTGCCTGCTATAGTCTTTCACAGAGACGGGACGAACAGTTATGAGATGTAAGTACGCCTCCAAAATTCTGCATTCTATTAGATCATGTGAAATGAAGTGATGATAAGAAGTGAAGGATTAACCACTACCTCTAGACTAAATTAAGAAGAGCCTCCCCTACCCTCCCTCCCACCTGTACCGCCCACCGCCAGACTAAAGCTCCATTCACTTCTAGTTGTGATATCTACTATCACTATATGAATTTCTATTACACAGATCAGACACGAAAGATATGCCACTATCTTCTGTATAACATAACATAACATACTAGTGCTACAATAATAGTTATCAATGACTGTTACATGAAACAATACTCGGAGCTGTGAGATGTGGACATGTAGGTAGCACAAGATGTGAGATGTTGGCGTTTAGATAGTACAAGATGTGAGATGTTGGCGTTTAGGTACAACAAGATGTGAGATGTTGGTGTTTAGGTACAACAAGATGTGAGATGTTGGTGTTTAGGTACAACAAGATGTGAGATGTTGGTGTTTAGGTAATACAAGCTGTGAGATGTTGGTGTTTAGGTAGTACAAGATGTGAGATGTTGGTGTTTAGGTAGTACAAGCTGTGAGATGTTGGTGTTTAGGTAATACAAGATGTGAGATGTTGGTGTTTAGGTAATACAAGCTGTGAGATGTTGGTGTTTAGGTAATACAAGCTGTGAGATGTTGGTGTTTAGGTAATACAAGCTGTGAGATGTTGGTGTTTAGGTAGTACAAGATGTGAGATGTTGGTGTTTAGGTAGTACAAGCTGTGAGATGTTGGTGTTTAGGTAATACAAGATGTGAGATGTTGGTGTTTAGGTAGTACAAGATGTGAGATGTTGGTGTTTAGGTAATACAAGATGTGAGATGTTGGCGTTTAGGTACAACAAGATGTGAGATGTTGGCGTTTAGGTACTACAAGATGTGAGATGTTGGTGTTTAGGTAATACAAGATGTGAGATGTTGGTGTTTAGGTACTACAAGATGTGAGATGTTGATGTTTAGGTAGTACAAGATGTGAGATGTTGGCGTTTAGGTACTACAAGATGTGAGATGTTGGTGTTTAGGTAGTACAAGCTGTGAGATGTTGGTGTTTAGGTAATACAAGATGTGAGATGTTGGTGTTTAGGTACTACAAGATGTGAGATGTTGGCGTTTAGGTAGTACAAGATGTGAGATGTTGGTGTTTAGGTAGTACAACCTGTGAGATGTTGGTGTTTAGGTAATACAAGATGTGAGATGTTGGTGTTAAGGTACTACAAGATGTGAGATGTTGGCGTTTAGGTACTACAAGATGTGAGGTGTTGGTGTTTAGGTAGTACAGGCTGTGAGATGTTGGCGTTTAGGTAGTACAAGATGTGAGATGTGGACGTTTAGGTAGTACAGGCTGTGAGATGTTGGCGTTTAGGTAGTACAAGATGTGAGATGTTGACGTTTAGGTAGTACAGGCTGTGAGATGTTGGCGTTTAGGTAGTACAAGATGTGAGATGTGGACGTTTAGGTAGTACAAGATGTGAGATGTTGGCGTTTAGGTATTACAAGATGTGAGACGAGGGCGTGTAGGTATCACAAGCTGTGAGATTTTGGCGTTTAGGTAGCACAAGCTGTGAGACGAGGGCGTGTAGGTATCACAAGCTGTGAGATGTGGACGTACGTGTAGGTAGACCAAGCTGTGAGATGTGGGCGTGTAGGTATCAAGCTGTGAGATGTGGGCGTGTAGGTATCACAAGCTGTGAGATGTGGACGTACGTGTAGGCAGACCAAGCTGTGAGATGTGGGCGTCTAGGTAGTCCACGCTGTGAGGTGTGGGCGTGTAGGTAGTATAAACTATGAGGTGTGGGCGTGTAGGTAGTATAAGCTATGAGGTGTGAGGGTCTAGGTAGTATAAACTATGAGGTGTGGGCGTGTAGGTAGTATAAGCTATGAGGTGTGAGGGTCTAGGTAGTATACGCTATGAGGTGTGGGCGTCTAGGTAGTATAAGCTATGAGGTGTGGGCGTGTAGGTAGTATAAACTATGAGGTGTGAGGGTCTAGGTAGTATAAACTATGAGGTATGGGCGTCTAGGTAGTATAAGCTATGAGGTGTGGGCGTGTAGGTAGTATAAACTATGAGGTGTGAGGGTCTAGGTAGTATAAACTATGAGGTGTGGGCGTCTAGGTAGTATAAGCTATGAGGTGTGGGCGTGTAGGTAGTATAAACTATGAGGTGTGAGGGTCTAGGTAGTATACGCTATGAGGTGTGGGCGTCTAGGTAGTATAAGCTATGAGGTGTGAGGGTCTAGGTAGTATACGCTATGAGGTGTGGGCGTCTAGGTAGTATAAACTATGAGGTGTGAGGGTCTAGGTAGTATACGCTATGAGGTGTGGGCGTCTAGGTAGTATAAACTATGAGGTGTGAGGGTCTAGGTAGTATACGCTATGAGGTGTGGGCGTCTAGGTTGTATAAGCTATGAGGTGTGGGTGTGTAGGTAGTATAAGCTATGAGGTGTGAGGGTCTAGGTAGTATAAGCTATGAGGTGTGGGCGTGTAGGTAGTATAAGCTATGAGGTGTGAGCGTGTAGGTAGTATAAGCTATGAGGTGTGAGGGTCTAGGTAGTATAAGCTATGAGGTGTGAGCGTGTAGGTAGTATAAGCTATGAGGTGTGGGCGTGTAGGTAGTATAAGCTATGAGGTGTGAGGGTCTAGGTAGTATAAGCTATGAGGTGTGAGGGTCTAGGTAGTATAAGCTATGAGGTGTGAGGGTCTAGGTAGTATAAGCTATGAGGTGTGGGCGTGTAGGTAGTATAAGCTATGAGGTGTGGGCGTGTAGGTAGTATAAGCTATGAGGTGTGGGCGTGTAGGTAGTATAAGCTATGAGGTGTGAGGTTCTAGGTAGTATACGCTATGAGGTGTGGGCGTGTAGGTAGTATAAGCTATGAGGTGTGGGCGTTTAGGTAGTATAAGCTATGAGGTGTGGGCGTGTAGGTAGTATAAGCTATGAGGTGTGGGCGTGTAGGTAGTATAAGCTATGAGGTGTGGGCGTGTAGGTAGTATAAGCTATGAGGTGTGGGCGTGTAGGTAGTATAAGCTATGAGGTGTGGGCGTTTAGGCAGTACAAGATGTGAGACGAGGGCGTGTAGGTATCACAAGCTGTGAGATGTGGACGTGCGTGTAGATAGACCAAGCTGTGAGATTTGGCGTGTAGGTATCAAGCTGTGAGATGTGGGCGTGTAGATAGTATAAGCTATGAGGTGTGAGCGTGTAGATTATACAAAATGTGAGGTGTGGGCGTGTAGGTAGCGCGAGCTATAAGGTGTGGGCGTGTAAGTGATACAAAATGAGAGGTGTGGGCGTGTAGGTAGCGCGAGCTATAAGGTGTGGGCGTGTAGGTGATACAAAATGTGAGGTGTGGGCGTGTAGGTGATACAAAATGTAAGGTGTCGGCGTGTAGGTGATACAAAATGTGAGGTGTAGGCGTGTAGGTGATACAAAATGTGAGGTGTGGGCGTGTAGATGATACAAAATGTAAGGTGTGGGCGTGTAGGTGATACAAAATGTAAGGTGTGGGCGTATAGGTAGCGCGAGCTATTAGGTGTGGGCATGTAGGTAATACAAAATGTGAGGTGTGGGCGTGTAGGTGATACAAATTATGAGTTGTGGGCGTGCAGGTGATACAAAATGAGAGGTGTGGGCGTGTAGGTGATACAAAATGTGAGGTGTGGGCGTGTAGGTGATACAAAATGTGAGGCGTGGGCGTGTAGGTGATACAAAATGTGAGGTGTGGGCGTGTAGGTGATACACAATGAGAGGTGTGGGCGTGTAGGTGATACAAAATGAGAGGTGTGGGCGTGTAGGTGATACAAAATGTGAGGTGTGGGCATGTAGGTGATACAAAATGAGAGGTGTGGGCGTGTAGGTGATACAAAATGTGAGGTGTGGGCGTGTAGGTGATACAAAATGTGAGGCGTGGGCGTGTAGGTGATACAAAATGTGAGGTGTGGGCGTGTAGGTGATACACAATGAGAGGTGTGGGCGTGTAGGTGATACAAAATGAGAGGTGTGGGCGTGTAGGTGATACAAAATGTGAGGTGTGGGCATGTAGGTGATACAAAATGAGAGGTGTGGGCGTGTAGGTAGCACAAGCTATGAGGTGTGGACGTGCGTGTAGATAGACCAAGCTGTGAGATTTGGCGTGTAGGTATCAAGCTGTGAGATGTGGGCGTGTAGATAGTATAAGCTATGAGGTGTGAGCGTGTAGATTATACAAAATGTGAGGTGTGGGCGTGTAGGTAGCGCGAGCTATAAGGTGTGGGCGTGTAAGTGATACAAAATGAGAGGTGTGGGCGTGTAGGTAGCGCGAGCTATAAGGTGTGGGCGTGTAGGTGATACAAAATGTGAGGTGTGGGCGTGTAGGTGATACAAAATGTAAGGTGTCGGCGTGTAGGTGATACAAAATGTGAGGTGTAGGCGTGTAGGTGATACAAAATGTGAGGGTGGGCGTGTAGATGATACAAAATGTAAGGTGTGGGCGTGTAGGTGATACAAAATGTAAGGTGTGGGCGTATAGGTAGCGCGAGCTATTAGGTGTGGGCATGTAGGTAATACAAAATGTGAGGTGTGGGCGTGTAGGTGATACAAATTATGAGTTGTGGGCGTGCAGGTGATACAAAATGAGAGGTGTGGGCGTGTAGGTGATACAAAATGTGAGGTGTGGGCGTGTAGGTGATACAAAATGTGAGGCGTGGGCGTGTAGGTGATACAAAATGTGAGGTGTGGGCGTGTAGGTGATACACAATGAGAGGTGTGGGCGTGTAGGTGATACAAAATGAGAGGTGTGGGCGTGTAGGTGATACAAAATGTGAGGTGTGGGCATGTAGGTGATACAAAATGAGAGGTGTGGGCGTGTAGGTAGCACAAACTATGAGGTGTGGGCGTGTAGACAGTACAAGCTGTTATGTATGGGCGTGTGGGTAGCACAAGCTTAGAGGTGTGGGCGTGTAGGTAGCACAAACTATGAGGTGTGGGCGTGTAGACAGTATAAGCTGTTATGTATGGGCGTGTGGGTAGCACAAGCTTAGAGGTGTGGGCGTGTAGGTAGCACAAACTATGAGGTGTGGGCGTGTAGACAGTATAAGCTGTTATGTATGGGCATGTGGGTAGCACAAGCTTAGAGGTGTGGGCGTGTAGGTAGCACAAACTATGAGGTGTGGGCGTGTAGACAGTACAAGCTGTTATGTATGGGCGTGTGGGTAGCACAAGCTTAGAGGTGTGGGCGTGTAGGTAGCACAAACTATGAGGTGTGGGCGTGTAGACAGTATAAGCTGTTATGTATGGGCGTGTGGGTAGCACAAGCTTAGAGGTGTGGGCGTGTAGGTAGCACAAACTATGAGGTGTGGGCGTGTAGACAGTATAAGCTGTTATGTATGGGCGTGTGGGTAGCACAAGCTTAGAGGTGTGGGCGTGTAGGTAGCACAAACTATGAGGTGTAGGTGTGTAGACAGTATAAGCTGTTATGTATGGGCGTGTGGGTAGCACAAACTTAGAGGTGTGGGCGTGTGGGTAGCACAAACTTAGAGGTGTGGGCGTGTAGGTAGCACAAACTGAGAGGTGTGGGCGTGTAGGTAGCACAAACTTAGAAGTGTGGGCGTGTATGTAGTACAAACTTAGAGGTGTGGGCGTGTAGGTAGCACAAACTTAGAGGTGTGGGCGTGTATGTAGTACAAACTGAGAAGTGTGGGCGTGTAGGTAGCACAAACTGAGAGGTGTGGGCGTATAGGTAGCACAAACTGAGAGGTGTGGGTGTATATGTAGCACAAACTGAGAAGTGTGGGCGTGTAGGTAGCACAAACTGAGAGGTGTGGGCGTATAGGTACCACAGGTGTGAGATGTGTTCGTATATGTAGTGCACGCTGTGAGATGTGGGTATGTAGGTACCACAGGCTGTGAGATGTGGGTATGTAGGTACCACAGGCTGTGAGATGTGGGTATGTAGGTACCACAGGCTGTGAGATGTGGGTATGTAGGTACCACAGGCTGTGAGATGTGGGTATGTAGGTACCACAGGCTGTGAGATGTGGGTATGTAGGTACCACAGGCTGTGAGATGTGGGTATGTAGGTACCACAGGCTGTGAGATGTGGGTATGTAGGTACCACAGGCTGTGAGATGTGGGCGTATAAATTGTACAAGCTGTAAGTACTGAAGTGCTGAAAAAAGTACATATATCCTGTCACATCCCCACAAGTTCTTCAATAATTAGTGTATAAGCATACAACTATACACTAAGCACTGCAGTAAAGCTGTGATACTAGAATGTATAAAATCGGAAAAAAGTAGGAGCAGCTTTATTACTTAACTATTACAAAGTTGTGACGTTTCGGCATGAGCCTTAATCATACAAAAACATACAGGACTAAGAAATAGAGAGAGGAGATAAAGTATAGATTCACATAAATACTATTTTTAAAAAAATTTTTTTTTTTTGTAAAAAGAGTACTTAGCTGTAAATTGTAAGGTGTGGCTTGTCCGGCGGTGTGTGTCAGGAATGGATTTAGTGGGACGTGGAGACTGTTTAAATAGAGACCTGTGACATGTGGTCGGTGGGTTGTAACTGGGGGTGGTGGATGAGGAACCGGGGAGGGGAGAGAGAGTGATACAATATTGACCTAGCTGGGAGAAGTTGAAACAGATGATTTGGGAAGAGGGGTTGCAGAGTGATGCTGTGAGGAAGTTTGAAAAGTAAGAAGGGGTGGACTTAGTGGAGAGGTACTGTAATGATTGAAGAAGATGATGTTACGTGTAACTAAACAGCGAGTTTAACCCATGTGGTTCCAGCGTCCCATAATTTTGAATGCAGTGGTTCTCAAGTGCCAGGCGGCTTGTGTCATCTGCGTGACATTGTTTAATGGCTGTTACCAGAAAATCATATTTGCCTCTGTGGTTGGGGCCATTGAAATGATTTGGGACTAGTTTCGAAGCATGCTGAGCGATGTCGTACAGATGTTTTTGCATGTGGTCCCCTAATCTGAGGCAAGTCTCACCAATATATGTTATCCTGCATCTTTTGCAAACGATGACATCTGTCACATTACGGGACTCGCATGTGAATCCCTCATGAAGAGTGAGGATAGTTTTGGGAAAGGTGATTGTTTTTGTTTCCCAAACTACAGGGCAGGTAACACAGCGGGGGCGGTTACATTTTCTGGTGCCAACATATGTAAGGCTCTGCTTTAGGTGGCCGTGGACGAGGATGTCCTTAAGGTTTGGCTCACGTTTGTATGCCAATAGGGGTGGCCCCAACCACAGAGGCAAATCTGATTTTCTGGTAACAGCCATTAAACAATGTCACACAGATGACACAAGCCGCCTGGCACTTGAGAACCGCTGCATTCAAAATTATGGGACGCTGGAACCACATAGGTTAAACTCGCTGTTTAGTTACACGTAACATCATCTTCTTCAATCATTACAGTACCTCTCCACTAAGTCCACCCCTTCTTACTTTTCAAACTTCCTCACAGCATCACTCTGCAACCCCTCTTCCCCAATCATCTGTTTCAATTTCTCCTAGCTAGGTCAACATGGCATCACTCTCTCTCCCCTCCCCGGTTCCCCATCCACTACCCCCAGTTACAACCACCGACCACATGTCACAGGTCTCTATTTAAACAGTCTCCACGTCCCACTAAATCCATTCCTGACACACACCGCCGGACAAGCCACACCTTACAATTTACAGCTAAGTACTCTTTTTACAAAAAAAATTTTTTTTAAAAATAGTATTCATGTGAATCTATACTTTATCTCCTCTCTCTATTTCTTAGTCCTGTATGTTTTTGTATGACTAAGGCTCACGCCGAAACGTCACAACTTTGTAATCGTTAAGTAATAAAGCTGCTCCTACTTTTTTCCTATTTTATGCACAGGCTCCTCGTCCATTGCTGGAGGGTGATATCTTAGTACTTGCTAGATGTCAAGATAGTGAAGAAGTATAAAAGACAAAGAGAAGACACATGATATCTTAGTTCTATGTCAAGATAGTGAAGAAGTGCAAAAGACAAAGGCGATGAAGATGGATGCAACAACTACAGAGGAGTCTTTCTAGTATAAAACGTAAAACCTTCGCTGGGGTTCACCTTGAAATGCTTGCAGAAACAGGTAGGGTGGGTCTTGACCGAGTTACTCTGTAGGTTTAGGACTAGGCGATCAACTAGTTATGCCAGAAATATCTAATTAAAAGTAGCTGTGTGATGCATTTCTGTTGAAGCTTAGTCTGAATTACAAGCTGAAGTTGTTACACATCATTTCAGATTACACACTTGCCAAGCTTTGTTCAAACCCAAATTTGGGACAACATTCAGGAATAATGATTCAACAAAACTGGTGTAATAGCTGATAGAATGCTAAATGGCTGGAAATGGATGAAATGGAAAATGATATACAAAACTACGATATGCTGCCAGGTTGGCATGCCATATGGAAATCCAACACACGAACCAAACTAGCATACCAACCAGGGAACACTAACAACACACCTCTTCTGAATCTTACCAGTTAGACTACACAACGAAGGAACACTAACAACACAATTCTGCAGAATCTTACCTACTAGACTACACAACCAAGGAAAATTGAAAACACAGTTCTGCAGAATCTTACCTACTAGACTACACAACCAGGGAAAACTGAAAACACACTTCTGCAGAATCTTACCTACTAGACTACACAACCAGGGAACACTAACATGCAGAATTTTACCAGTAGACTACACAACCAGGGAACATTAACATGCAGAATTCTACCAGTAGACTACACAACCAGGGAACACTAACAACACAATTCTGCAGAATTCTACTAATAGACTAATCAACTGGTGAACACTAACAACACAATTCTGCAGAATCTTACCAAATAGACTACACAACTAGAGAGCAGTAACAACACAATTCTGCAGAATTCTACCAATAGACTACACAACCAGGGTACACTAGCAACACAATTCTGCAGAATCCTACCAAATAGACTACACAACCCACTACAACACCATTTTCCTGGCCCACCTTCAGACAGACAAATATTCAACTCATTCGACGAGACACCCCCCCCCCCACCCCCCGAAACTCACTCGATGTGACCCCCCCATTCTCTCTCTTCTCTCTCCTTTTTTTAAACTCACTTGACGTGCCCCCCCCCCATTCTCTCTCTCTTCCCCTCCTCCCTTGACACTTCCAGAACCCTCTTGAAATTTGACACTTAAGTCGAAAAATAATTGCAAGCCAAGGGCGCTAAATGCTCCAAGGTATAATTTACATGTTTGCCTCCCATGCTGCTATACAGTGACATAATCTTCACAATCACACATCTTCAAGAAAAATGCAGAGAACAAGAAATTCTTTTCTTCATTGTTAGTCAACCTCACAAAACATGTTTGATACCGTGAGCAGAGCTGTTCTGTGTAACAAATTAGAAAACACTATTGGTGTTCAAATGATAACACCATTCCATGAGGACATGAAATTCCATCGTGCAATCTGATGGGAGTATATCAGAGAATTCTCAGGTCTTCTCCCTCATCTTCTTTGATCATTTTCAGGCATAGACTTGTATGCTTTTCAGTGGTCAGCTGGAGTTGCTGTATATGCCCATAAAGCTTCTCTTGAACTGATACAGTTGTTTACCACATCTGTTTTCTCTGCCAGTCATAACAGGGCTCTCCTGTAGAATATGTTCTCCCATCATCTTACCATTGCCACATGCACACATGCTGGTCTGGCTGATCTTAAGTTAGCTGAAAAGATAGTACCTCAGTCTGTTGTGACCGGTGTCTGGTAGCTGAGTCTGTTATGACTGGTGTCTGGTAGCTCAGTCTGTTGTGACCAGTGTCTGGTAGCTCAGTCTGTTGTGACCAGTGTCTGGTAGCTCAGTCTTTTGTGACCAGTGTCTGGTAGCTCAGTCTTTTGTGACCAGTGTCTGGTAGCTCAGTCTTTTGTGACCGGTGTCTGGTAGCTGAGTCTGTTGTGATTGGTGTCTGGTAGCTGAGTCTGTTGTGACCAGTGTCTGGTAGCTGAGTCTGTTATGACTGGTGCAAAGCTACAAAATGATCACTTGCTCCTCTCTGCAGAGATGGTAGCAAGCATCATTTCTCTAGTAGCTAGGCTGTTCCTTTGCCTATTTATTTTTTGAATGTTTTTACCACAGATTTAACTTTCTTATATGTTGCACTTGTTTTAGTTTGTATTGTCTCTTGCTAGATTGTCTGCTGCTTCATCGCCAGGTTTCCCACAGTGAGATGGAGTGCACTGTATTAATACTCTTGAGAAAAATTTTACGTATCTGGTACACTGCTGTTAACAGGTCACTGTGTCATCTCTGTGGCTCTTTAATGGAGTAATTACTGACACTGCATCAGTCATGAACACTACAATTTCTTTAACTTTTTTTTTTCTGATAGGAGGGCTCCTGCTGAAGTTGTAGGGGCCCTGTCTCTGGTTTGAAGTTGTAGGGCCCCTGTCTCGCTCTGAAGTTGCTGGAAAATGTCCCTGTTGCTAATGACAGCTTCATGTGTTCCCTGTTGTTTAGTGCTAAGAGGACTCCACATCTACTGTTTTCTGTTGCATTGGTTACAGACAGTCAGTACATGTATGTGTCCAGCTGCTACATAGGAAGTTTTCCTCTGTATACTTAAGAAGTTTTCTCTGTATACTTAGGAAGTTTTCCTCTGTATACTTAAGAAGTTTTCCTCTGTATACTTAAGAAGTTTTCCTCTGTATACTTAAGAAGTTTTCCTCTGTATACTTAGGAAGTTTTCCTCTGTATACTTAAGAAGTTTTCCTCTGTATACTTAAGAAGTTTTCCTCTGTATACTTAAGAAGTTTTCCTCTATATACTTATGAAATTTTCCTCTGTATACTTAAGAATTTTTCCTCTGTATACATAGGAAGTTTTCCTCTATGTACTTGATAGCTAGAGATTTCCTTGTGTATGTGTCTGGTTGTTCTTGCTTGTTATCTCTGTGATGTTATCTAGCTTATGGCTCTAAGTTTATGGTTTGCTCATACGACTCACACTTGGCATGTACTAGAGGATAAATGGTCTGGGGATAGCTTCGGCACTTGCTGGGTTTTCTCTCATCATTGTCTTAGTTATCTATCATCACTGTCTTAATTATCTCTTATCCTTGTCTTAGTTATCTCTCATCATTGTTTTCGTTCTCTCATCATTGTCTTAGTTGCCTCTCAGCATTGTCTTAGTTATCTCTCATCATTGTCTTATTTATCTCTTATCATTTTAGTTATCTCTGAAAAGATAGTCCGTTTAAGCTTGGCCCTCTCTAGCCGTGCCATTCTCTTGTGCATTGGGTGACTTTCTAATCTCATGAACTTTTCTGCCCCTTCTGTGCTCCGCTATCTCTTATATCTTCCAGAGGTTGCAGACCGGTAATCTTTTCCAGTTCTTGTATAGTATAGCCCTCAATGCTTCTGTAGTGATTCTCGTGACTTGATTTTGTAGCCACTTGATCAAGTTGGATTCTCTTGCAGTTGTCCCTGCTGCGATGCCATTATCAAGGACAGTTCACACCCATCTAATGTAGAGTTTCTTTACGTCACTCTCATCTGCTCCACAAGTTGTGTGGACAAGTTGTTTTATTGTAGAGTTTTGCTCGAATCTGCTTTTTCAATCTGAGCCTTCCATATCATGCTACCGTTGGCGGGGGCTCACAAGTTGATTGGCGTGTCTTCATGGTGCAATGCATGAGCAGTTAGTGTGGTGCAATGCGTGAGCAGTTAGTGTGGTGCAATGCGTGAGCAGTTAGTGTGGTGCAATGCGTGAGCAGTTAGTGTGGGGCAATGCGTGAGCAGTTAGTGTGGTGCAATGCGTGAGCAGTTAGTGTGGCGCAATGCGTGAGCAGTTAGTGTGGTGCAATGTGTGAGCAGTTAATGTGGTGCAGTGTGTGAGCAGTTAGTGTCAGGTCTGTGCTCTAAGGCCTAGTAAGTCTTGACCAGCCACGGGGTCCATGGGGTCTCTGGTGTTATCAGGACTACATTCTGCTAACTCAGTGCTAGTTTTTCCTTAAAGGTCCGCAGGACCAAGCACACAGGGCATACTCTTCTTGGCATGTCATCAGTGATAACACAGAACATGCTCTTCTCGGCATGTCCTCGGTGATAACACAAAACATGCTCTTCTCGGCATGTCCTCGGTGATGACACAAAACATGCTCTTCTCGGCATGTCCTCGGTGATAACACAAAACATGCTCTTCTCGGCATGTCCTTGGTGATAACACAAAACATGCTCTTCTCGGCATGTCCTCAGTGATAATGAAAGTTAGGAAGAGTTGGTGATAGGACTTCTCCCTGTTGCTCTAGGATCATCTTCCTGCTAGTTTGTCCCTGGACTTTAATTCTGGCAGTATCTCAAGATACTGGAAGATCCATTCATACATTCTTCTTCATACCTAGCTTCTGTATAGTTCTACTCTCAGACACATTTTCTACACCTTCTCCAAGTCCACCCACACTGCAGTAGTACTTTTCTTCTACTGAAAATCATCTTCTATTTCTTGAACTATGTAAAATATTTGATATTCAGCCGTTCTATGTTGCCTCAGCCCAGCTTGCTTTGGAAGGGGGGGGGGGGGAATTAGCAAGATCTTTTCTTCAAGATGCTCAGCTAGTCTGGTGTTAACAGTGCACTCAAGCAGTTTTCCTGTGTTGTTCAGTAGACAGATGGGTCTCTAGGTGTTTAGGTCTGTAGTTGTTTGGGTCTGTTGGTGCTATGTCCTTTAGAACAGGAATCATGACTGTTTTCTTCCACCCCTTAAGTATGATACATTTTTTCCAGCTGCAGTTGAGGGTTTCTAACAGTCTCTTCCCCCCCTTCTTTGGCCGTATGCACTGGGTGCTCGTATTTACACACATGTAGACTGTGGCAGATGATGGAGTGACTAACTTGCAAATATGCAATATCAACACAATGAACATTCCTGTAATGATATTCTTTCCACAGGACAACACAGGACACACAAGCTAGCACATAGAATTACCAAGCAAGTCAGTAGTATCTTAAACACTCACAGCCGTTTATTACATGGAACATGATGATCATGAAAATGAGTCGAACAGACGAACTATATCAAGTGATGTCTCCAACAATACAGAAATCCATTATGAATAAGAACCTAGGCTGCTAGCTAGCTAATACTAAGTTAGCGCCATAAGAATCAATCAGTTTCATCTATCTACATACTTCAAATTTATGACTAACTACTTGCATACGAAACATATCTAACACAGCTGACAAGTAACACTACATGCTTACTTCACAGTCAGTCTTGGAATGCCCCAAATCTCGCATGACCAAGGCTATCTCCTGTCTGCCAGCCAATCATAGCACAGGTCAGCCAACCCACGTGACCAACAAATTCCAGAAAGTTCTAGAACGCTAGGGTAGTCACTTATTTCCTTCAAGAGCAATTAACAAAGTTGTTTCAAGGGGTAGTTACTCCTGACCAAATACTGTCACAGATTATCCTCCCAGTCTAGTAAAGATGAGAGAGAGAGAGAGAGAGAGAGAGCGCAATGTGAGATTTTTCTATAATTCACGAGGTTTGTGAAGAGCTGGCAAAAGACCAAGTTGATTGGAGAGTGACTCTGCTCAAAGATGCAGCATCACGTGAAGAAGAAATGAGGACCAAACTTAAAATTAGAAAACCTATAACAAGGACGCTGCAACACAAATATTGCTTGCTGTTACTATGGCCGTTATAATACTTAATTGACCATACCCAAAAGAATTGTTAAACCTTGAAACTGACTTACCAGCCCCACAACTGAATGTCAACCTAGATGAAGTTACATTGCATGAAACTGAAACAGCAGTGAATTTAATGGCTAAACAACAAAGCTACAGGTGAAGATGAAATAACACCAGAAATGTGAAAACTTATCAATAGTGACAACATGAGACAACTACAGAGAATGTTTAATAAGATTTGGAAAAGAAGAAAAGGTCCCTTCTAAATGGAACAAAAGAATCATTGTTAAAATACCCAAAAAAGGCAACCTTAGTGACTGTAACAATTTGAGAGGAGTAATCTTAATACCAGTTGTGTCAAAAGTATTTTGCAAGGTCATTTTGAATAGACTTAAAGATATAGTGGATACTGCAAAGAGAGAAGAACAAGCAGGATTTCGAAAAGGGAGAAGCTGTCTTGACCAGATCTTTACTCTCAGAATAATACTTGAAGAACATATTGAAAAGCAGAAACCATTAATACTGAACTTCATAGACTTTAAAAAAGCATTTGATAGCATACACAGAGATTCATTATGGAGAATTTTAAGTCTGTATGGAATACCATCTAAAATTGTCAACATCATTAAGGACTTCTACATTGGATATGTTTGTGCAGTCAAGACAGAAGATGAGTGAATGTTCCAGATTGAAACAGGTGTGAAATAAGGTTGTATACTGTCTCCTTTGCTTTTTGGAATTACAATAGACTTCATAATGAAAAAATGCTGCACAGGTAACATAGGTATTGACTGGGTACATGAGACACAACTAGAAGATCTTGATTTTGCTGATGATACAACTCTTATCAGTAACAATGTGAATTCCATGCAAGAAAAAACAGATAGCCTGTCTTCACTGGCTAGCAAAATAGGACCTGAAATTAACAAGGATAAAACAAAAATAATGAAAATTCCCATTAATCAAAATGGAAAAATACACATAGAAGGGACAGATATTGAAGAAGACAATCAATTTGCATACCTTGGCAGCTACATAGACCAGGATGGTGACACCAGAAAGGAAGTTAGAATTAGAATTGCAAAAGCAGCATCGATCTTCAAGAATTTTGAGAACATATGGCATTCAAAAGTTATAAGCACAAAAACTAAGTTAAGATTATTCAATTCAAATGTAATATCACTCTCATTTATGCATGTGAAAGCAGGAAAACAACTAAAGAAATAGACAAGAAATTAGACTCTTTTGAAAACAAATGCCTAAGGAAAATGCTTAGCATCAAGTGGAACAAATTCAGGAACAATGCAGAGATAAGACAGATGACTGAACAACAACCAATCTTATGGGTGATCAGGAAAAGGAGATGGACATATGTTGGTCACATGATAAGAAGAAACAGAGAATCTCAAAACAAACTATAAAATGGAACACAACAGGCCAAAGAAAAAGAGGCAGACCACGTGAAACTCTGAAGAAGACATTGTTAAGAGAGTCCAAATTAATAGGCTTAAAATCCTTTGATGAGGTTTAAAGACTTGCCAAGACAGGAAAAATTGGCGAACTACCTTGTGAGCCCTATGTGACGTTTAACAGCACGGGAAGGATATAAGATATAAGATATATAACATTACTATGGCCGATTATGCAAATTCAGCATTGGTATAGTCAGCCATAACAGGATCTGCTCACAAGATGGTGCTTAGATGTACCCACAACAGTCAGTATCTGCCCACTTCAAAACCCACTACAGTCGGTATCTGCCCACTTCAAAACCAACAAAAGTTGGTATATGCCCACTTCAAAACCAACAAAAGTTGGTATCTGCCCACTTCAAAACCCACAACAGTCAGTATCTGCCCACTTCAAAACCCACTACATTTGGTATCTGCCCACTTCAAAACCAACAAAAGTTGGTATCTGCCCACTTCAAAACCCACTACAGTCAGTATCTGCCCACTTCAAAACCAACAAAAGTTGGTATCTGCCCACTTCAAAACCCACAACAGTTGGTATCTGCCCACTTCAAAACCCACAACAGTTGGTATCTGCCCACTTCAAAACCAACAAAAGTTGGTATCTGCCCACTTCAAAACCCACAACAGTTGGTATCTGCCCACTTCAAAACCCACTACAGTTGGTATCTGCCCACTTCAAAACCAACAAAAGTTGGTATCTGCCCACTTCAAAACCCACTACAGTCAGTATCTGCCCACTTCAAAACCAACAAAAGTTGGTATCTGCCCACTTCAAAACCAACAAAAGTTGGTATCTGCCCACTTCAAAACCAACAACAGTCGGTATCTCTCTCTCTCTGAACCTTAAGTGCCCAGGGCACATGGGGCTTCCACAAGGGTTTTCCACAAATGCCTGTCCTTCGCCTTTTTTTCTGCTCTTGCCCAGGTGAGCCCTCTATTGCTCAACATCCTTTCTGTTATTCTTCTCCGTGGCTCTTTTGGTCTGCCCTTACTTCTGTTCCCCTGTGGTGTCCATCTTAGTGCTATTTTTGGTAGTGAGTTGTCAGTCATTCGGAGCACATGTCCCAACCATCACCAGCGCCTTTTCTCAATAATTGTTGTCAGTGGCTTCATCTGCATTTCTGCCAATAAGATGTTATTTCTTGTGGTGTTTGGCCAAAATGAATTTCTAATTCTTCGTAAACATTTAGTCTGGAAAGAATTCAACTTGTTTTCTATGGTTTTGGTGATTTTCCAGCATTCACTTCCATA
The DNA here is from genome assembly GCA_009760885.1 of Achatina immaculata. Taxonomy (NCBI): domain Eukaryota; kingdom Metazoa; phylum Mollusca; class Gastropoda; order Stylommatophora; family Achatinidae; genus Lissachatina; species Lissachatina immaculata. Next base: position 9,075,591 of record CM019716.1, read on the forward strand.
GAGTAGTACACTTAGAACATTACTCTTAAATATCCTGATTTTCATATTTATGCTTAGTTTTTTTGATTTCCATATCTGCCCACTTCAAAACCGTTTTCTTAGACAAATATGTGTGTGTGTGAGTGTGTGTGTGTGTGTGTGTGTGTGTGGGTGGGTGGGTCTGTGTAATTTTGGAGTTATTTTATGACCTATCTTACCACTTGTAAGGATTAATATTTTATGACCTATCTTACCACTTGTAAGGATTAATATTTGATGACCTATCCTACAACCTTGTAAGGATTCATATTTCATAACTTATTATTTGTCATAGATATAGCAAACACAGAAGAAGACTGCTTGAGTTGACCATTACAGTTTCTAAGGTAAATCCAAGCTGAAACAGTGGAAATTTTATTTAGATTTGAGACTATTATTATTCCCCCCTCCCACCCAAAGAAAAAAGTTAGACAGCATGAGTGAACATAGCTAGATTGATGCCTAAATCTTCACCAAAGAAATGTTATATGAGTAGACATAACAAGACTGATGCCTGAATCTTCCCCAAAGAAACGTTATATGACCAAACATAACAAGACTGACACCTAAATCTTCCCCAAAGAAACGTTATATGACCAAACATAACAAGACTGACCCATAAATCTTCCCCAAAGAAACGTTATATGACCAACCATAGCAAGACTGACACCTAACTTCTTTCTCAAAGAAACGTTATATGAGCCAACATAAAAAGACTGACGCCTAACCTCTACCCCAAAGAAATGTTTTATATGACCAAACATAGCAAGGCTGCCGCCTAGCCTCTTTCCCAAAGAAACATTATATGAGTCAACATAGCAAGACTAACGCCTAACATATTCCCCAAAGAAACATTATATGAGCCACCATAGCAAGACTGATGCCTAACCTCTCCCCCAAAGAAAGGTTATATGAGCCAACATAGCAAGATTGATGCCTAATCTCTTCCCCCAATGAAATATTATATGGGTCAACATAACAAGACTGATGCCTAACCTCTTCCCCAAATAAACATAATATGATCCAACATAGCAAGATTGGTGCCCAATATCTTCCCAAGAAACATCATAGATATTTGGCAGATACGTTTGGATGTAGGGGATTTTCTCATATCTTATTATAATCCCATGACTGGGCCATGACAGTCTGTATATTGTGTTACGGAGCTATTATGCAGGCATCATTGGCGTATTCCGGACAGGGCACTCTTATATATCTTAGTAATACCACACTGTGATAGGGCAGAAATTTGGTTGACTAAAAAAGACAAAGTCACACGTGATCTCTGCTTACTTGTGTCCTTACTGTTTTTTTTTCTTGCAAACATATTTTTTTCCTAGTATATCTATGCCTCTATTGTCTTTTAGAACTATTGCTGTATATACAAGTATAATTAATGTTCTAAAATTTCAGATTGTCTATATGTAATTTGTGTAACTTGTTACATTCTCTAAACCAGTTGTTCCTGATTAACAAAAGTCTGCTGACCTCCTGCTTTTTCAAAATCCAGACCACGAACCCCATACTTTGGAAAAGTTTCATATCTGATTAGTAGCTATAAGCTTTAAATACAAAAGATTTTTATTCAGAAAATGCAGGTAACCTTTAACGAGTAAACGCCACACTAAACTACCAAAAACAAAAAAAAGTACAGACTTTGCAAAATTTCAAAATGACACTAATGTACTTAAGAAAAAATAGACAGCAGTTTGTACTTCTTCTGACAAATGAACAGATTATGAAATGTATGACAGCTAACCAACCTACTAAATAGGGTGAGATAAATCATGCCTCTTTTCATTCCAAACAATCGTTTCCACATCTGATTCAATATGTTCTATTTTTAATCTCAAATCTGCATCAACATCAAGCCAGTTCCTGTGTTTATTCTTCATGTGGAAAACGTTTGTTATTCATATTGTAAAATGTTATTGAGGAGATTTGGTACTTTGAACTTGTAGTTGCGTGCCAGTCAGAAAATTCATTCCAATTATTAAGTACAATCATACATATTATCTCAAACTGCACCCCTCCATAATATACCAAGACAGGTCCTAGCCCTTTTATATATGTCCAGGTTGCTACCCTAATGACTTTTCCTAACATGTTGAAACCAGGCACATAAACTCAGCACATTTTTTTATCTACATCAGTAACCACTGTTAAAACACATAATGATCAAGGCAAATAACAATTCAGTTTAATCATAAAACATGAACGTAGCACACTTTACACCTGGTAATGGAGAAAACACAAAACTGGATGTTTTCACAAGCAAATAACATCAACCAGAAAAAAGGTGAGAAATTTATTGAAATCAAACATATGACAAAACCAACCGTAACTACAGGTGACACTCGTAATAATCACTACATTTACTTAAAACCACTGGCTTTCTACTCAAACATAGAAGTATATCAACAAATTGTGAATTAGTCAACATATTCTTGGCACACATATTATTTCTTGCTAACTCGTGACATCATATTCAAAATTCCTAGTACAAAATGCCTATGCTTTACCATCACCAATAAATGAATCAGTGAAAAAATACAATGTCACATGATGGACATCTCATGTGAATGAAACAAATTATGAATTATGTAATCATGACAGACGACACTGGCAAAAGTATAACTGGATGCAACAGGCAACACAACAGTTCGCCACTGTCAGTGAAGAACTGAAATCACTCAAAGATATCAAAGATGGCAGTGAAAACCAACAGTGGTGGTGTTATGCTGCTCAAATCTTAGAACCTTCTAGAGTACCTTTAACACGGTTAACAGTAAGCACACACTACATCTACATTACAAAACCACCATTAGACATACCACAACTTACACATATGACTCATACTACATGAGCTTGGCTTGGGTAACGTTGGGATCACAGCAGAATAATCAGTTGCTCCACATCAAAGTATTAGAAGCTTCAGCACTACACATCCAGATATTCCACAAATACAGCTCCCCCAAAACAGCCTGCTACCCGACCATCACCTTGAACAAAAGTGTCTGAACCAACTCTGAATTCCACTACACATCACACATCACATGACCAAACTTACACATTTAGCCCCGACCAAAAACCCGAGGTGGCTTTGACCTTGACCCTCCTAACTGGCCGAAATTTGGAATGGTGAAACCAACACCATCCTCACAGTATAACAGTATGTGGAAAACATTTGTTCACAAAAGTATGTGGAAAATGTTTGTTCACAAAGCTATGTGGAACAAAAAAGTGTGCGAGATGCTTCAACACATTGTCACCAACTTTCTTATAATCAGAAAAAAAACACATTCACTCAGAATTGTAACAGACTAGTATTTAGTGTATATGAGTTTTATAGACAGTAATTGCTAGTCTGTTGCAAGAACATTACACGATGCCACTGCAGTAAAGAATCTGTCCAGTTCGCAATCTGAAAATTATTTTCAGTGAAGTATCAAATTAAACATTGTTAAACATTTCACAGGTTCCACTGGCCATCAGTTGGGAACCACTGCTCTAAACCATTGTAGTAGAGCATTTAGCTTGTTATTTCACCCACATTGAATATATTATACCCACCTCTGAATATCCGGTTTGAGGGGTAGGGGTATCCCCTATCAGAGGAGAAGTAAGACGCCTCCTTACCTCCATCAGTCTATGGGACACCCTTGGGCAAGGTGGAGTACCTGTATAGCCTCCAATCTGTGTGACGTGAAGCCATGGAACAGGTGGTGGATGGAATGGGAGAGCAGCCAACAGATAATATTGGTTATGGTCACCAGACAGTTAGGGGATAGAGAACACTCTGCTTTGATAATACAAAAATACCAGAACAATGCGGTATAGAAGTGAAGAACCATTTCGAGTTCCTGATTGCTGAATAGGAGAAGATGACACCAGATGAACTGGCTATGGAAGCCAGAGATATCTTAATAACAACAGCTAAACACATGGTTCCTGTATATAAAACACAAAAGAATGAATGGATTACAGCAGGCACACTAGAACTGATAAAAGAATGAAGAGAAATGAAGACAAAAGAGAAAGTGACAAACAACACCACAGAAAAATATAAATCTTTTTCAAAAGAAATAAGAGGAAACATAAGAAAAGACAAAAAAACAATACATACAAGATTGTTGTAAAAGAATAGAAGGACATCAGAAGTGAGGAAGAGACAGTGAAATGTTTAAAAAAATGAAGACATTGACGAGAAATGTCACACCTAAGCTAAATGTAATTTGTGATGAGATGGGGAATACCTTGACAGAGACAGAGGAAATTCTAGAAAGATGGAAGGAATATTGTAGAGGAATGTATGAAACAATCGACTGTGAAAGCAGAAATAAACAGTGTGAATTATTATTGGAGGAGAAAGAAAAAAGGTAAATGACCAGGATGTGATGAGATAACAGCTGAACTTATTAAAGGAGGAGGAAAGGAATGTGCAACAATCTATCATGCACTATGTAAAAAGATATGGCATTCAGGTATTTGGCCAAAAGAATGGAAAAGAACTGTATTTATACCACTGCCAAAAAAGGGTAACCTGAAATTATGCACAAACTACAGAACTGTTGCCCTGATTAGTCATGCCAGTAAAATTCTGTTAAAAATCATAAAGGGTAGACTTCATAAGAAAATAGAAGAAGAAGTCAATATGGTCCAAGCTGGTTTTAGACAAGGAAGAGGATCAAGAGATCATATATTCAATCTAAGATTAATAATAGAGAAATGCAGAGAATTTAATGTGAATTTAATGTGATAGCAACATCAGCATATGACTTAGCAACATCAGCATATGACCTATGTAAGCAACTGGGCATAAAGGGACAAGCAAGAGCAAGGGCATTGAAAAGCCTTTCAGAAACAGCAGAAAAGGCCTCATGCTGACTGTGGAGTATGCGAAACAAGCATTGGGAACATAAGTAATTTCAATTGCCACAACCAATACCAGTCCTCCGTGGCTAAATCGCTAAAAAAAAAAAGTGCAGTGGCAACTGGAAAATCATGGGTTCAATCCTGGGATTGGGAAAAAAAAAGCAACAACTCACAAGACCTCTGGGAGTCATGACCCAGAGGGGCCTACCCCCCTTAGAGTGTCAGGAGTTTAAAGGGCCGAAACACTTGTCTGGGGAGGGGGTACTTCCTCTGATGATCTGAATGTGTTGTTGTTCCGCTCTCTACGGTAGAGAGTTTCCTGCATATGTGAATCTATATTTATCTTTTATAGACTATTTAAAGTCATTTGATTGTGTACAACACCAGAAACTTTGTTAAATAATGGAAACAATGGAATTTCCAACACATTTGATACAATTAATATCATTGCTGTATCTAGACCAACAGGCAGCAGTAAGAATAAATGTGAAACAACTAGTTGGTTTGACATAAAACAAAGTGTCCATCAGGGGTGAGTATTGTCACCTTACTTATTTAACTTGTATACTGAAAACATAATGAGGAATGTTAGAGAAGATGTAGATAAAGAATATTACAATGCCATAACAATTGGAGGTTATGAAATACCAGAGATTAGATATGCTGATGACACAGTATTACTGTCCACAACACAAAAAGGAGTGGAAAAACTAATTATGTCAGTCCATAGGAACAGCGAAGAGCAAAACCTCTATCTTAATGCAAAGAAAACTAAATTGATGACAACTGACAAGACAACCAAGGCAGCTGAAATATGTATCAATGAGGACAAATTGGAAGAAGTGTAGAGTTTTGAATATCTTGGATCACTTCTAACTAATAATGGAGATACAATGAGGGAAATTAAAAGGAGGACATCTCTTGCTCCTTAGAAAGTAAAACAACTAAAGAATCTGTGGAGAGAAACAGACAGAACTACAAAAATAAGATTTTTAAAGACATGCATCTTTCCCATAGCAACATATGCCTGTGAGACCTGGACACTTAAAACAGCTGAGAAACACATAAATGGCTTTGAATGTAAATGCTACAGAAGAGTTCTTCAAATATCATGGACACAAAAAAAGAACAAATATATCCATACTAAAAGAACTAATATTGAAGAAGGCTGGCTAGTGAAGAAGATTAAACAAAGAAAACTTAGATATTGTGGACACATTAAATGTCATGATAATCTAGAGAAGACCATCTTGGAAGGGTGCATAATGAGAAAAAGAAAAAGAGGAAGACCAAAGCAAAGATGTTTGTAAGACATCGGTAATAATCTGCAGATGGATGCATCAGCAGCAGGGCATCTTGCTTACAACTGAGAGGCCTACAGGAGAGCTGTTAGGGAAGTAAACTTCCACAAGGACATGCAAATGATTGATGACTGACCTCAGATTATATTACACCCACCTCTGAATATATTACACTCACATCTGAATATATTACACCAACTTCTGAATATATTACACCCACCTCTGAATATATTACACTCACATCTGAATATATTACACCAACTTCTGAATATATTACACCCACCTCTGAATATATTACACCCACCTCTGAATATATTACACCCACATTTGAATGTATTATACCCGCATATGAATATCTTACACCTGTCTCTGAATATATTACACCCACCTCTGAAGATATTACACCCACATATGAATATATTACATCCACCTCTGAATATATTACACCCATATTTGAATATATTATACCCGCATCTGAATGTATTATACCCACCTCTGAATATATTGCACCCACATTTGAATGTATAGGCAGAAAACTCTCTGTTGTAGTGAATAAAACAACTCCTTGGATCATCAGAGAAGTACTCCCCCCCCCCCGGGCAAACGTTTCAGTACTTTAAACTTTTGATGCTCTAAGGGGGTGGGCCCCTCTGGGTCATGACTCCCAGGGATCTGTGAACTGTTGGTTTATAACCACTTCACAAGGCTGAAGATACTGCTTGAACTTCCTAGCTGTTTGTTTGGTGGATTCAAAATTGTTTCTTATATAACTGTGACCGAGTCGTTGGCAGCGTTTCACGTATGTCACCCTTGCTTGACGATTTGTATAACACACCTGAGGGAAGCAGAAACATTAGCCACTCTTGCCGCCCACTGAGATGGCCAGAGATGTTATCTTCCATTATGTTGCCATTGTATGGGTAGGTCATCACTAATTTATGTGTTCATGGGTCAGTGTTTCACTGTTCCCATGTGTGTGCCACATCCAGCACAAGGCCTTTTCTGCTAGTTTTGCCATGCCTTTCAGTTTTCGTTTTCTTGCTCTCACACGTCAAACGCTGTTGTCTACACGAATCCTCTTTAGATGTTGACACATGCCAGGCCTGTTTGACCAGATCATTTCACACTTCTGACACAAGTTGTTCTCCTTTTCTGGGCTCATATGGGACAGTAAGTTCGACCAAAATTTGTTTCGTCAGCAGTGTCTTCCCAGATTCTTGAATCCTGTATGAATACAGTGTATTCTCTTCCATCTAGTAGGTTAGCTGCGACCTCACAGTCATTGGTTCCATCTAGAAGTGAGGGCAAGGGAGTGCCCAGAGTTTACATGTTGGATAATTCCCAGCACTTTTGAGTTCTTTGGAAGGGTTTTGGATTCTTTCTTGCTGTTTGCCACATCTTTCGCTCTATCCACAATGTCTGTTCGCTTTTGCAACACTCTGCTGTGTCGCAACATGTAGCCTTGGTGCCAGTGTACTTTCCATGCTGACAGAACATACTCCAAGGTTTGCTGCCCGCCACAGAGTAGACACATTGAATCCGCTGCTTCGCTCTATCTAAATGGGTTTCCATCTGTAGGCAGTAGGTTGTATGCAGAACTGATAATGAAACTAAGTCGCAGAGGTACCATGTTCCATATATCACTCCATGTTAGTGATCCTTGCAAAGCCCTTCCCAAATTGTCTATTGGGTTTGTTGAGCCTGCTGTACTGCTTTCCATCCTATATACTTCTTTATTTAATTGATGACTATGTCTCTTCGCTGTTTGCTAGAGGCCTTCGACCACCATGAATTTATTTCACCCACTTCTGAATATATTTGTCGTAAAATGTTTTGATATTCTCCAGCCGAAGAGCCTCATCAAGTGTATTTTACTTTTTATTAACAGTGTTTTGTTTTGTTTCTTTAATTTGCCAGTTTTGATGTTTTGTGTACAAAACAAAGCTATTAATTTTCACATTTAAGTAAATTTTCATAAGTTATTAATTATTATTAAGACATCAGTGAATTATTGAACCTGAACTGGTATAAAGTCCAGGAGTTCTTGCTTCTTTGATCACAAAACATTTCTCTCTTCACCCAGACAAAAAATTGACATAACAGTTGATGATATAATTAATGCTGTAGCTTGGACGTTACGTAGCAACTTTGCTGGGCTGACCCGTACCTACAGTGTGCACGTAGATGAAAAGAATTATCAAGAGCTCATTATACAACCAAAACAATATGTGCTTTTGCTTATACACGATAAATGTAAGTTTTGTTATGTTCTTATGCATAAGTGTGATAAATTTAAGTTTTTTCTGTTCATATGCTTAAATGTGATAAATGTTAGTTCTGTTCTGTTCTTATGCTTATACATGATAAATGTTGTGATAAATTTAAGTTTTGCTATGTTCATATGCTTATACATGATAGGTGTAAGTTTTGTCTGTTCTTATGCTAATACATGATAAATGTAAGTTTTGTTCTTTTCTTATGCTTATACATGATAAATGTAAGTTTTGTTATGTTCTTACACTTATACATGATAAATGTAAGTTTTGTTATGTTCTTATGCTTATACCTGATAAATGTAAGTTTTGTTCTGTTCTTATGCTTATACATGATAAATGTAAGTTTTGTTCTGTTCTTATGCTTATACATGATAAATGCAAGTTTTGTTATGTTCTTACACTTATACATGATAAATGTAAGTTTTGTTCTGTTCTTACGCTTATACATGATAAATGTAAGTTTTGTTCTGTTCTTACGCTTATACATGATAAATGTAAGTTTTGTTCTGTTCTTACGCTTATACATGATAAATGTAAGTTTTGTTCTGCTCTTATGCTTATACCTGATAAATGTAAGTTTTGTTCTGTTCTTATGTTTATACATGATAAATGTAAGTTTTGTTCTGTTCTTATGCTTATACATGATAATCATTCATTCATTTGCATGTCTCTTGTGAAATTTCACCTCCCTAACAGCACTCCTGTAGGCCTCCCAGTTGTGAGAAAGATGGCCTGCTGCTGATGCATCCATTTGCAGATCATCAGTGATGTCTTGCAACCATCTTTGCCGTGGTCTTCCTCTCTTTCTTTTTCCCATTATGCACCCTTCCAAGATGGTCTTCTCTAGATTATCATGACATTTAATGTGTCCAAAATATTTAAGTTTTCTTTATTTAATCTTCTTTACTAGCCAGTCTTCTTCAATATTAAGTTCTTATGGTATGGATATATTTGTTCTTTTTTGTGTCCATGATATTTGAAGAACTCTTCTGTAGCATTTACATTCAAAAGGGAAGTGACTGCAGTAAAACTTGTCTAAATAATAAAGGTAGATAGAGGTGTATGGTGCAGTTTTACAAAGTGAGGGAGGGAGTGAGTAAGGTGAGAAAAAAAATGAATAGAAAGTATAAGAATGTATAAATGAAAAACATACAACATCCGATATTTCGGCATGAGCCTTTTTCGAGGATTACATGCACAACGAGACAAAAAAAAAAAAACGAAGAACTTATCTGATTGTGTCTTCCTCCAGAAGTAGAAAACAGAAATGTTTTGGATTTGAAAACATCCATTACTTAAGCCATTAGATTGTCACCAGTCTCAACAGAAACATTTCTGTTTTTTACTTCTGGAGGAAGACACATTCAGATACGTTCTTCATTTTTTTGTCTCGTTGTACATGTAATCCTCGAAAAAGGCTCACGCTGAAATATCGGATGTTGTATGTTTTTCATTTATACATTCTCATACTTTCTGTTTGTTTTTTTCTCACCTTACTCACTCCCACCCTCACTTTGTAAAGCTGCACCATACACCTCTATCTACCTTTTTTTATTTTAGCATTTACATTCAAAGGCATTTATGTGTTTCTCAGCTGTTTTGTTAAGTGTCCAGGTCTCACAGGCATATATTGCGATAGGAAAGATGCATGCCCTTAAAAATCTTATTTTTGCAGTTCTGTCTGCTCCCCTTCACAGATTCTTTAGTTGTTTTACTTTCTGAAGAGTGATAGATGCCCTCCTTTTAATTTCCCTCATTGTATCTCCATTATTTAGTTAGTAGTGATCCAAGATATTAAAAACTCTACACTTCTTCCAATTTTTCCTCACTGATATACATTTCAGCTGCCTTGTTTGTTTTGTCAGTTGTCATCAATTTAGTTTTCTTCACATTAAGATAGAGGTTTTGCTCTTCGCTATTCCTATGGACTGACATAATTAGTTTTTCCACTCCTTTTTGTGTTGTGGACAGTAATACTGTGTCATCAGCATATCTAATCTCTGGTATTTCATAACCTCCAATTGTTATGGCATTGTAATATTCTTTGTCTACATCTTCTCTAACATTCCTCATTATATTTTCAGTATGCAAGTTAAATAAGTAAGGTGACAATATTCACCCCTGATGGACCCCTTGTTTTATGTCAAATCAACTAGTTGTTTCATCATTTATTCTTACTGCTGCCTGTTGGTCTAGATACAGCAGTGATATTAATTGTATCAAATGTGTTGGAAATCCCATTTTCTCCATTATTTAACAAAGTTTCTGGTGTTGTACACAATCAAATGACTTTAGTCTATAAAAGATAAATATAGATTCACATTAAATTCTCTGCATTTCTCTATTATTAATCTTAGATTGAATATATGATCTCTTGATCCTCTTCCTTGTCTAAAACCAGCTTGGACCATATTGACTTCTTCTTCTATTTTCTTATGAAGTCTACCCAGTATGATTTTTAACAGAATTTTACTGGCATGACTAATCAGGGCAACAGTTCTGTAGTTTGTGCATAATTTCAGGTTACCCTTTTTTGGCAGTGGTATGAATACAGTTCTTTTCCATTCTTTTGGCCAAATACCTGAATGCCATATCTTTTTACATAGTGCATAATAGATTGTTGCACATTCCTTTTCCTCCTGCTTTAATAAGTTTAGCTGTTATCTCATCACATCCTGATGATTTACCATTTTTAATATTCTTTATTGCCCATAAAACTTCTTCATTTGTCAGTTCAAGTTCTTTCTCCTCCAATAATAATCCACACTGTTGATTTCTACTTTCACAGTCAATTGTTTCATATATTCCTCTGCAATATTCCTTCCATCTTTCTAGAATTTCCTCTTTCTCTGTTAAGGTATTCCCCATCTCATCATAAATTACATTTAGCTTAGGTGTGACATTTCTCATCAATGTCTTCATTTCATTAAACATTTCACTATCTCTTACACACTTTTGATGTCCTTCTATTCTTTCACAATAATCTTGTATGTATTGTGTTTTTTGACTTTTCTTATGTTTCTTCATACTTCTTTTGTTAAAGATTTATATTTCTCTTTGTTGTTGTTTGTCACTTTCCATTGCGTCTTCATACTTCTTTTGTTAAAGATTTATATTTTTCTTTGTTGTTGTTTGTCACTTTCCATTGCGTCTTCATTTCTCTATGTTGTTTTATCAGTTCTAGTGTACCTGCTGTAATCCATCCATTCTTTTGTGTTTTCTTCACTGGAACCATGTCTTTAGCTTTTGTTATTAAGATATCTCTGGCCTGCGTAGCCAAATCATCTTGTGTCATCTCCTCCTGTACAACCATCAGGATTTCAAAATGGCTCTTCACTTCTATACCGTATTGTTCTGGTATTTTTGTAAGATCAAAGCGGAGTGGTCTTGATCTCTTAACTGTCTTTTTCATCTTTATCTTCATGTCTGCTATTAATAACTCATGGTCTGTGTCACAATCAGCACCTGGTAAAGTTTTTGCTGATGTTATACTTGACTTCCACCTTCTGTGTACTAAAATGTAATCTGTTTGATTCTTGTTTTCCAATCAGGTGATGTCCATGTGTTAAGTCTTCTTGGATGTTGTTTAAAAAGTGTGTTACTGATCATTAGCTCATTTTCCATGCAAAACGCCATTAGATTGTCACCAGTCTCATTTCTATGTCCTATGCTAAATTTTCCCACAACATATCCTTTGTCTTCTGCTCTTTCTGTACCAATCTTTGCATTAAAATCCCCCATTATTAATACAATATAATTTTGTCCGTACCTGGTCTATTGTTGTTTGCAGCGTGTTATAAAAGTCTTCTACTTGCTCTTCTTCTGCTGATGTTAGGTGCATACATGATAAATGTGTAAGTTTTTTTCTGTTCTTATGCTTATACACAAGAAATATAAATTTTCTTCTCTCTTATTCTTAATTGCAATTAAAGTAAGTTTTGTTCCTTTCTTACACCTAAGTGTGATAAATGTAAGTTTTGCTTCATTCTCATGCTTCATCTTCTTCATTCTCATGCTTCATCTTCTTCATTCTCATGCTTCATCTTCTTCATTCTCATGCTTTTGCTTAGACCACTGATAAGGAATTATTTTGCCATTGTATTAGACTAAGATTTTTTTTCTTGGTCTTCCCCTGCTTCTTTTCCCATTTATCTTTCTGTTGTTATGATGTTTTCAAGTCCTCCTCTCTCGTTGTAAGTCCAGTGAATGATGGATATAGTCTTCTTATAGATTTAATTAGATTACTGTCTACATTTGCTATTGTTAGACGGTTCCTATTTATCATCTTAGCTGTCCTTGGTACTCTTAAAATTCTTCTAAAAAACCACATCTCTGTTGCTTCTAGTGATCTTTGTATTGATCTGTTTACTGTCCATGACTCACTTCTGTTGAGTAGGATAAGCTCAGTGTAGCATTTCAGAGCTCGTTTACTAACGTTCAGTGACAGGATGCATTGCACAAGATATTTTTTCATTTGATTGAAAGCTGTTTGGCTTTGCATATTCTACTCTTGATTTCAGAGGCACACTTCCAATCTGACATTGCTCGAGTACCAAAATATTTAAATCTATTCACTTTTCTCAGTCTTGTTTCATGTACATGAACGCTGCATTTAGCTGAGTTCTTCTTTCATGATATAACCACTTTCTTTTTTCCTGCTATTTAGGGTGAATCCTTTCTTTTATTGAATCTGAACTGGTATCAGATCTAGGAGTTTTTACTGCAACTAATAATTTCTGTGGACTCCCTTCACTTTTGCCTGTTATTTCATGCACACATAGTAAGTTGTTCATGCTGTAGTCTCCAGCTTGAATTTCTGGTTTGTTTTTATTTCTCCCATATTTTCACTGTACAGTGAGAACAAATCTGGTGAGAAGACACAATCTTGTCTAACTCCTTGTCTTATTGGTTGATATTTTCACCGTACAGTCAGAACAAATCTAATGAGAAGACACAATCTTGTCTAACTCCTTGTCTTCATCATCATCATCAGGTGCCGTGCCGACTGGTGTTGGCTGTTAATCTTCTCCAGAGTACACGACTCTTCATGCAGGTCATCAGCTCAGTTGATGATCTCCTCTCATGCCATCCCATCAGACTGTCCAGTATCATTTCTCTTGGTCTTCCTCTTGATCTTCTTCCTTCAGTTTTTCCTGTTGTTATAATATTTTCACTGCCCCCTCTTCTCATTGCATGTCCTATAAAAGTACATTGTCTCTCTCTTATCTTTTTGACACGATTTTTTGTCTATCCAGCTCTTCTTATATGTACTTCATTAGTTATTTTTGCTGTCCAGGAGATTCGCAACATTCTTCTAATAAACCACATTTCTGCTGCTTCCAATGATTTTTGTGCAGTCCTGCCTATTGTCCATGATTCACTTCCATATAACAAGATAGGTTCAGTATAGCATTTTAGGACTCGTTTTCTAACATTCATTGATGGGGATGTATTGGATATTATGTTTCTCATTCTCTATAATGCAGTCTTTGCTTGGCCTATTCTGTTCCTAATTTCTGTTCTGCATTTCCCATCTGAAGTTATTACTGCTCCAAGGTATTTGAATTTCTGCACCTGCTTTAGAATAGTTCCATCTAATTTTATACTGCATGTTGGTGGATTCTGTTTCTTAGATATAACCATAGTCTCTGTCTTTTTGATGTTTAGAGTTAGCCCTATCTGTTAACTCTCTTTTGTGGCTTTATCTAAGAGATTTTGCAAGTCTTGTTGGTTCTAAGCTATCAGTATTGTGTCATCAGCATACTGAAGGTTATTAATATAGTATCCTCTGACACTTATAGCTGGTTCTACAATGATCGTTCTTAGAATATTCTTGCTGTACAGAGAAAAAAGGTCTTGAGATGGTATACATCCCTGTCGCACCCTTTGTTTTATAGGTTGATATTTTCCAGTTTTACTTTCAACTCGAATTGCTGCTTCTTGCTGCCAGTATAGATGTTTTACAATCCTCAGGTCTTTGCCATCTATACTGATGTCTTCAAGCATTTTAATAATTTCATTATGTTTCGCCTTGTCAAATGCCTTGGTGTAATCAATTGAGCATAAATAAAGATCTTTCTGTACTTCTAAAGCTCTTTCTGTTAGTGTTCGTAAAGCATAAATAGTATTGTGTGTTCCCTTTCCTTCAACAAATCCAAACTGTTTATCTGCTATTTCCATTTTTATCTTTTTCCTTGTTCTTCTCATAATGATTCTCAGAAGTAGCTTCATTATGTGACATGAGAGGCTGATAGTCTGGTGGTCATCACATTCCTTTGCATCTGGTTTCTTTGGTAGTGCTATAAACGTGGATTTAAGAAATTCACTGGGCATATAACCACTGTTGTAAATGTCATTCAGTAACTTGGTTATTATTTTTATTCCTATCTCCTCTAGCGCCTCTATTTCTTCTATTGTTATATTATCAGACCCAGTTGCTTTTCCTTTCTTCATGTGTTTGATGGCATCTATGATTTCATCTTCAAGTATTGGTGGTCCATCACAGTTTTCAGTATCTGGTGTTAATTCTGGTCTTTCTCCTCCATTTAGCTCACCAATGTACTCTGTCCATCTATTCACAATAGATGATATTCTGGTTATTATGACTTAAGTTTAGTGAGAAGAGATGAAGGTTATTATGACCTAAGTTTAGTGAGATGAGGTGAAGGTTATTATGACCTAAGTTTAGTGAGATGAGACGAAGGTTATTATGACTTAAGTTTAGTGAGATGAGATAAAGGTTATTATGACTTAAGTTTAGTGAGATGAGATGAAGATTATTATGACTTTTTAGTGAGATGAGGTGAAGGTTATTATGACATAAGTTTAGTGAGATGAGGTGGTATTTATTATGACTTAAATTTAGTGAGATAAGGTGGTATTTATTATGACTTAAATTCAGTGAGATGAGATTGTGAAGTTTATTATGACTTAAGTTTAGTGAGATGAGATGAAGGTTATTATGACTTAAGTTTAGTGAGATGAGAAGAAGGTTATTATGACATAAGTTTAGTAAGATGAGGTGAAGATTATTATGACTTAAGTTTAGGAATATGAGATGAAGGTTGTTATGACTTAAGTTTATAAGATGAAGGTTATTATGACTTAAGAATAGTCATATGAGGTGGTGGTTATTATGACTTAAGTTTAGTGAGATGTGAAAGATGGTGGTTATTATGACTTAACTTAAGTGAAGGTTATTATGACTTAAGTTTAGTGAGATGAGGTCTGAAGGTTATTATGACTTAAGTTTAGTGAGATGTGAAAGATTGTGGTTATTATGACTTAAGTTTAGTGAGATGAGGTCTGAAGGTTATTATGACTTAAGTTTAGTGAGATGAGATTAAGCTTATTATGACTTAAGTTTAGTGAGATGAGGTGAAGTTTATTATGACTTAAAGTGATTGAGAAGAAAATTCTTCATTGAGATTGGATAAACCTGTGGGACACTCGCATGTGATGAGATTAATATAGTTCTTCTGTTTAAGGCATGCACATGTTCATAGAACTGAGATGTTTAGGCATGCACATGTTCATAGAACTGAGATGTTTAGGCATGCACATGTTCATAGAAACTGAGATGTTTATGGCATGCACATGTTCATAGAACTGAGATGTTTAGGCATGCACATGTTCATAGAACTGAGATGTTTAAGGCATGCACATGTTCATAGAACTGAGATGTTTAAGGCATGCACATGTTCATAGAAATGAGATGTTTATGGCATGCACATGTTCATAGAAATGAGATGTTTATGGCATGCACATGTTCATAGAACTGAGATGTTTAAGGCATGCACATGTTCATGAAACTGAGATGGTTAACAGACTGGCTAGACAGGCTGAAATACAAAGCAGGCTGAGAATAGATAAGGAGGATATTGTGACAGCTGTATTAGGCAGAGTGTGGGAGTATGAAGAGAGGGAGTTGATGGACAGGGTGCATATACAGAGACTGATGAAGCTGGGACAGAGTGTGGGAGTATGAAGAGAGGGAGTGGATGGACAGGGTGCATATACAGAGACTGATGAAGCTGGGACAGAGTGTGAAGAGAGGGAGTTGATGGACAGGGTGCATATATAGAGACTTACGAAGCTGGGACAGAGCAAGTGTGCTGGAATAAAATCTGAAATAAGTGGGAGAAAACATATAACAACAACAACCAACATTTAGAAAAAATATATAACAAACAACCAACATTTAGAAAACATATAACAAACAATCAACATTTAGAAAACATAACAAACAACCAACATTTAGATAACATATAACAAACAACCAACATTTAGAAAACATACAACAAACGACCAACATTTAGAAAACATATAAAAACAACCAACATAGAAAACATATAACAAACAACCAACATTTGACAGGAATCATTAGTAGACAGACTCTTCAGTGGATGTTAGAGTAGGTGGCAGATCATGTATGGGAGTGTCCTGAATGTGATGATGCCAGATTCTGAAATCTGAAGTTTAATGTGATGATGCCAGATTCTGAAATCTGAAGTTTAATGTGATGATGCCAGATTCTGAAATCTGAAGTTTAATGTGATGATGCCAGATTCTGAAATCTGAAGTTTAATGTGATGATGCCAGATTCTGAAATATGAAGTTTAATGTGATGATGCCAGATTCTGAAATCTGAAGTTTAATGTGATGAGATGATAACTGTTATGACTTTTTGTATATAATTTGTGCTTTTGTGATCAAGTAGTCAAAAATTTACTACAAAAACAAAGATTTTCTGTAATGATCATTTTGTTCATTTTTTAAATGTTTTGTTCAGGTTTAGAGTTTACTGTCAGAAGCATTCTGTAATTTAAGAAGAATTAAAACTTACTTTATTTCCCTTTTTTTCTTCAGATGAAGGTGAAGCTAACTTTATTTCATTGTTTTTCTTTCAAATAATTTTGTTTCTCTGCATTCAAATTACAGATGACACAAAGGAAAGGGCTGTCCTGGAGAAGATCGCATATGCTTTCCGAAAAGATGATGCTGTGAGTACTAAAAACTGAGAGGCCAGAATATGACAGAACTGTTACAACATCCCTAAACTTAGAAACTACAGTAGATTAGCCAGTATTCAAACATAAAAATTATTAAATCATACAAAGAAAAAAAACTGTTAAATAATAAAAAAATCAAATATAAAAACAGTGCTAGATAGTCATCATCATCATCAGGTGCCGTGCTGACTGGCTTTGGCTATTATGCTTCTCCAGAGTACATGATCCTTCACACAGGACATCAGCTCAGTTGGTGATCTCCTCTCACACCATCTCGTCAGACTGTCCAGTATCATTTCTCTTTGTCTTCCTCCTGATCTTCTTCCTTCTGTTTTTCCTGTTGTTATAATATTTTCAATGCCCCCTCTTCTCATTGCATGTCCTATGAAAGTACATTGTCTTTCTCTTATCTTTTTGACACGATTTTTTGTCTCTCCAGCTCTTCTCATACATTCTTCATTAGTTATTTTTGCTGTCCAGGGGATTCGCAACATTCTTCTAATAAACCACATTTCTGCTACTTCCAATGATTTTTGTGCAGACCTGCTTATTGTCCATGATTCACTTCCATATAACAAGATAGGTTCAGCATAGCATTTTAGGACTCATTTAGATGGTGCAAAAATTAGATATTAAAAAAATTTAAATGGTGGAGAAATCAAATATAAAAACTCTGTTAAATGGTACACAAATTAAAAAATGAGAATGATATTGTGTGATACAAAAATCAAATATAAAAACTCTGTTAAATGGTACACAAATTAAAAAATGAGAATGATATTGTGTGATACCAAAATCAAACATAAAAAGTGTGTTGGATGGTGTTGGATGATCAGTCAGTCATGTGCATGTCCCTTGCTGAACTTTGCCTTACTGACAACTCTCCTGTAGGCCTCTCTGTCAGTCAGTCATGTGCATGTCCCTTGCTGAACTTTGCCTTACTGACAACTCTCCTGTAGGCCTCTCTGTCAGTCAGTCATGTGCATGTCCCTTGCTGAACTTTGCCTTACTGACAACTCTCCTGTAGGCCTCTCTGTCAGTCAGTCATTTGCGTGTCCCTTGCTGAACTTTGCCTCACTGACAACTCTCCTGTAGGCCTCTCTGTCAGTCAGTCATGTGCATGTCCCTTGCTGAACTTTGCCTTACTGACAACTCTCCTGTAGGCCTCTCTGTCAGTCAGTCATTTGCGTGTCCCTTGCTGAACTTTGCCTCACTGACAACTCTCCTGTAGGCCTCTCTGTCAGTCAGTCATTTGCGTGTCCCTTGCTGAACTTTGCCTCACTGACAACTCTCCTGTAGTCCTCTCTGTCAGTCAGTCATTTGCGTGTCCCTTGCTGAACTTTGCCTCACTGACAACTCTCCTGTAGGCCTCTCTGTCAGTCAGTCATTTGCATGTCCCTTGCTGAACTTTGCCTCAGTAACAATTCTCCTGTAGGCCTCTCTGTCAGTCAGTCATGTGCATGTCCCTTGCTGAACTTTGCCTCACTGACAACTCTCCTGTAGGCCTCTCTGTCAGTCAGTCATTTGCATGTCCCTTGCTGAACTTTGCCTCAGTAACAATTCTCCTGTAGGCCTCTCTGTCAGTCAGTCATGTGCATGTCCCTTGCTGAACTTTGCCTCACTGACAACTCTCCTGTAGGCCTCTCTGTCAGTCAGTCATGTGCATGTCCCTTGCTGAACTTTGCCTCACTGACAACTCTCCTGTAGGCCTCTCTGTCAGTCAGTCATGTGCATGTCCCTTGCTGAACTTTGCCTCAGTAACAACTCTCCTGTAGGCCTCTCTGTCAGTCATGTGCATGTCCCTTGCTGAACTTTGCCTCACTGACAACTCTCCTGTAGGCCTCTCTGTCAGTCAGTCATTTGTATGTCCCTTGCTGAACTTTGCCTCAGTAACAACTCTCCTGTAGGCCTCTCTGTCAGTCAGTCCTTTGCATGTCTCTTGCTGAACTTTGCCTCACTGACAACTCTCCTGTAGGCCTCTCGGGTGTAAGCAAGATGCCCTGCTGCTAATGCTTCAACTTCCAGATTATCAACGATGTCTTGTAGCCATCTTCACCTTGGTCTTCCTCTTTCTTTTTCCCATTATATACCCTTCCAAGGCGGTCTTCTCTAAATTATCATGATGTTAAATATGTACAAAATATTTAAGTTTTCTCTGTTTAATCCTCTTTACCTGCCAGCCTTCTTCAGTATTAAGTTCTTTTAGCATGGATATATTTGTTCTTTTCTGTGTCCATGACACAAGTATTTGAAGAACTCTTCTGTAGCATATACATTCAAAGACATTTATGTGTTTCTCAGCTGTTTTGTTAAGTGTTCAGGTCTCATGAAGATGGCTGAAAGATATCGTTGATGATTTGCAAATGGATGCAGCAGCAGCAGGCCATCTTGCTCACAACCGAGAGGCCTACAGGAGTGCTGTTAGGGAGGCAAAGTTCCGCAAGGGACATGTAAATGAATGAATGAATGAATGAATCTCACAGGCTTATGTTGCGATGGGAAAGATGCATGCTCTTAAAAATCTTATTTTTGTAGTTCTGTCTGTTCCTATCCACAGATTCTTTCTGAAGAATAATTGATAACCTCCTTTTAATTTCCCTCACTGTATCTCCATTGTTAGTTAGTATTGATCCATGACATTCAAAACTCTCCACTTCTTTCAATTTTTCCTCACTGATATATATATTTCAGCTGCCTTGTTTGCTTTGTCAGTTGTCACCAGTTTAGTTTTCTTCGCATTAAGATAGCGGTTTTCCTCTTCACTGTTCTTACGGACTGACATAATTAGTTTTTCCATTCTTTTTTGTATTGTGGATAGTAACACTGTGTCATCAGCATATCTAATCTCTGGTATTTTATTACCTCCAATTGTTATGGCATTGTAATATTCTTTGCCTACATCTTCTCTAACATTCCTCCTTATATTTTCATTATACATGTTATTTAAAATATTGTTTCACCATTTATTCTCACTGCTGCCTATTGGTCTAGGTATAGCATTAATATTAATTGTATCAAATGTGTTGGAAATCTCATTTTTTCCATTATTTAACAAAGTTTCTGGTGTTGTACACAATCAAATGACTTTAAATAGTCTATAAAAGATAAATATAGATTCACATTAAATTCTCTGCATTTCTGTATTATTAATCTTATATTGAATATATGATCTCTTGATCCTCTTCCTTTCCTGAAATCAGCTTGGACCATATTGACTTCTATTTTCTTATAAAATCTACCCATTATGATTTTTAATAGAATTTTGGCATGACTAATCAGGGCAACAGTTCTGTCTTCTTATATGCTTCCCATGCCATTAAACGTCACATAGGGCTCGCAAGGTAGTTCGCCAATTTTTCCTGTCTTCGGCAAGTCTTTCAACCTTATCAAGGGATTTTATGCCTGTTAATTTGGCCTCTCTTAACAATGTCCTCTTCAGAGTTTCATGCAGCCTGCCTCTTTTTCTTTGGCCTGTTGTGTTCCACTTGATAGCTTGTTTTTGGGTTCTCTGATCATTTCTTCTCATCAAGTGACCAACATATGTCCATCTCCTTTTCCTGATCACCCATGGGACTGGTTGATGTTCAGTCATTTGTCTTATCTCTGCATTGTTCTTGAATTCATTCCACTTGATACTGAGTATTTTCCTTAGGCATTTGTTTTCAAAAGAGTCTAGTTTCTTTTCTATTTCTTTAGTTGTTTTGCAGCTTTCGCATGCATAAATGAGGGTGGATATTACATTTGAATTGAATAGTCTTAACTTGGTTTTTGTGCTTATAACTTTTGAATGCCATATGTTCTCAAGATTCTTGAAGATCGATGCTGCTTTTGCAATTCTAATTCTAACTTCCTTTCTGGTGTCACCATCCTGGTCTATGTAGCTGCCAAGGTATGCAAATTGATTGTCTTCTTCAATATCTGTCCCTTCTATGTGTATTTTTCCATTTTGATTAATGGGAAGTTTCATTATTTTTGTGCCCCCTGGGAACAACTGTGTTAAGAGCACACTTATCTTAACATAGTGTTTGTGAGACAGGAAACAGAGCCAGTAGACTATAGGTGGCAGGGAATGGATATCGTTGAAGCACTCATCAGATTCCTCATCTCAAAGTCAGAGTGTCTTTGTGGAACTGTCTCAAAACCATCTGACATGGAGAAGGGACTTACATACAGCCACCAGAGGCTGGAAAACAAAGTTTTGGCCAGGCCAGCAACACTGTCTTCATGGCAGTCCGAGCAAGACCACAATCTGCCCTAGCAAGGAAAGGTGCTGAAGTCGGAGTTACCCAGCCAAAAGGCGCATCGCAAAAATCAGGGTAACACGCATTATCACTAATGAAATGTTTCTATCTGCAGTATTCAAACATGGTGCTCGCCCTGTGAAGACTAACCAGGCAGGTGCATACAACCTCAACACCAGATCTGGCATTCCACTCTCCAGACCTGAAGTGGAACATTACACGTGATTTTGGAAAACAACTTGGAGGTAGCGACCATCGACTGGTCTTCCTGACAATAGAAAATGAACTCCTTAACACCAGTAGCCCTCTCTCCAGATGGAACTATAAAAAAGCAAACTGGACAATGTACAGACATCGTACAGGTATCCTGGTGGGACAGCTGTCCATAGAAGGTAAGGATATTAACAGCATAGTGAAGGAATTCAATGCTTGTATCCTTCAGGCTGCTCGTGAAACCATTCCCAGAGGAGCTCGCAGGGACTATAAACCATACTGGTCTAGTGAGCTGGGAAAACTCCATGATGACGTGGAAGCAGCTCGAAAACAAGCAGAAAATAGACTGTGCCAAGAACACCACAATAATTACCAACATTCTAAGGACAAATTTCAGAGAGCCAAGCTGCAAGCCAGACGGGAAAGTTGGAGAGAGAAAACAGAGTCCCTAAACTTTGAAAAGGACGGAGGGAAATTGTGGAAACTAATCAAACAGTTAAATGATGAGAGTACTGGAAGAAGTACAAAGATTACACTAATAGAGATGGAAAAACTCTTACAGGTAAGCAGGTAGCAGATCACTTTGCTCGCATGTTTGCACAAGACTGCAACATTGATATCCATCCAGAGAAAGAGCATACAGTGCACACTGAGCCTCAGAAAGAAGAGGAACAAGTCATAAAAGTGGAGGTCATGGATGCACCAATCACACGCAGCGAGTTAGACCTAGCAGTTAGTAAACTCAAACCAAGGAAATCACCAGGAACAGATGGAGTGTCCAATGAAATGATCAAGCAACTGGGAATGGCAGCAATGGGAAAGGTGTTGGATATTTTCAATATGTGCTGGAGCACAGGAGAGTTACCTCAAATCTGGAAGGAAGCAGGCATGGTACCACTGCTAAAGCCAGGGAAAAACAGTGATACTGCCTCCAGCTACAGGCCAATCAGTCTCACTAGCTGCCTATGCAAAACGATGGAACGCATCATTGACCTGAGGCTAAAATGGTACTTAGAAAGTGAAAACCTTCTCATTCCACAACAAGCAGGATTTAGACAGTACTACAGTACAGAAGATCAAGTGACCTATCTCTCTCAAGAGATTGAGGATGCATTCCAAGAGAAAAACCTTGTACTAGCAGCATGGATAGACCTGAAGAAAGCCTTTGATAAAGTATAGAAAAAAGGTCTGCTGTGGAAACTAAGAAACTGCAATGTGAATGGAAGACTGTACAACTGGATAAAGTCTTATTTACACAATAGAAGAGCTAGAGTAGTAATGGATGGACACAAAAGCCAGAAAGTACTTCTGTGACATGGTGTACCACAAGGAGGAGTCCTTTCGCCTACACTATTCCTTGTATTAATTAATGACCTGGTCAAGGAACTTCCCTATGGAATCAAAGCGGCACTGTATGCAGATGATCTGGTCATGTGGTGTACAGATGAATATGCGACAGTTGCTACACAGAGACTCCAAAGAGCAGCAGACATCTTGACATCATGGACAAACAAATGGTGTGTAAGTACAGAGAAATCAAGTACCGCTCTGTTTACTCTTTCATCTAAACAGAAAGCAGGTAAGATCTTTGTAAATGAAATATCCTTAAGGATGGACAACCAACCCACTTACTTAGGAGTGACTCTTGACTCAAAACTGACCTGGAAGCAACACATCAACAGTGCAGAAGCAAAAGCCAGAAGAAAACTAGCCATATTAAGAAAATTGAGTGGAACCACATGGGGAGCTAGTGAAAGAATCCTCAAGAATGTATATCAGCAAAGTATTCTACCACATTTAGAATATGGCTCAACATCTTGGTGCACAGCATCAAACACTATGCTGCGTAATCTAGACAAGGATCAAAATCGGTCACTATGGATTATCACAGGTGCCATGAGGTCCACACCAGTAGTAGAAATGCAGAAAATAGTTGGTGTTCAAGTGCTAAAGGAATGTAGAGACACAAAGGTCATGACCATGGGAGAGAAATTCCTAAGCTCTGTAAGCCATCCCCTGAAGGAGAGATTCAATAACTTGGCACTAAGATGGCTTAAAAGAAGCAGCTTCATTCATCAGGCCAAGTGTATGCGTAAGCTGATATCTGACCTTCCAACTGTAGTCGCTCCATTATCATCTGTACCAGAGCATACACCATGGAAAAAAGCAGATTATACACAAATAACTATTCAGACTGAAGTGAAAGGTGTGCAGAATGGTGAGATGCAGAGCAGTCTTGTAAGATCAACAGCCACACTTTGTGTTCTAGATGATAAATATCCATGTGACACCTGGATACGTGTGTATACAGATGGATCTGCACATAATGCCGTAAAGAATGGAGGGGCAGGAGTACATATTGAATATCCAAACAACACCACTAACAAGATTTCCATACCAACTGGAAAATACTGCAACAACTATGATGCAGAAGTTAGGGCAATTATTGCTGCAGTTGAAAAACTATCAGACTCCAGAATTGATACATGCCCCATAGTAATTCTCACAGATGCAAGATCAGTACTGGAAGCTCTTCAGAGCAACAAACTACCAGACCTTAAGGATGCCTTGTCAAAAATTGGCTTACAACACGGAGTCACCTTGCAATGGATTCCTTCTCACTATGGGATACCAGGCAATGAGAAAGCTGACCATCTGGGCAAAGAGGGCACTGAAATGGAGCAACCAGACATACCATTCACCTATAATCAGAAGAAAAGCATGATAAAAACCTACAGGAAGCCACAAACACCACTACATGATGACTGTCACCATCTTCCGTCTCCAAACAGGACACAGCCGACTCCAAAGTCATATGTATACAAAGTTTAAGGTTGGTACTACTAATCTATGTACATGTGCCTAGGTGCCCCAGACTGTGGAACATATCTTCCAGAACTGCACCAACTATGAGACACTGAAAAATAATTACTGGCCTAGTGAAACCACTAAAGAAGATAAGCTCTATGGTTCCATACATGAATTACAAAAAACAGTGAAATTTAACCAAGAGACAGGACTGCAGATATAGACAGACAATGCGAACGAAGAAGAAGAAGAAGATTATTTTTGTTTTGTCCTTGTTAATTTCAAGTACTATTTTTCTAGCCAGTGAAAACAGGCTATGTATTTTTTCTTGCATGGAATTCACATTGTTACTGATAAGAGTTATGTCATCAGCAAAATCAAGATCTTCTATCTGGGTCCCATGTACCCAGTCAATACCTGTGTTACCTGTGCAGCATTTTTTCATTATGAAGTCTATTGTAATTCCAAAAAGTAAAGAGACAATATATATCCTTGTTTTACACCTGTTTCAATCTGGAACCATTCACTCATCCCTTCTTCTATCTTGACTGCACAAATATATCCATTGTAGAAGTCCTTAATGATGTTTACAATTTTAGATGGTATTCCATACAGACTTAAAATTCTCCATAATGAATCTCTGTGTATGCTATTCAGATGCCTTTTTAAAATCTATGAAGTTCAGTATTAATGATTTCTGCTTTTCAATATGTTCTTCAAGTATTATTCTTAGAGTAAAGATCTGGTCGAGACAGCTTCTCCCCATTTGAAACCCTGCTTGTTATTCTCTCATTGCAGTATCCACTATATCTTTAAGTCTATTCAAAATGACCTTGCAAAATACTTTTGACACAACTGATATTAAGGTTTCTCCTCTCAAATTGTTACAGTCACTAAGGTTGCCTTTTTTGGGTATTTTAACAATGATTCCTTTTTTCCATTTAGAAGGGACCTTTTCTTCTTTCCAAATCTTGTTAAACATTCTCTGTAGTTGTCTCATGTTGTCACATTTAGTTGTGGGGCTGGTAAGTCAGTTTCAAGGTTTAACAATTCTTTTGGGTGTCGTTGATTATTTCTTGGAAGTGTTCAGCCCATCTATGCTTTTGGTCTTTACTTGATGTTAATAGGGTTCCAGTTTTGCTAAGGATTGGTCTTTCTTTAGATGTAATAGTACCTGTTAGCCTCTTTTGTATGTTATATAAAGTTTTGCTGTCTCCTGTTTTTGCTGCTTTTTTGCCTCTTTTGCCATATTGTCTATGTATTGTCTTTTATCCCTTCTTGCTGAACTTTTTACTTTCTTGTCTAGTTCTTTGTATTTTGCTTTCACCAGATCTTTTCCAAGATCTGTATTTACATTCAACATGTCTAATTTGGCTGCTCGTATTCATATATGTACTTCCATGTGTTTTCTGATATCCATGCTTTTCTATTTGGTTTTTTTCAGTCTAACGCTTGATTTTGCTGCTGTGATTATGGCTGTGCTGTAAGAATTCCATAATTCATCTATATCTATCTCCTCTACTTCACTGAGTGTTGTGGAATGATTGGCAAGTTCCTGATTGAAATTACTGTTAGTATTCTCTTCTTGTAGGCTGTGGCTGTTTATCCTTCTGTGTGCTGATTTCTTGTGTTGGCTTTTCAGTTTTAGTTTTATTTTCGCTATGCTCAGGTTGTGATCTCTGTTAACATCTGCACCCCTGTAAGCCTTTACATCTATCAGGTGTAAGGATGATCATCTAACAGTTCTGTAGTTTGTGCATAATTACAGGTTACCCTTTTTTTGGCAGTGGTATGAACACAGTTCTTTTCCATTCTTTTGGCCTAATACCTGAGTGCCATATCTTTTTACATAGTGCATGATAGATTGTTGCACATTCCTTTCCTCCTGCTTTAATAAGTTATTTCATCACATCCTGGTGATTTACCATTTTTCAGATACTTTATTGCCCATAAAACTTCTTCAATTGTCAGTTCGGGTTCTTTCTCTTCCAATAATAATTCATAAAGTTGATTTCTGCTTTCACAGTCAGTTGTTTCATACATTCCTCTGCAATATTCCTTCCATCTTTCTAGAATTTCCTCATCTCGTCATAAATTACATTTGACTTAGGTGTGACATTTTCCATCAATGTCTTCATTTCTTTAAACATTTCACTATCTCTTCCATACTTCTGATGTCCTTCTATTCTTTCACAATAATCTTGTATGTATTGTTTTTTGTCTTTTCTTATGTTTCTTCCTACTTCTTTTGTTAAAATTTTATATTCCTCTTTGTTGTTGTTTGACACGTTCCATTGCGTCTTCATTTCTCTATGTTGGTTTATCAGTTCTAGTGTACCTGCTGTAATCCATCCATTCTTTTGTGTTTTCTTTACTGGAACCATGTCTTTAGCTGTTGTTATTAAGATATCTTTGGCCTGCATAGCTAATTCATCTGGTGTCATCTCCTCCTCATGGTCTGTGTCACAATCAGCACCTGGTAAAGTTTTTTTTTCTGATGTTATACTTGACCTCCACCTTATTTGCATTAAAATGTAATCTATTTGATTATTGGTTTTCCAATCAGGTGATGTCCATGTGTAAAGTCTTCTTGGAATTTGTTTAAAAAGTGTGTTAGCGATCATTAGCTCATTTTCCATGCAAAATGCCATCAGATTGTCACCTGCCTCATTTCTATGTCCTACGCTAAATTTCCCTACAACATGTCCTTCATATTCTGCTCTTTCTGTACCAATTTTACATTAAAATCCCCCATTATTAATACAATATCATTTATCTGTACCTGGTCTATTGTTGTTTGCAGCGTGTTATAAAAGTCTTCTACTTCCTCTTCTTCTGCTGCTGATGTAGATGCATATATCTGGATGATTGTTAAGTTTCTAGGAATGCCCTTAAGTCTGATTGTTAGGATTCTATCACTTACTGGATTGTAACCTAGTAATGCTTTTGATGCTGATTTCTCCAAGTAAAAAGCCACTCCATTCTTTCCTCCTACTTCTCCAACAGAGTATATAAGGATATTATCATTCTCGCTCTGAAAGTGTCCTGATCCTCTCCATCAATGATCGCAGATTCCCAAAATGTGTAATTCCATTCT
Organism: Achatina immaculata; assembly: GCA_009760885.1. NCBI lineage: Eukaryota > Metazoa > Mollusca > Gastropoda > Stylommatophora > Achatinidae > Lissachatina > Lissachatina immaculata. Next base: position 9,103,431 of record CM019716.1, read on the forward strand.
TTTCATCTCATTACTTATTATTTGATATTTTCCCTCATACATACTTCTTATATTCCATGTTCCTACTCTTATTTTTTTTTTTTAGTTTGAAGCAGGGGTTTTCCTTGGTAACACAGTTAGGATTTTGTCCGTCATCACAATTACTAGTACTGACCTCTGCCTCACACTCTTCCCCAGTGTTAAAATTAGATCTATCTGGCCTGGGGGCCTCACCACCGGATCTTTTTCCTATCTGACTTTCTATGTTGCTCTTTGGGTTTCTTGGTATATTTCCAGAAGGTTGTTTACCATTGCTTTCCTTCCAGGCAGTGACTGTAATAGTGATTGTAGCCATTGTCCCTACATTGAGATCATCTGCCTACCATCATAGAACGGTTTCCATAACCAACATTATCTGTTGGCTGCTCTCTCATCCACCACCTGGTCCCATGGCTTCATGTCACCCTGAATGGGGGTCTATACAGGTACTCCACCTTGCCCAAGGGTGTCCCATAGACTGACGGATGAAAGGAGGTGTCTTACTTTTCCTGTAATTGGGAATAACCATATGGCGCTAACCAAGTGGGATGATACAAGAATCAAATATAAATGTATATAATATGATTTTTACATCATCCAACATCATTTTTATATTTTTTATGTTGGATGATACAAGAATCAGATATAAAAATAATATTGTATGATCTAAAAATGAAATATAAAAACAATGTTGGATGATTAAAAAATCAGATATAGAAATAGTGTTGGATAAGCCAGAAATAGAATGTGGAAATTATATTAAATGATATAAAAATTGGAAGAAAAATTGAATGTGGTTTAATGTAGAAATGACTGAAGTTTAGAAATTGCCTTAAGTCCTGTCTTGTTTCAGTCTCTTAAAACTGAAGCATTTGAGATATTGGTGTTATAATGAAAGTATGCATTATCATTGTGGTGTTAAAATGAAAGTAGGCAGTATCATTGTTATGTCATAATGAAAGTATGAAGTATCATTGTTATGTCATAATGAAAGTATGCAGTATCATAATGGTGTCATAATGAAAGTATACAGTATAATTGTGGTTTCATAATTTAAGTATACACTATCATTGTGGTATCATAATGAAAGCGTGCAGTATCATTGTGGTGTCCTAATGAAAGTATGAGGTATCATTGTTATGCCATAACGAAAGTATGCAGTATCATTGTTATGTCATAATGAACAAATGCATTATCATTATTATGTCAAAACAAAAAACATGCAGTATTATTGTGGTGTCATAATGAAAACATACAGTATTATTGTGATGTCATAATGATAGTATGCAGTATCATTCTGGTGTCATAATGAAAACATGCAGTATCATTGTTATGTCATAATGAAAGCATGCAGTATATAATGAAAGTGTGTGGAATCATTATTATGTCATAATGTAAGTATGCAGTATCATAATGAAAGTATGCAGAATCACTGTTATGTCATAATGATTGCATGCAGTATCATAATGAAAGTATGCAGTATCATTGTGGTGTCATAATGAAAACATGCAGTAGCATTGTGGTATCATAATAAAAGTATGCAGTATCATTGTGGTGTCATAATAAAAGTATGCAGTATCATTGTGGTGTCATATTGAAAGTATGCAGCATCATTGTGGTGTCATAATAAAAGTATGCAGCATCATTGTGGTGTCATAATAAAAGTATGCAGTATCATTGTGGTGTCATAATAAAAGTATGCAGTATCATTGTGGTGTCATAATAAAAGTATGCAGTATCATTGTGGTGTCATATTGAAAGTATGCAGTATCATTGTGGTGTCATAATAAAAGTATGCAGTATCATAATGAAAGTATGCAGTATCATTGTGGTGTCATAATAAAAATGTGAAGTATCATTGCAAGTTTTATGACACAAATATGCACAAAGCGCTGAGATTAAAAAAAAAAGTGCTAGAAGTTTTGTAAGGAATGATGGTAAGGAAGTAAGAAATGATGAATATAGAAATATGAGAGACATATAATCAGTAAAATGTATGCTAACTGAGTCGAATTCATAGTTTTGAAAAACTGAATTCATGTGTTCATTACTTTTGGAAAATGTATAATTATACACTTGTAGGTAAAGCATAGTTTAACATGTCCGAAGAAGTATATTTTAGCAGTTATACAAGAGCATTTTAACCTATTAGGTGATTGATGTGGTATATATGATAAAATAAAATAGTTTCACATTGTCATATTTTTATATTGTTGCAGTAGTTTTACATTGTCTCATTTCTTAAATAATCATATCCAGAGCCCAATGTAAACTTTCCTCTAGATTCTTTTTGCATCACTGGATGTGGCCAAGTACAGGAAACTGAGAGATGACATGTAAGATGAAAAGTCATGATTCAGTCTATAATGAAATAACAATAAATAAAATATTGTTTATATTCCTGAATACACACAAGCGATGCTTTTGTGCCTTTACAAGGACAGAGATAAGTTTTCATTCAGTTACAATTTTTCATTAATTTTTTTTTTATTAATTTTGTCATTTTTTTTTATTTTGCTTACATAAGCTTGATGTGAATCTATACTTTGTCTCCTCTCTCTGATTCTTTGTCCTGTTTTTTTTGTTTGAAGTAGGCTCCCGCCAAAACGTCACAAGTGTGTTATCATTAAATAATAAAGCTGTTCCTACTTTTTTCCTACTTTATACATTTTGGTATCACAGCTTTATTGTAGTGCTTTGTGTATAGTTGTATGCCTATCATCATCATCATCATCAGGTGCCGTGCCGACTGGCGTTGGCTATTATGCTTCTCCAGAGTACACGATCCTTCATGCAGGCCATCAGTTCAGTTGGTGATCTCCTCTCACACCATCCCGTCAGACTGTCCAGTATCATTTCTCTTGATCTTCCTCTTGATCTTCTTCCTTCTATTTTTCCTGTTGTTATAATATTTTCAATGCCCTCTCTTCTCATTGCATGTCCTATGAAAGTACATTGTCTCTCTCTTATCTTTCTGACAAGGTTTTATGTCTCTCCAGCTCTTCTCATACATTCTTCATTAGTTATTTTTGCTGTCCAGGGGATTCGCAACATTCTTCTCATAAACCACATTTCTGCTGCTTCCAATGATTTTTGTGCAGACTTGCATATTGTCCATGATTCACTTCCATATAACAAGATAGGTTCAATATAGCATTTTAGGACTCGTTTTCTAACATTCATTGATAAAGATGTGTTAGCTAATATGTTTCTCATTCTCTGAAATGCAGTCTTTGCTTGGCCTATTCTGTTCCTAATTTCTGTTCTGCATTTCCCATCTGAAGTTATTACTGCTCCAAGGTATTTGAATTTCTGCACCTGCTTTAGAATGGTTCCGTTTAATTTAATACTGCATGCTGGTGGATTCTGTTTCTTAGATATAACCATAATCTCTGTCTTTTTGATGTTCAAAGTAAGTCCTTTCTGTTCACTTTCTTTGGTGACTTTATCCAAGAGATTTTGCAGGTCTTGTTGGTTCTCCGCTATCAGTACTGTGTCGTCAGCATACCGAAGGTTGTTAATATTGTATCCTCCAATTTTTATGCCTGGTTCTGTGATGATTGTTCTTAGAATATTCTCGCTGTACAGAGAAAAAAGGTCTGGAGATAGTACACATCCTTGTCACACCCCTTGTTTTATAGGTTGGTATTTTCCAATTCTGTTTTCAACTCGAACTGCTGCTTCTTGCTGCCAGTATAGATGTTTTACAATCCTCAAGTCTTTGCCGTCTATATTGATGTCTTCAAGCATTTTAATAATTTCACTATGTTTCACCTTGTCAAATGCCTTGGTGTAATCAATGAAGCATAAGTAGAGATCTTTCTGTACTTCTAAAGCTCTTTCTGTTAGTGTTCGTAAAGCATAAATAGCATTGTGTGTTCCCTTTCCTTCAACAAATCCAAACTGTTCATCTGCTATTTCCATTTTTATCTTTTTCCTTGTTCTTCTCATAATGATTCTCAGAAGTAGCTTCGTTATGTGACATGAGAGGCTGATAGTCCGGTGGTCGTCACATTCCTTTGCACCTGGTTTCTTTGATAGTGCTATAAACGTGGATTTAATCAGGTCACTGGGAATATAACCACTGTTGTAAATATCATTCAGTAACTTGGTTATTATTTTTATTCCTGTCTCCTCTAGTGACTCTATTTCTTCTATGTTATATTATCAGGCCCAGTCGCTTTTCCTTTCTTCATGTGTTTGATGGCATCTATGATTTCATCTTCAAGTATTGGTGGTCCATCACAGTTTTCAGTATCTGATGTTAATTCTGGTCTTTCTCCTCCATATAGCTCACCATATACTCTGTCCACCTGTCCACAATGTCTTCTTTTCCCATTAACATTTTACCTTCTTTCGATTTCAGGCATCCTGTGGTATATTTTGTTTTCCTGCCTGTGAGTTCATTAATTCGTTTATGCATATTTTTGCTGTCTTTATTATGAGCATCCTCTATCTGTCTGCACTGTTCATTTAACCACACTTCTTTTGCTTCTCTGCATTTGCGTCTTATTTCTTTATTTATCTTGCTATATTTTTCCTTGTTATTTTTACTCCTCCTCCTCTTGTCCATCAGTCCTAAGATGTCGTCTGTCATCCATTTATTTTTAGGGGCTTCTTTTTTCGGTGGTATTATCTCCTTAACAGTTTGGTTGATAGAATCTCTTAACATTTCCCATTGTTCATCTATACTTTTTATCTTTGCTATTGTATTGTATCTATTTGTTATAATAACTTTGTATTGTTCTCGCAGTTCTTGGTAATTTTTAAGAAGTTCTGTATTCAGTTTGATGTTTCTCACTTTTCTGCCTGCTTTCTTTAGCTTTATTCTAACTTTTCCACAGAGTGGATCATGGTCACTATTGCAGTCAGCTCCTGGCATGGTTTTTGTTGTCAGTAATGCATTGCGGAATCGTTTGTTGATTAATATGTAGTCTATCTGGTTAAATGTCTTTTTGTCTGGGCTGCACCACGTTGCCAGTCTTCGAGGATGTTGTTTAAACCAGGTGTTTCCTACAACCATGCTATGTATTCTTGCCCATTCAAATAATTTATAACCTCTGTCATTCCTCTCCCCCAGTCCATAGTCACCAACAATGTCCGAAGTTCTTCCTTTACCAAATTTGGCATTAAAATCCCCCATGACTATGGTAACTTCATGTGACTTTGTGTGTTTTAGTGCTGTCTCTATGTCATTATAAAATATCTGTACATCTTCCTCAGAACTTTCAGATGTTGGAGCATACACTTGTATAATATTTATGTTTATTGATTGTCCTTTCAGTTGGGCTAGCAGGACTCGGTCCGAGATGTTCAAATATCCTACAGTTGTCCTTGCCGTTTGTTCATCAAATATAATTCCTACTCCTCGTTCATGTTTCTCACTTCCTGAATAGATTATTGTATATTTATCTGAGTTTATCTTTCCTGCACCTGTCCATCTAACTTCACTCATTCCTAATATGTTGATCTTCATCCTTTCCATTTCCATCTTTACATTTTCTAATTTTCCAGCCTGGAATAAAGTTCTAACATTCCATGTTGCTATTTTGAACTTGTTAGTTTTGCCACCAGTAGCTTGATGACGATCTGGCCTCACCTGTGGCTCGTGAGCTGCCCTACCGGACGAGGCTGTTCCAGAGGAACATCCGTTAACGTCGTTCATGATAAATCTATGACTCTGAATAAGCATAATTGTTCTTGGGAGCTACAACAGTGGTTTCCCGTTGCCTTCTGTCGGTTTGTGTATGGACTCTCTGTTAGCCTTTGGACTCCCTGTCCTACCCGCAAGGCATCGGGAGCGAGAGGTTTTAAGGCGCCTCTTACCCGCCTGGTATTCCCTTCACTGAGCACCTGAGGCACTTTATAGGAGTAGTAGAGCCACCTACTACCCCACCTCGCTCTCTGAGTCTACCTCCAGTTGGTCCGCGCCTGCTTATTTGGACAACTCCTTATTCACAGGGATCCTCCATATCTGGAGGACTTTCACCATCCGCCACCTGTGACGCGCTGGGTTGGGGATGGTTGCCCCAGCTTTACCCAGTGTATGCCTATACACTAATTATTGTGTGTTACTAAGCCATCTCATAAGACTGTCCAGTATCTCTTGGTCTTCCCCTGGCTCTTCTTCCCTTTATTTTTCCCTCTATTTTACTCTCCAGTATTTTCAGTGCCCCCTCTTCTCATTGCATGTTCTATGAAAGTACATTATCTCTCTCTTATTTTTTGACAAGATTTTTTTGTCTCTCCGGCTCTTCTCATACATTCTTCATTAGTTATTTTTGCTGTCCAGGGGATTTGTAACATTCTTCTCATAAACCACATTTCTGCTGCTTCCAATGATTTTTGTGCAGACTTGCCTATTGTCCATGATTCAGTTTCATATAATAAGATAGGTTCAATACAGCATTTTAGGACTCGTTTTCTAACATTCATTGATAAGGATGTGTTGGATATTATGTTTCTCATTCTCTGAAATGCAGTCTTTGCTTGACCTAATCTGTTCCTAATTTCTGTTCTGCATTTCCCATCTGAAGTTATTACTGCTTCAAGGTATTTGAATTTCTGAACCTGCTTTAGAATAGTTCCATTTAATTTTATACTGCATGTTGGTGAATTCTGTTTCTTAGATATAACCATAGTCTCTGTCTTTTTTATGTTTAGAGTTAGCCCTATCTGTTAACTCTCTTTTGTGGCTTTATCTAAGAGATTTTGCGAGTCTTGTTGGTAGCTATCAGTACTGTGTCATCAGCATACTGAAGGTTATTAATATAGTATCTTCTGACTCTTGTAGCTGGTTCTACAATGATCATTCTTAGAATATTCTTGCTGTACAGAGAAAAAAGGTCTTGAGATCGTATACATCCCTGTCGCACCCCTTGTTTTATTGGTTGATATTTTCCAGTTTTGTTTTAAACTAGAATGGCTGCTTATATCGGTGAAACTGGCCTCAGATTGGGGACCACATGCAGAAACATCTGTACGATATCACCCAGCATGCTTCAAAACCAATCCTGAATCATTTCAATGGCCCCAACCACAGAGACAAATCTGATTTTCTGGTAACAACCATCAAACAATGTCACACAGATGACATAAACTGCCTAGAGGTTGAGAACCACTCATTCAGGACAATGGGATGCTGAAAGCACACGGTTTGAATTCATTATTCAGCTACACATAACATTCTCATCTTCCACAATCATAATCCCTCTCCACTAAGCTATCATGTAGATAGATCCACATATCACACATCACAAGTTTATTTAAACATTCTCTATGCTTCACCATGCCCACTTCTGTACATTTCTGAATGAGCAAATTTTGAACGTAGCAATGGCCTCATTTCTAAATGAATGTTGGAAAAGCTCCATATAATTTCAAGGCATTTCTGAATGAGTGTCAGAAAATCTACATATTATTTCAAGCTAAGTGCTCTATTCATTTTATTTATTTATTTTTTTTAACATAGGATTCATGTGAGTCTATTCATTTTATTTATTTATTTTTTAAACATAGGATTCATGTGAATCTATACTTTATCTTCTCTCTCTAATTCTTCGTCTTGTATGTGTTTGTATGATTAAGGCTCACGTCGAAATGTCTCAACTTTGTAGTCATTAAGTAATAAAGCTGTTCCTACTTTTTTCCTAGTTTACACATTTTAGTTTATGTAGGCTATGTAATATCTTAGTTTAGGGCAGTCAGTCATTTGCATGTCCCTTACGGAACTTTGCCTACCTAACAGTACTCCTGTAGGCCTCTTGGTTGAAAGCAAGATGCCCTGCTGCTGATGCATCCATTTACAGGTTATAAATGATATCCTGCAGCCATTTTTGCCTTTTGACTTCCTCTCTTTCTTTTTCCCATTATGTGCCTTCCAAGATGGTCTTCTCTACATTATCATGACATTTATTGTGTCTAAAATATTTAAGTTTTCTCTCTTTAATCCTCTTTACTAGCCAGCCTTCTTCAGTATTAAGTTCTTGTAGTATGGATATATTTGTTCTTTTTTTGTGTCCATGATATTTGAAGAACTCTTCTGTAGCATTTACATTCAAAGGCATTTATGTGTTTCTCTACTGTTGTGTTAAGTGTCCAGGTCTCACAGGCATATGTTGCGATGGGAAAGATGCATGCCCTTAAAAATCGTATTTTTTTGTCTGTTCCTCTCCACAGCTTCTTTAGTTGTTTTATTTTTTGAAGACCAGTAGTTGTCCTCATTTTAAAATCCCTCATTGTATCTCCATTATTAGTTACTAATGATCTAAGATATTCAAACTCTCAACCTCTTCTAATTTTTCCTCATTGATACATATTTCAGCTGCCTTGTTTGTTTTGTTAGTTGTCATCAATTTAGTTTTCTTCACATTAAGATAGAGGTTTTGCTCTTCCTGTTCTTACATACTGACATAATTAGTTTTTCCATTCCTTTTTGCGTTGTGGACAGTAATACATGGTTAGCAGGGTAGGGGTATCCCCTATCAAAGGATAGGGGATACCCCTATCCCGTCAGTATACGGGACACCCTTGGGCAAGGTGGAGCATACCAACAAACCCAAAGAGCAACATGGAAAGTCAGATAGGAAAAAGATCTGGTGGTGAGGCTCCCAGGCCAGATAGATCTAATTTTAACACCGGGGAAGAGAGTGAGACAGAGATCAGTACTAGTAATTGTGATGACGGACAAATCCTGACGGTGTTACCAAGGAAAACTCCTGCATCAAACTAAAAAGAAAAATAAGAGTAGGAACATGGAATATAAGAAGTATGTATGAGGGAAATTATCAAGTAATAAGTAATGAGATGAAAAGAATGGAATTACACATTTTGGGAATCTGCGATCATTGATGGAGAGGATCAGGACACTTTCAGAGCGAGAATGATAATATCTTTATATACTCTGTTGGAGAAGTAGGAGGAAAGAATGGAGTGGCTTTTTACTTGGAGAAATCAGCATCAAAAGCATTACTAGGTTACAATCCAGTAAGTGATAGAATCCTAACAATCAGACTTAAGGGCATTCCTAGAAACTTAACAATCATCCAGATATATGCATCTACATCAGCAGCAGAAGAAGAGGAAGTAAAAGACTTTTATAACACACTGCAAACAACAATAGACCAGGTACAGATAAATGATAATGTATTAATAATGGGGGATTTTAATGTAAAATTGGTACAGAAAGAGCAGAATATGAAGGACATGTTGTAGGGAAATTTAGCATAGGACATAGAAATGAGGCAGGTGACAATCTGATGGCATTTTGCATGGAAAATGAGCTAATGATCGCTAACACACTTTTTAAACAACATCCAAGAAGACTTTACACATGGACATCACCTGATTGGAAAACCAATAATCAAATAGATTACATTTTAATGCAAATAAGGTGGAGGTCAAGTATAACATCAGAAAAAAAACTTTACCAGGTGCTGATTGTGACACAGACCATGAGGAGGAGATGACACCAGATGAATTAGCTACGCAGGCCAAAGATATCTTAATAACAACAGCTAAAGACATGGTTCCAGTAAAGAAAACACAAAAGAATGGATGGATTACAGCAGGTATACTAGAACTGATAAACAAACATAGAGAAATGAAGACACAATGGAAAGTGACAAACAACAACAAAGAGGAATATAAAATTTTAACAAAAGAAGTAGGAAGAAACATAAGAAAAGACAAAAACAATACATACAAGATTATTGTGAAAGAATAGAAGGACATCAGAAGTATGGAAGAGATAGTGAAATGTTTAAAGAAATGAAGACATTGATGGAAAATGTCACACCTAAGCCAAATGTAATTTATGACGAGATGAGGAAATTCTAGAAAGATGGAAGGAATATTGCAGAGGAATGTATGAAACAACTGACTGTGAAAGCAGAAATCAACTTTATGAATTATTATTGGAAGAGAAAGAACCCGAACTGACAATTGAAGAAGTTTTATGGCAATAAAGTATCTGAAAAATGGTAAATCACCAGGATGTGATGAGATAACAGCTGAACTTATTAAAGCAGGAGGAAAGGAGTGTGCAACAATCTATCATCATCATCAGGTGCCGTGCCGACTGGCGTTGGCTATTATGCTTCTCCAGAGTACACGATCCTTCATGCAGGCCATCAGTTCAGTTGGTGATCTCTTCTCACACCAACCCGTCAGACTGTCCAGTATCATTTCTCTTGGTCTTCCTCTTGATCTTCTTCCTTCTATTTTTCCTGTTGTTATAATATTTTCAATGCCCCCTCTTCTCATTGCATGTCCTATGAAAGTACATTGTCTCTCTCTTATCTTTTTGACAAGGTTTTTTGCCTCTCCAGCTCTTCTCATACATTCTTCATTAGTTATTTTTGCTGTCCAGGGGATTCGCAACATTCTTCTCATAAACCACATTTCTGCTGCTTCCAATGATTTTTGTGCAGACTTGCCTATTGTCCTTGATTCACTTCCATATAACAAGATAGGTTCAATATAGCATTTTAGGACTCGTTTTCTAACATTCATTGATAAAGATGTGTTAGCTAATATGTTTCTCATTCTCTGAAATGCAGTCTTTGCTTGATCTATTCTGTTCCTAATTTCTGTTTTGCATTTCCCATCTGAAGTTATTACTGCTCCAAGGTATTTGAATTTCTGCACCTGCTTCAGAATGGTTCCAATTAATTTAATACTGCATGCTGGTGGATTCTGTTTCTTAGATATAACCATAGTCTCTGTCTTTTTGATGTTCAAAGTAAGTCCTTTCTGTTCACTTTCTTTGGCGACTTTATCCAAGAGATTTTGCAGGTCTTGTTGGTTCTTCGCTATCAGTACTGTGTCGTCAGCATACCGAAGGTTGTTAATATTGTATCCTCCAATTTTTATGCCTGGTTCTGTGATGATTGTTCTTAGAATATTCTCGCTGTACAGAGAAAAAAGGTCTGGAGATAGTACACATCCTTGTCGCACCCCTTGTTTTATAGGTTGATATTTTCCAATTCTATTTTCAACTCGAACTGCTGCTTTTTGCTGCCAGTATAGATGTTTTACAATCCTCAAGTCTCAATCTATCATGCACTATGTAAAAAGATATGGCACTCAGGTATTAGGCCAAAAACTTGGAAAAGAACTGTGTTCATACCACTGCCAAAAAAAGGGTAACCTGAAATTATGCACAAACTACAGAATTGTTGCCTTGATTAGTCATGCCAGTAAAATTCTGTTAAAAATCATAATGGGTAGACTTTAAAAGAAAATAGAAGAAGAAGTCAATATGGTCCAAGCTGGTTTCAGGCAAGGAAGAGGATCAAGAGATCGTCTATTCAATATAAGATTAATAATGGAGAAATGCAGAGAATTTAATGTGAATCTATATTTATCTTTTATAGACTACTCAAAGGCATATGATGTGTACAACACCAGAAACTGTATGAAATAATGGAAAAAATGGGATTTCCAACACATTTGATACAATTAATATCACTGCTGTATCTAGACCAACAAGCAGCAGTAAGAATAAATGGTGAAACAACTTGGTTTGACATAAAACAAGGGGTCCATCAGGGGTGAATATTGTCACCTTACTTATTTAACTTGTATACTGAAAATATAATGAGGAATGTTAGAGAAGATGTAGACAAAGAATATTACGATGCCATAACAATTGGAGGTTATGAAATACCAGATATTAGATATGCTGATAACACAGTATTACTGTCCACAACACAAAAAGGAATGGAAAAACTAATTATGTCAGTCCATAAGAACAGCAAAGTGTAAAACCTCTATCTTAATGCGAAGAAAACTAAATTGATGACAACTGACAAAACAAACAAGGCAGCTGAAATATGTATCAATGAGGAAAAACTGGAAGAAGTGGATCACTACTAACTAATAATGGAGATACAATGAGGGAAATTAAAAGGAGGACATCTATCACTCTTCAGAAAGTAAAACAACTAAAGAATGTGTGGAGAGGAACAGACAGAACTACAAAAATAAGATTTTTAAGGGCAAGCATCTTTTCCATTGCAGCATATGCCTGTGAGACCTGGACACTTAACAAAACAGCTGAGAAACACATAAATGCCTTTGAATGTAAATGCTAGAGAAGAGTTCTTCAGATATCATGTACACAAAAAAGAACAAATATATCCATACTACAAGAACTTAATATTGATGAAGGCTGGCTAGTAAAGAGATTAAAGAGAGAAAATTTTAATATTTTAGACACATTAAACGTCATAATAATCTAGAGAAGACTGTCTTGGAAGGGTACATAATGGGAAAAAGAAAGAGAGGAAGATCAAGGCGAATATGTTGCAAGACATCATTGATGATATGCAAATGGATGCATCAACAGCAGGGTATATTGCTCACAACTGAGAGGCCTACAGGAGTGCAGTTTGGGAGGCAAAGTTCTGCAATTGACATGCAAATGAATGAATGAATGAGACTATGTAACATACTTTATGCAGACTGTGTAACATCTTACTTTATGTAGACTATGTAACATCTTATATGTTAGATGCTGATTATGCAAAATTTAAAATTTTATAGATTGTGTATTAAACTATGAAGACTGTGTAAGGAGAGGTGGTTGGAGAGAATTCTTGCAGAATTAGAAGTTTTGAGAAAGCAAATTTTTTTCTCTGGTAAATGAGGAAACTCTGCTCATGTTTAGGACAGGTGTGTACAGTTATTATAATTAAGCTAGTGTGTACTATTCTCATGATTAAACAAGTGTGTATTATTCTGATGATAAAGGTAAGTCTGTACTGTCCTCATGATTAGTGTCAGTGTGGCCCTATCTCACAATTAAGAAAGAATGTGTGCTGATTTCTTTTCTGTGGTAAAAAAATTTCTTTAAATTTAATTATATGAGTATTCATTATGTTCTGAAGAAAGAAAGAAAATATACTCATGTCAGGTTTAAGACAAAGGAAGAAATGTTAGATAATATATTCTTGTCAGGTTTAAGACAAAGGAAGAAATGTTAGATAATATATTCTTGTTAGGTTTAAGACAAAGGAAGAAATGTTAGATAATATATTCTTGTCAGGTTTAAGACAAAGGAAGAAATGTTAGATAATATATTCTTGTCAGGTTTAAGATGAAGGAAGAAATGTTAGATAATATATTCTTGTCAGGTTTAAGACAAAGGAAGAAATGTTAGATAATATATTCTTGTCAGGTTTAAGACAAAGGAAGAAATGTTAGATAATATATTCTTGTTAGGTTTAAGACAAAGGAAGAAATGTTAGATAATATATTCTTGTCAGGTTTAAGACAAAGGAAGAAATGTTAGATAATATATTCTTGTCAGGTTTAAGATGAAGGAAGAAATGTTAGATAATATATTCTTGTCAGGTTTAAGACAAAGGAAGAAATGTTAGATAATATATTCTTGTCAGGTTTAAGACAAAGGAAGAAATGTTAGATAATATATTCTTGTCAGGTTTATCACCAAGGACACGCCAGCAATGATGTGGTACAGTTTACATGACAAAAGTAGAATCAAGCAGGTAACCTCTTATATATTCTAGTTATGGTTCTTGATAACAATGGCATAGTCTGAGATCTTGATAACAATGGCATAGTCTGAGATCTTGATAACAATGGCGTAGTCTGAGATCTTGATAACAATGGCATAGTCTGAGATCTTGATAACAATGGCATAGTCTGAGATCTTGATAACAATGGCACAGCCTGAGATCTTGATAACAATGACATAGTCTGAGATCTTGATAACAATGGCATAGTCTGAGATCTTGATAACAATGGCACAGCCTGAGATCTTGATAACAATGGCGTAGTCTGAGATCTTGATAACAATGGCACAGCCTGAGATCTTGATAACAATGGCACAGCCTGAGATCTTGATAACAATGGCGTAGTCTGAGATCTTGATAACAATGGCATAGTCTGAGATCTTGATAACAATGGCACAGCCTGAGATCTTGATAACAATGGCACAGCCTGAGATCTTGATAACAATGGCATAGTCTGAGATCTTGATAACAATGGCATAGTCTGAGATCTTGATAACAATGGCACAGCCTGAGATCTTGATAACAATGGCACAGCCTGAGATCTTGATAATAGTGGCATAGTCTGAGATCTTGATAACAATGGCACAGCCTGAGATCTTGATAATAGTGGCATAGTCTGAGATCTTGATAACAATGGCATAGTCTGAGATCTTGATAACAATGGCACAGCCTGAGATCTTGATAACAATGGCATAGTCTGAGATCTTGATAATAGTGGCATAGTCTGAGATCTTGATAATAGTGGCATAGTCTGAGATCTTGATAACAATGGCATAGTCTGAGATCTTGATAATAGTGGCATAGTCTGAGATCTTGATAACAATGGCATAGTCTGAGATCTTGATAATAGTGGCATAGTCTGAGATCTTGATAATAGTGGCATAGTCTGAGATCTTGATAACAATGGCATAGTCTGAGATCTTGATAACAATGGCACAGCCTGAGATCTTGATAATAGTGGCATAGTCTGAGATCTTGATAACAATGGCATAGTCTGAGATCTTGATAACAATGGCATAGTCTGAGATCTTGATAACAATGGCATAGTCTGAGATCTTGATAACAATGGCACAGCCTGAGATCTTGATAATAGTGGCATAGTCTGAGGTCTTGACAACAGTGACATAGTCTGAGATTAAAGCACAAAAAATATCTACAAAAACTGTAAACAGTCTCCTGATGTGGAGCAACTTTAAAAAAAAAATAGTCTAAAAAATAGCTATGAATCAAACCCCAAACTACAGTAGGAAAAGCAACTGCCTAGCTATGAGAGGACTCCACTTTATCAGTTTAGAATTCCTATAAAAAATTTCCTTCCGATTACCTAATTTTTACTTCTTGTCTGACTAGTCAAGTGTAAAGTTGTTTGCTTGCTTGTGTACGGTTACAATACTGTATGCACTAGACTTGTATGTTTATGTGAAGCTGCTTGTATGATTGTTACTGATGTTCTGTACGCAGTAAATATTAGAAGGAAAACATGCCTGAATGTTTCTGTAAAGCTCTCTATGTAGTACTAGACCAGTGGTTATTAACCAAGAGTTCACAGACCAGAACATTTGATAAAAAAAATATCTAGGTTCTGTTTATGCAAGCCCTATGTGACATTTAACGGTAGGGGAAGGATGTAAAATGTTAATGTTTATTGATTTATTTTTAATGAGGCATCCACTGCTGTGCTCAGGTCAGAAAGAGGGTCAGAAAAAATTTAAAGAACCACTGCATTAGACACTAACTGAAGACCAAGCTTGTATGTTTGTGTAAAGTTTGATTGTTTTTTATAGTTGTTTTGTATGTACTAGACATTAGCAGGAGATTTATTGCTGTTCCATATGTACTAAACATTAGCAGGAGATCTGTTGCTATTCTGTATATACTAGACACTAGTAGGAGAACTGTTGCTATTCTGTATATACTAGACATTAGCAGGAGAACTGTTGCTATTCTGTTTATACCAGACATTAGCAGGAGATCTGTTGCTATTCTATATATACTAGACATTAGCAGGAGATCTGTTGCTATTCTGTATATACCAGACATTAGCAGGAGAACTGTTGCTATTCTGTATATACTAGACATTAGCAGGAGAACTGTTGCTATTCTGTATATACTAGACATTAGCAGGAGAACTGTTGCTATTTTATATGTACTAGACAATAGCATTCATTGGGTACATGGGACCCAGCTTGAAGATCTTGATTTTGCTGATGACATAACTCTTATCAGTGACAATGTAAAATCGATGCAAGAAAAAACAATATGTACCTGTCTTCACTGGCTAGTAAAACAGATCTTGAAATTAACAAAGAAAAAACAAAAATAATGAAAATTCTCATTAATCACGAAGGAAAAATATATGTAGAAGAAACAGCTGTTGAAGAAGTAAAGCAATCTGCATATCTTGGCAGCTACATAGACTAGGATGGTGACATCAGAATGGAAGTTAGAATTAGAATTGCAAAAGCAGCATTGACCTTCAAGAATCTTGAGAACATATGGCATTCAAAAGTTATAAGCACAAAAACCAAGTTGAGATTATTCAATTCAAATGTAATATCCACCCTCATTTATGCATGCGAAAGCTGGAAAAGAACTAAAGAAATAGAAAAGAAATTAGATTCTTTTGAAAACAAATGCCTAACGAAAATACTTGGTATAAAGTGAAACGAAATCTAAAACAACACAGAGATAAGACAGATGAGCAGACAACTATCTTTCTCATAGGTAATCAGAAAAAGAAGATGGACAAACGAGTATGTTGGTCACGTGATGAGAAGAAACAGTCAGAGAATCCCAAAGCAGTCTATCAAATGGATTGCAACAGGACGAAGAAAATAGACCACGTGAAACTCTAAATAGGACATTGTTAAGAGAGGCCAGTTTAGTGGGAATAACATCCCTTGATGAGGTTGAAAAGCTCGCTGAAAACAGGAAAACTTGGCAAACTACCATGCAAGCCCTATGTGACATTTAACGGTAGGGGAAGGATGTAAAATGTTAATGTTTATTGATTTATTTTTAATGAGGCATCCACTGCTGTGCTCAGGTCAGAAAGAGGGTCAGAAAAAATTTAAAGAACCACTGCATTAGACACTAACTGAAGACCAAGCTTGTATGTTTGTGTAAAGTTTGATTGTTTTTTATAGTTGTTTTGTATGTACTAGACATTAGCAGGAGATTTATTGCTGTTCCATATGTACTAAACATTAGCAGGAGATCTGTTGCTATTCTGTATATACTAGACACTAGTAGGAGAACTGTTGCTATTCTGTATATACTAGACATTAGCAGGAGAACTGTTGCTATTCTGTTTATACCAGACATTAGCAGGAGATCTGTTGCTATTCTATATATACTAGACATTAGCAGGAGATCTGTTGCTATTCTGTATATACCAGACATTAGCAGGAGAACTGTTGCTATTCTGTATACTAGACATTAGCAGGAGAACTGTTGCTATTCTGTATATACTAGACATTAGCAGGAGAACTGTTGCTATTTTATATGTACTAGACAATAGCATTCATTGGGTACATGGGACCCAGCTTGAAGATCTTGATTTTGCTGATGACATAACTCTTATCAGTGACAATGTAAAATCGATGCAAGAAAAAACAATATGTACCTGTCTTCACTGGCTAGTAAAACAGATCTTGAAATTAACAAAGAAAAAACAAAAATAATGAAAATTCTCATTAATCACGAAGGAAAAATATATGTAGAAGAAACAGCTGTTGAAGAAGTAAAGCAATCTGCATATCTTGGCAGCTACATAGACTAGGATGGTGACATCAGAATGGAAGTTAGAATTAGAATTGCAAAAGCAGCATTGACCTTCAAGAATCTTGAGAACATATGGCATTCAAAAGTTGTAAGCACAAAAACCAAGTTGAGATTATTCAATTCAAATGTAATATCCACCCTCATTTATGCATGCGAAAGCTGGAAAAGAACTAAAGAAATAGAAAAGAAATTAGATTCTTTTGAAAACAAATGCCTAACGAAAATACTTGGTATAAAGTGAAACGAAATCTAAAACAACACAGAGATAAGACAGATGAGCAGACAACTATCTTTCTCATAGGTAATCAGAAAAAGAAGATGGACAAACGAGTATGTTGGTCACGTGATGAGAAGAAACAGTCAGAGAATCCCAAAGCAGTCTATCAAATGGATTGCAACAGGACGAAGAAAATAGACCACGTGAAACTCTAAATAGGACATTGTTAAGAGAGGCCAGTTTAGTGGGAATAACATCCCTTGATGAGGTTGAAAAGCTCGCTGAAAACAGGAAAACTTGGCAAACTACCATGCAAGCCCTATGTGACGTTTAACAACACGGAAAGGATGTAAGATGTAAGACATTAGCAGATTTACTGCTGTTCTATATGTATTAGGCATTAGCAGGTGATCTGTTACTGTTTTGTTTGTACTAAACAGGTGTCGGAAAGTCCTTCAGATATGGAGGATCCCTGTGAATAAGGATTTTCCTATATAAGCAGGCGCGGACCAACTGGTGGTAGACTCAGCAAGGTGGGGTAGTAGGTGGCCATGCTACTCCTATAAAGTGCCTCCAGTGGTCACTGAAGGGAATACCAGGCGGGTAAGAGGCGCCTTAAAACCTCTCGCTCCCGATGCCTTGAGGTAGGACAGGGAGTCCAAAGGCTAACAGAGAGTCCATACACAAACCGGCAGAAGGCAACAGAAAACCATTGTTGTAGCTTCTAAAAACAATTGCACTTATTCAGAGTAATAGATTTGTCATGAATGATGTTAATTGATATTCCTCTGGAACAGCCTCGTCCGGTAGGCAGCTCACGAACCACAGGTGAGGCCAGGTCGTCATCAAGCTACTGGTGGCAAAACTAACACATTCAAAATAGCAACATGGAGTGTTAGAACTTTATTCCAGGCTGGAAAATTAGAAAATGTAAAGATGGAAATGGAAAGGATGAAGATCAACATATTAGGAATGAGTGAAGTTAGATGGACAGGTGCAGGGAAGATAAACTCTGATAAATATACAATAATATATTCAGGAAGTGAGAAACATGAACGAGGAGTGGGAATAATATTTGATGAACAAATACCAAGGACAGTTGTAGGATATTTGAACATCTTGGACTGAGTCTTGCTAGCCCAACTGAAAGGACAATCAATAAACATAAATATTATACAAGTGTATGCTCCAACATCTGAAATTCTGAAGAAGATGTACAGCTATTTTATAATGACATAGAGACAGCCCTGAAATATACAAAGTCACATGAAGTTGCTATAGTGATGGGAGATTTTAATGGCAAAGTTGGTAAAGGAAGAACTTCAGACATCGTTGGTGACTATGGACTAGGGAAGAGGAATGACAGAGGTAGTAAATTAATTGAATGGACAAGAATACATAGCATGGTTGTAGGAAACACCTGGTTTAAACAATATCCTCGAAGACTGGCAACATGGTGCAGCCCAGACAAAAAGACTTTTAACTAGATAGACTACGTACTAATCAACAAAGATTCCGCAATGCATTACTGACAACAAAAACCATGCCAGGAACCAATTGCAATAGTGACCATGACCCACTCTGTGGAAAAATTACAATAAAGCTAAAGAAAGCATGCGGAAAAGTCAGAAACATCAAACTGAATACAGAACTCCTTAAAAAATTACCAAGAACTGCGAGAACAATACAAAGTTATTATAACAAATAGATACAATACAGTAGCAAAGATAAATAGTATAGATGAACAATAGGCAATGTTAAGAGATTCTATCCACCAAATTGTTAAGAAGATAATACCACCGAAAAAAGAAGCCCCTAAAAGTAAATG
This sequence comes from Achatina immaculata, assembly GCA_009760885.1. Lineage (NCBI taxonomy): Eukaryota > Metazoa > Mollusca > Gastropoda > Stylommatophora > Achatinidae > Lissachatina > Lissachatina immaculata. Next base: position 9,122,815 of record CM019716.1, read on the forward strand.
AATGACAGATGACAATTTAGGACTGATGGACAAGAGGAGGAGGAGTAAAAATAACCAAGAAAAATATAGCAAGACAAATAAAGAAGTAAGACGCAAATGCAGAGAAGCAAAGGAAGTGTGGTTAAATGAACAGTGCAGACAGATAGAGGACTCTCATAATAAAGACAGCAAAAACATGCACAAAAGAATTAGTGAACTCACAGGCAGGAAAACAAAATATACCACAGGAAGCCTGAAATCAAAAGAAGGTAAAATGTTAACGGGAAAAGAAGACATTGTGGACAGAATACATCGATATGCATTAGCAGTATTTTTTTTGCTGTTTTGTATGTGCTAGACATTAGCAGGAGATTTGTTGCTTTTAGGTATGTACTGATGTTAGCAGATTTTCTACTGTTCTGTATGAACTAGACATTAGCAGATTAGTTGCTTTTTTGTATGTACTAGACATAGCAGGAGATTTGTTGCTTTTTTTTGTATGTACTAGACATTAGCAGATTTGTTGTTGTTTTGAATGTACTAGACATTAGCAGGAGATTTTTTGCTGTGTTGTATGTACTAGACATTAGCAGATTTGTTGCTTTTTTGTATGTAATAGACATTAGCAGATTTGTTGCTTTTTTGTATGTACTAGACATTAGTAGATTTGTTGCTTTTTTGTATGTACTAGACATTAGCAGATTTGTTGCTTTTTTGTATGTACTAGACATTAGCAGATTTGTTGCTGTTTTGTATGTACTAAACATTAGCAAGAGATTTGTTGCTGTTCTGTATGTACTAGACATTAGCCATATAGACTTTAAGTCTATATGGAATACCATCTAAAATTGTCAACATCATTAAGGACTTATACAATGGATATGTTTGTGCAGTCAAGACAGAAGAAGAGATGAGTAAATGGTTCCAGATTGAAACAGGTGTGAAACAAGGGTGTATACTGTCTCCTTTACTTTTTGGGATTACAGTAGACTTCATAATGAAAAAATGCTGCACAGGTAACATAGGTATTGACTGGGTACATGGGACCCAACTAGAAGATCTTGATTTTGCTGATGACATAACTCTTATCAGTAATAATGTGAATTCCATGCAAGAAAAAACAGATAGCCTGTCTTCAATGGCTAGCAAAATAGGTCTTGAAATTAACAAAGAAAAAACAAAAATAATGAAAATTCTCATTAATCACGAAGGAAAAATACACATAGAAGGGACAGATATTGAAGAAGTCAATCAATTTGCATACCTTGGCAGCTACATAGACCAGGATGGTGACATTAGAAAGGAAGTTAGGATCAGAGTTGCAAAAGCATCATCAATCTTCAAGAATCTTGAGAACATATGGAATTCAAAAGTTATAAGCACAAAAACCAAGTTAAGACTATTCAATTCAAATGTAATATCCACCCTCATTTATGCATGTGAAAGCTGCAAAACAACTAAAGAAATAGAAAAGAAATTAGACTCTTTTGAAAACAAATGCCTAAGGAAAATACTCGGCATCAAGTGGAACGAATTCAAGAACAATGTAGAGATAAGACAGATGACTGAACAACAACCAGTCTCATGGGTGATCAGGAAAAGGAGATGGACATATGTTGGTCACTTGATGAGAAGAAATGATCAGAGAATCCCAAAAAAAGCTATCAACTGGAACACAACAGGCCAAAGAAAAAGAGGCAGACCACGTGAAACTCTGAAGAGGACATTGTTAAAAAAGGCCAAATTAACAGGCATAAAATCCTTTGATGAGGTTGAAAGACTCACCGAGACAGGAAGAATTGGCGAACTACTTTGCGAGCCCTATCTGACGTTTAACAGCAAAGGAAGGATATAAGATATAAGACATTAACAGATTTGTTGCTTTTTTGTATGAACCAAACATTAGCAGATTTGTTGCTTTTTTGTATGTACTAGACATAGCAGGAGATTTGTTGCTGTTTTGTATGTACTAGACATAGCAGGAGATTTGTTGCAGTTTTGTATGTACTAGACATTAGTAGGAGATCTGTTGCAGTTTTGATGTGTATAATTGATCAGTAGTTCTAAACATGGGCTACATGGACCACGAAAGGATTTGTTGTGGGTCTACAGACCAGAAAAACTGATTGGCCCAATTAAAATAATCTTAACATCATCTGGGTTCTATCATCATCTGGGTTCTAACATCATCTGTGTTCAAGCTCATCTGTGTTCTAGTATCATTTGGTTTCTACTTATTGCTTTATTTTTTATGAAGGGTCCACGTCTGTTCTCAGATTAGAAAAGGAGCTCTTGATCAAAAAAGATTATAAACCACTGCACTAGACTCATATGTTTGTACAAGCACTAGACTCATATGTTTGTACAACTTCGTACTTCCAGAAGCTTGATTTCTAGTGACACAATGTCTGTGGTTTTGTTGTTTTGTTTTTTGTTTCAAGTACCTTGTGATGCATCATGTTTTAAAGCCTTGATAACTATAGCAAACTATATATATATGTTTTATGAAATAAAAGAAATGGTTTCTGGCTGAGTACTTAGTGCATTGTCCTGCCATGGCTAGATGTTTTCTCATCCAGGATTCAGTTTATTTACTAGTATTCTCATATTATTAATGTATTTTGTCTATCACATTTCAAGACTAACCAGGTTAAACCTCACACAAACCTCAGTTTCCAAACCTCGCACAAACCTCATTTTCCAACCAGCCTGAAAATTATTATCTATGTTGTCAATTGGAGGTTATGAAATACCAGAGATTAGATATGCTGATGACACAGTGTTACTGTCCACAACACAAAAAGGAATGGAAAAACTAATTATGTCAGTCCGTAAGAACAGTGAAGAGCAGAACCTCTATCTTAATGCAAAGAAAACTAAATTGATGACAACTGACAAGACAAACAAGGCAGCTGAAATATGTATCAATGAGGAAAAATTGGAAGAAGTGGAGAGTTTTGAATATCTTGGATCACCACTAACTAATAATGGAGATACAATGAGGGAAATTAAAAGGAGGACATCTATTGCTATTCAGAAAGTAAAACAAATAAAGAATCTGTGGAGAGGAGCAGACAGAACTACAAAAATAAGATTTTTAAGGGCATGCATCTTTCCCATCGCAACATATGCCTGTAAGATGTGGACACTTAACAAAACAGCTGAGAAACACATAAATGCCTTTGAATGTAAATGCTACAGAAGAGTTCTCCAAATATCGTGGACACAAAAAAGAACAAATATATCTATACTACAAGAGCTTAATATTGAAGAAGGCTGGCTAGTAAAGAGGATTAAAGAGAGAAAACTTAGATATTTTGGACACATTAAACGTCAAGATAATTTAGAGAAGACCATATTGGAAGGATACATAATGGGAAAAAGAAAAAGAGGACGACCAAAACGAAGATGGCTGCAAGAAATCGCTGACAATCTGCAATGGACGCAGCAGCAGCAAGCCATCTTGCTCACAACCGAGAGGCCTACAGGAGTGCTGTTTGGAAGGCAAAGTTCTGCAAGGGACATGCAAATGAATGAATGAATGTTGTCAGTGATGAGGCTTGTCTACCTGAGCAACTTAGTCTCCATCTTGTACATTCCTTGATCTTCCTCAACCCACATGGTTATCTTCTCAACATTTTCAGCGTTACTTTCATGCAAGGAAATGATGAGAACTACCACCACTGTATTTTTTTTATAAATGATTAATGATAACTTCTGTTCAGATGTTTCTGATATTTATATTTTTTTTCTAAAATCACATTAAGAAACTGACATAGCCATTTTGTGGATGTTTCAATTTGCAGTTTGGTGGAGAACTGTCTGATGAGCTTCTGACCCTATTTGTCAATGAAAGAACAGGTCTGAACAGGAACAAAGATGGTTCCCTACAGCCCGAGGTGAGATAAGACAAGTCACTCTGTGCTACATACTAGATGTGGATAGAATTAGTAAAAATTGTTGACATGAAGTAACACAGAAAATCATCACATGACGCCAAGTAACATATAAAACCATCATCATCTGACTCCAAGTAATACATAAAACCATCATCACATGACATGAAGTAACACATAAAACCATCATCACATGACTCCAAGTAACACTGACACTAAGTAATATAAAACCATCATTACATGACATTAAGTCTCATCTAAAACAATCATCACATGACTCCAAGTAACACATAAAACATTCACCATATGACATCAAGTAATACATAAACTTTCATCACGTGACTCCAAGTAATGCATAAAACCATTATCACATGACATCAAGTAACACATAAAACCATCATCACATGACTCCAAGTAATACATATAACAATCATCACATGATTCCAAGTAATATATAAAACCATCATCACATGACATCAATAACACATAAAACCATCATCACATGACATCAAGTAACACATAAAACCATCATCACATGACATCAAGTAACACATAAAACCATCATCACATGACATCAAGTAACACATAAAACCATCATCACATGACATCAAGTAACACATAAAACCATCATCACATGACATCAGGTAACACATAAAACCATCATCACATGACTCCAAGTAATACGAGGGGTGATTGATAAGTTCTCAGCATAAGGTACAAATACTTGAAACACACAGTTGATATTAGGTGCATTTGTAGATCAGGTTAATGTAAGATAAAACACCAAGTTTTAAGAAATTAATTGCACCCAATTTTTTTTACAGGCTACTGAAGTGGTAAGGGGTGGCAGGAGTTGAGAAAATGGATAAAATTTCTCATCGAGTAGTCATTCATTACCTCTGCATCAAGGGCTTATCATCGAAGGAGATCCATGAGGATATAGTAGAGACTCTAGGGGAGGGTGCCCCTTCTTGCAGCACAGTGAAGAAATGGGCAGCTCAATTCAAACATAGAATGAGAGTCTGGAAGATGATCCCTGTCCTGGAAGACCAAGAACGGTAACCACCAATGAAACCATTGGCAGAATCCATGATATGATAATGGAGGATCAACGACTAACTGAGCTACTGAGTTGGGCATCTCCCAGGAATGTGTTCATGCCTTTATTCACAATGATCTTCGAATGACAAAGGTCTCTGCTCAATGGGTCCCGAAACTTTTTGGAGCTGATCACATATGACAGCATCTCAACATATCAAGAGGCAATCTTGGCAATTTTTCTGCAGATCCTGAAAACTTTCTTCACCAATTTGTGACTGTGGATGAGACTTGGGTTCATCATTTTCAGCTAGAAACCAAAGAACAGTCAGAGCAGTGGAAACATCATGGATTCCCACCTCCAAAGAAAGAAAAGGTGGTTCTGTCTGCAGGCAAAGTGATGGCTTCCATCTTTTTGGATTCAGAAGGTGTACGAATGGTAGACTATCTTCAAAAGGACAGAACGGTCACAGGGGCCTATTACAGTAATCTTGTGAAGCAACTGTGGGTTGAAGGAAAAGCGTCGAGGGAAATTGACGAGAGGATTAATCTTCAGCAAGACAATGCTCCATTTCACAAGTTGGCGGTGGCAATGGCTGCCATACTTGAATGCGGCTTCCAGCTTCCTGAACATCCTCCTTATTTCCCAGATTTGGCTGCTTCGGACTATTACCTGTTTACCAAACTCAAAAAGGAGCTTATTGGTTTGCAGATTTGCTTCAGATGATGATGTCTTTCATGCTGTAGACCACTTTCTACTGGCACAAAATGCTGACTTTTACAAAGAAGGAATCTTTATGCTCCAGGATCACTGGACTAAGTGCATAAACTTGCAAGGGGACTATGTTGAGAATTAGCCCAGAAAAGTTGTCCACAAATAATCCGTTGTACATTATGCCAAGAACTTATCAATCATCCTTCATAACGCATAAAACCACTATCACATGACACTAAGTAACATATAGAACCATCATGACACCAAGTAACACAGAAAACTGTCATCACATGGCACAAACTAACACAGAAAACCATCATCACATGACACCAAGTAACACAGAAAACCATCATCACATGACACCAAGTAACACAGAAAACCATCATCATGTGACACCAAGTAACAGAAAACCATCATCATGTGACATCAAGTAACACATAAAGCCATCACACCACCATGATCAAATAAAAATTCACTTAGAAGAACACTCAGATGATGATCTATACAGATTAGATGAATTTCTGTTTGTAGACCGAGGCATACTTAGCTAGGACTCTCCAGCTGAAGGACATAAATTCTATAAACATAAATTATCAGACTCACTAGAAGAAAATAAATACAAACAGAAACATAAATAATGTTAGTAAACAGGAAACCAACTTTTCTGAACTTTCAGATTGGCAACCCAGTCTTGAAGTAGTTAAATCAACTGAAATATCTGTTTATGGTTTTTGTCTCAGATGAAAAATAGAAAGAGAGAAACAATAGCACAGCAAGAAAATAAACTGCCTTGTCTAACTATCCAAATACTAAAATAACCAGATTTCCAGAAAAAGATGTAGAGGCAGCTGATAGATGCAAAAATCTGTTTCCAGTACAAATCTTCATCAGTCCTCCTTATTCCCAGTGGAACATAAGGCATCAACAAAGTTTCTCCAGCCAGTCCTGTCTTGATCAAACTGGGATACCTCAAACCATGCCTTTCCTGTTTCCTTTAGTTCCTCTTGCACTGTGCATCTCCACATCCCCAATGGCCTGCCCTTCATTCTTTTTTCCTGATGTGTCCAACTAAAAAGACAGGGAATTATGGAGAGAAATGATCGCCTATGCAACGTGGCATGGCACTTGATTGACCGGTCCAAGTCAAAGTGGCTTAGTATAACAGAATTCCTTAATTCTGGAATTCTGATCTTTTATTTAACTTTATAGGGGAGTTAACCAGTGATTTCTTTGGTAGACTGACGTAGTGGTTAATGCCATAAGTTATTATTTTTTTAAGTACAGGTCAACTATAGGTCAGGTTTGACACGTTGAAGGCCATTTCTTGTCATGTCCAGGCATGGGATTTTTTACAGTTAACTAAAGTTATTTAGGACATGTTTGTTTAATTTGTTATTTTTAGTTACAGAAAAGCATAAAATAGGATTGTTCTTTTTAGTTTATTGTCCAAGGTCATAAACAGGTAATTTCTGTACAGACTGAGATTTTAGGAAGAAATGTTTTAATCACGATTTTTATCTTCCACAAGATAGAACCTTCAGGGAGATTTAAGAATAGGAATTGTAGTTCATTTTTAAGGACCAAACTCTTATGTAGGATTGTTATAAAAATTAGACTGATTAGTAGTTTGGGATTCATTATGATTGCAAATTCATTATGTAGAGTTTGACTGAGAAGGATGTTTCAGATAGGATGCTAGGATGTGATCTGTTAGTTAGTATTTTTTTCCTCATGGATCAAATGTGTAAATTTCTGATGCAACTATGAGTTGTTAGAAATAGTTTGTTACTGAAGAAATGTGAATTAGTTCTATTGAGATTTTTGAGGACTTTAAGTCCAATATTTTTGGTAATGTGAAGTTGTATATAAGGATCCATGGAATTTTCAGTGAGTTAGTAAGTTGGCTCTTATTCCATCATGTTGAATGCCTGTTTTTCCTAGCTGAGAGTGATTGTTGCCCACTCACTCCCTATATGGCGAACTAGTTCTCGCTGGGAGAGGAGATGGATTATTCATGTTTACTCAATTTATTGCTACATCCTCATTTATTCACCATTCATTTTCCCCATAATAAATATGTGTAATTGCTATTATCAATTTGAGTGTTAGTGGTTCTCAAACTATTGAGATGTGTTCGTTCTCAGTTACACATTAAAATTCCTCAGATGTAATCAGTAGAGAGAGGAAGAAAAAGTAGTACATTTTATCACTTGGGTGATGGCTTTACACAATTGCGAAGTACTTTAATTAGTGCAGTGTCTTGGCACATACCATATTATACCATTCTATTTTATTAGAGGCATCTTGTTCTCTTTAGTGATGCTCTCAATGCATGTTCATTTGTTTATTTCCTCATTTGTCACATTCTCTTCCCAGTGTCTTCTTAAAATTTTCCTGAACCACCTTCCTTCAGATCCTCTCAGTCTGCTTTTGATTCTTTGATTTGTTCTTCATGTTTCACCTGCACATAATAAAATGGAGTGAAAACTGAACTTATAGATTCTGAGCTTGAGGTTTGTGTGAAGAATGGATGTCCATATGTTTGCTATTTTGTCAAAGGCTTGAGATACCTGTCCAACTCATGTGGATTTTACCTTCACAGTATTGCTGTCTGCTGAAATGAGGCTTCCAAGATACTTAAAGTGTTGTACTTCTTCAACTTCTCTTGTCCCATTTGCGATTCTTTCCTTATTTTTTCCACTGATTCTGATGATCTTAGTCTTGCCTGGGTGTATATTCAGACCTACTGATCTGGCTGTTTTGTAAATCCTACTTGTCTTCTCCTGTATATCTCTTTGGGTATATGAGAGTACATCAATATTATATGTGAAGTCACAATCCTCTAGGTGATTTGTGAGCCCCGAAGGAAACCCAACACCAACATAGCAAGACAGGCACTGACATAAAATCCTCAAGGAAATAGAAATTGAAGAAGATCTAGACTTACTTGGAGAAGAGAAATTATGACAGTGCTCAGAGACAAGGGATACACATGGAAGGATGCAGAGAATAATTCCAAGAACAGGGATGACTGGAGAGCCTTTATCTGTGGCCTATGCTGTCAAGAGAGTGAAAGGCAATGATGATGATGATGAAGTTAATACTCTAGGTCTGTCTTTGGTGGCAGTCTTCATTATCTAGCCCATAATGATCAGAACAATAAGTGGAAAGAGTACACATCCTTGTCTTACTCCCATTTTGATCTGGAACCATGTAGTTTGTTGTCTGTCATGTTTCACGTAGCTCTGGTTGTTCAGTTATATATAATGACAGAAATGCTGCACAGGTAAACAGGCACTGACTGGGTACATGAGACCCAACTGGAAGATCTTGATTTTGCAGATGACATAACTCTTATCAGTGACATATGAAATCAATGCAAGAAAAAACAGATACCTTGTTTTCATTGGTTAGTAAAATAGGATTTGAAATTAACAAGGAAAAAAACAAAAATAATGAAACTTCTCATTGCATATCTCAGCAGCTGCATAGACCAGGATGGTGACACCAGAAAGGAAGTTAGAATTGCAAAACCAGCTTTTTCTTTAAAAAATTTTGAGAACATATGGCATTCAAAAGTTATAAGCACTAAAACCAAGTTAAGATTATTCAGTTAAAATATAATACCCATCCTCATTTATGCATGTGAAATCTGGAAAACAACTAAAGAAATAGACAAGAAATTAGACCCTTTTGAAAACAAATACCTCAGGAAAATACTCAGTATAAAGTGGAATGAATTAAAAAACAACACAGAGATAAGGCAGATGAGCAAACAACAACTTGTCTCATAGGTGATCAGAAAAAGAAGATGGACATATGTCAATCATGTGATGAAAAGAAACGGTCAGAGAGTCCCAAAACAAGCTATCAAGTGGAACACAAAAGGCCGAAGAAAAAGAGATTGACTACGTGAAACTCTAAAGAGCACATTGTTAAGAGAGGCCAGTTTAGTGGGAATAACATCCTTTGATGAGGCTGAAAAGCTAGCTGAAAATAGAAAATCTTGGCAAACTACCATGCGAGCCCTATGTTACATTGACATTTAACGGCATAGGAAGGATGTAAGATATATCTGTTCAGAAAAAAAGAAAAGCAACAAATACGATGTTCTGATTTAAACTGAAGTTTGCTGACCAGACAAGGGCAAATTGCCTGAAATGTTCACTTGGACATCAACTTCATGTGCTGATCTAAATTGTACTCAGCAGATGATTCATGAGCACAGAAAAGCAACACTAGTCAAAACAGCATTTTTGACAATAGCTCATGACAGGTTCACGAGAATCCCGTGAAACTTACTGAACACAAAACTCAGTGACCATGTTATTGAATGCCTATAAAACATTGACATTCCTGAAATCAATTCAGTTGAAAATTCAATGTGCAAGTATGGTTCATCTCACTCACTACAGAAAAACCACTCATCATCAATGGACGTTTACAGACTGGACAGTCACAAAGTGTAGTGGTCAGACAATTAGGTTAGAAGCACCATTAGTCACCTTTGGAGACGATTTCAAGAAACTGGTTCAGTAGCAGACCGGCCGTGCAGTGGAAGACTCATAGTCACAACTCCTGCCGATGACTGCTTCATACGGCTGCGTCACCTCAGGAATCGATTTGCATATGCGTCCTCAACAATCCAGTCAATGACAGCAGCTCATTGAATTTCATATCAAACGGTCAGGAACCGGCTGCACGATGCTGGTCTTTGAGCTAGAAGACCCTACAGAGGTTCTGTTCTTACTGACTGGCATCGCCAGAACTGACTGCAGTAGGCGAACCAGCATCGTCAATAGACCGTTGCGAATGATTGGAGAAGGGTTTGGTTTAGTGATGAATCATTCTTTCTGATCTAGCGACACGATAGATGGACAAGAGTTTATCGCAGAGTCCATGAGCGCTACGCCAAGAACTGCGTGGATGAGGATCCTCCACATGGTGGTGGAGGTGTACTGGTGTGGGGGACGAGCAACTTCATGAGAAGAAGTGACCTGGTGCAAATTGAAGGACGCTTGATAGAACACTTATGGGATGAACTCAACAGACAAGTCCACCAGCGAGACGTGGCGCCAACCAATCTCCGACAGTTGTCTTTTGCACTGCAAGAAGAGTGGGCAGCCATCCCACAACAGAATGCCTAATCGGATCCATGTCGTTCTCTGATACAGGCCAGAGGAGGCCATACACCTTACTGAAACAGAGGCCTCTGTCGCAAAGAATAAAAGCCCACACCAAATTTAATGAACATCATTTCATTGTTAAAGTCTTAAAGTTTCTTTATGCCAAGATTGAAACATTAATTCCGTAAAATAAAATTTTGATACAAGTTTGAAATTTAGTGTCTATTACGACTACAGTACTGTTGCATTTCTTTTTTTAACAGTAGATATATATATATATATATATATATAAAACAACGTAGAGAAATGAAGACGCAATGGAAAGTGACAAACAACAACAAAGAGAAATATAAAACTTTAACAAAAGAAGTACAAAGAAACATAAGAAAAGACAAAAAACAATGCATACAAGATTGTTGTGAAAGAATAGAAGAACATCAGAAGTGTGGAAGAGATAGTGAAATGTTTAAAGAAATGAAGACATTGATGAGAAATGTCACACCTAAGCTAAATGTAATTTGTGATGAGATGGGGAATACCTTGACAGAGACAGAGGAAATTCTAGAAAGATGGAAGGAATATTGCAAAGGAATGTATGAAACAACTGACTGTGGAAACAGAAATCAACAGTGTGAAGTATTATTGGAGGAGAAAGAACCTGAACCAACAATAGAAGAAGTTTTATGGGCAATAAAGAATCTGAAAAATGGTAAATCACCAGGATGTGATGAGATAACAGCTGAATTTATTAAAGCAGGAGGAAAGGAGTGTGCAACAATCTATCATGCACTGTGCAAAAAGATATGGCATTCAGGTATTTGGCCAAAAGAATGGAAAAGAACTGTATTCATACCACTGCCAAAAAAGGGTAACCTGAAATTATGCACAAACTACAGAACTGTTGCCCTGATTAGTCATGCCAGTAAAATTCTGTTAAAAGTCATAATGGGTAGACTTCGTAAGAAAATAGAAGAAGAAGTCAATATGATCCAAGCTGGTTTCAGGCAAGGAAGAGGATCAAGAGATCATATATTCAGTCTAAGATTAATAATAGAGAAATGCAGAGAGTGTAATGTGAATCTATATTTATCCTTTATAGACTACTCAAAGGCATTTGATTGTGTACGACACCAGAAACTTTGGGAAATAATGGAAAAAATGGGATTTTCAACACATTTGATACAATTAACATCACCGCTGTATCTAGACCAACAAGCAGCAGTAAGAATAAATGGTGAAACAACAACTTGGTTTGACATAAAACAAGGGGTCCGTCAGGGGTGCATATTGTCACCCTACTTATTTAACTTGTATACTGAAAATATAATGAGGAATGTTAGAGAAGATGTAGACAAAGAATATTACGATGCCATAACAATTGGAGGTTATGAAATACCAGAGATTAGATATGCTGATGACAGTGTTACTATCCACAACACAAAAAGGAGGGGAAAAACTGATTATGTCAGTCCGTAAGAACAGTGAAGAGCAGAACCTCTATCTTAATGCAAAGAAACTAAATTGATGACAACTGACAAAACAAATAAGGCAGCTGAAATATATATCAATGAGGAAAAATTGGAAGAAGTGGAGAGTTTTGAAAATCTTGGATCACTTCTAACTAATAATGGAGATACAATGAGGGAAATTAAAAGGAGGACATCTGTTGCTCTTCAGAAAGTAAAACAAATAAAGAGTCTGTGGAGAGGAGCAGACAGAACTACAAAAATAAGATTTTTAAGGGCATGCATCTTTTCCATCGCAACATATGCCTGTGAGATGTGGACACTTAACAAAACAGCTGAGAAACACATAAATGCCTTTGAATGTAAATGCTACAGAAGAGTTCTCCAAATATCGTGGACACAAAAAAGAACAAATATATCTATACTACAAGAGCTTAATATTGAAGAAGGCTGACTAGTAAAGAGGATTAAAGAGAGAAAACTTAAATATTTTGGACACATTAAACGTCAAGATAATTTAGAGAAGACCATATTGGAAGGATTTTTTTTTCCTTCCAATATGGTCTTCTCTAAATTATAGGATAGATGTTGAAAGCAGAAGAAACAGAAACACCAAAACAACTTTGCCGGATATTACAACAAATTTGGGATTTAGAAAAAGCCCCAGAGGAGTGGAAAACTGGTCTTATAGTAAAACTACCAAAGAAGGGTGACCTCAGAGATTGCGGGAACTGGAGAGGCATTACCCTACTGCCACTCACTAGTAAAGTATTTTGCAGAATAATCATCAACAGAATTGTACCAATACTTGAGGAAAAACTTCGGAAAGAGCAGGCAGGATTTAGGAAAGGAAGATCATGCATAGACCATATATTTGTACTTAGACAAATATTAGAACAGGCAAATGAGTGGCATAGCACAACATATGCATTATTCATAGATTTTGAGAAAGCCTTTGACAGTGTCAACAGAGATGCACTGTGGAAAATCCTAAGATGGCATGGCCTCCCCCATAAAATAGTTAATGTAATCAAAGCCCTATACGAGGGTTTTCAGTGCAAAGTTATCTGTGGAGAACATACCTCCAGCAGCTTTAGGGTACAAACAGGAGTGAAACAGGGATGTGTACTATCACCAACATTATTTATCTTGGCAGTAGACTGGTTAATGAAGGAGGCAACATCAGACAAACGCAGAGGATTACAATGGACCCTTAACACAGTGCTGGAGGACCTTGACTTTGCGGACGACATTTGTCTATTATCAAGCAGTCACAAAGATATGCAAGAGAAAATAAACAAGTTAACCCAGAATGCAAACAACATAGGACTAAAGATCAACGTAGGAAAGACAAAATTAATGAAGCAAAATGTGAACAACAGAAATGTACTCAGAGTAGATAACAAGTTAGTGGAGGAGGTCAACGAATTTGTATACCTTGGCAGCAGAGTAGTAGAAAATGGAGACAGCACAGAGGACATCAACAGCAGACTTACTAGAGCAAACCAGGCTTTTGCAATGCTACAGAATATATGGAAATCAAATAAACTAAGCATAAATATGAAAATCAGGATATTTAAGAGTAATGTTCTAAGTGTACTACTCTATAGTAGTGAATGCTGGAAAATCACCAAAACCATAGAAAACAAGTTGAATTCTTTCCAGACTAAATGTTTACGTAGAATTAAAAAAATATTTTGGCCAAACACCATAAGAAATAACATCTTATTGGCAGAAATGCAGATGAAACCACTGACAACAATTATTGAGGAAAGACGCTGGCGATGGTTGGGACATGTGCTCAGAATGACTGACAACTCACTACCAAAAATAGCACTAAGATGGACACCACAGGGGAACAGAAGTAAGGGTAGACCAAAAGAGACATGGAGAAGAACAACAGAAAGGATGTTGAGCAATAGAGGGCTCACCTGGGCAAGAGCAGAAAAAAAGGCGAAAGACAGGCATTTGTGGAAAACCCTTGCGGAAGCCCCATGTGCCCTGGGCACTTAAGGTTCAGAGAGAGAGAGAGATATTGGAAGGATACATAATGGGAAAAAGAAAAAGAGGAAGATCAAAACGAAGATGGCTGCAAGAAATCGTTGACGATCTGCAAATGGACATAGCAGCAGCAAGCCATCTTGCTCACAACCGAGAGGCCTACAGGAGTGCTGTTTGGGAGGCAAAGTTCTGCAAGGGACATGCAAATGAATGAATGAATGAATGAATATATATATATATATATATATATATATTTATATTTACATATATATATATATTATGATATTATTTATGATTTTCTCAGGGAGTCCATAGGCCAGCAATATTTTCCACAAGGAAAGATGATGAATATTATCTAAGGCCTTCTTGGAGTCCAGAAAGTTAATTTACAGTGGGGAGTTCCATTCTAGTGACTGTTCAATAATTGTTCTCATGAGGAATATTTGGTCTGTACATGATCTCCCCTTCCTGAACCCTGTCTGTTCTTCTCTGAGTATTTTGTCCATGTTGTCCTTGATTCTTTGTAAAAGTACCCAACAGAAGATTTTGCTTGGCACAGATAGGAAGTTGATTCCTCTCCAGGTCATAGATGTTGTGAAATGGCCTTTCTTGAGAACTGTAACAATGATAGATCTTTTCCACGATTCTGGCACCTTCTTTTCTTCCCAAACTTTGTTGAAAAGGTCTTCCAGGATCTTAGCACTAAGGGATACAGAACTTAGACACTAAAAATGAAGTTCTTGAGAAGATAGTAATAAAACAAGAGGGAAGGGTGGTTACATTATGGCTTCTTTTTCCTCTATTATGAAACAGCAATTTTCTAGTTCTTTTGCTGCAGCTTCGTGAAAAAAAAGATATTTATCTCCGTCTCTCTCACTCTCTCTCTCTCTTGCTCTCTTTCTCTCTCTCTTTCTCTCTCTCATTCTCTTTCTCTCTCTTTCTCTTTCTTTCTCTCTCTCACTCTCTCTCATTCTCTCTCTTTCTCTCTCTTTCTCTTTCTCTTTCTTTCTCTCTCTCTCTCTCTCATTCTCTCTCTTTCTCTCTCTTTCTCTTTCTCTCTCTCTCTCTCCCCCATGTATCACAAGCCATCAAATACTAAAATGACATAGTTCGAAAAGTAACTTGTTAGATATTGTTAGAAATTCTTTTAATGTTTGTTGAAAAACATATGTTAGAAGATTTGTACTGACAATGTATTTTTGATTACATGTATGTCTGTGTGTGTGTATGTATGTATGTGAGAGTGCTATTTTATTAGGTTAATTACTTCTTCTCTTTTACTTTGAATGTAATAATTTAGTCTTACACTCTTTTGATATGTTTTTCTTTTCCTAATGTAATTTGTATACTTGTACGAAATCGAGTGTGTGGGAAGAATGAAAGATGGAGTGATGAAGGGCAGAATTTGAGATGGGCCTGCATTATTTATTCATTAATTCATTCTCTCTCTCTCTGGTCCATGCCAATCAGACTAGATTGGTTGTCATTTATTTCCACAACATTTGCTCTTTCTATAAGATGTGTGTTGGTCTGTGCTCCATGCTATTCTTTTAGTCTGTCAAGTATCTTTCTTCTTTGTCTTGCTTTGTCCCTTTTTCCCTCTAGTTTTCCTGTTGTCACTAGGTGTTCCAGTTTACTTCTTCTCAAAACATGTCCTACAAATCTGGACTGTTGTGTTTTGAATTTTATCACAATTTTTCTGTTTTGCCCAGGCTTGCTTTGAACTCTTTTCTTGGCTGTTCTGGCTACTCTGACCACTCTTCCTAGGAAAGACATCTCTGCTGCTTCCAGTAGATTTTGAATGCCTTTGGTTACTGTCCTTGCCTTGCATCTATGTAACAGTTCGGCTTCGATGTAGCCCTGGATAACTCTCTCTCTGGCTTTCATCAACAGAGCTTTATTGCGCAGTATGTTTTTCATTTACATAAATGTTGACTTGGCCTTGGCTATTCGGCCCCTTATTTCAGTTACATGTCTTCCATCTCATGTTATTATTGTCCCCAAATACTTGAGTTTGTCCACTTGCTTTAATTCTGTGCTTTTTTACTTTAATGCTACAATTTGCTGTTGTTTCTGTCTCTTGGATATGACCATGACCTCTGTCTTCTTTTTATTTAAACTGCTTTCTCCTCACTTTTTTTCTACAATTTTGTCTACCAATCCTTGTGTACTTTTTGCTATGGGCTGTCAATACCATGTCTTGTGCATATCTTTGATTGTTTAGCTTGTATTCTTCCACTGCTATTCCAGACATGTTTTTAATGTGTTTCAAAATCCTTTCACTATAGAGGGAGAAGAGGTCAGGGGACAAAATATATCCCTGCCATAGTAAGATACTTATCCTTGTCTTTATTATCTGTATATCTCATCATAAGACAGCATTCAGTATTGATGGACAAGCACAATAACTTCCACCCCAATGCATGATTTATAATTTTGCCTAAATCTGTAACTTTTATGCAACACAAGATTTATAATTTTGCTTAATTTGTAACTTCTACTTCAGAACATGATTTGTAATTTTGCTTCATTTATAACTTCTACTTCAATGCAAGACTGATAATTTTGCCTGATTTATATCTTCTACTCCAATGCATGATTTATACTTGAACAACATTCTTTGCAACAGTGTACTCAATAAGAAATGTTAGTGCTATTTCACATTCTAATTGCACAATTTATTGCTGTCTCACTCTACAGTATGAAAATTTATTGCTCTCTTGTTCTGTAGCAAGAAAGTTTATTGCTCTCTTGTTCTGTAGCAAGAAAGTTTATTGCTCTCTTGTTCTGTAGCAAGAAAGTTGATTGCTCTCTTGTTCTGTAGCAAGAAAGTTTATTGCTCTCTTGTTCTGTAGCAAGAAAGTTTATTGCTAACTGACTTTCCTGTAACAACATTTATTGCTGTTTCACTGTAAAGAAGTAAAACCTAATACTGTCTCTCTGTAAAATAAGAAAGTGTATTACTGTCTCATTTTGTAACAAGAAAGCTTATTGCTTGTTTGCCTCTAAACACAGAGTTCATTCTAGCTCACTCCAGTATAAACAAATGTATTGCTATCTCAATCTGTAACAAGAAAGTTTATTGCTAGTTCACCTCTAACCACAAAGTTTATTGCTAATTCACCTCCAACCACAAAGTTTAGTGCTAGTTCACTTCTAATCACAAAGTTTATTGCTAGTTCACTTCTAATCACAAAGTTTATTGCTAGTTCACTTCTAATCACAAAGTTCATTTATAATTCACCTCTTCACCTCCAATCATGAAAGTTTATTGCTAGTTCACCTCCAATCACAAAGCTTATTGCTAATTCATTCTTCTTGGAGAACTTTATTGCCAGATCAGAGCAGATGAACGTAAACATATGTGTGCTTATATGAATTTGTGATTTCCTGCTTACATGAGTGCATTTCTTGCAGTCTGTATTTTACTTCTGAAGATGATATGAATGAAATCTTGAAGCTTTTTTCTTTTTGTTGTCTTCAGTGCACCATCTTGTCTTGAGTAAGGGGCTGGGAATCTAACAGTTTTATCACTGAACAAATATGTTATATATTTTTCTGATATTTTAATTATTGCACATTTGTCAGTTATTTTTTTTTCAAGATTTTTAATTAAGATTTTAATTACTGTTGCATTGTCCCCTATTTCTTGCTCATTTTGGACAGATTTTATTTTTGTTTCCTGTTTATAAAGTCAGGTCATATCCCAGAAGCTGATGAAATAATCACTGACAACATTGTGAGGATCATGGAAGGAACTCCAGAGGATGTGGTGAGCACATGATACAAGCAACATCACAAGTACCATAAATAATACACATTACAAAAATATCACAAGCATAGCATTACA
This sequence comes from Achatina immaculata, assembly GCA_009760885.1. NCBI lineage: Eukaryota > Metazoa > Mollusca > Gastropoda > Stylommatophora > Achatinidae > Lissachatina > Lissachatina immaculata. The sequence goes on from CM019716.1 coordinate 9,140,886, forward strand.
AATAAAACAAAACAAAAAACATAAAAAATACAAGTAAACAGTTTTTGAGAGTAAGTATATAAAACTAAATATATAAATGTGCATAGAAGATTTAATAACAAAGATGTTTGGTGCCAGTGCCAGAAGGGACCTTAATTGCAAGCTTGTGATGATTTATCCATCAGCCAGTCATGAACTTTAAAGGGAATTCTAAACAGATTTTAATGTTTTCAGTGTTGTAAATGTCTAGGACAAGATATATATAGTGAAAAAAAAGGATGAATTATAGACAAAATCTGACATGAAATATTTGTCATATCTTGTTTTGGTGATATAGATAATTATTATAAGAAGAAGAAAGTAGCTTTTAAAGCTTTATTAAATCATGGACAGTGCACCAAGCACCCATCAATGACAGATAAAAGGGATGGCGACTGCAGTAAAACTGGTTTAAATAATAAAGGTAAATAGAGGTGTATGATGTAGCTTTACAAAGTGGTAGAGGGAGTGAGTAAAGTGAGAAAAAATGAATAGAAAGAATGAGAATGTATAAATGAAAAACATACAGCATTTGATATTTCAGCATGAGCTTTTTTCGAGGATTACATGCACAAACGAGACAAAAAACAAATAACTAAATGAAGAAATTATCTTAATATGGCCTCCTCCAGAAGTAGGAAACAGAGAAATGTGTGTCCACTAGAAGATACATAGAGACCATGCAGGTCACAGAGCCAGTTGTACCAGGCACACCAGGCTAAGAAACCATCTATACAACAAACTCAAGATAGGATCAAATGATGAATGTGCATGTGGCAGCAATAAGATGACAGCAGACAACATACTGCAGGAGTGCCCTACAAATGAACAAGAGAAGACAAATGTGGCCAGCTACATCTGTCCAAAATAAACTGTATGGGGATGTCCACGTCCCCCCCTCCCCACTAACAACTTTAAAAGTATACAGATCGACATCAGACAATGTAAGAAGAAGAAGACACCATAATCTAATGGCTGTGATAGAGGCATAGTCTTTGGTGGTAAAAAGATAAAATCCACATTTGGGTTGAGCTCTGTTGTCATTGATGGGTAGATAGAGGTGTATGGTGTAGTTTTTATTTGATGATGACTTGCTCTTCTCTGTTTAGCTGGTAGTAGGCATTATTTCTTTGGTGGTTGAGACTTGCTCTTCTCTGTATAGCTGGTACTAGGCATCATTTCTTTGGTGGTTGAGTCTTGCTCTTCTCTGTATAGCTGGTACTAGGCATCATTTCTTTGGTGGTTGAGTCTTGCTCTTCTCTGTATAGCTGGTACTAGGCATCATTTCTTTGGTGGTTGAGTCTTGCTCTTCTCTGTATAGCTGGTAGTAGGCATTATTTCTTTGGTGGTTGAGACTTGCTCTTCTCTGTATAGCTGGTACTAGGCATCATTTCTTTGGTGGTTGAGTCTTGCTCTTCTCTGTATAGCTGGTAGTAGGCATTATTTCTTTGGTGGTTGAGACTTGTTCTTCTCTGTTTAGTTGGTTATAGGCATCATTTCTTTGGTGGTTGAGACTTGCTCATCTCTGTATAGCTGGTAGTAGGCATCATTTCTTTGGTGGTTGAGACTTGTTCTTCTCTGTTTAGTTGGTTATAGGCATCATTTCTTTGGTGGTTGAGACTTGTTGGTTATAGGCATCATTTCTTTGGTGGTTGAGACTTGTTGGTTATAGGCATCATTTCTTTGGTGGTTGAGACTTGCTCATCTCTGTATAGCTGGTAGTAGGCATCATTTCTTTGGTGGTTGAGACTTGTTCTTCTCTGTTTAGTTGGTTATAGGCATCATTTCTTTGGTGGTTGAGACTTGCTCATCTCTGTATAGCTGGTAGTAGGCATCATTTCTTTGGTGGTTGAGACTTGTTCTTCTCTGTTTAGTTGGTTATAGGCATCATTTCTTTGGTGGTTGAGACTTGTTCTTCTCTGTTTAGTTGGTTATAGGCATCATTTCTTTGGTGGTTGAGACTTGCTCATCTCTGTATAGCTGGTAGTAGGCATCATTTCTTTGGTGGTTGAGACTTGTTCTTCTCTGTTTAGTTGGTTATAGGCATCATTTCTTTGGTGGTTGAGACTTGCTCTTCTCTGTTTAGCTGGTAGTAGGCATCATTTCTGTGGTGGTTTGGATGCTTTGCTCTTTCTTCCATTTGTTCTTGTAGCTGAGGTTTATCAGTGTTTTGGCCTCCTCAAATGTTATGCTAGTCTGTCTGTGGTAGTTTACCTCCTTTCATAAGAGTGTCTGCTGATCAAATGTGACTGCAGTATGTAAAGCTTATTACCAGAGATGTGGACTTCAGTCAGTTGACTTAGACTTAAGTCACTTTAAAGATTTGACTTGACTACACTTGACTTGGACTTAATATTTTTCATTAGCTGACTCAACAATTACATCTACTTTCAGTAGCACTTTAACCATTAATATGTCATTAGCATGCCAGTATCATAACACACATCTGGTAAAATGAGAAAGATAGTTGGGTTTGTGTAACAAATTTCAAAGATAGGAGGTATTCCAACATGCTTTTATCCTTACAACTGACAACAAAGACATTCAGAAATTAAGACAAATCTAAGTGATGCTGATGACATACTAAAGATAAATGTTGTTTTCCTAGTATATTTTATTACTGTTTAACATAAAGATTGGTTAATTACTGCTAAGATTTTGATAAAGTTAAGAATAAAATACATATAGTTATAACCGTATAGGCTGGGAGATATGCCATTGGTTCTGTGTTTACTGTCTGTTTCTGCTCAGTAAATGTTTGCACGAGTTGTTAAATTGGAGCAGCACAAGATTCCAGAACTTAACTTGGAGGGTGAAGTGTGATATGAGAGAGAGAAAAAGAGAGAGAAAAAGAGAGAGAGAGAAAGAGAGAGAGAGAGAGAGAGAGAAAACAAGCTTGAGCTGAAAAGTTATATTTTATGTCATCTCTGTCCAAAATGGTATTTTGGAACCTTGAAATGAGGAATTAGTTTCATTGTCTAGTTTCTGTCTTTGTTTGAATTAACTGAAGTAATGAGTTCAATGGCTGGATATTTTGACAGCTGAGCTGATGCTGTTCATTCTGAGATACTGGAAGATTGCCTTTGTAACATCCTCATCATCATGACATCTTTATTCCATTCATCATTATAGATCCTTATGTATCTTTATTCCATTCATCATTAAAGATCCTTATGTATCACTATAGAACCTTAGAGTTTAACTGCTCATTGCTCAGGTGTGATTGGAATGTTGTTACAAAGCTGGATGCTAGTCTGAAATGATGGTTAGTCAACTCAGGTGGGAATTGCCTATTCACATTTAGACATTAGATTATACACTTGTTACAAGCCACTCAGATACATTCATTTGGCACATGTTCAACCATTCACATTAGTGCCATACATATATATGCAGTATTTTAAGAAAGTAAAATATGCTAATATAGTGTCACTTTATTTACTTTACTTTCACAACTTACAGACCCTTGTGTGTGCTGTAGTAAACTGGTAATTCAGTCAACAGAACCAACAGTAATGTTATGACTCATGGATGTGACTTGAGTCTTTAAGGTTGTGACTTGAGACTTGCCATGAAGGACCTCTCTGCTTATTAACTCTTTCCGTGCGGGAGGAAAAACACGGACGTGTCATGGCGTGCGGGAGTAAAAACGCGGGTCTTGACTGTAAGGGGGTCTAGTTGTAAAATGGAATGGAAAACAGTATTTCCATGTACTTCCGTATACGTAATATGTGTCAAAGTATAGCTAAATGAATGAAAATTTCATAAATGCAGAGTTTTTTAGGAAAAAAGAAGTAATGTGATGTTTTTAGACACTGATTGTGGCCACTCCTGATGAACTGTTGAACACTTCCGATGAACTGTTGAACACTCCTGATGAACTGTTGAGCACTCCTGATGAACTGTTGAACACTCCTGATGCCTGTTGATGCCAGCTGATGCTGCTGTAAGGAGAAAGTGCTGAAACTGTAACAGAATTTTGGAAGAAATATAAAAATGAGCATTGAAAACTTTCTAGAAGCTTAGAAATCTAATGTTTACATCATATCTGGTAGAAACTCATTCAACATTACTTTGTGATTTTGAATGTTTCAGACCTTTAAGGCAAATAACAGAAATCACTGCCAGGTGCATTCAGCTAGCAAAGCATGTAGGATTTGAGGAAGTTGAACATGATGATGTTAAAGAGCTTCTAGATGATCAACCTGATGATGATCAACTTTATGATGATCAACCTGGTGATGATCAACTTTATGATGATCAACCTGGTGATGATCAACTTTATGATGATCAACCTGATGATGATCAACTTTATGATCAACCTGGTGATGATCAACTTTATGATGATCAACCTGGTGATGATCAACTTTATGATGATCAACCTGATGATGATCAACTTTATGATGATCAACCTGATGATGATCAACTTTATGATGATCAAACTGGTGATGATCAACTTTATGATGATCAACATGGTGATGATCAACTTTATGATGATCAACTTTATGATGATCAACTTTATGATGATCAACTTTATGATGATCAACTTTATGATGATCAACCTGATGATGATCAACTTTATGATGATCAACCTGATGATGATCAACTTGATGATGATCAACCTGGTGATGATTGACCTGCTGATCTCACTACTGAACAGTTAGAGACTTATGGACAAGCTGAAGACGTAGTTGAAGACAACGATGAGAACTAATGACCTAATGACTAAATCAGTAAGCTAGCAAAATTGTAATGGAAAACAATGCACCACGCAGCACCATCTAGGTGGCGTCCATCAGTTAAAGATGTAGGATCGACTGGAGCAGAGGTCCAAACAGTAGTTCACAGCAGGGAAAGCTGGTACACAGCAGCATTGGCTCTTTGTGTTCAAACATTGATCCAGTACAGCACATAATGAATAATTTTATTAGCACATAATGAATAATTTTATTGAGTAGACAAAGAAACAAGGTTATGCATTTTTTAACATTTAAATATCTTGATCATGACTTACAAATGATGCATCAGCAGCAGTCCATCAAGCTCACAACCGAGAGGCCTACAGGAGTGTTGTTAGGGAGGTAAAGTTCCACAAGGGACATGCAAATGAATGAATGAATGAATGACTTACAAATGTTTGAAATTTATCAGTTTCTCCTGACTTCAGGATGCTTATGGTCAAAATTTTTAGGATTTGCTGTCTTACTATATGGGAGTTGTCTTGGCAACAGTTTTTTCAGACTAACTTTATTTGTTACATACAGTGAGAAATCACAAGAGTTATATTTGTTATAAGCAGCCAGAAATAACAGAGTAGCATTTGTTACAGAGAGAAATGACAAGAGTGATATTTTCTACAAATATATGAGAAATGACAAAATGAGACATCCCTTACAAGCAGTGAGAAAGGACAGAAGTGACATTTGTTGCAAACACATGAGAAATGAAAGTCGCTGCTGCTCCTGCTATCATAATTTAGTAACACATGAAAAGAGTTAATAATATTGTTCCAACATTTTTCTTCAATAGTTTTAACATTCTGTTATCATAATTATATATTGTACTCCATTGACTATCAAGCTGTTAGCAGTAACATTACAGTTTTTATTTCCATATTTCTCCTTGTGTTTATTTTCTTAGACTTTGTTTTTAGTACTGTGTGTGTAATGCTTTGTCAGTGTTTCCTTAATTCTGAATGTTCACCCCAGAAAGTATTTTCTTTATGTTCAGGTTAAATAAAACCATGAGAAATACACACAAAATTCTAATCTCAAACAAAAAGTCTTTTCTTTATGTTCAAGAGAAACGCACGCAAAAAATTCTAATCTCAAACAAAAAGTCTTTTCTTTATGTTCAAGAGAAACGCACACAAAAAATTCTAATCTCAAACAGAAAGTCTTTTCTTTATGTTCAAGAGAAACGCACACAAAATTCTAATCTCAAACTTTTTTTTTGCTCACCCAGGAATCAGTTATCTCCCAACTTGGGGTTTTGGAAACAGTCATTGACAGCCACCATCTGAAGTAAGTGATAATATGTTATTTTTTTGCTATTTTTTTGTTCCTGCTGTTTATGACTTAACACTAGATAACAGGGATATTTCATCTACAAAACCAGAATCATCATCATCATCAAGCGCCATGCTGACTGGCATTGGCTAATATGCTTCTCCACAGTACCTGATCTTTTATGCAGACCATTAGCTCAGTTAGTGATCTCCTCTCACACCATCCCGTCAGACTGTCCAGTATCATTTTTCTCGGTCTTCCCGTCTCTTCTTCCCTCTATTTTTCCTGTTGTTATAATATTTTCAATGCCCTTTCCTCTCATTGCATGTCCTATGAAAGTACATTGTCTCTCTCTTATTTTTTTTACAAGATTTTTTTGTCTCTCCAGTTCTTCTCCTACACTCTTCATTCATTATCTTCATTGTCCAGTGAATTCGCAACATTCTTCAAATAAACCACATTTCTACTGCTTCCAATGGTTTTTGTGCAGAATTGCCTATTGTCCATGATTCATTTATATATTATAAGATAGGTTCAGTATAGCATTTTAGTAAGCCTCATTTTCTAACACTCATTGATAAGGATGTGATGCATAATATGTTTCTCATTCTCTGAAATGCAGTCTTTGCTTTTTTCCGCTCCTAATTTCTGTTCTGCATTTCCCATCTGAAGTTATTACTTGAGGTATTTGAATTTTTGCACCTGATTTAGAATAGTTTCATTTAATTTTATACTGCAATTTGATGGATTGTTTCTGAGATATAACCATAGTCTCTGTCTTTTTGATGTTCAAAGTAGGCCCTGTCTGTTCACTTTCTTTGGCGACTTTATCCAAGAGATTTTGCAGGTCTTGTTGGTTCTCAGCTGTCAATACTGTGTCGTCAGCATACCGAAGGTTGTTAATATTGTGTCCTGTGACTTTTATACCTTGCTCTGTACTGATCATTCTGAGAATATTCTTGCTGTAAAGGTCTGAAAGTAGTACACATCCCTGTCGCTGTTTTATTTTCAACTCGAATCGCGTCTTCCTGCTGCCAGTATAGGTGTTTTACAATCCTCAGGTCTTTGCCATTTATGTTTATGTCTTCAAGCATTTTAATAATCTCATAATGTTATTCATTCATTCATTCACCTTATCGAATGCCTTGGTGTAATCAATGAAGCATAAGTAGAGATCTTTCTGCACTTCTAAAACTCTTTCTGTTCGTGTTTGCAAAGCATAAATGGCATTGTGTGTTCCCTTTCCTTCAACAAATCCAAAATGTTCATCTGCTATTTCCATTTTTATCTTTTTTTCTTGTTCTTCTCATAATAATTATCAGAAGTAGCTTTGTTATGTGACATGAGAGGCTGATAGTCCTGTGGTCATCACATTCCTTTGCACCATGTTTCTTTGGCAATGTATATAATTTTGGATTTAAGCAGGTCATTGAGCATATAACCACTGTTGTAAATGTCATTCAGTAACTTGGTTATTATTTTTATTCCTATCTCCTCTAGTGCCTCTATTTCTTCTACTGTTATATTATCAGGCCCAGTCACTTTTCCTTTCTTCATGTGTTTGATCGCATCTATGATTTCATCTTCAAGTATTGGTGGTCCATCACAGTTTTCAATATCTGGTGTTAATTTTGGTCTTTCTCCTACATATAGCTCACCGATGTATTCTGTCCACTTGTCCACAATGTCTTCTTTTCCCATTAACATTTGACCTTCTTTTGATTTCAGGCATCCTGTGGTATATTTTGTTTTCCTGCCTGTGAGTTCACTAATTCATTTGTGCATGTTTTTGCTGTCTTTATTATGGGAGTCCTTTATTTGTCTGCACTGTTCATTTAACCACACTTCCTTTGCTTCTCTGCATTTGCATCTTATTTATTTATTCTACTATATTTTTTTGACTATTTTTACTACTCCTTCTCTTATCCATCAGTCCCAAGATATCATCTATCATCCATTTATTCTTGGGGGCTTCTTTTTTCGGTGTTATCTCCTTAACAGTCTAGAGATAAATATTTTAACATTGCCCATTGTTCATCTATATTATTTATCTTTGCTATTGTATTATATCTATTTGTTATAATAACACAATATTATTCTCACAGTTCTTGGTCATTTTTAAGGAGTCCTGCATTCAGTTTGATATTTCTCACTTTTCTGCCTGCTTTCTTTAGCTTTACTCTGATTTTTCCACAGAGTGGGTCATGGTCACTATTGCAGTCAGCTCCTGGCATGTTTTTTGTTGCCAATAATGCATTCCAGAATCATTTGTTGATTAATATGTAGTCTATCTGATTAAAAGTCTTTTTGTCAGGGTTACACCACATTGCCAGTCTTCAGGGATGTTGTTTAAACCACATTTCCTACGATCATACTATGTACTTTTGCCAGTTCAATGTATTACCTCTATCATTCCTCTCCCCCAGTCCATAATCACCAGCAAAATCTGAAGTTCTTCCTTTACCAACTTTGGCATTAAAATCTCCTATTACTGTAGTAACTTCATGTGACTTTGTGTGTTTCAGGGCTGTTTCTATGATAAAATGGCCAGCTCTTGAACTGCTCTATCATCAATGCTTTCCTTTTGAGCATCTTTCTCATTTTTTTTCAATGTTTTCATTAATTTTTAATTTAATATTTATTTAAACTCAGATTTTATCATCATTATGAACAACAACAACAACATGGCAGATCCACTAACTTGAATCACTAGATGTGAAATCATAGATCTGTCAAATGTCTTAATTAAAAAATCTAAAAAAGTAATGAAGCACCAAGTGTCAGGTAAATATTGGCTCAACACCATCACTCCTGACAAAATTACACACTTTCTTTTAGCATTTCAAGAATTTCAAGAATTTTTGTTGAAAAAATGCAACAAAACCTTGGTCAGCCACAAAATAAAATGAAAGAGTCAGCCAAGAAATGACAGAAGTACAAAAATTACTTTACATCATATTAATTTGACAGAAAGATTAACTGCATATGCCATGATGAGACATAAGCCTGGTAATCATTGGAAAACTCAAGGGATAAAGAAACGAGACCACAAGATAAAAAATAACAGGCTGACAAAATGGCACAGATATCTGAACAGACTGACAATACCAAGAACTGCATAAGATGAAGAAACATAATTACTAATACTACTGCAAGGTATATAATGATTGAATTGATAGATTTTAAAAATCACAGACTGAGAAAAAAATATTACATAGTCAAGGAGCATTAGAATATTTTCCTGTGATATGTTCATGTATTACATATATATCTCTCTCCCTCTCTCTCTCTCTCTCTCTATATATATATATATATATATATATATATATATATTCTAACAATTACATACGTATATATATTCTTGGCAAACTATCATGCAAGCTCTGTGTGATGTTTAACAGCACAGGAAGGATGTGATTTAATATATACATCCTGAACAATCATAGCTCTTCTTGTAGAATGCTAATGAAGTATATGTACATAGATCCTAAACAAAAGAGAGACTGACCAAAGGCTACCTGGTGGAGAAATGAGTAGCATGAGCACAGCTGGGGCATAGTACAGAGGCTGGCAGGAGACTGATAGGTGTAGAGAATTTGTTGCTGCATTGTGCCTTGCAGGGTGTATTAGGTGGTCGCCAACCAAGAATATGGATATATGAATGGAGATCCTAAACAGTTGTATCTCTTGAATACTTGAATATTATATATACATACATTCAAAATAATCATATGTTTTCCTGTAGAATGCTGGAATATTACATATACATACTGAAGAACATGGCAGATGCAGGCAGTCCACATGTGCTCAAAGATCTGCTACTTGAAGCCAATAACAAACTCATCGAAAATAATGGTAACAGTTCAGAAAATCCAAATCCAGATCTTGATTCAGTTGTTGTTTTGTGATGAGATCATTGTTGATGTTGTTTTGTGATGAGATAATTGTTGATGTTATTTTGTGATGAAATATTTGTTGATGTTTTGTTATGAGATAATTGTTATTTTGTGATGAGATAATTGTTGATGTTTTGTTTTGTGAAAAGATAACTGCTGATGTTGTGTTTTGTGTTGAAATAAACTGTCGATTTTGTTTTTTACAATATTACTGCTGATGTTATGTTTTGTGATATGATCATTGTTGATGTTTTGTAATAATATGTATCATTAGTGATGTTTTTGCTTTGTGATAAAATCATTAGTGATGTTTTTTTCTTTGTGATCAGGCCATTGGTGATTTTTGTTTTGTAATGAAATCACTTTTTTTATTTTGCAATGAAATCACCGTTGATTTTTTTTGTGATGAGATAAAATATAATTATTTTGGACTAATGTACAACATAGTTTTTAAAAAATTTAAATGAAAACTCAAAAACTCTGCCAAGAAATGACAGAAGTACAAAAATTACTTTACATCATATTAATTTGACAGAAAGATTAACTGCATATGCCATGATGAGACATAAGCCTGGTAATCATTGGAAAACTCAAGGGATAAAGAAACGAGACCACAAGATAAAAAATAACAGGCTGACAAAATGGCACAGATATCTGAACAGACTGACAATACCAAGAACTGCATAAGATGAAGAAACATAATTACTAATACTACTGCAAGGTATATAATGATTGAATTGATAGATTTTAAAAATCACAGACTGAGAAAAAAATATTACATAGTCAAGGAGCATTAGAATATTTTCCTGTGATATGTTCATGTATTACATATATATCTCTCTCCCTCTCTCTCTCTCTCTCTATATATATATATATATATATATATATATATTCTAACAATTACATACGTATATATATTCTTGGCAAACTATCATGCAAGCTCTGTGTGATGTTTAACAGCACAGGAAGGATGTGATTTAATATATACATCCTGAACAATCATAGCTCTTCTTGTAGAATGCTAATGAAGTATATGTACATAGATCCTAAACAAAAGAGAGACTGACCAAAGGCTACCTGGTGGAGAAATGAGTAGCATGAGCACAGCTGGGGCATAGTACAGAGGCTGGCAGGAGACTGATAGGTGTAGAGAATTTGTTGCTGCATTGTGCCTTGCAGGGTGTATTAGGTGGTCGCCAACCAAGAATATGGATATATGAATGGAGATCCTAAACAGTTGTATCTCTTGAATACTTGAATATTATATATACATACATTCAAAATAATCATATGTTTTCCTGTAGAATGCTGGAATATTACATATACATACTGAAGAACATGGCAGATGCAGGCAGTCCACATGTGCTCAAAGATCTGCTACTTGAAGCCAATAACAAACTCATCGAAAATAATGGTAACAGTTCAGAAAATCCAAATCCAGATCTTGATTCAGTTGTTGTTTTGTGATGAGATCATTGTTGATGTTGTTTTGTGATGAGATAATTGTTGATGTTATTTTGTGATGAAATATTTGTTGATGTTTTGTTATGAGATAATTGTTATTTTGTGATGAGATAATTGTTGATGTTTTGTTTTGTGAAGAGATAACTGCTGATGTTGTGTTTTGTGTTGAAATAAACTGTCGATTTTGTTTTTTACAATATTACTGCTGATGTTATGTTTTGTGATATGATCATTGTTGATGTTTTGTAATAATATGTATCATTAGTGATGTTTTTGCTTTGTGATAAAATCATTAGTGATGTTTTTTTCTTTGTGATCAGGCCATTGGTGATTTTTGTTTTGTAATGAAATCACTTTTTTTATTTTGCAATGAAATCACCGTTGATTTTTTTTGTGATGAGATAAAATATAATTATTTTGGACTAATGTACAACATAGTTTTTAAAAAATTTAAATGAAAACTCAAAAACTCTGCTTCATTAAAAGACTTGCTTTTAATTAGCATTCTTAATTATGTTCATTACATTACTTTAGTGAAAATTATCAAATGTTTCGCTAATCATAAGATACAAACTTTACATGAACTACGAAATATCTTACTAGTCCTAAAATACCAAACTTTACATCAGATATAATCAGCTGTAGATTGTCTCACTGATCATAAGATAGGAACTTCACATTATCTGTACAATGTTATACTAATCATAAGTTTACATGAACTATAAAATGTTCAGATATGACAAGCACATGGTAAGCCTAATAATAAATTACAATCACCCCTAGTATTTCAGCCAGATCGGCTGCAGACAGTTCTCAGAAAATTCTGCTGCAGCCATGCTTGCATTCAATACCAATTTAATTTTTAAATATCCTCTTCTTCATTCTTTAACAGAGTTGTCCACAAAAGAGAAGGAGACTATGAAACGGCAGAGAAACATTGCCAGTTATTTCCAGAAACTGGCAGAGACCTATGACCTTGAGCGAAAGACAAAAACCAAGAAGCAGCTTCAGCGTGCTGTCAGAGCTGGACAGAGAGAGCGTTCACATGAAAACTTTGAGCTTTGACATGAACACACTGAGCTTTGACATGAACACTTTGAGCTCTGACATGAACACACTGAGCTTTGACACAAACACTTCGAGCTTTGACACAAACATTTCAAGCTTTGACACAAACACTTCTAGCTTTGACATGAATACACTGAGCTCTGGCATGAACACTTTGAGCTTTGACATGAACAAACTGAGCTTTGACACAAACACTTTGAGCTTTGACATGAACACTTTGAGCTTTGACATGAACACACTGAGCTTTAACATGAACACACTGAGCTTTGACATGAACACTTCGAGCTTTGGCATGAACAACTGAGCTTTAACATGAACACACTGAGCTTTAACATGAACACACTGAGCTTTGACATGAACACACTGAGCTTTGACATGAACACTTCAAGCTTTAACACACTGAGCTTTGGCATGAACACACTGAGCTTTGACATGAACACTTCAAGCTTTAACATGAACACACTGAGCTTTGACATGAACACTTCGAGCTTTAGCATGAACACTTCGAGCTTTGACATGAATATACCAAATTTTTATGAATACACTGAGTGTTGACATGAACACGCTGAGCTTTGACATGAACACATGGAGCTTTGACATGAACACATGAAGCTTTGACATGAACACATGAAGCTTTGACATGAACACATGAAGCTTTGACATGAACACATGGAGCTTTGACATAAACACATGGAGCTTTGACATAAACACATGGATCTTTGACATAAACACAAGGAGCTTTGACATGAACACATGGAGCTTTGACATAAACACATTGAGCTTTGACATGAACACATGGAGCTTTGACAAGAACACTTCAAGCTTTGACATGAACATACTGAGCTTTGACATGAACACTTCGAGCTTTGACATGAATACACCAAACTTTGATGAATACACTAAGTTTTGACATGAACACATGGGGCTTTGACATAAACACACTAAACTTTGACATGGACATGAACACTCCAGGTTGAGTAACTTTTATGAGACATTTCTGTTAAAATTGTTTTGTTCAGTTTTCACACTGGAGAAACTGTGATAGAACAATGGGCTGTGTTAGATGAGGGAACTGTTACAGTGCTAGTTACAGTTATTTCAAAGACGGTTATAGTTGCTAGCTGTTACAGTGATGGTTATAGATGCTAGTTTTTATAATGATGTTTTTATTTGTTAGTTGTTACAATGGTAGATGCTAGTTGTTACAATGATAGTTATAAATGCTAGTTATTACAGTGATGGTTATAGATGCTAATTTTTACAATGATGGTTATAACTGCTACTTGTTACAATGATAGTTATAAATCCTAGTTGTTACATGATGATTATAGGTGGTAGTTGTTACAGTGATGATTATAGATGCTAGCATCAAATAAAACTGAAATATTCTTATAGCATCCATTAACACAGTTTTCATGTGTGTAATTTTACTTCTTTGTAGAGATGTACATATTTATAAGAGATATTAAAAAATTTTCAGATACAGAAATATATACAGAAATACACAGAAATATATTCACAAATATATAGAAATATGTAATATACAATACAGAAGAGAAACTTTACAAGAGAGATCTGATGTAAAATGGCAGTGTCTAACATAAAGTATAGAATATGCAAACAACAACTTGCCAAGAAGGAATAGCAACAGGAAGTAGAGCTGGATGCCAAAAAACATATTAACTCGAATGAGAGGAAGAAAGGAAGCTACAAACTCATTGAAATTTAGAGATATTGACAAATAAGTATGGCATATATCCAAACAAGCCAAAGAAAACTGGATAGAGGAAAAGTGTAATGCCATAGAAGAAATGAAAAAAAACACATTATATAAGAGGGGTGAATGAAGCACTCATTACCAAAAGAAAGTGTGGGACAAGCAGCAGGGGAAGTATCAAGAATAAAAGAGGTCAGATAATAATAAAGAAGATGATGAAATAGCAAAAAGATAAGCGACCTATTTGAAGATAACACAGACAAAAAAATAAGAGACATATTTGAAGATAACAGAGACAAAACGATAAGAGACATATTTGAAGATAACAGAGATAAAAAGATAAGAGACCTATTTGAAGATAACACAGACAAAAGCCAGCCCCAATAAACACAGATAGTCCAGCAATAATGAAATCGGAGGTTGAAAGAGCATAAACAAAATGAGAGCAAGTAAAGCAGTGGGACGAGATGGCATTACCATAAAAATGATAAAAGCGCTGAAGAAATTTTGAATAGAAAGAAATAACAGAAATATGTAGTAATATATAAAGTCTGGGACATATACCTCAAGAACTGAAACATTCAGAGTTTGTTGCACTACCCAAGAAAGCAAAAGCCACAGACTACTCAGATTTTAGGACTATAAGTCTGATAAGTCATGTGACTAAAGTCATTCTCAAAGTCATCCTCAAAAGAATGAAAAACAATACTCATAAAGAAGTCAGTGAAGAACAGTTTGGTTTCAAACAGAATAGCTGAATACACTAAGTTTTGACATGAACACATGGGGCTTTGACATAAACACACTAAACTTTGACATGGACATGAACACTCCAGGTTGAGTAACTTTTATGAGACATTTCTGTTAAAATTGTTTTGTTCAGTTTTCACACTGGAGAAACTGTGATAGAACAATGGGCTGTGTTAGATGAGGGAACTGTTACAGTGCTAGTTACAGTTATTTCAAAGACGGTTATAGTTGCTAGCTGTTACAGTGATGGTTATAGATGCTAGTTTTTATAATGATGTTTTTATTTGTTAGTTGTTACAATGGTAGATGCTAGTTGTTACAATGATAGTTATAAATGCTAGTTATTACAGTGATGGTTATAGATGCTAATTTTTACAATGATGGTTATAACTGCTACTTGTTACAATGATAGTTATAAATCCTAGTTGTTACATGATGATTATAGGTGGTAGTTGTTACAGTGATGATTATAGATGCTAGCATCAAATAAAACTGAAATATTCTTATAGCATCCATTAACACAGTTTTCATGTGTGTAATTTTACTTCTTTGTAGAGATGTACATATTTATAAGAGATATTAAAAAATTTTCAGATACAGAAATATATACAGAAATACACAGAAATATATTCACAAATATATAGAAATATGTAATATACAATACAGAAGAGAAACTTTACAAGAGAGATCTGATGTAAAATGGCAGTGTCTAACATAAAGTATAGAATATGCAAACAACAACTTGCCAAGAAGGAATAGCAACAGGAAGTAGAGCTGGATGCCAAAAAACATATTAACTCGAATGAGAGGAAGAAAGGAAGCTACAAACTCATTGAAATTTAGAGATATTGACAAATAAGTATGGCATATATCCAAACAAGCCAAAGAAAACTGGATAGAGGAAAAGTGTAATGCCATAGAAGAAATGAAAAAAAACACATTATATAAGAGGGGTGAATGAAGCACTCATTACCAAAAGAAAGTGTGGGACAAGCAGCAGGGGAAGTATCAAGAATAAAAGAGGTCAGATAATAATAAAAGAAGATGATGAAATAGCAAAAAGATAAGCGACCTATTTGAAGATAACACAGACAAAAAAATAAGAGACATATTTGAAGATAACAGAGACAAAACGATAAGAGACATATTTGAAGATAACAGAGATAAAAAGATAAGAGACCTATTTGAAGATAACACAGACAAAAGCCAGCCCCAATAAACACAGATAGTCCAGCAATAATGAAATCGGAGGTTGAAAGAGCATAAACAAAATGAGAGCAAGTAAAGCAGTGGGACGAGATGGCATTACCATAAAAATGATAAAAGCGCTGAAGAAATTTTGAATAGAAAGAAATAACAGAAATATGTAGTAATATATAAAGTCTGGGACATATACCTCAAGAACTGAAACATTCAGAGTTTGTTGCACTACCCAAGAAAGCAAAAGCCACAGACTACTCAGATTTTAGGACTATAAGTCTGATAAGTCATGTGACTAAAGTCATTCTCAAAGTCATCCTCAAAAGAATGAAAAACAATACTCATAAAGAAGTCAGTGAAGAACAGTTTGGTTTCAAACAGAATAGCTGAATAAGAGAGGCAACTTTTTGCATAAGAAAGCTAATAGAGAAATACATGAAAGTTCAGAAAGATATACAAGTATTAATTTAATTCAAAACTTGATTATAAACATCATTTATAGTTTCACCTCCAGGAGCAAGAATAAATAATTCTTGGAAGAACTCACCCTTGAGCAAGCAACATAAGGTTGTCTGTGGGAGAAGCATGGTGATCTCAAATCTCTCTCTCTCTCTCCCTCCCTCTATAATCTCTCTCTCCCACTCTATCTTTCTCCCCTTTTCTCTACCTCTCTCTCTCTACCTCATTCGTACCCCCCACCTTTAGGGGAGATAGGGGTGTGTTACCCCTACAATAGTTCTTTCCAGACTGTATATCATAAGTGTACCAAGTTTGCTTGAAATTACTCCAGATGTTCCAGAGTGATGCTGGAACATACATACACACATACATCCATTTTTATATATATAGATACTAAGACATTTGACAAAGTGAAGCATGACAAACTAATAAAATATCTTGAAGAAATCAATCTTCATGGGAAAGACATCCAAATTATAACAAGTCTCTACTGGGAATGGGAAGCATCAGTAAGATAACGGCAGAATGACATCAATGACAGCAGAGTAGTAGAAAATGGAGACAGCACAGAGGACATCAACAGCAGACTTACTAGAACAAACCAGGCTTTTGCAATGCTGCAGATATATGGAAATAAAAAAAACTAAGCATAAATATGAAAATCAGGATATTTAAGAGTAATGTTCTAAGTGTACTACTCTATGGAAGTGAATGCAGGAAAATTACCAAAACCATAGAAAACAAGTTGAATTCTTTCCAGACTAAATGTTTACGAAGAATTAGAAAAATATTTTGGCCAAACACCATAAGAAATAACATCTTGTTGGCAGAAATGCAGATGAAGCCACTGACAACAATTATTGAGGAAAGATGCTGGCGATGGTTGGGACATGTGCTCCGAATGACTGACAACTCACTACCAAAAATAGCACTAAGATGGACACCACAGGGGAGCAGAAGTAAGGGTAGACCAAAAGAGACATGGAGAAGAACAACAGAAAGGATATTGAGCAATAGAGGGCTCACCTGGGCAAGAGCAGAAAAAAAGGCGAAGGACAGGCATTTGTGGAAAACCCTTGTGGAAGCCCCATGTGCCCTGGGCACTTAAGGTTCAGAGAGAGAGAGAGAGAGAGAGAGAGACATTGACATCAACAAATGTACCCATAAAGAAGGGAGTGAGACAAGGATATGTTCTGTCTCCATGTCTATTCAACCTATACACAGAGAACATCTTCAAACACTCAGATGAACTGCCAAGACTGAACACAGGGGGGGAAGAAATGTCAACAACTTAAGATGTGCAGATGAAACAGTCCTTCTAGCAGAGATTCCACAGAATCTACAGAAATTAATAGTCTAGAATGGGGACTCGAGATCATTATCAAGAAGACCAAAGTAATTGTGTTCATCAGGAAAGACCAGAAGCCACAGATAGATATAACCATAAACAAAGAGAGACTGGAGCAAGTAACAAACTACTGCTATCTAGGACATTACTAACTGAAGATGGGAGATGTGAAAAAATGAAGATAAGGAAAAGAATAGGAATGGCAAAACAAACATTCAACACCATGAAGACAGCACTTTTATCCATAAATCTACCCCTAAAAACAAAAAGATTTGTAAAATGTTAAATCTACTCTATTTTACTGTATGTAGCAGAAACCTGGACTCTAAGCAAAAAGATGAGGAGAAAGATTAATGCAGCAGAAATGTGGTTCTACAGAAAGCTAGGTCATTTAACATGGAGAATGAAAAGAACAATTGCGCAAGTTTTAAAACAGCTCCAAGTGTAAAGTGAACTTCTCATAGATATGACAGATATTCCAAGAATTGGAACTTGTACTTAATTAATGTTCAAAATAAAAGTGTCTGAGATGTGAGAAAAATTGAGTTAAAAAGGATGAATACTTCAAGACCATTTCTCTTCCATTTTCCTGGCAGTGAATGTATCCTTGGATTATTTTGCTGTGGCAGGAGTCTGACAGCAATAAGAAAATATAGTTCCCCTCTCTCTCTCTCTCTCTCTGTCATGACAAAACTCTGACACATTTATGAATGTCAGTTATAACTTCCATAAACTGAAATAGCATGTCAAAAGAAAACATTAACTAGAGAGACAACCAGTCAAAAGAAAACATTAACTAGAGAGACAACCAGTCAAAAGAAAACATTAACTAGAGAGACAACCAGTCAGAAATAAACAGTAACTAGAGAGATAAACATTCAGAAATATCCAGTAAATACAGAAACAAACAGTCAAAAACAAACAGTAACTACAGAAATAAACAGTAATTTGAGAGAAAATAGACCTGAATGCTACATGATGACAGTCAATAATTTCAGTGTTTTACAAAATGCTACTTTGCCATAGACCATGAAAAAGTATTCCTATAGAACAACCTCTACAGATAAACAAAGATTTATACTTGTACTTTATTGATTACATGAAAGCTTTTGACAGTTAGACCTAAAGATATAGTGCAACTGCTAGAAACATTTAATATAGATGGTCAAGATATGACAAGCATAAAGCAGCAATAAGAATCAACAATGACACAGATGAGTATCAAGATATAAAACAAGGACTAAAAACAAGGGTGAGCATTATTAACTTGATCTGTTCATTCTACAGTGAACACATCATCACAGACATTACAAATGTGAATGGAATTAAAATGCAAGGCCATAACCTATAAAATAATAATAATAATAAGATATGCAGATGACACCATTCTAATAGCAGAAAGTAAGAGCAATTTACAGAAACTTCTGAACAAGATTATTGAAGAGTGCAATAAAAGAGACCTAGAGCTAAACGGCAACATCACAGAAACAATAGTAATATTGAAAAGAGTAAACATAACAGAGTGCAACATCCTTCATATATGAAGACACTGACATGAGTAAATCAGTTACCTTGGAACAACAGTAACAGCTGTTGGCAAGTGTGCAAATGAAATAAAATCATGAATAGGTAAGGCAAAAGCAGCCTTTTATGACATGAATAAGATACTAGCAAATAAGACAAAGACAGCTTTTAATGATATGAAGAAGATACTAACAAATAAGACATATGTCCCTAAATGTGAGGAAAAGAGTATTACAGTGCTATATACAGCCAATATTGCTATATGTTTGTGAAACTTGAGCAGTTGACAAAAAGATGACAAAGAAACTGGAAGCAACAAAGATGTGGTTTTGGGAGAAAGATGCAACAAATATCCTGGACTGACAGAAAAACAAATGAAGAGTTCCTCAGACAAGTTTCAGAACAATGAAAATTAGTTAAAATGATAAGGAAAAGACTACCTGGACATATGAGAATACAAAAGTTGGAGAACCTAGTAATGACTGGAAAATTCAGAAATTCAGGTAAAAAAAGGAAGAGAGGAAGGCCAAGAGAAAAATATCCCAGTGATCTGGCCAAGTGGCATGAACTGTTCAGAAACACCAAGGACCGCACAAGATGGAGAAGCATGGTTACCAACACTGCCCAGCATGGCACATAATAAAATAAATCTTTAAAAATAATTCTTCTATTTACAGAATATCCTTTTTTTCTGTAAGAAGAAATAAAATAGTAATGATTTTTAAAAGCCATTCCCAGAGCTTGGGCTATGACCACATAGACAAGAGAGGAGAGGAAGTTGAGAGCTGGCAGGATGATAATGGACTTCTCCTGATCAACCAGCCAATGGATCCCCCAACATTTTACTCAAGGGCTTGGCATACAACCCCAACACCAGATCTGGCATTCCACTCTCCAGACCTGAAGTGGAACATTACATGCAAAGTTGGAAAACAACTTGGAGGTAGCGACCATCAACCTGTCTTCCTGACAATAGAAAATGAACTCCTTAACACTAGTAGCCCTCTCCCCAGATGGAACTATAAAAAAGCAAACTGGACAATGTACAGACATTGTACAGGTATCCTGGTGGGACAGCTGTCCATAGAATGTAAGGATATTAATAGCATAGTGAAGGAACCCAATGCTTGTATCCTTCAGGCAGCCCATGAAACCATTCCCAGAGGAGCTTGTAGGGACTATAAACCATACTGGTCTAGTGAGCTGGGAAAACTCCATGATGATATGGAAACAGCTCGAAAGCAAGCAGAAAATAGACCATGACAAGAACACCACAATAATTACCAACATGTTAAGGCCAAATTTCAGACAACCAAGCTGCAAGCCAGACGGGAAAGTTGGAGAGAGAAAACGGAGTCCCTAAACTTTGAAAAGGATGGAAGGAAACTGTAGAAACTAATCAAACAGATAAACAATGAGAGTACTGGAAGAAGTACAAAAATTACACTAATAGAGGATGGGAAATCTCTTACAGGTAAGAAGGTAGCAGATCACTTTGCTCACATGTTTGCACAAGACTGCAACATTGATATCCATCCAGAGAAGGAGCGTACAGTGCACATTGACCCACAGAAGGAAGAGGAACAAGTCAGAAAAGTGGAGGTCATGGATGCACCAATCACACGGAGCAAGTTAGACCAAGCAGTCAGTAAACTGAAACAAAGGAAATCACCAGGATCAGACTGAGTGTCCAATGAAATGAACAAGAACCTGGGAATGGCAGCAATGGGAAAGCTATTGGATATTTTCAATATGTGCTGGAGCACAGGTAAGTTACCTCAAATCTGGAAGGAAGCAAGCATGGTACCACTGCTAAAGGCAGCAAAAAAAACAATGATATGGCCTCCAGCTGCAGGCCAATCAGTCTCACTAGCTGCCTATGCAAAACAATGGAACGTATCATTGACCTGAGGCTAAAATGGTACTTAGAAAGTGAAAACTTTCTCGTTCCACAACAAGCAGGATTTAGGCAGTACTACAGTACAGAAGATCAAGTGACCTATCTCTCTCAAGAGACTGAGGATGCATTCCAAGAGAAAAACCTTGTACTAGCAGCGTGGATAGATCTGAAGAAAGCCTTTGATAAAGTGTGGAAAAAAGGTCTGCTGTGGAAACTAAGAAACTGCAATGTGAATGGAAGACTGTACAACTGGATAAAGTCCTATTTACACAATAAAAGAGCTAGATTAGTAATGGATGGACACAAAAGCCAGAAAGTACTTCTGCGACACGATGTACCACAAGGAGGAGTCCTTTCACCTACACTATTCTTTGTATTCTTTAATGACCTGGTCAAGGAACTTCCTTATGGAATTAAAGCAGCACTGTATGCATATGATCTGGTCATGTGGTGTACAGATGAATATGCGACAGTTCCTACACAGAGACTCCAAAGAGCAGCAGACATCTTGACATCATGAACAAACAAATGGTGTGTAAGTATAAACACAGAGAAATCAAGTACCACTCTGTTCACTCTCTCATCTAAACAGAAAGCAGGTAAGATCTTTGTAAATGAATACCCTTAAGGATGGACAACCAACCCACTTACTTAGGAGTGACTCTTGACTCAAAACTGACCTGGAAGCAACATATCAACGGTGCAGAAGCAAAAGCCAGAAGAAAACTAGCCATATTAAGAAAATTGAGTGGAACCACATGGGGAGCTAGTGAAAGAATCCTCAAGAATGTATATCAGCAAAGTATTCTACCACATTTAGAATATGGCTCAACATCTTGGTGTACAGATTCAAACACTACGCTGCATAATCTAGACAAGATTCAAAATCAGTCACTATGGATTATCACAGGTGCCATGAGGTCCACACCAGTAGTAGAAATGCAGAAAATAGTTGGTGTTCAAGTGCTAAAGGAATTTAGAGACACAAAGGTCATGACCATGGGAGAGAAATTCCTAAGCTCTGTAAGACATCCCCTGAAGGAGAGATTCAATAATTTGGCATTAGGACGGCTTAAAAGAAGCAGCTTCATTCATCAGGCCAAGCGTATGCGTAAGCTGATAGCTGACCTTCCAACTGTAGTCGCTCCATTATCATCTGTACCAGTAGACTCCAAAGAGCAGCAGACATCTTGACATCATGGACAAACAAATGGTGTGTAAGTATCAACACAGAGAAATCAAGCACCACTCTGTTCACCCTCTCATCTAAACAGAAAGCAGGTAAGATCTTTGTAAATGAAATACCCTTAAGGATGGACAACCAACCCACTTACTTAGGAGTGACTCTTGACTCAAAACTGACGTGGAAGCAACACATCAACAGTGCAGAAGCAAAAGCCAGAAGAAAACTAGCCATATTAAGAAAATTGAGTGGGACTACATGGGGAGCTAGTGAAAGAATCCTCAAGAATGTATATCAGCAAAGTATTCTACCACATTTAGAATATGGCTCAACATCTTGGTGCACAGCATCAAACACTACGCTGCATAATCTAGACAAGGTTCAAAATCAGTCACTACGGATTATCACAGGTGCCATGAGGTCCACACCAATAGTAGAAATGCAGAAAATAGTTGGTGTTCAACCGCTAAAGGAACGTAGAGACACAAAGGTCATGACCATGGGAGAAAAATTCCTTAGCTCTGTAAGCCATCCCCTGAAGGAGAGATTCAATAACTTGGCATTAGGACGGCTTAAAAGAAGCAGCTTCATTCATCAGGCCAAGCGTATGCGTAAGCTGATACCTGACCTTCCAACTGTAGTCACTCCATTATCATCTGTACCAGAGCATACACCATGGAAAGAAGCAGATTATACACAAATAACTATTCAGACTGAAGTGAAAGGTGTGCAGAATGGTGAGATGCAGAGCAGTCTTGTAAGATCAACAGCCACACTTAGTGTTCTAGATGACAAATATCCATGTGACACCTGGATACGTGTGTATACAGATGGATCTGCACATAATGCCATAAAGAATGGTGGGGCAGGAGCATATATTGAATATCCAAACAACACCATTGACAAGATTTCCATACCCACTGGTAAATACTGCAACAGCTTTGATGCAGAAGTTATGGCAATTATTGCTGCAGTTGAAAAACTATCAGACTCCAGAATTGATACATGTCCTGTAGTAATTCTCACAGATGCAAGATCAGTACTGGAGGCTCTTCAGTGCAACAAACTACCAGACCTTAAGGATGCCTTGTCAAAAATTGGCTTACAACATGGAGTCACTTTGCAATGGATTCCCTCCCACTGTGGGATACCAGGCAATGAGAAAGCTGACCATCTGGCCAAAGAGGGCACTGAAATGGAGCAACCAGACATACCAGTCACCTATAATCAGAAGAAAAGCATGATAAAAACCTACAGGAAGCCACAAACACCACCACATGATGACTATCACATGCTAAACAGAAAGGAACAAGTCACCATCTTCCGTCTCCGAACAGGACACAGCCACTCCGAAGTCATATGTATACAAAGTTTAAGGTTGGTACTACTAATCTATGTACATGTGCCCAGGTGCCCCAAACCGTGGAACATATCCTCCAGAACTGCATCAACTACGAGACACTGAGAAATAATTACTGGCCCAGTGAAACCACTAAAGAAGATAAGCTCTACGGTTCCATACATGAGTTACAAAAAACAGTGAAATTTATCCAAGAGACAGGACTGCAGATATAGACAGACAGTGCGAACGAAGAAGAAGAAGAAGAAGAAGATGACCATGGGAGAGAAATTCCTAAGCTCTGTAAGACATCCCCTGAAGGAGAGATTCAATAATTTGGCATTAGGACGGCTTAAAAGAAGCAGCTTCATTCATCAGGCCAAGCGTATGCGTAAGCTGATAGCTGACCTTCCAACTGTAGTCGCTCCATTATCATCTGTACCAGTAGACTCCAAAGAGCAGCAGACATCTTGACATCATGGACAAACAAATGGTGTGTAAGTATCAACACAGAGAAATCAAGCACCACTCTGTTCACCCTCTCATCTAAACAGAAAGCAGGTAAGATCTTTGTAAATGAAATACCCTTAAGGATGGACAACCAACCCACTTACTTAGGAGTGACTCTTGACTCAAAACTGACGTGGAAGCAACACATCAACAGTGCAGAAGCAAAAGCCAGAAGAAAACTAGCCATATTAAGAAAATTGAGTGGGACTACATGGGGAGCTAGTGAAAGAATCCTCAAGAATGTATATCAGCAAAGTATTCTACCACATTTAGAATATGGCTCAACATCTTGGTGCACAGCATCAAACACTACGCTGCATAATCTAGACAAGGTTCAAAATCAGTCACTACGGATTATCACAGGTGCCATGAGGTCCACACCAATAGTAGAAATGCAGAAAATAGTTGGTGTTCAACCGCTAAAGGAACGTAGAGACACAAAGGTCATGACCATGGGAGAAAAATTCCTTAGCTCTGTAAGCCATCCCCTGAAGGAGAGATTCAATAACTTGGCATTAGGACGGCTTAAAAGAAGCAGCTTCATTCATCAGGCCAAGCGTATGCGTAAGCTGATACCTGACCTTCCAACTGTAGTCACTCCATTATCATCTGTACCAGAGCATACACCATGGAAAGAAGCAGATTATACACAAATAACTATTCAGACTGAAGTGAAAGGTGTGCAGAATGGTGAGATGCAGAGCAGTCTTGTAAGATCAACAGCCACACTTAGTGTTCTAGATGACAAATATCCATGTGACACCTGGATACGTGTGTATACAGATGGATCTGCACATAATGCCATAAAGAATGGTGGGGCAGGAGCATATATTGAATATCCAAACAACACCATTGACAAGATTTCCATACCCACTGGTAAATACTGCAACAGCTTTGATGCAGAAGTTATGGCAATTATTGCTGCAGTTGAAAAACTATCAGACTCCAGAATTGATACATGTCCTGTAGTAATTCTCACAGATGCAAGATCAGTACTGGAGGCTCTTCAGTGCAACAAACTACCAGACCTTAAGGATGCCTTGTCAAAAATTGGCTTACAACATGGAGTCACTTTGCAATGGATTCCCTCCCACTGTGGGATACCAGGCAATGAGAAAGCTGACCATCTGGCCAAAGAGGGCACTGAAATGGAGCAACCAGACATACCAGTCACCTATAATCAGAAGAAAAGCATGATAAAAACCTACAGGAAGCCACAAACACCACCACAAGATGACTATCACATGCTAAACAGAAAGGAACAAGTCACCATCTTCCGTCTCCGAACAGGACACAGCCAACTCCGAAGTCATATGTATACAAAGTTTAAGGTTGGTACTACTAATCTATGTACATGTGCCCAGGTGCCCCAAACCGTGGAACATATCCTCCAGAACTGCATCAACTACGAGACACTGAGAAATAATTACTGGCCCAGTGAAACCACTAAAGAAGATAAGCTCTACGGTTCCATACATGAGTTACAAAAAACAGTGAAATTTATCCAAGAGACAGGACTGCAGATATAGACAGACAGTGCGAACGAAGAAGAAGAAGAAGAAGAAGATGACCATGGGAGAGAAATTCCTAAGCTCTGTAAGACATCCCCTGAAGGAGAGATTCAATAATTTGGCATTAGGACGGCTTAAAAGAAGCAGCTTCATTCATCAGGCCAAGCGTATGCGTAAGCTGATAGCTGACCTTCCAACTGTAGTCGCTCCATTATCATCTGTACCAGTAGACTCCAAAGAGCAGCAGACATCTTGACATCATGGACAAACAAATGGTGTGTAAGTATCAACACAGAGAAATCAAGCACCACTCTGTTCACCCTCTCATCTAAACAGAAAGCAGGTAAGATCTTTGTAAATGAAATACCCTTAAGGATGGACAACCAACCCACTTACTTAGGAGTGACTCTTGACTCAAAACTGACGTGGAAGCAACACATCAACAGTGCAGAAGCAAAAGCCAGAAGAAAACTAGCCATATTAAGAAAATTGAGTGGGACTACATGGGGAGCTAGTGAAAGAATCCTCAAGAATGTATATCAGCAAAGTATTCTACCACATTTAGAATATGGCTCAACATCTTGGTGCACAGCATCAAACACTACGCTGCATAATCTAGACAAGGTTCAAAATCAGTCACTACGGATTATCACAGGTGCCATGAGGTCCACACCAATAGTAGAAATGCAGAAAATAGTTGGTGTTCAACCGCTAAAGGAACGTAGAGACACAAAGGTCATGACCATGGGAGAAAAATTCCTTAGCTCTGTAAGCCATCCCCTGAAGGAGAGATTCAATAACTTGGCATTAGGACGGCTTAAAAGAAGCAGCTTCATTCATCAGGCCAAGCGTATGCGTAAGCTGATACCTGACCTTCCAACTGTAGTCACTCCATTATCATCTGTACCAGAGCATACACCATGAAGAAATAGAGAGAGGAGATAAAGTATAGATTCACATGAATACTATTAAAAAAAAAATTTTTTTTTAAAAGAGTACTTAGCTGTAAATTGCACGGTGTGGCTTGTCCGGCGGTGTGTGTCAGGAATGGATCTAGTGGGACGTGGAGACTGTTTAAATAGAGACCTGTGACATGTGGTCAGTGGGTTGTAACTGGGGGTGGTGGATGGGGAACCGGGGAGGGGAGAGAGAGTGATGCAATACTGACCTAGCTAGGAGAAATTGAAACAGATGACTGGGGAAGAGGGGTTGCAGAGAAGAGGGGTTGCAGAGAAAATAGTGGGGTTGCAGAGTGATGCTGTGAGGAAGTTTGAAAAGTAAGCGGGGTTGCAGAGTGATGCTGTGAGGAAGTTTGAAAAGTAAGAAGGGGTGGATTTAGTGGAGAAGTTCTATAATGATTGAAGAAGATGATGTTACGTGTAACTAAACAGCGAGTTTAACCCATGTGGTTCCAGCGTCCCATAATTTTGAATGCAGCGGTTCTCAAGTGCCAGGTGGCTTGTGTCATTTGCATGACATTGTTTAATGGCTGTTACCAGAAAATCAGATTTGCCTCTGTGGTTGGGGCCATTGAAATGATTTGGGACTGGTTTCGAAGCATGCTGGGCGATGTCGTACAGATGTTTTTGCATGCGGTCCCCTAATCTGAGGCAAGTCTCACCACCGATATATGTTATCCTGCATCTTTTGCAGACATACCATTCACCTATAATCAGAAGAAAAGCATGATTAAAAACCTACAGGAAGCCACAAACACCACCACATGATGACTATCACATGCTAAACAGAAAGGAACAAGTCATCATTTTCCATCTCCGAACAGGACACAGTTGACTCCGAAGTCATATGTATACAAAGTTTAAGGTTGGTACTACTAATCTTTGTACATGTGCCCAGGTGCCTCAAACTGTGGAACATGTTCTCCAGAACTGCACCAACTATGAGACACTGAGAAACAATTACTGGCCCAGTGAAACCACTAAAGAAGATAAGCTCTACAGATAATGAATTACAAAAAACAGTGAAATTTGTCCAAGAGACAGGACTGCAGATATAGACAGACAGTGCGAATGAAGAAGAAGAAGAAGATGAATGTCATGAATAATAAGAAAGTTTATCATGAATATCATGAATTATAGGAGAGTTTATCATGATTGACAGGAACAGTAGTAAAGTTTATCATGAATATCATGAATAATAGGAGAGTTTATCATGAATTTCATGAATTATAGGAGAGTTTATCATGAATAATAAATAGAAGTTTATCATGAATATCATGAATAATAGGAGGGTTTATCATGATTGACAGGAACAGTAGGAGGGTTTATCATGAATATCATGAATAATAGGAGAGTTTATGATGAATGACAGGAATAGTAGGAGAGTTTATAATGATTGTAAGTCATTCAGGCACAAATGATGGTGAAGCTTACCAAGAATGTAAATCTCAAAAAGCAGAAACACGTCTTGGAACTACTACAGCCGTTGTTAGTCCAATTCCATAAAGAGCTAAAGCATTTTTGACTCGCCACTTTCGGCTTGTTTCACCACAGAACCATTGTTTACATGATCTCCTGATTTCCCTATTAAAAAATCCGTACATAAGTGGATTTACTGTCGAGTTTATCATCAGGAACCAAAATGTCACATCTTTAGCCCACTGCGGCAGAATCATGCGCTTGTTGGCCTGAAGGATGCCAACAATTGTATGAGGTAACCAGCACACAAGAAAGACAATGACTAGAAGACCCAGCCAAAAAGCAGCTCTCCTGTCTTGTTTTACAAGGAGAGTTTTAGCCAGTTCCTCTCCACATTTGATGGGTCTCATTGATGTTTTCCCAGGTGCCCAGCTAAACCGTCTGTTTCTTTGTCCTGACTGTGGGCTGGTGCTGCACGGTGCTGATGATGCAGAAGACCTCAGCAGAATTATGTCTGCCGAGTTTCTCTCATTGCTCTAGGCCGTGACTGAAAGTGTCGTGGGCTGATTCCGTTTAGAAGATGAATCCTTTCTTCAGCCACAGAGTTTAAATCTGGAATGGAACAAATGGACGTCCTTCTATCAAAGCAAGTTAGCCTGTCTGAAACTGATACAGAACGGCGTATCTGAACTCTCTTGCGCCGAAGTATTCCTAGATATAAGCTGCCATTTAGACTCAACATGACCATCAGAGGAATGAGGTACTGTACCACAGACACAATAGACATGAGCAAGATGTTATGTGAAAATGAAAGTTCACATGAAGCTGAAGTTTGTTTCACAATGGCAAATTCATTCAGTATAGTATCATTACTTTCGTTCAGGCTGGTGCCACCATCCCATATTACAGGTGGCACATGAACTACAAATCCAAATAGCCACACACAGCCGACAGCAATACATGAATTTCTCTTTCTCCTGCGTGCCCTGTAAGAGAAAGGATACTGTATGGACCACCATCTGTCCCCTGTTATGAGAACTAGACTCAACAATGACACATACAGGGCAGACTGTCTGAGGATGAGATAACACCTGCACCAAAATAAAGGTAACCACTCCACATGACTCTTCAGCTGTTGGAAAATAGCCAAAAATATGCACAAGCCGATGATGAGATCAGCAAGAGCCAAACTAGCTAAATAAATATTCTTGCAGCTCCTTAATGATCGTTTCACTTTGAACATCCACAGAACAACTGAGTTAAAGGTGATGGTGCAAAACGCAAGAAACACCAGAGGCACTGCTTTGGCCCATAAAATGAAAAATTTTGCTTTAAAATGTTCTGGAGAGTTCTCATCTGATATAGATGCTTGTGAAATGCAAGAATATCCCTGGCTTTCCATAGTAAATCCTGGAATCAGTGCTTTCTCTTGACAAGATTTTCTGACCTAGTTAAAGTTTTGTCAGTTAAGCAATAATAATAATAATAATGATAGTAAGAATAGTAATAAAGCCTATTCAAGTTGATCAGGGCCAATACTTTAAAAAATGCAGCACTGTACACATTTTTTGTTTGCAGTTTTGTATGATAGTGTGTGCATGTTTATGTGTGAGTGTGAGAAAGAGAGAGAGATCACTCTAGTTTAATATACTTGATACATGAAGAGAAGGAATATTATTGCTTAACAATCATAATTAGTTTCTTCAACATAGTGTGTGTCTCTGACAATCACAGTTAGTTTCTGCAACATATTGTGTATCTCTGACAATCATAATTAGTTCCTTCAATATATTGTGTCTGACAATCAGTTCCTGCAACATAATGTGTATCTTTGACAATCACAATTACTTCCTGCAATATAGTGTATTTCTTTGACAATCACAATTAGTTCCTGTAACATAATGTGTCTCTTTGACAATCACAATTAATTCCTGCAGCATAATGTATCTTTTTAATAATCACATTTAATTCCTGCTACATATTATATTGTTCTTTTGTAAATCATAAATGGATCCATATGGAGACCTTTTTTTAACAATCACATTTAGTTGCTGTAAGATAGAATGTTTCTTTGATCATTCATAAACTTGGTGCAGATGCTAATTTTGATGATTGATTCTTTTGACTAACAAATTCAAGGCATCTTTCTTTTGTGACTTTTTCAGCTGTGCACTTTTTGCCAGAATCTGCAAAGTTCCTCTTTAACCTCTTATATTCTACAAATTGTATCTGGAAACTAACCTCCAATATTCTACAGAATGTGCCAGGATCCTGTTTAATGTCCTATATTATGCTGATCTGCCAGGATCCTGTTTAATGTCCTATATTATGCTGATCTGCCAGGGTCCTGTTTAATGTCCTATATTATGCTGATCTGCCAGGATCCTGTTTAATGTCCTATATTATGCTGCTCTGCCAGGATCCTGTTTAACCTGTATTCTGTACTGTTTTGTGCCTTTTACTTACTGATATTGATTATGTATTCTTTTCTTAGATCCTCATCTCTGAGCATTGTTTTAAACTGCTTCTACAGTGAAATTGACATAATGACAATAGGTCTCTGATTTACAGTAGTCTCTATTATGGTAGGTCTCTGTTGTACTGATAGTAGGTCTCTCATACTGATGGTATATTTCTGTTGTACTGTTGGTAGGTCCCTGTTGCAGTTATAGTAGGTCTCTGTTGTACTGATGGTAGGTCTCTGTTGTATTGACAATAGGTCTATTACACTGACGTTAGGTCTCTATTGTACTGGCAGTAGATCTTTCTCGACAATCATGCAGTGAAATCTTGACAATTAAGCAGTGAATCTTGACATTCAGGCAGTGGAATCTCATACTTCCTTCATCCTGAAAACAGATTACATGGGCCATTTTTGACAACAGTAATAACACTTTGGTAAGAAAATGAGTACCAAATAAAAAAAATAACCTTACTGCTCTTAGAGTTGTATAGATATTTCTGTGAGTATTATAAATATGCTTCACACAGGTCCATATAAAATTGCACAGGACCTATAAAATGTAATATACACAAAATACAGAGGACATAAAAGCATGATATACACAGGACCTCCAAAATATGATATACACAGGACCTCCAAAATATGATATAAACAGGACCTACAAAATGTGATATACACAGGTCTTACAAAATATGATGTATACAAGATCTACAAAATATGATGTACACTGGACCTACAAAACATGATATATACAGGACCTACAAAACATGATATATACAGGACCTACAAAATATGATATACAAGACCCTACAAATTATGATATAAACAGGACCCACAGAATATGATATACACAGGACCTACAAAATATGATATACACAGAGCCTACAAAATATGATAGAAACAGGGCCTAACAAAATATGATATAGACAGGACTTACAAAACATGATGTACACAGGACCTACAATATATTATGTATCAGGACCTATAAAATATGATATAAGCAGGACCTACAAAATATGATGTACACAGGGCCTGCAAAATATGATGTGCACAGGACCTACAAAATATGATCTACATCTTACATCCTTTCCCGTGCCAATAAACGTTACATAGTGCTCACATGGTAGTTCACCAAGTTTTCCTGTTTTCAGGGAGCTTTTCAACCTCATCAAGAGATTTTACGCCTACTAATTTGGCCTTTCTTAATGATGTCCTCTTTAGAGTTTCACATGGTCGACCTCTTTTTCTTTGGCCTGTTGTGTTCCACTTGATAGCTTGTTTTGGGATTCTCTGACTGTTTCTTATCATCACGTGACCAACATAAGTCCATCTCCTTTTTCTGACCACCCATGAGACAGGTTGTTGTTTGCTCATCTGTCTTATCTCTGCATTGTTCTTGAATTTGTTCCACTTTATAGTGAGTATTTTCCTTAGGCATTTGTTTTCAAAAGAGTCTTCTTGTCAGGACCAAAAATATAATATGTACAGGACTTATAAAAATATAATCATAACATTTTCATACTGGGGTTTCTCCCCTCAAAATACTAAGGGAGGGGGGGGGGGGTAAATTTCACAATGTGGAATGGGATGGCTGTCACATTTAAAAGAATGACAAAGGCATAATCTGATTTGTAGTATGATATATTATACATTAGTTTAAACAAGAAAAAATGTATTTTGTTTTTCTAATAAAACTGTTAGTATGTTTTAAGAATACAACAGAAAAAAAGAGCTAAGAACTGAGAAGAAAGAATGGAAAACGAAGAAATTGGAACAATGTTTTTTTTCACTTACCCATCAAGTTAATCACTGTAGTTGGTCCAATATATCTGAAATGAATAAAAATGTACATAAACACCTTTTCTTCACATATCTTCCCAAATTTACAAGAAAACATACACTAATTAAGCATTTACAGTAAACTAAAAACACCAAGTGGGTAGGTAATATTTACATGAAAACAAGTGGGCAGGCGGTAACTAATATTTACCAGAAAAAAGGAGCTAAAAACTATCATTGCACTTTGCGGAGAACAGGGTTCTGAGGGGTCCAAAAAACCACACATGACGCGTCACAAAGCATACAAAGAATTAATAATAGAAAAATGCAGAGAGTTTCATGTGAATCTATATTTATCTTTTATAGACTACTCAAAGGCATTTGATTGTGTACAACATTAGAAACTTTAGGAAATAATGGAAAAAATGGGATTTCCAACACATTTGATACAATTAACATCACTGCTGTGTCTCATCATCATCATCATCAGGTGCCGTGCCGACTGGCGTTGGCTATTATGCTTCTCCAGAGTACCCGATCCTTCATGCAGGCCATCAGCTCAGTTGTGTCTAGACCAACAAAAAGCAGCAACAAAAAAATGTTGAAACAACAGCTTGGTTTGACATAATAAAGGTAGACAGAGATGTATGGTGCAGTTTTACAAGGTGGCAGAGGGAGTGAGTTAAGTAAGAAAAAACAAATAGAAAGTGTAAGATGAGAATGTATAAATGAAAAACATACAACGTCCGATATTTCAGCTTGAGCCTTTTTTCGAGGATTACACAAACGAGACAAAACATAAACACCTGCAGGGATAAAATGTGAAACTGGTGAATAGGACAAGACCCTATCACAAAAAGGGGGGGATGGAAAACTAAAGAAGTTAAAGGAAGCTGAAGACATTGTTAATTCCAGCTGAGTGGAGACAGCCAGCCTGGAAAATAAGGTGCTGTTCTAGGACCCTCCAAGATCGTACATCAGCAGAACAAGAGTGGATCGCACTAACAGAAATGTCCTGTTTTCACCAACATCTTAATGATATTTCTAAGAGGACATGGACACCTGTGGCTAAACATTTTTGCTTTAGCAACCACAGCATCTTTTAACTTCTTTAATTTTCCACCCCCCTCGTTTTTGTGATAGGGTCTTGTCCTATTCACCAGTTTCACATGTTCTCACTTCAGGTGTTTATGTTCTTCATTCATTATCTCTCTGCTTCCCCTCCCCACCCCCAACACCTTCTCCTCTAGTGGCTGTCATGTTTCTATTGCCCTTCCCCCACCTGTTTCCCTCCCTCTCTTCACCTCTGCTTTACACTTCTCTTCACCTCTTCTTTACAATTGGCTCTATCAAAAATCCTTTGTGTGGCCCCACGTGGTCTCTATGCCTCATCTAGTGGACATGCATTTCTGTGGTTCCCTACTTTTGGAGGATGTCACATTAAGATAAGTTTTTCGCTTAGTTTTTTGTCTCGTTTGTGTATGTAATCCTCGAAAAAGGCTCACGCTGAAATATCAGATGTTGTATGTTTTTCGTTTATTTATACTCATCTCACTCTCATACTTTCTATTTGTTTTTTCTCACTTGACTCACTCCCTCTGCCACCTTGTAAAACTGCACCATACACCTCTATCTACCTTTATTATTTGAACCAGTTTTACTGCAGTGCCATCCCTTTTATCTGGCTTTACTTAAAACAAGGGGTCCGTGGAGATGCATACTGTCACCCTACTTATTTAACTTTTATACTGAGGAGTGTTAGAGAAGATGTAGACAAAGAATATTATGATGCCATAACAATCGGAGGTTATGAAGTACCAGAGATTAGATATGCTGATGACACAGTATTACTGTCCACAACACAAAAAGGAATGGAAAAACTAATTATGTCAATCCGTAAGAATAGTAAAGAGCAAAACCTCTATCTTAATGCAAAGAAAACAAAACAACAAAACAAATAAGGCAGCTGAGATATATATCAATGAGGAAAAATTGGAAAAGGTGGAGAGTTTTGAATATCTTTGATCTAATGGAGATACAATGAGGGAAATTAAAAGGAGGACATTTATTGCTCTTCAGAAAATAAAACAACTAAAGAATCTGTGGAGAGGAACAGACAGAACTACAAAAATAAGATTTTTAAGGGCATGCATTTTTCCCATGGCAACATATGCCTGTGAGACCTGGACACTTAACAAAACAGCTGAGAAACACATAAATGCCTTTGAATGTAAATGCTACAGAAAAGTTCTTCAAATATCATGGACACAAAAAAGAACAAATATATCTATACTAGAAGAACTTAATATTGAAGAAGGCTGGGCTAGTAAAGAGGATTAAAGAGAGAAAACTTAAATATTTTGGAAATATTAAATAAACGTCATGATAATTTAGAAAAGACAATCTTGGAAGTGTACTTAATGGAAAAAAGAAAGAACTGCACCAACTATGAGACACTGAGAAACAATTACTGGCCTAGTGAAACCACTAAAGAAGATAAGCTCTACAGATAATGAATTACAAAAAACAGTGAAATTTGTCCAAGAGACAGGACTGCAGATATAGACAGACAGTGCGAATGAAGAAGATGAAGAAGACTTTTATTTAACAAGATAGGTTCAATATAGCATTTTAGGACTTGTTTCTAACATTCATTGATAAGGATGTGTTGGCTAATATGTTTCTCATTCTCTGAAATGCAGTCTTTGCTTGGCCTATTCTGTTCCTAATTTCTGTTCTGCATTTCTCATCTGAAGTTATTAAATCTCCAAGGTATTTGAATTTCTTCACCTGCTTTAGAATAATTCCATTTAATTTTATACTGCATGCTGGTAGATTCTGCTTCTTAGATATAACCATAGTCTCTGTCTTTTTGATTTTAAAAGTAAGGCCTTTCTGTTGTTCACTTTCTTTGGCGACTTTATCCAAGAGATTTTGCAGGTCTTGTTGGTTCTCAGCTATCAGTACTGTGTCGTCAGCATACCGAAGGTTGTTAATAATGTATTGTTTATTGAAAAATACAGGAATTACAAAATATGAGAAACACAAGAATTACAAAATATAAAAAACACGGGAATTACAAAATATTAGATCACAGGACATACAAAGTATGGAAAACACAGGAATTACACAATATGAGAAACTTTGGATGTACAAAATATGAGATAACAGGACATACAGAGTATGAAAACACACAAATTACAAAATATGAAAGACACACAAATTACAAAATGTGAGAAACACAGAAATTGCAAAATATGAGAAAGACAGAAATTACAAAATGTGAGAAACACAGGCCCTACAAAATTTGAAGAAAAAAAAAACACAAATTACAAAATATGAAAAACACTGGACCTACAAAATATGAAAAACACAGGAATTACGCAACATGAGAAACATGGGATGTATACAATTAAAAAAATATGAGAAATTACAAAATATGAGAAACACAGAAACTACAAAATAAAAAAATAAATAAAAGCACGAGAAATTGCAAAGTAGGAAAGACACAGAAATTACAAAATATGAAAAACACAGAAATTACAAAATATGAAAAACACAGAAATGACAAAACACATATTAGAAACACAGGACCTACAGAACATGATACACATGGACCTGGCTAAATATGAAATACAGTTTATTCATTTGTTGTAAGCCATACAGAGTAGAGATCATGCTCCTATTTATTATGTAATCCTTTGCACTTCTAGTCATTTGCTATTCTGTTCCTGTACTGTTTGCTGTTCTGTTCCTGTACTATTTGCTGTTCTGTTCCTGTACTATTTGCTGTTCTGTTCCTGTACTATATGCTGTTCCATTCCTGTACTATTTGCTGTTCTGTTCCTGTACTATTTACTGTTCTGTTCCTGTACTATTTGCGATTCCATTCCTGTACTATTTGCTGTTCTGTTCCTGTACTATTTACTGTTCTGCTTCTGTACTATTTGCGATTCCATTCCTGTACTATTTGCTATTCTGTTCCTGTACTATTTGCTGTTCTGCTTCTGTACTATTTGCTCAGCCTGTTCAGATATTTTTCTCTTGGTCATTCTCACCTACTTTTTCCTAGACTTTTCCAGTCATAACCAAGTTCTCAAACTATCTTCTCTTGACATGGCCAAACACTTTTGACTGTGTTTTTCTTATAATTTTAACTAGTTTCCATTTGTTCTGAAACTTTTGTGAGGACCTCTACACTTGTTTCTCTATCTGTCCAGGTATTTGTTGCATCTTTCTCTAAAAACTCACCCAAGAGACAAAAAATAGAGTTTGATGATTTAACAAAGAGATAACAGATAGTTTGATTATTTAACAGACAACAGATAGAGTTTGATGATTTAACAAAGAGACAACAAAATTTGGTGATTTAACAGAGAGACAACAGACAGAGTTTGATGATTTAACAGAGAGACAAAAGTTTGATGATTTAACAGATGGATAAGATTTTGATGATTTAACAGAGAGACACAAGTTTGATGATTTAACAGAGAGATAACAAAGTTTGATGATTTAACAGAGAAACAACAGATAAGAGTTTGGTGATTTAACAGAGAGACAAGATTTTGATGATTTAACAGAGAGAAAAAGATAAGAGTTTGATGATGTAACAGAGAGACAAGAAAAAAAAAAGCTTTTGGTGTTTTAACAGAGGGACAAGAGTTTGGTGATTTAACAGACAACAGATAGAGTTTGATGATTTAACAGAGAGACAACAGCACAGAGTTTGATTATTTAACAGAGAGACAATAATTTGATGATTTAACAGAGAGACAACAGATAAGATTTTGATGATTTAACAGAAAGACAACAGATAGAGTCTGATGATTTAAGAGAGAGAGAGAGACAAGTCTGATGATTTAACAGAGAGACAACAGATATAGTCTGATGATTTAAGAGAGAGAGAGACAAGTCTGATGATTTAACAGAGAGACAACAGATATAGTCTGATGATTTAAGAGAGAGAGAGAGACAAGTCTGATGATTTAACAGAGAAACAACAGATAGAGTCTGATGATTTAAGAGAGAGACAAGAGTTTGATGATATAAGAGAGAGAGAGAGAGACAACAGATAAAGTCTGATGATTTAATAGGGAGAAAAGAGTTTGATGATTTAAAAGAGAGACAATAGATAGTGTCTGATGATTTAACAGAGAGACAAAAGATATATTCTGATGATTTATGAGAGGGAAAGCAGATAGTCTGATGATTTAAGAGAGAGACAACAGATAGAGTCTGATGATTTCTGAGAGAGACAACATATAGTCTGATGATTTAAGAGAGAGAGAGATAACAGATAGAGTCTGATGATTTAAAAGAGAGAGACAGCGGATATTTTATTCGAGCATCTGACAAAAATAGTTTAAATGTTTAGTTTAGAATTTTTAGTTTAGAAAGTAGACTAGTACAGTACTTTGCAAATAGCACAAATACAAACTTTGGGAGAATGAGAAGGCAGGGCAACATCAACATACATAAGAAAGTTACAAGAAAAAGTTGGTAGAAAACTTATTTGCTGGGCTCACACTGTTCACAGTTATATACAGTGTGCTGTTGATCGACTGTGTTGTGGTATAGAAAAGGCTGTTAACAAAATGTGCAGGCATTTTTACTGTAACAGTAGCAAGTCCAATAACATTTTACTAGTTTGCTGATCCCCTGCGTGGTAACCGAGGCTTGGGCACTTGCCTGGGAAGCAAAGAATAGGACCACTGTACCCTACCACGCATGATCGTAAAAGGCGACTAAAAGAGATTCGGCATAGGGCCAGCAACCCTATCTGGTAAAAAAAAAATCCATCAGACTGCTACAGAAACAGAAGCAAGGGAAAAAAACAAACGCAGCTGGAAGGAGAAACGCATATCAGGAAACTGAGCCCGTGAAGTTTGTGGATGATCAAAAACAGCACTAAGATGGACACCGCAGGAGAACAGAAGTAGGGGTAGACCAAAGGAGACATGGAGAAGAACAACAGAGAGGATGTTGAGAAATAGAGGGCTCACCTAGGGAAGAGTGGTAAAAAAGGCAAAAGACAGGCGTTTGTGGAAAACCCTTGCGGAAGTCCCATGTGTCTTGTAAAATGGTATTTGTGTTATCTGTATTGCGTGTGTGCCTAGTACGTCACCACTACAGCAGGATAATTATCTGCCGATAACAACATGCAAGAACCTTACAAGAAATTTATGGTGGGTAACAGAACAGGCTGAGAACCTCTGTCTTTTTAGTTTCCTAGTGTTAATATTTAGAACTTTCTGACTTTCAGTTATACATCATACTATTACATTCTGGTTAGCCATATATGAACGTGCACAGCCAGGCTCACTGACACTAGGACAACGTTAACAGCCTGGATGACACTAGCAGACATCCGGACAGCACTGACACTAGGACAACGGTAACAGCCTGGATGACATTAGCAGACATCCGGACAGCACTGACACTAGGACAACGGTAACAGCCTGGATGACACTAGCAGACATCCGGACAGCACTGACACTAGGACAACGGTAACAGCCTGGATGACACTAGCAGACATCCGGACAGCACTGACACTAGGACAACGGTAACAGCCTGGATGACACTAGCAGACGTCCTGACAGCACTGTTGACAGTTAGAAGTTAACAGACACATTGGTGAAGTGACAAATTACCAGATTTATTTATGGAGAAAATGCGGATGATGTATATGAGGATGAAAAAGAAAACTACTGCCACACGGCAGTGACAAATTGACATAAAATTGACATCTTCCTGGGCAAGAGCTTGTTTGTCGTGGGGAAGTGCAACCTAAACAAAAGAATCGCTAACAAAACTCATACTTACAATTACAGAAAATTCCAACTAGAAAAAAACTCCGCACTAACACAATACACAAACTCGTGAAAGTTGAAAACCCCTGAGAAATCTTTGCCCTAAAAAAGGACAAATAACTACGAGCTCTCTATATCTCAAAACACTAACTGTTTGTCCTAAAACAAATGAACAACAGCTGTCTACTACATTCTAACAAGAAACAACTACACTGTCTCGAAAACTCTGTCGTTCTACATTCTAACTAGACTGAGCCGACTCTACTGAAAAACCTCTCTCTCTCTCTCTCTCTCTTTCTCTCTCTCTCTCTCTCCTAAAATTAGTTTTATCTTCTTCCCACAGTCTACAAATCCCCGTGAAACTTTTACTTTTTCGTTTACCCACGCCGCACGAGAAAGGTGTTTTTACTTTCTCTACAATTTACGTTCGACGATGAACTTCTCCCTAATTTACTCTCAGTTATCCAAACCTTTGACACTGAGTTTCTCATTTTTATCACTGAGTTTTTTTATCTAAGGTCTAAATGTAAAACGTTAATGTCAAGTTAACACAGGTGGCGGATGGTGAAAGTCCTTCAGATATGGAGGATCCCTGTGAATAAGGAGTTATCCAGATAAGAAGGCGCGGACCAACTGGCGGTAGACTCGGAGAGCGAGGTGGGGTAGTAGGTGGCCATACTACTATAAAGTGCCTCCAGTGCTTAGTGAAGGGAATACCAGGCGGGTAAGAGGCGCCTTAAAACCTCTCGCTCCCACTGCCTTGCGGGTAGGACAGGGAGTCCAAAGACTAGCGGAGAGTCCGTACACAAACCGACAGAAGGCAACGGGAAACCACTGTTGTAGTTGTCATGAACGATGTTATTGGATGTTCCTTTGGAACAGCCTCGTCCGGTAGGGCAGCTCACGAGCCACAGGTGAGGCCAGATCGTCATCAAGCTACTGGTGGCAAAACTAACAAGTTTAAAATAGCAACATGGAATGTTAGAACTTTATTCCAGGCTGGAAAATTTGAAAATGTAAAGAGGGAAATGGAAAGGATGAAGATCAACATATTAGGAATGAGTGAAGTTAGATAGACAGGTGCAGGGAAGATAAACTCTGAAAAATATACAATAATATATTCAGGAAGTGAGAAACATGAACGAGGAGTAGGAATAATATTTGACGAACAAACAGCAAGGGAAATTGTAGGATATTTGAACATCTCGGACCGAGTCCTGCTAGCCCAACTGAAAGGACAACCAATAAACATAAATATTATACAAGTGTACGCTCCAACATCTAAAAGTTCTGAAGAAGATGTACAGCTATTTTATAATGACATAGAGACAGCCCTAAAATACACAAAGTCACATGAAGTTACCATAGTCATGGGAGATTTTAATGCCAAAGTTGGTAAAGAAAGAACTTCAGACATCGTTGGTGACTATGGACTGGGGGAGAGGAGTGACGGAGGTTGTACATTAATTGAATGGGCAAGAATACACAGCATGGTTGTAGGAAACACCTGGTTTAAATAACATCCTCGAAGACTGGCAACGTGGTGCAGCCCAGACAAAAAGACTTTTAACCAGATAAAATACATATTAATCAACAAACGATTCCGCAATGCATTACTGACAATAAAAACCATGCCAGGAGCTGACTGCAATAGTGACCATGACCCACTCTGTGGAAAAATTAGAATAAAGCTAAAGAAAGCAGGCAGAAAAGTGAGAAACATTAAACTGAATACAGAACTTCTTAAAAATAACCAAGAACTGTGAGAACAATACAAAGTTATTATAACAAATAGATACAATGCAATAGCAAAGATAAATAGTATAGATGAACAATGGGCAATGTTAAGAGATTCTATCCACCAAACTCTTAAGGAGATAATACCAGCAAAAAAAGAAGCCTCTAAAAATAAATGGACGACAGACGACATCTTAGGACTGATGGGCAAGAGGAGGAGGAGTAAAAATAACGAGGAAAGATATAACAAGATAAATAAAAAAATAAGACGCAAATGCAGAGAAGCAAAAGAAGTGTGGTTAAATGAACAGTGCAGACAGATAGAGGACTCTCATAATAAAGATAGCAAAAGCTTGCACAAACGAATTAGTGAACTCACAGGCAGGAAAACAAAATATATCACAGGATGCCTGAAATCGAAAGAAGGTAAAATGTTAATGGGAAAAGAAGACATTGTGGACAGGTGGACAGAGTATATCAGTGAGCTATATGGAGGAGAAAGATCAGAATTAACACCAGATACTGAAAACTGTGATGGACCACCAATACTTGAAGATGAAATCATAGATGCCATCAAACACATGAAGAAAGGAAAAGTGACTGGGCCTGATAATATAACAACAGAAGAAATAGAGGCACTAGAGGAGACAGGAATAAAAATAATAACCAAGTTACTGAACGAAATTTACAAAAGTGGTTATATTCCCAGTGACCTGATTAAATCCACGTTTATAGCACTACCAAAAGAAATCAGGTGCAAAGGAATGTGATGACACAGGACTATCAGCCTCTCATGTCACATAACAAAGCTACTTCTTAGAATTATTATGAGAAGAAAAGGGAAAAAGATAAAAATGGAAATAGCAGATGAACAGTTTGGATTTGTTGAAGGAAAGGGAATACACAATGCCATTTATGCTTTACGAACACTAACAGAAAGAGCTTTAGAAGTACAGAAAGATCTCTACTTATGCTTCATTGATTACACCAAGGCATTTGACAAAGTGAAACATAATGAAATTATTAAAATGCTTGAAGACATCAATATAGACGGCAAAGATATGAGGATTGTAAAACATCTATACTGGCAGCAAGAAGCAGCAATTCGAGTTGAAAATAGAACTGGAATATATCAACCAATAAAATAAGGGATGCGACAAGGATGTGTACTATCTCCAGACCTTTTTTCTCTGTACAGCGAGAATATTCTAAGAACAATCATCACAGAACCAGGCATAAAAATTGGAGGAAACAATATTAACAACCTTCGGTATGCTGACGACACAGTACTGATAGCTGAGAACCAACAAGACCTGCAAAATCTCTTGGATAAAGTCGCCAAAGAAAGTGAACAACAGAAAGGCCTTACTTTTAAAATCAAAAAGACAGAGACTATGGTTATATCTAAGAAACAGAATCTACCAGCATGCAGTATAAAATTAAACGGAAGTATTCTAAAGCAGGTGAAGAAATTCAAATACCTTGGAGCTTTAATAACTTCAGATGGAAATGCAGAACAGAAATTAGGAACAGAATAGGCCAAGCAAAGACTGCATTTCAGAAAATGAGAAACATATTAGCTAACATATCCTTATCAATGAATGTTAGAAAACAAGTCCTAAAATGCTATATTGAACCTACTTTGTTATATGGAAGTGAATCATGGACAATAGGCAAGTCTGCACAAAAATCATTGGAAGCAGCAGAAATGTGGTTTATTAGAAGAATATTGCGAATCCCCTGGACAGCAAAAATAACTAATGAAGAATGTATGAGA
The DNA here is from genome assembly GCA_009760885.1 of Achatina immaculata. Taxonomy (NCBI): domain Eukaryota; kingdom Metazoa; phylum Mollusca; class Gastropoda; order Stylommatophora; family Achatinidae; genus Lissachatina; species Lissachatina immaculata. The sequence continues at coordinate 9,183,725 of CM019716.1, forward strand.
AGAGCTGGAGAGACAAAAAAACCTTGTCAAAAAGATAAGAGAGAGACAATGTACTTTCATAGGGCATGCAATGAGAAGAGGGGGCATTGAAAATATTATAACAACAGGAAAAATAGAAGGAAGAAGATCAAGAGGAAGACCAAGAGAAAATGATACTGGACAGTCTGACGGGATGGTGTGAGAGGAGATCACCAACTGAGCTGATGACCTGCATGAAGGATTGTGTACTCTGGAGAAGCATAATAGCCAACGCCAGTCAGCACGGCACCTGATGATGTTGATGATGATAACGTCAAGAGGATCATTCTTGCTTTCCTTAAAATACATCAATTACTTCCCTTTGACTAACATAACTTTTCATAAGACTTATTCTTTCACATATTTACAACAAAATACTGTTACTCTTGGGCACTTAAGGTTCAGAGAGAGAAAGAGAGAGAGAGAGTTTACTGATACCGAGTACAAGAAAGTGCCATTTTATTTGCTCTCAATGTTTAGTGGTTATACGGGGTTCCTTTACAATCTCTGGAGCCCACTGTAGGAAGACAATAGAGAAAGTGTCTATTGATTGTAGGAAGACAATAGAGAAACTGTCTATTGATTGTAGGAAGACAATAGAGAAAGTGTCTATTAATTGTTGGAAGACGATAGAGAAAGTGTCTATTGATTGTAGGAAGACGATAGAGAAAATGTCTATTGACTGTAGAAAGACAATATAGAAAGTGGCTATTGATTGTTGAAAAACAATGTAGCTACATAGAGAAAATGTCTATTGACTGTAGAAAGACAATATAGAAAGTGGCTATTGATTGTTGAAAAACAATGTAGCTACATAGAGAAAATGTCTATTGACTGTTGAAAAACAATGTAGCTACATAGAGAAAGTGTCTACTGATTGTTAAAAAACAATGTAGCTATATAGAGAAAGTGTCTATTGATTGTAAGAAGAAAGTAAAAATACATGGAGAAACTGTCTGTTATATATACCATGGTTTTGTGTGGGCACCCCCCCCCCCCCCCAAATAATGACGAGTTCCTCTCAGGTTCCATGTAGCATAGCTGTAGTAACAGATTCGATGACGTCCGTGATTCGCTACATCAGAATGTTCAGATCCTGTGGAAGCATTATCTTTAATGTATCCCCACAAGAAAAGTCACAAGTATCAGGTCACTGGATTTAGGGGGCCACTGAAACAGATGAATCATTTTTTTTTTAGCTATTCTAATCCATGGACTGTTAGAGTTAAAAAAAAAAGGTGCACACATCTCAGTGTCAGTGAGGATGCACTGCTGAAAAAAATAAGCTTTTAACATGCCATGACAGGATATACCAGTTGCAGAGTCTTCCTTGAAGAGGAAAGGCCATTAAACATACTGAAAATGGCACAAATGACCTTCACCTTTGCTGAATCCCATTTATGGTCATTGATCTGGTGGAGGTTTTCTGTGCCACAAATGCAAACATTAATGTCTATTCATCTTGCCGTTTTGTCGCTGAAAATTATCCTTTCAGTAAGCGAGCCATCCTAGTCAATCTTGCTTTGAAAGTTGTTACAGAATTGATTGATAACTTTGTCATTGTTAGAGCATGTAACAGCTATAGCTTGCACGAGGCCAGCAAAGCAGAGTTGTGACACATGCCACAGTGCTGTCTTCGGTATCTACACGTCACAAAAGCCTTACTGAAGCGATTTTCACGCCTTTTGAATTTTCTCCACCTTCCCAAATGGCATAGACGGACCCCATAACGTTTCGCAGGATAGCGACAATGCAGTTGGTAAATCTTAGGTCTAGAAGATGGTTCTTTACCGAAACGTAGACGGAAGCTCCACTGCTTTGGTGTAATACTGCTGTTTTTCGCCGTTTACAGCACGCACAAGGATGTTTCAGATAGTGATTTCGCCATTTTGCATATACAGTCCACCTTCACACATATCCGGTGTGTCCGGAATAACGCATGGGCGCCGTTTAAAATTGAAAATGTTTCTCTACAAATGTCTCTTCTCCGTGCAGTTGCATTGTCTACCTACAATCAATAGAAACTTTCTCCATGCAGCTGCACTGTCTATCTACAATCAATAAAGACTTTCTCCATGCAGCTGCATTTTCTATCTACAATCAATAAAGACTTTCTCCATGCAGCTGCATTTTCTATCTACAATCAATAAAGACTTTCTCCATGCAACTGCATTGTCATTCTACAATTATTATACACTTCCTCCATGTAGCTGTACTATCTTCCTACAACCAATAGAAACTTTCTCCGTGTAGTTGTATTGTCTTCCTACAACCAATAGACAGTTTATCAATGCAGCTGCATTGTCTTCCTACAATTATTAACACTTCCTCCATGTAGCTGTATTGTCTTCTTACAACCAATAGAAACTTCCTCCATGTAGCTGTATTGTCTTCTTACAACCAATAGAAACTTCCTCCATGTAGCTGTATTGTCTTCTTACAACCAATAGAAACTTCCTCCATGTAGCTGTATTGTCTTCTTACAACCAATAGAAACTTCCTCCATGTAGTTGTATTGTCTTCTTACAACCAATAGAAACTTCCTCCATGTAGCTGTATTGTCTTCTTACAACCAATAGAAACTTCCTCCATGTAGCTGTATTGTCTTCCTACAACCAATAGAAACTTTCTCCATGTAGTTGTACTGTCTTCTTACAACCAATAGAAACTTTCTCCATGGAGCTGTACTGTCTTCCTATAACTAACAGAAACTTTCTCCATGTAGCTGTATTGTCTTCTTACAACCAATAGAAACTTCCTTCATGTAGCTGTATTGTCTTCTTACAACCAATAGAAACTTTCTCCATGTAGCTGTATTGTCTTCTTACAACCAATAGAAACTTCCTCCATGTAGCTGTATTGTCTTCTTACAACCAATAGAAACTTTCTCCATGTAGCTGTACTGTCTTCTTACAACCAATAGAAACTTTCTCCATGTAGCTGTATTGTCTTCCTATAACTAACAGAAACTTTCTCCATGTAGCTGTATTGTCTTCCTATAACTAACAGAAACTTTCTCCATGTAGCTGTACTGTCTTCCTATAACTAACAGAAACTTTCTCAATGTAGCTGTATTGTCTTCCTATAACTAACAGAAACTTTCTCCATGTAGCTGTATTGTCTTCCTACAACCAATAGAAACTTTCTCCATGTAGTTGTACTGTCTTCCTGCAACTAACAGAAACTTCCTCCATGTAGCTGTATTGTCTTCCTACAACCAACAGAAACTTTCTCAATGTAGCTGTATTGTCTTCTTACAACCAATAGAAACTTCCTCCATGTAGCTGTATTGTCTTCCTACAACCAACAGAAACTTTCTCCATGTAGTTGTACTGTCTTCTTACAACCAACAGAAACTTTCTCCATGTAGTTGTACTGTCTTCTTACAACCAACAGAAACTTTCTCCATGGAGCTGTACTGTCTTCCTATAACCAAAAGAACTTTCTCCGTGTAGTTGTATTGTCTTCCTACAACCAATAGACAGTTTATCAATGCAGCTGCATTGTCTTCCTACAATTATTAACACTTCCTCCATGTAGCTGTATTGTCTTCTTACAACCAATAGAAACTTCCTCCATGTAGCTGTATTGTCTTCTTACAACCAATAGAAACTTCCTCCATGTAGCTGTATTGTCTTCTTACAACCAATAGAAACTTCCTCCATGTAGCTGTATTGTCTTCTTACAACCAATAGAAACTTCCTCCATGTAGTTGTATTGTCTTCTTACAACCAATAGAAACTTCCTCCATGTAGCTGTATTGTCTTCTTACAACCAATAGAAACTTCCTCCATGTAGCTGTATTGTCTTCCTACAACCAATAGAAACTTCTCCATGTAGTTGTACTGTCTTCTTACAACCAATAGAAACTTTCTCCATGGAGCTGTACTGTCTTCCTATAACTAACAGAAACTTTCTCCATGTAGCTGTATTGTCTTCTTACAACCAATAGAAACTTCCTTCATGTAGCTGTATTGTCTTCTTACAACCAATAGAAACTTTCTCCATGTAGCTGTATTGTCTTCTTACAACCAATAGAAACTTCCTCCATGTAGCTGTATTGTCTTCTTACAACCAATAGAAACTTTCTCCATGTAGCTGTACTGTCTTCTTACAACCAATAGAAACTTTCTCCATGTAGCTGTATTGTCTTCCTATAACTAACAGAAACTTTCTCCATGTAGCTGTATTGTCTTCCTATAACTAACAGAAACTTTCTCCATGTAGCTGTACTGTCTTCCTATAACTAACAGAAACTTTCTCAATGTAGCTGTATTGTCTTCCTATAACTAACAGAAACTTTCTCCATGTAGCTGTATTGTCTTCCTACAACCAATAGAAACTTTCTCCATGTAGTTGTACTGTCTTCCTGCAACTAACAGAAACTTCCTCCATGTAGCTGTATTGTCTTCCTACAACCAACAGAAACTTTCTCCATGTAGCTGTATTGTCTTCTTACAACCAATAGAAACTTCCTCCATGTAGCTGTATTGTCTTCCTACAACCAACAGAAACTTTCTCCATGTAGTTGTACTGTCTTCTTACAACCAACAGAAACTTTCTCCATGTAGTTGTACTGTCTTCTTACAACCAACAGAAACTTTCTCCATGGAGCTGTACTGTCTTCCTATAACCAAAAGACACTTTCTCCATGGAGCTGCATTGTCTTCCTACAACCAACAGAAACTTTCTCCATGTAGTTGTACTGTCTTCTTACAACCAACAGAAACTTTCTCCATGGAGCTGTACTGTCTTCCTATAACCAAAAGACACTTTCTCCATGTAGCTGTATTGTCTTCCTACAACCAACAGAAACTTCCTCCACGTAGCTGTACTGTCTTCCTATAACCAAAAGACACTTTCTCCATGGAGCTGCATTGTCTTCCTACAATTAACAGAAATGTTCTCCATGTAGTTGTACAGAGGAAATTGTAGAAAGATGGAAGGAATATTGCAGAGGAATGTATGAAACAAGTGACTGTGAAAGCAGAAATCAACAGTGTGAATTATTATTGGAGGAGAAAGAACCTGAACTGACAATAGAAGAAGTTTTATGGGCAATAAAGAATCTGAAAAATGGTAAATCACCAGGATGTGATGAGATGACAGCTGAATTTATTAAAGCAGGAGGAAAGGAGTGTGCAACAATCTATCATGCACTATGTAAAAAGATATGGCATTCAAGTATTTGGCCAAAAGAATGGAAAAGAACTATATTCATACCACTGCCAAAAAAGGGTAACCTGAAATTATGCACAAACTACAGAACTGTTGCCCTGATTGGTCATCCCAGTAAAATTCTGTTAAAAATCATAATGGGTAGACTTCTTAAGAAAAAAGAAGAAGAAATCAATATGGTCCAAGCTGGTTTCAAGCAAGGAAGAGGATCAAGAGATCATATATTCAATATAAGATTAATAATAGAGAAATGCAGAGAGTTTATTGTGAATCTATATTTAGCCTTTATAGACTACTCAAAGGCATTTGATTGTGTACAACACCAGAAACTTTGTGAATTAATGGAAAAAATGGGATTTCCAACACATCTGATACAATTAACATCACTGCTGTATCTCGACCAACAAGCAGCAGTAAGAATAAATGGTGAAACAACAACTTGGTTTGACATGAAACAAGGGGTCCGTCAGGGGTGCATATTGTCGCCTTACTTATTTAACTTATATACTGAAAATATAATGAGGAATGTTAGAGAAGATGTACACAAAGAATATTACGATGCCATAACAATTGGAGGTTATGAAATACCAGAGATTAGATATGCTGATGACACAGTATTACTGTCCACAACACAAAAAGGAATGGAAAAACTAATTATGTCAGTCTGTAAGAACAGCGAAAAGCAAAACCTCTATCTTAATGCAAAGAAGACTAAATTGATGACGCATGACAAAACAAACAAGGCAGCTGATATGTGTATCAATGAGGAAAAACTGGAAGAAGTGGAGAGTTTTGAATATCTTGTATCACTGCTAACTAATAATGGAGATACAATGAGAGAAATTAAAAGGAGGACATCTATAGCTCTTCAGAAAGTAAAACAAATAAAGAATCTGTGGAGAGGAACAGACAGAACTACAAAAATAAGATTTTTAAGGGTGTACATTTTTCCAATCACAACATATGCCTGTGAGACCTGGACACTTAGTAAAACAGCTGAGAAACATATAAATGCCTTTGAATGTAAATGCTACAAAAGAGTTCTTCAAATATCATGGACACAAAAAAGAACAAATATATCCATATAACAAGAACTTAATATTGAAGAAGGCTGGCTAGAGAAGAGGATTAAAGAGAGAAAACTTAAATATTTTGGACACATTATACATCATGATAATCTAGAGAAAACCATCTTGGAAGGGTACATAATGGGAAAGAGAGGAAGACCAAGGTGAAGATGGCTGCAAGACATCGTTGATGATCTGCAAATGGATGAATCAACAGCAGGCCATCTTGGTCACAACCTGATAGGCCTACAGGAGTGCTGTTAGGGAGGCAAATTTCCACATGGGACATGCAAGTGAATGAATGAAAAGCTGTACTGTCTTCCTACAACTAACAGAAACTTTCTCCATGGAGGTGCATTGTCTTCCTACAACCAAAAGACACTTTCTCCATGTAGCTGTACTGTCTTCCTGCAACCAATAGAAAATTTCTCCATGGAGCTGTACTGTCTTCCTGCAACCAATAGAAACTTTCTCCATGGAGCTGTACTGTCTTCCTGCAACCAACAGAAACTTTCTCCATGGAGCTGTACTGTCTTCCTGCAACTAATAGAAACTTTCTCCATGGAGCTGTACTGTCTTCCTGCAACCAACAGAAACTTTCTCCATGGAGCTGTACTGTCTTCCTGCAACTAATAGAAACTTTCTCCATGGAGCTGTACTGTCTTCCTGCAACTAATAGAAACTTTCTCCATGGAGCTGTACTGTCTTCCTGCAACCAATAGAAACTTTCTCCATGGAGCTGTACTGTCTTCCTGCAACCAATAGAAACTTTCTCCATGGAGCTGTATTGTCTTCCTGCAACCAAAAGAAACTTTTTCCATGGAGGTGAATTGTCTTCCTACAATTAACATAAATTTTCTCCATGCAGCTGCACTATCTTCCTGCAACCAATAGTGTTTTTTTTGTCTTCTTACAACCAATGGAAACTTCCTCCACATTGGTGTAGTGTCTTCCTACAACCAATAGAATTTTTATTCATGGAGACACACTGTCTTCCTACAACCAGTATACACTTTCTCTATGTAGCTGTGCTGTCTAATTACAATTAATAGACACTTTCTCCATGCAGCTACACTATCTTCCTGCAATCAATAGACACTTTCTCTATGTAGCTGTAGTGTCTTCCTACAATCAATAAACACTTTCTCTAGTTGTCCTGACTTTCTACAATCAATAGATACTTTCTCTATATAGCCACACTGTCTTCCTAAAACCTGTAGACACTTTCCCTATGTAGCTACATTGTCTTACTACAATCAATAAACACTTTTTCTATGTAGCTACATTGAATTCCTAGAATCAATAGACACTTTCTCTGTTGTCTTCCTACAATCAATAGACATTTTCTCTATTGTTTTCCTACAATCAATAAACACTTTCTCTATTGTCTTCCTACAATCAATAGACATTTTTTCTATTGTTTTCCTACAATCAATAGACACTTTCTCTATTGTCTTCCTACAATCAATAGACACTTTCTCTATTGTCTTCCTACAATCAACAGACACCTTCTCTATTGTCTTCCTACAGTGGGCTCCAGAGATTGTAAAGGAACTCCGTGTAACCACTAAACATTGAGAACAAATATAACGGCACTTTCTTGTACTCGGTGTCGGTAAACTCTCTCTCTCTCTCTTTCTCTCTCTCTTTCTCTCTCTCTCTCTCTCTCTGAACCTTAAGTGCCCAAGAGTAACAGTATTTTGTTGTAAATATGTGAAAGAATAAGTCTTATGAAAGTTTAATGTTGGTCGAAGGGAAGTAATTGATGTAATTTAAGGAATGCAAGAGTGATCCTCTTGACGTTAACGTTTTACATTTAGACCTTAGATCAGAAACTCAATGATAAAAATGAGAAACTCAGTGTCAAAGGTTTGGATAACTGAGAGTAAATCAGGGAGAAGTTCATCATCGAACGTAAATTGTAGAGAAAGTAAAAACACCTTTCTCGTGCGGCGTGGGTGAACGAAAAAGTAAAAGTTTCAAGGGGATTTGTAGACTGTGGTAAGAAGATTTTTTAAAAAGGGGGGGGGGGGGGGGGTGGGGTGTTAGGTTCAGTCCAAAAAATTAAATGGCAGTAAAAATAACTATTGTGTGAAGAAATGCAGAGAAGAGGAGTATAAATAGTTGGAAGGACATCCATGATTATCTTTTTTTATGTGCATGGTGTTGTCAATCATGTAAATGTCAGAGATGATGCAGTTGATGTACGAGCACGTAAATGTCAGAAATGACACAGGTGATGTACGAGCATGTGAATGTCAGAAGTGACACAGTTGATGCATGAGCACGTAAATGTCAGAAATGACACAGTTGATGTACGAGCATGTAAATGTCAGAGATGACAGTTGATGTACGAGCATGAAATGTCAGAGATCGGTTGATGGACAAGCAAGTAAATGAGAAGCTGATGGAGTGATGAACTGATGGAGCGATCACTGAGCATCTGCATGTGGTGTTTAAGGTTTTATCAGTTTCCTGGAAGTTGTTTAAATAAACGAATTAAAATGTGTTCTTGATTGTACACACCAGCGTGTGGTCACCTCTGGTCATCAAGTTTAAGTGTGCTATGTATACAGGTCGGCTTGGGGAAACTGTACACATGTCAGCTTGGGGAGACTGTAGACAGGTCAGCTTGGGGAGACTGTAGACATGTCAGCTTGGGGAAACTGTAGACAGGTCAGCTTGGGGAAACTGTAGACAGGTCAGCTTGGGGAAACTGTACACAGGTCAGCTTGGGGACACTGTAGACAGGTCAGCTTGGGGAAACTGTAGACAGGTCAGCGTGGGGAGACAGTACACAAGTCGGTTTAGTGAGACTGAACACAGGTCAATTTAGTGAGACTGAACACAGGTCAATTTAGTGAGACTGAACACAGGTCAATTTAGTGAGACTGAACACAGGTCAATTTAGTGAGACTGAACACAGGTCAATTTAGTGAGACTGAACACAGGTCAATTTAGTGAGACTGAACACAGGTCAATTTAGTGAGACTGTACACAGGTCAATTTAGTGAGATTGTACACAGGTCATCTTTTGTCTCCAAGAGGTCCACGCTTCATTGTTAGCTAAGTCCATCAAAATGCAAAGGGCAAATACCGAGTCTCATATATAAAGCTAGTAAACAGAACTTTCTGTGTATAAAGTGTAGTAGAGAAAAATATAAAGTGTAGTTGATGGAAGTATAAAGTGTAGTAGATAAAAATATAAAGTATAGTTGACAGAAGTATAAAGTGTAGTAGAGAAAAATATAAAGTATAGTTGACAGAAGTATAAAGTGTAGTAGAGAAAAATATAAAGTATAGTTGACAGAAGTATAAAGTGTAGTAGATAAAAATATCAAGTATAGTTGACAGAAGTATAAAGTGTAGTAGAGAAAAATATAAAGTATAGTTGACAGAATTATAAAGTGTAGTAGATAAAAATATCAAGTATAGTTGACAGAAGTATAAAGTGTAGTAGATAAAAATATCAAGTATAGTTGACAGAAGTATAAAGTGTAGTAGAGAAAAAAAAAGTGTTGTAGACAGAAATATAATATCTAGAAACTATACATGACATAATTCTTGTATCTAAAAACTGACTACACAAAAATATTGTATTTAGACAGTATTAAATTAGAATTAGACATTTAGAAAATGAAAAAGAAAAAATGTTATACCTTGCAAGAGAGTAGACAGAAAGAAATCTATGTTGATATTTCAAATTCGGAAATATATCTTGAAAGATAAAATATAGAAACATTACATGGGAAAATGTGTGTGCAAAGAAATATTATACCAGAAAAGTGAATGAATAGATCGACAGATGTTGACAGCATAACAGATAGACATCAATTTAAATAAAACGGTAGATATAATTCTTATCTTACATCTTATATCCTTCCCGTGCCGTTAAACGCCACATAGGGCTCACAAAGTAGTTCGCAATTTTTCCTGTCTTCGGCGAGTCTTTCAGCCTCATCAAAGGATTTTATGCCTGTTAATTTGGCCTCTCTTAACAATGTCCTCTTTAGGGTTTCACGCGGTCTGCCTCTTTTTCTTTGGCCTGTTGTGTTCCACTTGATAGCTTGTTTTTGGATTCTCTGATCATTTCTTCTCATCAAGTGACAACATACGTCCATCTCCTTTTCCTGATCACCCATGAGACTGGTTGTTGTTCAGTCATTTGTCTTATCTCTGCACTGTTCTTGAATTCATTCCACTTGATGACGAGTATTTTCCTTAGGCATTTGTTTTCAAAAGAGTCTAATTTATTTTCTATTTCTTTAGTTGTTTTCCAGCTTTTGCATGCATAAATGAAGGTGGATATTACATTTGAATTGAATAGTCTTAACTTGGTTTTTGTGCTTATAACTTTTGAATTCCTTATGTTCTCAAGATTCTTGAAGATTGATGCTGGTTTTGCAATTTTGATTCTAACTTCCTTTCTAGTGTCACCATCCTGGTCTATGTAGCTGCCAAGGTATGCAAATTGATTGACTTCTTCAATATCTGTCCCTTCTATGTGTATTTTTCCATTTTGATTAAGGAGAATTTTCATTATTTTTGTTTTGTCCTATTTTGCTAGCCAATGAAGATAGGCTATCTGCTTTTTCTTGCATGGAATTCATATTGTTACTGATAAGAGTTATGTTATCAGCAAAATTAAGATCTTCTAGTTGGGTCCCATGTACCCAGTCAATATCTGTTACCTGTGCATTTTTTCATTATGAAGTCAATTGTAATTCCAAAAAGTAAAGGAGACAGTATACATCCTTGTTTCACACCTGTTTCAGTCTGGAACCATTCACTCATCCCTTCTTCTGTCTTGACTGCACAAACATATCCATTGTAGAAGTCCTTAATAATGTTTACAACTTTAGATGGTATTCCATATAGACATAAAATTCTCCATAATGAATCTCTGTGTATGCTATCAAATGCCTTTTTAAAGTCTATGAAGTTCAGTATTAATGGTTTCTGCTTTTCAATATGTTCTTCAAGTATTATTCTTAGAGTAAAGATCTGGTCAAGACAGCTTCTCCCTTTTTGAAATCCTGCTTGTTCTTCTCTCATTGCAATATCCACTACATCTTTAATTCTATTCAAAATGACCTTGCAAAATACTTTTGACATAACTGATATTAAGGTTACTCCTCTCCAATTGTTACAGTCACTAAGGTTGCCTTTTTTTGGTATTTTAACAATGATTCCTTTTTTCCAATTAGAAGGGACCTTTTCTTCTTTCCAAATTTTGTTAAGCATTCTCTGTAGTTGTCTCATGTTGTCACTATTGATAGCTTTTAGCATTTTGGGTGTTATTTCATCTTCACCTGCAGTTTTGTTGTTAGCCATTAAATTCACTGCTGTTTCAGTTTCATGCAATTTAATTTTATCTAGGTTGACATTTAGTTGTGGATCTGGTAAGTCGGTTTCAAATTTTAACAATTCTTTTGGGTGTGGTCGATTAAGTATTTCTTGGAAGTGTTCAGCCCATCTTTGCTTTTGGTCTTTACTTGATGTTAATAGGGTTCCAGTTTTGCTAAGGATTGGTCTTTCTTTAGATGTAATAGTACCTGTTAGCCTCTTTTGTATGTTATATAAAGTTTTGCTGTCTCCTGGTTTTACTGCTTTTTCTGCCTCTTTCATCATATTGTCTATGTATTCTCTTTTATCCCTTCTAGCTGAACTTTTTACTTTCTTGTCTAGTTCTTTATATGTTGCTTTCACTAGATCTTTTCTGATGTCCATGGTTTTCTATTTGGTTTTCTCAGTCCAGCGCTTGGTTTTGCTGCTGTGGTTATGGCTGTGCTGTAAGAATTCCATAATTCATCTATACCTATCTCCTCTACTTCACTGGAATGATTGGCAAGTTCCTGATTGAAATTACTGTGAGTATTTTCTTCTTGAAGGCTGTGGCTGTTTATCTTTCTGTGTACTGATTTCTTGTGTTGGCTTTTCAATTTTAGTTTTATTTTCCCTATGTACAGATTGTGATCACAGTTAACATCTGCATCCCTATAAGTCCTTACATCTATCAGAGATGTTCTGTATTGCTTTCCAATACAAAAATGATCTATCTGGTTTATAGTTCTATCATCTGGAGATATCCACATTGTTTTATGTATCTCTTTGTGTGGAAATATTGTGTCTCCAATGACCATGCCCTCTGTTAGATATATTTCAATTACTCTTTCTCTGTTCTGATTTACTATGTCAATTCCTTCTTTCCCCATTACTTTTTCAACGTTGGTGTTATCTTTCCCTACCTTTGCATTGAAGTCCCCCATAGCAATTAGGATGTCGAGTTTAGGGACTTTGTTGATGATTTGTTGTTGTTGGTGATAGAAGTCGTCTTTCACATCATCATCTGCATCGTTCGTGGGTGCATAACACTGTATTATTGTCATTCTTCCGTGTCTTAGGTTGTATCGTGCTCTTATTATACGACTGTTCACTGGCTACACATAATTACACATAGATAAATAGATAGACACAGATATATAAGGACAACAGAGAGAGAAGCACAGAAACACACAAACAGAAATTGTTACAAAGAGAGAAACTGGAAGATGAAACACTTTTCTGAGAATGATGAAAACAAATCCCAGAAGAAACAACAGACTGAAAGATAGGCACAGAATGTATACAACAAGGAGACATAAAGGCATACAGATGTAAAGATACGCAGACATATATACATAAATATATGCAGACCTACATACATATAAATATGCAGACCTATAGACATAAAGACATGCAGACCTATAGACATAAAGACATGGAGCTCTACATACATAAAGACGAGCAGGTCTACATAAATAAAGACGTGCAGGTCTACATATATAAAGACATGGAGACACAAAGAACTGGAGACATACAGACATGCGAAAATACATGCATAGAGACATGCAGACATACAAGCATGAAGACACTAGACATAAAGACATGCAGGCATGTAAACATGAAGACTTGCAGATGTGCAAACATACATCCATAAACACATGCAGACATAAAGAGATGCAGACATAATGAAATGGAGACATACAGATATAAAGGCATAAAGGGATGGAGACATAGACATAAAAACCTCCAGACATAAATATATACACGCATAAAGGCATATAGACATATAAACATAAACATAAGCGCACATAACTCTTACAGGTAAGCAGGTAGCAGATCACTTTGCTCGCATGTTTGCACAGGACTGCAACATTGATATCCATCCAGAGAAGGAGCGTACAGTGCGCATCGAGCCACAGAAAGAGGAGGAACAAGTCAGAAAAGTGGAGGTCATGAATGCACCAATCACACGCAGTGAGTTAGACCTAGCAGTTAGTAAACTGAAACCAAGGAAATCACCAGGATCAGATGGAGTGTCCAATGAAATGATCAAGAACCTGGGAATGGCAGCAATGGGAAAGCTATTGGATATTTTCAATATGTGCTGGAGCACAGGTAAGTTACCTCAAATCTGGAAGGAAGCAAGCATGGTACCACTGCTAAAACCAGGGAAAAACAGTGATACTGCCTCCAGCTACAGGCCAATCAGTCTCACTAGCTGCCTATGCAAAATGATGGAACGCATCACTGACCTGAGGCTAAAATGGTACCTAGAAAGTGAAAACCTCGTTCCACAACAAGCAGGATTTAGGCAGTACTACAGTACAGAAGATCAAGTGACCTATCTCTCTCAAGAGACTGAGGATGCATTCCAAGAGAAAAACCTTGTACTAGCAGCGTGGATAGACCTGAAGAAAGCCTTTGATAAAGTATGGAAAAAAGGTCTGCTGTGGAAACTAAGAAACTGCAATGTGAATGGAAGACTGTACAACTGGATAAAGTCCTATTTACACAATAGAAGAGCTAGAGTAGTAATGGATGGACACAAAAGCCAGAAAGTACTTCTGCAACATGGTGTACCACAAGGAGGAGTCCTTTCGCCTACACTATTCCTTGTATTCATTAATGACCTGGTCAAGGAACTTCCCTATGGAATCAAAGTGCCACTGTATGCAGATGATCTGGTCATGTGGTGTACAGATGAATATGCGACAGTTGCTACACAGAGACTCCAAAGAGCAGCAGACATCTTGACATCATGGACAAACAAATGGTGCGTAAGTATCAACACAGAGAAATCAAGTACCACTTTGTTCACTCTCTCATCTAAACAGAAAGCAGGTAAGATCTTTGTAAATGAAATACCCTTAAGGATGGACAACCAACCCACTTACTTAGGAGTGACTCTTGACTCAAAACTGACGTGGAAGCAACACATCAACAGTGCAGAAGCAAAAGCCAGAAGAAAACTAGCCATATTAAGAAAATTGAGTGGAACCACATGGGGAGCTAGTGAAAGAATTCTCAAGAATGTATATCAGCAAAGTATTCTACCACATTTAGAATATGACTCAACATCTTGGTGTACAGCATCAAACACTACGCTGCATAATCTAGACAAGGTTCAAAATCAGTCACTACGGATTATCACAGGTGCCATGAGGTCCACACCAATAGTAGAAATGCAGAAAATAGTTGGTGTTCAACCGCTAAAGGAACGTAGAGACATAAAGGTCATGACCATGGGAGAAAAATTCCTTAGCTCTGTAAGCCATCCTCTGAAGGAGAGATTCAATAACTTGGCATTAGGACGGCTTAAAAGAAGCAGCTTCATTCATCAGGCCAAGCGTATGCGTAAGATGATACCTGACCTTCCAACTGTAGTCGCTCCATTATCATCTGTACCAGAGCATACACCATGGAAAGAAACAGATTATACACAAATAACTATTCAGACTGAAGTGAAAGGTGTGCAGAATGGTGAGATGCAGAGCAGTCTTGTAAGATCAACAGCCACACTTTGTGTTCTAGATGATAAATATCCATGTGACACCTGGATACGTGTGTATACAGATGGATCTGCACATAATGCCATAAAGAATGGAGGGGCAGGAGCATATATTGAATATCCAAACAACACCACTGACAAGATTTCCATACCCACTGGTAAATACTGCAACAACTTTGATGCAGAAGTTATGGCAATTATTGCTGCAGTTGAAAAACTATCAGACTCCAGAATTGATACATGTCCTGTAGTAATTCTCACAGATGCAAGATCAGTACTGGAAGCTCTTCAGTGCAACAAACTACCAGACCTTAAAGATGCCTTGTCAAAAATTGGCTTACAACATGGAGTCACTTTGCAATGGATTCCCTCCCACTGTGGGATACCAGGCAATGTGAAAGCTGACCATCTGGCCAAAGAGGGCACTGAAATGGAGCAACCAGACATACCAATCACCTATAATCAGAAGAAAAGCATGATAAAAACCTACAGGAAGCCACAAACACCACCACATGATGACTATCACATGCTAAACAGAAAGGAACAAGTCACCATCTTCCGTCTCCGAACAGGACACAGCCGACTCCGAAGTCATATGTATACAAAGTTTAAGGTTGGTACTACTAATCTATGTACATGTGCCCAGGTGCCCCAAACTGTGGAACATATCCTCCAGAACTGCATCAACTATGAGACACTGAGAAATAATTACTGGCCCACTGAAACCACTAAAGAAGATAAGCTCTACGGTTCCATACATGAGTTACAAAAAACAGTGAAATTTATCCAAGAGACAGGACTGCAAATATAGACAGACAATGCGAACGAAGAAGAAGAAGAAGAAGATAAGCGCACATAAAGACATATAAACATAAGTGCACATAAAGACATACAGATATAAATATAAGCACACATAAAGACATACAGACATAAACATAAGCACACATTATGACATACAGATATAAATATAAGCACACATAAAGATATACAGACATAAATTAAGTGCACATAAAGATATGCAGACTTAACATTTTAAAATATAGAGCCATAATGACATGCATACATACAAATATATAGAAATGCTAAAATAGACATGACCTTTCATATTGCTATTAGGGATATTATGTCATGGACACAGAAAAGAATAAATATATCCATACTACAAGAACTTAATATCGAAGAAGGTTGGCTAGTAAAGAGGATTAAGTAGAGAAAAAAAATATTTTGGACACATTAAACATCATTATAACTTAGAGAAGACTATCTTGGAAGGGTATATAATGGGAAAAAGAAAAAAGAGGAAGACCGAGGCGAATATGGTTGCAAGACATCGTTGATGATATGCGAATGGATACATCAGCAGCAAGGCATCTTGCTTACAACAGAGAGGCATACAGGAGAGCTGTTAGAGAGGCAAAGTTCTGGAAAGAGCATGCATATGATTGACTGACCGACACAGACATAATGATATGCAGAAATAAAAGTATGCAGACATGCTCATTCAGAAAAAAGACATGCAAATAGACACACATCTATAAAGACATATAGACATACAGCTATGAATATAAAAAGACATTCAGGTATACAAATTAAAATATGCTAACAGAAACATAGACATAAAAACATACAGGTATATAAACACACAAATAAAATGATGTAAAGACATAACACTATGAAAACAGATATACAAATTTGCAGACATAAAGATACAAACATAAAATTATGCAGACATTAAACAGGCAAACATAAAGATATAGAAACATAAATACAGCCAAACATAAAGACATAGGAACATACAGACATGCAAACATAAAGACAAAGAAACATAGAGATAAGCAAAACATAAAGACAAGCAAAACAAAAGGACAGGCAAACATAGAGACAGGCAAACATTAAGACAAGCAAAACATAAAGACAAGCAATATAAAGACAAGCAAAACATAAATAAAAATAAACAAAAGGACAGACAAACATAAAGACAAGCAAAACGTAAAGACAAGGAAACAGAGAGGCAGGCAAACATAAAAACAAGCAAAATATAAAGACAAGCAAACATAAAGACATGTATCCATAAAGACAAGGAAAACATAAAGACAAGCAAACATAAAGACATAGGAACATAAAGATAAGCAAACATTATGACAAGCAAACAAAAGGACAGGTAAACACAAAGTCAAGCAAACATAAAGATAGACAAACATAAAGATAAGCATACACAAAGATAAGCAAACATAAAGACAAGCAAAGACAAAGACAAGCAAACATAAAGACAAGCAAACATAGAGACATTAAACATAAGGACAGGTAAACATAAAAATGGAAAAAACATAAAGACAAGCAAATATAAAGATAAGCAAAACATCAAGAAAAGCAAACACAAAGACAACCAAACATAAAGACAAGCAAAACCAAAGACAAGGAAACATAAAGACAAGCAAACATATAGATAAGCAACACATAAAGACAAGAAAAACATAAAAACAAGCAAACATAAAGACAAGCAAAACATAAAGACAAGCACAACATAATGATGGACAAACATAAAGAGAAGCGAACAAAAAGGTGGACAACCATAAAGACATGCAAACATAAAGGTGGACAAGCATAAAGACATGCAAACATAAAGATGGACAACCATAAAGACAGGCAAACATAAAGATGGACAAGCATAAAGACAAGCAAACATAAAGGTGGACAAGCATAAAGACATGCAAACATAAAGATGGACAACGATAAAGACATGTAAACATAAAGGTGGACAAGCATAAAGACATGCAAACATAAAGATGGACAACCATAAAGACATGCAAACATAAAGGTGGACAAGCATAAAGACATGCAAACATAAAGATGGACAACGATAAAGACATGTAAACATAAAGGTGGACAAGCATAAAGACATGCAAACATAAAGGTGGACAAGCATAAAGACATGCAAACATAAAGGTGGACAAGCATAAAGACATGCAAACATAAAGGTGGACAAGCATAAAGACATTCAAACATAAAGGTAGACAAGCATAAAGACATGCAAACATAAAGATGGACAACCATAAAGACATGCAAACATAAAGGTGGACAAGCATAAAGACATGCAAACATAAAGGTGGACAAGCATAAAGACATGCAAACATAAAGATGGACAACCATAAAGACATGCAAACATAAAGGTGGACAAGCATAAAGACAGACAAACATAAACACAGGGAAATATAAAAACAAGCAAACATAAAAACAGGCAAACATAAAAGCAAGCAAATATAAAAACGGGCAGTCATAAAGATGGACAAGCATAAAGACAGACAAACATAAAGACAGGTAAATATAGAAACAAGCAAACCTAGCGTATTGAAAAATAAATAACGGCCTGCCTGAGACAGAATATCCTACCGGGCACAAACATTGCTTTCTTGTGCTTTTCTGTCACACAAATGCGCTCTGTTGAATCATAAAACAGGAATATTTTGTCTGAAGGTATCTAAGCCAACATTTGAACCTCAGATAACTTGAGCTCAGAGTAAACTGCTGCGTGCTCTACCTCACACATACTCAAGTATCAAATGTAAGGAGCTTACATCTATTACTTTCCTGGCCACCGCCGAAATGTCTTGGCTTCTTGTTTGTCTTCTGCCGAAATAAACCAAGCAAAATAACTCGTTTGTTTTTAAAGAGCAAGGAGAAAAATAGGAAAATTCTCTCCCTTGTTGTTATGGGCAAAGAACCAGGACTATCAGCTGTTGTTCAATTTGTGCTAACTACATACAAGAAGAATGTTAAAATGTCTGCCTGTCTGTCTGTTTGTTTACCAAGGGCGGCATAAAAGTAAGTTTTCAAGGCATATAGCATGCATGAAAGTATTGTCGGACTAATGAACATGAGTATGGAATTGTCCATACTCGTCTTTTGGTAGCATCACGTCAGATGGCAGCACTGTGCACGCAGCATGTAAGGGACATCTGTCAGTAAAATACGGAGATTTTACTGGAGCAGTGGTCCAAATAACGGGTTCCTGCTGTGATACTGGAGAAGTGATCCAAACAAAAGGTTCCTTCAGTGATACCGGAGAAGTGGCTCCAAACAAAAAGTTTATGCTGTGATACTGAGAAGTGGTAGAAACAAAAGGTTCGTGATGTGATACTGGAGAAGTGATTTAAACAAAAGGTTCGTGCTATGATACTGGAGAAGTGATTTAAACAAAAGGTTCGTGCTGTGATACTGGCGCAGTGGTCCAAACAAAAGTTTCCCGCTGTGATACTGAAGAATTGGTCCAAACAGTTCGATATGTGATACTGGAGAAGTGGTCCAAACAGAAGGTTCGTGTTGTGATACTGGAAAAGTGGCTCCAAACAAAAGGTTAACATATATCGGTGAGACTGGCCTCAGATTAGGGGACCGCATGCAAAAACATCTGTACTACATCACCCAGCATGCTTCGAAACCAGTCCCAAATAATTTAAATGGCCCCAACCACAGAGGCAAATATGATTTTCTGGTAACAGCCATTAAACAATGTCACGCAGATGACACAAGCCGCCTGGCACTTGAGAACCGCTGCATTCAAAATTATGGGACGCTGGAACCACATGGGTTAAACTCGCTGTTTAGTTACACGTAACATCATCTTCTTCAATCATTATAGTACCTCTCCACTAAATCCACCCCTTCTTACTTTTCAAACTTCCTCACAGCATCACTCTGCAACCCCGCTTACTTTTCAAACTTCCTCACAGCATCACTCTGCAACCCCGCTATTTTCTCTGCAACCCCTCTTCTCTGCAACCCCTCTTCCCCAATCATCTGTTTCAATTTCTCCTAGCTAGGTCGGTATTGCCTCACTCTCTCTCCCATCTCCGGTTCCCCATCCACCACCCCCAGTTACAACCCACTGACCACATGTCACAGGTCTCTATTTAAACAGTCTCCGCGTCCCACTAGATCCATTCCTGACACACACCGCCGGACAAGCCACACCTTGCAATTTACAACTAAGTACTCTTTTAAAAAAATGTTTTTAATAGTATTCATGTGAATCTATACTTTGTCTCCTCTCTCTATTTCTTCGTCCTGTATGTTTTTGTATGATGACGGCTCACGCCGAAACGTCACAACTTTGTAATCATTAAGTAATAAAGCTGCTCCTACTTTTGTCGTATTTTATACAAACAAAAGGTTAGTGCTATGATACTGGAGAAGTGGTCCAAACAAAATGTTCATGCTGTGATATTGGAGAAGTGGTCCAAACGAAAGATTTGTACTGTGATAAATACTGGAGCAGGGGTCCAAACAAAAGGTTCGTGCTGTGATGCTGGAGAAGTGTCTCGTAATAAATGGTTCGTGTTCAGAAGAGTATTTGACACTGTCAGTTACAGAGATCTTTTATCTTACTCAGAAGAATGATTGACATTGGCAACTCCAGCGAGTTTTTATCTGACTCAGGAAAATATCTGACACTGGCAACTACATTGAGCTTTTATCTGACTCAGTAGAGCGTCTGACACTGGCAACTACAGGGAGCTTTTAACTTACTAAAGAGAATGTAAAACACTGGCAACTACAGCGAGCTTTTATCTTACTAAAGAGATTGTCTGACACTGGCAACTACAGCGAGCTTTTATCTTACTAAAGAGATTGTCTGACACTGGCAACTACAGCGAGCTTTTATCTGACTCAGGAGAGTGTCTGACACTGGTAACTACAGGGAGCTTTTATATTACTAAAGAGAATGTCTGACACTGGGAGCTACAGCTCGCTTTTATCTGACTCAGGATAATGTCTAATATTGCTAACTACAGAGTGCTTTTATCTGACTCAGAAGATTGTCTGACACTGGCAAATAAAGCGAGGTTTTATCTCACTTTGGTGAATGTCTGACACTCTGAACTACAGCACGCTTTTCTCTGACTTAGGAGAGTGTCTTACACTGGCAACTACAGCGCGCTTTCATCTGTCTCAGGAGACTGTCTGACATTAGCAACTACAGCGCGCTTTCATCTGTCTCAGGAGACTGTCTGACATTAGCAACTACAGCGCGCTTTCATCTGTCTCAGGAGACTGTCTGACATTAGCAACTACAGCGCGCTTTCATCTGTCTCAGGAGACTGTCTGACATTAGCAACTACAGCGCGCTTTCAGCTGTCTCAGGAGACTGTCTGACATTAGCAACTACAGCGCGCTTTCAGCTGTCTCAAGAGACTGTCTGACACTGGTTACTAAAGCGCAATTTTATCTGTCTCAAGAGACTGTCTGACACTGGCTACTACATCGAACTTTTATCTGTCTCAAGAGACTGTCTGACACTGGCAACTACATCGAACTTTTATCTGTCTCAAGAGACTGTCTGACACTGGCAACTACATCGAACTTTTATCTGTCTCAGGAGAATGTCTGACACTGGCAACTACAGCGCGATTTTATCTGACTCAGGAGAATGTATGACACTGGCAACTACATCGAACTTTTATCTGACTCAGGAGAATGTCTGACACTGGCAACTACATCGAACTTTTATCTGACTCAGGAGAATGTCTGACACTGGCAACTACATCGAACTTTTATCTGACTCAGGAGAATGTCTGACACTGGCAACTACATCGATCTTTTATCTGACTCAGGACAGTATCTGACACTCTAACTACTTTCAGCTTTTATCTTACACAGAAGAATTCTGACACTGGCACCTTCAGGAAACTTTTATCTGACCTAGGAGAGTGTCTGACACTGTTAACTATAGCAATCTTTCTTCTGAGTTAAAAAAATGTCTGACACTGGCAACTACAGCGAGATTTTATATGACTCAGGAGAACTTCTAACACTGGTAACTACAGCGAGCTTTTATCTGACTCAGGAGAGTGTCTGACACTGTCATCTACATGGATCTTTCTTCTGACTCAAGAGAGTGTCAGACACTGTCATCTACAGCGAGCTTGCATCTGACTCAGGAGAATGTTTACACTGGCAACTACAGGGAGCTTTGATTTGACTCAGGAGAGTGTCTGACACTGAAGGAGATGCTCAATTTCCCACTCCAGCAGTTGCTGATGTAGGTCCATTAACCTATACGAAACCCTCCAAGACATCCCTCCCACATGCTTGAGTCTGTAGTGGAGTCAAACAGTCCACCTAGGTCTTGGACAAGCGTTAGGCCCAACTCTGTGTTTTGGCAAACAGTTGAGATGAGCTGTGTGCTGAACACAGAGTTAACCTGCTTAAGGTTGATGATCCTAAGAAAAAGCTCGGGGAGTGGATCGGCTTGTGCAGCGTGGTAAAGTCGGGGGGGGGGGGCGGGCCAAGCAAGGAAAGTGAATGCTTGTAGCGTCGTTGTGGTCAGGGATTACGAGATGGAGACAGCAGCTCTTGATGTGGTTATAGAGATAGCAGCTCTTGATGTGGTTAGAGAGACAGCAGCTCTTGATGTGGTTAGAGAGACAGCAGCTCTTGATGTGGTTAGAGAGACAGCAGCTCTTGATGTGGTTAGAGAGACAGCAGCTCTTGATGTGGTTAGAGAGACAGCAGCTCTTGATGTGGTTAGAGAGACAGCAGCTCTTGATGTGGTTAGAGAGACAGCAGCTCTTGATGTGGTTAGAGAGACAGCAGCTCTTTATGTGGTTAGAGAGACAGCAGCTCTCGATGTGGTTAGAGAGACAGCAGCTCTTGATGTGGTTAGAGAGACAGCAGCTCTTGATGTGGTTAGAGAGACAGCAGCTCTTGATGTGGTTAGAGAGACAGCAGCTCTTGATGTGGTTAGAGAGACAGCAGCTCTTGATGTGGTTAGAGAGACAGCAGCTCTTTATGTGGTTAGAGAGACAGCAGCTCTCGATGTGGTTAGAGAGACAGCAGCTCTTGATGTGGTTAGAGAGACAGCAGCTCTTTATGTGGTTAGAGAGACAGCAGCTCTTGATAAGGTTAGAGAGACAGCAGCTCTTGATAAGGTTAGAGAGACAGCAGTTCATGATGTGGTTAGAGAGACAGCAGTTCTTTATGTGGTTAGAGAGACAGCAGCTCTTGATGTGGTTAGAAATTACTTCAGGTTCAAGTGAGAGATCCCAAGTCAGTTCTGAACATAAGAGATGTGTGCTTGATGAGATTGTGAAGTATATTTTGTGTGATAAATGTGAAATATTTACTTGTTTTGTCTTGTCTTGTCTTCTTCCTCATATATCTTTCAGTGTTGACGGGACAAATAGACGTCTTGATAGTGCTCGACGATTTGCTTCATACAATTTAATGCTTCTGTAATTTCCTCTCTCAATCTCTCGCCTGGGCGGACTCTTCCTCTGTTAACTACAAATCTTAGTGTGAATGTTGTCTGTGATATACAGTCTGGTGGTAACTGTTTAACATGGCCAAACCATTTGACTTGCTGTTTCTTGGTATAATGTAATACTGCTGTTACACCAAATTTTGATCTCTAGAGAGATCTCTACTTATGCTTCATTGATTACACCAGGGCATTCGAGAGCGTGAGGCATGGTGGATTTGTTGAAATGCCTGAATATATCAGTGTAGACGGCAAGGACCTGAAGAAATGTCTGAAGACATCAATGTAGACGGCAAGGACCTGAAGAAATGCCTGAATATATCAGTGTAGACGGCAAGGACCTGAAGAAATGCCTGAAGATATCAGTGTAGACGGCAAGGACCTGAAGAAATGCCTGAAGACATCAATGTAGACGGCAAGGACATGAAGAAATGCCTGAAGACATCAATGTAGACGGCAAGGACATGAAGAAATGTCTGAAGACATCTGTGTAGACGGCAAGGACTTGAAGAAATGCCTGAAGACATCAATGTAGACGGCAAGGACATGAAGAAATGTCTGAAGACATCAATGTAGACGGCAAAGACCTGAAGAAATGTCTGAAGACATCTGTGTAGACGGCAAGGATCTGAAGAAATGCCTGAAGACATCTGTGTAGACGGCAAGGACCTGAAGAAATGCCTGAAGACATCTGTGTAGACGGCAAGGACATAAAGAAATGTCTGAAGACGTCTGTGTAGACGGCAAGGACCTGAAGAAATGCCCGAAGACATCTGTGTAGACGGCAAGGACCTGAAGAAATGTCTGAAGATATCAATGTAGACGGCAAGGACATGAAGAAATGTCTGAAGACATCTGTGTAGACGGCAAAGACCTGAGGATTGTAGAATATCTGAGCTGGTGGCGGGAGACAGCGGTTCGAGTTGAGAGTGGAACTGGAAAGTGTCGACCTATAAAGCAGGGGTGCGACAGGGATGTGTGTTATCTCCAGGCCTTTTTTCTCTGTACAGCGAGAATATTCTAGGAGTGATCATCATCACAGAACCAGACATAAAAATTGGAGGATATAGTATTAACGGCATTCGGTATGCTGACGACACAGTAGTAATGGCTAAGAACCAACGGGACCTGCAAAAGTTCTTGGATAAAGTCCCTAGGGGAAGTGAACAGAGGGGCCTTGCTTTAAACATTAGAGGGACAGAGACTATGGTTTTATCTAAGAAACAGAATCCACCAGCATGCAGTATTAAATTAAACGGAACTATTCTAAAGCAGGTGCAGAAATTCAAATACCTTGGAGCAGTAATAACTTCAGATGGGAAATGCAGAACAGAAATTAGGAACAGAATAGATCAAGCAAAGAATGATTTTCAGAGAATGAGAAACATATTATGCAATACATCCTTATCAATGAATGTTAGAAAACGAGTCCTAAAATGCTATATTGAACCTATCTTGTTATATGGAAGTGAATCATGGACAATAGGCAGGACTGCACAAAAATCATTGGAAGCAGCAGAAATGTGGTTTATTAGAAGAATGTTGTGAATCCCCTGGACAGCAAAAATAACTAACGAAGAACGTATGAGAAGAGCTGGAGAGACAAAGATTCTTGTCAAAATAAATTTTATATATATATATATAACGTACTTTCATAGGACATGCAATGATAAGAGAGGCCATTGAAAATATTATAACAACAGGAAAAATAGAAGGAAGAAGATAACGAGAAAGACCGAGAGAAATGATACTGGACAGTATGACGAGATGGTGTGAGAGGAGATCACCGGCTGACCTGATGGGCTGCATGAAGGATCGTGTACTTTGGAGAAGCATAATAGCCAACGCCAGTCGGCACGGCACCTGATGATGATGACTCCAAGTTTTGCCCTGATGGTGTCATTTCTTATTTGGTCTCTTCTTGTCACAATTAGTATTCTCCTTAAACACCTCATTTCTATCCTGATAACTTTTCTTTCGTTCTTGGCTGTTAATGTCCATCTTTAATTGATAGCATAGAGTTTGGAAGAAAATTGTGTTCCACATTGCCCTTTTTGTTTTAATTGTGATGTATTTGTTATTCAGTAAAAGAGACATTTGTCCAGTGACCTGATTTGGCTGTACTGCTTCTGTTCTCAGCCTCAGCGTCAGTTGTCCCTGAGGATGATATTATGCTACCTAGGTATTTGAAATGTTTCACTTGTTTCAATGGCTGGTTGTCTAGGATGATATTATGCTATCTAGGTATTTGAAATGTTTCACTTGTTTCAAGGGCTGGTTGTCTAGGATGATATTATACTACCTAGGTATTTGAAATGTTTCACTTGTTTCAAGGGCTGGTTGTCTAGGATGATATTATGCTACCTAGGTATTTGAAATGTTTCACTTGTTTCAAGGGCTGGCTGTCTAGGATGATATTATGCTACCTGGGTATTTGAAATGTTTCACTTGTTTCAAGGGCTGGCTGTCTAGGATGATATTATGCTATCTAGGTATTTGAAATGTTTCACTTGTTTCAAGGGCTGGCTGTCTAGGATGATATTATGCTACTTAGGTATTTGAAATGTTTCGCTTGTTTCAAGGGCTGGTTGTCTAGGATGATATTATACTACCTAGGTATTTGAAATGTTTCACTTGTTTCAAGGGCTGGTTGTCTAGGATGATATTATGCTACCTAGGTATTTGAAATGTTTCACTTGTTTCAAGGGCTGGCTGTCTAGGATGATATTATGCTACTTAGGTATTTGAAATGTTTCACTTGTTTCAAGGGCTGGTTGTCTAGGGTGATATTATGCTACTTAGGTAATTGAAATGTTTCACTTGTTTCAAGGGCTGGTTGTCTAGGATGATATTATGCTACCTAGGTATTTCAAATGTTTCAAGGGCTGGTTGTCTAGGATGATATTATACTACCTAGGTATTTGAAATGTTTCACTTGTTTCAAGGGCTGGTTGTCTATGATGATATTATACTACCTAGGTATTTGAAATGTTTCACTTGTTTCAAGAGCTGGTTGTTTAGGATGATATTATACTACCTAGGTATTTGAAATGTTTCACTTTTTTTCAAGGGCTGGTTGTCTAGGATGATATTATGCTACCTAGGTATTTGAAATGTTTCAAGGGCTGGTTGTCTAGGATGATATTATGCTACCTAGGTATTTCAAATGTTTCACTTGTTTCAAGGGCTGGTTGTCTAGGATGATATTATACTACCTAGGTATTTGAAATGTTTCACTTGTTTCAAGGGCTGGTTGTCTAGGATGATATTATGCTACCTAGGTATTTGAAATGTTTCACTTGTTTCAATGGCTGGTTGTCTATGATGATATTATGCTACCTAGGTATTTGAAATGTTTCACTTGTTTCAAGGGCTGGTTGTCTAGGATGATATTATGCTACCTAGGTATTTGAAATGTTTCAAGGGCTGGTTGTCTAGGATGATATTAAGCTACCTAGGTATTTGAAATGTTTCAAGGGCTGATTGTCTAGGATGATATTATGCTACCTAGGTATTTCAAATGTTTCACTTGTTTCAAGGGTTGGTTGTCTAGGATGATATTATGCTACCTAGGTATTTGAAATGTTTCACTTGTTTCAAGGGCTGGCTGTCTATGATGATATTATGCTACCTAGGTATTTGAAATGTTTAACTTTTTTTCAAGGGCTGGTTGTCTAAGAAGATCTTTGTTTGGATTTCTTCTCTCGCTATGGTCATGACTTTTGTTTTTTTCACAACTTATCATGTGAAATACATACTCTTGACAAAAAAAATTTTAATACACAAAATGAAGATTTGTTTTCGAAATATTGAAGTTAAAAAACGAAAAAAAATGTTTTTCAATTTTAAAAATTAACTTTTTTCAAATATTTTTTAAGTAAAAAAGTAAAATAGCTAAATAAATATACAAATAACTATAAAACTTAAAAAGAGCTTTAAAAATGACACAATTCGTGTCTATAAACAAAACAAAAGACATAGTTCGTGTCTATAAACAAAACAGAAGACATAGTTCGTGTCTATAAACAAAACAAAAGACATAGTTCGTGTTTACAAACAAAACAAAAGACATAGTTCGTGTCTATAAACAAAACAAAAGACATAGTTCGTGTCTATAAACAAAACAAAAGACATAGTTCGTGTTTACAAACAAAACAAAAGACATAGTTCGTGTCTATAAACAAAACAAAAGACATAGCTCGTGCCTATAAACAAAACAAAAGACATAGTTCGTGTCTATAAACAAAACAAAAGACATAGCTCGTGCCTATAAACAAAACAAAAGACATAGTTCGTGTCTATAAACAAAACAAAAGACATAATTCGTGTCTATAAACAAAACTTTTCCAACCCAGGCCAAAAAACTGAAATAAAATAAAAAACCAAATATGAAACTTTTAGTGTCTAATGAAGAAATGCACACACACATACTCTAATTCGCAGTCGAGCATCTTTCGGTTTACTCTGCTGCAAATGTCAAGTTCGTATGAAGCACACGAGGATCCTTCGGTTTATTCTGCTGCAAATGTCAGGTTTGTATGAAGCACACGAGCATCCTTCGGTGTACTCTGCAGCAAATGTCAGGTTTGTATGGAGCACTCGGGCATCTTTCGTTTTTTTTCTGCTGCAAATGTAAAGTTTGTATGGAGCACACGAGCATCTTTCGGTTTATTCTGCTGCAAATTTCAGGTTTGTACAAAGCACACGAGCATCCTTTTTTTCTGCTGCAAATGTCAGATTTGTATGGAACACGCGAGCATCCTTCGGTTTATTCTGCTACAAATGTCAGGTTTGTATGAAGCACACGAGCATCCTTCGGTTTATTCTGCTACAAATGTCAGGTTTGTATGAAGCACACGAGCATCTTTCGGTTTATTCTGCTGCAAATGTCAGGTTTGTATGAAGCACACAAGCATCTTTCGGTTTATTCTGCTGCAAATGTCAGGTTTGTATGGAGCACACGAACATCTTTCGGTTTATTCTGCTGCAAATGTCAGGTTTGTATGAAGCACACAAGCATCTTTCGGTTTATTCTGCTGCAAATGTCAGGTTTGTATGGAGCACACGAACATCTTTCGGTTTATTCTGCTGCAAATGTCAGGTTTGTATGAAGCACACAAGCATCCTTCGGTTTATTCTGCTACAAATGTCAGGTTTTTATAAAGTACACGAGTATCTTTCGTTTTTTTTCTGCTGCAAATGTCAGATTTGTATGAAGTACACGAGCATCTTTCGGTTTATTCAGCTGCAAATGACAAGTTTGTATGGTGCACGCGAGCATTCTTCGGTTTATTCTGCTGCAAATGTCAGGTTTGTATTGAGCACACGAGCATCCTTCGGTTTATTCTGCTGCAAATGTCAGGTTTGTATGAAGCACGCGAGCATCCTTCTGTTTACTCTGCTGTAAATGTCAGGTTTGTATGAAGCACACGAGCATCTTTCGGTTTATTCAGCTGCAAATGACAAGTTTGTATGGTGCACGCGAGCATTCTTCGGTTTATTCTGCTGCAAATGTCAGGTTTGTATTGAGCACACGAGCATCCTTCGGTTTATTCTGCTGCAAATGTCAGGTTTGTATGAAGCACGCGAGCATCCTTCTGTTTACTCTGCTGTAAATGTCAGGTTTGTATGGAGGACACGAGCATACTTCTGTTTACTCCGCTGCAAATGTCAGGTCTATATGAAACACACGAGCATCTTTCGGTTTGTTCTGCTGCAAATGTCAGGTCTGTATGGAGCACACGAGCATCCCTCGGTTTATTCTGCTGCAAATGTCAAGTTTGTACGAAGCACACGAGCATCCTTTTTTTTTCTGCTGCAAATGTCAGGTTTGTATGGAGCACGCGAGCATCTTTCGGTGTACTCTGCTGCAAATGTCAGGTTTTATGAAGCACACGAGCATCTTTCGGTGTGCTCTGCTGCAAATGTCAATTTTGTATGAAGCACACGAGCATCCTTCGGTTTATTCTACTGAAAATGTCAGGTTTTATGAAGCACACGAACATCATTCTGTTTACTCTGCTGCAAATGTCAGGTTTGTATGAAGCACGCGAGCATCCTCAGGTTTATTCTGCTGCAAATGTCAGGTTTGTATGAAGCACTCGAGCATCCTTCTTTTTTTTCTGCTGCAAATGTCAGATTTGTATGAAGCACACGAGCATCTTTTTGTTTACTCTGCTGCAAATGTCAGGTTTGTATGAAGCACACGAGCATTTTTCGGTTTATTCTGCTGCAAATGTCAGGTTTGTATTGAGCATAATGGCCACCAAAAAACCCCACACAATT
Source organism: Achatina immaculata (assembly GCA_009760885.1). NCBI lineage: Eukaryota > Metazoa > Mollusca > Gastropoda > Stylommatophora > Achatinidae > Lissachatina > Lissachatina immaculata. The sequence continues at coordinate 9,213,363 of CM019716.1, forward strand.
GGTTGCGTTTTTTTTTTTTTTTTTGTTGAAATTTCACGAAGGGTTTAGAATAATGGTATTGATATAAAACTAAATTTCTTAGGGATATAAAACTAAATTTCTTTCTCTAGTCCTGATTGTAAGATCAATATTAAAAAGACCAAAGCAGGAAAAACCAGATGTCATAGATGGAAGGCACCATAAAAAAATAAAAACTAGAGCAAGTGATAAACTAACATCTACCTAGGGCAGGTACTAACTGAGAGTGAGAGATGTGAAACAGATCAAAAGAAGAATAGGAATAATAAAACATAACATAGGTAATAATAATAATACACATTTATCTCTAGTCCCCATTGTAAGAAGCGGTGAGTTTTGAATATTTTAGATCATTACTAAGTAATAATGGAGATACACTGAGGGAAACTAAAAGGAGGACATCTATCGCTCTTCAGAAAGTAAAGCAACTAAAGAATCTGTGTAGAGGAACAGACAGAACTACAAAAATAAGATTTTTAAGGGCATTCATCTTTCCCATCGCAACATATGCCTGTGAGACCTGGACACTTAACAAAACAGCTGAGAAACACATAAATATCTTTGAATGTAAATGGTACAAAAGAGTTCTTCATATATCATGGATACAAAAAAGATAGCTGTAGAAGTGAAAGTAGTCAGGATTAAAGTGATAGCTGAAGAAGTGAAAGTAGTCAGGATTAAAGTGATAGCTGAAGAAGTGAAAGTAGTCAGGATTAAAGTGATAGCTGAAGAAGTGAAAGTAGTCAGGATTAAAGTGATAGCTGTAGAAGTGAAAGTAGTCAGGATTAAAGTGATAGCTGTAGAAGTGAAAGTAGTCAGGATTAAAGTGATAGCTGTAGAAGTGAAAGTAGTCAGGATTAAAGTGATAGCTGTAAATGTGACAGCATGAGGATTTGTAGCAGCTTGAGGGTACAAAGTTTCAGCGCCCATGATGGTCATAAGTTTAAAGGACAGAAACATTCACAACTTCTGATGATCTAAACAACTGTGCAGTTGTTCTGTTCTTGCACTTACAACAAAATCAACCACATTTCTCACACTTTCAACAGAACCTAAAACGCCTCTTACATAATCGAACATAGTCCTTACATAATCCAGAACAACTCTCATACTTACAACAAAATTTAACACAACTCTCACAATTACAACATAATCTACTATAGTTCTTATATAATCCAGCACAACTCTCACACAACAAAATCCAACACAACTCTCACACAGCATAATCAAACATAGTTCTTACATAATCAAGCACAACTATCACACTTACAACAAAATCTAACACAACTCTCACACTTACAACAAAATCTAACACAACTCTCACACTTACAACAAAATCTAACACAACTCTCACACTTACAACAAAATCTAACATAGTACTTACATAATCCAGCAAAACTCTTACACTTACAACATAATCTAGCATAGTTCTTACATAATCCAAAACAACACTCAAACTTACAACATAATACACCACATCTTTCACACTTACACCATAATCAACCACAACTCTCACGCTTGCAACATAATATAACACAATCATGTAAGAATATTATACCAGCACCTTTTACATACAATCATGTAAGAATATTATACCAGCACCTTTTACATACAATCATGTAAGAATATTATACCAGCACCTTTTACATACAAGCATGTAAGAATATTATACCAGCACCTTTTACATACAAGCATGTAAGAATATTATACCAGCACCTTTTACATACAAGCATGTAAGAATATTATACCAGCACCTTTTACATACAAGCATGTAAGAATATTATACCAGCACCTTTTACATACAAACATGTAAGAATATTATACCAGCACCTTTTACATACAAGCATGTAAGAATATTATACCAGCACCTTTTACATACAAACATGTAAGAATATTATACCAGCACCTTTTACATACAAGCATGTACGAATATTATACCAGCACCTTTTACATACAAACATGTAAGAATATTATACCAGCACCTTTTACATACAAACATGTAAGAATATTATACCAGCACCCCTTAAACCATACAAACATGTAAGAATATTATATCAGCACCTTTTACATACAAACATGTAAGAATATTATACCAGCACCCCTTAAACCATACAAACATGTAAGAATATTATACCAGCACCCCTTAAACCATACAAGCATGTAAGAATATTATACCAGCACCTTTTACATACAAACATGTAAGAATATTATACCAGCACCCCTTAAACCATACAAGTATGTAAGAATATTATACCAGCACCTTTTACATACAAGCATGTAAGAATATTATACCAGCACCCCTTAAACCATACAAACATGTACGAATATTATACCAGCACCTTTTACATACAAGCATGTAAGAATATTATACCAGCAACCCTTAAACCATACAAACATGTAAGAATATTATACCAGCACCTTTTACATACAAACATGTAAGAATATTATACCAGCAACCCTTAAACCATACAAGCATGTAAGAATATTATACCAGCAACCCTTAAACCATACAAGCATGTAAGAATATTATACCAGCAACCCTTAAACCATACAAGTATCTAATCTGATCTAAGTGCCATGCCACGTGGCGTAGGCGATCGTTTCTCTCTACAATTCCCTGTCTTTTGCGTTGATTATGAGACCTCCGGTGATTTCATTCCTAGCCACACTGACAGCCCATCCAGTAACTTCTCTCCCTCTCTCTCTCTCTCTCTCTCTGTCTTCCTCTGTCTCTTCTTCCCTTAATTTTTCCAGTTGCCACAGTATTTCAGTTTTAGTCTTCTCAGGAAATGTCCTATAAATCTCATTTGTCTGCCTCTTATCTTTGCTATAATTTGCTTTTTAACTCCAACCTCTCTTAAGACTTTATTGGTTTTCTTGGCTGTCCATGGTACCTTCAGTATCCTTCTTATAAACCACATTTTAATGGCCTCCATTTCTCTCTGTACTCTCTTGTTCATATACGATGCTTTGCACCTATAGAGCAAAATTTGTTCGATGCAACATTTAAATACCTGGAATCTTGTTTCCATTGATACTGATCTGTTGCACAAGATGTGTCTCATTTTCCGGAACGCTGACTTGACCTAAGCACGTCTGCTTTTTATTTCAGTGTGACATTTCCCATCAGTTGTTATATTCGTTCCTAAGTACTTGAATCTATCAACTTGTTTCAGAATTGTGCCATCGATGGTAATGCTACATTTTGGTGGTATTTTTTTCTTTGAAATGACCATCACTTCGGTCTTCTTTTTATTCAGGCTGAGACCTTTACTTTTACCTTCACGTACCACGATGTCCAGAAGAGCCTGTAGCTCCCGTTAATTTTCAGCAATCAGAACTGCATATCTTAAGTTGTTAAGGTTGTACCCGCCAATTGATATTCCTGGCATGTTCTCCATATTTCTCATTATGTTTTCATTGTACAAGGAAAGAGGTCAGGAGATAAAACTCATCCTTGTCTCACTCTCAGTTTTGTCTTGGAATGCTCCTATTTGGTTCACAACCCTCATTGCTGCTGATTGCTGCCAGTATGTTTTTGATGAGTTTCAGATCTTTCCCATCTATGTCAGAATATTATACCAACACCACTTTCACCATACAGGTCATTCATTCATTCATTTGCATGTCCCTTGCTGAACTTTGCCTCCCTAACAGCACTCCTGTAGGCCTCTCGGTTGTGAGCAAGATGGCCTGCTGCTGATGCATCCATTTGCAGATCATCAGTGATGTCTTGCAGCATCTTCACCTTGGTCTTCCTCTCTTTCTTTTTCCCATTATATACCCTTCCAAGATGGTTTTCCCTTTTTTTATGAAAACGTTTAATGTGTCCACAATATTGATGTTTTCTCTGTTTAGTCCTCTTTACTAGCCAGCCTTCTTCAATATTAAGTTCTTGTAGTATGGATATATTTGATATTTTTTGTGTCCATGGTATATGAAGAACTCTTCTGTAGCATTTACATTCAAAGGCATGTGTTTCTCAGCTGTTTTGTTAAGTGTCCAGGTCTCACAGGCATATGTTGCGATGGGAAAGATGAATTCATTTAAAATCTTATTTTTATAGTTCTGTCTGTTCCTCTCCACAGATTCTTTAGTTGTTTTACTTTCTGAAGAGCGATAGATGTCCTCCTTTCAATTTCCCTCATTGTATCTCCATTATAAGACAGATAAGACAGATGACTGAACAACAACCAGTCTCATGGGAGATCAGGACAAGGAGATGGACATATGTTGGTCACGTGATGAGAAGAAAGAGAATCCCAAAACAAGCTATCAAGTGGAACACAACAGGCCGAAGAAAAAGAGGCAGATCGCGTGAAACTCTGAAGAGGACATTGTTAAGAGAGGCCAAATTAACAGGCATAAAATCCTTTGATGAGGTTGAAAGACTCGCCGAACACATGAAAAATTGACGAACTGCTTTGCGAGCCCTATGTGACGTTTAACGGCAGGGGAAGGATATGAGATATAAGATAAGATCTCCATTATTAGTTAGTAGTGATCCAAGATATTCAAAACTCTCCACTTCTTCCAATTTTTCCTCATTGATACATATTTCAGCTGCCTTGTTTTGTCAGTTGTCATCAATTTAGTTTTCTTCGCATTAAGATAGAGGTTTTGCTCTTTGCTGTTCTTACGGACTGACATAATTAGTTTTTCCATTCCTTTTTGTGTTGTGGACAGTAATACTGTGTCATCAGCATATCTAATCTCTGGTATTTCATAGCTTCCAATTGTTATGGCATCGTAATATTCTTTGTGTACATCTTCTCTAATATTCCTCATTATATTTTCAGTATACAAGTTAAATAAGTAAGGCGACAATATACACCTCTGACGGACCCTTCGTTTTATGTAAAACCAAGTTGTTGTTTCACCATTTATTCTCACTGCTGCTTGTTGATCTAGATACAGCAGTGATGTTAATTGTATCAAATGTGTTGGAAAATTCCATTTTTTCATTATTTCCCTAAGTTTCTGGTGTTGTACACAATCAAATGCCTTTGAGTAGTCTATAAATGATAAATATAGATTCACATTAAACTCTCTGCATTTCTCTATTATTAATCTTATACTGAATATATGATCTCTTGATTCTCTTCCTTGCCTGAAACCAGCTTGGACTATATTGACTTCTTCTTATATTTTCTTACGAAGTCTACCCATTATGATTTTAACAGAATTTTACTGGCATGACTAATCAGGGCAACAATTCTGTAGTTTGTGCATAATTTCAGGCTACCCCTTTTTGGCAGTGATACACAGTCCTTTTCCATTCTTTTGGCCAAATACCTGAATGAATCTTTTTACATAGTGCATGATAGATTGTTGCACATTCCTTTCCTCCTGCTTTAATAAGTTCAGTTGTTATCTCATCACATCCTGGTGATTTACCATTTTTCAGATTCTTTATTGCCCATAAAACTTCTTCTATTGTCGGTTCAGGTTCTTTCTCCTCCAATAATAATTCACACGGTATATTTCTGCTTTCACAGTCGATTGTTTCATACATTCCTCTGAAATATTCCTTCCATCTTTCTAGAATTTCCTGTCTCTGTCAAGGTATTCCCCATCTCATCACAAATTACATTTAGCTTAGGTGTGACATTTCTCGTCAATGTCTTCATTTCTTTAAGCATTTCACTATCTCTTCCACACTTCTGATGTTCTTCTATTCTTTCACAACAATCTTGTATGTATTGCTTTTTGTCTTTTCTGATGTTTCTTCGTACTTCTTTTGTTATAGATTTATATTCCTCTTTGTTGTTTGTCACTTTCCATTGCGTCTTCATTTCTCTACGTTGTTTTATCATTTCTAGTGTGCCTGCTGTATATCCATCCATTCTTTTGTTTTCTTTACTGGAACCACGTCTTTAGCTGTTGTTATTAAGATATCTCTTGCCTGCGTAACCAAATCATCTGGTATAATTTCCTCCTGTACAGCCATCAGGATTTCGAAACGGTTCTTCACTTCTATACCGTATTGTTCTGGTATTTTTGTAAGATCAAATCGGAGTGGTCTTGATCCTGTAACTTCTCTTTTTTATCATTATCTTCATGTCTGCTATTAATAACTCATGGTCCGTGTCACAATCAGCACCTGGTAAAGTTTTTTCTGATGTTATACTTGACTTCCACCTTCTTTGCACTAAAATGTAATCTATTTGATTCTATTTGATTCTTGGTTTTTCCATCAGGTGATGTCCATGTGATTCTTGGATGTTGTTTAAAAAGTGTGTTATTGATCATTAGCTAATTTTCCATGCAAAACGCCATCAGATTTTCACCTGCCTCACTTCTATGTCCTATGCTAAATTTCCCTACAACAAACATGTCCTTCATCATCTGTTCTTTCTGTACCAATCTTTGCATTAAAATCCTCCATTATTAATGCAATATTATTTTTCCGTATCTGGTCTGTTGTTGTTTGCAATGTGTTATAAAAGTCTTCTACTTCCTCTTCTTCTGCTGCTGATGTAGGTGCATATATCTGGATGATTGTTACATTTTTAGGAGTGTCCTTAAGTCTGATTGTGAGGATTCTATCACTTACTGGATTGTAATCTAGTAATGCTGTTGATGTTGATTTGCCCAAGTAAAAAGCCACTCCATTCTTTCCTTCTAATTCTCCACCAGAGTATATAAAGATACTATCATTCTCGCTCTTGAAGTATCCTGATCCTTTCCATCGATGTTCGCAGATTCCTAAAATGTGTATCCCTGTTCTTTTCATCTCATCACTTATTATTTGATACTTTCCTTCATACATACTTCTTACATTCCATGTTCCTACTCTTATTTTTCTTTTTAGTTTGATGCAAGGGTTTTCCTTAGTAACACCGTCAGGATTTTGTCCGTCATCACAATTACTAGCATTGATCTCTGTCTCACACTCTTCCCCAGTGTTAAAATTAGATCTATCTGGCCTGGGGGCCTCACCACCAGATCTTTTTCCAATTTGACTTTCCATGATTGCTGTTTTGGTTTCTTGGTATATTTCCAGAAGATAGTTTACCATTGCTTTCCTTCCGTGCAGTGATTGTACTAGTCAGTGGTCGTAGTCATTGTCCCTACAATGAGATATCTGTCTACCATCATAGAATGGTGACCATAACGAACATTATCTGTCGGCTGCTCTCCCATTCCATCCACAACCTGCTCCAATGGCTTCACGTCACCCTGATCGGGGGGCTATATGGGTACACCTTGCCCAAGGGTGTCCCTTAGACTGACGGAGATAAGGAGGCGTCTTACTTCTCTTTTGATAGGGGATACCCCTACCCCGCTAACCTTACCATACACGTATGTTAGAATATTATACCACCACCCCTTTCATCATACAAGCATGTCAGAATATTATAACAGTATATTGAAAAATTTACTGTTACGATGGTTTGATTCTCTTAAAAGGAATATAATCCAGAGTATTTTAATATTTTGACCATTTGATTTAAAGTCCTTGGTATTTTTGTTGTACCACAGTTCAATGAAAGGTCAGGTTGGACATGTTAAATTACACGAGATGTTTGATTATTTTTATGAACTTATCCTTGATATGTTTATAACAAAAAAAAGTTATTTTCGGAATGTCCGGATAGTTTTCGTCCGAATGTAATAAACAGGTAGAATCAGGGGTTTAGTGATTCTTGTGATAGAATTTTCGGGAAGATTTAGGAAGAAATAGTTAGCATATATTTCAGGAGTGGGAGACGATAAATTAGGGAGATTAGAATGAGTATGAATTATGTCTCGGTTGAGAATGTGTTAGGATCTTTATTATGCCTGCTTAGTTGAGAATGTGATTTTTCTAGCTTATAGTGCACTGTGCTAGTGGTTTTTGTCATGTTTTTTTTTGTCATGGAGACATTATGAGATTATTTCCTATTATGATTCCAATAAAGAGTCAGGTAGTTATTAGTGTCATAACGTCAAGCATTTGTTTTCCTGTCATACTTTGCTGAACTAAAGAATGTGAAATTAGTTCTTTTTTAAAATTTTTGTATAGACCTTTGGGTCTAGAGAATTTCTGTGATGGTTGTTTGAACTCTGCACTTATATTCTGATGCAGTAAGTGTTGCACTCTTAGTAGTACTTGCATTTTGTTTACTTGCAGCTTTTATGTAGTGTGAGAGTTGGTTTCTCCCTTTTGGCAAACCAGTTCTTGTCAGGAAGAGGACTAACCTGTTTTCTTTCTTCTGTATTGAATGCTATCAACTTCCTCTCACCATCATGATATCTTCACTCATCTTTTCCATCAATAAAGTGTAAGTTTATGTTCACATCAGTTGTTATTTACTTCACACTATGTGTGTTGTCCTTGTTAGTATATTTCTACAGCAGAAGTTTCATGATAGTAATACAAATCTTTATTGCCGTATCTGTAACTAGCAGTCACAGTAATAACAGACAGATGCACGATACATGCATAAGAAGTGCTCGTCTACAAGTGGTGCTCGTGACAGCCACTGTCTTTCATGGGCCAACACCAACTTCTTTATCTACAACTTTGCTTCATGTAGTCTAGTCTTGATGTAGGTGTTTTTGTTCAGTTTTGAATTATCTCACAGTATTTTGAGTAGAGTTTTTTTCTGCTTTAGTTTGGCAAATACTATTAAGTTAATAATAGCCAAGACTGACCTCACTGGTTAAGGCTGATAACAAGCTGAGTATATTTTTTTGTGCTCGCTATTAGATTAAAGCAAGCATTTGTGCTATTTTCTGTAAGCCAGTGTCTAGACTATTGGTGTGCTAGATATTTACTGACATAGTACTTTGTAGCAGTAGTCTTTGTTTGACAATCTACCGGAAAAGTATCAAGTGACTGTTGTATTCAAGTCGGCGTTGATGACTAATTCCACTAGCAGTCTGGAGCACATCTAGCTTCCTGCCACAGTCTAGTGTGGCTGATCTTGAAGTGTTCCTGTGGATGATCCTCCAGCACCTGTACAGAACTTTTCATCATTTAATTCTACGCAGAACTGTTGAGGTAACTTTGTCATACACGTGTAATAGACTTTTGACATTTAGCAGTAACAGTTTTCTACATCAGATTCAGGCAGCTGTGTTCTTCAAGAATTAGCTTTAATACTATTGTGATTTCATCGCAATTGCACAAATAGGAATAAATATAAACCAGAACAGTAGCAGCAAGATGTACTTGTTCTAATACGGATCTCATATTAACATATAGTAACTTTTGTGCATTTGGACAGTCTGAACTTTGTTCAATGTGGCATTTTACTGCAGGATTAATTAGTACTTTAGTTAGTATTTTTTAATGTATGGATTATTGCAATGATTTTCTTTAGTGTATGGATAATTACTGTAGTGGCAGTTTAGCAATAGTATATGACTGCATTTCTTTTCCAGGTATAGTTATAGTACAGCATTAGTTGATGATATATTCTGATGTTTGAGATGGCATTGCATTGAATACTTGGCGATATTGCTTTGTATTGTTGTATTTTATTTACCCCGTTGCTAACATCGTGAGAATAAGTAGTTTGCAATACTGAAAGACGAACAATGGCTTCATCTCCATCCACGTCAGATTTGCTGGGGCTATTGCAAGATACCCTGTCCCAAGTCAGCAATGACTTGAGGTTTTCTCATGTGATGTCAGCTGTATAAAGGTTCGACGTGGACCCAACAAAACTGAAACCATGGCTGGATGAGCTTGTTAAGCTGATGGACGAAAGGAATGCTGATACGCCAAACAAGAAGAACTTGGCGTATTTACGCACCACAGATTCGCCGGCAGAGTTCGTCAGGCAGCGTCTCCAGGTTCAAGAGACATGGGAGGAGTTTGTGTCTGTCTTACTAGCACGATACAGGGTGTTGCAGACTCCTCAGGAGGCCTGGCATACGTTAGCCTCTACTAGACAGACTCCTCAGGAGGCCTGGCATACGTTAGCCTCTACTAGACAGACTCCTCAGGAGGCCTGGCATACGTTATCTTCTACTAGACAGACTCCTCAGGAGGCCTGGCATACGTTAGCCTCTACTAGACAGACTCCTCAGGAGGCCTGGCATACGTTAGCCTCTACTAGACAGACTCCTCAGGAGGCCTGGCATACGTTATCTTCTACTAGACAGACTCCCGGAGAGTCCATTCAATCGCTGGCTGATCGCATCAGTAAGGCAGCCAGAGTTGCTTACTCTGTAGCGGAACTGGTAACTCCGCTGGCGCAGAGGCAACTGGTGCAGTCATTCGTAGATGCACTACTTCCCAGAGAACTGAAGCCTAAATTACTAAGAGATATACCTCTTGTGTTTTCACAGGCGGTAGAGTTAGCTTTACAGGAAACTGCTCTCGTGAAGTCGGTGAATCTTAGTTGTAGTTCCCGACAGGGTTTTATTTCAGGCTCTCTACCAACCAGTGAGATGACGACACATAGAGAGACTCCTTGTATGGCTTCGCAGAGAGTACAGCTAGTCTCTCATCAGGAGAACTCTAGACTCCCACCTTCACACTTCGAAGAAGGTAGGACAGACCACCAGAGTCTAATATAGGAGGGTTAATCCCTCGATTACATAAACACGAGAAACTAGGTCTTGTTACAATTGTGGAAGGCAGGGTCATATAGCTGGATTCTGTAGGCAACAAGATCGTTCATGTTTAAATTAATTAATCAACACACTGTGAACTCGAGTGTGTCCGATCGCATAATTACACCATCGAAACCTGCCAAGAAGTCTTTTTTTTCACATGCATCACCATTACTTTCGGTGGCTGCAAATCCTCCTACACCTACGTCTATTCTTGTCTCGGTAGGATCCTGTAGAATTAGAGCATTATTAGACACATGAGCTAGTGCCTGTCTTATCAAGGATTATGTTTACAGATTCTTACCTTATGCTCCTAAACTCTTGCCTGCTAAAATAACTCTGCAAACTGTTAGCTTCCACGAGAGTTATTGCCAGAGTTTACTTACCTATCTGTATTGCTGGAGTCACTATTTCTCATTGCTTTTACGTGGAAGTTGATACAGGCGATCATCCGCTAATCTCCAGGAAACCCTACCGCACTCCTTTAGCGAATAGAAAGGCGATCGAGAATATGTTGCGTGACGGAATAATTTTCCGCACTATCTCAGAGTGGTCATCACCAGTTGTCTTGGTGACTAAGAAAGATGGTACGCATCGTTTCTGTTGCGACTACCGTGCACTCAGTGCTGTGACACGTTCATTGTCGTTTCCATTGCCACGTATTGAGGATATTCTCAGCACGACTGGAAAAGCCAAATTTTTCAACACTTTGGATGCTCGATGTGGCTTTTGGTGCATTCTCTTATTCTATGACGCACAGTATAAGTCAGCTTTCAGCTGCCATCTTGGCTGTTTCCATTGGAATGTTAAGGCGTTTGGTTTAAAAGGGACACCATCTATCTTTGTCGCACTCGTGGAGACAGTATTACAAGGCTTAGGAAAGTTTGCTCAAGCCTATATCGACGATATACTGGTGTTCACTGATGAAACGATAAAAGACCATGTCTGCGATTATCAAACGATATTCAACCGATTACGCGAGCACATGGTCAAGCTCAAACCATCAAAATACCACATTGCGGCCTCTGAAGTATCTTGAGTATGTCATCAGTCAGTCAGGCATAACTCCTGATCCTGAGAAGGTCAGAGCCATTGCCGAAATGCCGTCTCCTCTGAATGTGAAGGAGGTGCGCTCTTTTCTGGGGACGAGTAGCTGTTATAGATGTTTCATTCCCCATTTTTCGGAGATTGTTGCTCCCATAGTTGACCCCACCAAGAAATATCAAAAGTTCAAATTGTCTCCAGTTTGTCAAATGGCGTTCGGGTCTTTGAAGGATTGCCTTGCGAAGGTACCGCTTCTCTCGTATCCTGATTTGCAGAAACCATTTACCTTATACATAGATGCCTCCAATGTTGCGGTTGGAGCCTGTTTGGTGCAGACGGCTTCCACATCTGATGGCCACTCTATTGAAGAGCCATGATACTTTGTTTCGCTGAAGCTGTCGCGCTCTCAGACTAAGTGGTCCATTTTCGAGAGAGAACCGTATGCTGTCCACTACGCCACGCAGAAGTTGAGATATTTCATGGGGAATAAACACTTCGTAGTAAAGTCAGAACATAGACCGTTGGTGGATACATTCCTCAGTCGGCAGGAGCTGTCAGACGTCAAGTTGCAGAGGTGGTTTGTAAACCCCCGCTAATGGACTTCCAGATGTTTCACCCAACTGCCCGGGAGGAGGCTTTAGAACGTTTCGATGAAGCCTACTCTGTATCAGTAACAGCGCATGATCTTGACAGGGACCTCACTCAGTCACAAGGGTCTGAAACATGTGACGTCAGGTCAGATAATAAAGATAGATAGATGTGTATGGTGTAGTTTTACAAAGTGGCAGGGGAGTGAGTAAAGTGAGAAGAAAGCAAATAGAAAGTATGAGAATGTATAAATGAAAAACATACAACATCCGATATCTCGGCGTGAGCCTTTTCGAGGATTACATAACAAACGAGACAAAAAAAAAACGAATAACTAAACGGTAAATTTATCTTAATGTGACATCCTACGACAGAAGGGAACACAGAAATGCTTGTCCACTAGGCGAGACATAGAGACCACGCGGGGCCACACAAAGAATAAGCCGATAGAGCCAATCGTAAAGAACAGGCGGAGAGGAGGGGTAACGGGGGAAGGGTAATAGACACATGAAAAGCGTCAGAGAAGAAGATTGATTGATTGATCTTTATTTCAAAAGGGTTAAGAATTGGGTACGCAGGCCAGTCTCACATTCTGCCCTTTATCATACATCTTTCACTCTATTCCAGACATTCTACAAATATGCTGTTCATATAACAAACATAACTAACATTGAAGCTGAGAGACATAAAATAAAATATAACATTTACATTTCGCTCTTAAGCATTCACTCAGTACAGAAGTAACTACATACATTATAAATGACTATCTACTAAACAAAATTTTCGGGACTATTCAGAAAACAATTAATTGTATTCGGTGTCTGTAAGAGCAGCTTAAGATAACTTTTAAAATTCATGGAGGCATGTAGTCGACATCAAATAGATATTGGGAAAGCTTGTAGTTGTAGGAAGGAGTATAATTTATATTTTTTATATAGTATGGGAGGGTATTCCAAAGATGAGCAGCAGAATAACTAAAGCTTTTCTTGTAAAGATCAAGTCTAGGTTTTGGAAGACATATGTTGTTCAAGCGTTGGCTGCACTTTGGGCTAAATTTAAACAGGTTCCATAGATAAGGCGGGGCATGCCGTGAAAGAATTTTATGTACTAATTTGGCTTTGTTGAAGAGGAACCTGTTCTTAAGAGGTAGTATTTTGATACGTTTGTGATGATTAGTTGTTTGTGCTTGATCTTTGTCACTAATAAGCTTTACTGCTCGCTTTTGGAGAGAGCAAAGCCTCTTTATATTTAACACTGAGCAACCATCCCAAACTGTTGAGCAATAGTCTAAATGTGTTTGTATATGAGCTATGTAGTATGTCTTCCTAGTGCCTTGATCTATGAAGTGCTTAATTTTAGCTAATTGGTATACTTTTTGTGCGATGAGTTTTGTTAGACATTGCACATGAGAGTTCCAGGTCAGATGTTGGTCAATAATAATACCTAGTGTTTTGTGCTCGCTAACGTTTTCTATCTGTGATGTTTCTGTACAGAGCCGAAGTGTTGTTTTTGTTGCGTTTTGTAGTTTCTGTCTTGTTGTTATGAGCATTGATTTTGTTTTATCGGTGTTTATAATCATGCCATTATTTTTGCTCCATCCAATTAAATTGTTTAACTCGACCTGAAGAGTTGATTCTAGATTAACACAATCGTAGTCACTGGTGTAGACTGTGCAATCATCGGCAAAAAGGTCACAAGAAGAGTGTTTAAGATGAAGTGGAAGATCATTGATATAGATAGCAAAGAGAAACGGCCCTAGAATAGAACCTTGCGGAACACCAGTGTCAACTGTAGCAGAATTTGATAGAGAATTGTTGAAGAATACTACCTGTTGTCTGTCTGAAAGAAACGATGCAAATAATTTTATTAGGTCAGGGTGCAGTCTATAATTCTTTATTTTTCTTACAAGAATACCGTGGTCAGTCATATCAAATGCCTTTTTAAAGTCGACAAAGATGGCACCACATAGTCTGTCGTCATTTATTACTAACCAGTTTTCTGTCATTTTGGTAAGAGCTGTGTGGCAGGAATGATTGGGTCTAAAGCCTGACTGACTGTCTATGAGTAAATTGTTCTCTTGCATGTGTCGTAGAGTTATTTTGTGTATGTGTTTTTCGAGTGGTTTTGATAATGACGATAATATGGATATTGGTCTATAGTTGGTAAGATTGTTGGATGAGCCAGATTTAAAGCGAGAATACACCTTAGCAGTATTAAAAGCCTCAGGGAAATAACATTTTTGCAATGCATTGGTTGTAAATATATGTTAGTCTATGTGAAATGACAGGTGCAGCATAACGTAAGATCTTATTACTAATATCATCAAGCCCAGCTGTATTGTTGTTTTTTAAGGTTAAGAGATAACTGTGAACTTACTGACTGTTAAGAATGGAATGTGTAACTGTTTAAAATCAGTACATCTGCTGTCCAGGAATGTTTGTAGTTCATGTAAGTCGCATACAGGAGCTGATACTGATGATTTAAGAACGTTGATTTCTTCTCTGAAATGTGTACTGATATGTGCGCTAGTGTATGCACGATTGATGGCTTGAGAATCAAATTCTTTTCTTTTATTTGATAGGGTATTTATGGCTTTCCAAATTGATTTACTGTCTGATTTATTCTGTATTAGATTCCTGAAGTAATTTTTTTCTCTTGTCTTATTAAGTATTGAACTTTGTTTCTGAGTGAACGGTAGGTCATAAAGTCCTTGATATTGTGCGCCCGGTCACGTTCTCTCATGGATTGTAATATTTCAGGTGTTATCCAAGGTGACTTCGTCTGGTGTTTTACTCTCACCTCTTTCATGGGGACATGTTTGTCTAATATATCTCTGAAGATCTTTAGCCAATATTCTATTGCCTCATCAGGGTCAGTTAGTTGGTACACGTGTGTAAGTGAAGATTCTTGCAAATCATTAAAGAATAATTCTAGGTTAAATTTTCTGAAGCTCCTAAATTTCATACTGATGTGATTGTGTTTAGGAAGTTTATACCCCTTTCTTGTCCAGGTACAGCAGACTGGGTAATGATCACTTAACGAAGTATGAGGGATGTTACATTCAATGATGTTTTCTGGTTGGGCTACATATATATGATCTAATAATGTGGATGATACATCTGTTACTCTGGTAGGTTTGGTGACAATTTGGCAAAGATTATAGGATAATATAATATTACTCCAAGTTAGATTTGATTGTGTTAGATCTATGTTGAAATCTCCAAGAATGATAATATCTTTGAACCTAAAGGTTGAAACCTCATCCATCATATTCGTGAAGTGATCGTACCACAGAGATGATGCATTTGGATTACGGTACAAAAATCCAGTAATTAATGGACTCTGGTTTGGCATTTTAACTTCCACCCAAATACACTCTACCTCTGATGATTCGAGGTCTTCTCTACGACTAAACTGGATAGTTGTGGAGACATACATTACTAGACCTGTTTCTAGTTTCCTGGTTGGGTCACGCCGGATCAGGTTAAAACCGTTAATTCTAATATCTTCATCGGTTATGTTCCTATTTAAACGGCTTTCAGAGAAGCCAAAAATGTGGAAATTTTGATGTAATATGTGTGTTACTTCAGGAATTTTACCTAATAGGTGATATACATTCAGATGGCCTAATCGAAGTCCTTCCTTATGTAACCATTTTTCGGTAGGTGGGGTCATTTTATTTTCCTGTCTCCTGTTACTGGTTTGAAAATAATTCCAATTATGATACTTAATACTGAAGTAAATAAACTTCTAAATACTACACAGAGACACACTCTGTATATTAAACTTTCAACTGGTACACAACTCACTAGATGAAATAACTGGAAGCTGAAAGAGAGACGCGTATAACTACTGAATAATTAAACGCTGAAATAAGTGAATTCACTAACAAGTTGAGTAATTAAGTATATAGTTCTCTCACACACACAGATACAACTCACAAACTGCAAGGACCTATAGAAAGTTGACAAGAATTAGAAAAATAGATACAAAAGAAAAGGGGCAAGAAATAAAATGCAATAATACAATGTAAAAATTCTAAATAAACGTAAGAATGAAGATATCAGTCACTATGTCTTGCTGAGTAATAATTCTTTTTCGACATTGCGGGTTGAAGGTTTCAGTTTGTGATGGATTACGATGATACTGCCATCAGTTTAAGGCATGTGGTGTCTGTAAGGTACCATGCCATGTGAATTATGCAGAGATAACATATAGGCATGACTCAAGGCTGCAGGGCTAAATTACAACAAATACTGCAGCTCCAGATTTCTTTGAGGATGTTGCATGGAACGTGCTTGTGTGTTGAGCTCTTCCAATGAGCTGTGCGACGGAGGAAGAATCCTGACGTTGATGATGCTCGTATCAGCTCGTCTGACCGTCTGAGGCTGACGTGAGGGTAGGGGTGGAAACATTGTGTCATAGTCGGTGGTTTGCTGTGGATCAGGTGGTGCAGATTTGGAGGTCCCTTTGGTTTTAGTGCTCGGAGTAGAGCTGGCTTTATGGGGGTTTTTTGTTGGATGTGGGTGTTGTTTGTGGACGTCCAACTGTACTACATCTTTCTGTAGTGTACGTTCTGGAAACTTTAGATTTTTGGCAAGGATGCTGGTACCAAGTTTTGATGTATGTATGTGGTCCCTGTACATCCGTTTCTTCGGGGCACCAGAGGCTGAGATGAAGAACACAGTGTGGTCTATGAAGACAATGTTGTTAACACGACAGTATGACTGAAGTGCCTTGTTGTTGATGTCTACCAGGCGGCGTCCAGGACCGGAGCAGTGTGGAATGATGGAAGATAGGAAGATTGCTGCAGTCGGATACTTTTCTTTGATAGCGGAAGTCAAAGCCTACATGTCGGAACGTCTGATGTTCTGGCCATTCATGCTGTCATTTATGCCAACATGTACGGAGATTTTCCTCACGCCCTGGTCTGTATTAAAACTTCTCAGTGTTTGCGTTATTTTCGCAATACCAGCTCCCGGTACTGCAACTACTGAGACAATGTCTTCGTCTGCTATGGACATCCGCTCGCTATACACGCCCTTTAGCAGAGAATCCCCAATTATTAAATGTGTTGTGCTGTCCGTGATTTTGTGAATGGGAATTTGCTGCGTATTTCGTTCACGTTGTTTTTTGTTAGATTGTGACTGGAGGTGGGATGCATTGTTTGACTGAGATGATTGTTGCGTCCTGTCTGTCTGCTGAGTATCTGGTACAGAGCTTTGTTGTAGAGCGTCGAATCTGTTGGTGATCTTAACCTCGATGGGGTACTCGTATTTTGTGATATGCTGGAATTGCTCACCTGATAAAGATTCACTGACTTCACTCTGTTTTTGTTGGTCGTTTTTCTTGTGAAGTTTGTTTACACCGGCTGGCGAGGATGGCTGAGCCTTCGGCTTCATGTTGAGATTAGTTTGACTAGCAGCCACTGACTGACTGTGACTACCAGTTTCTATCTGGTTGTTTTTCTGTAGTTTTCTACTACTGCGGTTTTCGCTGTTGACTGATTCAATGAGAAGCTTCAGCTTGGTATTTTCTTCTCTCAGCTGTTCAACCTCTTTTTTGATATTGTCATTCTCCTCACTGAGTGACTTTACAACTTCCGACTTCATGTCACTGATGAGTATTTTCACGAAGTCTTTAATAACTTTTGTGAAGTCATGGTCACAGAAACAAGTAGGTAGTTCTGTTTCTGTACCAACAGCTTGATGAGAACTAACAGTCTCACTAAGTCTTGGTACATTGCTCTCCAAAGATTTTTCGGAGTTTGGTTCCGTTATTACATCATTTTCGCTAGAACTGTTAGCTGGGTTTTCTTTATGAGTGAAGGTGTCTGAAGACAGTGGAGCTTTCTCAGTAGAAGCTGTTCCTCCTTGTTCTCCAGCAGTATCTGGGATTATTGGTTCTTCTGCAGCAATTGTTGGTGGTAATTCATGTTTGCTGGAGGTTTCTTTGATGGTGATAATAGCAGCGTTTTCTGGCACAGACTCTTCTGCTGTCATGATTTCCATTCTATCGTCGACTATGTCAATAGTCTTCTTTACAGGACTTGCAAAACTTTCGGCCATGTTTGTAAGTGATGTGTTTAGTTCATCTGAGTTATCTTCTAGAAGGAGCTGACTGGCCATCACTTCCTTGACTGTGTTTATGTCTCCTTCTTGCAGCTCCATAAACTGTTTTGTTAGCCAGGATTCAACGGCCTCGGCGTCACCTTGTACCATCACTTTGTTCTTGGTGTGGTAAAGATGAACTGTGAGGACTGGTGTTTTTATGATGTCCTCAACATTAGCGCCTAGCTTGTCATATCTCTCCTCTCTTTCTGCTTGATAGATCTTCCTAATTGCTTTCCTCAGGGACTCGTACTGAAGTGTGTTGTGGCATGTCACAACGACACATTGTCCCTCGTTGGTGTATTTTATTGTTAAGCCTGGTGGGTTACTACATTTCTTTAGCTTTGTTCCCACGGCTTTGTGTTTGTTTAGGCTATAGTTCTTTGTTGTGGTAGACCGGAGACCATCCCGCCGGCTGGGCTTGTTCGCCACCTCACAGATTAAACCTTCTGTCCCGCATTCTATCATTGTTACATAACGTCTAGATTAAACAAACAAAACATTCTGGCTGACACTGGGCAGACCGCGTGGCTTATCGAAAAATGGTGGTGAAATCTGATGACCACTATGATCTTAGAGAAAGAATGCCTTACCGCAATTTTATGAAATAACTCCACAAATTCACATATTTTGAATAATTTTCATAACCCAATGTAAACACAGTTTCTTCAGAAATCCAGCAATATAAGTATCATTGTCCAAGTATTTGAAATAATACACAAAATAAGTGACAAATCAGGAGCCAGAAATTACACGTCCTATCGCGAACAACAGACAACAGAGGAAAGAGAATGTGGCGATGGGGGAGGGGAGCTAGGAGAAAGAAACAAGAAAGTACATTATAGATCACAAAAAGGTGCAAAACTAAAGAGGTTAAAGGAAGCTGAAGACATTGTTAATTCCTGCTAGGTGGAGACAGCCAGTCTTGAAAATAAGGCGCTGTTATAGGACCCTTAGGGATCGTACTTCAGCAGAACAAGAACGGATAGCATTAATAGAAATGCCCTGTTTTCCCCTTTTGTTGCTAAGGCAAAAATGTTTTGCCACAAGTGTCCAGACCCTCTTAGAAATATCGTTAGGGTGTTGGCAAAAACGATCTCCTAAGCGTAAACCGGTCTCCCATATGTACTTCATACTGCAACGTTTGCACACAATGGCATAAATAACATTGCGTGAAGTGCAGGTGAAACCCTCCTGAACTGATAACGTGGACATAGGGAAAGCGATCTGGGTAGCCTCGACAACAAACAGTGAAGCGTTGCTTCTACGGCGTCGGTAACGTCTGGTACCATAAAAAGTGTCATCTGTCTTAAGGCGACTTCGAACTTCCAAATCCTCAGTACGCTAGCGTCACAACCTAAAAAGCTGGGAAAAAGGAATAGAGTCCTTACACGATCTAGAATTGGAAGAAGGATACAAGAGATAGCTGTGAGAGTCTGTAGGTTTATAGGAGACAGAAGTAGTAAGCCCTGTAGGGCCGATAGTAACGGCAATGTCGAGAAAGTTAGCGGAAGTAGTGGAGACATGGGAGGTGAAAGAAATGACAGGATTGTATTCTTTAATAAAATTGATAAAATTGTCAAGATCTTCCTCTTTGGCACTGATGTGACCCCAATGCCGTCATCTATGTTGCGTCCATAGAAGGCTCGAAAGGGGCCTCTAAAGGTATGATCACTGGAGTCACATCAGTGCCAGAGGAAGATCTTGACAACTTTATCAGTTTTATTAAGGAGTACAATCTTGGTATTTCTTTCACTTTCAACGTCTCTACTACTTCCGCTAACTTTCTCGACATTGCCGTTGCTATCGACCCTACCAGGCTTACAACTTCTGTCCACTATAAACCTACAGACTCTCACAGTTATCGCTTGTACTCTTCATCCCATCCCAGATCGTCTATGGACCTTATTCCTTTTACCCAACTTCTAGGTTGTGATGTTTGCGTATTGAAGATTTGGATTTCTAGGATCAAGGCCATAAAATGCCATCAACGCGGCTATCCAGAACATGTTCTCTCGTCATCATGGAACCGCATCAGCCGTATATCGCGGCAATAAGCTCTCACTCCTAAACCGTACTGTAGCTCTGACAGAGTTAAACTAGTACTCACGTACCACCTTCATAGTTTGGCAGTTAAAAACATACTGTTTCGCCATCTCTATCTCCTCCAGACCGAGCCTGATACACCTGAACTTTTTAGGGAACCCCCATTGGTGGCTTACAGACGGGACAAGAACCTCAGGGACCTTTTAGTTGAAGTCGCCTTAAGACAGATGACACCTTTTGTGGTACCAGATGTTGCGGACGCCGTAGATGCAACATTTGCCCGTTTGTTGCCGAGGATACCCAGATCTATTTCCCTAAGTCCACGTTATCAGTTCAGGAGGGTTTCATCTGCACTTCACGCAATGTTATTTATGCCATATATGCAAACGTTGCCGTATGAAGTACATATGGGAGACCGGTTTACGCTTAGGAGATCGTTTTCGCCAACATCTTAACGATATTTCTAAGAGGGCCTGGACACCTGTGGCTAAACATTTTTTGCCTTAGCAGCAACAGGAGAAAACATAACATTTCTATTAGTGCGATCCGCTCTTGTTCTGCTGAAGTACCATCCTGAAAGGTCCTATAACAGCGCCTTATTTTCCAGACTGGTTGTCTCCACCTAGCTTGAATTAACAGTGTCTTCAGCTTCCTTTAACCTCTTTAGTTTTGCACCTTTTTGTGATTTATACTGTACTTTCTTGTTTCTTTCGCCACATTCTCTTCTTCTCTAACGCCTTTCATTTGTCTATCTATTACCCTTCCCCCGTTACCCCTCATTCCCGCCTGTTCTTTACGATTGGCACCATTGGCTTATTCTTTGTGTGGCCCACGTGGTCTCTATGTCTCATCTAATGAACAAGCATTTCTGTTTTCCCTTCTGTCGTAGGATGCCACATTAAGATATATTTACCGTTTAGTTATTCTTTTTTTTTTTTTTTTGGTCTCGTTTGTTATGTATTCCTCGAAAAAGGATCACGCCGAAATATCGGATGTTGTATGTTTTTCATTTATACATTCTCATACTTTCTATTTGCTTTCTTCTCACTTTACTCACTCCCTCTGCCACCTTGTAAAACTACACCATACACCTCTATCTACCTTTATTATTTGAACCAGTTTTACTGCAGTTGCTATCCCCTTTGACGTCAGGTCAGTGAGCGCTGTGGAGGCCTATTCACAGGCAGAGCCCCCGCTTGTAGTAGACTGCTCTGTGCAGACTGACTTGCCGTGTCCCTGTCAGCAGAAAGAGGGAGTAGAGAGGGCGACCAATACATGGTGTCTTATGGTGCAGGACGTCGTCATTAATGTATCGTTGCCAATTGGGACCTTTCAGAGGCTGTCATGATCGTTGTAAATCTTACTTGCCGCGTCCCACTAGACAGAGATTTTGTCTTCCGCCGCCTCCTCGTTTTGTTCCCAGGCTCCCACCCCCCATGGTACCTGAAGGAAACCCAGCAGAGAGTGGTCCCTAGGGCTCAACCCTCAGACCACTATATGGAGGTGGATGCTTCCGCCTCAGCAGTTCCCATGTCGGTGGATGATTTGCGACCTCGGCATAGGCGGAAGAAACGGAGGAGAGCTGATGTCTGCCATCAGTCTCAGAAGGAACACTGTCCTCACAGTGAAGATTATTTCCCTGAAGAGACTTCACCTAGTGCCGACTGCGATACAGAGATTGATCAGTTGTACGTCTCCGATGGTAAGCTCGTTGTGGCAATAGGGCAGATAGTGGATACCGTGGACTTAGAAACATTCACGATTATAGATCTTCACACGGCGCCCATGCAATTGTGTTCCCTATATTGAAACTGGAGATGAGGAAGCAGTTTATAGAGCACGTAGTGATTACTATAGTAAATTCCCGTCCTCGTCCAGAATAGAGTAAACCACAATAGACACTAGTTTGGTAGTGTTCTTCAGGTAAGGAGTCCATCCTTTGTTCCTGTCCTGTTTCTATGGCAGAAAATAAATGGTGTAATTTAAAGAGTTCCATGATTGAAAATTATATATATGTATGTGTGTGTGTGTGGTGTGTGTGTGCTTGTGCTTAGCGCCACAACTGTTGGTCGTACTAATGTGTACGTATTGTGGATGCAGAAACATTTTCGTTGATGTAGCTTACCCTCATGAATGTGTTTAGCTTGTAAGTTGTGAGAGATTTTGTTTTGGCCAAATCTCTACTTTTTATTATTTTTTTTGGGGGGGGGGGGGGGGATATCTATAACAGTATGTTGGAAAATTTACTGTTACGATGGTTTGATTCTCTTAAAAGGAATATAATCCAGAGTATTTTAATATTTTGACCATTTGATTTAAAGTCCTTGGTATTTTTGTTATACCACAGTTCAGTGAAAGGTCAGGTTTGACACGTTAAATTACACGAGATGTTTGATTATTTTTATGAACTTATCCTTGATAGTTTATAACAAAAAAAAAAGTTATTTTCGGAATGTCCGGATAGTTTTCGTCCGAATGTCATAAACAGGTAGAATCACGGGTTTAGTGATTCTCGGGATAGAATCTTCAGGAAGATTTAAGGAGAAATAGTTAACATATATAATTAAGGAGTGAGAGACGAGAAATTAAGGAGACTAGAATGAATATGAATTTATGTCTCGGTAGAGAATGTGTTAGGATCGGTATTAAGCATGCTTAATTGAGAATGTGATGTTTCTAGCTTATAGTACACTGTGCTTGTGATTTGTGTCGTGTAGCTGACTTGTGCATAGAATGCTCCTTTTGAAGACATTATGAGATTATTTCCTACTACGATTCCAATAAAGAGTCCTGTAGGTGTTATTGTCATAATGTCAAGCATTTGTTTTCCTGTCATATTTTGCTGAACTAAAGAATGTGAAATTAGTTCCTTTTTGGGATTTTAAAAATAGACATTTAGGTCTAGAGATTTTCTGTGATGGTTGTATGAATTCTCTACTTATATTCTGATGCAGTAAGTGTTGCACTCTTTGTAGTACTTGCATTTTGTTTACTTGCTGTTTTTATGTAGTGTGAGAGTTGGTTTCTCCCATTTGGCAAACCAGTTCTTGTCAGGAAGAGGACTAACCTGTTTTCTTTTTCTGTATTGAATGTTATCAACTTCCTCTCACCATCATATTATCTTCACTCATCTTTTCCATCAATAAAGTGTAAGTTTATGTTCACACCAGTTGTTATTTACTTCAAACTGTTCACTATGTGTGTTGTCCTTGTTAGTATATTTCTAAAGCAGAAGTTTCATGATAATAATACAAATCTTTATATATACTGCCGTGTCTGTAACTAGCAGTCACAATAATAATAGACAGATGCACGATACATGTATAAGTAGTGCACGTCTAAAATATTATACTAGCACTCCTTTCACCATACAAGTATGTCAGAATATTATACCAGCACTAGTTTCACAAAACACGAATGTTAGAATATTATATCAGCACTAGTTTCACAAAACACGAATGTCAGAATATTATACCAGCACTAGTTTCACAAAACACGAATGTCAGAATATTATACCAGCACTAGTTTCACAAAACACGAATGTCAGAATATTATACCAGCACTAGTTTCACAAAACACGAATGTCAGAATATTATACCAGCACTAGTTTCACAAAACACGAATGTCAGAATATTATACCAGCACTAGTTTCACAAAACACGAATGTCAGAATATTATACCATATACCCTTTTACCATACACGCATGTCAGAATACTGTACCACCACCCCTTTTACCATACACGCATGTCAGAATATTGTACCACCACCTCTTTTACCATACGCGCATGTCAGAATATTGTACCACCACCCCTTTTACCATACGCGCATGTCAGAATATTGTACCACCACCCCTTTTGCTATACACGCATGCCAGAATATTGTACCACCACCCCTTTTGCTATACACGCATGTCAGAATACTGTACCACCACCCCTTTTGCTATACACGCATGTCAGAATACTGTACCACCACCCCTTTTGCTATACACGCATGTCAGAATACTGTACCACCACCCCTTTTGCTATACACGCATGTCAGAATATTGTACCACCACCCATTTCACCATACGAGTATGTCAGAATATTGTACCACCACCCCTTTCACCATACGAGTATGTCAGAATATTGTATCACTACCCCTTTCACCATACAAGTATGTCAGAATATTGTACCACCACCCCTTTTACCATACGAGTATGTCAGAATATTGTACCGCCACCCCTTTCACCATACGAGTATGTCAGAATATTGTACCACCACCCTTTTTACCATGGAAGCATATCAGAATACTATTCTTACTCCACAATCGTCTATCTTATATATCTTAAAAGTGATGGCTACTGCAGTAAAATTAGTTTAAATAATAAAGGTAGATAGAGGTGTATTATGTAGTTTTACAAAGTAAAAGCGAGTAAAGTGAGAAAAAAAAACGAATAGAACGTATGATAATGTATAAATGAAAAACATACAACATCCGATATTTCGGGGTGAGCCTTTTTCGAGGATTACATGGACAAACGAGACAAAAACAAATAACTAAACGAAGAACTTATATGGCCTCATCCAGAAGTAGGAAACAGAGAAATGCGTGTCCACTAGAAGATGCATAGATACCATACAGGCCACACAAAGGATAAGCCACCAGGGCCAATCGTAAAGAAGAGGTGGAAAGAGAGGAGGAAAACAATCTCCTAAGCGTCTCCGGGAGATCGGTTTACGGTTAGGATATCGTTTTTGCCAACATCTTAATGATATTTCTACGAGGGCCTGGACACCTGTGGCTAAACATTTTTGCCTTAGCAACAACAGGGGAAAACAAGATATTTCTGTTAGTGCTATCTGCTCTTGTTCTGCTGATGCACGATCTCAGAGGGCCCTAGATAAGTTCTTCGTTTAGTTATTTGTTTTTGTCTCATTTGCGCATGTAATCCTCGAAAAAGGCTCACGCCGAAATATTGGATGTTGTATGTTTTTCATTTATACATTCTCAAACTTTCTATTCGTTTTTTTTCCTCACTTTACTCACTCCCTCTGCCACTTTGTAAAACTACACCATACACCTCAATCTACCTTTATTATCTGATATATCTATCTTATCTTATATCCTTCCTGTGCCGTTAAACGTCACATAGGGCTCGCAAGGTAGTTTTTTTCCTGGCTTCGGCGAGCTTTTCAACCTCATCAAGGGATTTTATGCTTATTAATTTGGCCTCTCTTAACAATGTCCTCTTTATAGTTTCACGCGGTCTGTCTATTTTTCTTTGGACTGTAATATTCCACTTTATAGCTTATTTGGGTTTTCTCTGATCGTTTCTTCTCATCACGTGACCAACATATGTCCATCTCCTTTTCCTGATCACCCATGAGACTGGTTGTTGTTCAGTTATCTGTCTTATCTCTGCATTGTTCTTGAATTCATTCCACTTGATGCCAAGTATTTTCCTTAGGCATTTGTTTTGAAAAGAGTCTAGTTTCTTTTCTATTTCTTTAGCTGTTTTCAAGCTTTCACATGCATAATTAAGGGTGGATATTACATTTGAAATGAATCATCTTAACTTGGTCCTTGTTAATTTCAAGTCCTATTTTGCTAGCCAGTGAAGACAGGATATCTGTTTTTGTCTTGCATGGAATTCACACTGTTACTAATAAGTGTTATGTCATCAGCAAAATCAAGATCTTCTAGTTGGCTAACATAAAAAAAATTTTTTTTAATTGTCTATGATCTCATTTTTATTTTTATCTTTCACCAGAATTTAACTGATCATCACAAGTGAACATGGCTTTCCAGAAAAACAAAGAAATGTGTCTGCATCATATTTCCAACCTATCAGATCACAGGCAGATGATTACTGGAGGCGTCATAAGTAAGACATGACCTGGTACACACAAGATGAGTAGTGGAGAAGGTGTCATCATTAAGACATGATTGATGATTACTGGAGGCGTCATAAGTAAGACATGACCTGGTACACACAAGATGAGTAGTGGAGAAGGTGTCATCATTAAGACATGATTGATGATTACTGGAGGCGTCATAAGTAAGACATGACCTGGTACACACAAGATGAGTAGTGGAGAAGGTGTCATCATTAAGACATGATTGATGATTACTGGAGCTGTCATCAATCAGGCATAACAAGGTCCACATGAGATGAATGTATTCAGTTTGTTTCACATCCAGAATGACAGCTTCTTGATTCTGTTGTCCTGTGTGACAAGACTTCTTGATTCTGTTGTCCTGTGTGACAAGACTTCTTGATTCATTATCCTTTGTGACAAGACTTCTTGATTCTGTTGTCATGTGTGACAAGACTTCTTGATTCTGTTGTCCTGTGTGACAAGACTTCTTGATTCATTGTCCTTTGTGACAAGACTTCTTGATTCTGTTGTCCTGTGTGACAAGACTTCTTGATTCTGTTGTCCTGTGTGACAAGACTTCTTGATTCTGTTGTCCTGTGTGACAAGACTTCTTGATTCTGTTGTCCTGTGTGACAAGACTTCTTGATTCATTATCCTTTGTGACAAGACTTCTTGATTCTGTTGTCCTGTGTGACAAGACTTCTTGATTCTGTTGTCCTGTGTGACAAGACTTCTTGATTCTGTTGTCCTGTGTGACAAGACTTCTTGATTCATTGTCCTGTGTGACAAAACTTCTTGATTCTGTTTGTCCTGTATGACAAGATTTATAGATTCTGTTGTCCTGTGTGACAGGATTTCTTGATTCTGTTGTCTTGTGTGACAAGACATCTTGAATCTGTTGTCCTGTGTGATATGACTTCTTGATTCTGTTGTCCTGTGTGACAAGACTTCTTGATTCTGTGTCTTCTTAATCTTAACCTGTGATCAAGTTATAGAAATCAATATTTTGAATAACTTATCATTTTTAATCTCTGATGCACCACACTTGCATTACACAACACACTTACAGCACTCTTAGAACACACTTAAATCATACTTGTGCACACTTTCAGCACATTTACACCATATTTACATCACACTAACAGCACTTTCACAGTATATTTACACCAAACTTACAGCATCCTTACAGTAAATTATACATCTGAGAATAAAAAAAATTATGAAGAGAAGAAAGCCAGAAAAATCAAATTAACTGTAAGAAGCAGACATTTATTAAATCACCATACCGAGAAAAGATACAGAAATTGTAAGAGATGAAATGCATGACAGATATCTCAGTGCTGTTAGAAAAGTGGCTTGTTACAACAGCAGCCAGAGTTTTATGACATCATGACAGTAAAGGCACGTCAGGTCTGCAGTGTCTGAGTTTTCCTGGAGAAAGAGGGATGAAGTAAGAAAAATGTGAATGTATTACACAGCTGCCTCTTCAGGTGTGCATGTTCAAAGAGTTCACATTTCTAGTTTAATTATGGTGCAGCTATTCTTGTGTGTTTATGATGCAACATTTCTGGTTTTTATGTCTATTTTATTGTATGTTTTCATGTATATTTAGCATGTGAAATTGTACTCTTTCATATTGTTTTTGTGCCATGATATTCCTCCATGTTTATATAGTCTCGTGCATTTGTATATTTTCATAACTTCAGTTAATGATGAATGTGATCTTCAAACTCATTTTTTTATGTTTTGTTTCATTTTTATAAAAACTTAAAAAAGTTAACCAAAATATAAAAGGATGATAAAATGAATCTACAAAAATACAAATGTTCTGTCTTCAGTTATTTGAGTGTTCTAAACTCTAAGCATTAATGGCTGGCTGGCTGGCTGACTGACTAAGTGGTTGACTGATTAATTAGCTGATTAACTGGCTGACAGACTGAATGAATGGCTGGCTAACTGGCTGCACAAATGACTAGCTGACTGACTGATGACTGGCTGGCTGCTGACTGACTGGGTAACTGGCTGGCTGACTGACTGACTGGCTGGTTGGCTAAATGGCTGGCTGGCTGACTGACTGGCTGGCTAACTGACTGATTGACTGACTGGCTTGTTGACTAACTGGCCAACTGACTGACTGGGTGGCTGGCTAACTGATTGAACGACTAATGATTGACAGTCTAACTAACTGACTAGCTGGCTGACTAACAGGCTGACTGACTGGTTGGCTGGCTAATTGATTGAAAGACTAAATGATAGACAGTTTAATTGACTGACTGGGTGGCTGTCTGACTAGATGGCTAACTGGCTGATGACTGGCTTACTGATTGATTGAATTACTAATTGACTGACTGACTTACTGATTGACTAACTTACTGGCTAACTGGCTGGCTAAATTATTGACAGGCTAACTGACTGTCTGGCTGGCTGGCTAACTGGCTGGTGACTGACTGACTGGTTGACTAGCTTGCTAAATGGCTGACTGACTGGTTGACTGGCTGGCTAACTGGCTGGCTTATTGACAGGCTAACTGATTGACAGGTTAAATGACTGACTGGCTGGTTGACTGAATGACTAACTAGATGTTGACTGACTGATTGGCTGACTGACTAACTAGTTATGATTAACTGGCTGGTTAACTGATTGACAGGCTAACTGACTGACTCGATGGCTGGCTAACTGACTGACTATCTGATTGACAGGTTAACTGACTGACTGGTTGGCTGGCTGGATGGCTAACTGTCTGGCTGTCCAACTGGTTGGCTAACTGTCTGGCTGACTGACAGCCTGAATAACTAGCTGACTGACTAACCAGTCGACTGACTAACTGGCTGATTGACTTGTCTAACTGGGTAGCTGGTTGACTAACTGCCTGACTGACTGACTGGCTGACTAACTGGCTGATGGACTGACTGACTGAATGACTGACTCGTAAACTGACTGGCTGACTGCCTGACTGACTGGTTGACTGACTGACTGACTGGCTGACTGAATGACTGACTAAATGCATGATGCCAAACTGGCTAGCTAACTGAATTAATAACTGGCTGGCTAGCTAACTTACTGACTGACTGAGTTGCTGGCTGATTGACTAAGTTATTGACTGATTAACCGACTGGATAGCTATCTGACAGACTGACTGGCTAACTGAGTGACTCAAGAACTGGTTAAAAGACTGACTGGCTGACTGACTGGCTGGCTGGCTGACTGACTGGCTGACTGATTGGCTGACTGACTGATTGATAGGCTGACTGACTGACTGGCTGGCTGGTTGGCTGACTGATTAACTGACTAATTGACTGTCTGGCTAACTGACTGGCTGACTGAAGCTCTAAGCATAGTGTGAACTAGCTCATTTCTGTGTGAGGAAGAAGATTGTGAAGAAAATGGTTCTGCAATAAACTGAAGAAGAGACAAGTCTGCAAAAAATGAAAAAAATATTTGCAGCAGTAGTGAAATATCTATTTTTAGATCGCCAAACTGAGAGTTTAATATGAATCTATATTTATCCTTTATAGACTACTCAAAGGCATTTGATTGTGTACAACACCAGAAACTTTGGGAAATAATGGAAAAAATGGGATTTCCAACACATTTGATACAATTAACATCACTGCTGTATCTAGACCAACAAGCAGCAGTAAGAATAAATGGCGAAACAACTTGGTTTGACATAAAACAAGGGGTCCGTCAGGGGTGCATATTGTCACCCTACTTATTTAACTTGTATACTGAAAATATAATGAGGAATGTTAGAGAAGATGTACACAAAGAATATTACGATGCCATAACAATTGGAGGTTATGAAATACCAGAGATTAGATATGCTGATGACACAGTATTACTGTCCACAACACAAAAAGGAATGGAAAAACTAATTATGTCAGTCTGTAAGAACAGCAAAGAGCAGAACCTCTATCTTAATGCAAAGAAAACTAAATTGATGACAACTGACAAAACAAACAAGGCAGCTGAAATATGTATCAATGAGTAAAAAGTAGAAGAAGTGGAGAGATTTGAATATCTTGGATCACTACTAACTAATAATGGAGATACAATGAGGGAAATTAAAAGGAGGACATCTATAGCTCTTAAGAAAGTAAAACAAATAAAGAATCTGTGGAGAGGAGCAGACAGAGCCACAAAAATAAGATTTTTAAGGGCATGCATCTTTCCCATCGCAACATATGGCTGTGAGACCTGGACACTTAACAAAACAGCTGAGAAACACATAAATGCCTTTGAATGTAAATACCACAGAAGAGTTCTTCAAATATCATGGACACAAAAAAGAACAAATATATCTATACTACAATAGCTTAATGTTGAAGAAGGGTGGCTAGTAAAGAGGATTAAACAGAGAAAACTTAAATATTTTGGACACATTAAGCGTCATGATAATTTAGAGAAGACCATATTGGAAGGATACATAATGAGAAAAAGAAAGAGAGGAAGACCAAAATGAAGATGGCTGCAAGACATCATTGACAATCTGCAAATAGATGCAGCAGTGGCAGGCCATCTTGCTCACAACCGAGAGGCCTACAGGAGTGCTGTTTGGGAGGCAAAGTTCCGGAAGGGACATGCAAATGAATGAATGAGATCGCCAAATATAGGACATAAGCAATAGGTGTCCAGACATTGAAAATTCATGATGGCTTGCATGACTTTTATTAATTCTTGACCTCTGTCACTCTGTGACTTCTGTCATTGCATGACCTCTGTCACTGTGTTGACTTCTATTATTACATGATCTCTGTCACTGTGTGATTTCTATCATTACATGACCTCTATCACTGCATGACTTCTGTGAATACATGATCTCTGTCACTGTGTGATTTCTATCATTACATGACCTTTATCACTGCATGACTTCTGTGAATACATGATCTCGATCAGTGTGTGAACTCCATCATATATATCATCTATCACTGCAAACTGTATGTATCTGCAATATTAGCAAGTTAAGCTGTATTATTTACATTTGCCCTGGTCTTTGGTCTGGGTCATCATCATTGCACCTGACCATGTTAACAGGTGCTCAGATTCCCCTCCCCCCACCCCACACCCCCTCAGCATATCCATCCATGTCCTGTGGATGACAGTCCCCATTCTGTGTTGGTTGACAAGTCCTCTCGCATGTCCTGTGGATGACAGTCCCCATTCTGTGTTGGTTGACAAGTCCTCTCGCATGTCCTGTGGATGACAGTCCCCATTCTGTGTTGGTTGACAAGTCCTCTCGCATGTCCAGTATGCCTCTCATTCCTGGCTGTGCCAATCTGTATTCTAAGTTCTCTCTAAGCAGCGACAAAGACTCAATGCCCTCGAAGTCTTCTACTCTGTCTATCTCTTTGAGTGTGTTAACAATATCAGCTTAATTCAGTGGTTGTCCGTCTGTGATGATGGCAGAGCCAGTCTATCAGCTCTCTCATTTCCCTGGATGCCCAAGTGCCCAGGAACATTAGATGAAAGTGACTCTGTGGATTGTTGATTTCTGCAAAGACTCAAGACACTGCCTGCGTACAGAACCTGCCTCGACATTTTTTTTTTGTTATGTACTAAATTTTCTGTGATTTATATGCCCAATATAATCTGAAAATATGAAAGTTTTTTTTATATATATGTATATGTGTGTGTATATATATATATATATATATATACATATATACAATTTTTTTCAACTTTATATGCCTGACAGAATGATGGAATGATAGATGGAAAGTTAGGATACTACAAAGCTTCACAGTTGGGTACTTTGTCTTGCCACTTCATGTTCATTATTTTGTCATAGTGAGCATAGACACTGTTAAGTTTTTTCTTATATCTTGAATATTTTGTTTGTGATTCAGATCTATATATGAGATGCAGATCTGTATATGAGATTCAGATTTATATCTGAGATTCAGATCTGTATATGAGAGCGGTGAGCATCTTTGTCTGATAAATCAGAATATTCTTTCTGTTCATTATTAACCTTTTTGTTCCATGTCATTTTTTTTGGTAGGTCTAATGTGTATTCATTTCTTGAGGCCATAATCATAAATCAAAGACTAATTCAACTTCACCACTGATTCAAATGGATTTCTATTCATTGTTAAATAGATTAATCTGCTAATGCCTTGTCTAACAACTGCAGTCTGGTTGGTTAATTTGTCTGATGTGCTACATAACAAGTAACTGCAGTTTGGTTGGTTACATGTCTAGTTTGCTCATCATCATCATCATGTGCCATGCCGAATGGCATTGGCTATTATGCTTTTCCAGATTACACAATCATTCATACAGGCCATTAGCTCAGTTGGTGATCTCCTCTCACACCATCCCATCAGACTGTCCAGTATCATTTCTCTTGATCTTTCTCTGGATCTTATTCCCTCTATTTTTCCTGTTGCTATAATATTTTCAATGCCTCTTCTTCTTATTGCATTTCCTATGAAAGTACATTGTCTCTCTCTTACTTTTTTTTTAGAAGATTTTTTTTTGTCTTTCCAGCTCTTCTCATACACTCCTCATTAGTTATTTTTGCTGTTCAGGGAATTTGCAACATTCTTCTAATAAACCATATTTCTGCTGCTTCCAATGATTTTTGTGCAGACCTGCCTATTGTCTATAATTCACTTCCATAAAACAAGATAGGTTCAATATAGCATTTTAGTACTCGTTTTCTAACATTCATTGATAAGGATGTGTTTGCTAATATGTTTCTCATTCTCTGAAATGCAGTCTTTGTTTGGCCTATTCTGTTCCTAATTTCTGTTCTGCATTTCCCATCTGAAGTTATTACTGCTCCAAGGTATTTGAATTTCTGCACCTGCTTTAGAATAGTTCCATTTAATTTTACACTGCATGTTGGTGGATTCTCTTTCTTAGATGTAACCATAGTCTCTATCTTTTTATGTTTAAAGTAAGGCCTTTCTGTTCACTTTCTTTGGTGACATTATCCAAGAGATTTTGCAGGTCTTGTTGGTTCTCAGCTATCAGTACTGTGTCATCAGCATACCGAAGGTTGTTAATATTGTATCCTCCAATTTTTTTATCTGGTTCTGTGATGATCATTCTTAGAATATTCTCGGTGTAAAGAGAAAAAAAAGTATGGAGATAGTACACATCCTTGATGCACTCCTTGTTTTATAGGTTGATATTTTCTAGTTCTATTTTCAACTCGAATTTCTGCTTCTTGCTGCCAGTATAGATGTTTTACAATCCTCAGGTCTTTGCCGTCTATACTGATGTCTTCAAGCATTTTAATAATTTCATTATGTTTCACTTTGTCATATGCCTTGGTGTAATCAATTGAGCATAAGTAGAGATCTTTCTGTACTTCTAAAGCTCTTTCTGTTAGTGTTCGTAAAGCATAAATAGTATTGTGTGTTCCCTTTCCTTCAACAAATCCAAACTGCTCATCTGCTATTTCCATTTTTATCTTTTTCCTTGTTCTTCTCATAATGATTCTCAGAAGTAGCTTCATTATGTGACATGAGAGGCTGATAGTCCAGTGGTCCTCACATTCCTTCGCACCTGGTTTCTTTGGTAGTGCTATAAATGTGGATTTAAGCAGGTCACTGGGCATATAACCACTGTTTTAAATGTAATTCAGTAACTTGGTTATTATTAATGGATGTTCCTCTGGAACAGCCTCGTCCAGTAGGACATCTCATGAGCTCTAGTCTGCTACATAACAAGTAATCACAGTTTGGTTGGTTATGTCTAATTTGCTATATAACAAATCTATTATATTATGTATCTTGTTTATTGTATATTTTGCTTATTGTATGTCTTGTTTGTCAAATGTTTAATTTGTTCTATGCATAGCTTGCTACATGCCTTATCTGTTATATATCTGCCTTGTTACATGTCAGGTTTGTTTCATGTCTAGTTTGTTACATATTTTGTTACAAATCTAGTTCATTATACATCTGTTATAGTTTGTTACACATGTAATTTTCTTGCATCTTTAGATAATGATTATGTCATTTATTTTTTGTAAACATTCACATAATTAAATATTAAATCATATATAATGTAATACACATAGCTAAACATATGTAATTAAACATAATGAATGAATAATGAAATATATAAACAAATATTGGATTTAAACCAATAAAGGTCTGAAAAACATAAATTAGTGACAACAAAATAAGTGTGGCCTGATTCTTTAAACAAACAGAGAAAAAGAAATAGACAAGAAATTAGACTCTTTTGAAAACAAATGCCTAAGGAAAATACTCGTCATCAAGTGGAATGAATTCAAGTACAATGCAGAGATAAGACAGATAACTGAACAACAACCAGTCTCATGAGTGATCAGGAAAAGGAGATGGACATATGTTGGTCATGTGATGAGAAGAAACAGTCAGAGAATCCCAAAACAAGCTATAAAGTGGAACACAACAGTCCAAAGAAAAAGAGGCAGACCACGTGAAACTCTGAAGAGGACATTGTTAAGAGAGGCCAAATTAATAGGTATAAAATCCCTTGATGAGATTGAAAGGCTCGCCAAGGACCAGAAAAATAGGTGAACTACCTTGTGATCCCTATGTGACGTTTAACGGCACTGGAAGGATATAAGATATAAGATAAGATAAGATTACAATACCCTGGCCACAAAATCTTCTTGTTGTAAATCAAGAAATAATTTTTTGGTATAGGAGTAAGCCCCCCGTGTGGTACCCGGGATCTGCAAAGAATAGGACCACTGTACCCTACCATGCATGATAGTAAAAGGCGACTAAGGAGGGTTCAGCATAGGGCCAGCAACCCTATCTGGTAAAAAACTATCAGACTGCTACAGAAACAGAAGAAAGGGAAAAAGCAAATGCAGGTGGAAGGAGAAATGTGTATCAGGAAACTGAGCCCATGAAGGTTGTGGATGAAAGCCAGCCACTGGAAGTCCCCAGCCCGACTGCAGACCTCCTGGAACTGAAACATAAGATGCAAATAGGCAGCTGGAATGTAAGAACACTAAACCAGACTGGAAAACTAGCACAAACCATCAAGGAAATGCACAGATATAAACTAGACATACTAGGAATACAAGAAGCAAGATGGACAGGACAAGGCACAAGGAAATTAACAACACAGCACACAGAAGATACAATAATATGGTCAGGTAAAGAAGATCTTCATGAAGGAGGAGTAGCATTGATTATAACAAAAGAAGCATCAAGAGCATTGCTGAAATGGACCCCAATAAATGAGAGATTATTATATGCACGGTTCAACTCGAGATTCACGAAGCTGTCTATTATAGTTTGTTATGCACCAACAGAAGCAGCTGAAGAGGAATTAAAAGAAGATTTTTACAACAGCCTCCAAGCAACAGTAGAAACAATACCCAAGCATGATATACTACTCATCTTGGGTGACTTCAATGCAAAAGTAGGTGAAGGAAATGAAGATAGAAGAAGAATCATGGGAAGAGAAGGAATCGGAGAAATAAATGAAAATGGAGAAAGACTGTGCAGTTTCTGTGAAGAAAACATGATGACCATCGGAGGGACAATTTTCCAACACAAAAACATCCATAAGGTGACTTGGAGGTCACCAGATAAAACCACAGAAAACCAAATTGATCACATACTAATTAACAACAAGTGGAAATGGTCACTACAAGATGTGTGAGTAAGAAAAGGAGCAGATGTAGGAAGTGATCACAACCTTCTGGTAGCAAAATAAAACTAAAATTAAGGAAAGCCAAAATCGGAGAACACAGAAAGTTACATTTTGATACAAGAAAACTGATAGACCAGCAAAAAAGAAATGAATTCTCAATAGTACTTAAGAACCGCTTCAGTGTCCTACAAGACGAAGCAGAAATGTCCATATTAGAGTTCAATAAAACACTACAGGAAACAGCAAAAGAGGTGCTGGGATATCGGAAAAGGAGAAAAGAGGAATGGATAAGCGAGACCACATGGGAAAAGATAGAGCAAAGAAAAGAAATCAAGGGAAAATTACTGAACACCAAATCACAACGGCTTAAAGAACGAGTTTTAAGTAATTATGCACAAAAAGACAAAGAAGTGAAGGAATCATGCCGTCAAGATAAACGTCAATATTATGACAACTTAGCAGAAACAGTAGAGAAAGCAGCATATACAAATGACATGAAAACCATATATAAAATCACAAAGCAGATGACAGGTAACTTCAACACAAGATGTGAAAGTGCAGTAAGAACACAAAATGGACAACTGGTCAGTGGAGAAAGAGAAAAAATTGAAAGATGGAGGGAACACTTTAATACCCTACTAAACAGAACACAAGGAGCACAAACAATAGACATACCTGAAGCAAAAACGAAACTAAACATCAATACAGGACCAATAACAATAAATGAAGTAAAGGAGGCGATAAAGAAGCTAAAATCAGACAGGGCACCAGGTGAAGATGAAGTGACTGCTGAGATGTTGAAAGCAGAAGAAATAGAAACACCAAAACAACTTTGCCAGATATTACAACAAATTTGGGATTTAGAAAAAGCCCCAGAGGAGTGGAAAACTGGTCTTGTAGTAAAACTACCAAAGAAGGGTGACCTCAGAGATTGCGGGAACTGGAGAGGCATTACCCTACTGCCACTCACCAGTAAAGTATTTTGCAGAATAATCATCAACAGAATTGTACCAACACTTGAGGAAAAACTTCGGAAAGAGCAGGCAGGATTTAGGAAAGGAAGATCATGCATAGACCACATATTTGTATTTAGACAAATATTAGAACAGGCAAATGAGTGGCATAGTACAACATATGCATTATTCATAGATTTTGAGAAAGCCTTTGACAGTGTCAACAGAGATGCACTGTGGAAAATCCTAAGATGGCATGGCCTCCCCCATAAAATAGTAAATGTAATCAAAGCCCTATACAAGGGTTTTCAGTGCAAAGTTATCTGTGGAGAACATACCTCCAGCAGCTTTAGGGTACAAACAGGAGTGAAACAGGGATGTGTACTATCACCAACATTATTTATCTTGGCAGTAGACTGGTTAATGAAGGAAGCAACATCAGACAAACGCAGAGGATTACAATGGACCCTTGACACAGTGCTGGAGGACCTTGACTTTGCGGACGACATTTGTCTATTATCAAGCAGTCACAAAGATATGCAAGATAAAATAAACAAGCTAACTCAGAATGCAAACAACATAGGACTAAAGATCAATGTAGGAAAGACAAAGTTAATGAAGCAAAATGTGAACAACAGAAATGTACTCAGAGTAGATAACAAGTTAGTGGAGGAGGTCAACGAATTTGTATACCTTGGCAGCAGAGTAGTAGAAAATGGAGACAGCACAGAGGACATCAACAGCAGACTTACTAGAGCAAACCAGGCTTTTGCAATGCTGCAGAATATATGGAAATCAAATAAACTAAGCATAAATATAAAAATCAGGATATTTAAGAGTAATGTTCTAAGTGTACTACTCTATGGAAGTGAATGCTGGAAAATCACCAAAACCATAGAAAACAAGTTGAATTCTTTCCAGACTAAATGTTACCGAAGAATTAGAAAAATATTTTGGCCAAACACCATAAGAAATAACATCTTATTAGCAGAAATGCAGATGAAACCACTGACAACAATTATTGAGGAAAGACGATGGCGATGGTTGGGACATGTGCTCCGAATGACTGACAACTCACTACCAAAAATAGCACTAAGATGGACACCACAGGGGAGCAGAAGTAAGGGTAGACCAAAAGAGACATGGAGAAGAACAACAGAAAGGATGTTGAGCAATAGAGGGCTCACCTGGGCAAGAGCAGAAAAAAAGGCGAAGGACAGGCATTTGTGGAAAACCCTTGCGGAAGCCCCATGTGCCCTGGGCACTTAAGGTTCAGAGAGAGAGAGAGAGATAGGAGTAAGCATATAAAACTAAATTGCGGCCTTGTTAGTTGAGTGGTTAGGCTGAAGTCCCGGCAGCGGGATTTCTTCTGGTACACACCAAAAAAAAAGGCCCCAGGGTCAACGCAGCCTCTAAAAATGGGTACCAGAGAAATCTGGGAAGGTAAATGCAGCCAGGCGTGATACTGATTACATCAGATTTTCATGCGCTGATGGTCATAGAAATACAGGCCTAACACCGTACCCCCAATATGCCTTAATGGCATGGAAATGGGAGTTTTACCTTTACCTACATGAAAATAAATATATACAGAGCCACTGCAGCAAAGCTGGAATAACAAAATATTGAAATATTTTTTGTTTAAAAAGTAGGAACAGCTTTATTCGTTAGCAAGCACACAGACATAACAATGAAATCAGAGAAGCAATTTCAATTTTTTACACTTTAATCCTATAAAAAACATGCAGGATGAATAAATAGAAAAAGAGAACTAAATTAACACAAATCACACATATCAGAATAGGGAAAAAGACCACCTGGCTTGTGCAAATGGCAAACATTCATCTTTACTACCAACCTGTCTTGGCCCTACAACCACTGTATCCTTCCTTCTTTACTACCAACCTCTGTCTTGACCTGACAACCACTGTATCCTCCCTTCTTTACTACCAACCTCTATCTTGACCTGACAACCACTGTATCCTTCCTTCTTTACTACCAACCTCTATCTTGACCTGACAACCACTGTATCCTTCCTTCTTTACTACCAACCCCTGTCTTGACCTGACAACCACTGTATCCTCCCTTCTTTACTACCAACCTCTATCTTGACCTGACAACCACTGTATCCTCCCTTCTTTACTACCAAGCAATTCAATTAAACATTTACAGTTTGACAATGCACACAGTGATACACAGTTCTGTACAAGTCACTGTTAAGTGTTTTTTCCTTTCTTATTTGTTATATGTCTTGTCTTGTCTCCTACCTCATATACCTTTTCTGTGTTGAGG
This sequence comes from Achatina immaculata, assembly GCA_009760885.1. Classification (NCBI taxonomy): domain Eukaryota; kingdom Metazoa; phylum Mollusca; class Gastropoda; order Stylommatophora; family Achatinidae; genus Lissachatina; species Lissachatina immaculata. The sequence goes on from CM019716.1 coordinate 9,252,436, forward strand.
AGACAAATAGACGTATTGATAGGGCTCGACGATTTGCTTCATATAATGGGATATTTAATGCTTCTGTAATTTCCTCTCTCATTCTCTCGCATGGGCGGCCTCTTCCTCTGTTAACTACAAATCTTAGTGTGAAAGTTGTCTGAGATACACTGTCTGGTGGTAACCATATAACATAGCCAAATCATTTAACTTGGTGTTTCTGGATATAAATGTAATACTAGTGTTACTCCAACCTTTGGCCTGATGGTGTTATTTCTTATTTGGTCTCTTCTATCACATTTAGTTTTCTGTTGTGATGATTTTTCTTTTGTCCTTGGCTGTTAGTGTCCATGTTTGACATTAATAGCATAGAGTTGGGAGTAAAATTGTGCTGGATGGTGCTCTTTTTGTTTCATTTGTGATGTATTTGTTTTTCAGTAAAGGAGTCCTTTGTCAACTGATTTGCTTTATTGCATCTGTTCTCAATCTCAGCGTCAGTTTTCCCTGAGGATGATATTATGCTACCTAGGTATTTGAAATGTTTCACTTGTTTCAAGGGCTGGTTGTCTAGGATGATCTTCGTTTGGATTTCTTCCCTTGCTATGGTCATGACTTCCATTTTTTTCAGCACCGATCTTCATGTTGTGGCTTTGACATGGCCTTGCTAAATGTTCTGTTGTAGGTCTTTTTCTGATGTGGTTATAAGTGCTTGATCATCAGCAAAAAAGGAGTTTGTTTATGGTCCTCCTATTGGGTATGTCTTGTGGAAGGTGTTATATGTTTGTCAGCATTCTTTCTGTGGAGTTTTACTATGTATTTAAGCTTCTTTGCAGATGTTGTCATTGTATGTTATGAATAGTAAGGGAGATGGTACGCAGCCTTGCCTCACTCCAGATTTTATGATGAGTGCTTCAGAGTGTCCTGCATTTGTTCTAACTGTACACTGACTGTTTTTATATAGTTTTTTTTTGCATAGGTTGATCAAATGTGCACTAACTCCACAATGCTGTAAGATTTCCCCCAGTTTATATTTATCTACTCTTTCAAATGCTTTTTCTTGATCTACGTAAGCTATATGCAGTATCTGGTTGTGTTCAACTGATTTTTCTGTTAGTTGTCTTAGGGAAAAGATGGCATCTGTACAGCTGTTTTTTCTAAATCCCATCTGAGTTTCATTTAACTGTGGTTCAATTACTGGTCGCAGTATGTTCTCTAGGATCTTGTAGAACATTTTTCCAGTATGGGTTAGCAGTGAGATGCTCGATATTGGTTCCAGTCCCTTTTACTGCCTTTTTTCTTCCACACTGGAATAATTATAGCTTTTCTCCAGTTCTGTGGTGTTTCTTGTTTTTTCCCATACCAAGTTATAGAGTCTATGAAGCCAAGCTATTCCAACCTCTTTCACACATTTGATTAATTCATTGGGTATTTCATCACATCCTGGGGCATTTGTTCATTGGGGCCTTTCTGATAGCTTCTCTGATTTCATTTTGTAGTATGTCTTTCCAGTTCCATGGAGCCAGCTGTGTTATCATGGGTTTGGCTTGCCTCGGATGGTATACTGAGTAACTTGTTGAAGTACTGTCTCCATCGCTGTACTACCCTCTCTTGTTCGCATTTTGGATCACCATTATCACCATTCACAATCTCTATTGGGTCAAAGTGCTCTGCTCACTTTCTCAGCGCACTGATCTTTTTATAAAAGATTTTCATAGCTTCTTTGTGATTGTTATTTAATACTTCGCTGTATTCCTGCCATGATTTTACCTTTGCTTCTTTTATTACCCGCTTAGTGCGTCTTCTTGCAATTCGATATTTAATGTAGTTTAGGTCCTCTTTAATTCTCATCCATTCTTTATATTTATTTTTCTTTTCTTTTACAGCCTCTTTCACCTCATCATTCCACCATGTTGTTGTTTTCATTTCCCTAGCTCAATTCTTCATAGTACTACAAGTTTCCTTTACTGCTTGCAAAAAGCTGGTTTTGAATAAAGCACACTCCTCTTCCACAGATTTTGTTTCTGTTGGTAAGTTTATGAACACTTCTCCTATTTTCTTCTCATATTCTTCTTGATAGATTCAAGTACATAGGAATGATTATAGCAACTGATGGGAAATGTCACAATGAAATAAAAAGCAGATGTGCTCAGGTCAAGTCAGCATTTCAGACAATGAGATACGGATTTGTGCAACAGATCCATATCAATGGAAACAAGATTCCGAGTACTTAAATGTTACACCGAGCCAATTTTGTTCAATGCCTGTGAACCATAGTCTATGAATAAGAGTGTACAGTGAGAAATGGAGACCATGGAAATGAAGGACATTGAAGGTACCATGGACAGCCAAGAAAACCAATGAAGAAATCTTAAGAGAGGCTGGAGTTAAAAAGAAAATTATGGCAAAGATCAGAGGCAGACAAGCGAGATTTATAGGACATTTCCTGAGAAGAAGAAAACTGGAACACACTGTGGCAACTAGAAAAATTGAAGGAAGAAGAGAAAGAGGAAGATAGAGAAAGGTTACTGGTTGGGCTGTGGGCTGTCAGTGTGACCAGGAGAAAGTCTTCTGGCGGATCTCATAATCAACGCAAAAGACATGAAATTGTGGAGAGAAATGATCACCTACGCAATGCAGCATGGCATTTAGATTAGATTAGACTCTTATTTCACATTCTCTTCCTTGAGCTTGCCTAGTTTTATTGCTTCACTTTTCTTCTTGGGAGTTCTGTTATGGCTTTTCCTGTGTGTTCTGATGACTGCTTCTACAGCTTTGTGGTCTGTGCTTGAACTCAGGTTGGGTATTGCTCTTGCATCTATGACTGACCTTTTCTTTTTGTTCTTTGCTAGAATGAAATCAGTTTGGCTTTTGCATATAAAAATCAATCCATTTATACCAGGTATACATTTGGGACTCTCTGGTTTAAAGAATGTGTTTGTGATAAAAGGTCATGCTGGCTGCACAGTTCTAGTAGTCTGCTACCATTTTTATTTTTAATGCACAACTGGTCACCGATGGCACCCATGTAGACTACTACATCAGCTCTACTAATTCCCAGTCTTGCATTGAAGTCTCCCATGATTACAACATTTTCCTCTTTACTTATGTTGTTTAGTGTATCATGGAGGTTGTCAAAGATCTCCTTGCATTCTTCCCCCATGTCTGGTGCACTACAAGGAGCATATATTTGGACAAAGGTTGTGGTCTCCTCATTTTCTTTTATTTGGATAGTTATAATAGGGGGCATTGAAAATATTATAACAACAGGAAAAATAGAAGGAAGAAGATCAAGAGGAAGACCAAGAGAAATGATACTGGACAGTCTGACGGGATGGTGTGAGAGGAGATCACCAACTGAACTGATGGCCTGCATGAAGGATCGGGTAATCTGGAGAAGCATTAATAGCCAACGCCAGTCGGCATGGCACATGATGATGATGATAATTCTTTCTGATATATATTTTGTTTCCAAGATTTTGCTAGCAGTGTTTGGTTCTATGATCATTCCGACACCCTGTTTTGCTCTTTCTTGCTCTCTCACTCGGAGTATAGAAATACGTAAATCTGATGTATTTGTTTACAGCCTTTATCTCTGAATTTGGTGTCTACAGATCCCATTTATTTTTCTCCTTTTCATTCCCTCCACTATTTATCATTTATACCACATGATGATAGTGCATACTTTAAGAGTTGCTTTTCTCTCTCTTTGAAGTTTAACATTGAGTCGTTTTCCTTGTTATATATCATACATGTTCATTTAGATTGTCCTTGTTATATATCATACATGTTCATTTAGATTTTCTTGTCTCTCCCTATTTCTCCATCCTGTATGTCTTTGTATGACTAAAGCATAAGCATAAATTTTACAGCTGTGTGCTTCTAAATCTAAGAGTCTGCACAATTTAATTTCCTGATTATTTTAATTAATATCAAAATGTTCCTTATTCTAAATGTAAGAGTTAACTTTCCCTATTTTCTTGTTTTTTGTGTTTTCTGTTTGATTAATTAATTATCTGGCAAGACAAAAGCCAAAACATTTCAGTCCTGTCTCACATATATAAAAAAGCCCCATCTGTGTTTTTCTTTCAAGCTGTGTCCTATGATTAAAAAAAAATGTCACTTGCATTAGTTTTTCTACCAAATGGGGACATGAATTTCTGCAATTGTTTACATTTTGTGTGAATATTTCTCAAACATGAGGAAGAAAGCAAAAGACTGAATAAAAAATTTGTCACAAGACAGATCAGTAAAAAACTATTGATGAAATGTTTGTCTAGACTTGATGACTGATTTTAAAAGAAAAATTGCTTCATCTTTCCTGCAGCAAGCAAACTTTGATAGATGAAAAGTTCCTCAGAAATTAAAAAAAACAAGCATTGTTTGCAAAAAATATTTCCCTCAAAAGTTTTAAATGTATATAAAATAAAATCAGCCACTGTGGCCACATTCTTTCATAAAACATTGACCCTGTTCTTGTATAGAATGCACTCATATCAAGAACTAATGAAAGTTTAAAGGAAAATATACAGAACAAAATTATTTCCACCAATAAATGACTAAGCTTACACAAAACTTGCAATGACAATCAGACACAAAATATTCATGATAAGAAATGACAGATACAAATATATTCATGATAAGAAATGACAGACACAAAATATTCATGATAAGAAATGACAGATATAAAATATTCATGATAAGAAATGACAGGCATAAAATATTCATGATAAGAAATGAGAGACAGAAAATGTTCATGACAAGATATGACAGAAAACTATTAGAATAAAAATGTAAACAATAAACACTACAACAAATGCTTTACAAGAGTTATGATGCATACACTGAGAGAACTAAGCTTAGTTGAACAGTTGGCAACTTTATACCATATACAGCATAAACTTCAGTGAATGCTTAACCTCCACATTCAGTCTGTGAAGATGACAACTATAATGTTTTTCTCTTCATTCTCATCTCAGATTTCTAACATCCTTTTCTTCACATCAAAATGTTGCCTGTTTAAACTGCAAAAAATGTCTACTTTTAATACAAATTTGATGTAAAAAAATGAACAAAAGATGTTGGCCTCTTTAAAGTGCATACATTTTTTTTAAAACAACTGTCAGATCATCTTTGTACTAATTCTTGACCAGGAAAAAGATCAGAACATCTTCATATAACCTAATAATCATTTTCCAAATCCAAGTTTCAAATCAATAGCTTGTGAGTTATCTGTAAATATGTACCAGATTTATAAAGGGCTTGGTATGGTAGCTCTGTTGTATTATAAAACTTATTTTTGTCTGGGTCTTGTATAATTTCTAGGCATTTGTGCTGAACTTTTCACTTTTCTCTGACAGAGGAAAATCATCATGTTCATGGAGGGCAGGATCTTCTTCAATGATTCGAACCTGCAGATATAAAGTAAATACAGTTATTACTCAGCTTACACAAACATGCAAATATAAAGCAAATACAGTTATCACTCAGTTTTTACAGTTTCTGTTTTGCAATTTTCTTGCAGTTATAACTCCTTTGTTTATTAAATAACCATTATTTAGTATTCACAATTTCTATCCACACAACATAAGAAATTGTCACAATTAGAATTTGATTATAACTTATGATTTGATAATACAGTTATTATTGTAGATGGTACAAACAGAAATAATGTTCATAACAGCATTTATCATCAAATCAACACTATTTAAAATTATTGTTAACTAAGTGCCCACTATCATAATTGTTAACTTAGTGTCCATTACCATAATTGTTAACTAAGTGTCCATTGTTATAATTGTTAAATTAGTGTCCACTATCATAATTGTTAACTAAGTGCCTGTTATCATAATTGTTAACTAGTGTCCACTATCATAATGGTTAACTAAATGCCCATTATCATAACTGTGTAGTCAGTGCTGACTTGCAGAGATTGTTAATTCATTGCTGGTTGCCATCACTATACTGCATATCATCCACTTCAAATGTTTACTAGTAATATCTGAGTGGTAGCAGCAAAGATTAGCCAAAAGTTGTATTACATTTACTGCTGACATCTGACGGATAACAGCAAAGATTAGCCAAAAGTTGTACTACATTTATTGCTGACATCTGACTGGTAGCAGCAAAGATTAACCAAAAGTTGTACTACATTTTGCTATTGTTCCTTTCCCCCTCTTCCATCTGTTTCATGTGGAGCATAAGACACAGTCAAATATCCTACATTTTATCTTATCCTAAGACAGTTACCTTATTTTATTTAAAATTTTAGCAAATTTCTTTTATTTTAACACCCTTTTGTCCAAGTTTCTTTTTTGTTTTCTGTTGTTTCTTGTATCTTAAGTTTTCCCCTCATTCTTCACCAACAAACTGATTTTTTCTTCTGAATCTGTACCTTAATATGTGCAGTTACCGTCTGTTTACACCGGATTTATCTTTCAGCCAATCACAATCAATCAAGTGACTGTCCTTTTCTGGTACTGGTTTTACAGTTGACTGATACTATCAACATTTGTCACCAAGTGTCACAGTTTATTCTGTAAATGTTTTGTTTATGTAATCTGATTTGTCACATTTGATTTATGTTTTCTTTGTAGACCTCTAGATGACTTCTAGAGGACTCCCAGAATGGAAGGCACTGCAGACATGTACAATGTGAAGAACTAGAACTGAACATTTGATGGGCACTACTCTGGATTATCAATAATTTGAAAGGACTGTGAGAGCTTTTAAAATGACAATGAAAAGATCATCACTTCACATCCCTACAACAGAACAAGTGAGAAATGTTCGCACAAAATTTGAGTTTTGTTACACAAGCAGTAGCAACATTTTTCTTCAGTTTTAGAAAAGACTTTGAGAGCATCTTTTGAAGTTTTGCACTTAACAGTAAAGAATGTGAAACCACATACAATTTTTGGTTCTTCCTTCTACACTTAAAAATGCTGTCATTTATGATTTAGTGAAAAATATGATTATATTTTACAAACAATGCTGTTATCAAGAGATTCTGTTTCTTGCCATATCTTGTTATCAAGAGATTCTGTTTCTTTTTTTATCTGTGACTTCTCTGATAATTGAATCAGTTTTATTGAGTTGAGTAAAAGACAGTTGAGTTATCACCATACAACTGGATGAGAAAACAAAGAGAGTTGAATTATCACCATACAACTGGATGAGAAAACAAAGAGTGTTGAATTATCACCATACAACTGGATGAGAAAACAAATAAAAATTAAAATATCACATTTAATGACATACATACCTCTCATATGAGAGATATATTTACAAAGGTGATATTTCAGAAGAATTTTTTTTTGTAAAATAAGGAAGGAAGAACAACTGGAGAACAACTGGAGAATAAATATTTGAAGTATTTTAAGACAAGTAATCTTGGGTGGTCATGCTGTGTTGTGATTAATCTTGGCTGGTCATGCTGTGTTGTGATTAATCTTGGCTGGTCATGCTGTGTTGTGATTAATCTTGGCTGGTCATGCTGTGTTGTGATTAATCTTGGCTGGTCATGCTGTGTTGTGATTAATCTTGGCTGGTCATGCTGTGTTGTGATTAATCTTGGCTGGTCATGCTGTGTTGTGATTAATCTTGCCTGGTCATGCTGTGTTGTGATTTGTATTGGTGAGGCTGATGCAGCAGTAGTAGGATAAAATAAAGGATTGAAAGGTTCAGTAAAAAAAAAATGCTTCACATATAATTTTTAATCATTGTGTAATACATCCTATCACATAATCAACAACAGTTGCAAGAAAAGACCAACAGGATGTCCAAGATATTGGCACAAGTTGGACAGAAAAAATAAAGGAAGGAAAAACAAAAATTCTCACAATAAACATGGCAAACATAAACTCAATCATCTCAGATGTCAAGAAATGAGAAACAGATATATTCATGTATCTTGGCAGCGTTATAGACAGACAGGATCGTACAGAATCAGATTTTACAGCAAGAATTGGGAAGGCTAGTGTAGGATTTCTACAGTTGAGAAACAAATGGAAGGCCAAGGGAATATCCTTAACTACAAAACTTAGACTATTCAGCACAAATGTCAAATTGATCCTGTTGTATGGATCAGAAACATGGACAGCATCAGCCAAAGTATTAAGAGACTGCAGATCTATGTTAACACCTGAATAAAGAAGATCATCCAGATTAGATGACAAGATACATCAACAATGAAGAACTATGACAGAATGAACCAACCCACAGCCACAGAATGATAATGAAAAGACTCTGGAGATGGATAGGACATACACAAACATGATCAGACAGGCTCTCACCTGGAAGACACAAACATGACCAGACAGACTCTCACCTGGAAGACACAAACATGACCAGACAGACTCTCACCTGGAAGACACAAACATGACCAGACAGACTCTCACCTGGAAGACACAAACATGACCAGACAGACTCTCACCTGGAAGACACAAACATGACCAGACAGGCTCTCACCTGGAGCCCCATGGTAAAAGGAAGCAAGGAAGAAACACCTGGCAATGGAGTCTGGAAGCAAAGATCAGAAATTTGGACTACACATGGAGACAGAGAGAAGGAACAGCCCAGGACTGTAGTAAATGCTCATGGCCTATGCCCCAGATAAGGGTAAAGAAAGCATGGATGATGATACATCACTAAGCTCTTGTAGTAAAAGATTCTTAATCAGTGTGTGATACATTACTAAGCTTTTGTAGTAAAACATTCTTAATCATTGTGTGATACATCATTAAGTCTTGTAATAAAAGATTCTTAATCATTGTGTGATACATCACTAAGCTCTTGTAACAAAAGATTTCTAATCAGTGTGTGATACACTGCTAAGCTCTTGTAATAAAAGATTTCTAATCATTGTGTGATAAATCACTAAGCTCTTGTAATAAAAGATTTCTAATCACTGTGTGATAAATCACTAAGCTCTTGTAATAAAAGATTTTTAATCATTGTGTGATAAATCACTAAGCTCTTGTAATAAAAGATTTTTAATCATTGTGTGATAAACCCCTTGGAGCAGTAATAACTTCAGATGGGAAATGCAAAACAGAAATTAGGAACAGAATAGGCCAAGCAAAGACTGCATTTCAGAGAATGAGAAACATATTAGCTAACACATCGTTATCAATGAATGTTAGAAAACGAGTCCTAAAATGCTATATTGAACCTATCTTGTTATATGGAAGTGAATCATGGACAATAGGCAAGTCTGCACAAAAATCATTGGAAGCAGCAGAAATGTGGTTTATTAGAAGAATGTTGCGAATCCCCTGGACAGCAAAAATAACTAATGAAGAATGTATGAGAAGAGCTGGAGAGACAAAAAACCTTGTCAGAAAGATAAGAGAGAGACAATGTACTTTCATAGGACATGCAATGAGAAGAGGGGGCATTGAAAATATTATAACAACAGGAAAAATAGAAGGAAGAAGATCAAGAGGAAGACCAAGAGAAATGATACTGGACAGTCTGACGGGATGGTGTGAGAGGAGATCACCAACTGAACTGATGGCCTGCATGAAGGATCGTGTACTCTGGAGAAGCATAATAGCCAACGCCAGTCGGCACGGCACCTGATGATGATGATGATGATGATAAACCGCTAAGCTCTTGTAATAAAAGATTTCTAATCATTGTGTGATAAATCACTAAGCTCTTGTAGTAAAAGATTTCTAATCATTGTGTGATACATTGCTAAACTCTTGTAATAAAAGATTTTTAATCATTGTGTGATACATTGCTAAACTCTTGTAATAAAAGATTTTTAATCATTGTGTGATACATTGCTAAACTCTTGTAATAAAAGATTTTTAATCATTGTGTGATAAACCACTAAGCTCTTGTAGTAAAAGAAAAGGGCACAGAATTAGATGAAATTCTAAAATAGTGTATGTGAGGTGCTTGTAGCCTGAACAGACTTTGTGGCCAGATAATTCTTCTGAAGAAACATTGTTACTTCATACAGACATGAGATAGCTACAGAGTATTTTTTATTATTTTTAAACACAAATTTTTCTACCAGAAAAACAACATTTATTCGTACATGAAAAATGGTTTGAAAAATGAAGATATTTGGTCTGTATATTTGAAAAACTTGAATGTTAGCATGCACGGCCATGTAACAAATCTTATCTTATATCTTATATCCTTCCCGTGCCGTTAAACGTCACATAGGGCTCGCAAAGTAGTTCGCCAATTTTCCTGTCTTCAGCGAGTCTTTCAACCTCATCAAGGGATTTTATGCCTGTTAATTTGGACTCTCTTCACATGGTCTGCCTCTTTATCTTTGGCCTGTTGTGTTCACTTGATAGCTTGTTTTGGGATTTTCTGATCATTTCTTCTCATAAAGTGACCAACATATGTCCATCTCTTTTTCCTGATCACCCATGAGACTGGTTGTTGTTCAGTCATCTGTCTTATCTCTGCATTGTTCTTGAATTCATTCCACTTGATGCCGAGTATTTTCCTTAGGCATTTGTTTTCAAAAGAGTCTAATTTCTTGTCTGTTTCTTTAGTTGTTTTCCAGTTTTCGCATGCATAAATGAAGGTGGATATTACATTTGAATTGAATAATCTTAACTTGGTTTTTGTGCTTATAACTTTTGAATTCCATATGTTCTCAAGATTCTTGAAGATCGATGCTGCTTTTGCAATTCTGATTCTAACTTCCTTTCTGGTGTCACCATCCTGGTCTATGTAGCCGCCAAGGTATGCAAGTTGATTGACTTCTTCAATATCTGTCCCTTTTGTGTGTATTTTTCCATTTTGATTAATGGGAATTTTCATTATTTTTGTTTTGTCCTTGTTAATTTCAAGTCCTATTTTGCTAGCCATTGAAGACAGGCTATCTGTTTTTTCTTGCATGGAATTCACATTGTTACTGATAAGAGTTATGTTATCAGCAAAATTAAGATCTTCTAGTTGGGTCCCATGTACCCAGTCAATACCTGTGTTACCTGTGCAGCATTTTTTCATTATGAAGTCTATTGTAATTCGAAAAAGTAAAGGAGATAGTATACATCCTTGTTTCACACCTGTTTCAATCTGGAACCATTCACTCATCCCTTCTTCTGTCTTGACTGCACAAACATATCCATTGTAGAAGTCTTTAATGATGTTGACAATTTTAGATGGTATTCCATACAGACTTAACATTCTCCATAATGAATCTGTGTGTATGCTATCAAATGCCTTTTAAAGTCTATGAAGTTCAGTATTAATGGTTTCTGCTTTTCAATATGTTCTTCAAGTATTATTCTTAGAGTAAAGATCTGGTCGAGACAGCTTCTCCCTTTTCAAAATCCTGCTTGTTCTTCTCTCATTGCAGTATCCACTATATCTTCAAGTCTATTCAAAATGACCTTGCAAAATACTTTTGACACAACTGATATTAAGGTTACTCCTCTCCAACTGTTACAGTCACTAAGGTTGCCTTTTTTTTGGTGGTATTTTAACAATGATTCCTTTTTCTATTTAGAAGAGACCTTTTCTTCTCTCCAAATATTATTAAACATTCTCTGTAGTTGTCTCATGTTGTCACTATTGATAGCTTTTAGCATTTCTGGTGTTATTTCATCTTCACCTGCAGCTTTGTTGTTAGCCATTAAATTCACTGCTGTTTCAATTTCATGCAATTTAATTTCATCTAGGGTGACATTTGGTTGTGGGGCTGGTAATCGGTTTCAAAGTTTATTAATTCTTTTGGGTGTGGTCGATTAAATATTTCTTGGAAGTGTTCAGCCCATCTTTGCTTTTGGTCTTTACTTGATGTTAATAGGGTTACAGTTTTGCTAAGGATCAGTCTTTCTTTAGATGTAATAGTACCTGTTAGCTTCTTTTGTATGTTATATAAAGTGTTGCTGTCTCCTGGTTTTGCTGCTTTCTCTGCCTCTTTCTCCATATTGTCTATATATTCTCTTTTATCCCTTCTAGCTGAACTTTTCACTTTCTTGTCTATTTCTTTATATGTTGCTTTCGCCAGATCTTTTCCAAGGTCTGTCTTTACATTCAACATGTCTAATTTGGCTGCTCGCCTTTCATGTATGTACTTCCATGTGTTTTCTGATATCCATGCTTTTCTATTTGGTTTTTTCAGTCCAGCGCTTGCTTTTGCTGCTGTGATTATGGCTGTGGTGTAAGAATTCCATAATTCATCTATACCTATCTCCTCTACTTCACTGAGTGTTGTGGGATGATCGGTAAGTTCCTTATTGAAATTACTGTTAGTATTCTCTTGTAGGCTGTGGCTGTTTATCTTTCTGTGTATTGATTTTTTGTGTTGGCTTTCAGTTTGAGTTTTATTTTCCCTATACGCAGGTTGTGATCACTGTTTACATCTGCACCTCTATATGCCTTTACATCTATCAGTGATGTTCTGTATTGCTTTCTAATACAAAAATGATCTATCTGGTTTCTAGTTTTATCATCTGGGGCCATCCACGTTGTTTTGTGTATCTCTTTGTGTGGAAATTTTGTGCCTCCAATGACCATGCCCTCTGTTTGACATGTTTCATTTAATCTTTCTGCATTCTGGAACAAATACATTAACATTAATTAACAAACATGAAGTTCTTAAACAAAAATTAATGCTTTGAAGAATATAAATAGCAACAAGTTAGAAATGTTCCCGAGCCTATCAGAATTTATCAAGAACAATAATGTAGATGTCACATATTTAAGAATTGTAGAACAGAAAGAAATTTATCAAGAACAATAATCTAGATGTTCTCATATTTAAGAATTGTGGAACAGACTTACTTTGATGGTCTGGGCTTTATATTTGTCATCATCGTAATCACTAGACAGCAGACAGGCTTTGGCCTTTACTAGGCTAGCATTCACAGCAAACAGGTGTTCATACAACAGTCCAGCAAGCACTCCTCCAAGTATAGGACCCAACCAGTAAACCTAAATCATACGTCAAATACATTACACACAATAATTAGTGTATAAGTATATAACTCTACACGAAGCACTGCAGTAAAGCCGTGATACCAGAACGTATAAACTAAGAAAAAAGTAGGAACAGCTTTATTACTTAACCACTACAAAGTTGTGACGTTTTGGCGTGAGCCTTAGTCATACAAAAACATACAGGACGAAGAAGTAGAGAGAGGAATGGACATACACCGCCGGACAAGCCACACCTTACAGTTTACAGCTAAGTACTCTATTTATTTTTTAATTTAAAAAAAAAATAGTATTCATGTGAATCTATACTTTATCTCCTCTCTCTATTTCTTCGTCCTGTATGTTTTTGTATGACTAAGGCTCACGCCAAAACGTCACAACTTTGTAGTGGTTAAGTAATAAAGCTGTTCCTACATTTTTCCTAGTTTATACATTCAAATATATTACAAACCATTTTTACGTTATTTTATCTTGTCAATGTGTTTGTAAAAGATATAACCGAATAAAAAAATCTTCTTATATCTTAAAAGATATGCAGATGAATGCAGCTGTGGTACAGGGTTTGTAATACTGCAGTGAAGGTCCTGGAATATCAATTGCAGGTGAGGAAAGAGTAGATGAGAGTTTAATAGGGAAGGCATATGATTGTGGGGACATGTAATGTTAGATATACCTGAATTTACTGTTCAGCCAATAATGCATCAACGCCCCATATTCCTGTATGTAGTAGTTATCGAGTGTTAGGCAGCTTCTGTCATCAGAGACACTCTTTAGTGACTATTACTAGGAAATTATATTTTCCTCTACGGTTGCAGTAATTGAAATGACTGCAAACTGGCTTGGAAGCATTCTGTGAGATGTGTCAAAGATGTTTCTGCATATGGTCAATCTAGTCTGAGAATAGTCATTCCAGTGTAAGTTATCTTACACTTTTTTGCACGCAATTATATGGCCTATATTACACCGTGGTACTAGTTTGTAAATCCATCATGAGTGCGAGAACAAGTTAGGCGAAAGTTACAGATTTCATTTTCCAGATTACACAGCAGGTGGTATTTTCTTGTTTCGAAAAAGATAAGTCCAAACATTTCAAATGTGTGCTTGTTATGAAATAAAAGCTGTTTCTATGACTTTTGTTTTCTTTAAAGAACATCTTATTAATATTTTGTTATCACAGCTTTATTGCGTGTGTGTATACATGTAAGTATATATCTGAATCTCAGTGATATACACACACAAAACGCGTCTGACTATCTCCTACTGTGTCTACTTACAAGAAATGTTGTAATTAACCTATGTTTGAGACCTACGATGTTAACATCATGACAACAAAGGCCACTGTTACAGTAATGTTTCACATAAAGGAATTGTTGGACAGCAACTTGTACACTTACCCAGTGATGATCCCATCTTCCCATCACTAGCGCCGGGCCGAAACTGCGGGCCGTATTCATGCTGGAGCCAGTATAATCAATCTGTGGTTTATTATTTAATCATAAATCAATCAGTCAATCAGCTTGTAAGCTCGCATTCACAATGTAATTGTAAAGAATTAACTGAACATCTTGGCGGGTGTGAAGATATCGGAAAGTTCTCGTACTATATTTGCCGCGACTGTACTGCTCGACAAATACGAAGCGGTACACTAAAAACCATTACTCCCAAGTCTGTTGAGTCTGTCACTTGGCGTCTTACTCCATACACGTCTCAGTTTGTACATGCAGTTTTGCGTTAAGACCGCTCTGCAATCATTATGATGGCTGACAAATTCCAGCAATATGTCTACATCAATTTTGCTGAAGCTCGGCAAATGTACTTTTGGCTTTTGGCGAACATTCTTTGGGTTTCTGAGTCAGCCTATGTAGGCTGATCTAATGTCTGTTCAAGATGAGCGACCTTCAGGACCATCACTCGTCAACAAAATGCCAGAAAGTGTGGAAAAAATTCGTGAACTCATCTAAGATTTAAATAAGGCAAGCGAATAATATAGCAGTCCCGGAACTTTCGACACCGCCTCGTAGGTTTTCTTATACAGGAGAACAGTTCTTCTTTCTCATATAGGCAAACAGGTCATATAGTGTTAGTGCTTGTTATCTCCCTGACATGATCCCCAGTTAAAGAGGCACAAGTGGTGGTGGTGGTGGTGGTGTTCACATTTTTCATAGCCTGCTCCATGTCACTGGGACACAAAATGTGATCCTGATGACCAATATGTTCATGACCTTGATCTGTGCACTGACTAGAGGATGTCAAGGTCAGTAGCATGCCTGTGCAGCTTTCTTTCTTCAGCCTCAGGAAGGGTCAGGACATCTGGGCGGTATGGAGCACCTTCTGCTGGGATCCAGCTTTCTTTCTTCAGCCCCAGGAAGGGTCAGGACATCTGGGCGGTATGGAGCACCTTCTGCTGGGATCCAGCCTCCTGCAATTACTATGAGATATATGGACACTAATTTAACTACATACAACAGTGCTTCTCAGTCTATACAGTGGTTCTCAATTCCTTCTACCCCAGGCACTCTTTTTACCATATCTCTCTCCCCCCCATCCCCAGATTGTATGACTCAAAAGATGCATTCCAAATAATATTTCAGTATTCCAATATTCCAATAGTCTGAGTCTGTCGATCTGTGATTCCATTCTCCCCCCCCCCCCACACACCTGAAATAAAAAAAACCTCCCTGGCCCCACACCTGAAATCCAAATCCCCCCCCCCCCCCCCGCGGCTCTCTCTCTCTCCCTGCTGTGAGGAAGGCTGGTCTTGGCTCTTTGAAACTGGCCGTGGTTTTCTGTCAGCTCTCTCCATGTACGTTTTGGTCACGTGATGCGGGATATGTGGTAAAACGCAGGGTCAGTCACTTTGTTCCGAGACACAAGGCGGAGTAACAGGAAGGAGCACGTGATCGTGGCATATCTGGACGGGCAAGGTTATGATATTCTGATGAGGAGTAAATGATTGTTTCCGCTATGAACCCAAGTTATCAGAGCGGCCTCATATAGTGGAGCCCTATATGTAAGTTACTGTATGTCTAATGTTTGGTTTATCGTATGTAGACGTGATGCGTGTTCAATATTAACCGTGTAAATGTATTTCTAGTAGGTTTGAGATTGTGTGAGCATAATACTATCATTACTGGTTTTTATTGTCATCCTTTGATATACTTTGACTGATTTCATCCTTTGACATATTTTGAATGATTTCTTTTTTTGATATATTTTGACTGATTTCATCCTTTGATATATTTGAATGATTTCATCCTTTGATATATTGTGATTGATTTCATTCAATGCATGGACACTGCAAACTGTTTGTTTTATGGTGTTTGTGCGCACGTATATTTTTGCCAATGTCATTGGTCATAATTGCATAATGATATAATTTGTTGATTTCACATGAGTCATATAATGTGACATTGCTCATTTTCACTGATTCATTTATAGATGATGGCAAAGTGCAGCCAATGGTACTGCTACTTTTGATATATGATGTTTTAGCAAGAGAATAATATGTGCTACGTATGTGTTCATAACTCACGATGTTGTTATATATGATTTTGTATTTAAATAGAAAGCTAAAGCTGTGGAGTAGAAACTGAAATTATTAAGAGCGTCACGTGAAGTGACAAATGGATTTAGTCACGTGTGACCGCATAAGCATTTTCTCACCTTGATTTATGTTTGATGATATTTTTTGTGTAAGAACATTCATTATTGTGTCTCTATATTATCTGATGTAATGTGTGATGCTTCCATGCGTTGTGATAACACTGAACTATTCATTTTACCCTGATCAGTATTTGTTATCTTGATCAGTATTTGTTATCTTGATCAGTATTTGTTACCTTGATCAGTATTTGTTACCTTGATCAGTATTTGTTAGTTTGATCAGTATTTGTTACCTTGATCAGTATTTGTTACTTTGATCAGTATTTGTTACCTTGATCAGTATTTGTTACCTTGATCAGTATTTGTTAGTTTGATCAGTATTTGTTAGTTTGATCAGTATTTGTTACCTTGATCAGTATTTGTTACCTTGATCAGTATTTGTTAGTTTGATCAGTATTTGTTAGTTTGATCAGTATTTGTTACCTTGATCAGTATTTGTTACTTTGATCAGTATTTGTTACTTTGATCAGTATTTGTTACTTTGATCAGTATTTGTTACGAGTGATTACTGATGTGGTGGAGAATGTGCTGAGTTATGTGTTTTGATTTCTGAACGGTAGAAAAAGTTATATAGGGTAGAAAAAGTTATATAGGGTAGAAAAGTTATATAGGGTAGAAAAGTTATATAGGGTAGAAAAAGTTATATGGGGTAGAAAAAGATATATAGTGTAGAAAAAGTTATATAGGGTAGAAAAGTTATATAGGGTAGAAAAGTTATATAGGGTAGAAAAAGTTATATGGGGTAGAAAAAGATATATAGTGTAGAAAAAGTTATATAGGGTAGAAAAGTTATATAGGGTAGAAAAGTTATATAGGATAGAAAAAGTTATATAGGGTAGAAAAAGTTATATGGGGTAGAAAAAGATATATAGGGTAGAAAAGTTATATAGGGTAGAAAAGTTATATAGGGTAGAAAAAGTTATATAGGGTAGAAAAAGTTATATGGGGTAGAAAAGTTATATGGGGTAGAAAAGTTATATAGGGTAGAAAAAGTTATATGGGGTAGAAAAGTTATATAGGGTAGAAAAAGTTATATAGGGTAGAAAAGTTATATAGGGCAGAAAAAGTTATATAGGGCAGAAAAAGTTATATAGGTTAGAAAAAGTTATATAGGGCAGAAAAAGTTATATAGGGTAGAAAAAGTTATATAGGGTAGAAAAAGTTATATAGGGCAGAAAAAGTTATATAGGGCAGAAAAAGTTATATAGGGCAGAAAAAGTTATATAGGGTAGAAAAAGTTATATGGGGTAGAAAATGTTATATGGGGTAGCAAACTTGGCATAGACGAAAGGGCTAGTACCTGGGTTGTAAATCGTTTGGAGGGGTGCAGTCTGGGATCCCATATATGGTCGTACTGCATATGGGAACAAGAAAATGTTTAAAAACGGCTAGTAACTTAAGCCAAGTACCAGAGAACCTCACACGATAAAAGAGATAATAAAAATAATAATAATAAAAAGTAAAGCAGTAAATAATAAAGATAAATGTTCATACAAGCACCAAGCAACATTTTACACTGACCTCACATCTGAAATCCACATATCTCCACATCCACACACACACCTGAAATCCACAAATCTCCCCATCCACACACACATCTGAAATCCACAAATCTCCCCATCCACACACACCTGAAATCTACAAATCTCCCCATCCACACACACACATCTGAAATCCACATATCTCCACATCCACACACACACACACACCTGAAATCCACATATCTCCCCATCCACACACACATCTGAAATCCACAAATCTCATCATCCACACACACATCTGAAATCCACAAATCTCCTCATCCACACACACATCTGAAATCCATATATCTCCCCATCCACACACACATCTGAAATCCACAAATCTCCCCATCCACACACACACATAAGAAATCCACATATCTCCTCATCCACACACACATCTGAAATCCACAAATCTCCTCATCCACACACACATCTTAAATCCACAAATCTCCCCATCCACACACACACATCAGAAATCCACATATCTCCCCATCCACACACACACACCTGAAATCCACAAATCTCTTCATCCACACACATCAGAAATCCACAAATCTCCCCATCCACACACACACACCTGAAATCCACAAATCTCCACATCCATAAACACATCAGAAATCTACAAATCTCCTCATCCACACACACAAATCTCCCCATCCACACACACATCAGAAATCCACAAATCTCCTCATCCACACACACATCAGAAATCCACAAATCTCCCCATCCACACACACACATATGAAATCTACAAATCTCCCATCCACATACACATCTGAAATCCACAAATCTCACCATCCACATACCTACCTGAAATCCACAAATCTCCCCTTCCACACACAACTGAAATCGACACATTCCCCCTCAACACCCACACCTGAAATCCACAAAACTCCCTCTCCATAAAAAAATCTGAAATACACAAATGTCCCTCTTCACACACACATATGAAATGCACAAATCTAGAGCTCCACACACACATACACTAGAAATCGGCAAATGTCCACATCCACACATTCATCTGAAATTCACAAATTTCCCCTTAAGCACCAACACCAGAAATCCACAAATCTCTCCCCCTCCATAAACAAACCTGAAATCCACAAATCTCCCCCTCCATAAACACACCTGAAATACACAAATGTAACTCTTCACTCACACATATGAAATCCACAAATCTAGAGCTCTACATACACAAACACTTGAATTCTACAAATCTTCTACTCAACAAATACACCTGAATTCTACAAATCTTCTACTCCACACACACAGCTGAAGTCCAAAAATCTTCCGACTCCACACACACCTGGATTCCACAAATCTCCTAATCAACAAATACACCTGAATTCCACAAATCTTAACCCCCACACACAAACCTGAAATCCACAAATCTACTCATCCACACACAGACATGCCTGAAATCCAAATATCCCACTAAATACATACAACTGAAATCCACAAATCTCCCCCTCCACACAAAAACCTGAAATCCACAAATGTCCCTCTTCACACACACATATGAAATGCACAAATCTAGAGCTCCACACACACATACACTAGAAATCGGCAAATGTCCACATCCACACATTCATCTGAAATTCACAAATTTCCCCTTAAGCACCAACACCAGAAATCCACAAATCTCCCCCTCCATAAACAAACCTGAAATCCACAAATCTCCCCCTCCATAAACAAACCTGAAATCCACAAATCTCCCCCTCCATAAACACACCTGAAATACACAAATGTAACTCTTCACTCACACATATGAAATCCACAAATCTAGAGCTCTACATACACAAACACTTGAATTCTACAAATCTTCTACTCAACAAATACACCTGAATTCTACAAATCTTCTACTCCACACACACAGCTGAAGTCCAAAAATCTTCCGACTCCACACACACCTGGATTCCACAAATCTCCTAATCAACAAATACACCTGAATTCCACAAATCTTAACCCCCACACACAAACCTGAAATCCACAAATCTACTCATCCACACACAGACATGCCTGAAATCCACAAATATCCCACTAAATACATACAACTGAAATCCACAAATCTCCCCCTCCACACAAAAACCTGAAATCCACAAATCTTTCCCTCCACACACACATCTAATATCCATAAATCTCACGCACCACACACACACATGAAATCCACAAATCTTCCCATCCACATACATACCTGAAATCTAAACATCTCCCACCTCAACGCACAAACCTGAAATCCACAAATCTCTCCCGAAACACCCACAACCGAAATCCACAAATCTCCCCATCCACACAAAACACACCTGGAATCCACAAATCTTCCCATCCACAGACAAACATCAAATCCACAAATGTCCTACTCCACACAAACACCCGAAATCCAAAAATCTCCCCTTCTGCCCACACATATACCCGAAATCCACAAATCACCCCTCCATACACACACACCTGAAATCCACAAATCTTCCTCTCCACACAAACATCTGAAATCCACAAATCTCACACTCTTGAAATCCACAAATATGCCCCTCCACACAAACCCCTGAAATCCACAAATGTAATCCTCCACATAGGCATCTGGAATCCCACAAATCTCCCCCTCCACACACACACACCTGAAATACACAAATCTCTCTCTCCACACACACATCTGATTCCACAAATCTCCCACTCCGCACATAAACACCTGAAATCCACAAATCTCCCACTCCGCACATAAACACCTGAAGTTCACAAATCTCCCCCTCCAAATACACACACACCTGAAATCCATTAATTTCCACCTGCACAAACACCTGTGAAATCCACAAATTTCTACCTAAATACCGACACCTGAAATCCACAAATCACCCCCTCCATACAACCACCTGAAATCAACAAATCTCCCCCTCAACATACACAACTGAAATCCACAAACCTCCTTCTCCATACACACACATACACCTGCAATCCACAATTCTCCCCCTTGTACACACACCAGAAATCTGCAAATCTCCTCCTACACACACATCTGAAATCCACAAATTCTCCCCTCCACAAACACACCTGAAATCCCCAAATCTCCTGCTCCACACATACACATAAAACCCACAAATCTCATCTGCCACACACATATCTGAAATCCACATATCTCCCCTTCCACACACACCTGAAATCCACAAATCTACACCTTCCACACACACTAGAAATCCACATATCTAACCCTCCACACACACGCATTTGAAATCGACAAATCTACACCTCCACACACACACACCTGAAATCCACAAATCTCAGACTCCAAAAATCTCCCCTCGACAGAAACACACACCTGAAATCAACATATATCCACCTCCACACACACACACACCTGAAATCCACAAATCACCACTTCCACGAAAACACATAAAATCCACAAACCTCTGTCTCCACACACACACCTGAAATCCATAAATCTCAGCCTTCACACATACACGCATGAAATCCACAAATCACACCTTGCACACACACACACTTGAAGTTCAAAAATCTCCTTCCCCACCCATACACCTGAACTCCACAAACCTTCCCCTCCAAACAAACCTGAAAAACAGAAATCTCCTCCTCCACACACAGACATTATATCCAAAAATCTCCCATTCCATCCACACGCACACCAGAAATTCACAAATCTTCCAATCCAAACACACATCTGATTCAACAAATCTACCCTTCCACAAATTCACATCTGAAATCCACAAATCCACCTTCCACAAATACACATCTGATTCCACAAATCTACACTTCCACAAATACACATCTGATTCCACAAATCTACCCTTCCACAAATACACATATTAAATTCACAAATCTACCCTTCCACAAATACACATCTGATTCCACAAATCTACCCTTCCACAAATACACATATTAAATCCACAAATCTACCCTTCCACAAATACACATATTAAATCCACAAATCTACATCTGATTCCACAAATCTACTCTTCCACAAATACACATCTGAAATCCACAAATCTCCCCTTCCACACACACAAACACCTGAAATCCACAAATCTTCACATCCACACGCACAGCTGAAATCAGCAAAACATCCTTTCCACACCCATACGCACCAGAAGTCCACAAATCTACCTCTCCACAACACACATCTGAAATCAACAAATCTGCACCTCCATACACACCTAATCCAAGAATAACCCCCTCCACACACATACACATGAAATCCGCAAATAACTCCATCCACAGGATATACATAAAATCCACAAATCATCCCCTCCAAACACACACACATCTGAAATCCACGAATCTCCCAAACACATACACACGCATGAAATCCATAAATATCCCCCTTTGCACACACACCTGAAATCCACAAAACACCCCCTCCACAAACACAAATATCTGAAATAAAGAAATCTCCCTCTGTACACACACACACACACACACACATCTGAAATCCATGAACCTTTCCCTTCTTGAAAACACCTGAAATCCACAAATCTCCGCCTCCACAAACACAACAGAAATCCACAAATCAATCCCTCTACGCACACACACATTATATCTGCAAGTCACAACCTCCACCCAAACATATGAAATCCACATATCTCCCCCTACACACACCATAAATCCACAAATCTTCCCCTTCACACACACCTGAAATCAACAAATCTCCCCCCTCAACACAAATACCTGAAGTCAACAAATCTCCCCCTCTACCCACAAACCTTATATTCACAAATATCCACGACTACACGCACATCTGAATTCCACAAATCTCCCCTTCTGCACACACCTGAAATCCAAAAATCCCCCTCTCTACACACACACAAACACCTGAAATACACAAATCTCCCCCTCCTCCCATACACCTCAAATCCACAAATCATCCCTCCACACACACACACACACACACACAAACGAAATCCACAAATCTCTCCCTCCAAACATATACACCTGAAATCCACAAACATCCCCTCCACACACACCTGAAATCCAAAAATCTTCACCTCCACACGCACAGCTGAAATCCACAAATATCCCCGCGCCACACACAAACCTGAAATCCACAAATCACCATTTCCACACACACATCTGAAATCAACAAATCTCCACCTTCATACACACACCTGAAATCTACAATCTCCCCCACCGCAGACACACTAGAATTCCACAAATCACTCCATCCATAACAGACCCCTGAAATCCACAAATCCTCCCTTCCACACACACGCACTTGAAATCCACAAATCCCCCATTATACACACATATTTGAAATCAACAAATCTCCCCCCTCCACACAGATACCTGAAATCCAGAAACCAACACTTCCACACATACACAAGAAATTCACAAATATTCTTCTCCAAAACACTCACCTGAAATCCACAAATCTCCCCCTACACACAAACTTGAAGTCTACAAATCTCCCCCTACACACACAAACTTGAAATCCACAAATCTCCCCCTACACACACAAACTTGAAGTCCACAAATCTCCCCCTACACACACAGACACCTAAAATCCACAAATCTCCCCCTACACACACAAACTTGAAGTCCACAAATCTCCCCCTCCGCACACACAAACTTGAAATCCACAAATCTCCCCCTACACACACAGACACCTGAAATCCACAAATCTCCCCCTACACACATCTGAAATCCACATATCTAAGCATCCAACCATACACATGAAATCAACAGATCTCCGTATCCACACACACAACTGAAATCCACAAATCTCCCCCTCCAGACTCACACCTGACATCC
Organism: Achatina immaculata; assembly: GCA_009760885.1. NCBI lineage: Eukaryota > Metazoa > Mollusca > Gastropoda > Stylommatophora > Achatinidae > Lissachatina > Lissachatina immaculata. Next base: position 9,276,267 of record CM019716.1, read on the forward strand.
ACAAATCTCCCCTCCACACACACACACACACACACACAAACGAAATCCACAAATCTCTCCCTCCAAACATATACACCTGAAATCCACAAACATCCCCTCCACACACACCTGAAATCCAAAAATCTTCACCTCCACACGCACAGCTGAAATCCACAAATATCCCCGCGCCACACACAAACCTGAAATCCACAAATCACCATTTCCACACACACATCTGAAATCAACAAATCTCCACCTTCATACACACACCTGAAATCTACAATCTCCCCCACCGCAGACACACTAGAATTCCACAAATCACTCCATCCATAACAGACCCCTGAAATCCACAAATCCTCCCTTCACACACACGCACTTGAAATCCACAAATCCCCCATTATACACACATATTTGAAATCAACAAATCTCCCCCTCCACACAGATACCTGAAATCCAGAAACCAACACTTCCACACATACACAAGAAATTCACAAATATTCTTCTCCAAAACACTCACCTGAAATCCACAATCTCCCCCTACACACAAACTTGAAGTCTACAAATCTCCCCCTACACACAAACTTGAAATCCACAAATCTCCCCCTACACACACAAACTTGAAGTCCACAAATCTCCCCCTACACACACAGACACCTAAAATCCACAAATCTCCCCCTACACACACAAACTTGAAGTCCACAAATCTCCCCCTCCGCACACACAAACTTGAAATCCACAAATCTCCCCCTACACACACAGACACCTGAAATCCACAAATCTCCCCCTACACACATCTGAAATCCACATATCTAAGCATCCAACCATACACATGAAATCAACAGATCTCCGTATCCACACACACAACTGAAATCCACAAATCTCCCCCTCCAGACTCACACCTGACATCCACAAATCTCCCCTCCACACACACACCTGACATCCACAAATCTCCCCCTCCACACACACACCTGACATCCACAAATCTCCCCCTCCATACACACACCTGACATCCACAAATCTCCCCCTCCACATACACACCTGACATCCACAAATTTCCCCCTCCACACACACACCTGACATCCACAAATGTCCCCCTCCACACACACACCTGACATCCACAAATCTCCACCTCCACAGACACACACCTGACATCCACAAATCTCCCCCTCTACACACACACCTGACATCCACAAATCTCCTCCTCCACACACACACCTGACATCCACAAATCTCCCCTTCCACACACACACCTGACATCCACAAATCTCCCCTCCACACACACACCTGACATCCACAAATCTCCCCCTCCACACACACACCTGACATCCACAAATCTCCCCCTCCACGCACACACCTGAAATTTTTTAAAAGGCAGAATTCCCCCCCCCCTCCCACCCGTAGAAATTTTTAAAAAGTCCTCCATCCCCATGGACAGAATTCCTCACTGGTTAAGAACCCCTGACCTGCCCTGATGAAAATGTTTTACATTTCTGTACACACGGACACCTTCACACAGACAACTTCGCATAGATATTTAGATAATACTTCATATAAGTAGATAATACCTCATACACACAACTAGATAATACATCACACAGGCAACTAGATAATATTTCACACAGACAACTAGGTAATACTTCACACAGGCAACTAGATAATACTTCACACACAGTTAGATAATACTATAAATAGACACAGAGAGACAGATACAGAGAGAGACAGATTGACATACATACACAGACAGACGCAACACGAGAGAGAGAGAAAGAGAGAGAGAGAGAGAGATAAAGAAATGTTGTACTTAAAATGGACTGGACAGCAGTAGCATATATATATATATATATATATATATATATATATATATCTTATCTTATATCTTATATCCTTCCCGTGCCGTTAGACGTCACATAGGGCTCGCAAAGTAGTTCGCCAATTTTTCCTGTCTTCGGCGAGTCTTTCAACCTCAACAAAGGATTTTATGCCTGTTAACTTGGCCTCTCTTAATAATGTCCTCTTCAGAGTTTCACGCGGTCTGCCCCTTTTTCTTCGGCCTGTTGTGTTCCACTTGATAGCTTGTTTTGGGATTCTCTGATCATTTCTTCTCATCAAGTGACCAACATATGTCCACCTCCTTTTCCTGATCACCCGTGAGACTGGTTGTTGTTCAGTCATCTGTCTTATCTCTGCATTGTTCTTGAATTCATTCCACTTGATGCCGAGTATTTTCCTTAGGCATTTGTTTTAAAAAGAGTCTAATTTCTTTTCTATTTCTTTAGTTGTTTTCCAGCTTTCGCATGCATAAATGAGGGTGGATATTACATTTGAATTGAATAGTCTTAACTTGGTTTTTGTGCTTATAACTTTTGAATTCCATATGTTCTCAAGATTCTTGAAGATTGATGCTGCTTTTGCAATTCTGATCCTAACTTCCTTTCTAGTGTCACCATCCTGGTCTATGTAGCTGCCAAGGTATGCAAATTGATTGACTTCTTCAATATCTGTCCCTTCTATGTGTATTTTTCCATTTTGATTGATGGGAATTTTCATTATTTTTGTTTTGTCCTTGTTAATTGTTATATATATATAATCTCTTCCGGCGTGACGTGCAAGATGGCGGTCGTTTTTAAAACGCTCTCGCCGGCATGCAGAAATCAGCGGAATTCCGCTTGATCTGTTACATATCATGTACCGGGAGTTGGGCATAAGGCTAACAACCTTATCCTGGGACCTATCTAGAGGCAACTCCAGATGGGAAAAAAAGATATCGTTATGGAAACTCGCAGAGAAACCAACCGAGCATCAGGGATGCCAACTCCGAAGAGCTCATTCGTCGGCCCCAAACATGTGACAAGGGTTGGATTCTGGAATGTGAGAACGATGGCAGCACCAACAAAAACTACCCAGGTCATCAAAGAAATGGAGAGATACCATCTAGACATACTAGGCATCAGCGAAATGTATATGTGTATATATATATATATATATATATATATACACATATACATATACATACACACACAAATCTCCCCCTCCACACATACCTTAAATCACCCTTTCACGCAGAAATATATATGCTTATGCTAAGGACAAATAAAATGGTGGATAATTTAGGAACATTATTTGTCATAATAAAATAATATTAACACAACAAAACACCATTAACACAAACAAATATTAACGCACCAAAATAACATTAACACAACAAAACAACATTAATAAAAGAAAACAACATTAACACAAGAAAGCAGTATTAACACAGAAAAACAACATTAACACAAAATAACAATTATAAAGTAAATCATCATTAACACAAGAAAACAACACTGACACAAGAAAACAACATTAACACAAGAAAACAATATTAACACAGTAAAGCAATATTAACACAAGAAATAAATATTAACACAAGAAATAAATATTAACACAAGAAATCAATATTAACACATTAAAACAACATTAACAAATAAAACATTGAAACAGTAAAACAACATTACAACAGTAAAGCAACATTACAACAGTAAAACAACATTACAACAGTAAAACAACATTATAACAGTAAAACAACATTACAACAGTAAAACAACATTACAACAGTAAAACAACATTATAACAGTAAAACAACATTACAACAGTAAAACAACATTACAACAGTAAAACAACATTACAACAGTAAAACAACATTACAACAGTAAAGCAACATTACAACAGTAAAACAACATTACAACAGTAAAACAACATTATAACAGTAAAACAACATTACAACAGTAAAGCAACATTACAACAGTAAAACAACATTAATAACAGTAAAACAACATTACAACAGTAAAACAACATTACAACAGTAAAACAACATTACAACAGTAAAACAACATTATAACAGTAAAACAACATTACAACAGTAAAACAACATTACAACAGTAAAACAACATTACAACAGTAAAACAACATTATAACAGTAAAGCAACATTAAAACAGCATTAAAACAGTAAAAGAACATTATCACAAGAAAGAATTTTGTTTAAACTGACAGCAAAAACATGAAATATTTTGCTTCTTAATTTACGGTGTAAAAAATGACTTTGACTATTCTAAGTCTTGAAGGTATACTCTCCATGAGCATGTTCATTTTTAGCCAGTTTCTGAACATGGTCTTGTTAAAGATTTTTAGCCAGTTTCTGAACATGGTCTTTTTAAAGATTTTTAGCCAGTTTCTGAACATGGTCTTGTTAAAGATTTTTAGCCAGTTTCTGAACATGGTCTTGTTAAAGATATTTGCCACCAACTATTTGTTCTTGCAACTTAACCCTGATCAGATTTTGCAGTTGTTGGGCTCGACACCCCCCACCTCCCACTCCGACCCCATCTTAACAAATATAAGTTTCGTCACACGGATAAAATTGGATAAAGAAAATACACCTCAAGTTATTGCAAGTAACTATGACAACGCTGTGTTATTGCAAGTAACTATGACAACGCTGTGCCTTGTGCTGTCACCCCAGCAACGTTTGGCCTGACATCATCATCACATGGTCAGACGTTCCAAAAATGGAGCCAAGTACAAGGCATCGAGCTGTTGATCACCAAACTTACTTCTGCCAGTCAACACATCAGTCACAACTACACAAATGTACGTACCGCCCACAAATGACACATTGTGACAGCTAGCCCGATTGAGAGAGGGGTGGAACCATTGATGTCTTTTCTCTTGGAGTCACATGACGCAAACACTGTGAACACCAGCACAAATGTTATGAAGAGTTCCACGCCAATTGCTGAAGAAGAATCAGACAGAAATTCTCAATCAATCAATCAGTCCACCTGTGTGTGTACCTGATATTATTATTATTATTATTATTATTATTATTATTATCTGTGATTTACAGACCACGGATGACATTACTGAGACATCAAGTTAGATCAGCAGTTTTCAAGATATGTTTTTCTGCAGTAGCAACAATACCGCATGGAACAAGGGCTTGTTTGGAACATTTGAAGTAGCAACAATACCGCATGGAACAAGGGCTTGTTTGGAACATTTGAAGTAGCAACAATATCGCATAGAACAAATGTTCTCAACACCAAGGGACATTAGATTTCTGTTTTTTTTTACATTGATTCTATATTTTCAGATTTACATCAGCATTCTACATTTTAAAACATACTTCACCAGTCTACATTTTTAGACATACTCCAACAGTCTATATTTTTAGACATACTTCAATATTCTACATTTTTAGACATACTTCAACAGTCTACAGTTTTAGACATACTTCAACAGTCTACAATTTTAGACGTACTTCAACAGTCTACATTTTTGGACAGACATGTAATCAGGCAGTTTTAAAATAAGCATGTACACAGGTAGATTATGTACAGGATGTAAGCCACTAACCGATAACAAGTTAGTAGATGCACATGTGTGTGCTACAAGCTCCCTATACAATTACTCAGAGTAATAATCTAAATAATGATCATATTTTACGCATATAAAGAGCGAGTTATTCGTGGTTAGAAGAAACCGCGTGACATGTGAACGTTATATTTACATGCCCGCAATGCATTTTTTTCCAGGCAGTAAAAGCTCTCTCTCTGTCTCTGCTCTCTCTCTCTCTCTGCCTGGTCTGTGTCTGTCTCTATCTCTGACTCTCTCTCTCTCTCCTCTCTCTCATCATTTAATAATAAACAGTGAGGACAGACGCAAACAGTGTGAAAAACAAATAATTACAGAACAGGACTAGAAAACCCATAGATTTTACCATTTTCTTTTCTGCCTGTCTAGTGCAATCAGTAAATAAATATCATTTCTAAATTTATATGAATGCACTTTTAAGTGAATACATATATGGGATAGACCACACACTTAGAAAATGAAGAAAAAAAATTCACCAAAGAATCGTAGACTTGACCCGAAGGTTTAAGCGATCTCAAAGACGATAAACACGCGATTCTGACGATAAACCACGTGATTCTGACGATAAAACACTTGATTCTGACGATAAAACACGTGATTCTGGCGATAAAACACGTGATTGTCACGTGATGTGTGGAAGGTGCATTATCACTCACCAAAACATTTACCGGTGGTATTTTTGGACATCGACTAGACAGGCCGAATGTCATCCGCCTAGGCCAAGCATGGCTAAAATATACACTTCTTTTTTTCCGTAGCTTTGCTGATTCATTTTAGCTTTACATCTCAAGTCAGAAATATTTCCTCATTTCCGGATTTGCTAGTAGATTTTTTTTTTTACCCGGAAGTTTTTTTTTCCGTTTTCAGTCGAGGTGACCTACTGAAAGTTCATCAAGGCACGACTGTTATACACGAACATTTCACCAAGAAAGGGGATTTCACTATGTCTGCGTTATATAGACACACTACTCACACCGACAACCTGTACAATAACTCAGAATCATTCATAGAATCACTCAGACATATTATACAATCACTCAGACACATTCATGGAATCACTCAGACATATTATACAATCACTCAGACACATTCATGGAATCACTCAGACATATTATACAATCACTCAGACACATTCATGGAATCACTCAGACATATTATACAATCATCCCGAAGAACAGTCCATACAATTACCCCGATGAACAATCCGTACAATCACTCAGATGAACAATCCACACACTGACAAGGGGACCTACCTCGGCCGACGTCGATTTTGTCGTTGACCTCTGTCATGCCCAGATTTTTCTGATAGAGGGCGGGTGTGAGGGCCAGCAGGAGAGCAGCACCCACAACAGCACCAAGAAGCTGTGGACCATGACGAGAAACACGTCTTCAAAGAAACCAACACGTTCAGTGACCTGCATGCATGTTCATACATGTGACACGGACATAACAGATTATGTGAGATTATATTGCCCGCTTTCTTTCACTCCTTCTATGACTTCCTATTCCTATTTCACTCTCCTCTATTTTATACTCCTATTTCTCTCTCTCTCTTCTACTTCTTTCTCCTCATTTTCCCTCTTTCTTCTTCTCTCTCTTCACTCCTCTCTTGACTTTCCTTCTGTCTTCTCTCTCTTCACTTTCTTCTTTCATTTTCTCTCTCTTTCACTCTCTTTTTCCTTCTGTCTGCTCTCTCTTCATTTTCCCTCTGTCTTCTTCTTTCTCTTCACAGCCTTCTCCCTCTTCAATGTCCTTATGTCGTCTTCTCTCTCTCTCTCTTCACTGTCTTCTCTCTCTTCATCCTGACTATCCTTCTGTCTTCTCTCCATTACTTTGCTTTTGTCTTCCCTCTCTTCACTTTCCCTCTGTCTTCTTCTCTCTCTTCACAGTCTTCTCCAATTTCCTTATGTCTTCTTTCTCTTTACTGCCTTCTCTCCTTCAGTCTCTCTTTTCACTTTCCTTCCGTCTTCTCTCTATTCACTCTCTCTCTCTCTCTCTCTCTTCACTGTCTTCTCTCTTTTCTTTTTCTTTTGTCTTTTCTCTCTCTTCAATGCCTTCTCTCTCTTCACTTTCCTTCTGTCTTCTCTCTGTTCAATGTCTTCTCTTCACTTTCCTTCTGTCTTATTCTAACTCTCTTCATTGTCTTCTCTCTTCATTTTCGTTCTGTTTTCTATATCTTCATTGTCTTTTCTCTTCCTCTCTCTCTTCAATGTCTTCTCTCTTTTAATTTTTCTTTTGTTTACTCTCTCTTCACTGTCTTTTCTCTCTTCCTTTTCTTTCATTGCCTTCTCTTTTCCTCTCTCTTCGCTGTCTCCTCTTTCTCTCTTTCTCTTCCTCTTTCTTCACTATCTTCTCTCTCTTTACTTTCCTTCTGTCTTTACTACCTTCTCTCTCTTAACTTTCCTTCAATCTTCTCGCTCTTAACATTACTTCTATCTTCTCTCTCTTCACTTTTCTCCTGTCTGTTCTCTCTCTCTCTCTCTCTTCCCTTTCCTCCTGTCATCTCTTTCTTCACTTTCCTTCTGTCTTCACTATCTTCTCTCTCTCGTTCACTTTCCTTCTGTCTTCTCTCTCTTTACTTTGTCTTCACTATCTTCACTCTCTGTACTTTCCTTCTGTCTTCTCTCTCTTCACTTTCTTTTTGTCTTCTCTCTCTCTTCATATTTCCTCCTGTCTTCACTATCTTCTCTCTCTTGAATCTCCTTCTGTCTTCTCTCGTTAAAGAAAAAGAGGCAGACCGCTTGAAACTCTGAAGAGGACATTGTTAAGAGAGGCCAAATTAATAGGCATAAAATCCCTTGATGAGGTTGAAAGACTCGCCGAAGACAGGAAAAATTGGCGAACTACTTCGCGAGCCCTATGTGACGTTTAAAGGCACGGGAAGGATATAAGAAGAAGATAAGATTGTTCCTATATTCTCTTTTTCCTTCTCTCTGCCCTCTCTTCACTTTTCCTCTGTTTTCTTTTTCTATCTCTTCCTTTTCCTTCTGTCTTCTTTCTCTTCATTTTACCTCTGTCTTCTTCTCTCGGTTCACAGTCTTCTCCCTCTTCTATGTCCTTATGTCATCTTCTCTCTTTTCTCCGTCATTAGTTTCTCAACAAATGTTCTTATATTGTGAATCCCTCATGCAGCGTGAGGATAGTTTGTGGGAAAGGTGATCGCTTTCGTTTCCCAGACTACAGGGCAGGTAACACAGCTGGGCTGGTTACACTTTCTGTTGCCAACATATGTAAGGCTCCGTTTCAAGTGGCTGCGGACGAGGATGTCCTTAAGGTTTGGCTCACGCTTGTACGCTTATAGGGGTGTATCAGAGAAAATGTCGCGAGTGTCAGGGTGGAGTTTTGTTAGTGGCAGATGACAATAAAGATTTTTCTGAACCATCTGACCATGACAGAAAGTATACTTTTGTATACTTTGAGACGCGTCCTGCGTGGTCGATTCCCTATTCAGTAGCCCAATCTTCGCGCAGTGCGATGATGGTTTGTAGCTCTCTGATTTTGAAAATAATCAAAGTATACTTAAAATCAGCTGTTGGACTTCCTTCCGGAATTCGTTTGTGGAAACGAGGCGCGAGTTTGAGGTGGAAACAGAGCAGCTTTGTTTTTTATCGTCACTAGGCTTTTGTTTATTAACAAATATGGCTTTCAGTGCTAGTTTCTTTCGTTCAGAGCAGCTTATTTCTGACTTACAAGCTCAGAATTTAATTTAATTTAAAAATGTCTAGACTGGTGTAGATAATGCGGTAGTAAAGATTGTGAAGTTTCGGACCCACGTGCCGCTGATTCAAAGGATTAGGATGTTTTGTTTTGTTTTTTTTTTGTCCAGCAGCAAAATGTGTTAGAAGGGTAGCTGGTGATACTACTTCTCAGCTTTTTGCTAGTACTAGCTGTAATATCACAATAAGTAATGCTGGAGATTGTGTACTTTAAAAAAAAATAATGTTGTAGAATGCTTCAAATTAAAAAACAAACAAACAAACAAACAAAAACCACAATGGCCTGTTTTCTGGTAATTATTAATCAACGACCACTCAGTTGTTTTCATGTAAATATTACCCACCCACTTGGTGTTTTTAGTTTGCTGTGAATGCATAACTAGTGTATATTTTTAAGTAAATTTTGGAAGATGTGTGAAGAAAAGGTGTTTGTGTACATTTTTATTCATTATGGAATTATATTACCAACTACAGTGGATTAACTTGATGGGTAAGTGACAAAAAAATTTATTTTATTCCTTCATTTTCCATTTTTTTCTTTTCAGTTCTTAGCTCTTTTTTGTGTTGTATACTAACAAAATGTAAAAAAATGTTATTAGAAAAACAAAATACATTTTTTCTTCTTCAAATTAACATATAATATATGATACTACAGATCAGATTATGCCTTTGTCATTCTTTTAAATGTGACAACCATCCCATTTCACATTGTGAAATTTACCCCCCTTGGTCTTTCGAGGGAAACACCCCCAGTATACAAAGAGGTGGGGTAACAGGTTTTTTTTCTGAATGTTTCTTTGGGGCTCACTGTGTTTCCCAAAAATATCCTCACTCTTCATGAGGGATTCACATGCGAGTCCCGTAATGTGATATATGTCATCGTATGCAAAAGAAGCAGGATAACATATTGGTGAGACTGGCCTCAGATTAGGACACCTTATGCAGAAACATCTGCACGATATCGCCCAGCATGTTTCGAAAATAGTCCTGAATCTTTTCAATGGCCCCAACTACAGAGGCAAATCTGATTTTCTGGTAACAGCCATCAAACAATGTCACGCAGATGGCACAAGCCGCCTAGCGCTTGATAACCGCTACATTCAGGATTATGGGACACTGGAACCACATGGTTTAAACTCGTTAGCCAGCTACACCTAACATTCTACTCTTCAACAATCATAATTCCTCTCCTCTAAGCTCCACTCCCTTTGCACTCTCTCAATACATGATTCGCCATCCATCAAGTACTAAAATGACATAATTCGAAAAGTAACTTGTTAGATATTGTTAGAAATTATTTTAATGTTTGTTAAAAAACATATATTAGAAGATTTGTATTTACAATGTGTTTTTGTTTATGTGTGTGTATGTGTGCGTGAGAGGTATTTTATTAAGTTAATTACTTCTTCTCTTTTACTTTTAATGTAATAGTTAAATCTTACACTCTTTTGATATGTTTTTTCCTAATTTAATTTGTATTCATTCATTCATTTGCATGTCCCTTGTGGAACTTTGCCTCCCAAACAGCACTCCTGTAGGCCTCTCAGTTGTGAGCAAGATGGCCTGCTGCTGATGCATCCATTTGCAGATCCTCAACGATGTCTTGCAGCCATCTTCGTCTTGGTCTTCCTCTCTTTCTTTTTCCCATTATGTGCCCTTCCAAGACGGCCTTCTCTAGATTATCATGACGTTTAATGTGTCCAAAATATTAAAGGTTTCTCTCTTTAATCCTCTTTAATAGCCAGCCAGCCAGCCTTCTTCAATCTTCTTCTTGTAGTATAGATATATTTATTCTTTTTTGTGTCCACGATATTTGAAGAACTCTTCTGTAGGATTTACATTCAAAAGCATTTATGTGTTTCTCAGCTGTTTTGTTAAGTGTCCAGGTCTCACAGGCATATGTTGCGATGAGAAAGATGCACGCCCTTAAAAATCTTATTTTTGTAGTTCTGTCTGTTCCTCTCCACAGATTCTTTAGTTGTTTTATTTTCTGAAGAGCGATAGATGTCCTCCTTTTAATTTCCCTCATTGTATCTCCATTATTAGTTAGTAGTGATCCAAGATATTAAAAATTATCTACTTCTTCCAGTTTTTCCTCATTGATACATATATCAGCTGCCTTGTTTGTTTTGTCACTTGTCATCAATTTAGTTTTCTTCGCATTAAGATAAGGTTTCGCTCTTCGCTGTTCTTACGGATTGACATAATTAGTTTTTTCCATTCCTTTTTGTATTGTGGACAGTAATACTGTGTCATCAACATATCTAATCTCTGGTGTTTCATAACCTCCAACTGTTATGGCATCATAATATTCTTGGTCTACATCTACTCTAACATTCCTAATTATATTTTCAGTATGCAAGTTAAATAAGTAAGGTGACAATATACACCTCTGACGGACCCTTTGTTTTATGTCAAACCAAGTTGTTGTTTCACTATTTATTCTTACTGCTGCTTGTTGGTCTAGATACAGCAGTGATGTTAATTGTATCAAATGTGTTGGAAATCCCATTTTTTCCATTATTTCCCAAAGTTTCTGGTGTTGTACACAATCAAATGCCTTTGAGTAGTCTATAAAGGCTAAATATAGATTCACATTAAACTCTCTGCATTTCTCTATTATAAATCTTATATTGAATATATGATCACTTGATCCTCTTCCTTGCCTGAAACCAGCTTGGACCATATTGACTTCTTCATCTATTTTCTTTCGAAGTCTACCCATTATGATTTTTAACAGAATTTTACTGGCATGACTAATCAGGGCAACAGTTCTGTAGATTTAATTTGTAGTATTAATTTGTAGTATTAATTTGTATACTTGTATTAAATCGAGTGTGTGGAAGAATGAAAGATGGAGTGATGAAGGGCAGAATGTAAGACGGGCCTGCGTGCCCAATTCTTTACCCTTTAAAAATAAAGATTATTCATTCATTCATTCATTCTCACTTGTTACACACAGTTCAGAACCTCCTTACAGCATCACATTACAACCCCTCTACCCCAGTTATAATCATCTGTTTCACCTTCTCCTGGCTAGGTTAACACTGTACCACTCTCTCTCCCCTCCACGGTTTCCCCAACTCACGATCCTCAGTTACGACCCACCCATCACACATCACAAGTCTCTATTTAAACATTATCTACGCTCCACCATGCCCGTTTCTGAACAAGCATCGGACAAGCCACATCTTCTTACAAGTTACAGCTAAGTGCTCTATATAGTTTAATTCCTTTTTTTTTTAAACACAAGATTCACTTGAATCTGTACTTTATATACTCTCTCTATTTCTTCGTCCTGTATTCTTTAGTGTGAATACGGCTCACACAGAAACGTCACAATTGTGTAGTCTCTAAGTAACAAAGCTGTTTATTGTTGTATTTTCTTGTGTCTTTCTCAGCTAATGTTCTTATAATGTCATATGTGTTTTTCAGTTAATGTTCTTATATTGTCATGTGTGTTTCTCAGCTAATGTTCTTATATTCTGATGACTGTGTCTCAGCTAATGTTCTTATATTCTGATATTTGTTTCTCAACTAATGTTCTTATATTGTGATGTGTATTTCTCAGTTAATTTTCTCATATTGTGATGAATGTTTCTCTTTTAATGTTATTCTGTTCTGATGTATGTTTCTCAGCTAATGGTATAATACTGTCATGTGTACTTCTGAGCTAATGTTCCGATGTTGTTATACGTGTTTATCAGCAAATGTTCCTATATTGTCATATGTGTTTCTCAGCTAATGTTCTTGTAATCCCATGCGTGTTTCTCAGCTAATTTTCTTATGCTGTCATGTGCTTTTCTCAGCTAATGTTCGTGTAATATGTGTCTTTCTCAGTTAATGTCCTTTATTATCATGTGTGTTTGTCAGCTAATGTAATTATACTGTCATGTGAGTTAATGTTCTTATATTCTTATGTGTGTTGGTCACCGAATGTTTTTATATTATCATTTGTGTTTCTTAGTTAATGTTCTTATACTGTCCTTTGTGTTTCTTAGTTAATGTTCTTATATTGTCATATGTGTTTGTCAGGTAATGTTTTTATACTATCATGTTTGTTTCTCAGTTATTTTCATAATTTTCATGTGTGTTTCTCAGGTAATGTTCTTGTAATATAATTGGTTCTTATAGAATCATATGTGTTTCTCAGAGTTTTTCACAGCGTATGTTCTTATATTGTCATGTGTTTTCTCAGCTAATGTTCTTATATTGTTATATGTGTTTCTCAGCTAATGTTCTTGTTATATCATGTGTGTTTTTCTGTTAATGTTCTTATAGTATCATGTGTGTTTCTCAGTTAATGTTCTTATAGTATCATGTGTGTTTCTCTGCGCTGTTCTTATATTGTCATATGTGTTTCTCAGCTAATATTCGTGTAATATCATATGCGTTTCTCAGCAAACTTTGTGTAATATCCTGTGTATTTCTGATCTAATGTTCTTATAATATCAAGTGTGTTTCTCAGCTAATGTTCTTATCCTGTCATATGTGTTTCTCACCTACTGTTCTTATATTGTCATGTGTGTTTCTCAGCTAACGTTCTTGTCCTGTCATATGTGTTTCTCACCTACTGTTCTTATATTGTCATGTGTGTTTCTCAGCTAATGTTCGTGTAATATCATGTGTGTTTCTCTGCTAATGTTCTTTTAATATCATATTTTTTTTCTCAGGTAATTTTCTTATATTGTCAAATGTGGATCTTAGCTAATGTTCGTGTAATGTCATATGTGTTTCTGGGCTAATGTTCAGGTATCAGGCTCTTATCAGAGGATTAATATAATCTTGTGTATGATTAACGCTAAAAGAGAGCTTTGTTTGATGAGACAAACAGTCTGTTGAAGTAACCGAAGCTACAGTGTTCTCGCACAGTGTATCCCTCCTGTGTTTGTTTAACCCATCACGCGCTTTCATCACTGAAACATGCACACAAAATGGGCCTAAAAGACTTTTACATTTTCCGTTTTTTTTTTAATTTCTCAGTCTCCTGTTTGATGAACTTGCTTGTTCTGGTATTCACCGTCGAATTTTGATTTTCATTTCAAGTCATTTATCTCTCTCCAGTTTCAGTTCAAAACAAAATATCTGATGGACAGTGTCAGGTCAGTCGCTACACAGAAACATACTGATCAATTAGCAATTAGCACACAGAAACAGACAGGTTAATTAGCACGCAGAAACAGACAGGTCAATTAGCACGCAGAAACAGACAGGTCAATTAGTACGCAGAAACAGACAGGTCAATCAAAGCACAGAAACAGACAGGTCAATGACCACATAGAAATAGGTCAATCAACACACAGAAAGAGACAGATAAATAAACACACAGAAACATACAGGTAAATCAACACACAGAGACAGACAGGTAAATCAACACACAGAAACAGACAGGTAAATCAACACACAGAGACAGACAGGTAAATCAACACACAGAAATAGACAGATAAATCAACACACAGAGACAGACAGGTAAATCAACACACAGAAACAGACAGGTAAATCAACACACAGAGACAGACAGGTAAATCAACACACAGAAATAGACAGATAAATCAACACACAGAGACAGACAGGTAAATCAACACACATAAATAGACAGGTAAATCAACACACAGAGACAGACAGGTAAATCAAAACACAGAAACAGACAGGTAAATCAACACACAGAGACAGACAGGTCAATCAACTCACAGAAACAGACAGGTAAATCAACACACACACACACAGACAGGTCAATCAACTCACAGAAACAGACAAGTGAATCAACACACAGAGACAGACAGGTAAATCAACACACAGAAACAGACAAGTCAATTAGCACGCAGAAACAGACAGGTCAATTAACATACAGAAACAGACAGGTCAATTAACATACAGAAACAGACAGGTCAATTAACATACAGAAACAGACAAATCACTCAACACACAGGAAAAGACAGGTCAGTTAGGACACAGACAGGTCATTTAGCAGACAGACACAAAAGGTCAGTCAAGACATAGAAACTACCGCTTAGATCTCAAGTCGAGTATTCGCCTGAAAACTGTGGAAGTTGCAAATTTAGATCAAACAATTTCGTTTATTGGTAGTTTATATCACTCGTAAATGTGACCCCACCCTATCTGTGGCTGTGTGCTACAGTCTTGTACATGAGTAGCCATTAGTTCAGACTTGGTTTGATGCGATAGATCTGACAACCGAAGCTGGACGTTTGCTTTATGAGCTAAAAGTTTTGGAGAAATCGTTTAATTTAATTCACAGACTGATCTGGCTTAATCTGACGCCAGGAAATGCTTGAAATTAGTTACTGTAAGCTGGCACTTGGCATTAAACTCTACGCTCTACTAAAGCACTCTCCGTGTTATTCTACTCCAACGACAACGACAACAACAACAACAACAACAACAACAACGACAGAAATGTGTACCCAAGTTTGAAAAACCTGTTACATTGTTTTGTGTGGAGATATTTCTATCAACAGTTCTACACTTTATCTGGACATTGTTTTTTGTGGAGATATTTCTATCAACAGTTCTACACTTTATCTGGACATTGTTTTGTGTGGAGATATTTCTATCAACAGTTCTACACTTTATCTGGACATTGTTTTGTGTGGAGATATTTCTATCAACAGTTCTACACTTTATCTGGACATTGTTTTGTGTGGAGATATTTCTATCAACAGTTCTACACTTTATCTGGACATTGTTTTGTGTGGAGATATTTCTGTCAACAGTTCTACACTTTATCTGGACATTGTTTTGTGTGGAGATATTTCTGTCAACAGTTCTACACTTTATCTGGACATGTTTTGTGTGGAGATATTTCTATCAACAGTTCTACACTTTATCTGGACATTGTTTTGTGTGGAGATATTTCTATCAACAGTTCTACACTTTATCTGGACATTGTTTTGTGTGGAGATATTTCTATCAACAGTTCTACACTTTATCTGGACATTGTTTTGTGTGGAGATATTTCTATCAACAGTTCTACACTTTATCTGGACATTGTTTTGTGTGGAGATATTTCTATCAACAGTTCTACACTTTGTCTGGACAAGAAGCGTGCAGGAAATTCTAAATTACCAAAACTATCATATCATAAGTATAATAAAATACATAACTATCATGTTATATGTGTAATAAAATACATAAATATCATGTTATATGTGTAATAAAATACACTATCTTGTGATAAGATACACTATTTTGCAATAAGATACATTATCTCGTGATGTAATACAGTTTTTGTGTATAATACACAACCTTGTGATAAAATGCGCTAACTTAATATAAGACACTATCTTGTGGTAAAATACGGTAACGTAATATAAGACACAATCTTGTGATAAAATACGCTAACTTAATATAAGACACTATCTTGTGATAAGATACACTATCTTCTGATAAGGTGCACCAGATAATAACAGAAACACGAAATACTAAAATATAAGACAGCCTCACCTGGAACAGGATGAAGAACACAGCCTTGGCCAGACTGATCTTCCTGGTTGCCAACATGGCCACTGTGACAGCTGGGTTGATGTGCCCGCCTGAGATATGAGAGATGGACCATACGATGGTAGCTACACTGAGACCAAAGCATAGCGAAATCTGTACAACTGGGGAAGTGCTGTTTGTATCACCTCTCAAATTGATGCATGATCCACAACCAACTAGAGTCAGAAGAAGTGTCCCAACAAATTCAGCCACAATTCCCTTCCACAATCTCAGGCTTGAAATATCTTCCAGGCTCGTCACCATCCTAACTGGAGACAGGTGTCTATGATAGTTGCTACTTTTTTCTGGCTGATCTTTTGGCTGTAGCTGACTGGTGTTCTCCGAACCTTCTAGAAACTTCTGTTTCTCTGGCTCTCTTGTCTCGGCCGTGACGGCTGTGGAGTATTTGGTAGTCTGCTGCTGTTGTAGCGGTGATGATGATGATGATGATGGTGAAGCTAACGGTTGAAGGGAGGATGAAGTCTTGGACGGAAACGAGGAAGATTTCTGCTCAAGTTCGGCCGTGTTGCTGGCTGTCAGCGATGGCTGTAACAAGGCTGTTGTGACGTTTGTATCCAGGGTGTCTGTTGATGACATTGACACTATGTAGCTCTTCAGTTTTTCACAAACAAAAACAAAAAACTTGCAGTCTAGGCTTACGACTTTCTTAAAAGCTCGCCTTCTTCAAAGACACACAATGTCTCTAATGCTGATATTTTTTAAGACATACAATGTCTCAAATGCTGATATTTTTTAAAAGACACACTATGTCTCTAATGTTAATATTTGTTGTCAAAGACACACTGTCTGTAATGTTAATTTAAACAACAAAAACTTAGTTCAAATACATTTAGTTTTAAACAAGGTCACACGCCACCTGGCCTGGTAGTGTGACAGGCCAAGTTTGATAAGTTCCTTATATCGCAGGATGATAAGGCCTCCTGTGTCTTAACAACACGAGCAGGCAGTTAGGAAAATTTAAAACAAATATTCTTTGCCTAATCAATGTCAGTTTAGAGAACGGTATTTGCTGATACGACATAAAGATAACATGCGTTGAAGAGTGACGACCTGGTCTCCATGACAACAGCCATAACGTGGCTATCTAGAGAAAATCTGAACTGTTCCTCTTTTAACTTGGCACGAGAATGATTTTCTAAGTAACTGTAACATCCTCTCTTAACTCGACAAGAGAATGGTTTTCTAAGTAACTGTAACATCCTCTCTTAACTCGACAAGAGAATGGTTTTCTAAGTAACTGTAACATCCTCTCTTAACTCGACAAGAGAATGGTTTTCTAAGTAACTGTAACATCCTCTCTTAACTCGACAAGAGAATGATTTTCTAAATACTGTAACATCCTCTCTTAACTCGACAAGAGAATGGTTTTCTAAGTAACTGTAACATCCTCTCTTAACTCGACAAGAGAATGATTTTCTAAATACTGTAACATCCTCTCTTAACTCGACAAGAGAATGATTTTCTAAATACTGTACCAACCTCTCTTAACTCGACAAAAGAATGATTTTATAAGTAACTGTAACAAGGTGAAATAAAAAGATCCAAACTACGAAGAGCGATCAGTAGCAGGAACTTATAACGAACAATCAACATTTTAAAAAGCTGGATACACCTAATCAGTTTTCATTCAGGTGCAAAGAGTTGATAAAAGCTGTCAATTTATTCACTGAAACACAAAAGATGACCAGATTTTGGAAAAATAAAATACGCAGTATTCAAATCAGCATACAGGCAAACATACAACAATATTTAAGTGAGCCTACAACAAATGCTTGGGATACAACAATAAGGCAAACAACGTGTAGGTAAACTTACAGCAAAGAAAAAAACAGATGCAAGTCGCACAGGTAACATACAACAATAAGACAAACAACGTATAGGTAAACATACAACAATAATACAACTGCATGAAATACAGTTTAACATGCAACAATAAAAAATGCACTGCATATAGGTAACACTGCAACATCAATACGGACAACGATTATGTAAACATACAACAATAAGACGAATACATGACACGAAGGTAAACAACAATGACAGAAATACATGACACAACGGTAAACAAACAACAATGACAGAAACACATGACACAAAGGTAAACAAACAAAATGACAGAAACATATGACACAAAGGTAAACAAACAAAATGATAGAAACACATGACACAAAGGTAAACAAACTGTGAATGAAATACATGACTAAAAGATAAACATTAAAAAATATCGGAAATACATGACACAATGGTAAACAAACAATAGTGCAAGAAATACATAAACAAAAAGAAAAAATTAAACAATAACAGAAATACATGACACAAAGGTAAACAAATAACAGTGGCAGAAATACATAACACAAAGGTTCAACACATTAAACAGTGAGAGAAATACATGGCATTAAACACACAAGAATAAGACATATGCACGACATAACAAGAATAAGACATATGCATGACATAATAAGAATAAGACATATGCATGACATAACAAGAATAAGACATATGCATGACATAACAAGAATAACACATATGCATGACATAACAAGAATACGACATATGCATGACATAACAAGAATAAGACATATGCATGACATAACAAGAAGCCAGACAACATGTAGGTAAACATACATCTATGACACCTGCATGACGTAATGGTAAAAATACAACAATAAAATAACAAATATATAGAAAGACAGATAAGAAATGGTGAAGGTAGGGTGAGAGAGAGATAGAGAGAGAGAGAAAGAGAGAAAGGAAGGAAGGAAGGGAGAAAGAGTGGAAGAGAGAAAGATAAAGAGAGAGAACCAATAAGTGATTTGTGAACAGACTTATCTTAGTGGCATAGCACAACATACGCACTGTTTATATATTTTGAGAAAGCCTTTGACAGTGTCAACAGAGATGCACTGTGGAAAATCCTAAGATGGCATGGCCTCCCCCATAAGATAGTGAATGTAATCAAAGCCATATATGAGGGTTTTCAGTGCAAAGTAGTCTGTGGAGAACATACCTCCAGCAGCTTTAGGGTACAAACAGAAGTGAAACAGGGATGTGTACTATCACCAACATTATTTATCTTGGCAGTAGACTGGTTAATGAAGGAGGCAACATCAGACAAACGCAGAGGATTACAATGGACCCTTGACACAGTGCTGGAGGACCTTGACTTTGCGGACGACATTTGTCAACTATCAAGCAGCCACAAAGAAATGCAAGATAAAATAAACAAGCTAACTCAGAATGCAAACAACATAGGACTAAAGATCAACGTAGGAAAGACAAAGTTAATGAAGCAAAATATGAACAATAGAAATGCACTCAGAGTAGATAACACGCTATTGAAAGAGGTCAACGAATTTGTATATCTTGGTAGAAGAGTAGTTGAAGATTGAGACAGCATAGAGAACATCAACAGTAGACTTACTACAGCAAACCAGGCTTTTGCAATGCTGCAGACTATATACATCAACTTGCAGTCAGAACAGTCAACACACAAGTAGGGGGAAGCAACCATGTGCCACTCACACTCAAAATCTATGGAGGAAAGTGCCCAAAACAATCCAACATGGCACCCTCCTGGAACTTAAAAAAAAAGCAAACTGGGACCAAAACAGAGAGCAAACACACCAGCAGTGCCTGCAGATCACTCTGACCAACAGCATAAACCACAATGTGACAGTCCTAGCAAACATAATCCTGGAAGCTGCCAAGAAGTACATACCTAGAGGCAGAAGAAACAACTACAAACCCTACTAGAGCAGAGAACTGGAGAAGTTGCCAAGAAGTACATACCTAGAGACAGAAGAAACAACTACAAACCCTACTAGAGCAGAGAACTGGAGAAGCTGCCAAGAAGTACATACCTAGAGACAGAAGAAACAACTACAAACCCTACTAAAGCAGAGAACTGGAGAAGTTGCCAAGAAGTACATACTAGGAGGCAGAAGAAACAACTACAAACCCTACTAGAGAAAAAAAGGAGTGCAACCCAACCACTGAGAGTATCAAAACACACAGTAACACTAAAGAAGCCTTCAACAATAGAAGATAGCTGAGTGTCAAAGAGCATGGAATGGAAAAACTAGCTCCCTGAGCCTGGACAAAGACACTAACAAACTGTGGAACCTGGTCAGATCCATAAACGAAGACACCAAGCCAGCCCAACACAGTCATAGAAGAAGCTGGGAAATATCATGCTGGGAAAATGGCAGAAAACATCCTGGCAGACCACTACAGAGATGAAAGCATCACAACAATCCCCAAAAGACACATACAGGAAGTAAAATCATCATCATCATGTGCCGTGCCGACTGGCGTTGGCTATTATGCTTCTCCAGAGTATCCGATCCTTCATGCAGGCCATCAGCTCAGTTGGTGATCTCCTCTCACACCATCCCATCAGACTGTCCAGTATCATTTCTCTTGGTCTTCCTCTTGATCTTCTTCTTTCTATTTTTCCTGTTGTTATAATATTTTCTATGACCCCTCTTCTCATTGCATGTCCTATGAAAGTGCATTGTCTCTCTCTTATCTTTCTGACAAGGTTTTTTGTCTCGCCAGCTCTTCTCATACATTCTTCATTAGTTGTTTTTGCTGTACAGGGGATTCGCAACATTCTTCTAATAAACCACATTTCTGCTGCTTCCAATGATTTTTGTGCAGACTTGCCTATTTTCCATGATTCACTTCCATATAACAAGATAGGTTCAATATAGCATTTTAGGACTCGTTTTCTAACATTCATTGATAAGTATGTGTTGGTTAATATGTTTCTCATTCTCTGAAATGCAGTCTTTGCTTGGCATATTCTGTTCCTAATTTCTGTTCTGCATTTCCTATCTGAAGTTATTACTGCTCCAAGGTATTTGAATTTCTGCACCTGCTTTAGAATAGTTTAGAATAGGAAGTAAAACCAGAACTCAAAGAAAGGATTAAACAGCAAAATCCAGACCCATACATGATTGCAACATTCACCATGGAAGAACTCAGTACGGCTACACAAAAACTAAAAGACAAGAAACCACCAGGAAAAGACAGAATAATAAATGAAATGAGAAAGAACCTTGGACCAGCAACACAACCAGCCTTACTTCACATCTACAACCAGTCCTGGAGCTTCAGAAAATTTCCCAACAGATAGAGAGGGGCAACCATCACTCCCATCAGGAAAAAAGGAAAAAACAAACACAACAAATCCAGCTACAGACCTGTCAGCCTCCTAAGCTGCATGGGCAAAGTGATGGAAAGGATGGTCAACACTAAACTGATATAACACCTAGAAAAAAATCACCTGATAAACAATGCACAGTCAGTATACAGGAAACATCACAGCACAGAAGACCAGCTCACCTACCTAACCCAAGAAAGAGAAAACTCTTTCCAGGAGAAGAAAAAAGTTCTGGCCACCTTTGTAGACCTAACACAAGTACTTGACGAAGTATGGAAAAAAAAGTCTCCTCCTGAAACTACTCAACAACAAGGTTGAAGGAACAATGTTTTGGTGGATACAAGATTTCTTGAGATATAGAACAGCCAGGGTCAAAATGAATGGAAAACTAAGCCACAGAGTCACCCTGAGCCAAGACGTTCCTCAGGGAGGAATTATTTCTCCCACTCTGTTCCTGATGTAGTGTATATATAAATTATATCACAGACAAACTGCCCAACAGCATATCATATGCCTTGCACACAGATGACTTCATTATGCTGCAGAAAAAAATATCACAAGCAACCCATAGAATACAGGAAGCACTAAATACCACAGGAGACTTGGCCACATAATGGGGAGTGATGATAAACCCCACAGTTCACAGCCACCTGCTTCTCATTGTCCAACAAGACAGAAACCTTTAAACTAGAAATATAAGGAAGAGAGCTTATGCAGACACAACAGCTGACATACCTCAGGGTGAAACTGGACAAGAGGCTAACCTGGAAGCCACACCTGCTGGACACAGAAAACAAAGCAATTAAAAGGCTGTGGTAAAAAAAAAGCTGGCAGGCACAACCTGGGGAGCCCAGAGCAACATACTAAAAAAAAAGTATATGTGGGCACCACAAGGCCAACACTCGAATATGACATGACAGCCTGGGCCATAGACTCCAACACAAACACTGCTCACATAACAAAAGTGCAAAACACTGGGCTGTGGCTGATCATGGGAGGAATGAAGAGCTCTCACATCACGGAGATGGAGAAATACACGCAAATTCAACCTCTTGAGGTCAGGCACAAAGAAAAACTAATGATCCACAAACAAAAGTTAATATCCCTGACAACCCACCCTGTGAACAAAAGAATTCAGGAGTCCACAAACAAAAGTTAATATTCCTGACAACCCACCCTGTGAACAAAAGAATTCAGGAGTCCACAAACAAAAGTTAATATGCCTGACAACCCACCCTGTGAACAAAAGAATTCAGGAGTCCACAAACAAAAGTTAATATGCCTGACAACCCACCCTGTGAACAAAAGAATTCAGGAGTCCACAAACAAATGTTAATATGCCTGACAACCCACCCTGTGAACAAAAGAATTCAGGAGTCCACAAACAAATGTTAATATGCCTGACAACCCACCCTGTGAACAAAAGAATTCAGGAGTCCACAAACAAAAGTTAATATGCCTGACAACCCACCCTGTGAACAAAAGAATTCAGGAGTCCACAAACAAAAGTTAATATGCCTGACAACTCACCCTGTGAACAAAAGAATTCAGAAGTCCACAAAAAATAGACTGAAAAGAACCAGCTTCAACTATCTGACAACACAACTGCAACAAAACTATAAAGACCTCCTTCCCACCTCTCATGAAGAAACGGAACCACTCCAAATTGTGGAGGAGCACAGTCACTGTGAAAAGATAACAGTCCTCACAGAGGTACCAGGCATACACAAAAAGGACTACCTAACAACATTTCAGATGAAGACACTGACCCAGGAGCTGATTGACAGCAAATATAATCCATCTGAATGGACACATGTGTACACAGATGGGTCTGCAGAAAAAGCAGTAAAAACTGGAGGTGGTGTTCTTTACATAAGATTCACAGATGGGAGACAAACCAAAAAGGCCTTCACGACGGGAAAGATTTCCTCCAACTACAGGACAGAAACAACAGCCCTCCTTGAAGCCCTCAGAAAACTTAAAACAGAAAACCATCTCCCACCACACAAAATAGCCTTCTTCACAGACTTCAGGGCACTTCTAGAATCTCTTAAAAACAACAAACAACCCACAGGCAAACATACAGGAAATCACAACAGAACTGAAGTACCTTACACTGTCAATAACCGTGGCAATACAATGGGTACCATCCCACTGTGGGATAGCTGGCAGCAGTCAAGATCGAACCAATCATCCAGTAAACTACAAAGAGGCGAAAACCATAACCCATAACCAGTACAGATCTGAATGGAAAAAGAAAATGAAATGCAACAATGAACCAGATCCAATACACCAACTACAAAGACATCAGCAAACCATCCTCTTTCGCCTAAGGACAGGCCATCACAGACTACTCAGCAACCTGCGTCGACTCAAAATGTCTCACACAGACGAGCATCCATGTGGCAGTGGAGTCCAGACTCCAGAACATATCCTACAAGAGTGCCCAAACCATGCAGACCTGAGGGGTGAGACATGGCCAGAGGAAACAAGCTTCAGGCAAAAGTTTTGGGGCTTCTATCAAGATCTGGAGAGGACTGCGGGCTTTGCCATGTCGACAGGGATCAGGATCTGAAGTGACCAACAGCCTCGAAAGCAGAAGAAGAAGAAGAAGATTAACAAAACCAATGAGACTATGAATGTGTGTCATTAACAAAAAGCAACGAGACTATGAATGTGTTTAACAAAACCAATGAGACTATGAATGTGATTAACAAAACCAATGAGACTATGAATGTGTTTAACAAAACCAACCAGACTATGAATGTGATTAACAAAACCAACCAGACTATGAATGTGTTTAACAAAACCAACGAGACTATGAATGTGATTAACAAAACTGATCAGACTATGAATGTGATTAATAAAACTGGTCAGACTATGAATGTGAGGAATATGAAGGTTCCACATGCTGTGGGAGGAGCATGTGAACGAAGACTGAAAAAAAAACAAAAACTTATGTTCAACAAAAGAAGGAAGAAGATAAGACCTAAATGATCGTAGCAGAAAGTGCTGGATAATTTACTCTGACAACAAACTCATGACTGGCAGCCTATTAAAACAAACTCATGACGGGCAGCCTGATACAACAAACTCATGACTGGCAGTCTGATACAACAAACTCATGACTGGCAGCCTGATACAACAAACTCATGACTGGCAGCCTGATACAACAAACTCATGACTGGCAGTCTGATACAACAAACTCATGACTGGCAGTCTGATACAACAAACTCATGACTGGCAGCCTGATACAACAAACTCATGACTGGCAGTCTGATACAACAAACTCATGACTAGCAGCCTGATACAACAGACTCATGACTGACAGCCTGATACAACAAACTCATGACTAGCAGCCTGATACAACAAACTCATGACTGGCAGCCTGATACAACAAACTCATGACTAGCAGCCTGATACAACAAACTCATGACTACCAGCCTGATACAACAAACTCATGACTGACAGCCTGATACAACAAACTCATGACTAGCAGCCTGATACAACAGACTCATGACTAGCAGCCTGATACAACAAACTCATGACTGACAGCCTGATACAACAAACTCATGACTGACAGCCTGATACAACAAACTCATGACTAGCAGCCTGATACAACAAACTCATGACTAGCAGCCTGATACAACAAACTCATGACTAGCAGCCTGATACAACAAACTCATGACTAGCAGCCTGATACAACAAACTCATGACTAGCAGCCTGATACAACAAACTCATGACTAGCAGCCTGATACAACAAACTCATGACTAGCAGCCTGATACAACAAACTCATGACTGGCAGCCTGATACAACAAACTCATGACTGGCAGCCTGATACAACAAACTCATGACTAGCAGCCTGATACAACAAACTCATGATTAACAGCCTGATACAACAAACTCATGACTGGCAGCCTGATACAACAAACTCATGACTAGCAGCCTGATACAACAAACTCATGACTAGCAGCCTGATACAACAAACTCATGACTAGCAGCCTGATACAACAAACTCATGACTGGCAGCCTGATACAACAAACTCATGACTAGCAGCCTGATACAACAAACTCATGACTAGCAGCCTGATACAACAAACTCATGACTGGCAGCCTGCAATATCCTGATACGATTCTGATACTGCCTACGTGTAAAATCTGACAAAAATTGACAGAGTTCTGTCACAGATGGTAAGTGTCACATAATGTGTCGGCTATCCTTGTCTGTAGGAAGAACAGGCTGGGCCCCATAAACCATTGCCACAGATATTATAGAATCTACTAGTTCTGTTCTTACAGATATTATAGAATCTACTAGTTTTGTTCTTACAGATATTATAAAATCTACTAGTTTTGTTCTTACAGATATTATAGAATCTACTAGTTTTGTTCTTACAGATATTATAGAATGTACTAGTTTTGTTCTTACAGATATTATAGAATCTACTAGTTTTGTTCTTACAGATATTATAGAATCTACTAGTTTTGTTCTTACAGATATTATAGAATCTACTAGTTTTGTTCTTACAGACATTATAGAATCTACTAGTTTTGTTCTTACAGACATTATAGAATCTACTAGTTTTGTTCTTACAGACATTATAGAATCTACTAGTTTTGTTCTTACAGATATTATAGAATCTACTAGTTTTGTTCTTACAGACATTATAGAATCTACTAGTTTTGTTCTTACAGACATTATAGAATCTACTAGTTTTGTTCTTACAGATATTATAGAATCTACTAGTTTTGTTCTTACAGATATTATAGAATCTACTAATTTTGTTCTTAGAGATATTATAGAATCTACTAGTTCTGTTCTTACAGATATTATAGAATCTGCTAGTTCTGTTCTTACAGAAATTATAGAATCTACTAGTCATATGTAAGATGTAAACATATCACAGACATTGTCATATGTAAGATGTAAACATATCACAGACATTGTCGTATGTAAGATGTAAACATATCACAGACATTGTCGTATGTAAGATGTAAACATATCACAGATATTGTCGTATGTAAGGTGTAAATATATCACAGACATTGTCGTATGTAAGATGTAAACATATCACAGACATTGTCTTGTGTAAGATGTAAACATATCACAGATATTATCGTATGTAAGATATAAACATATCACAGACATTGTCGTATGTAAGATGTAAACATGTCACAGACATTGTCGTATGTAAGATGTAAACATATCACAGATATTATCGTACGTAAGATGCAGACATGTCACAAGCGCGTTAGGTAAACATCATCAACTGTCACACAACATCAACTGTCACACAACATCAACTGTCACACAACATCAACTGTCACATGGTTCTTGCACGCTGGGCTTTCATTTTCCCGAGCAACATACTTGAACATTGTAAGACTAAAGCTACAGTGATGATTGTTTTCTGCCACATCAAGACTACTAAGGCTACAGTGATGATTGTTTTCTGCCACATCAAGACTACTAAGGCTACAGTGATGATTGTTTTCTGCCACATCAAGACTACTAAGGCTACAGTGATGATTGTTTTCTGTCACATCAAGACTACTAAGGCTACAGTGATGATTGTTTTCTGTCACATCAAGAGTGCTAAAGCTACAGTGATGATTGCTTTCTGTCACATCAAGAGTACTAAAGCTACAGTGATGATTGTTTTCTGTCACATCAAGAGTGCTAAAGCTACAGTGATGGTTTTCTGTCACACCAAGAGTACTAAAGGTAAAGTGATGATTGTTTTCTATCAGATCAGACTACTAAAGCTGCAGTAACGATTGTTTTCTGTCCCAATCAAGAGTAATAAAGCTAAAGTGATGATTGTATTTTGTCATATCATACTACTAAAGCTACAACGATGATTGTTTTCTGTCACATCAGACTACTAAAGCTACAGTGATGATTGTTTTCTTTCAGATCAGACTGCTAAAGCTGTACTCTTTATTGTTCTCTGTCACATCAAGAGTACTAAAGCTGCAGTGCTGATTTTTTTCTGTCACATCAAGAATAGTAAAGCTACAGTGATGGTTTTCTGTCACATCAGACTACTACAGCTAAAGTGATGAATATTTTCTGTCAGTTCAGACTACTAACGCTACAGTGATGATTGTTTCCGTCACATCAAAACTGCTAAAGCTACACTGATGAATATTTTCTGTCGCATCAAGAGTACTAAAGCTAAAGTGATGATTGTTTTCGTTCGCATCAGGAGTACTAAAGCTACAGTGATGGTTACTTATTTTGTATGAGGGGTTCTGAAAGAATGGTGACAATAATAATAATAATAATGCGACAAATATGAAATGACGGTCCTTCATATTATCATATTCGAGGATACAGGGTCTGCCAATTAAGTAATGAGACTAATTACATAAAAAATAAAATAAGCAACCGCTGAAGATATAACCTGTATTTTATTCAGAGTAAGCCCCTTGTGCTTAATACAGTGAGTGGCATGATCTAACAAACACTGAAATGACCTCTGCAGTTCTTCTATTGATATGCCCCTTAAACTCGATGTTACGGCCCTTTGGATGTCATCAGTATCGTCAAAGAAGCGTCCTTTCAATGGTAACTTGAATTTTGGGAATAGAAAATAATCGCAGGGAGACAAATCTGGAGAATAGGGTGGATGGTTGACAACACACACTTGTTTTTGGGCCAAACATTCCTGTACAGCTACCGCCCGGTGAGCTGGTGCATTATCATGAAGAAGGGAAAAACTGCCGGGTGTTAAATACTCGGGTCGGACTCGGAGAATCCTTTTCAGTAGACGTTTAAAAAAAACTTAAATAAACTTTGGCAGTGACAGTCTGTCCCTATGGAAAAAAAAATATTTGTGAATAACTCCTTTGCTGTCGTAGAAGAACACCAATATTGTCTTCACTTTCGTCTTTTGAAGACTAATTTTTTTCCTTTAGATGATGATGATGACTTCCACAGAGCACTTGGGCGTTTAGTTGTGGGATCATAGCGGAAATCCATGTTTCATCCTCTGCAACGACCAAATTTAAGAAATGTTTATTTCTGCGACACGTTTTGATGATGCCTTTTGCTCGTACTCAACACGCGGATGTGTCTGGTCACCAGACAACGAGTGTGGTACAAACCGGCAAGCAACTTATTTCTTACCCAAATCTTCCATTATAATTTTAGTAATGGTCTCTCGGGTAACACCATCACCCTCACAGTCAAACAACGATCTTTTTGTATCCGTTCTCTGACTTTTGCAGTGAGCTCCTCATTATGAACAGAAATTGGACGTCCATGTCTAGTTGGATTTGTAATCGTTTCCACATCACTTTTGAATCATGAATACTACCTGAATATCTGTGCACGATATAAACAATTATCCCCACAAACTTCTCGCATCAATTCAGCTGTCTCAACGGCACTTTTTACAAGTTTTAAACAGAATTTAATGTTAGGTTTTTGCTCTATGCTGATTATGTAACAATGCACATCTGACTAGGTCAGCAAAATGGCGGCTTTATTGTCGTCTGCTTATCGGGCGGAGATGAAAAGTTGTCAGTCTCATTACTTACTTGTCGGATCTTTTATTTTTACACCATTTGAAATATTCTACTATACATTTTTGAAACATGCAGTTCAACAAAAAAATACAGTCTAAAAACTAACTCCCACAAAGTATACATTCCAAAAAAGAAAAAATCTAACACACACACACACACACACACACACATATATATATATTCCAACTACATTACGAAATAATACAAAAATGCAGTCCAAAAAAGATACACTCTAACAAAAGATACAGTCCAACAACATATGATAAGTACCATAAAAGATACAGTGAAACAGAAAATAATTACAACAGAAAATAAATCCAACAAGAAATAGTCCACCAAAAATATATCTTACATTCTTTCCGTGCCGTTAAACGTCACATAGGGCCCGCATGGTAATTCGCTAAGATGTCCTGTCTTCGGCGAGTTTTTCAATCTCATCAAGGAATGTTATGACCATCGAATTGGCTTCTCTTAGTTAATGTCCTCCTTATTGTTTCACCTGGTTGACCTCTTTTTCTTCGGCTTGTTGTGTTCCATTTTAAAGATTGTTTGGGTATTCTCTGATTGTTTCTTCTCATCACATAACTGACATATGTCCATCTTCTTTTTCTGATCGCCCATGAGACAGGTTGTTGTTTGCTCATCTTTCTGATCTCTGTGTTTTTTTAAAATTCAATCCACTTTATACCGAGTATTTTCCTTAGGCATTTGTTTTCGAAAGAGTCTAATTTCTTGTCTATTTCTTTAGTTGTTTTCCAGCTTTCACACACATAAATGAGGGTGGATATTACATTTGAAGTGAATAATCTTAATCTTATAGTCCACCAACAAATACAGTCCACCAAAAAAATGCAGTCCAACAAAAAAATGCAGTCCAACAAAAAAATGCAGTCCAACAAAAAAATGCAGTCCAACAAAAAAATAGCCCACCAAAAATACAATCCATAAAAAAATACAGTCCACCAAAAAATATAGTCCAACAAAAAATATAGTCCAACGAAAAATACCCCACCAAAAAAATACAGTCCAACAAAAAATACAGTCCAACAAAAAATACAGTCCACCAAGAAGAAATCCTCACTGATAGAACTGATGAAATATTTGGAGGGCTGTATAATACTCCGAGCAGAGGATGATGACAACAGTGAGTGATTGCTACTTTCTGTGGCTCGCGCGCAGTGTAAGCTTGGTGAGAGATTGACAATTGAAATGCTGGAGGAATTTGAAAAGAGATCTGCGCGCATCATGCCAGGCGTTGTCAGGTAAATGTTTGCTCGTGCCGCCAGCCATCATGGCAAAGCGAGCTCCCAGTGCAGATCGCCAGCCATCACGCAGATCGCCAGCCATCACGGCAAAGAGAACTCCAAGTGTAGACCGCCAGAAGGAACAAACCAGGGGTGCCCAAACTTGTCTCCTCGAAACAGCCACTTGCAATCAACTTCAGAAGTTTTACAGCCGCAAGACACATTTTTATTATTATTTACACATTTTGTTACATAAAATATAAACATATTAAGAAATACACATACGTAATAATACTTAATCATTGTCATTATTGGCCTGTAAAATGACTAATTTACCGCTGATAGCATCAAGTGATGGAGGTAGAAAACTAAATAATAGGGATACAAACATCAACATACACATAAGCACCGACGGTGACATGTAGAAATCAACACCCACATCAGAGTAGAATGTATAAAATAGGAAACAAGTAGGAGCAGCTTTATTACTTAACCATTACAAAGTTGTGACGTTTCGGCGTGAGCCTTAATCATACAAAAACATACAGGACGAAGAAATAGAGGAGATAAAGTATGGACTCACATGAATACTGTAAAAAAACAGAGTAGAGGGTGATATGTACGACAAACATCAACACACACATCAGAGTAGAGGGTGACATGTAGACAAACATCAACACACACATCAGATCAGAGCGTGATATGTAGACAAACATCAACACACACATCAGAGGAGAGGGTGATATGTAGACAAACATCAACACACACATCAGAGGAGAAGGTGATATGTAGACAAACATCAACACACACATCAGAGGAGAGGGTGACATGTAGACAAACATCAACACACACATAAGAGTAGAGGGTGACATGTAGACAAACATCAACACACACATAAGAGTAGAGGGTGACATGTAGACAAACATCAACACACACATAAGAGTAGAAGGTGACATGTAGACAAACATCAACACACACATCAGAGGAGAAGGTGATATGTAGACAAACATCAACACACACATCAGAGTAGAGGGTGACATGTAGACAAACATCAACACACACATCAGAGTAGAGGGTGACATGTAGACAAACATCAACACACACATCAGAGTAGAGGGTGACATGTAGACAAACATCAACACACACATAAGAGTAGAAGGTGACATGTAGACAAACATCAACACACACATCAGAGGAGAAGGTGATATGTAGACAAACATCAACACACACATCAGAGTAGAGGGTGACATGTAGACAAACATCAACACACACATCAGAGTAGAGGGTGACATGTAGACAAACATCAACACACACATCAGAGGAGAGGGTGATATGTACGACAAACGTCAACACACACATCAGAGTAGAGGGTGACATGTAGACAAACATCAACACACACATCAGAGTAGAGGGTGACATGTAGACAAACATCAACACACACATCAGAGGAGAGGGTGATATGTACGACAAACATCAACACACACATCAGAGTAGAGGGTGACATGTAGAGAAACATCAACACACACATCAGAGGAGAGGGTGGTCTGTAGACAAACATCAACACACACATCAGAGGAGAGGGTGGTATGTAGACAAACATCAACACACACATCAGAGTAGAGGGTGACATGTAGACAAACATCAACACACACATCAGAGGAGAGGGTGATATGTAGACAAACATCAACACACACATCATATCAGAGCGTGATATGTAGACAAACATCAACACATACATCATATCAGAGCTTGATGTGTACGACAAACATCAACACACACAACAGAGGAGAGGGTGATTACCAGACACGTGAGCACAGACGCATATGTGTAGGATAAACTTCAACACACACGTGAGCACAGACGCATATGTGTAGGATAAACTTCAACACACACACAGCAGTACAGTTTGAGATGTGTTGACATAACCTGGACACTTAAACACAGACGGGGATGTGTAGGACAGACATTAACACAAACATCAGCACAGACGGGGATGTGTAGGACAGACATTAACACAAACATCAGCACAGACGGGGATGTGTAGGACAGACATTAACACAAACATCAGCACAGACGGGGATGTGTAGGACAGACATTAACACAAACATCAGCACAGACGGGGATGTGTAAGACAGACGTTAACACAAACATTCCCCTGGGAACAACTGTGTTAAGAGCACACTTATCTTAACACAGTGTTTGTGAGACAGGGAACATAGATCTGTTTGCTTAAAAACTCTGACCTACCTCTGTAGCCCAGAAACTTGTAGCAATCAACACTAATTGTAATTGTTATTTTTGCAAAATGTAATGTCAGGTTGGTGGACGGATGGGGACATGGAGATCTCTGGCGGGGATGAGGGAAGTCTGGTGTGAAACCAATGAATCCAGGACGTGACAAGCCTATGGGTCTTTACAACAATGGCTATCAGAATGATGTGAACAAAACAGAGCCAGTAGACTATAGGTGGCGGGGAATGGATATCGTTGAAGCACTCATCAGATTCCTCATCTCAGAGTCAGAGTGTCTTTGTGGAACTGTCTCAAACCATCTGACATGGAGAAGGGGTTTAAGTACAGCCACCAGAGGCTGGAAAACAAAGTTTTGGCCAGGCCAGCCACACTGTCTTCATGGCAGTCCGAGCAAGACCACAGTCTGCCCTAGCAAGGAAAGGTGCTGAAGTCGGAGTTACCCAGCCAAAAGGCGCATCGCAAAAATCAGGGTAACACGCATTATCGCTAATGAAATGTCTATATCTACAGTTTTCAAACATGGTGCTCGCCCTGTGAAGACTAACCAGGCAGGTGCAGTGCCGGGCCCCCTGCCTCGAAAGGGTCCACCCAATGCTACTGGAGGTCCTCTCAGTTCGTCTTGTGGAGTCAGGAGACATGAGAGTAGAGCTACTGGCCAAAAAATACAACAGAAGAAAACAGCCAAAAAGCAAGAACTTAAAATAATGCAGTGGAATGCTGAGGGTGTCAGCAGTGTTAGAGATGGCTATAGCAAAAAGGTTGAACTAGAGAACATACTTTTTGCAGAGCAGGTAAGTATATGCTGCATACAGGAGACACACCTAACCAAAGATGCCGCCTTTAAAATCAGAGGCTACCAGTGTTTTAGATCAGACCGACAGGACAGAAGAAAAGGAGGAGTACTCACACTTGTTAAGAATAACATCAGCGCATGTCAGGTGGGAGTGTACATGGAAGGAGCCGAATACCAGATGATCCATCTAAAAAGTAGTAATACAGATTTCCACCTCCTTAACTATTACTGTCCTAGTGACCGCCCACTTGCTTTAGGAACAATCCCACACAAAGAGAGACTGATGGTCTGTGGTGATTTTAACAGTCATTCCCAGAGCTGGGGCTATGACCACATAGACAAGAGAGGAGAGGAAGTTGAGAGCTGGCAGGATGATAATGGACTTCTCTGATCAACCAGCCAATGGATGCCCCAACATTTTACTCAAGGGCTTGGCATACAAAATCAACACCAGATCTGGCATTCCACTCTCCAGATCTGAAGTGGAACATTACACGTGAAGTTGGAAAACAACTTGGAGGTAGCGACCATCGACCAGTCTTCCTGACAATAGAAAATGAACTCCTTAACACCAGTAACCCTCTCCCCAGATGGAACTATAAAAAAGCAAACTGGACAATGTACAGACATCGTACAGGTATCCTGGTGGGACAGCTGTCCATAGAAGGTAAGGATATTAACAGCATAGTGAAGGAGTTCAATGCTTGTATCCTTCAGGCCGCTCGTGAAACCATTCCCAGAGGAGCTCGCAGGGACTATAAACCATACTGGTCTAGTGAGCTGGGAAAACTCCATGATGACGTGGAAGCAGCTCGAAAGCAAGCAGAAAATAGACCATGCCAAGAACATCACAATAATTACCAACATTCTAAGGCCAAATTTCAGAGAGCAAAGCTGCAAGCCAGACGGGAAAGTTGGAGAGAGAAAACAGAGTCCCTAAACTTTGAAAAGGATGGAAGGAAACTGTGGAAACTAATCAAACAGTTAAATGATGAGAGTACTGGAAGAAGTACAAAGATTACACTAATAGAGGATGGGAAAACTCTTACAGGTAAGCAGGTAGCAAATCACTTTGCTCGCATGTTTGCACAGGACTGCAACATTGATATCCATCCAGAGAAGGAGCGTACAGTGCGCATCGAGCCACAGAAAGAGGAGGAACAAGTCAGAAAAGTGGAGGTCATGGATGCACCAATCACATGCAGTGAGTTAGACCTAGCAGTTAGTAAACTGAAACCAAGGAAATCACCAGGACCTGATGGAGTGTCCAATGAAATGATCAAGAACCTGGGAATGGCAGCAATGGGAAAGCTGTTGGATATTTTCAATATGTGCTGGAGCACAGGTAAGTTACCTCAAATCTGGAGGGAAGCAAGCATGGTACCACTGCTAAAACCAGGGAAAAACAGTGATACTGCCTCCAGCTACAGGCCAATCAGTCTCACTAGCTGCCTATGCAAAACGATGGAACGCATCATTGACCTGAGGCTAAAATGGTACCTAGAAAGTGAAAACCACCTCGTTCCACAACAAGCAGGATTTAGGCAGTACTACAGTACGGAAGATCAGGTGACCTATCTCTCTCAAGAGATTGAGGATGCATTCCAAGAGAAAAACCTTGTACTAGCAGCGTGGATAGACCTGAAGAAAGCCTTTGATAAAGTATGGAAAAAAGGTCTGTTGTGGAAACTAAGAAACTGCAATGTGAATGGAAGACTGTACAACTGGATAAAGTCCTATTTACACAATAGAAGAGCTAGAGTAGTAATGGATGGACACAAAAGCCAGAAAGTACTTCTGCGACACGGTGTACCACAAGGAGGAGTCCTTTCGCCTACACTATTCCTTGTATTCATTAATGACCTGGTCAAGGAACTTCCCTATGGAATCAAAACAGCACTGTATGCAGATGATCTGGTCATGTGATGTACAGATGAATATGCGACAGTTGCTACACAGAGACTCCAAAGAGCAGCAGACATCTTGACATCATGGACAAACAAATGGTGTGTAAGTATCAACACAGAGAAATCAAGTACCACTCTGTTCACCCTCTCATCTAAACAGAAAGCAGGTAAGATCTTTGTAAATGAAATACCCTTAAGGATGGACAACCAACCCACTTACTTAGGAGTGACTCTTGACTCAAAACTGACGTGGAAGCAACACATCAACAGTGCAGAAGCAAAAGCCAGAAGAAAACTAGCCATATTAAGAAAATTGACTGGGACTACATGGGGAGCTAGTGAAAGAATCCTCAAGAACGTATATCAGCAAAGTATTCTACCACATTTAGAATATGGCTCAACATCTTGGTGCACAGCATCAAACACTACTCTGCATAATCTAGACAAAGTTCAAAATCAGTCACTACGGATTATCACAGGTGCCATGAGGTCCACACCAATAGTAGAAATGCAGAAAATAGTTGGTGTTCAACCGCTAAAGGAACGTAGAGACACAAAGGTCATGACCATGGGAGAAAAATTCCTTAGCTCTGTAAGCCATCCCCTGAAGGAGAGATTCAGTAACTTGGCATTAGGACGGCTTAAAAGAAGCAGCTTCATTCATCAGGCCAAGCGTATGCGTAAGCTGATACCTGACCTTCCAACTGTAGTCACTCCATTATCATCTGTACCAGAGCATACACCATGGAAAGAAGCAGATTATACACAAATAACTATTCAGACTGAAGTGAAAGGTGTGCAGAATGGTGAGATGCAGAGCAGTCTTGTAAGATCAATAGCCACACTTAGTGTTCTAGATGACAAATATCCATGTGACACCTGGATACGTGTGTATACAGATGGATCTGCACATAATGCCATAAAAAATGGTGGGGCAGGAGCATATATTGAATATCCAAACAACACCATTGACAAGATTTCCATACCCACTGGTAAATACTGCAACAACTTTAATGCAGAAGTTAGGGCAATTATTGCTGCAGTTGAAAAACTATCAGCCTCCAGAATTGATACATGTCCTGTAGTAATTCTCACAGATGCAAGATCAGTACTGGAGGCTCTTCAGTGCAACAAACTACCAGACCTTAAGGATGCCTTGTCAAAAATTGGCTTACAACATGGAGTCACTTTGCAGTGGATTCCCTCCCACTGTGGGATACCAGGCAATGAGAAAGCTGACCATCTGGCCAAAGAGGGCACTGAAATGGAGCAACCAGACATACCAGTCACCTATAATCAGAAGAAAAGCATGATAAAAACCTACAGGAAGCCACAAACACCACCACATGATGACTATCACATGCTAAACAGAAAGGAACAAGTCACCATCTTCCGTCTCCGAACAGGACACAGCCGACTCCGAAGTCATATGTATACAGAGTTTAAGGTTGGTACTACTAATCTATGTACATGTGCCCAGGTGCCCCAAACCGTGGAACATATCCTCCAGAACTGCATCAACTACGAGACACTGAGAAATAATTACTGGCCCAGTGAAACCACTAAAGAAGATAAGCTCTATGGTTCCATACATGAGTTACAAAAAACAGTGAAATTTATCCAAGAGACAGGACTGCAGATATAGACAGACAGTGCGAACGAAGAAGAAGAAGAAGAACACAAACATCAGCACAGACGGGGATGTGTAAGACAGACATTAACACCCACAAACGGCACATACGGAGAAAAGTAGACAAACTTCAAAACACACACATCAACACAGACGAAGATGTGTAGACAAACATCGACACCCAATTATGTGAGCAAAGACGGAGATGTGTAGACAAACATCGACACCCAATTATGTGAGCAAAGACGGAGATGTGTAGACAAACATCGACACCCAATTATGTGAGCAAAGACGGAGATGTGTAGACAAACATCGACACCCAATTACGTGAGCAAAGACGGAGATGTGTAGGACAAACATTAAAACACACAAATCATCATCACAGATGGTGATGTGTAGACAAACATGAACATACACAGGTAAGCAGAGACGGACATGTGTAGACAAACATCAACATCCACACACATCAACACAAACTGAGCTCTGTAGGACAAACATCAACATCCACATACATCGACACAGACTGAGCTCTGTAGGACAAACATCAACATCTACACACATCAACACAGATTGAGATCTGTAGGACAAACATCAACATCTACACACATCAACACAGATTGAGATCTGTAGGACAAACATCAACATCTACACACATCAATACAAACTGAGATCTGTAGGACAAACATTAACATCCACACACATCAACACAGACTGAGATCTGTAGGACAAACATCAACATCCACACACATCAACACAGACTGAGATCTGTAGGACAAACATCAACATCCACACACATCAACACAGACTGAGATCTGTAGGACAATCATCAACACCCACACACATCAGCACAAACGGTGATGTGTAGAGAAATAAAAACACCCTCACATATCAGCAAAGACGGAGATGTGTGTTACAAATATCAACACATAAACATCATCAAAGACGTGTCATCATTTAAACTTGAATATGAGAGACCCGTCTCTCCCTGTGTCATCATTTAAGCTTGAATGTGAGAGACCCTTCTCTCTCTCTGTGGCATCATTTAAGCTTGAATGTGAGAGACCCGTCTCTCTCTCTATCTCTATGTCTATCTCTGTCATAATTTAAGCTTGAATGTGAGAGACCCGTCTCTCTCTCTCTCTCTCTCTCTCTCTGTCATCATTTAAGCTTGAATGTGAGAGACCTGTCTGTCTCTGTGTTATCACGTAAGCTTGAATGTGAGATCCCCGTGTCTCTCTCTCCTCTCTCTCTCTCTCTCTGTCACCACTTAAGCGTGAATATGAGAGACCTGTCTCTCTCTCTCTCTCTCTCTCTGTCACCATTTAAGCTTGAATGTGAGAGACCCATCTCTCTCTCTGTGTCATCACTTAAGCTTGAATGTGAGAGACCCGTCTCTCTCTTTGTCTCTCTCTCTACATCATCACTTAAGCTTGAATGTGAGAGATCCGTCTCTCTCTCTCTCTCTCTCTCTCTCTGTCATCACTTAAGCTTGAATGTGAGAGACTCGTCTCTCTGTCATCACTTAAGCTTGAATGTGAGAGATCCGTCTCTCTGTCATCACTTAAGCTTGAATGTGAGAGATCCGTCTCTCTCTCTCTCTCTGTGTCATCACTTAAGCTTGAATGTGAGAGACCCGCCTCTCTCTCTCTCTCTGTCATCACTTAAGCTTGAATGTGAGAGACTCGTCTCTCTGTCATCACTTAAGCTTGAATGTGAGAGACTCGTCTCTCTGTCATCACTTAAGCTTGAATGTGAGAGACTCGTCTCTCTGTCATCACTTAAGCTTGAATGTGAGAGATCCGTCTCTCTGTCATCACTTAAGCTTGAATGTGAGAGATCCGTCTCTCTGTCATCACTTAAGCTTGAATGTGAGAGATCCGTCTCTCTGTCATCACTTAAGCTTGAATGTGAGAGATCCGTCTCTCTCTCTCTCTCTCTGTGTCATCACTTAAGCTTGAATGTGAGAGACCCGCCTCTCTCTCTCTCTCTGTCATCATTTAAGCTTGAATGTGAGAGATCTGTCTCTCTCTCTGCGTCATAATTTACGCTTAAATGTGAGAGATCCGTCTCTCTCTCTCTCTCTGTGTCATCACTTAAGCTTGAATGTAAGAGACCCGCCTCTCTCTCTCTCTCTCTCTGTCATCATTTAAGCTTGAATGTGAGAGATCTGTCTCTCTCTGCGTCATAATTTACGCTTAAATGTGAGATCTCTCTCTCTCTCTCTCTCTCTCTCTCTGTGTCATCACTTAAGCTTGAATGTGAGAGACCCGCTTCTCTCTCTCTCTCTCTGTCATCATTTAAGCTTTAATGTGAGAGATCCGTCTCTCTCTCTCTGCGTCATAATTTACGCTTAAATGTGAGAGATCTGTCCTCTCTCTCTCTCTCTTTCTCTCTCTCTGTGTTATCACTTAAGCTTGAATGTGAGAGACCCATCTTTCTCTGTGTCATCATTTAAGCTTGAATGTGTCAGCCCATCTCTCTCTGTGTCATCATTTAAGCTTGAATGTGAGAGACCCATCTCTGTATATATCATCATCATTTCAGCATGAATGTGAGAGACCCGTCTCTATATATATCATCATCATTTCAGCTTGAATGTGAGAGACCCGTCTCTATATATATCATCATCATTTCAGCTTGAATGTGAGAGACCCATCTCTATATATCATCATCATTTCAGCTTGAATGTGAGAGACCCATCTCTATATATATCATCATCATTTAAGCTTGAATGTGAGAGACCCGTCTCTATATATATCATCATCATTTCAGCTTGAATGTGAGAGACCCGTCTCTCTCTGTGTCATCATTTAAACTTGAATGTGAGAGATCAATCCCTCTCTCTCTCTCTCTGTCTCTCTCTCTCTGTGTCATCACTTAAGCTTGAATGTGAGATCCCCGTCTCTCTCTCTCTCTCTCTCTCTCCTCTCTCTGTCATTACTTAAGCTTGAATATTGGAACCCTGTCTCTTTCTTTATGTCATAACTTAAGGGTGAATGTGAGAGCCCATCTTTCTGTCTGTCATCACTTAAGCTTGAATATGGGAACAACGTCCCTCTCTTTGTGACATCACTTAAGCTTGAATGTGAGAGCCCATCTCTCTGTGTGTCATCACCTAAGTTTGATTGTGGGTATCCCCTCTCTCTCTCTTTTTGTGTCATGACCTAAGCTTGATTGTGGGAACACCGTCTCTCTCTCTTTTTGTGTCATCACTTAAGCTTGATTGTGGGAACACCGTCTCTCTCTCTCTTTGTGACATCACTTAAGATAGAATGTGAGAGCCCATCTCTCTATGTGTCATCACTTAAGTTTGATTGTGGGAACACCGTCTCTATCTCTTTCTGTGTCATCACTTAAGCTTGATTGTGGGAACACCGTCTCTCTCTCTCTTTTTGTGTCATCACTTAAGCTTGATTGTGAGAACACCGTCTCTCTCTCTTTTTGTGTCATCACTTAAGCTTGATTGTGAGAACACCGTCTCTCTCTCTTTTTGTGTCATCACTTAAGCTTGATTGTGGGAACACCGTCTCTCTCTCTCTTTTTGTGTCATCACTTAAGCTTGATTGTGAGAACACCGTCTCTCTCTCTCTTTTTGTGACATCACTTAAGCTTGATTGTGAGAACACCGTCTCTCTCTCTCTTTTTGTGTCATCACTTAAGCTTGATTGTGAGAACACCGTCTCTCTCTCTTTTTGTGTCATCACTTAAGCTTGATTGTGAGAACACCGTCTCTCTCTCTTTTTGTGACATCACTTAAGCTTGAATGTAAGAGTCCATCTCTCTCTCTTTTTGTGTCATCACTTAAGCTTGAATGTGAGAGATAGACCTGTGTCATCATTTAAGCTTCAATTGGAGAGACCCGTCTCTCTCTGTGTCATCATTTAAGCTTGTATGTGAGAGACCCGTCTGTCTCTTTGTCGTCATTTAAGCTTGACTGTGTGAGCCCATCTCTCTCTGTGTCATCACTTAAGCTTGAATGTGGGAACCCCGTCTCTCTTTTTGTATTATCACTTAAGCTTGAATGTGAGTTACCCGTCTCTCTCTCTCTCTCTTTCTCTCTCTCTCTCTGTCATCACTTAAACTAGAATGTGAGAGACCCGTTTATCTCCCTCTGTGACATAACCTGTGACATGCTGTGACTAATATGGGATAGCCCTGTCTCCCTCTGTGACATTTGAGCTTGAATGTGAGAGACCCTTCTCTCTCTGTTTCATCACTTAAGCTTGAATGTGAGAGACCCGTATCTCTCTCTCTCTCTCTCTCTCTCCTCTCTCTCTCCTCTGTCATCATTTAAGCTTGTCATGAAGTCAAGTTTTTTTTTTATACAAGTCATGAAGTCAAGTTTTTTTTGTACAAGTCATAACGTGAATTTTTTTTTTTTTTTTTGCTTTTTATAAAAAAATCTGAATGTTTTTTTTTCTGGCACAGGTTTCAATTTTGGTTACATTTCCCAGTAACCTTTAATATGATCATATTTTTTGTA
The DNA here is from genome assembly GCA_009760885.1 of Achatina immaculata. Lineage (NCBI taxonomy): Eukaryota > Metazoa > Mollusca > Gastropoda > Stylommatophora > Achatinidae > Lissachatina > Lissachatina immaculata. The sequence goes on from CM019716.1 coordinate 9,317,902, forward strand.
CATTTCCCAGTCAACTTGAATATGATCATATTTTGGGTACATTTTACATCTTACAGTCACCTTGAATATGATCATATTTTTGTACATTTTCCAGCTTAGAGTCACCTTGAATATGATCATATTTTGGGCACATTTGACAGTTTACAGTCACCTTGAATATGATCATATTTTGGTATATTTCACAGATTATAGTCACCTGGAATATGATTATATTTGATTACATTTCACAGCTTACAGTCACCTTAAATATGATCATATTTTGGGTACATTTCCCAGATTACAGTCATCATATTACTGTATATTTCCCGGTCACCTGGAATATGATCATATTTTGATTACATTTTCCAGTTTACAGTCACTTTGAATATGACCATATTTTGGGCACATATCACATTTTACAGTCACCGTGAATATAATAATATTATGGGTACATTTCACAGCTTATAATCACCTTGAATATAATAATATTATTGGTACATTTCACAGCTTACAGTCATCTTGAATATTATTATATTTTTAGTATATTTTACAACTTACAGACCCTTAAATGTGATCACGTTTTTGTCATGACAATAACTGAAATCTTTTCTTAAGTGATGATAGAGAGAGAGAGAGAGAGAGAGACGGAGAGACGGAGATCTCACATTCAAACTTAAGTCCTGACACAGAGAGAGAGAGAGAGAGAGACGGAGATCTCACATTCCAACTTAAGTGGTGACACAGAGAGAGAGACTAGGCTCTCACATTCCAACTTAAGTGGTGACACAGAGAGACAGGACCCTCACATTCAAGCCTAAGTGGTGACACAGAGAGACAGGACCCTCACATTCAAGCCTAAGTGGTGACACAGAGAGACTGGGCTCTCACATTCAAGCCTAAGTGGTGACACAGAGAGACAGGACCCTCACATTCAAGCCTAAGTGGTGACACAGAGAGACAGGACCCTCACATTCAAGCCTAAGTGGTGACACAGAGAGACAGGACCTTCACATTCAAGCCTAAATGATGACACAGAGAGAGACGGGACCCTCACATTCCTGCTTACATGACGAAACAGAGAGAGAGACAGGGATCTCACGTTCCAGCTTCAGTTAAAGCACAGAGAGACAATACTCTCAAATTCAAGCTCAAGTGATGCACCGAGGACGGTTCTCGCACATTCAAGCTGGAGTGAAAATACAGAGAGCCAAGGCTCTCACGTTCAAGTTAAGTGATGATACAAATAGGTGGGCTTTCACGTTCAAGTTTATGTTATGACATAGACAGACACGGGCTCTCAAATTTAAGCTTAAGTAATGACACGGGACTCTCACATTCAAGGTTAAGTGGTAACATAGAGAGACCGAGCTCTCACATTGAAGCTAAAGTAATGACACGGAGAGATGAGGCTCTCACATTGAAGCTCAACTAATGACACGGAGAGATGAGGCTCTCACATTCAAGCTTAAGTGATGACAGAGAAAGACGGAGCTCCCACATTCAAGCTTAAGTGATGACAGAGAAAGACGGAGCTCCCACATTCAAGCTTAAGTGATGACAGAGAAAGACGGAGCTCCCACATTCAAGCTTAAGTGATGACAGAGAAAGACGGAGCTCCCACATTCAAGCTTAAGTGATGACAGAGAAAGACGGAGCTCCCACATTCAACCTTAAGTGATGACAGAGAAAGACGGAGCTCCCACATTCAAGCTCAAGTTATGACAGAGAAAGACGGAGCTCCCACATTCAACCTTAAGTGATGACAGAGAAAGACGGAGCTCCCACATTCAACTTAAGTGATGACAGAGAAAGACGGAGCTCCCACATTCAAGCTCAAGTTATGACAGAGAAAGACGGAGCTCCCACATTCAACCTTAAGTGATGACAGAGAAAGACGGAGCTCCCACATTCAAGCTTAAGTGATGACAGAGAAAGACGGAGCTCCCACATTCAAGCTTAAGTGATGACAGAGAAAGACGGAGCTCCCACATTCAAGCTTAAGTGATGACAGAGAAAGACGGAGCTCCCACATTCAAGCTTAAGTGATGACAGAGAAAGACGGAGCTCCCACATTCAACCTTAAGTGATGACAGAGAAAGACGGAGCTCCCACATTCAAGCTTAAGTGATGACACAGAGAGACGGAGCTCCCACATTCAAGCTCAAGTTATGACACGGAGAGAGAGACGGAGCTCAAAATGTGAGAGCGTACACGTTAGTTTAAGATGTGTGAGCGTACACGTTAGTTTAAGATGTGTGAGTGTACATGTTAGTTTAAGATGTGTGAGTGTACATGTTAGTTTAAGATGTGTGAGTGTACATGTTAGTTTAAGATGTGTGAGTGTACATGTTAGTTTAAGATGTGTGAGTGTACATGTTAGTTTAAGATGTGTGAGTGTACACGTTAGTTCAAGGTGGCCCCAACAGTGAGCAGCAGTCCTGAATGTTGGAAAAGTTGATTTCTTAGATCATTGTCTCCGGAGACTGACACAACAGGATTACATTACTAGTTTAAAATAATTAATAATCCTATCTTTATAATGATGAGGATCTTTAGCAGAAAAATTTTGACATTAAAATAGAAATGGGTTCTGTAGGGTCTTTCCATAACAGAGACCGCTTTATATCATATATATATATATATATATAGCACAGGCTATAGTATATCGGCTATAACACAGACTGCAGTATAACATCTATAGCACAACTGTAGTATATCATCAATACGACAGACTGTAGTATATATCACACATAATGTATTATATCATCTATAGCACAGACTGTAGTATATCATGTATAACATATACTGTAATATGTATATATATATATATATATATATATATATTACAGTATATGTTATAGATGATATACTACTATATGTGCTATAGATAATATACTACAGTCTGTGGTATAGGTGATATATATATATATATATATATGTATATATATATATATATATATATATATATATCACCTATACCACAGACTGTAGTATATTATCTATGACACAGACTGTAGTATATCATCTATAACACAAACTGTAGTATATCATCTATGACACAGACTGTAGTACATCATCTATAACACGAACTGTAGTATATCATCTATGACACAGACTGTAGTACATCATCTATAACACAAACTGTAGTATATCGTCTGTAACAGAGACTACTACACCGTCTATAACACAGACTAGCACATTGTCTATAACATTAACTATAGTATATCGTCTTTAACACAGAGCAGCATATCGTCTATAACACAGAGTAGTATATCGTCTATAACAGAGACTGCAGTATATTGTCTATAACACGGACTGTAATATACCATCTATAACAGGCACTGTAGAATATCGTCTACAACGTGGATTGTAGCATACCGTCTATAACACGGACTGTAATATACCGTCTATAACACGGACTGTAATATACCTCCTATAACACGGACTATAATATACCGTCTATAACACGGACTGTAATATACCGCCTATAACACGGACTGTAATATACCGTCTATAACATGGACTGTAATATACCGTCTATAACACGGACTGTAATATACCGTCTATAACACGGACTGTAATATACCGTCTATAACATGGACTGTAGTATTTCATCTGTAACACATAATGTAGTATATCGTCTATAACAGAAGCTCTAGTATATCGTCTATAACAGAAACTGTAGTATATCATATATAACAGAAGCTCTAGTATATCGTCTATAACAGAAACTGTAGTATATCATCTGTAACAAAGACTGTAGTATATCATTTGTTCATCTGTTACAAAGACTGTAGTATATCATCTGTAACAAAGACTGTAGCATATCATCTGTAACAGAGACTGTAGTATATCATCTGTAACAGAGACTGTAGTATATCGTCTATAGCAGAAAATGTAGTATGTCATCTATAACAGAAACAGAATGTAGTATGTCATCTATAACAGAAACTGTCGTCTATAACACATGTAGTAGCATATCATCTGTAACATAGGCTGTAGTATATCATCTATAACAGAGACTAACATTTATCCTATGTAAAAACAAAAACTGGAGTTCGTCATCTACGACAATTTGTGCAATAGGTTATAAAACATAAGGTACCATAAAGTAACATACGGTCATTGTGAAGCAAATTAATTTATCAACTACAAGAGACCGGGTATCAATAAAATTGAAAGTACAGAGAAAAAATGTATTTTGTAGACAGAGTATACCTGACACATATAAAGGAGAAATTTTTTTAAAAATCAAATCTTTAGTTACCAAACTCGTTTCCAATCAGTTCTCACACAGGAAAACAAGTCATATGAGCTCCAAATCAAAGTTAACCATTTTCATCATACAACATTCACACTTCGATCTGTCAAGCTGTTGGGGTCGAGAGATCGATAAGTAGACACTGTAGGCGGAGTGTGAGACAGCAGTTGGCGAGTACAGAAGTTTGCAAGTGCGCAGCTGATGAGAAAGCGTCTGCTGGCTTCTTTCTCACACAGTCATCACTACCACATCGTCTCCGGCAAGTATGAAAGGCCAAACTCACAAAGTTTGCGTTTTTTTGTTGTTCTGAATTTTTGTTTCATAATGGGTTTTTAAAAAATATTTTCCTTTGTCTGCAAACTTGACTTGTTTTACAAAATCTTTCATGCATTTACGTTTATTTATTTATTTAATTTTTTTTTGTTCTTTTCTTTCTTCTACCTGTTTTCTTTCACTGTTTTTTCTTCTTCCTGTTTTTTCTCTTTTTTCTTGTGTGAGTACGCCTCCTTATAAATGACCTTATTTGAAGATCGCTGATACAAGAGAGAGAGAGAGAGAGGGAGAAAAAAGAGAGAGGGAGACAGAAGAAGAAAAAAGAGAATGAGAGAGAAAGGGAGAAGAAAGAGAGGGAGAAAAATAGGAAGAAAAAACAGGAGAGAAAGAGGCAGAGAGAGAGAGAGGAAGAAAAATAGAAAGAGAGAAAGAAAATAAAAGAGAGGAAGAAAGAGGGAGAGAGAGAGAAAGGGGGAGAGATTGACGCTACAGACTGTAGTACATCATCTATAACACGAACTGTAGTATATCATCTATGACACAGACTGTAGTACATCATCTATAACACAAACTGTAGTATATCGTCTGTAACAGAGACTACTACACCGTCTATAACACAGACTAGCACATTGTCTATAACATTAACTATAGTATATCGTCTTTAACACAGAGCAGCATATCGTCTATAACACAGAGTAGTATATCGTCTATAACAGAGACTGCAGTATATTGTCTATAACACGGACTGTAATATACCATCTATAACAGGTACTGTAGAATATCGTCTACAACGTGGATTGTAGCATACCGTCTATAACACGGACTGTAATATACCGTCTATAACACGGACTGTAATATACCGTCTATAACACGGACTGTAATATACCTCCTATAACACGGACTATAATATACCGTCTATAACACGGACTGTAATATACCGTCTATAACACGGACTGTAATATACCGTCTATAACACGGACTATAATATACCGCCTATAACACGGACTGTAATATACTGTCTATAACACGGACTGTAATATACCGTCTATAACACGGACTGTAATATACCGTCTATAACACGGACTGTAATATACCGTCTATAACATGGACTGTAGTATTTCATCTGTAACACATAATGTAGTATATCGTCTATAACAGAAGCTCTAGTATATCGTCTATAACAGAAACTGTAGTATATCATATATAACAGAAGCTCTAGTATATCGTCTATAACAGAAACTGTAGTATATCATCTGTAACAGAGACTGTAGTATATCATCTGTAACAGAGACTGTAGTATATCATCTGTAACAAACTGTAGTATATCGTCTGTAACAGAGACTACTACACCGTCTATAACACAGACTAGCACATTGTCTATAACATTAACTATAGTATATCGTCTTTAACACAGAGTAGCATATCGTCTATAACACAGAGTAGTATATCGTCTATAACAGAGACTGCAGTATATTGTCTATAACACGGACTGTAATATACCATCTATAACAGGTACTGTAGAATATCGTCTACAACGTGGATTGTAGCATACCGTCTATAACACGGACTGTAATATACCGTCTATAACACGGACTGTAATATACCGTCTATAACACGGACTGTAATATACCGTCTATAACACGGACTGTAATATACCGCCTATAACACGGACTGTAATATACCGTCTATAACACGGACTGTAATATACCGTCTATAACAAGGACTGTAATATACCGTCTATAACACGGACTGTAATATACCGCCTATAACACGGACTGTAATATACCGTCTATAACACGGACTGTAATATACCGTCTATAACACGGACTGTAATATACCGTCTATAACATGGACTGTAGTATTTCATCTGTAACACATAATGTAGTATATCGTCTATAACAGAAGCTCTAGTATATCGTCTATAACAGAAACTGTAGTATATCATATATAACAGAAGCTCTAGTATATCGTCTATAACAGAAACTGTAGTATATCATCTGTAACAGAGACTGTAGTATATCATCTGTAACAAAGACTGTAGTATATCATTTGTTCATCTGTTACAAAGACTGTAGTATATCATCTGTAACAAAGACTGTAGCATATCATCTGTAACAGAGACTGTAGTATATCATCTGTAACAGAGACTGTAGTATATCGTCTATAGCAGAAAATGTAGTATGTCATCTATAACAGAAACAGAATGTAGTATGTCATCTATAACAGAAACTGTCGTCTATAACACATGTAGTAGCATATCATCTGTAACATAGGCTGTAGTATATCATCTATAACAGAGACTAACATTTATCCTATGTAAAAAACAAAAACTGGAGTTCGTCATCTACGACAATTTGTGCAATAGGTTATAAAACATAAGGTACCATAAAGTAACATACGGTCATTGTGAAGCAAATTAATTTATCAACTACAAGAGACCGGGTATCAATAAAATTGAAAGTACAGAGAAAAAATGTATTTTGTAGACAGAGTATACCTGACACATATAAAGGAGAAATTTTTTTAAAAATCAAATCTTTAGTTACCAAACTCGTTTCCAATCAGTTCTCACACAGGAAAACAAGTCATATGAGCTCCAAATCAAAGTTAACCATTTTAATCATACAACATTCACACTTCGATCTGTCAAGCTGTTGGGGTCGAGAGATCGATAAGTAGACACTGTAGGCGGAGTGTGAGACAGCAGTTGGCGAGTACAGAAGTTTGCAAGTGCGCAGCTGATGAGAAAGCGTCTGCTGGCTTCTTTCTCACACAGTCATCACTACACATCGTCTCCGGCAAGTATGAAAGGCCAAACTCACAAAGTTTGCGTTTTTTTGTTGTTCTGAATTTTTGTTTCATAATGGGTTTTTAAAAAATATTTTCCTTTGTCTGCAAACTTGACTTGTTTTACAAAATCTTCATGCATTTACGTTTATTTATTTATTTAATTTTTTTTTTGTTCTTTTCTTTCTTCTACCTGTTTTCTTTCACTGTTTTTTTCTTCTTCCTGTTTTTTTCTCTTTTTTCTTGTGTGAGTACGCCTCCTTATAAATGACCTTATTTGAAGATCGCTGATACAAGAGAGAGAGAGAGAGGGAGAAAAAAGAGAGAGGGAGACAGAAGAAGAAAAAAGAGAATGAGAGAGAAAGGGAGAAGAAAGAGAGGGAGAAAAATAGGAAGAAAAAACAGAAGGAGAGAAAGAGGCAGAGAGAGAGAGAGGAAGAAAAATAGAAAGAGAGAAAGAAAATAAAAGAGAGGAAGAAAGAGGGAGAGAGAGAGAAAGGGGGAGAGATTGACGCTAGGAAGGGATGGGGGAAGGGAAGAACTTTTGTTCAAATGTAAACCAAAGAGAAATAAAAGTGCAGTAGTTTCACTAAAACAAATGTAAACCAAAGAGAAATAAAAGTGTAGTAGTTTCACTAAAACAAATGTAAACCAAAGAGAAATAAAAGTGCAGTAGTTTCACTAAAACAAATGTAAACCAAAGAGAAATAAAAGTGCAGTAGTTTCACTAAAACAAATGTAAACCAAAGAGAAATAAAAGTGTAGTAGTTTCACTAAAACAAATGTAAACCAAAGAGATATAAAAGTGTAGTAGTTTCACTAAAACAAATGTAAACCAAAGAGATATAAAAGTGTAGTAGTTTCACTAAAACAAATGTAAACCAAAGAGATATAAAAGTGTAGTAGTTTCACTAAAACAAATGTAAACCAAAGAGATATAAAAGTGTAGTAGTTTCACTAAAACAAATGTAAACCAAAGAGAAATAAAAGTGTAGTAGTTTCACTAAAACAAATGTAAACCAAAGAGAAATAAAAGTGTAGTAGTTTCACTAAAACAAATGTAAACCAAAGAGAAATAAAAGTGTAGTAGTTTCACTAAAACAAATGTAATACTTGTCATTTCTAGACTGAGTGAAGCAACTGAGAATGTTGGATACGGAGATAAATTATTTCACAATATTATTCTCAGTCAAGCAGCAGATTTGGGATCAGGGATTCTTAAAGTCTGTAGATCCGGGGACCATTTCAAGATAGTTAGAAATAAGAGGCAATATGCAAGAGAGATAGAGAGAGAGAGAGAGAGAGAGAGAGAGAGAAAGGAAGAGAGATACAAAGAGAGACAAAGAGATAGAGAGAGAGACACACACACATAGATATATACTGCCTTCCACAGCAAGTTAACGCTTCAAGTTGTCCTCAATGATTACAAAGATTATGATGTTAATAAGGAGAATTCAACAAAACTGAATTTTAAACACAAACAATGTGATACTCACAGTGGGGAGGTGATACCCACAGAGGTAGAGAGGAGGTGATACTCACAGTGGTAGAGAGGAGGTGATACAGAGATGGAGAGGAAGTGATACAGTGGTAGAGGGGAGGTGATAGTCACAGAGGTAGAGGGGAGGTAATACTCACAGTGGTGGAGGGGAGATGATAATCACAGTGGTGGAGGGGAGATGATACTCACAGTGGTGGAGAGGAGATGATACTCACAGTGGTAGAGAGGAGGTGATACTCACAGTGGTAGAGAGGAGGTGATACAGAGATGGAGAGGATGTGATACAGTGGTAGAGGGGAGGTGATAGTCACAGAGGTGGAGGGGAGGTAATACTCACAGTGGTGGAGGGGAGATGATACTCACAGTGGTGGAGGAGAGGTGATACTCACAGTGGTGGAGGGGAGGTAATACTCACAGTGGTGGAGGGGAGTTGATATTCACAGTGGAGAAGGGGAGGTGATACTCACAGTGGTGGAGGGGATTTGATATTCACAGTGGTGGAGGGGAGGTGATAGTCACAGAGGTGGAGGGGAGGTGATACTTATAGTGGTGGAGGGGAGGTGATACTCACAGTGGTGGAAGGGAGGTAATACTCACAGAGGTGGAGGAGAGGTGATACCCACAGTGGTAGAGAGGAAGTGATATTCACAGTGGTAGAGAGGAGGTGATACACAGATGGAGAGGATGTTATACAGTGGAAGAGGGGAGGTGATACTCACAGAAGTGGAGGGGAGGTAATACTCACAGAGGTGGAGGGGAGGTAATACTCACAGAGGTGGAGGGGAGGTTATACAGTGGTGGAGTGGAGGTGATACATACTGTGGTGGAGTGGAGGTGATACTCACAGTGGTGGAGGAGAGATGATACTCACAGAGGTGGAGGGGGATGATACTGACAGTGGTGGAGTGGAGGTGATACTCAAAGTGGTGGAGGAGAGATGATACTCACAGAGGTGGAGGAGAGATGATACTCACAGTGGTGGAGGGGAGGTGATATTTACACTGGTGGAGGGGAGATTATACTCACAGTGGTGGAGGTGAGGTGATATTTACAGTGGTGGAGGGGAGGTGATACTCACAGTGGTGGAGGGGAGATGATACTCACAGTGGTGGAGGGGAGGTGATACAGTGGTGGAGGGGAGGTGATACTCACAGTGGTGGAGGGGAGGTGATACTCACAGTGGTGGAGGGGAGGTAATACTCACAGTGGTGGAGGGGAGTTGATATTCACAGTGGAGGAGGGGAGGTGATACTCACAGTGGTGGAGTGGAGGTGATACTTACAGTAGTGAAGGGAGGTAATACTCACAGTGGTAGAGGGGAGATGATTCTTACAGTGGTGGAGTGGAGGTGACACTTACAGTGGTAGAGTGGAGATGATACTTACAGTGGTGGAGTGGAGATGATACTTACAGTGGTGGAGTGGAGGTGATACTTACATTGGTGGAGGGGAGATGTTTCTTACAGTGGTGGAGTGGAAGTGACACTTACAGTGGTGGAGTGGAGATGATACTTACAGTGGTAGAGGGGAGATGAGTCTTACAGTGGTGGAGTGGAGATGATAATTACAGTGGTGGAGGGGAGATGAGTCTGACAGTGGTGGAGTGGAGATGATACTTACAGTGGTGGAGGGGAGATGATACTTACAGTGGTGGAGGGAGATGATACTCTCAGAGATGGAGGGGAGGTGATACTCACAGTGGTGGAGTGGAGGTGATACTCACAGTGGTGGAGGAGAGATGATACTCACAGTGGTGGAGGAGAGATGATATTGACAGTGGTGGAGGGGAGGTGATACTTACAGTGGCAGAGGGGAGATGATACTAACAGAGGTGGAGGGAAGATGATATTTACGCTGGTTGAGGGGAGATGATACTCACAGCGGTGGAGGGGAGGTGATACTCACAGTGGTGGAGGGGAGGTGATACAGTGATAGATGAGAGATGATACTCACAGTGGTGGAGGGGAGATGATACTCACAGTGGTGGAGGGGAGATGATACTCACAGTGGTGGAGTGGATGTAATACTTACAGTGGTGGAGGGGAGGTGATACTCACAGTGGTGGAGACGATGTGATACTCACAGTGGTTGAGGGGAAGTAATACTCACAGTTTGGAGGGGAGTTGATATTCACAGTGGTGGAGGTGAAGTGATACTCACAGTGGTGGAGGGGAGTTGATACTCACAGTGGTGGAGGGGAGGTGATACTTACAGTGGTGGAGGGGAGGTGATACTCACAGTGGTGGAGTGGATGTGATACTTACAGTGGTGAAGGGGAGGTGATACTCACAGTGGTGGAGACGATGTGATACTCACAGTGGTTGAGGGGAAGTAATACTCATAGTTTGGAGGGGAGTTGATATTCACAGTGGTGGAGATGAAGTGATATTCACAGTGGTGGAGGGGAGTTGATTCTCACAGTGGTGGAGGGGAGGTGATACTCACAGTGGTGGAGGGGAGGTGATACTTACAGTGGTGGAGTTGAGATGACACTTACAGTGGTGGAGTGGAGATGATACTTACAGTGGTGGAAGGGAGATGATACTTACAGTGGTGGAGGGGAGATGATACTTGCAGTGGTGGAAGGGAGATGATACTCACAGTGGTGGAGGAGAGGTGATACTCACAGTGGTAGAGGAGAGATGATACGCAAATTGGTTGGGGGAGGTGATACAGTAGTGGGGGAAGTGATACTCACAGTGGTAGTAGGAGGTGATACTCACAGTGGTAGAGAGAAGTTATACTTGCAGCGGTAGGGGGTGGTGATACTCACAGTGGTGGAGGGGAAGTGATACTCATAGTGGTGGAGGGGAGGTGATACTCACAGTGGTGGAGGGGAGTTGATACTCACAGTGGTGGAGGGGAGTTGATACTCACAGTATATAAAGGGAGGTGATAATGACAATGGTAGAAGGGAGGTGATACTCACAGTAATAAAGGGAAGGTGATAATGACAATGGTAGAAGGGAGGTGATACTCACAGTAATAAAGGGAAGGTGATAATGACAATGATAGAATGGAGGTGATACTCACAGTAATAAAGGGAGGTGATAATGACAATGGTAGAAATGAAGTGATACTCACAGTAATAAAGGGAAGGTGATAATGACAGTGGTAGAAGGGAGGTGATACTCACAGTAATAAAGGGAGGTGATAATGACAATGGTAGAAATGAAGTGATACTCACAGTAATAAAGGGAAGGTGATAATGACAGTGGTAGAAGGGAGGTGATACTCACAGTTGTGTGTGTGTGTGGGGGGGGAAGAAGTTGATATTCACAGTGGTGGAGGGGAGTTGATTCTCACAGTGGTGGAGGGGAGGTGATACTCACAGTGGTGGAGGGGAGGTGATACTTACAGTGGTGGAGTTGAGATGACACTTACAGTGGTGGAGTGGAGATGATACTTACAGTGGTGGAAGGGAGATGATACTTACAGTGGTGGAGGGGAGATGATACTTGCAGTGGTGGAAGGGAGATGATACTCACAGTGGTGGAGGAGAGGTGATACTCACAGTGGTAGAGGAGAGATGATACGCAAATTGGTTGGGGGAGGTGATACAGTAGTGGGGGAAGTGATACTCACAGTGGTAGTAGGAGGTGATACTCACAGTGGTAGAGAGAAGTTATACTTGCAGCGGTAGGGGGTGGTGATACTCACAGTGGTGGAGGGGAAGTGATACTCATAGTGGTGGAGGGGAGGTGATACTCACAGTGGTGGAGGGGAGTTGATACTCACAGTGGTGGAGGGGAGTTGATACTCACAGTGGTGGAGGGGAGGTGTTACTCACAGTGGTGGAGTGGAGGTGATACTTACAGTGGTGGAGGGGAAATGATTCTTACAGTGGTAGTGGGAGGTGATACTCTCAATGATAGTGGGAGGTGATACTCACAGTGGTAAAGGAAGGTGATACTCACAGTGGTAGAGAGAAGTTATACTTGCAGTGGTAGGGGGAGGTGATACTCACAGTGGTAGAGAGAAGTTTTACTTGCAGTGGTAAAAAGGAAGTGATACTCACAGTGGTAGTGGGAGGTGATACTCACAGTGATAGTGGGAGGTGATACTCACAGTGGTAGTGGGAGGTGATACTCACAGTGGTAGAGGCGAGGTGATACTCACAGCAGTAGGAGGTGTTAATATTTACAGTGACAGAGGGGAGGTGATACTCACAGTAATAAAAGGAAGATGATAATGACAATGATAGAAGAGAGGTGATACTTACAATAATAAAGGGAAGGTGATAATGACAATGGTAGAAGGGAGGTGATACTCACAGTATATAAAGGGAGGTGATAATGACAATGGTAGAAGGGAGGTGATACTCACAGTAATAAAGGGAAGGTGATAATGACAATGGTAGAAGGGAGGTGATACTCACAGTAATAAAGGGAAGGTGATAATGACAATGATAGAATGGAGGTGATACTCACAGTAATAAAGGGAGGTGATAATGACAATGGTAGAAATGAAGTGATACTCACAGTAATAAAGGGAAGGTGATAATGACAGTGGTAGAAGGGAGGTGATACTCACAGTAATAAAGGGAGGTGATAATGACAATGGTAGAAATGAAGTGATACTCACAGTAATAAAGGGAAGGTGATAATGACAGTGGTAGAAGGGAGGTGATACTCACAGTTGTGTGTGTGTGTGGGGGGGGAAGAAGTTGATATTCACGGTGGTAGAAGGATGGAAGTAAGTCACACTCTCAAACAATAAGTGTTAGTAACAGTTGTACAGTGGCGCTGCATTGAGAGGATTTAGTTTTGGATTAAAGCTTGAATAAGATTATTCTAAGCATATGTGAATTCATTTTTAGGCTGTATAAGAGTTGCAGGTGGATTTGGCAGGTTCTGGACGTAGTGGTCGAGCAGGTTCTGGACGTGGTGGTCGAGCAGGTTCTGGACGTGGTGGTCAAGCACGTCCCAAAGAAGTTCAAGTGTTAAAGTCAGGTGATTCTGCTGGTCATGGACGCAGAACATGAATGTTCTTCTGATGTAGAACATGAATTTGTTCTGATGCAGAACATGAACGTTGTTCTGATGCAGAACATGACTTATTATGATATAGAACATGAATGTGGTTCTGATGAAGAAAATGAAAGTTGTTCTGATGCAGAACATGAATATTGTTATATTATAGAACATTAATGTTGCTCTGATATAGATCATAGATGTTGTTCTTATATAGAACATGAATGTTGTTCTGATGAAAAACATGACTTTTGTTATGATGTACAACATGAATGTTCTTCTGATGAAGAACATGAATTTTGTTATGATGAAGAATACGAATGTTGTTGTGATGAAGAACATGAATGTTGTTACGATGAACATGAATGTTGTTCTGACTAAGAACCTGAACGTTGTTATGCTATAGAACATGAATTTTGTTCGGAAATAGAACATGAATGTTGCTTTGATAAAGAACATGAATATTGCTCTGAAATAGACCATAAATGATGTTCTTATAAAGAAAATGAATGTTCTTACGATATAGAACATAAATGTTGTTCAGAAATAGAACACGAATGTTGTTCTAATGAAGAACATGAATGTTGTTCTGATATAGAACATAAATGTTGTTCTGATGTAGAACACGTATGTTGTTCTGATGAAGAACATGAATGTTGTACTGATTTCGAACATGAATATTGCTATGATATATAAGATGTATATTGTTGCAATATAGAACATGAATGTTATTCTGATATAGAACAAGAACATTGCTCTGACTAAGAACATGAATGTTGTTATGGTGTAGAACAAGAATCTTGTTCTAATGAAAACATGAGTATTGTTATGACGAAGAACATGAATGTTGTTATGATGTAGAACATGAATGTTATTTTTGATGTAGAGCATGAATATTGTTCTGATGAAGAATATGAATGTTGTTCTGATATAGAATATGCATAGTGTTATGATTAAAAACATGAACGTTGTTATGATGTAGAACATGAATGTTGTTCTGAAGAAGAACATGAGTGTTGTTCTCATGTAGAACATGAATATTGTTCTGATTTAGACCATGAATGTTGTACTGATATATAACAATAATGTTGTTGTAATATAGAACATGAATGTTATTCTGATATATAACATGAATGTTGTTCTGATAAAGAACATGGATCTTGTTCTTATATAGAACATGGATGTTGTTCTAATGAATAACATGAATATTGTTCTGATATAGAGCATGAATGTTGTTCTGATATAGAACATGAATGTTGTTCTGATATAGAACATGAATGTTGTTCTAATGAAGAAAATGAATGTTATTATAATATGCAACAAGAATGTTGTTCTGATATAGAACATGAATGCTGTGTATCAGGTGTCAGGACATTGTTTATGAGGTGTCAGGACATTGTTTATGAGGTGTCAGGACATCGTGTATCAGGTGTCAGGACATTGTTTATGAGGTGTCAGGACATCGTGTATCAGGTGTCAGGACATTGTTTATGAGGTGTCAGGACATTGTTTATGAGGTGTCAGTACATCGTGTATCAGGTGTCAGGACATTGTTTATGAGGTGTCAGGACATTGTTTATGAGGTGTCAGGACATTGTTTATGAGGTGTCAGGACATTGTTTATGAGGTGTCAGGACATAATTATGAGATGTCCCGAACTGGTATCAGCTGTTTTCTAAAATTCTCTGTTATTCCCCGCCCCTCCCCCCCCCCACAACATGATGCTGCTTCCATCAAAGTTCAAAACCTCTCGATTGTAGCTCTAAGCTTACAGTTAATGTGGACGTCTGTACAGCCCAATCCTACCATCATACTTTCCCGTCACAAATCTGGACACATCTGAGAACATGACAAACTTTCCCGTCACAAATCTGGACACATCTGAGAACATGACAAACTGTCACTGCCTCTATGCCCATCTGATGTAAACACTTGTCCACTGAAATCTGTTCTGGATGTGCCTTGACTGAAGTCTGTTCTGGATGTTGTGTGGCTGAAGTCTGTTCTGGATGTGGTGTGGCTGAAGTCTGTTCTGGATATAGTGTGGCTGAAGTCTGTTCTGGATGTGCCTTGACTGAAGTCTGTTCTGGATGTGCCTTGACTGAAGTCTGTTCTGGATGTGGTGTAGCTGACTCTGTTCTGGATGTGGTGTAGCTGACTCTGTTCTGGATGTGGCGTGACTCTAGTCGAACATTGTTCAGGGACACGTGTCTGGGGCTGGGTTTCTGGTGTCACGGGTGTCCCTGAGCAGGCAAGAAGGGGACCCGTTAATGAACTGTTACAATAAATCCGCCATGACTTTGCCTGGCCACCGTTGCTCTTCCAGACTTTTAAAGATCCGCACAAAAGTTCTAGTTCTTTTCCCTGCACTAAGACACTTGTTCAACAGCTGCAGTTCTTCTCCCTACACTAAGATACTTGTACAACAGCTGCAGTTCTTGTCCCTGTACTAAGATACTTGTTCAACAGCTTCAGTTCTTGTCCCTGCACTAAGATACTTGTTCAACAGCTGCAGTTCTTGTCCCTGTACTAAGATACTTGTTCAACAGCTGCAGTTCTTGTCCCTGCACTAAGATACTTGTTCAACAGCTGCAGTTCTTGTCCCTGTACTAAGATACTTGTTCAACAGCTTCAGTTCTTGTCCCTACACTAAGATACTTGTTCAACAGCTGCAGTTCTTGTCCCTGCACTAACATATTCGAAAATATGATTTTTCCCGATTCTGTGAGAGGCGGCAGGACGAAAAAACCGGAATTTATCTTGAACTTTTGATGGCGAATTTAAAGCGATGACCTGAAATTTATATTGAGTGATCAAAATACATATCAGACTTATTTATAGTTCAGAAATTGAAAAAAAAACACGCACTTCATGTTATTTCACAGGGTGAGCAGAGTTTAGTAACAAATGAGAAGTGACTACTGTTCACGCTTTCAGAGACTAACATGTACTCACTCCATCCAAACAGTGTTCTCAAAATATACGCTTTTTACAAGTGTTAACATTCTTTCGCCACCCCCCCCCCCCCTTTTCAAAAAAAATATGTTGCCAGGAAATGGTAGAAAACTACAATCAAACACATATAGTGTTTATTACGACCATCTGGCAGAATAGCCATGTTACGCTCCAAGACTGGATGCTGCAAAAGAAGGCAAAGTTTGAGATGCCTGGAAGGCCGCGAGAAACGGTTGACTTTCTGTCAGATTCCGGTGATGAAAGTTTTGCTTGGTACGATGTTAAACATGACTGGAACAACAGACAAAAACTTCACATAAGTGTTTACAATCTTAACTTAAATATCAGCTAAACCTGAATGTTTACACTCTTAATTTAACTATCAGGTGGGCCTGAATGTTTTTATTCTTAACTTAAATATCAGGTACACCTAAATGTTTACACTCTTAACTTAACTATCAGGGTGCTAGTTGGCTAAGTCGATAGTAAGCTGTTCTCTCGTGGCTAGACGGCTGCTCGTCCTACCGGAGTCCGTGTTCGAATCCCAGGTAATTCTCTTGTGATTTTTCTTTCTCTCACGTCTCACTAAAGTGCTTTGTCTATGATTTTTTCGAGGTCTAATCATACAAAATTTGTTCTCTTACTTAACTATCAGGGGGACCTGAATGTTTACAATCTTAACTTATACATCAGGTGGACCTAAATGTTTATAATATTAACTTAAATATCAGCTAAACCTGAATGTGTACACTCTTAACTTAACTATCAGGTGGACCTGAATGTTTACGATCTTAACTTACTATGACTTTGAACTAAATGCAATCTTAACTTATTATCAACTGCACATGAAATTTTACAATTTTAACTTAATTATCAACTTGACCTGAATGTTTATAATTGTAACTGACAGTTAAACCTTAATGCTTATAATCTTAACTATCAGCTAAACCTGAAGGTTTATATTATGGCGCAAGAGAAGCTAAAATGAGATGAAAACAAGGACCAGTAGGACGTTAGGATAAATGTAGGGCACACAGACAACGACCAGTAAGATGTTAGGATAAATGTAGGGCACACAGACAACGACCAGTAAGATGTTAGGATAAATGTAGGGCACACAGACAACGACCAGTAAGATGTTAGGATAAATGTAGGGCACACAGACAACGACCAGTAAGATGTTAGGATAAATGTAGGGCACACAGACAACGACCAGTAAGATGTTAGGATAATACAGGACACAAAAACAAAGATGAAATGGACAGGAAGTCAAGGAACAATAGATAAAAGGACAAATAACACCAGAAAACAAAGAGAAATACAGACAAGTGAAGACAAAAGGCAACGCCTAGATCATAAAACAAAGAGAAAAATACAGACAAGTGGAGATAAAGGGCATCGACGAGATCAGAAAGCAAAGAGAAAATACAGACAAATGGAGACAAAAGGCATAGTTGAGATCAGAAAACAAAGTACACTGAGACACGAAGACAAAGAACATTGAGACATGAAGACAAAGAACGCTGAGACACGAAGACAACGAACACTGAGTCATGAAAACAAAGAACACTGAGACATCAAGACAAAGAACACTGAGACGTCAAGACAAAGAACACTGAGACATCAAGACAAACAACACTGAGACATCAAGACAAAAAACACTGAGACATCAAGACAAACAACACTGAGACACGAAGACAACAACGCTGAGAAACGAAAACAAAGAACATTGAGACATGAAGACAATGAAAATTGAGACATGAAGACAATGAACATTGAGACATGAAAACAAAGAACACTGAGATATGAAGATAAATAACACTGAGATATGAAGACAAAGAACACTGAGATATGAAGACAAAGAACACTGAGACACCAAGACAAAGAACATTGAGAAGCCAACTCAAAGAACACTGAGACATGAAAACAAAGAACACTGAGACATGAAAACAAAGAACACTAAGACATGAAGACAAAGAGCAATGAGATATGAAGACAAAGAACACTGAGGCACGAATATACTTCCAATATAACCAACATTTTAAAGTATCAATACAATATTTATAGCTTCCAACATTCAGAGGTAGTTGTGTTTGATCACGTGATCAGTTCTAACAAACGTTGTTTAGAATGTGATCCTCCTCTCTCTTCCTCCTGTCTGCTCCTACTTACCTCCTCTTACACCCCCACTCTACCTCTTTCCCTCCTCTTACACCCCCACTCTCCCTCTTCCCCTCCTCTTACACCTCCACTCTCCCTCATTCGCGACCCCCCAATATTACCAGATTCTGTAAACAACTTCTAGCTAGCCACATCCAGAAATCAATTTTCTTTTTTCTCCCTCACAAAATTCCTTGTTGCTGAAAAAAAAACTTCTGCTACAAAGTGGAAAATGCTGTTGTGGAGGCCGCGCTTATAAAGATCAGCTTGTTCTATATCTTCGTCTCAGCCTGTAGTGTGCAAGGGTAATTGGTGTCTTTTTGTCTAGTCCATCATCGTCGACGTTTTCATCGATTCAATTCTTTGCTTCCACGTCCCTCTTTATGTCGCAATATGGCAGTGCTTGGTTACAGAAAGCCAAAGGTTACAGCAAAATCTTACACCAGAAAGTTATAGCAAGTCAGACAGTTACAGCAAGCCAGAAAGTTACAGCAAGCCAGAAAGTTACTGCAAGTCAGAAAGTTACAGCAAAACCTTACATCAGAAAGTTACAGCAAGCTAGAAAGTTACAGCAAGCTAGAAAGTTACATCAAGCTAGAAAGTTACAGCAAGCTAGAAAGTTACATCAAGCTAGAAAGTTACAGCAAGCTAGAAAGTTACACCAAAATCTTACGTCAGAAAGTTACAGCAAGCCAAAAAGTTACAGCAAAATCTTACACCAGAAAGTTGTAGCAAGCCAGAAATTCATTCATTTGCATGACCCTTGCAGAACTTTGCCTCCCAAACAGCACTCCTGTAGGTCTCTCGGTTGTGAGCAAGATGGCCTGCTGCGATATGGCATTCAGGTATTTGGCCAAAAGAATGGAAAAGAACTATATTCATACCACTACAAAAAAGGGTAACCTGAAATTATGCACAAACTACAGAACAGTTGCCCTGATTAGTCATGCCAGTAAAATTCTGTTAAAAATCATAATGGGTAGACCTCGAAAAAAAATAGAAGAAGAAATCAATATGGTCCAAGCTGGTTTCAGCCAAGGAAGAGGATCAAGAGATCATATATTCAATCTAAGATTAATAATAGAGAAATGCAGAGAGTGTAATGTGAATCTATATTTATCCTTTATAGACTACTCAAAGGCATTTGATTGTGTACAACACCAGAAACTTTGGGAAATAATGTAAAAAATGGGATTTCCAACACATTTGATACAGTTAACATCACTGCTGTATCTAGCCCAACAAGCAGCAGTAAGAATAAATGGTGAAACAACAACTTGGTTTGACATAAAACAAAGGGTCCGTCAGGGGTGCATATTGTCACTTTACTTATTTAACTTGTATACTGAAAATATAATGAGGAATGTTAGAGAAGATGTAGACAAAGAATATTACGATGCCATAACAATTGGAGGTTATGAAATACCAGAGATTAGATATGCTGATAACACAGTATTACTGTCCACAACACAAAAAGGAATGGAAAAACTAATTATGTCAGTCCGTAAGAACAGAGAAGAGAAGAATCTCTATCTTAATGAGAAAAAAACTAAATTGATGACAACTGACAAAACAAACAAGGCAGCTGAAATATGTATCAGTGAGGAAAAATTGGAAGAAGTGGAGAGTTTTGTATATCTTGGATCACTACTAACTAATAATGGAGATACAATGAGGGAAATTAAAAGGAAGACATCCATCGCTCTTCAGAAAGTAAAACAAATAAAGAATCTGTGGAGAGGAGCATACAGAAACACAAAAATAAGATTTTTAAGGGCAGGCATCTTTCCCATCGCAACATATGCCTGTGAGACCTGGACACTTAACAAAACAGCTGAGAAACACATAAATGCCTTTGAATGTGAATGCTACAGAAGAGTTCTCCAAATATCGTGGACACAAAAAAAAACAAACAAATATGTCTATACTAGAAGAGCTTAATATTGAAAAGGGTGGCTAGTAAAGAGGATTAAAGAGAGAAAACTTAAATATTTTGGACACTTTAAACGTCATGATAATTTAGAGAAGACCGTATTGGAAGGATACATAATGGGAAAAAGAAAGTGAAGAAGACCAAAACGAAGATGGCTGCAAGACATCGTTGACGATCTGCAAATGTCAGTTCGGGTTCTTTCTCCTCCAATAATAATTCACACTGTTGATTTCTGCTTTCACAGTCAGTTTCATACATTCCTCTGCAATATTCCTTCCATCTTTCTAGAATTTCCTCTGTCTCTGTCAAGGTATTCCCCATCCTGTCACAAATTACATTTAGCTTAGGTGTGACATTTCTTGTCAATGCCTTCATTTCTTTAAACATTTCACTATCTCTTCCACACATCTGATGTTCTTCTATTCTTTCACAACAATCTTGTATGTATTTGTTTTGGTCTTTTCTTATGTTTCTTCGTACTTCTTTTGTTAAAGTTTTATATTTCTCTTTTTTGTTGTTTGTCTCTTTCCGTTGTGCCTTCATTTCTCTACGTTGTTTTATCAGTTCTAGTGTACCTGCTGTGATCCATCCATTCTTTTGCGTTTTTTTTTTCTGGAACTATGTCTTTAGCTGTTGTTATTAAGATATCTTTGGCCTGTGTAGCCAATTCATCTGGTGTCATCTCCTCCTGTACAGCCATCAGGATTTCGAAACGGTTCTTCACTTCTATACCGTATTGTTCTGGTATTTTTGTAAGATCAAAGTGGAGTGGTCTTGATACCGTAACTGTCTTTTTTATCTTTATCTTCATGTCTGCTATTAATAACTCATGGTCCGTGTCACAATCAGCACCTGGTAAAGTTTTTGCTGATTTTATACTTGATCTCCACATTCTTTGCACTAAAATGTAATCTATTTGATTCTTGGTTTTCCCATCAGGTGATGTCCATGTGTAAAGTCTTCTTGGATGTTGTTTAAAAAGTATGTTAGTGATCATTAGCTCATTTTCCATGTAAAAAGCCATTAGATTGTCACCTGCCTCATTTCTGTGTCCTACGCTAAATTTCCCTACAACATGTCCTTTGTCTTCTGCTCTTTCTGTACCAATCTTTGCATTAAAATCCCCCATTACTAATACAGTATCATTTTTCCGTACCTGGTCTATTGTTGTTTGCAGTGTGTTATAAAAGTTTTCTACTTCCTCTTCTGCTGCTGATGTAGGTGCATATATCCGGATGACTGTTACATTTCTAGGAATGCCCTTAAGTCTGATTGTGAGGATTCTATCACTTACTGGATTGTAGCCTAGTAATGCTTTTGATGTTGATTTGTCCAAATAAAAAGCCACTCCATTCTTTCCTCCTACTTCTGTGCAGTCTAACGCTAAGGAAAGTGTTAAATACAAACTGTGAGCTGATTCTGTGTTTTGCCAAGCTCAGATTAACTAATAATGGAGATACAATGAGGGAAATTAAAAGGAGGACATCCATCGCTCTTCAGAAAGTAAAACAAATAAAGAATCTGTGGAGAGGAGCACACAGAACCACAAAAATAAGATTTTTAAGGGCAGGCATCTTTCCCATCGCAACATATGCCTGTGATACCTGGACACTTAACAAAACAGCTGAGAAACACATAAATGCCTTTGAATGTGAATGCTACAGAAGAGTTCTCCAAATATCGTGGACACAAAAAAAAACAAACAAATATGTCTATACTAGAAGAGCTTAATATTGAAAAGGGTGGCTAGTAAAGAGGATTAAAGAGAGAAAACTTAAATATTTTGGACACTTTAAACGTCATGATAATTTAGAGAAGACCGTATTGGAAGGATACATAATGGGAAAAAGAAAGTGAAGAAGACCAAAACGAAGATGGCTGCAAGACATCGTTGACGATCTGCAAATGTCAGTTCGGGTTCTTTCTCCTCCAATAATAATTCACACTGTTGATTTCTGCTTTCACGGTCAGTTTCATACATTCCTCTGCAATATTCCTTCCATCTTTCTAGAATTTCCTCTGTCTCTGTCAAGGTATCCCCCATCCTGTCACAAATTACATTTAGCTTAGGTGTGACATTTCTTGTCAATGCCTTCATTTCTTTAAACATTTCACTATCTCTTCCACACATCTGATGTTCTTCTATTCTTTCACAACAATCTTGTATGTATTTGTTTTGGTCTTTTCTTATGTTTCTTCGTACTTCTTTTGTTAAAGTTTTATATTTCTCTTTTTTGTTGTTTGTCTCTTTCCGTTGCGCCTTCATTTCTCTACGTTGTTTTATCAGTTCTAGTGTACCTGCTGTGATCCATCCATTCTTTTGCGTTTTTTTTTCTGGAACTATGTCTTTAGCTGTTGTTATTAAGATATCTTTGGCCTGTG
This sequence comes from Achatina immaculata, assembly GCA_009760885.1. NCBI lineage: Eukaryota > Metazoa > Mollusca > Gastropoda > Stylommatophora > Achatinidae > Lissachatina > Lissachatina immaculata. Next base: position 9,341,105 of record CM019716.1, read on the forward strand.
TAGCCAATTCATCTGGTGTCATCTCCTCCTGTACAGCCATCAGGATTTCGAAACGGTTCTTCACTTCTATACCGTATTGTTCTGGTATTTTTGTAAGATCAAAGTGGAGTGGTCTTGATACCGTAACTGTCTTTTTTATCTTTATCTTCATGTCTGCTATTAATAACTCATGGTCCGTGTCACAATCAGCACCTGGTAAAGTTTTTGCTGATTTTATACTTGATCTCCACATTCTTTGCACTAAAATGTAATCTATTTGATTCTTGGTTTTCCCATCAGGTGATGTCCATGTGTAAAGTCTTCTTGGATGTTGTTTAAAAAGTATGTTAGTGATCATTAGCTCATTTTCCATGTAAAAAGCCATTAGATTGTCACCTGCCTCATTTCTGTGTCCTACGCTAAATTTCCCTACAACATGTCCTTTGTCTTCTGCTCTTTCTGTACCAATCTTTGCATTAAAATCCCCCATTACTAATACAGTATCATTTTTCCGTACCTGGTCTATTGTTGTTTGCAGTGTGTTATAAAAGTTTTCTACTTCCTCTTCTGCTGCTGATGTAGGTGCATATATCCGGATGACTGTTACATTTCTAGGAATGCCCTTAAGTCTGATTGTGAGGATTCTATCACTTACTGGATTGTAGCCTAGTAATGCTTTTGATGTTGATTTGTCCAAATAAAAAGCCACTCCATTCTTTCCTCCTACTTCTGTGCAGTCTAACGCTAAGGAAAGTGTTAAATACAAACTGTGAGCTGATTCTGTGTTTTGCCAAGCTCAGATTAAAATATGCGCTGAGAAGAAAGAGTTGGAAAGAAAATCAATAAAGTGCAAGCGGAGATGCAGAAAAAGGATGTGATGTGACACTGCAGGATGTGATGTGACACTGTAGGATGTGATGTGACACTGTAGGATGTGATGTGACACTGTAGGATGTGATGTGACACTGTAGGATGTGATGTGACACTGTAGGATGTGATGTGACACTGTAGGATGTGATGTGACACTGTAGGATGTGATGTGACACTGTAGGATGTGATGTGACACTGCAGGATGTGATGTGACACTGTAGGATGTGATGTGACACTGTAGGATGTGATGTGGCACTGCAGGATGTGATGTGACAGTGCAGGATGTGATGTGGCACTGTAGGATGTGATGTGGCACTGTAGGATGTGATGTGGCACTGTAGGATGTGATGTGGCACTGTAGGATGTGATGTGGCACTGCAGGATGTGATGTGACAGTGCAGGATGTGATGTGGCACTGCAGGATGTGATGTGACAGTGCAGGATGTGATGTGACACTGCAGGATGTGATGTGACACTGCAGGATGTGATGTGACACTGCAGGATGTGATGTGACAGTCAAGGATGTGATGTGACACTCCAGGATGTGATGTGACACTGCAGGATGTGATGTGACACTGCAGAATGTGATGTGACACTGCAAGATGAGATGTGACACTGCAAGATGAGATGTGACACTGCAGAATGTGATGTGACAGTGCAGGATGTGATGTGACACTGCAGGGTGTGATGTGACACTGCAGGATGTGATGTGACAGTGCAGGATGTGATGTGACACTGCAGGATGTGATGTGACAGTGCAGGATGTGATGTGACACTGCAGGATGTGATGTGACACTGCAGGATGTGATGTGACACTGCAGGATGTGATGTGACACTGTAGGATGTGATGTGACACTGTAGGATGTGATGTGACACTGTAGGATGTGATGTGACACTGTAGGATGTGATGTGACACTGTAGGATGTGATGTGACACTGTAGGATGTGATGTGACACTGTAGGATGTGATGTGACACTGCAGGATGTGATGTGACACTGTAGGATGTGATGTGACACTGTAGGATGTGATGTGGCACTGCAGGATGTGTGTGACAGTGCAGGATGTGATGTGGCACTGTAGGATGTGATGTGGCACTGTAGGATGTGATGTGGCACTGTAGGATGTGATGTGGCACTGTAGGATGTGATGTGGCACTGCAGGATGTGATGTGACAGTGCAGGATGTGATGTGGCACTGCAGGATGTGATGTGACAGTGCAGGATGTGATGTGACACTGCAGGATGTGATGTGACACTGCAGGATGTGATGTGACACTGCAGGATGTGATGTGACAGTCAAGGATGTGATGTGACACTCCAGGATGTGATGTGACACTGCAGGATGTGATGTGACACTGCAGAATGTGATGTGACACTGCAAGATGAGATGTGACACTGCAGGATGAGATGTGCTACTGCAGAATGTGATGTGACAGTGCAGGATGTGATGTGACACTGCAGGGTGTGATGTGACACTGCAGGATGTGATGTGACAGTGCAGGATGTGATGTGACACTGCAGGATGTGATGTGACAGTGCAGGATGTGATGTGACACTGCAGGATGTGATGTGACACTGCAGGATGTGATGTGACACTGCAGGATGTGATGTGACAGTGCGGAATGTGATGTGACACTGCAGGATGTGATGTGACAGTGCGAGATGTGATGTGACACTGCAGGATGTGATGTGACACTGCAGGATGTGATGTGACACTGCAGGATGTGATGTGACACTGCAGGATGTGATGTGACAGTGCGAGATGTGATGTGACACTGCAGGATGTGATGTGACACTGCAGGATGTGATGTGACAGTGCGAGATGTGATGTGACACTGCAGGATGTGATGTGACACTGCAGGATGTGATGTGACAGTTCAGGATGTGATGTGACAGTGCAGGATGTGATGTGACAGTGCAGGATGTGATGTGACACTGCAGGATGTGATGTGACAGTGCAGGATGTGATGTGACACTGCAGGATGTGATGTCGGGCCAGGCCTTCAGATATTTATACCCGATAACCTTCTCTGACAATGTCGAGTGGTCACGTGATTGCAGCAGATGTTTTTGTCATAATAAATGAGTTTCCCAATGTCCAGATCTATTTCGCAAATGAAAGTTTTAATTTTTATTGAAATGTTCTTGTGCTCAACAATTTACTAGGAGACAAAGTTTGCCGTCAAAAAATATTAGGAAACAAAATCAGTCATCACACGATTGCTAAAAGACAAAATTAGTCATAAGACAAGTGTAAGAAGACAAACTCAGCCATCAAACGAATGCTATGAGACAAAATTAGCCATCAATGCTAGGAGACATAATCAGCCATCACACAAATGCTAGGCGACAAAATCAGCTATAAAACAAATGCTAGAAGATAGAATAAATCATCAAACAAGTGTTAAGAGACAAAATCATCTATCAAACGAATGTTAAGAGACAAAATCATCTATCAAACGAATGTTAAGAGACAAAATCATCTATCAAACAAATGCTAGAAGATAAAATAAGTCATCTAACAAGTGTTAAGAGACAAAATCATCTATCAAACGAATGCTAGGAGACAAAATCAGTCATCAAAGAAATTCTGAGTAAATTAATTTTTCTGACTTAAACTTTCATCAGAACAAAGTCATATAAGCAGTTACAAGACTCTGCAGAACAAAGTCGATGTATGCAGTTACAAGAGTCTGCAAAACAAAGTCGATGTATGCAGTTACGAGAGTCTGCAGAACAAAGTCGATGTATGCAGTTACGAGAGGCAATTTTCATGCAGAAAGAGTCTTTGTTCCGGACAGTAAAATCTATAACCAGACTTGTTTTCTTGGCTGCTCCCAGCTGCTTTTAACGTTGTATCTTGCTTGTGTATGTGCGTGCTGCATGTATGTGTGTGTGCTGTGTGTATATGTGTGTGCTATGTGTATGTGCGTGTTGCATGTGTGTGTGTGCTGTGTGTATATGTGTGTGCTATGTGTATGTGCGTGTTGCATGTGTGTGTGCTGTGTGTATATGTGTGTGCTATGTGTATGTGTATGCTGCATGTATGTGCTGTGTGTATATGTGTGTGCATATGTTTGTGCTGTGTGTATATGTGTATGCATTTGTGTGTGCTATGTGTATATGCGTGAATGTGTTTGTGCTGTGTGTATATGTGTGTGCATGTGCGTGTGCTGTGTGTATGTGTATATGTATGCATACGTGTGTATGTATGTGCATGTATTTGCATTTGTGTATGTGCGTATGCATATGGATGTACATATATGTACATGTATGTAAAGGTGCGCATGTGTGTATATGTGTGCTGTCGTGTGTGTATGTTGTGTGTATGTGTGTACTGTCGTCTGTGTATGTGTGTATGTCGTGTGTGTATGTGTGTGCTGTCATTTGTGTATGTGTGTATGTCGTGTGTGTATGTCGTGTGTGTATGTGTGTGCTGTCGTGTATTTATGTCGTGTGTATATGTGTATGCTGTTGTATGTGTAGGTCGTCTGTGTATGTGTGTAGGTCGTGTGTGTATATGTGTATGCTGTTGTATGTGTAGGTCGTCTGTGTATGTGTGTAGGTCGTGTGTGTATGTGTGTATACGTATCGTTTCTTGGTCTATATGACCAAAATCTAGCATAGCAACTTACCTTGAACAAAAAAAAACTAGTTTAACTGAATCACACGTGACTGATCATGTGACACTAAGCCATGGAGAATCCAGATAAATGACTTCAGTATGAACTGTACAACTTCACAAAATGACTTAACAGATCCTTCTAAATCTCCTCCGTCATTCACCACCCAGCCATCCACCTCCCCTCCCTCTCTCCCTCTACCTTCCCCCGACCCACAAAACAAAGAAATATGAATGATACAAAACTGCCACTGTACTCAGACAACAAATATTTACAGTAAAAATTAGACGTACCTGCAACAAAACAGACAAAGTCTTATCACCAACTTCAGAGAGACAAAGTCTTATCACTAGCTTTAGACAGAAAAAGTCTTATCACTAGCTTTAGACAGACAAAGTCTTATCAGCAACTTCAGAGAGACAAAGTCTTATCACTAGCTTTAGAAAAAGTCTTATCACTAGCTTTAGACAGACAGAGTCTTATCACTAGCTTTAGACAGACAAAATATTATCACTAGCTTAAGACAGAAAAAGTATTATCACTAGCTTTAGACAGACAAAGTATTATTACTAGCTTTAGACAGACAAAATCTTATCACCAACTTCAGAGAGACAAAGTGTTATCACCAACATCAAAGTGTTATCAGTAACTTCAGAGAGACAAAGTGTTATCACCAACATCAAAGTGTTATCAGTAACTTCAGAGAGACAAAGTGTTATCACCAACATCAAAGTGTTATCAGTAACTTCAGAGAGACAAAGTGTTATCACTAACTACAGACAAAGTCACATCTATCTTCTTACAGAACTAGGGGTACCACAAGAGATGAGATATACTGAACTAGGGATACTACACGAGATGGCATATACAGAACTAGGCGTACCACACGAATTCGGATATGCAGAACTAGGGGTACTTCATGAGATGAGATATACAGAACTAGGAGTACCACACATGATGAGATATACAGAACTAGGAGTACCACACGAGATAACATATACAGAACTGGTGATACTATACGAGATGAGATATACAGAACAAGGGTTATCAAGATTGCATTTACAGAACTAAGGGTACCACACAAAATGTCATGTATAAATCTATGTGTACTGTGGGCATTGAAAAGCCTTTCAGAAACAGCAGAAAAGGCCTCATGCTGGCTATGGAGTATGGGAAACAAGCATTGAGAACATAAATAATTTCGCTTGTCGCGGCCAATACCAGTCCTCCGTGGCTAAATAGCTAAAGACGCACTTCAAAAGTGCAGTGCCAACTCAATCCCGGGACAAAAAAGCAACAACTTACAAGACCTCTGGGAGTCATGACCCAGAGGGGCCTACCCCCTTAGAGTGTCAGGAGTTTAAAGGGCCGAAACACTTGTCTGAGGGGGGGGGTACTTCCTCTGATGATCTGAAGGAGTTGTGTTGTTCCCCTCTCTATAGTAGAGAGTTTCCTGCATACGATATAACATTATATAAATAAAAGACAATTATTAGCCATTTTAAAATCTAATTTTCCTACAGTACCATATGAGGTGGCATATGTAGAACTAGGGGTACCACATAAGATGACATATACAGAATTAGGGATACCGCACGAGATGTCATAAACAGAACAAGGGTAAACACGAGATAACATATACACAAATAGGGGTACCACACAATATGACATATACAGAACTAGGGGTATCACACGAAATGCATATACAGAATTGGGGATATTAATGGATATAAAATATACAGAACTAGGGTCTTACACGAGATGACATATACATAACCTTTGGTACCACACGAGATGAGATATACAGAACTAGCGGTACTATGCGAGATGACATATACAGAACTAGGGGTACCACACTACACGAAATGAGATATATAGAACTAAGGGTACCATACGAGATGACATATATATATATATATATATATATATATATATATAACTCGGGGTACTACACGAGAGGAGATATGCAGAACTAGGGATACTACACGAGATGACATATATATATATATATATATATATATATATATATATATATACATATATATATATCATCATGTGCCGTGCCGACTGGCGTTGGCTATTATGCTTCTCCAGAGTACACGATCCTTCATGCAGGCCATCAGTTCAGTTGGTGATCTCCTCTCACACCATCCCGTCAGACTGTCCAGTATCATTTCTCTTGGTCTTCCTCTTGATCTTCTTCCTTCTATTTTTCCTGTTGTTATAATATTTTCAATACCCCCTCTTCTCATTGCATGTCCTATGAAAGTACATTGTCTCTCTCTTATCTTTTTGACAAGGTTTTTTTTTTTTGTCTATCCGGCTCTTCTCATACATTCTTCATTAGTTATTTTTTGCTGTACAGGGGATTCGCAATATTCTTCTAATAAACCACATTTCTGCTGCTTCCAATGATTTTTGTGCAAACTTGTCTATTGTCCATGATTCACTTCCATATAACAAGATAGGTATATATATATATAGAACAAGGGGTTCTACCCGATATTGCATTTACAGAACTAGGGGTACCACACAGTATGTCATGTATATAACTATTATTACCATACGAAGTGACATATGCAGAACCTGGGGTCCCACACGAGATGTCATATACAGACCAAGAGGTCCTACACGAGATTACATTTACAGAACTAGGGGTGCCACACATGATGAGATATACAGAACTCGGAGTACCACACGAGATAACATATACAGAACTGGTGATACTATACGAGATGAGATATACAGAACAAGGGTTATCAAGATTGCATTTACAGAACTAAGGGTACCACACAAAATGTCATGTATAAATCTATGTGTACTGTGGGCATTGAAAAGCCTTTCAGAAACAGCAGAAAAGGCCTCATGCTGGCTATGGAGTATGGGAAACAAGCATTGAGAACATAAATAATTTCGCTTGTCGCGGCCAATACCAGTCCTCCGTGGCTAAATAGCTAAAGACGCACTTCAAAAGTGCAGTGCCAACTCAATCCCGGGACAAAAAAGCAACAACTTACAAGACCTCTGGGAGTCATGACCCAGAGGGGCCTACCCCCCTTAGAGTGTCAGGAGTTTAAAGGGCCGAAACACTTGTCTGAGGGGGGGGGTACTTCCTCTGATGATCTGAAGGAGTTGTGTTGTTCCCCTCTCTATAGTAGAGAGTTTCCTGCATACGATATAACATTATATAAATAAAAGACAATTATTAGCCATTTTAAAATCTAATTTTCCTACAGTACCATATGAGGTGGCATATGTAGAACTAGGGGTACCACATAAGATGACATATACAGAATTAGGGATACCGCACGAGATGTCATAAACAGAACAAGGGGTAAACACGAGATAACATATACACAAATAGGGGTACCACACAAGATGACATATACAGAACTAGGGGTATCACACGAAATGCATATACAGAATTGGGGATATTAATGGATATAAAATATACAGAACTAGGGTCTTACACGAGATGACATATACATAACCTTTGGTACCACACGAGATGAGATATACAGAACTAGTGGTACTATGCGAGATGACATATACAGAACTAGGGGTACCACACTACACGAAATGAGATATATAGAACTAAGGGTACCATACGAGATGACACATATATATATATATATATATATATATATAACTCGGGGTACTACACGAGAGGAGATATGCAGAACTAGGGATACTACACGAGATGACATATATATATATATATATATATATATATATACATATATATATATCATCATGTGCCGTGCCGACTGGCGTTGGCTATTATGCTTCTCCAGAGTACACGATCCTTCATGCAGGCCATCAGCTCAGTTGGTGATCTCCTCTCACACCATCCGGTCAGACTGTCCAGTATCATTTCTCTTGGTCTTCCTCTTGATCTTCTTCCTTCTATTTTTCCTGTTGTTATAATATTTTCAATGCCCCCTCTTCTCATTGCATGTCCTATGAAAGTACATTGTCTCTCTCTTATCTTTTTGACAAGGTTTTTTGTCTCTCCAGCTCTTCTCCTACATTCTTCATTAGTTATTTTTGCTGTACAGGGGATTCGCAATATTCTTCTAATAAACCACATTTCTGCTGCTTCCAATGATTTTTGTGCAGACTTGCCTATTGTCCATGATTCACTTCCATATAACAAGATAGGTTCAATATAGCATTTTAGGACTCGTTTTCTAACATTCATTGATACGGATGTGTTGGTCAATATGTTTCTCATTCTCTGAAATGCAGTCTTTGCTTGGCTTATTCTGTTCCTAATTTCTGTTCTGCATTTCCCATCTGAAGTTATTACTGCTCCAAGGTATTTGAATTTCTGCACCTGCTTTAGAACAGTTCCGTTTAATTTAATACTGCATGCTGGTGGATTCTGTTTCTTAGATATAACCATAGTCTCTGTCTTTTTGATGTTCAAAGTAAGGCCTTTCTGTTCTCTTTCTTTGGCGACTTTATTCAAGAGATTTTGCAGGTCTTGTTGGTTCTCAGCTATCAGTACTGTGTCGTCAGCATACCGAAGGTTGTTAATATTGTATCCTCCAATTTTTATGCCTGGTTCCGTGATGATTGTTCTTAGAATATTCTCGCTATACAGAGAAAAAAGGTCTGGAGATAGTACACATCCTTGTCGCACCCCTTGTTTTATAGGTTGATATTTTCCAATTCTATTTTCAACTCGAACTGCTGCTTCTTGCTGCCAGTATAGATGTTTTACAATCCTCAGGTCTTTGCCGTCTATATTGATGTCTTCAAGCATTTTAATAATTTCATTATGTTTCACCTTGTCAAATGCCTTGATGTAATCAATGAAGCATAAGTAGAGATCTTTCTGTACTTCTAAAGCTCTTTCTGTTAGTGTTCGTAAGCATAAATGGCATTGTGTGTTCCCTTTCCTTCAACAAATCCAAACTGTTCATCTGCTATTTCCATTTTTATCTTTTTCCTTGTTCTTCTCATAATTATTCTCAGAAGTAGCTTCGTTATGTGACATGAGAGGCTGATAGTCCGGTGGTCGTCACATTCCTTTGCACCTGGTTTCTTTGTCTGCTATATCTAACAAATAAAAAAATGTCCTGTTAATTCTAACATATAAAAAATTCCTGCTATTTCTAACAAATAAAAAATTGCCTGCTATCTCTAAAAAAAAAAAATAGAAAAATTGCCTCTTATCTCTAACAAGTACTACAAAATTGCATGGTATCTCTAACAAATAAAATATTGCCTGCTCTCTCTAACAAGTAGCAAACAAATTACCTATAATCTCTAACAAATAAAAAAGTTGCATGCCATCTCTAACAAGTAACAAAAATGTGCCTGCTGTATCTAACAAATAGAAACAAAATTTCCAGCTATCTCTAACAAATAAAAAAAATTGTCCTCTGTCTCTAACAAATAAAAAGAATTGCCTGCTATCTCTAACAAATAAAAAAATTGCCTGCTATCTCTAACAAATAAAAAAATTGCCTGTTATCTCTAACAAATAAAAAACAATTGCCTGTTATCTTTAACAAATAAAAATAATTGCCTGATATCTCTAAACAAAAAAAATGGTCTGCTATCTCTAACAAATACAAACATTGACTACTGTCTTTAACAAATAAAAACATTGCCTGCTATTTCTAACACATTAAAAACAAATTGCATGCTATCTCTAACAAATAAAAAAATTGCCTGCTATCTCTAACAAATACAAAAAATAGTGCCTGCTATCTCTGAAAAATAAAAAAAATTTACTTGCTATCTCTAACAAACAAAACACCATTCCCTATCTCTAACAAATGAAAAATTACTTGCTATCTCAAAGAAATACGAAAAAAGTGCCCGCTATCTCTATGAAATAAAAAATACTTGCCATTTATAAAACAAATAAAAGTCGCCTGCTGTCTCTATCAAATAAAAAATTACCAGGTATCTCTAAAACATAGAAAAATTTCCTGCTATCTCTAACAAAAAAGAAGATTGCCTGCTATCTCTGAAAAATAAAAAAATTGCCTACCATCTCTAACAAAAAAGAATATTGCCTGCTATCTCTAACAAATAAAAAAAATGCCTGCTTTCTCTAACAAATAAAAGCATTGCCTTCTATCATTAACAAATAAAAAAACTGAATGCTATCTCCAATACATAGGAAAACATGCTTGTTATCTCTAACTAATAATAAATTGCTTGCTGTCTATAAGAAATATGAAAAAAAAATTGTCTGCTATCTCTAACAAGTAAAAAATTGCTGGCTATCTCTCAGAAATAAAAAAATTGGTTGCTATCTCTAACAAATAAAAAAATTGCCTGCTATCTGTAACAAAAAAAATTTCCTGCTCTCTAACAATTGAAACATTTCTTGCCATCTCTAGGAAATAAGAAGGTTTTTTGTCTCTCCAGCTCTTCTCCTACATTCTTCATTAGTTATTTTTGCTGTACAGGGGATTCGCAATATTCTTCTAATAAACCACATTTCTGCTGCTTCCAATGATTTTTGTGCAGACTTGCCTATTGTCCATGATTCACTTCCATATAACAAGATAGGTTCAATATAGCATTTTAGGACTCGTTTTCTAACATTCATTGATACGGATGTGTTGGTCAATATGTTTCTCATTCTCTGAAATGCAGTCTTTGCTTGGCTTATTCTGTTCCTAATTTCTGTTCTGCATTTCCCATCTGAAGTTATTACTGCTCCAAGGTATTTGAATTTCTGCACCTGCTTTAGAACAGTTCCGTTTAATTTAATACTGCATGCTGGTGGATTCTGTTTCTTAGATATAACCATAGTCTCTGTCTTTTTGATGTTCAAAGTAAGGCCTTTCTGTTCACTTTCTTTGGCGACTTTATTCAAGAGATTTTGCAGGTCTTGTTGGTTCTCAGCTATCAGTACTGTGTCGTCAGCATACCGAAGGTTGTTAATATTGTATCCTCCAATTTTTATGCCTGGTTCCGTGATGATTGTTCTTAGAATATTCTCGCTATACAGAGAAAAAAGGTCTGGAGATAGTACACATCCTTGTCGCACCCCTTGTTTTATAGGTTGATATTTTCCAATTCTATTTTCAACTCGAACTGCTGCTTCTTGCTGCCAGTATAGATGTTTTACAATCCTCAGGTCTTTGCCGTCTATATTGATGTCTTCAAGCATTTTAATAATTTCATTATGTTTCACCTTGTCAAATGCCTTGATGTAATCAATGAAGCATAAGTAGAGATCTTTCTGTACTTCTAAAGCTCTTTCTGTTAGTGTTCGTAAAGCATAAATGGCATTGTGTGTTCCCTTTCCTTCAACAAATCCAAACTGTTCATCTGCTATTTCCATTTTTATCTTTTTCCTTGTTCTTCTCATAATTATTCTCAGAAGTAGCTTCGTTATGTGACATGAGAGGCTGATAGTCCGGTGGTCGTCACATTCCTTTGCACCTGGTTTCTTTGTCTGCTATATCTAACAAATAAAAAAATGTCCTGTTAATTCTAACATATAAAAAATTCCTGCTATTTCTAACAAATAAAAAATTGCCTGCTATCTCTAAAAAAAAAAAATAGAAAAATTGCCTCTTATCTCTAACAAGTACTACAAAATTGCATGGTATCTCTAACAAATAAAATATTGCCTGCTCTCTCTAACAAGTAGCAAACAAATTACCTATAATCTCTAACAAATAAAAAAGTTGCATGCCATCTCTAACAAGTAACAAAAATGTGCCTGCTGTATCTAACAAATAGAAACAAAATTTCCAGCTATCTCTAACAAATAAAAAAAATTGTCCTCTGTCTCTAACAAATAAAAAGAATTCCCTGCTATCTGTAACAAATACAAAAATTGCCTGCTATCTCTAACAAATAAAAAAATTGCCTGTTATCTCTAACAAATAAAAAACAATTGCCTGTTATCTTTAACAAATAAAAATAATTGCCTGATATCTCTAAACAAAAAAAATGGTCTGCTATCTCTAACAAATACAAACATTGACTACTGTCTTTAACAAATAAAAAACTGCCTGCTATCTCTAACACATTAAAAACAAATTGCATTCTATCTCTAACAAATAAAAAATTGCTTGCTATCTCTAAGATATACGAAAAAAAAAGTTTGCTATTTCTCAGAAATAAACAAAATTTCTTGTTATCTCTAACAAACAAAACACCATTCCCTATCTCTAACAAATGAAAAATTACTTGCTATCTCAAAGAAATACGAAAAAAGTGCCCGCTATCTCTATGAAATAAAAAATACTTGCCATTTATAAAACAAATAAAAGTCGCCTGCTGTCTCTATCAAATAAAAAATTACCAGGTATCTCTAAAACATAGAAAAATTTCCTGCTATCTCTAACAAAAAAGAAGATTGCCTGCTATCTCTGAAAAATAAAAAAATTGCCTACCATATAACAAGATAGGTTCAATATAGCATTTTAGGACTCGTTTTCTAACATTCATTGATACGGATGTGTTGGTCAATATGTTTCTCATTCTCTGAAATGCAGTCTTTGCTTGGCCTATTCTGTTCCTAATTTCTGTTCTGCATTTCCCATCTGAAGTTATTACTGCTCCAAGGTATTTGAATTTCTGCACCTGCTTTAGAACAGTTCCGTTTAATTTAATACTGCATGCTGGTGGATTCTGTTTCTTAGATATAACCATAGTCTCTGTCTTTTTGATGTTCAAAGTAAGGCCTTTCTGTTCACTTTCTTTGGCGACTTTATTCAAGAGATTTTGCAGGTCTTGTTGGTTCTCAGTTATCAGTACTGTGTCGTCAGCATACCGAAGGTTGTTAATATTGTATCCTCCAATTTTTATGCCTGGTTCCGTGATGATTGTTCTTAGAATATTCTCGCTATACAGAGAAAAAAGGTCTGGAGATAGTACACATCCTTGTCGCACCCCTTGTTTTATAGGTTGATATTTTCCAATTCTATTTTCAACTCGAACTGCTGCTTCTTGCTGCCAGTATAGATGTTTTACAATCCTCAGGTCTTTGCCGTCTATATTGATGTCTTCAAGCATTTTAATAATTTCATTATGTTTCACCTTGTCAAATGCCTTGGTGTAATCAATGAAGCATAAGTAGAGATCTTTCTGTACTTCTAAAGCTCTTTCTGTTAGTGTTCGTAAAGCATAAATGGCATTGTGTATTCCCTTTCCTTCAACAAATCCAAACTGTTCATCTGCTATTTCCATTTTTATCTTTTTCCTTGTTCTTCTCATAATTATTCTCAGAAGTAGCTTCGTTATGTGACATGAGAGGCTGATAGTCCGGTGGTCGTCACATTCCTTTGCACCTGGTTTCTTTGTCTGCTATATCTAACAAATAAAAAAATGTCCTGTTAATTCTAACATATAAAAAATTCCTGCTATTTCTAACAAATAAAAAATTGCCTGCTATCTCTAAAAAAAAAAAATAGAAAAATTGCCTCTCATCTCTAACAAGTACTACAAAATTGCATGGTATCTCTAACAAATAAAATATTGCCTGCTCTCTCTAACAAGTAGCAAACAAATTACCTATAATCTCTAACAAATAAAAAAGTTGCATGCCATCTCTAACAAGTAACAAAAATGTGCCTGCTGTATCTAACAAATAGAAACAAAATTTCCAGCTATCTCTAACAAATAAAAAAAATTGTCCTCTGTCTCTAACAAATAAAAAGAATTCCCTGCTATCTGTAACAAATACAAAAATTGCCTGCTATCTCTAACAAATAAAAAAATTGCCTGTTATCTCTAACAAATAAAAAACAATTGCCTGTTATCTTTAACAAATAAAAATAATTGCCTGATATCTCTAAACAAAAAAAATGGTCTGCTATCTCTAACAAATACAAACATTGACTACTGTCTTTAACAAATAAAAAAACTGCCTGCTATCTCTAACACATTAAAAACAAATTGCATTCTATCTCTAACAAATAAAAAATTGCTTGCTATCTCTAAGATATACGAAAAAAAAAGTTTGCTATTTCTCAGAAATAAACAAAATTTCTTGTTATCTCTAACAAACAAAACACCATTCCCTATCTCTAACAAATGAAAAATTACTTGCTATCTCAAAGAAATACGAAAAAAATGCCCGCTATCTCTATGAAATAAAAAATACTTGCCATTTATAAAACAAATAAAAGTCGCCTGCTGTCTCTATCAAATAAAAAATTACCAGGTATCTCTAAAACATAGAAAAATTTCCTGCTATCTCTAACAAAAAAGAAGATTGCCTGCTATCTCTGAAAAATAAAAAAATTGCCTACCATCTCTAACAAAAAAGAATATTGCCTGCTATCTCTAACAAATAAAAAAAATGCCTGCTTTCTCTAACAAATAAAAGCATTGCCTTCTATCATTAACAAATAAAAAAACTGAATGCTATCTCCAATACATAGGAAAACATGCTTGTTATCTCTAACTAATAATAAAATGCTTGCTGTCTATAAGAAATATGAAAAAAAAATTGTCTGCTATCTCTAACAAGTAAAAAATTGCTGGCTATCTCTCAGAAATAAAAAAAATTGGTTGCTATCTCTAACAAATAAAAAAATTGCCTGCTATCTGTAACAAAAAAAATTTCCTGCTCTCTAACAATTGAAACATTTCTTGCCATCTCTAGGAAATAAGAACAAAAATGCATGCTATTTCTAAGAAATAAAAAAATCTTGCTATCTATAACACAAATAAAAAGATGCCTGGTATCTCTAACGAATAACAAATTGCTGCTATCTCTAACAAATAGAAAAATGCCTGCTATCTCTAACAAATAAACAAATTGCCTGCTATCTCTAACAAATTATTATCATCATCATCATCATCATTATCCAGTGCCTTTTTTTTCGGAACAAAGGTTGGAGATAATGAATCTCCAGTTTCCTAGCTCCCTTGCCTTGAAGATGCACTCAGCCAGGCTGTGTCCTGTCATTCTCGTATGTTATCTTCCCACCTACATCTCTGTCTTTCTCTTGCTCTTTTTCCATCCACCTTTCCCTCGAGTATGGTCTTCAGTATGTTGTTAAGTCTTTTGATATGGCCAAAGTATTTTGTTTACTTGATCTTTATTTCTTTGAGTAGTTCACATTGCACTTGCAGCTGCTCTAAAACTTGTGCATTTGTTCTTTTCACTCTCCGTGTTAAATAACCTAGCTTTCTGTAGAACCACATTTCTGCTGCATTAATCTTTCTAACTGTTAGCTTAGAGTCCAGGTTTCTGCTACATACAGTAAAACAGAATAGATATAGCTTTTTACTAATCATAGTTTTGTTTTTATGTGGTCAGATTTATGGTAACAGGACTGTCTTGATGGTGCTGAATGTATGTTCACTACATCACGCTTCCCTTAATTTGCATAATCTGATCCAGAAAAAAATCCCCAAGATTGGTCAAGCATTTAATTTCGGGTACTGGAGGTTTTTCACACAATTAAGTTTACATCCTTTCTCTCTCTTTCTCTCTCTCTCTCTCTCTCTCTCTCTCTGTCTGTCTCTGTCCCTCAATCTCCTTCTCTCTCTGTTTTACTCTCTATCTCTCTGTCTCTGTCTCTCAATCTCCTTCTCTCTCTGTTTCACTCTCTATCTCTCTCTTTCCGTCTCTCTATTTATGTTTCTTTATCCCTCTTTCTGTCTCACTTTCTCTCTCTTTCTGTCTCCCTCTGTCTCTCTGCTCTCTCTTTCTTTCTCCCTCTCCCTTCCCCCTCACGCCATTCTCATATCAAAGTCCTTTATTAAGCACAGCTTCATCACTTTAATACTCTAGCACAGCTTCATCACTTTAATACACTAGCACAACTTCGTCACTTTAATAATCTAGCATAACTTCATCACTTAAATACTCTAGATAAAGGGAATGGCGACTGCAGTAAAACTGGTATAAATAATAAAGGTAGATAGAGGTGTATGGTGTAGTTTTACAAAGTGATAGAGGGAGTGAGTAAAGTGAGAAAAAATGAATAGAAATAATGAGAATGTATAATTGAAAAACATACAACATCCGATATTTCGCCGTGAGCCTTTTTCGAGGATTACATACACAGACGAGATTTTTAAAAAACGTATAATTAAACGAAGAACTTATCTTAATATGGGTTCCTCCAGAAGTAGGAAACAGAGAAATGCGTGTCCATTTGAAGAGGCATAGAGACCACGCAGGACCACACAAAGGATAAGGCGATAGAGCCAATCGTAAAGAAGAGATGAAGAGAGAGAGAGAGGAGGAGGAGGAGGAGAAAAACAGGTGGTTGAAAGGGGGGGAGGCAATAGAAACATGATAGTCACTAGAGGAGAAGGTGACGGGGGGGGGGGTGGGGAACGCTGAGAGATAATGAATGTAGAACATAAACACCTGCAGGGAGAAAATGTGAAACTGGTGAATAGGACAAGACCCTATAAACACTAATATGTTGCCAGAGAAGAGAGGGTGGCGGTAGGGAGGGGTAGCTAGGAGAAAGAAAGTAGAGTAAAAAAAAAGTGGATGGGGGGGGGGGGGAACTAAAGAAGGTACAGAAAGCTGAAGACATTGTTAATTCCAGCTGAGTGAAGACAGCCAGCCTGGAAAATAAGGTGCTGTTCTAGGACCCTTCGAGATCATACATCAGCAGAACAAGACAAGAGCGGATCGCACTAACAGAAATATCCTGTTTTTCCCTGTAGTTGCTAAGGCAAAAATGTTTAGCCACAGGTGTCAAGGCCATCTTAGAAATATGATTAAGATGTTGGCGACAACGATCTGCTAACAGTTGTTAAGAAAGTTCATGTTAGAGGTGAGAACTTAGAAGTAAAACCTTTAGGAATAGCTTTCAGGCGAAGACAGCTGTTAAGAAAATTAACGTGAGAGGTGAAGACAGTTGTTAAGAAAATTATCGTGAGAAGTCAAGAAAGTTGTTAAGAAAATTAACGTGAGAAGTCAAGACAGTTGTTAAGAAAATTAACCTGAGAAGTCAAGACAGTTGTTAAGAAAATTAACGTGAGAAGTCAAGACAGTTGTTAAGAAAATTAACGTGAGAGGTGAAGACAGTTGTTAAGAAAATTAACGTGAGAAGTCAAGACAGTTGTTAAGAAAATTAACGTGAGAGGTGAAGACAGTTGTTAAGAAAATTAACGTGAGAGGTGAAGACAGTTGTTAAGAATATTAACGTGAGAGGTGAAGCGCGTCTTCTTGTATGTGGCAGACGCGTGGTCAGTGGCGGCTGGGGAGAGGGGAGGTGGCAAAAGACTGAAAGAGAGAGTAATAAGAGATTTGAGAGATTTGGTGATACGATTTAAAGAAGGCATGGTGACGAGAAGAGATATCGAATAACAGCAGGGGTGTGGAGGGAGAGTAGAGGCTAACCTGACATGCACAGAAGGAATGAAAATGGAGATGAATGAAGAGATGATAACAGGTGAGGGAGATGAAACATATACCAGGAAAAGGTACAGATTCTGAAAACGAATAGTGGGATAGACAGAGGTACAGAGTCTGGAAAGAAATAGAGGGATAGACAGAGGTACAGAGTCTGGAAAGAAATAGAGGGATAGATAGCACGGCACAAGTCAACGAAAACGGACACAAATCTAGGCAACAGTGTCGTAGTCAAGTAGGAGAATGTGACAGATAAAAGGGATAACGACTGCAGTAAAACTGGTTCAGATAATAAAAGTAGATAGAGGTGTATGGTGTAGTTTGACAAAGTGGCAGAGGGAGTGAGTAAAGTGAGAAAAAATGAATAGAAAGTATGAGAATGTATAACTGAAAAACATACAACTTTCCTAGCTCCCTTGCCTTGAAGATGCACTCAGCCAGGCTGTGTCCTGTCATTCTCGTATGTTATCTTCCCACCTACATCTCTGTCTTTCTCTTGCTCTTTTTCCATCCACCTTTCCCTCGAGTATGGTCTTCAGTATGTTGTTAAGTCTTTTGATATGGCCAAAGTATTTTGTTTACTTGATCTTTATTTCTTTGAGTAGTTCACATTGCACTTGCAGCTGCTCTAAAACTTGTGCATTTGTTCTTTTCACTCTCCGTGTTAAATAACCTAGCTTTCTGTAGAACCACATTTCTGCTGCATTAATCTTTCTAACTGTTAGCTTAGAGTCCAGGTTTCTGCTACATACAGTAAAACAGAATAGATATAGCTTTTTACTAATCATAGTTTTGTTTTTATGTGGTCAGATTTATGGTAACAGGACTGTCTTGATGGTGCTGAATGTATGTTCACTACATCACGCTTCCCTTAATTTGCATAATCTGATCCAGAAAAAAAATCCCCAAGATTGGTCAAGCATTTAATTTCGGGTACTGGAGGTTTTTCACACAATTAAGTTTACATCCTTTCTCTCTCTTTCTCTCTCTCTCTCTCTCTCTCTCTCTCTCTCTGTCTGTCTCTGTCTCTCAATCTCCTTCTCTCTCTGTTTTACTCTCTATCTCTCTGTCTCTGTCTCTCAATCTCCTTCTCTCTCTGTTTCACTCTCTATCTCTCTCTTTCCGTCTCTCTATTTATGTTTCTTTATCCCTCTTTCTGTCTCACTTTCTCTCTCTTTCTGTCTCCCTCTGTCTCTCTGCTCTCTCTTTCTTTCTCCCTCTCCCTTCCCCCTCACGCCATTCTCATATCAAAGTCCTTTATTAAGCACAGCTTCATCACTTTAATACTCTAGCACAGCTTCATCACTTTAATACACTAGCACAACTTCGTCACTTTAATAATCTAGCATAACTTCATCACTTAAATACTCTAGATAAAGGGAATGGCGACTGCAGTAAAACTGGTATAAATAATAAAGGTAGATAGAGGTGTATGGTGTAGTTTTACAAAGTGATAGAGGGAGTGAGTAAAGTGAGAAAAAATGAATAGAAATAATGAGAATGTATAATTGAAAAACATACAACATCCGATATTTCGCCGTGAGCCTTTTTCGAGGATTACATACACAGACGAGATTTTTAAAAAACGTATAATTAAACGAAGAACTTATCTTAATATGGGTTCCTCCAGAAGTAGGAAACAGAGAAATGCGTGTCCATTTGAAGAGGCATAGAGACCACGCAGGACCACACAAAGGATAAGGCGATAGAGCCAATCGTAAAGAAGAGATGAAGAGAGAGAGAGAGGAGGAGGAGGAGGAGAAAAACAGGTGGTTGAAAGGGGGGGGGAGGCAATAGAAACATGATAGTCACTAGAGGAGAAGGTGACGGGGGGGGGGGGGAACGCTGAGAGATAATGAATGTAGAACATAAACACCTGCAGGGAGAAAATGTGAAACTGGTGAATAGGACAAGACCCTATAAACACTAATATGTTGCCAGAAGAAGAGAGGGTGGCGGTAGGGAGGGGTAGCTAGGAGAAAGAAAGTAGAGTAAAAAAAGTGGGGGGGGGGGGTGGAAAACTAAAGAAGTTACAGAAAGCTGAAGACATTGTTAATTCCAGCTGGATGGAGACAGCCAGTCTGGAAAATAAGGTGCTGTTCTAGGACCATCCGAGATCATACATCAGCAGAACAAGACAAGAGCAGATTGCACTAACAGAAATGTCCTGTTTTCCCCTGTGGTTGCTAAGGCAAAATTGTTTAGCCATAGGTGTCCAGAAATATGATTAAGATGTTGGCGAAATCAATCTCCTAAGCGAAAAACCGGTCTCCCTTGTGTACTTCATACCACAACGTTTGCACATAATAGCATAAATAACATTGCGTAAAGTACAGCTGAAACCCTCCTGAACTGATAACGTGGACTTAGGGAAGGAGATCTGGCTAGCCTCGACAACAAACGGACAAGTGTTGCATCTACAGCGTCTGCAAACGTCTGGTACTATAAAAAGTGTCATGTGTCTTAAGGCGACTTAGAGCTAAAAGGTCTCTGAGGCTCTTGTCCCGTCTGTAGGCCACCGATGGGGGCTCCCCACAAAGTTCAGGCTCGGTCTGGAGGAAATGGAGATGGCGAAACAGTATGTTTTTAACTGCCAAGCTATGAGTGTGGTGCGTGAGTACCAGTTTAACTCTGTCCGAGCTACAGTGCGGTTTAGCAGTGAGGGCTTGTTGCCGCGATATATGGCTGATGCGGCTTCAAGATGACGAGAGGACATGTTCTGGATAGCCGCGTTGACGGAAGAAATCTAACATTTTATGGCCTTGATCCTAGAGATCAACATCCTCAGTACACAAGCATCGTAACCTAAGAAGCTGGGAAAAAGGAATAGAGTCCTTACACGATCTGGGATGGGAGGAAGAGTACAAGAGATAGCTGTGAGAGTCTGTAGGTTTATAGGAGACAGAAGCAGTAAGCCCGGTAGGGCCGGTAGTAACGGCAATGTCGAGAAAGTTAGCGGAAGTAGCAGAGACATGGGAGGTGAAAGAAATGACAGGACTGTACTCCTTAACAAAACTGATAAAGTTGTCAAGATCTTCCTCTGGCATTGATGTGAACCCAATGCCGTCATATATGTAGTGTCTATAGAAGGCGGAAAAGGGTCCTCTAAAGGCTCTCAGAACCTTGTGTTCGAAGTGGCCCATGAACAGACATGCGTAGCTGGGGCCCATTTTGCTACCCACGGCCACACCACTAATCTGGTCGAAGTACAGGCCATTGAATTCAAAAGAATTGAGTTGGAGGACAAGTCGTGTAAGGCGTAGAATAGTAGACGTAGGAATAGAGGGATTGCGTCTTTTGTTCAGAAAGAACTTGATTGCCTGAAGTCCCTGATCATGTGGGATGAATGTGTATAAGGACACTACATCAAGGGTGAAGATACGGTAGGTGTGACCAGGCAGGAGTGTAAGGGTCTCAAAAGCAATGAGAGCATCATTCGTGTCCTTAAGATAAGTGGGCAGACTAGTGACCAGAGGTTGAAAGATGCTGCCAAGAAAGTCAGAGATTTGTTCCGTAGGGCAGGAACAAGCAGACACTATGGGCCTTCCTGGGTTGCCTGGTTTGTGAATCTTAGGGAGTAGATAAAAGGATGGTTTCCCTAAGCAGCTGTCGCGGATGTGAAGATGAGTAGCAGAGAGAGAAAGACCAGTCTTGTGGATGAGTTCTTTGATCGTGTCACAAACATGGTGGTTGTTGGCCAGAGTCGGATTTTGAGGGCGAGAGACATAAAATTCAGTGTTGCTCAGCTGGCCCATGGCATCTTGGATATACAATTCTTTCTTCCAACAAACTGTGCTGTGATTTGAGGATTTGGAATTCCAGGATCAAGGCCATAAAATACTAGATTTCTTCCGTCAACGCGGCTATCCAGAACATGTTCTCTGGTCATCGTGGAACCACATCAGCCATATATCGCGGCAACAAGCCCTCACTCCAAACCACACTGTAGCTTGGTCAGAGTTAAACTGGTACTCACGCACCACCCTCATAGCTTGGCAGTTAAAAACATACTGTTTCTTCATCTCCATCTCCTCCAGACCGAACCTGATACATGTGAACTTTGTGGGGAACCCACATTGGTGGCCTACAGACGGGACAAGAACCTCAGGAACCGTTTAGTTCGAAGTCACTTTAAACAAGATGACACTTTTTATGGTACCAGACGTTGCGGACGCTGTAGATGCAACACTTGTTCGTTTGTTGTCGAGGCAGCCAGATCTCCTTCCCTAAGTCCACGTTATCAGTTCAGGGGGGTTTCACCTGTACTTCACCCAATTTTATTAATGCTATTATGTGCAAACGTTGTGGTATGAAGTACATAGGGGAGACTGGGTTACGCTTGGAGATTGTTTTCGCCAATATCTTAATGATATTCCTAAGAGGACCTGGACACCTGTGGCTAAACATTTTTGCCTTAGCAAGCACAGGGGAAAACAGGACATTTCTGTTAGTGCGATCCGCTCTTGTTCTGTTGATGTACGATCACAGAGGGTCCTAGAACAGCGCCTTATTTTCCAGACTGGCTGTCTCCACCCAGCTGTCTCTACCCAGCTGGAATAGCACGGCACAAGTCAACGAAAACGGACACAAATCTAGGCAACAGTGTCGTAGTCAAGTAGGAGAATGTGACAGATAAAAGGGATAACGACTGCAGTAAAACTGGTTCAGATAATAAAAGTAGATAGAGGTGTATGGTGTAGTTTGACAAAGTGGCAGAGGGAGTGAGTAAAGTGAGAAAAAATGAATAGAAAGTATGAGAATGTATAACTGAAAAACATACAACTTCCGATATTTCGGTGTGAGCCTTTTCCCAAGGATTACATGCACAAACGAGACCAAAAACCATATAATTAAACGAAGAACTTATCTTAATATGGCCTCCTCCAGAAGTAGGAAACAGAGAAACGTGTGTCCACTAGAAGAGGCATAGAGACTATGCGAGGTCACACAAAGGATACGCTGATAGAGCCAACCGCAAAGAAGAAGAGAGAGAGGAGGAAAACAGGTGGTAGAAGGGGGGGGGGAGGCAATAGAAACATGATAGTCACTAGAGGAGGTGTCGGAGGGGGGGAGGGGGAAGCGGAGAGATAATGAATGAAGAACATAAACACTTGCATGGAGAAAATATGAAACTGACGAATAAGACAAGACCCTATAAACACCAATATGTTGCCAGAGAAGAGAGGGTGGCTGTAGGGAGGGGTAGTTAGGAGAAAGAAACTAGAGTAAAAAAAGTGGGGGGGGGGGTGGAAAACTAAAGAAGTTACAGAAAGCTGAAGACATTGTTAATTCCAGCTGGATGGAGACAGCCAGTCTGGAAAATAAGGTGCTGTTCTAGGACCATCCGAGATCATACATCAGCAGAACAAGACAAGAGCAGATTGCACTAACAGAAATGTCCTGTTTTCCCCTGTGGTTGCTAAGGCAAAATTGTTTAGCCATAGGTGTCCAGAAATATGATTAAGATGTTGGCGAAATCAATCTCCTAAGCGAAAAACCGGTCTCCCTTGTGTACTTCATACCACAACGTTTGCACATAATAGCATAAATAACATTGCGTAAAGTACAGCTGAAACCCTCCTGAACTGATAACGTGGACTTAGGGAAGGAGATCTGGCTAGCCTCGACAACAAACGGACAAGTGTTGCATCTACAGCGTCTGCAAACGTCTGGTACTATAAAAAGTGTCATGTGTCTTAAGGCGACTTAGAGCTAAAAGGTCTCTGAGGCTCTTGTCCCGTCTGTAGGCCACCGATGGGGGCTCCCCACAAAGTTCAGGCTCGGTCTGGAGGAAATGGAGATGGCGAAACAGTATGTTTTTAACTGGCAAGCTATGAGTGTGGTGCGTGAGTACCAGTTTAACTCTGTCCGAGCTACAGTGCGGTTTAGCAGTGAGGGCTTGTTGCCGCGATATGGCTGATGCGGCTTCAAGATGACGAGAGGACATGTTCTGGATAGCCGCGTTGACGGAAGAAATCTAACATTTTATGGCCTTGATCCTAGAGATCAACATCCTCAGTACACAAGCATCGTAACCTAAGAAGCTGGGAAAAAGGAATAGAGTCCTTACACGATCTGGGATGGGAGGAAGAGTACAAGAGATAGCTGTGAGAGTCTGTAGGTTTATAGGAGACAGAAGCAGTAAGCCCGGTAGGGCCGGTAGTAACGGCAATGTCGAGAAAGTTAGCGGAAGTAGCAGAGACGTGGGAGGTGAAAGAAATGACAGGACTGTACTCCTTAACAAAACTGATAAAGTTGTCAAGATCTTCCTCTGGCATTGATGTGAACCCAATGCCGTCATATATGTAGTGTCTATAGAAGGCGGAAAAGGGTCCTCTAAAGGCTCTCAGAACCTTGTGTTCGAAGTGGCCCATGAACAGACATGCGTAGCTGGGGCCCATTTTGCTACCCACGGCCACACCACTAATCTGGTCGAAGTACAGGCCATTGAATTCAAAAGAATTGAGTTGGAGGACAAGTCGTGTAAGGCGTAGAATAGTAGACGTAGGAATAGAGGGATTGCGTCTTTTGTTCAGAAAGAACTTGATTGCCTGAAGTCCCTGATCATGTGGGATGAATGTGTATAAGGACACTACATCAAGGGTGAAGATACGGTAGGTGTGACCAGGCAGGAGTGTAAGGGTCTCAAAAGCAATGAGAGCATCATTCGTGTCCTTAAGATAAGTGGGCAGACTAGTGACCAGAGGTTGAAAGATGCTGCCAAGAAAGTCAGAGATTTGTTCCGTAGGGCAGGAACAAGCAGACACTATGGGCCTTCCTGGGTTGCCTGGTTTGTGAATCTTAGGGAGTAGATAAAAGGATGGTTTCCCTAAGCAGCTGTCGCGGATGTGAAGATGAGTAGCAGAGAGAGAAAGACCAGTCTTGTGGATGAGTTCTTTGATCGTGTCACAAACATGGTGGTTGTTGGCCAGAGTCGGATTTTGAGGGCGAGAGACATAAAATTCAGTGTTGCTCAGCTGGCCCATGGCATCTTGGATATACAATTCTTTCTTCCAACAAACTGTGCTGTGATTTGAGGATTTGGAATTCCAGGATCAAGGCCATAAAATACTAGATTTCTTCCGTCAACGCGGCTATCCAGAACATGTTCTCTGGTCATCGTGGAACCACATCAGCCATATATCGCGGCAACAAGCCCTCACTCCAAACCACACTGTAGCTTGGTCAGAGTTAAACTGGTACTCACGCACCACCCTCATAGCTTGGCAGTTAAAAACATACTGTTTCTTCATCTCCATCTCCTCCAGACCGAACCTGATACATGTGAACTTTGTGGGGAACCCACATTGGTGGCCTACAGACGGGACAAGAACCTCAGGAACCGTTTAGTTCGAAGTCACT
Source organism: Achatina immaculata (assembly GCA_009760885.1). Lineage (NCBI taxonomy): Eukaryota > Metazoa > Mollusca > Gastropoda > Stylommatophora > Achatinidae > Lissachatina > Lissachatina immaculata. The sequence continues at coordinate 9,366,253 of CM019716.1, forward strand.
TTAAACAAGATGACACTTTTTATGGTACCAGACGTTGCGGACGCTGTAGATGCAACACTTGTTCGTTTGTTGTCGAGGCAGCCAGATCTCCTTCCCTAAGTCCACGTTATCAGTTCAGGGGGGTTTCACCTGTACTTCACCCAATTTTATTAATGCTATTATGTGCAAACGTTGTGGTATGAAGTACATAGGGGAGACTGGGTTACGCTTGGAGATTGTTTTCGCCAATATCTTAATGATATTCCTAAGAGGACCTGGACACCTGTGGCTAAACATTTTTGCCTTAGCAAGCACAGGGGAAAACAGGACATTTCTGTTAGTGCGATCCGCTCTTGTTCTGTTGATGTACGATCACAGAGGGTCCTAGAACAGCGCCTTATTTTCCAGACTGGCTGTCTCCACCCAGCTGTCTCTACCCAGCTGGAATTAACAACGTCTTCAGCTTTCTGTACCTTCTTTAGTTTTCCACCCCCCCTCATTTTTTTTTACTCTAGTTTCTTTCTCCTAACTACCCTTCCCTACCGCCACCCTTTTTTCTTCTCTGGCAACATATTAGTGTTTATAGGGTCTTGTCCTATTCACCAGTTTCACATTTTCTCCCTGCAGGTGTTTATGTTCTTCATTCATTATCTCTCCCCTTCACCTTTCTCCCTCCCCCCCCCCCCCGACACCTTCTCCTCTAGCGGCTATCATGTTTCTATTGCCCTTCCCCCTCCTTCAATCACCTGTTTTCCTCCTCTCTCTCCACCTCTTCTTTACAATTGGCTCTATCAGCTTATCCTTTGTGTGGCCCTCTCGTGGTCTCTATGCCTCGTCTAGTGGACACGAATTTCTCTGTTTCCTACTTCTGGAGGAGGCCATATTAAGATACATTTTTCGTTTAATTTAATGTTTTGGTCTCGTTTGTGTATGTGATCCCTGGAAAAGGCTCACGCCGAAATATCAGATGTATGTTTTTCATTTATACATTCTCATACTTTCTATTCATTTTTACTCATTTTACTCACTTCCTCTGCCACTTTGTAAAACTACACCATACACCAATATCTACCTTTATTATTTAATACTCTTGCACAGGCCATTGAATTCAAAAGAATTGAGTTGGAGGACAAGTCGTGTAAGGCGTAGAATAGTAGACGTAGGAATAGAGGGATTGCGTCTTTTGTTCAGAAAGAACTTGATTGCCTGAAGTCCCTGATCATGTGGGATGAATGTGTATAAGGACACTACATCAAGGGTGAAGATACGGTAGGTGTGACCAGGCAGGAGTGTAAGGGTCTCAAAAGCAATGAGAGCATCATTCGTGTCCTTAAGATAAGTGGGCAGACTAGTGACCAGAGGTTGAAAGATGCTGCCAAGAAAGTCAGAGATTTGTTCCGTAGGGCAGGAACAAGCAGACACTATGGGCCTTCCTGGGTTGCCTGGTTTGTGAATCTTAGGGAGTAGATAAAAGGATGGTTTCCCTAAGCAGCTGTCGCGGATGTGAAGATGAGTAGCAGAGAGAGAAAGACCAGTCTTGTGGATGAGTTCTTTGATCGTGTCACAAACATGGTGGTTGTTGGCCAGAGTCGGATTTTGAGGGCGAGAGACATAAAATTCAGTGTTGCTCAGCTGGCCCATGGCATCTTGGATATACAATTCTTTCTTCCAACAAACTGTGCTGTGATTTGAGGATTTGGAATTCCAGGATCAAGGCCATAAAATACTAGATTTCTTCCGTCAACGCGGCTATCCAGAACATGTTCTCTGGTCATCGTGGAACCACATCAGCCATATATCGCGGCAACAAGCCCTCACTCCAAACCACACTGTAGCTTGGTCAGAGTTAAACTGGTACTCACGCACCACCCTCATAGCTTGGCAGTTAAAAACATACTGTTTCTTCATCTCCATCTCCTCCAGACCGAACCTGATACATGTGAACTTTGTGGGGAACCCACATTGGTGGCCTACAGACGGGACAAGAACCTCAGGAACCGTTTAGTTCGAAGTCACTTTAAACAAGATGACACTTTTTATGGTACCAGACGTTGCGGACGCTGTAGATGCAACACTTGTTCGTTTGTTGTCGAGGCAGCCAGATCTCCTTCCCTAAGTCCACGTTATCAGTTCAGGGGGGTTTCACCTGTACTTCACCCAATTTATTAATGCTATTATGTGCAAACGTTGTGGTATGAAGTACATAGGGGAGACTGGGTTACGCTTGGAGATTGTTTTCGCCAATATCTTAATGATATTCCTAAGAGGACCTGGACACCTGTGGCTAAACATTTTTGCCTTAGCAAGCACAGGGGAAAACAGGACATTTCTGTTAGTGCGATCCGCTCTTGTTCTGTTGATGTACGATCACAGAGGGTCCTAGAACAGCGCCTTATTTTCCAGACTGGCTGTCTCCACCCAGCTGTCTCTACCCAGCTGGAATTAACAACGTCTTCAGCTTTCTGTACCTTCTTTAGTTTTCCACCCCCCCTCATTTTTTTTTACTCTAGTTTCTTTCTCCTAACTACCCTTCCCTACCGCCACCCTTTTTTCTTCTCTGGCAACATATTAGTGTTTATAGGGTCTTGTCCTATTCACCAGTTTCACATTTTCTCCCTGCAGGTGTTTATGTTCTTCATTCATTATCTCTCCCTTCACCTTTCTCCCTCCCCCCCCCCCCCGACACCTTCTCCTCTAGCGGCTATCATGTTTCTATTGCCCTTCCCCCTCCTTCAATCACCTGTTTTCCTCCTCTCTCTCCACCTCTTCTTTACAATTGGCTCTATCAGCTTATCCTTTGTGTGGCCCTCTCGTGGTCTCTATGCCTCGTCTAGTGGACACGAATTTCTCTGTTTCCTACTTCTGGAGGAGGCCATATTAAGATACATTTTTCGTTTAATTTAATGTTTTGGTCTCGTTTGTGTATGTGATCCCTGGAAAAGGCTCACGCCGAAATATCAGATGTATGTTTTTCATTTATACATTCTCATACTTTCTATTCATTTTTACTCATTTTACTCACTTCCTCTGCCACTTTGTAAAACTACACCATACACCAATATCTACCTTTATTATTTAATACTCTTGCACACCTTCATCACTTTAATATTCTAACACAACTTCATCATTTTAATACTCTTGCACAACCTCATCACTTTAATACTCTTGCACAACTTCATCACTTTAATACTCTAACACATCTTCATCCCTTTAATACTCTAACACAACTTCATCACTTTAATACTATAACACAACTTCATCACTTTAACATTCTAACACAACTTCATCACTTTAATACTCTAACACAACTTCATCACTTTAATACTCTAACACAACTTCGTCACTTTAATACTCTAACACAACTTCATCACTTTAATACTCTAACACAACTTCATCACTTTAATACTCTAATAGAACTTCATCACTTTAATACTCTAACACAACTTCATCACTTTAATACTCTAACAGAACTTCATCACTTTAATACTCTAACACAACTTCGTCACTTTGGGAGTAGATAAAAGGATGGTTTCCCTAAGCAGCTGTCGCGATGTGAAGATGAGTAGCAGAGAGAGAAAGACCAGTCTTGTGGATGAGTTCTTTGATCGTGTCACAAACATGGTGGTTGTTGGCCAGAGTCGGATTTTGAGGGCGAGAGACATAAAATTCAGTGTTGCTCAGCTGGCCCATGGCATCTTGGATATACAATTCTTTCTTCCAACAAACTGTGCTTGATTTGAGGATTTGGAATTCCAGGATCAAGGCCATAAAATACTAGATTTCTTCCGTCAACGCGGCTATCCAGAACATGTTCTCTGGTCATCGTGGAACCACATCAGCCATTTATCGCGGCAACAAGCCCTCACTCCAAACCACACTGTAGCTTGGTCAGAGTTAAACTGGTACTCACGCACCACCCTCATAGCTTGGCAGTTAAAAACATACTGTTTCTTCATCTCCATCTCCTCCAGACCGAACCTGATACATGTGAACTTTGTGGGGAACCCACATTGGTGGCCTACAGACGGGACAAGAACCTCAGGAACCGTTTAGTTCGAAGTCACTTTAAACAAGATGACACTTTTTATGGTACCAGACGTTGCGGACGCCGTAGATGCAACACTTGTTCGTTTGTTGTCGAGGCAGCCAGATCTCCTTCCCTAAGTCCACGTTATCAGTTCAGGGGGGTTTCACCTGTACTTCACCCAATTTTATTAATGCTATTATGTGCAAACGTTGTGGTATGAAGTACATAGGGGAGACTGGGTTACGCTTGGAGATTGTTTTCGCCAATATCTTAATGATATTCCTAAGAGGGCCTGGACACCTGTGGCTAAACATTTTTGCCTTAGCAAGCACAGGGGAAAACAGGACATTTCTGTTAGTGCGATCCGCTCTTGTTCTGCTGATGTACGATCACAGAGGGTCCTAGAACAGCGCCTTATTTTCCAGACTGGCTGTCTCCACCCAGCTGTCTCCACCCAGCTGTCTCTACCCAGCTGGAATTAACAACGACTTCAGCTTTCTGTACCTTCTTTAGTTTTCCACCCCCCCTCACTTTTTTTTACTCTAGTTTCTTTCTCCTAACTACCCTTCCCTACCGCCACCCTTTTTTCTTCTCTGGCAACATATTAGTGTTTATAGGGTCTTGTCCTATTCACCAGTTTCACATTTTCTCCCTGCAGGTGTTTATGTTCTTCATTCATTATCTCTCCGCTTCCCCTTTCTCCCTCCCCCCCCCCCGACACCTTCTCCTCTAGCGGCTATCATGTTTCTATTGCCCTTCCCCCTCCTTCAATCACCTGTTTTCCTCCTCTCTCTCCACCTCTTCTTTACAATTGGCTCTATCAGCTTATCCTTTGTGTGGCCCTCTCGTGGTCTCTATGCCTCGTCTAGTTGACACGAATTTCTCTGTTTCCTACTTCTGGAGGAGGCCATATTAAGATACATTTTTCGTTTAATTTAATGTTTTGGTCTCGTTTGTGTATGTAATCCTTGGAAAAGGCTCACGCCGAAATATCAGATGTATGTTTTTCATTTATACATTCTCATACTTTCTATTCATTTTTACTCATTTTACTCACTTCCTCTGCCACTTTGTAAAACTACACCATAAACCAATATCTACCTTTATTATTTAATACTCTTGCACAACTTCATCACTTTAATACTCTAACACAACTTCATCACTTTAATACTCTTGCACAACTTCATCACTTTAATACTCTTGCACAACTTCATCACTTTAATACTCTAACACAACTTCATCACTTTAATACTCTAACACAACTTCATCACTTTAATACTCTAACACAACTTCTACACTTTAATACTCTAACACAACTTCATCACTTTAATACTCTAACACAACTTCATCACTTTAATACTCTAACACAACTTCATCACTTTAATACTCTTGCACAACTTCATCACTTTAATACTCTAACACAACTTCATCATTTTAATACTCTTGCACAACTTCTTCACTTTAATACTTCTAACACAACTTCATCATTTTAATACTCTAACACAACTTCATCACTTTAATACTCTTGCACAACTTCATCACTTTAATACTCTAACACAACTTCTTCACTTTAATACTCTAACACAACTTCATCACTTTAATACTCTAACACAACTTCATCACTTTAATACTCTAACAGAACTTCATCACTTTAATACTCTAACACAACTTCTTCACTTTAATACTCTTGCACAACTTCATCACTTTAACACTCTTGCACAACTTCATCACTTTAATACTCTAACACAACTTCATCACTTTAATACTCTTGCACAACTTCATCACTTTAATACTCTAACACAACTTCATCATTTTAATACTCGTTTTCTAACATTCATTGTTAAGGATATGTTGGTTAATATGTTTATCATTCTCTGAAATGTAATCTTTGCTTGGCCTATTCTGTTCCTAATTTCTGTTCTGCATTTCCTATCTGAAGTTATTACTGCTCCAAGGTATTTGAATTTCTGCACCTGCTTTAGAATAGTTCCGTTTAATTTAATACTGCATGCTGGTGGATTCTGTTTCTTAGATATAACCATAGTCTCTGTCTTTTTAATGTTCAAAGTAAGGCCTTTCTGTTCACTTTCTTTGGCGACTTTATCCAAGGGATTTTGCAGATCTTGTTGGTTCTCAGCTATCAGTACTGTGTCGTCAGCATACCAGAGGTTGTTATTATTGTATCCTCCAAATTTTATGCCTGGTTCTGTAATGATCGTTCTTAGAATATTCTCGCTGTACAGAGAAAAAAGGTCTGGAGATAGTACACATCCTTGTCGCACCCCTTGTTTTATAGGTTGATATTTTGTGTTACTAATGCTTGTACTATTTCTTGCGTTTTGCTAGTGTCTGTACTATTTCTTGCGTGTCACAATATATCTGTATTATTTCTTGTGTGTTACCTAATGTCTGTATTTTTTTATGTATTAAAAAGTGGCTCTACACGAAAAGAGCTGTAAATGTGGGTAAGTTCTGAATATGGTGTGATGATTTTACAGAGAGGTGATGTTGTCATAAAATTATACTAGAGATAGGTTGTGTTATCAGAAAATGATGTTACAGAGAGTTGATGTTATCAATAAATGATGTAACAGAGAGATGATGTTGTCGCTAAATAGTGGTGTTACGAGATTTGTTTATAACAGATATGACTGGATGATGTTGTAAAGAGATGATGTTTTGATGTGTTGTTTTAACGAGATGATGTTATAAAAAGGTGATATCTTTACGAGATGATGGTATAAAAAATGATATCATTACGAGATGATGTCATGGTAAGATAATATTTAACTTATGGTTTCTGTTGTAAGTAAAAGATATTCTAAAATACAGAGAGGAAACAAAGCTAGCACTAGCAAGTTAGCAGCATGGAGGAAATGATGGAAACAAAGCTAGCTCTAGCAAGTTAGCGGCATGGAGGAAATGATGTCCAGAATCTGGGCAGCCCTAGCAACATGCACTAGCAATTACAAAGCCACCACTTCCACGTAGATCATATGATCAAGAAGTGCGACATTTTGATGTAACCATGACAACGCACATAAACGTTACCCGGGTACGATACTTGTGGATACACACAGAAGTCTTGCACTGTGTTTGCATTTAATATTAATCTTGGCCAAATGGAGTGCCATAGAACTGATGTGGAGTGCTCTGAAAAAAATGGATGTACCTTCACAAGAATCTGCGAACTCACAGAACTAAAAGAGTTAATAGGAACCTTCTGTTGTAAGATCAGGGATTATAGCATAGATGGTACATACACTTGCACAGGTTCTCCGCGTCTGTTACTATGTGCTCACAGCGATTCTCGTGTTTTGTGATAAGCCCTGAGGTTAAGCTGGTGGAACTTACACAGTCAGGAAAAAAGTATGTTATTTGTATATGATCAGTGTCATGAAAGTCCAGAAAACGGATATTAAATACGCCATTGGTTGACTTATTAGTCTAGTCTACCACTGGTTGATTCATCAGTCTAGCCTATGTCATTAGTTGACTTATAAGTCTAGTATGCCACTGTTTGATTCATCAATCTAGTCTATATCACTGGTTGACTGATCAGTCTAGTATATATCATTGGATGACTGATCAGTATAGTCTATATCATTGGATGACTGATCAGTCTAGTCTATAGCATTGGTTGATTGATCAGTCTAGTCTATAGCATTAGTTAACTGATCGGTCTAGTCTATGTCACTTGGTGATTTATCAGTCTCAGTCAGTCAGTCAGTCATTTGCATGGCCCTTGCGGAACTTTGCCCCCCTAACAGCACTCCTGTAGGCCTCTCGGTTGTGAGCAAGATGGCCTGCTGCTGATGCATCCATTTGCAGATCACCAATGATGTCTTGCAGCCATCTTCGCCTTGGTCTTCCTTGTCTTTCTTTTTCCCATTATGCACCCCTTCCAAGACGGTCTTTTCTAAATTATAGTGACCTTTAATGTGTCCAAAATATTGAAGTTTTCTCTCTTTAATCCTCTTTACTAACCAGCCCTCTTCAAAATTAAGTTCTTGTAGCATGGATATTCTGTATACCGAGAATATTCTAAGAACAATCATCACAGAACCAGGCATAAAAATTGGAGGATACAATATTAAGAACCTTCGGTATGCTGACGACACAGTACTAATAGCTGAGAACCAACAAGATCTGCAAAATCTCTTGGATAAAGTCGCCAAAGAAAGTGAACAGAAAGGCCTTACTTTGAACATTAAAAAGACAGAGACTATGGTTTTATCTAAGAAACAGAATCCACCAGCATGCAGTATTAAATTAAACGGAACTATTCTAAAGCAGGTGCAGAAATTCAAATACCTTGGAGCAGTAATAACTTCAGATGGGAAATGCAGAACAGAAATTAGGAAAAGAATAGGCCAAACAAAGACTGCATTTCAGAGAATGAGAAACATATTAACCAACACATCCTTATCAATGAATGTTAGAAAACGAGTCCTAAAATGCTATATTGAACCTACCTTGTTATATGGAAGTGAATCATGGACAATAGGCAAGTCTGCACAAAAATCATTGGAAACAGCAGAAATGTGGTTTATTAGAAGAATGATGCAAATCCCCTGGACAGCAAAAAATAACTAATGAAGAATGTAGGAGAAGAGCTGGAGAGACAAAAAACTTTGTCAAAAAGATAAGAGAGAGACAATGTACTTTCATAGGACATGCAATGAGAAGAGGGGGCATTGAAAATATTATAACAACAGGAAAAATAGAAGGAAGAAGATCAAGAGGAAGACCAAGAGAAATGATACTGGACAGTCTGACGGGATAGTGTGAGAGGAGATCACCAACTGAACTGATGGCCTGCATGAAGGATCGTGTACTCTGGAGAAGCATAATAGCCAACGACAGTCGGCACGGCACATGATGATGATGATGATGATGATGAGCATGGATATATTTTTTCTTTTTTGTGTCCATGACATTTGAAGAACTCTTCTGTAGCATTTACATTCAAAGCCATTTATATGTTTCTCAGCTGTTTTGTTAAGTGTCCAGGTCTCACAGGCATATGTTGCGATGGGAAAGATGCATGCCCTTAAAAATCTTATTTTTGTAGTTCTGTCTGTTCCTCTCCACAGCTTCTTTAGCTGTTTTACTTTCTGAAGAGCGATAGATTTCCTCCTTTTAATTTCCCTCATTGTATCTCCATTATAAGTAGTAGTGATCCAAGATATTCAAAACTCTCCACTTCTTCCAATTTTTCCTCATTGATACATATTTCAGCTGCCTTGTTTGTTTTGTCAGTTGTCATCAATTTAGTTTTCTTTGCATTAAGATAGAGGTTTTGCTCTTCACTATTCTTACGGACTGACGTAATTAGTTTTCCCATTCTTTTTATTCCTTTTTGTGTTGTGGACAGTAATACTGTGTCATCAGCATATCTAATCTCTGGTATTTCATAACCTCCAATTGTTATGGCATTGTAATATTCTTTGTCTACATCTTCTCTAACATTCTCATTATATTTTCAGTATACAAGTTAATAAGTAAGGCGACAATATGCACTCCTGACGGACCCCTTGTTTTATTTCAAACCAAGTTGTTCTTACTTTACATCCATCTCGTGCCATAGGGCCGCATAGTAGTTCGCCAAGATGTCCTGTCTTCGGCGAGTTTTTCAATCTCATTAAGGGATGTTATGCCCACTGAGTTGTTTCACCGTTTATTCTAACTGCTGCCTGTTGGTCTAGATACAGCAGTGATGTTAATTGTATCAAATGTGTTGAAAATCCCTTTTTTTCATTATTTCCCGAAGTTTCTGGTGTTGTACACAGTCAATTGCCTTTGAATAGTCTATAAAAGATAAATAAAATATAGATTCACATTAAATTCTCTGCATTTCTCTATTATTAATCTTATATTGAATATATGATCTCTTGATCCTCTTCCTTGCCTGAAACCATCTTGGACCATATTAACTTCTTCTATTTTCTTACGAAGTCTATCCACTATGATTTCTAATAGAATTCTATTTATCAGTCTAGTCTATGTTATTTGTTGGTTTATCAATCTAGTCTAGTCAATGATTGATGAATCAGCCTAGTCTGCACAAAAATCATTGGAAACAGCAGAAATGTGGTTTATTAGAAGAATGATGCAAATCCCCTGGACAGCAAAAAATAACTAATGAAGAATGTAGGAGAAGAGCTGGAGAGACAAAAAACCTTGTCAAAAAGATAAGAGAGAGACAATGTACTTTCATAGGACATGCAATGAGAAGAGGGGGCATTGAAAATATTATAACAACAGGAAAAATAGAAGGAAGAAGATCAAGAGGAAGACCAAGAGAAATGATACTGGACAGTCTGACGGGATAGTGTGAGAGGAGATCACCAACTGAGCTGATGGCCTGCATGAAGGATCGTGTACTCTGGAGAAGCATAATAGCCAACGCCAGTCGGCACGGCACATGATGATGATGATGATGATGATGATGATGATGATGATGATGATGATGATGATGATGATGATGAGCATGGATATATTTTTTCTTTTTTGTGTCCATGACATTTGAAGAACTCTTCTGTAGCATTTACATTCAAAGCCATTTATATGTTTCTCAGCTGTTTTGTTAAGTGTCCAGGTCTCACAGGCATATGTTGCGATGGGAAAGATGCATGCCCTTAAAAATCTTATTTTTGTAGTTCTGTCTGTTCCTCTCCACAGCTTCTTTAGTTGTTTTACTTTCTGAAGAGCGATAGATTTCCTCCTTTTAATTTCCCTCATTGTATCTCCATTATAAGTAGTAGTGATCCAAGATATTCAAAACTCTCCACTTCTTCCACTTTTTCCTCAGTGATACATATTTCAGCTGCCTTGTTTGTTTTGTCATTTCTCATCAATTTAGTTTTCTTCGTATTAAGATAGAGGTTTTGTTCTTACTATTCTTACGGACTGACATAATTAGTTTTTCCATTCTTTTTATTCCTTTTTGTGTTGTGGACAGTAATACTGTGTCATCAGCATATCTAATCTCTGGTATTTCATAACCTCCAATTGTTATGGCATTGTAATATTCTTTGTCTACATCTTCTCTAACATTCTCATTATATTTTCAGTATACAAGTTAATAAGTAAGGCGACAATATGCACCCCTGACGGACCCCTTGTTTTATTTCAAACCAAGTTGTTCTTACTTTACATCCATCTCGTGCCATAGGGCCGCATAGTAGTTCGCCAAGATGTCCTGTCTTCGGCGAGTTTTTCAATCTCATTAAGGGATGTTATGCCCACTGAGTTGTTTCACCGTTTATTCTAACTGCTGCCTGTTGGTCTAGATACAGCAGTGATGTTAATTGTATCAAATGTGTTGAAAATCCCTTTTTTTCATTATTTCCCGAAGTTTCTGGTGTTGTACACAGTCAATTGCCTTTGAATAGTCTATAAAAGATAAATAAAATATAGATTCACATTAAATTCTCTGCATTTCTCTATTATTAATCTTATATTGAATATATGATCTCTTGATCCTCTTCCTTGCCTGAAACCATCTTGGACCATATTAACTTCTTCTATTTTCTTACGAAGTCTATCCACTATGATTTCTAATAGAATTCTATTTATCAGTCTAGTCTATGTTATTTGTTGGTTTATCAATCTAGTCTAGTCAATGATTGATGAATCAGCCTAGTCTATTTCATCAGTTGATTGATCAGTCATAGGTTGCTTGATTAGTCTATTCTTTTATTGGTCAATTAATTAGTCTATGTCACTGGTTGATTAATCTGTCTAGTCAAGGTCTATGCCATTGGTTGATTAGCCTATTGCTGGTTGATCACTATCAATCATAACCAGTCATTTGTTGTTTACTGATTAAGTCTGTCTCATTGGTTGTTTATTAGTCTAGTCCTTGTCATTGGTTAGTTGATATATCTATATTGGTTGGAGCTGATCAGTCTATGTTGCTGTGAACTAATCAGTCTATGTTAATGTGAGTTGATCATTTTGTGTTGGTGTGAACTAGGCTATGTTGCTGTGAACTAATCAGTCTATGTTGGTGTGAACTAATCAGTCAATTTTGCTGTGAACTAATCAGTCTATGTTAGTGTGAAATATTCAGTCTATGTTGTTGTGAACTATTCAGTCAATGTTGGTGTGAACTAATCAGTCAATGTTGGTGTGAACTAATCAGTCTATGTTAGTGTGAAATATTCAATCTATGTTGGTGTGAACTATTCAGTCTATGTTGGTGTGAACTTCTCAGTCAATGTTCGTGTGAACTAATCAGTCTATGTTAGTGTGAAATATTCAGTCTATGTTGGTGTGAGCTATTCAGTCTATGTTGGTGTGAACTTCTCAGTCAATGTTGGTGTGAAATATTCAGTCTATGTTGGTGTGAACTATTCAGTCTATGTTGGTGTGAACTTCTCAGTCAATGTTAGTGTGAACTAATCACTCAGTGTTGATGTGAGGGAAATACTTGGTCTGTATACATGACACATTATTTTGAAAAACTCTTATGTACGAGATATCGTTAGCAATGGAAATGTTAGGAAAACATTTTGGGCAAAAATCTCCCGGTTCACAGATGGAGAAGAATATGTCAAATATAAAGGAGTTTTCCGTTTTGCTGGTGTTTTGTGTTTCCTGTGTTTACCTCACAGTTGTTTTCTCTGACCTTTACACACAGCAGTGGTTACCAAGTTCTGCAGATGTGATGTCCCAGAAAATGATACTAAAGAGAAGAGGAACAAGGTAAAAGATGATACTAAAGAGAAAAGGAGCAAGGCAGAAGATGATACTAAAGAGAACGAACGAACATACTTTATTTTCAAAGGGTTAAGAATTGGGCACGCAGACCCGTCTAACATTCTGCCCTACATCATACAGCTTTCACTCATAAGAAATTGGCAGAAGATGATACTAAAGAGGAATAAGGCAGAAGATGATACAAGACACCAATTGAGTTTCAGTCAGTCAGTCATTTGCATGACCCTTGCGGAACTTTGCCTCCCTAACATCTCTCCTGTTGTGAGCAAGATGGCCTGCTGTTGATGCATCCATTTGCAGATTATCAACGATGTCTTGCAGCCATCTTCGCCTTGGTTTTCCTCTCTTTCTTTTTCTCATTGTGTACCCTTCTAAGATTGCCATCTGTAAATTCTCATGACGTTTAATGTGTCCAGAATATTGAAGTTTTCTCTCTTTAATCCTCTTTAATAGCCAGCCAGCCTTCAATATTAAGTTCTTGTAGTATGGGTACATTTGTTATTTTTTTGTGTCCATGGTATTTGAAGAACTCTTCTGTAGCATTTACATTCAAATGCATTTATATTTCTCGGCTGTTTTGTTACGTGTCCAGGTGAGTTTATGGTGCTACAAATCAGGACGCAGACATACATTTGTCAAGGTGCCCCCTAGTTCTGGGAAAGTTTTTTGTGTTTGTGATATTTCTAAAAATTGGAAGGTCAAGATTTACAAGCGACAACTTTCAAACTTAACATACATCCCGCTCTAGCTTTGGTCGCTGTTCACACTTTTGCTGGACTGTACCTCTAATATTTGAAAACAGACAAGTTCAACAAACATGATATATTTCCTGCTAATATTTGAAAACAGACAAGTTCAACAAACATGATATATTTCCTGCTAATATTTGAAAACAGACAAGTCTGACAAACTTGATACATTTCCTGCTAATATTTGAAAACAGACAAGTCTGACAAACTTGATACAGTTTCTGCTCTGAGCTTAAGCCACAGATATGGCGTGTGCTGGCGTCTGCTCAAATATTCTCACTTTAAGAGCTCTCTCACTTTAATCCTTACTCCTGCCAGTGTGTGTGTATGACACTATGTTTGTGCCAATGTGTATGTACCAGTGTGTGTGTGCCAGTGAGTATGTACTAATGTGTGTGTGTGCCAGTGAGTATGTGCCAGTGGCCATTGTGTGTGTCAGTGAGTATGTGCCAGTTCATCTACCAGTGTGTATGCCAGTGTGTGTCACAGTGTGTGTGCCAGTGTGTATGTGCCAGTGTATGTGACAGTGCATGTGCCAGTGAATGTGCCAGTGTGTATGCCAGTGTGTGTCACAGTGTGTGTATGTGCCAGTGTGTATGTGCCAGTGTGTATGTGTCAGTGTGTATGCCAGTGTGTGTCACAGTGTGTGTATGTGCCAGTGTGTATGTGCCAGTGCATGTATTAGTTGCTGATTAAACTTAGGACAAGAAATAAAAGAATCTGGTTACCATAATTTCATCATTTAACGTAAATTAACGTGTCAAATTAAAGTCCTACTTTAATACTTTAACGTAAATTAATGTGTCAATTTATTTTAATGTCACATGCAAAATTCATACCAGAAAAACATGAAGACTAGTTCAAGCTGATCCCTGTATTGTGAACATGAAACAGAAAGTACAGCAGTGCTTGATAAAACCTCTAACTAGGCTCCATTATCTGAAAAAAAATGTCATTATGAGATAAACAGTCATGAGAGATAAACAGTCAGGAGAGATAAAATAGTCAGGAGAGATAATAGTCAAGAGAGATAGCAGTCAAGATACAAGAGAGATAGCAGTCAAGATAAATAACAGTCAAGAGAGATAGCAGTCAAAAGAGATAATAGTCTAGAAAGATAGCAATCAAGAGAGATAGCAGTCAAAAGATATAATAGTCAAGAGAAATAGCAGTCAAGAGAGATAACAATCAAGAAAGATAGCAGTAAAAAGAGATAACAGTAGAGAAAGATTGCAGTTATGGAATACAGAAGTCAGCGGAGATGCAGTCAGAGGAGATATCAGTCAGCAGAGTTAGCAAAAAGAGATAATCAGGAGACAGCAATTAGAAGAAATAACAATCAGGTGAGGTAGCAGTCAGGAAGATAAGCAGTCAGGATAGATAAACAATTACAAGAGATTTTAGTCAGAATAGACATTAATCAGGAAAGACAAGCAGTCCGGATAAATAACAGTCAGTGGAGATTGACAATCGTAAGAATTATCAGTCAATATAGTTATATCAGGAGAAATAGCTGTCATAAGCGAGAACAATTGGGAGAAATTGTTGTCAGGACAGACAACAGCAATCAGGATATATAACAGTCAGGAGAGATAATAGCAACCAGGATATATAACAGTCAGGAGAGATAATAGCAACCAGGATATATAACAGTCAGGAGAGATAATAGCAACCAGGATATATAACAGTCAGGAGAGGTTCAACAAGGAAAATATCTCTATCAGTTTCAATCCCATCATCGTGATGGGTCACATCAAGCAACAAAAGATGAGTTCAGGGGTCACATCAAGCAACAAAAGATGAGTTCAGGGGTCACATCAAGCAACAAAAGATAAGTTCAGGAGTCACAGCAAGTACCAAAATATAAGTTCAGGGGTCACAGCAACCACCAAAATATAAGTTCAGAGGTCACAGCAACCACCAAAATATAAGTTCAGAGGTCACAGCAACCACCAAAATATAAGTTCAGGGGTCACAGCAACCACCAAAATATAAGTTCAGGGGTCACAGCAACCACCAAAATATAAGTTCAGGGGTCATAGCAAGCACTAAAAGATACGTTCAGGGGTCAAAACAAGCACCAAAAGATGAGTTCAGGAGAAAGCACTAAAAGATGAGTTCAGGGGTCATAGCAAGCACCAAAATATAAGTTCAGGAGCAGGCACCAAAAGATGAGTTCAGGGGTCACAGCAAGCACCAAAGGATGAGTTCAGGGGTCATAGCAAGCACTAAAAGATACGTTCAGGGGTCAAAGCATGCACCAAAAGATGAGTTCAGGAGAAAACGCTAAAAGATGAGTTCAGAGGTCATAGCAATCACCAAAAGATGAGTTCAGTTGACATAGCAAGCACCAAAAGATGAGTTCAGAGATCACAGCAAGCACAAAACGATGAGTTCAGGGGACATAGCAAGCACCAAAAGATGAGTTCAGAGGTCACAGCAAGCACTAAACGATGAGTTCAGGGGTCACAGCAAGCACCAAAAGATAAGTTCAGAGGTCACAGCAAGCATCAAAAGATAGGTTCAGAGCATGTAGTTATATATTACAGAGCATGTAGTTACATATTACAGAGCATGTAGTTATATATTACAGAGCATGTAGTTACATATTACAGAACACGTAGTTACATATTACAGCACATGTAGTTACATATTACAGCACATGTAGTTACATATTACAGAACACATAGTTACATATTACAGAACATGTAGTTACATATTACAGCACATGTATTACATATTACAGCACATGTAGTTACATATTACAGCACATGTATTTAGATATTTTGCTTTATTTTACACCCAAGTATCTGCTCTTCTCTCACGTGAGATGTTTGATGTTTAGAAAGACATTCTAGCAAAGAAGTATTTAAAAGCCAGCATTTGATATTGTTCTACTTATTATGTGTTATAATTGATCTTCTAATTTAGCGACAGGTTTAATAAGTGCTTGAATTTACCTGTTAGTGCAGCAAGCATGCTCATTTTCCAAACCGAAATTAATGAAGACATACATACAAACTAGCATCTCACAAGAAAGGCTTGTAAACACTGAGATGATGCTGGCTGGAAATGATATCTGTGCTGAAGAGGATGGAAAGAAAGGGTTGCCTTGTTTCTTAAAATAAAATGAAACAAAAAACATTTTAATTTAAAATTGTGAACATCTCGGTTCAAATTTTTAACTCAATTTTATAATTGTATTTCATTTTTTTGTATTCATTTTCTGTTGAAAAAATTTTGTTGAAGTTCATTCAACTTGGCAACAGAGTTCTGTAGATAACTTGGCAACAGAGTTCTGCAGATAACTTGGCAACAGAGTTCTGTAAATAACTTGGCAACAGAATTCTGTAGATAACTTGGCACCAGAGTTCTGTAGATAACTTGGCAAAAGAGTTCTGTAGATAACTTGGCAAAAGAGTTCTGTAGAAAACATGGCAGCAGAATTCTGTAGATAACTTAGCAAAAGAGTTATGTGGATAACATGGCAAAAGAGTTCTGTAGATAACGCTAAAAGATGAGTTCAGAGGTCATAGCAATCACCAAAAGATGAGTTCAGTTGACATAGTAAACACCAAAAGATGAGTTCAGAGATCACAGCAAGCACAAAACGATGAGTTCAGGGGACATAGCAAGCACCAAAAGATGAGTTCAGAGGTCACAGCAAGCACTAAACGATGAGTTCAGGGGTCACAGCAAGCACCAAAAGATAAGTTCAGAGGTCACAGCAAGCATCAAAAGATAGGTTCAGAGCATGTAATCACATATTATGGAGCATGTAGTTACATATTACAGAGCATGTAGTTATATATTACAGAGCATGTAGTTACATATTACAGAACACGTAGTTACATATTACAGCACATGTAGTTACATATTACAGCACATGTAGTTACATATTACAGAACACATAGTTACATATTACAGAACATGTAGTTACATATTACAGCACATGTAGTTACATATTACAGCACATGTATTTAGATATTTTGCTTTATTTTACACCCAAGTATCTGCTCTTCTCTCACGTGAGATGTTTGATGTTTAGAAAGACATTCTAGCAAAGAAGTATTTAAAAGCCAGCATTTGATATTGTTCTACTTATTATGTGTTATAATTGATCTTCTAATTTAGCGACAGGTTTAATAAGTGCTTGAATTTACCTGTTAGTGCAGCAAGCATGCTCATTTTCCAAACCGAAATTAATGAAGACATACATACAAACTAGCATCTCACAAGAAAGGCTTGTAAACACTGAGATGATGCTGGCTGGAAATGATATCTGTGCTGAAGAGGATGGAAAGAAAGGGTTGCCTTGTTTCTTAAAATAAAATGAAACAAAAAACATTTTAATTTAAAATTGTGAACATCTCGGTTCAAATTTTTAACTCAATTTTATAATTGTATTTCATTTTTTTGTATTCATTTTCTGTTGAAAAAATTTTGTTGAAGTTCATTCAACTTGGCAACAGAGTTCTGTAGATAACTTGGCAACAGAGTTCTGCAGATAACTTGGCAACAGAGTTCTGTAAATAACTTGGCAACAGAATTCTGTAGATAACTTGGCAACAGAGTTCTGTAGATAACTTGGCAAAAGAGTTCTGTAGATAACTTGGCAAAAGAGTTCTGTAGAAAACATGGCAGCAGAATTCTGTAGATAACTTAGCAAAAGAGTTATGTGGATAACATGGCAAAAGAGTTCTGTAGATAACATGGCAACAGAGTTCTGTAGATAACATGGCAACAGAGTTCTGTAGATAACTTGGCAACAGAGTTGTGTAGATAACATGGCAACAGAGTTCTGTAGATAACATGGCAACAGAGTTGTGTAGATACACTTAAAGAGCAGGGACAGAAACTCTGGCAGCTGTAGGCGAGAGAGGGGGGGGGATGCTCACTCTGAACAACAGAGCAAAGGCTTGAGTGTTTCCATTTCAGCTGATCAAGGTAATCTCACT
This sequence comes from Achatina immaculata, assembly GCA_009760885.1. NCBI lineage: Eukaryota > Metazoa > Mollusca > Gastropoda > Stylommatophora > Achatinidae > Lissachatina > Lissachatina immaculata. Next base: position 9,384,693 of record CM019716.1, read on the forward strand.
GATATATTCTGTTAGCTGATCAAGTTAATCTCATTGATACATTCTGTTACCTGATCAAGTTAATCTCACTGATACATTCTGTTAGCTGATCAAGTTAATCTCACTGATATATTCTGTTAGCTGATCAAGTTAATCTCATTGATACATTCTGTTAGCTGATCAAGTTAATCTCATACTCTGTTAGCTGATCAAGTTAATCTCATTGATATATTCTGTTAGCTGATCAAGTTAATCTCATTGATACATTCTGTTAGCTGATCAAGTTAATCTCATTGATACATTCTGTTAGCTGATCAAGTTAATCTCATTGATATACTCTGTTACCTGATCAAGTTAATCTCATTGATATGCTCTGTTAGCTGATCAAGCTAATCTCACTGATATATTATGTCAGCTGATCAAGCTAATCTCACTGATATATTCTGTCAGCTGATCAAGCTAATCTCACTGATATATTCTGTCAGCTGATCAAGCTAACATCACTGACATGCACCTTAAAAAGAACAAGCTAAAACCAGCATAAAAAATGCTTATTTATGCACATATTGAGGAAAATGGAGCCGTTCATTTCAACTTTTTTATTCCTGTATTTCTTGTCTTCCTAAACCAAGCCGAACTTTCAACTTTCCCCTCATTGGCGTCGACCAGCGTTTTTTTTTTTTCAAGTTTGATTTTGCCATTTTAAACTGATCATTTAAGGCAGCCATATCTGCTGTGTTCGTGTCCTTGCTGGTTTAGTTTGGTAAGCCAGGTCTGAAGCGTAATATTAGTATTTATTGTAGAAACTTAATGAAAAACCAGATTTCTCATGTCAAAATAACATTACTGGTTTCAGTCTTGTTCTCTTGTAACTTCTGTTTTCTGAAACAGTTTCCCAGACTTTGTCATACAAAATAAGAAAGAAAAATCAAAGCTAGTTTCCTTTTCTCTTTTCAGGTTTTATGTTTATATTGGATTTCCTGTATAACAAAAGAAAACAAATACTGACTTTGTTAAAGTTTACCTTATTTATGTATTTGCTTAAAGCTACTTCAGAAGATATCAGTACTGCAGCTGTCAGCTATCTCTAGTTATCTCAGTACTACAGATGTCAGCTATCTCTAGTTATCTCAGTACTACAGATGTCAGCTATCTCTAGTTATCTCAGTACTACAGATGTCAGCTATCTCTAGTTATGTCAGTACTAAAGATGTTAGCTATTAGCTATCTCTAGTTATCTCAATACTACAGATGTCAGCTATCTCTAGTTATGTCAGTACTACAGATGTCAGCTATCTCTAGTTATCTCAGTACTACAGATGTTAGCTATCTCTAGTTATCTCAGTACTACAGATGTTAGCTATCTCTAGTTATCTCAGTACTACAGATTTCAACTATCTCTAGTTATCTCAGTACTACAGATGTCAGCTATCTCTAGTTATCTCAGTACTACAGATGTCAACTATCTCTAGTTATCTCATTACTATCTACTTGGAACTATCTTGAAGTTTTATGCTAAAGGATGGAGTCTTATGTCTAAAATAATTGAATTATGTTTACTTATTTTTTTTTAAAATATTTAGTTCATCTTTGCTTCCATTCTCACGCAATTTATTATTATTATTATTATTGTCATTATTGTCAAATTGAAAGATGGAGGGAACACTTTAACACCCTACTAAACAGAACACAAGCAGCACATACAATAGACATACCTGAAGCAAAAACGGAACTAAACATCAATACAGGACCAATAACAATAAATGAAGTAAAGGAGGTGATAAAGAAGTTAAAATCAGACAGGGCACCAGGTGAAGATGAAGTGACTGCTGAGATATTTAAAGCAGAAGAAACAGAAACACCAACACAACTTTGCCGGATATTACAACAAATTTGGGATCTAGAAAAAGCCCCAGAGGAGTGGAAAACTGGGCTTATAGTAAAACTACCAAAGAAGGGTGACCTCAGAGATTGCGGGAACTGGAGAGGCATTATCCTACTGCCACTCACCAGTAAAGTATTTTGCAGAATAATCATCAACAGAATTGTACCAACACTTGAGGAAAATCTTCGGAAAGAGCAGGCAGGATTTAGGAAAGGAAGATCATGCATAGACCACATATTTGTACTTAGACAAATATTAGAACAGGCAAATGAGTGGCATAGCACAACATATGCATTATATGAGGGTTTTCAGTGCAAAGTTATCTGTGGAGAACATACCTCCAGCAGCTTTAGGGTACAAACAGGAGTGAAACAGGGATGTGTATTATCACCAACATTATTTATCTTGGCAGTAGACTGCTTAATGAAGGAGGCAACATCAGACAAACGCAGAGGATTACAATGGACCCTTGACACAGTGCTGGAAGACCTTGACTTTGCGGACGACATTTGTCTATTATCAAGCAGTCACAAAGATATGCAAGATAAAATAAACAAGCTAACTCAGAATGCAAACAACATAGGACTAAAGATCAACGTAGGAAAGACAAAGTTAATGAAGCAAAATGTGAACAACAGAAATGTACTCAGAGCAGATAACAAGTTAATGGAGGAGGTCAACGAATTTGTATACCTTGGCAGCAGATTTGTAGAAAATGGAGACAGCACAGAGGACATCAACAGCAGACTTACTAGAGCAAACCAGGCTTTTGCAATGCTGCAGACGATATGGAAATAAAAAAAACTAAGCATAAATATGAAAATCAGGATATTTAAGAGTAATGTTCTGAGTGTACTACTCTATGGAAGTGAATGCTGGAAAATCACCAAAACCATAGAAAACAAGTTGAATTCTTTCCAGACTAAATGTTTATGAAGAATTAGAAAAATATTTTGGCCAAACACCATAAGAAATAACATCTTATTAGCAGAAATGCAGATGAAACCACTGACAACAATTATTGAGGAAAGACGCTGGCGATGGTTGGGACATGTGCTCAGAATGACTGACAACTCACTACCAAAAATAGCACTAAGATGGACACCACAGGGGAACAGAAGTAAGGGTAGACCAAAAGAGACATGGAGAAGAGCAACAGAAAAGATGTTGAGCAATAGAGGGCTCACCTGGGCAAGAGCAGAAAAAAAGGCAAAGGACAGGCATTTGTGGAAAACCCTTGCGGAAACCCCATGTGCCCTGGGCACTTAAAGTTCAGAGAGAGAGAGATTATTGTCATTATTATTATTATTATTATTATTGTCATTATTATTATTATTGTCATTATTATTATTATTGTCATTATTATTATTATTATTATATTATTGTCATTATTATTATTATTAACTGCTGGAAAGTGTTGGGGACAATGCTTCTCCATCTTGCACGGTCCTTGGTGTTTCGAGTCAGTTCAGTGAGATATTTTTCTCTTGGCCTTTTTCCCTTTCCTTTTACCTGTGAGTTTCCCAGTGGTTACCTGGGTCTATGTCTTCGCTGTCTTTTTCTTATCATTTTAACTAGTTTTTGTTGTTCTGAAACTTCTCTGAGGATCTATTCGTTGCTTTTCTGTGTGTCCTGGATATTATTCCATGTTTCCATCAAAGCACGTCGTCTCTATTGCTTCCAGTTTCTTTGTCATCTTTTTGTTAACTTCCAAGTTTCACAAATGCACAGCAGTATTGGTTCATATAGCAATGTATTATTCTTCTTTTATGGACATTTTCTTATTTCCTAGTATCTTCTTCATATCATAAAAAAGCTGCCTTTGTCTTACCTATCCCTGACTGTATTTCATTTGTGCACTTGCCATCAGCTGTTATTGTTGTTCTGAGGCACATGAATGTGTTTGTGTCAGTGTTTGAAAGAATGTTGCATGTCTCATATTTATTTGATATTACCTTTGTTTCTTGTTGGTGTTTGGCTCTAGGTCTCTTTTCTTGCTCTCTCTGGTAATCTTGTTGACAAGTTTCTACAAACTGCTTTCTCTTTCTGCTGTTAGAATAGTGTCAGCCACATATCTCTGGTTGTTGATATTATGGCCTCCAGTTTTAATTCCTTTCACATTTGTAATGTCTCTCATAATGAGAATAGATCAGGTGACAGTGGGCACCTCTGTCTTACAACATATTTCTGTATCCTGATACTCAGCTATCTCACTCTTATTGCTGCTCTTTGTTTCTAGTAAATTTTTTTTCTCCAAGTTTGATTTTAGCATTTTAAATAGCTCCTTGTGTGTCTCACATCGTTACCATCTATAGTAAGTGTTTCTAGCATGTGTCTCATATCTTCATGTCGAAAGTTTTAGTCTAATCAATAACACACAAGTATAAATCTTTGTTTACCTGTAGAGATCGTTCTGTTATAGTTCTTAATGTAAAAATTGAGTTACTTGTGCATTTTCCTTTAACACAACAACACTGTTCTTCTGCGATGTCAGTTTTTAATCTTATTTTGTTTTCTCAGGTTAATGATTATTAAGTGTTCACATAATTTACTTTTTATTTATCTTCTGTTAGAGGGTTATACTTAATACAGTTTAAACAATCAAAGTTAACTTCTGGACCAAGAAAAAATTCTGGTTACCAGATCAATAAATATGTTTCAAAATGATTCTTTCATTCTTTGTATGGCACTTGACGAGCCTTGACTGAATGGTGTCCACATCAGTGCGCCTACCCACGTGCAGTACGTTGGTATGCATTGGTCTCCAAATTTAAATTTATCTTAACTATACTAAAAAAATCTGGCAAAGCCGGTAGTATTACTTCCTTCCAGTACAAAAAAAAAAAAACATAGACACGAGGCATGAGTTCAGAGCCAAATTATGTTAAAGTTTAACTGTTTTTTTTTTTTAGTTTTTTTTTCTCTAAGCTTATAGCCCGCCGCCCACTTGTGTTTTCATGTTTTCAGTTTATTGTAGATTGTAAATAAAATAAATAAATAAATAGTATGTATTTTCTTGCGAGGAAATGATGTTTCTTTAAAATTTTATTCAGTGGATTAACTTGAGGGGTAAGTGAGAAATTATTTCATCATAATTTTCCATTCTTTCTTCTCAATCTTAGCTCTTATTTATGTTCTATACTAACAGCATACTAACAATTTTATTACAAAAACAATATGCAACATTTCCTGTTTAAACTAATGTTTAATATGTCATACTGCAAATCAGACTATGCCTTTGTGATCCTCTTAAATGTGACAACCATCTGATTCAACTTTATAAGATTTACCTCCTAGGTCTCTTCTCACAACATGCAAACCACTGAAAATGATAAAGGTCGCTAACTGGCACATCAAAGTTGAAAGCCACCAGTGTCTGGAGTAAATCAATACAGAATGTACAACATAATGAGCTAGATAATTACAGCCAGGCTTGTTAGCACTGCGTGTAATGGCTGACATTTATTTGATTGACTAAAAGGAACGCGCCACGCCTAGCAGCAGCGTTCAGCAATGTCAGAAAAGTCTGCAGCCATGACAGAATTCCACAAACTCGTTTTCCTTTTTCTGTCGCAGATTTTGAACCAAGGCTTTACCAGCGACAAGTTAAATGTTCAAAATCAGACTCCGGTGTCATTGCATTCAGGACAGTGGGCAGCATCCAGCCACGTTTCCTAGCAGTTCCCATCAAGTGTTGGTTCTTTACCAGGACTTTTCTGCCACACAGATTTCCTACCATGACCCTTAATTTGTCCTAGCTCCAGCAATCGCTTCACAGCTACATTGTTCTTCCTTTCAGGCTATCCTCTGTTATCATGTGTCCAAAGTATTTGAAGCTTTTCATCCGTTAAGTAATTCTCCATTTATTTGTATTTTTACGGTTGGTTTTCCTTCTTCTCTGCTGATTACCATGACATTTGTCTTTCTGATATTTATTTACAGTCCGTACTTTTTAATTTCGTTGCTTATTCGCGTCACTAGGTTGTGTAGGTCGCTTTGGTTCTCTGCCATCAGCACGGTGACATCCCTATATCTTAGGTTATTGATTGCTATTCCATTAATGTTTAGTACAGGCAGTTCAACAGTGTCATTGAATGCCTTATCTATATAAAGGTTAAACAGATATGGATAAAAGACACATCCTTGTCTGACCCTTCTTTTCATACCTACTGGTACTAGGTAGGCTGTGTTTGGTCGCACAACTGCTCTCCGTTAATGGTACAGCTTACTTATTTTTCTGATGTCTTTGCCATCAACATTAATCTCTTTCAGACATTCCATCAGCTGTTCGTACAAGAGTCTGTCAAACGCCTTTGTATAATCTACAAAACAAGCATAGATGTTCTTTTTTAACTTCCATCTACTTCTCAGTTATCATCCTAATGCTGAATGTTGTTTCTCTTGTTTAACTATTTCTTCTAAATCCAAACTGCTGATCACTGATTTCCGTATTTATTTTGCCTCTGATTATCTCTAAAATGATTCTTTCATTCTTTGTATGGCACTTGACGATCCTTGACTGAATGGTGTCCACATCAGTGCGCCTACCCACGTGCAGTACGTTGGTATGCATTGGTCTCCAAATTTGAATTTATCTTAACTATACTAAAAAAATCTGGCAAAGCCGGTAGTATTACTTCCTTCCAGTACAAAAAAAAAAAAAAACATAGACACGAGGCTTGAGTTCAGAGTCAAATTATGTTAAAGTTTAACTGTTTTTTTTTTTAGTTTTTTTTTCTCTAAGCTTATAGCCCGCCGCCCACTTGTGTTTTCATGTTTTCATTTTATTGTAGATTGTAAATAAAATAAATAAAATAAATAGTATGTATTTTCTTGCGAGGAAATGATGTTTGTTTAAAATTTTATTCAGTGGATTAACTTGAGGGGTAAGTGAGAAATTATTTCATCATAATTTTCCATTCTTTCTTCTCAATCTTAGCTCTTATTTATGTTCTATACTAACAGCATACTAACAATTTTATTACAAAAACAATATGCAACATTTCCTGTTTAAACTAATGTTTAATATGTCATACTGCAAATCAGACTATGCCTTTGTGATCCTCTTAAATGTGACAACCATCTGATTCGACTTTATAAGATTTACCTCCTAGGTCTCTTCTCACAACATGCAAACCACTGAAAATGATAAAGGTCGCTAACTGGCACATCAAAGTTGAAAGCCACCAGTGTCTGGAGTAAATCAATACAGAATGTACAACATAATGAGCTAGATAATTACAGCCAGGCTTGTTAGCACTGCGTGTAATGGCTGACATTTATTTGATTGACTAAAAGGAACGCGCCACGCCTAGCAGCAGCGTTCAGCAATGTCAGAAAAGTCTGCAGCCATGACAGAATTCCACAAACTCGTTTTCCTTTTTCTGTCGCAGATTTTGAACCAAGGCTTTACCAGCGACAAGTTAAATGTTCAAAATCAGACTCCGGTGTCATTGCATTCAGGACAGTGGGCAGCATCCAGCCACGTTTCCTAGCAGTTCCCATCAAGTGTTGGTTCTTTACCAGGACTTTTCTGCCACACAGATTTCCTACCATGACCCTTAATTTGTCCTAGCTCCAGCAATCGCTTCACAGCTACATTGTTCTTCCTTTCAGGCTATCCTCTGTTATCATGTGTCCAAAGTATTTGAAGCTTTTCATCCGTTAAGTAATTCTCCATTTATTTGTATTTTTACGGTTGGTTTTCCTTCTTCTCTGCTGATTACCATGACATTTGTCTTTCTGATATTTATTTACAGTCCGTACTTTTTAATTTCGTTGCTTATTCGCGTCACTAGGTTGTGTAGGTCGCTTTGGTTCTCTGCCATCAGCACGGTGACATCCCTATATCTTAGGTTATTGATTGCTATTCCATTAATGTTTAGTACAGGCAGTTCAACAGTGTCATTGAATGCCTTATCTATATAAAGGTTAAACAGATATGGATAAAAGACACATCCTTGTCTGACCCTTCTTTTCATACCTACTGGTACTAGGTAGGCTGTGTTTGGTCGCACAACTGCTCTCCGTTAATGGTACAGCTTACTTATTTTTCTGATGTCTTTGCCATCAACATTAATCTCTTTCAGACATTCCATCAGCTGTTCGTACAAGAGTCTGTCAAACGCCTTTGTATAATCTACAAAACAAGCATAGATGTTCTTTTTTAACTTCCATCTACTTCTCAGTTATCATCCTAATGCTGAATGTTGTTTCTCTTGTTTAACTATTTCTTCTAAATCCAAACTGCTGATCACTGATTTCCGTATTTATTTTGCCTCTGATTATCTCTAAAATGATTTTACATAATATCTTTATCACATGACTCGTAAACGGATGGTTCTAGTCTAATATCTTTATCACATGGCTCATTAAACTGATGGTTCTAGTCTAATCAATAACACACAAGTATAAATCTTTGTTTACCTGTAGAGATCGTTCTGTTATAGTTCTTAATGTAAAAATTGAGTTACTTGTGCATTTTCCTTTAACACAACAACACTGTTCTTCTGCGATGTCAGTTTTTAATCTTATTTTGTTTTCTCAGGTTAATGATTATTAAGTGTTCACATAATTTACTTTTTATTTATCTTCTGTTAGAGGGTTATACTTAATACAGTTTAAACAATCAAAGTTAACTTCTGGACCAAGAAAAAATTCTGGTTACCAGATCAATAAATATGTTTCAAAATGATTCTTTCATTCTTTGTATGGCACTTGACGATCCTTGACTGAATGGTGTCCACATCAGTGCGCCTACCCACGTGCAGTACGTTGGTATGCATTGGTCTCCAAATTTGAATTTATCTTAACTATACTAAAAAAATCTGGCAAAGCCGGTAGTATTACTTCCTTCCAGTACAAAAAAAAAAAAAAAACATAGACACGAGGCTTGAGTTCAGAGTCAAATTATGTTAAAGTTTAACTGTTTTTTTTTTTAGTTTTTTTTTCTCTAAGCTTATAGCCCGCCGCCCACTTGTGTTTTCATGTTTTCATTTTATTGTAGATTGTAAATAAAATAAATAAATAAATAGTATGTATTTTCTTGCGAGGAAATGATGTTTGTTTAAAATTTTATTCAGTGGATTAACTTGAGGGGTAAGTGAGAAATTATTTCATCATAATTTTCCATTCTTTCTTCTCAATCTTAGCTCTTATTTATGTTCTATACTAACAGCATACTAACAATTTTATTACAAAAACAATATGCAACATTTCCTGTTTAAACTAATGTTTAATATGTCATACTGCAAATCAGACTATGCCTTTGTGATCCTCTTAAATGTGACAACCATCTGATTCGACTTTATAAGATTTACCTCCTAGGTCTCTTCTCACAACATGCAAACCACTGAAAATGATAAAGGTCGCTAACTGGCACATCAAAGTTGAAAGCCACCAGTGTCTGGAGTAAATCAATACAGAATGTACAACATAATGAGCTAGATAATTACAGCCAGGCTTGTTAGCACTGCGTGTAATGGCTGACATTTATTTGATTGACTAAAAGGAACGCGCCACGCCTAGCAGCAGCGTTCAGCAATGTCAGAAAAGTCTGCAGCCATGACAGAATTCCACAAACTCGTTTTCCTTTTTCTGTCGCAGATTTTGAACCAAGGCTTTACCAGCGACAAGTTAAATGTTCAAAATCAGACTCCGGTGTCATTGCATTCAGGACAGCGGGCAGCATCCAGCCACGTTTCCTAGCAGTTCCCATCAAGTGTTGGTTCTTTACCAGGACTTTTCTGCCACACAGATTTCCTACCATGACCCTTAATTTGTCCTAGCTCCAGCAATCGCTTCACAGCTACATTGTTCTTCCTTTCAGGCTATCCTCTGTTATCATGTGTCCAAAGTATTTGAAGCTTTTCATCCGTTAAGTAATTCTCCATTTATTTGTATTTTTACGGTTGGTTTTCCTTCTTCTCTGCTGATTACCATGACATTTGTCTTTCTGATATTTATTTACAGTCCGTACTTTTTAATTTCGTTGCTTATTCGCGTCACTAGGTTGTGTAGGTCGCTTTGGTTCTCTGCCATCAGCACGGTGACATCCCTATATCTTAGGTTATTGATTGCTATTCCATTAATGTTTAGTACAGGCAGTTCAACAGTGTCATTGAATGCCTTATCTATATAAAGGTTAAACAGATATGGATAAAAGACACATCCTTGTCTGACCCTTCTTTTCATACCTACTGGTACTAGGTAGGCTGTGTTTGGTGGCACAACTGCTCTCCGTTAATGGTATAACTTACTTATTTTTCTGATGTCTTTGCCATCAACATTAATCTCTTTCAGACATTCCATCAGCTGTTCCTACAAGAGTCTGTCAAACGCCTTTGTATAATCTACAAAACAAGCGTAGATGTTCTTTTTTAACTTCCATCTACTTCTCAGTTATCATCCTAATGCTGAATGTTGTTTCTCTTGTTTAACTGTTTCTTCTAAATCCAAACTGCTGATCACTGATTTCCGTATTTATTTTGCCTCTGATTATCTCTAAAATGATTTTACTTAATATCTTTATCACATGACTCGTAAACGGATGGTTCTAGTTAATACAGTTTAAACAATCAAAGTTAACTTCTGGACCAAGAAAAAATTCTGGTTACCAGATCAATAAATATGTTTCAAAATGATTCTTTCATTCTTTGTATGGCACTTGACGATCCTTGACTGAATGGTGTCCACATCAGTGCGCCTACCCACGTGCAGTACGTTGGTATGCATTGGTCTCCAAATTTGAATTTATCTTAACTATACTAAAAAAATCTGGCAAAGCCGGTAGTATTACTTCCTTCCAGTACAAAAAAAAAAAAAAAACATAGACACGAGGCTTGAGTTCAGAGTCAAATTATGTTAAAGTTTAACTGTTTTTTTTTTTTAGTTTTTTTTTCTCTAAGCTTATAGCCCGCCGCCCACTTGTGTTTTCATGTTTTCATTTTATTGTAGATTGTAAATAAAATAAATAAAATAAATAGTATGTATTTTCTTGCGAGGAAATGATGTTTGTTTAAAATTTTATTCAGTGGATTAACTTGAGGGGTAAGTGAGAAATTATTTCATCATAATTTTCCATTCTTTCTTCTCAATCTTAGCTCTTATTTATGTTCTATACTAACAGCATACTAACAATTTTATTACAAAAACAATATGCAACATTTCCTGTTTAAACTAATGTTTAATATGTCATACTGCAAATCAGACTATGCCTTTGTGATCCTCTTAAATGTGACAACCATCTGATTCGACTTTATAAGATTTACCTCCTAGGTCTCTTCTCACAACATGCAAACCACTGAAAATGATAAAGGTCGCTAACTGGCACATCAAAGTTGAAAGCCACCAGTGTCTGGAGTAAATCAATACAGAATGTACAACATAATGAGCTAGATAATTACAGCCAGGCTTGTTAGCACTGCGTGTAATGGCTGACATTTATTTGATTGACTAAAAGGAACGCGCCACGCCTAGCAGCAGCGTTCAGCAATGTCAGAAAAGTCTGCAGCCATGACAGAATTCCACAAACTCGTTTTCCTTTTTCTGTCGCAGATTTTGAACCAAGGCTTTACCAGCGACAAGTTAAATGTTCAAAATCAGACTCCGGTGTCATTGCATTCAGGACAGCGGGCAGCATCCAGCCACGTTTCCTAGCAGTTCCCATCAAGTGTTGGTTCTTTACCAGGACTTTTCTGCCACACAGATTTCCTACCATGACCCTTAATTTGTCCTAGCTCCAGCAATCGCTTCACAGCTACATTGTTCTTCCTTTCAGGCTATCCTCTGTTATCATGTGTCCAAAGTATTTGAAGCTTTTCATCCGTTAAGTAATTCTCCATTTATTTGTATTTTTACGGTTGGTTTTCCTTCTTCTCTGCTGATTACCATGACATTTGTCTTTCTGATATTTATTTACAGTCCGTACTTTTTAATTTCGTTGCTTATTCGCGTCACTAGGTTGTGTAGGTCGCTTTGGTTCTCTGCCATCAGCACGGTGACATCCCTATATCTTAGGTTATTGATTGCTATTCCATTAATGTTTAGTACAGGCAGTTCAACAGTGTCATTGAATGCCTTATCTATATAAAGGTTAAACAGATATGGATAAAAGACACATCCTTGTCTGACCCTTCTTTTCATACCTACTGGTACTAGGTAGGCTGTGTTTGGTGGCACAACTGCTCTCCGTTAATGGTATAACTTACTTATTTTTCTGATGTCTTTGCCATCAACATTAATCTCTTTCAGACATTCCATCAGCTGTTCCTACAAGAGTCTGTCAAACGCCTTTGTATAATCTACAAAACAAGCGTAGATGTTCTTTAATCAACACATCACACATCGCTTTCTCCCAAATAGTATGTCATTTGCTAGATCAAGTCCGATGAAATGTTCACTACATTATTTAATTCTAACAAATAAGATCAGATGTATTGTCGACTACGTCACTTGGATCGAATCACTTAATCGTTTGTTCACAATATCACACTCTATCATACTCTACGTTCAGCATTTCGTCAATGTTCTTAACTTCACAATATCAAACTCTATCATACTCTACGTTCAGCATTTCGTCAATGTTCTTAACTTCACAATATCAAACTCTATCATACTCTACGTTCAGCATTTCGTCAATGTTCTTAACTTCAAGATATTCTACACGTGATATTAGAACGATTCTAAACTCTGTTTTCTAATAGATCTGCAACAATTGGTCAACTAATTCTCGTCAGCATCCTTTACACAAAGTCTTAAATGTATCAGATCTTCTGCATTCCTCTCGCAGTACTACAATAAACACCTTTCGAACATAAGACAATTTCTGTCTGTCATAAAACTAACTCTGGTTCTAAACTGATCTCCTGAATATCTATTGCTCTAATTGTCCATCTGTTTTATCTGTCGTTATCTACGTCTTCTTTCTCTCTCGTGTCTTCTCTGGTATGTGTTCTCCCTTCACTGTTCTTCTCTGATTTCCGTCTGTTCTTCTCTTGATAATATTCATTATCATATTCATAATACCATTCATAATCATATTCACAATCATATTCATTAATAATAATACTATAATCATTACTTACAAGGCCATGCTACGCTTAGATCTAAACAGACTCAGCAACTAAAAAGAGTCCTCGGCAACTACAGTTTCGATAATGCCAAAATTAACTGGAAAACTGAAATCAGTTCATAACCGATGTAAGGTAAGTGGAAAAAAAAAGAATTTAATATTTTGTGGATGAGGCACGGTTAGATCGAGGGGTGTACGAGCTTAACCGAAGCGTCATAGTCCAAGTGTTTGGTAGTTGGGTCGGAAAGATATTTACAGATATGGAAACATTAGCTTGGCACATTTAGTTAGATAGAGGCAATGACCAGGCAATGTTTTGTGTGGTTGTGCCTATGGTTGTATTATGGTGATAGTCTGCCCGTGCCCACCTCATGTGGTGTAGATTATGTGGTTGTAGCTGGATGTAAGTTTCTGTATTTACGTATCGATATGGGCATTCTGTGTATGATTTCAGTGTGAGTTATCAGTATATTGGATGGACATTATGATTGAATAGTTATCATGTTTCATGTAGACTGATCTTGTGCTGCATCAACGCAGTTATATAGAGGTGTGTCATGGCAGCGGTAGCTGCGTGGGCCAGTGCACATCAGATCCTTAGTGTAGGCCACGTGTAGGGCCAAGAGAGTCCGGGACCACAGGTCCATCAGGTTTTCAATAATGCAACATAAGAAATTATTATCGCATGATACCAGGCTTAATTACCATTATATTGACACCTATCTTGATGTCATGTTATGCTAATGCCAGTCTTGTATGTGTTGTTGTGGCGTATAGTGAGATTACAATTCTATGTCCTTAATTTCAGCGTGGTGATCTGTACTGCATATCAATGTATTGTGTATTGATTAAATGCCCAGGATTTATGCATAATTAGCATACAATATACCGGGGGGAGGGGAGAACCTGGGTTGGCGGTCATGATGGGGGAGCTAGGTTAGCATCGAGTAGGTAGTACATTGCCAAGGAATGTTTGTCTATAACCATAACCATTGCCAAGGAATGTTTGTCTATAACCATAACCATCCTGATGATTACTCCCAATAATTATAAAATGTAAACTTGCACCAAACGAGGTTAACAATTTACTGAAATGAATTCTTCTTCAGTAAATAGTGCCAAAGAAAGAAAGAAAGAAAGAAAGAAAGAAAGAAAGAAAGAAAGAAAGAAAGAAAGAAAGAAAGAAAGAAAGAAAGAAAGAAAGAAAGAAAGAAAGAAAGAAAGAAAGAAAGAAAGAAAGAAAGAAAGAAAGAAAGAAAGAAAGAAAGAAAGAAAGAAAGAAAGAAAGAAAGAAAGAAAGAAAGAAAGAAAGAAAGAAAGAAAGAAAGAAAGAAAGAAAGAAAGAAAGAAAGAAAGAAAGAAAGAAAGAAAGAAAGCACTTCTCTGTTTCATATTCTTCTAGGGCTTCCAACACTTCTCTGTTCATATTCTTCTAGGGCTTCCAACATTCTCTGTTTCATATTCTTCTAGAGCTTCCAACACTTCTATGTTTCATATTCTTCCAAAGCTTCCAACACTTCTGTTTCATATTCTCTAGGGCTTCCAACACTTCTGTTTCATATTCTTCTAGAGCTTCCACACTTCTCTGTTTCATATTCTCTAGGGCTTCCACACTTCTCTGTTTCATATCTTCTAGAGCTTCCACACTTCTATGTTTCATATTCTCTAGGGCTTCCAACACTTCTCTTTTCATATTCTTCCAAAGCTTCCAACACTTCTATGTTTCATATTTTTCTAGGGCTTCCAACACTTCTCTTTTCATATTCTTCTAGGTTTCCAACACTTCTGTTTCATATTCTCTAGGGCTTCCACACTTCTCTGTTCATATTCTTCTAGAGCTTCCAACACTTCTCTGTTTCATATTCTCTAGGGCTTCCACACTTCTATGTTTCATATTTTTCTAGGGCTTCCACACTTCTATGTTCATATTCTTCTAGAGCTTCCAACACTCTCTGTTTCATATCTTCTAGAGCTTCCAACACTCTCTGTTTCATATCTTCTAGAGCTTCCAACACTCTCTGTTTCATATCTTCTAGAGCTTCCAACACTTCTGTTTCATATTCTCTAGGGCTTCCAACACTTCTATGTTTCATATTCTTCCAAAGCTTCCAACACTTCTGTTTCATATTCTTCCAAAGCTTCCAACACTTCTCTTTTCATATTCTTCCAAAGCTTCCAACACTTCTATGTTCATATTCTTCTAGAGCTTCCACACTTCTATGTTCATATTCTTCTAGGCTTCCAACACTTTTATGTTTCATATTCTTCCAAAGCTTCCAACACTTCTATGTTCATATTCTTCTAGAGCTTCCACACTTCTATGTTCATATTCTTCTAGGTTTCCAACACTTCTCGTTTCATATTCTTCCAAAGCTTCCAACACTTCTATGTTCATATTCTTCTAGGTTTCCAACACTTCTCGTTTCATATTCTTCCAAAGCTTCCAACACTTCTGTTTCATATTCTCTAGGGCTTCCAACACTTCTATGTTCATATTCTTCTAGGTTTCCAACACTTCTCGTTTCATATTCTTCCAAAGCTTCCAACACTTCTGTTTCATATTCTTCTAGGTTTCCAACACTTCTATGTTCATATTCTTCTAGGTTTCCAACACTTCTATGTTCATATTCTTCTAGAGCTTCCACACTTCTCTGTTTCATATCTTCTAGAGCTTCCAACACTTCTGTTTCATATTCTTCTAGAGCTTCCAACACTTCTATGTTCATATTCTTCTAGGTTTCCAACACTTCTCTTTTCATATTCTTCCAAAGCTTCCAACACTCTCTGTTTCATATCTTCTAGGGCTTCCAACACTTCTCGTTTCATATTCTTCTAGAGCTTCCAACACTTCTCTGTTCATATTCTTCTAGAGCTTCCAACACTTCTGTTTCATATTCTTCCAAAGCTTCCAACACTTCTGTTTCATATTCTTCTAGAGCTTCCAACACTTCTATGTTCATATTCTTCTAGGTTTCCAACACTTCTGTTTCATATTCTTCTAGGTTTCCAACACTTCTCTGTTTCATATTCTCTAGGGCTTCCACACTTCTCTGTTTCATATCTTCTAGAGCTTCCACACTTCTCTGTTCATATTCTTCTAGGTTTCCAACACTTCTCTGTTCATATTCTTCTAGAGCTTCCAACACTTCTATGTTTCATATTCTTCCAAAGCTTCCAACACTTCTATGTTCATATTCTTCTAGGTTTCCAACACTTCTGTTTCATATTCTTCCAAAGCTTCCAACACTTCTATGTTCATATTCTTCTAGGGCTTCCACACTTCTATGTTTCATATTCTTCTAGGCTTCCAACACTCTCTGTTTCATATTCTTCCAAAGCTTCCAACACTCTCTGTTTCATATTCTCTAGGGCTTCCAACACTTCTGTTTCATATTCTTCCAAAGCTTCCAACACTTCTGTTTCATATTCTTCCAAAGCTTCCAACACTTCTCTGTTCATATTCTTCTAGGTTTCCAACACTTCTGTTTCATATTCTTCCAAAGCTTCCAACACTTCTATGTTCATATTCTTCTAGAGCTTCCAACACTCTCTGTTTCATATTCTCTAGGGCTTCCACACTTCTATGTTCATATTCTTCTAGAGCTTCCAACACTTCTATGTTTCATATTCTTCTAGGTTTCCAACACTTCTATGTTTCATATTTTTCTAGGGCTTCCAACACCTCTATGTTTCATATTCTCTAGGGCTTCCAACACTTTTATGTTTCATATTCTTCTAGGCTTCCAACACTTTTATGTTTCATATTCTCTAGGGCTTCCAACACCTCTATGTTTCATATTTTTCTAGGGCTTCCAACACTTCTGTTTCATATTCTTCTAGGTTTCCAACACTTCTATGTTCATATTCTTCTAGGGCTTCCAACACCTCTATGTTTCATATTCTTCTAGGTTTCCAACACTTCTCTGTTTCATATCTTCTAGGGCTTCCACACTTCTATGTTTCATATTCTTCTAGGTTTCCAACACTTCTCGTTTCATATTCTTCTAGGGCTTCCACACTTCTCTGTTTCATTCTTCTAGGGCTTCCACACTTCTCTGTTCATATTCTTCTAGGCTTCCAACACTTTTATGTTTCATATTCTCTAGGGCTTCCACACTTCTATGTTCATATTCTTCTAGAGCTTCCACACTTCTCTGTTCATATTCTTCTAGGCTTCCAACACTTCTATGTTCATATTCTTCTAGAGCTTCCAACACTTCTGTTTCATATTCTTCTAGGCTTCCAACACTTCTGTTTCATATTCTCTAGGGCTTCCAACACTTCTGTTTCATATTCTTCTAGGCTTCCAACACTTCTATGTTCATATTCTTCTAGAGCTTCCAACACTTCTATGTTCATATTCTTCTAGGTTTCCAACACTTCTATGTTCATATTCTTCTAGAGCTTCCAACACTTCTCGTTTCATATTCTTCTAGGCTTCCAACACTTCTGTTTCATATTCTTCTAGAGCTTCCACACTTCTATGTTCATATTCTTTAATAATAATACTATAATCATTACTTACAAGGCCATGCTACGCTTAGATCTAAACAGACTCAGCAACTAAAAAGAGTCCTCGGCAACTACAGTTTCGATAATGCCAAAATTAACTGGAAAACTGAATCAGTTCATAACCGATGTAAGGTAAGTGGAAAAAAAAAGAATTTAATATTTTGTGGATGAGGCACGGTTAGATCGAGGGGTGTACGAGCTTAACCGAAGCGTCATAGTCCAAGTGTTTGGTAGTTGGGTCGGAAAGATATTTACAGATATGGAAACATTAGCTTGGCACATTTAGTTAGATAGAGGCAATGACCAGGCAATGTTTTGTGTGGTTGTGCCTATGGTTGTATTATGGTGATAGTCTGCCCGTGCCCACCTCATGTGGTGTAGATTATGTGGTTGTAGCTGGATGTAAGTTTCTGTATTTACGTATCGATATGGGCATTCTGTGTATGATTTCAGTGTGAGTTATCAGTATTGGATGGACATTATGATTGAATAGTTATCATGTTTTCATGTAGACTGATCTTGTGCTGCATCAACGCAGTTATATAGAGGTGTGTCATGGCAGCGGTAGCTGCGTGGGCCAGTGCACATCAGATCCTTAGTGTAGGCCACGTGTAGGGCCAAGAGAGTCCGGGACCACAGGTCCATCAGGTTTTCAATAATGCAACATAAGAAATTATTATCGCATGATACCAGGCTTAATTACCATTATATTGACACCTATCTTGATGTCATGTTATGCTAATGCCAGTCTTGTATGTGTTGTTGTGGCGTATAGTGAGATTACAATTCTATGTCCTTAATTTCAGCGTGGTGATCTGTACTGCATATCAATGTATTGTGTATTGATTAAATGCCCAGGATTTATGCATAATTAGCATACAATATACCGGGGGGAGGGGAGAACCTGGGTTGGCGGTCATGATGGGGGAGCTAGGTTAGCATCGAGTAGGTAGTACATTGCCAAGGAATGTTTGTCTATAACCATAACCATTGCCAAGGAATGTTTGTCTATAACCATAACCATCCTGATGATTACTCCCAATAATTATAAAATGTAAACTTGCACCAAACGAGGTTAACAATTTACTGAAATGAATTCTTCTTCAGTAAATAGTGCCAAAGAAAGAAAGAAAGAAAGAAGGAAGAAAAGAGAGAAAACAAAATAAAAACGAACAAAGGGAAGAGAAAACATGAAGCAGAATGAAGTAACAAAAAGGAAAAGACTTGAGTGCAAGCGATTTGTTAAAACGTCGCTAATGAAACAGACAGCCAGAACCTGCAGGAGAAAGTCATACAAATGTTAAGACATGTTAAGTGCACAAGGCCTGGAAAAGATGGATATTGATTTTCAAGTTTCTGAACTCATGTACAACAAAAAGAATTGACACAGGAACTAGCAAGAGCAAGCTTTCATCTTCGGTGTGAGCAAGTCACGTGACTGCTCATAACAGAAGGAAGAAATCAATTTTATCTTCACAGTACGACACCATCAAAAATCATCTTTAGTTTACATCAACTCCACTCTCACAGTATCACACATTGATGTATCATCTTTAATTTACATCAACTCCATTCTCATAGTATAACACCATCAAATATCATCTTTAATTTACATCAACTCCACTCTCACAGTATCACACATTGATGTATCATATTCTTCTAGGGCTTCCAACACTTCTCTGTTTCATATTCTTCTAGGGCTTCCAACACTTCTCTGTTTCATATTCTTCTAGGGCTTCCAACACTTCTCTGTTTCATATTCTTCTAGGGCTTCCAACACTTCTCTGTTTCATATTCTTCTAGGGCTTCCAACACTTCTCTGTTTCATATTCTTCTAGGGCTTCCAACACTTCTCTGTTTCATATTCTTCTAGGGCTTCCAACACTTCTCTGTTTCATATTCTTCTAGGGCTTCCAACACTTCTCTGTTTCATATTCTTCTAGAGCTTCCAACACTTCTATGTTTCATATTCTTCTAGAGCTTCCAACACTTCTATGTTTCATATTCTTCTAGGGCTTCCAACACTTCTATGTTTCATATTCTTCTAGGGCTTCCAACACTTCTATGTTTCATATTCTTCTAGGGCTTCCAACACTTCTCTGTTTCATATTCTTCTAGGGCTTCCAACACTTCTATGTTTCATATTCTTCTAGGGCTTCCAACACTTCTCTGTTTCATATTCTTCTAGGGCTTCCAACACTTCTCTGTTTCATATTCTTCTAGGGCTTCCAACACTTCTCTGTTTCATATTCTTCTAGAGCTTCCAACACTTCTCTGCTGATACTGCCCAAGCCAGTGGCTGTACCGTGTTTCTACTTCTGGTCTTAGTAGAGTTGCTCCCGTCTCATTGTCTATGGCTGTTATCTGCCTATAGCTCGCTCATGTATTCTCATTTTGTCTTTTATAAAAGTAAAGGGTACACTTTTGTCTACCTGCCCTTATCAGATGTGCCAGGTCAAAAGTCAAGGACATGTGAACATTTTCTCCTTGATTAAACAGTGTCTCCTTGTCAGGGTCCAGCTTGAATTACATTTTTTTTTTTTGGTTGCTTCATAGATAACTAGATCTTCCTAAACAGACTCGGAAACTTAGATCTAAACAGACTCGGAAACTTAGATCTAAACAGACTCGGAAACTTAGATCTAAACAGACTCGGAAACTTAGATCTAAACAGACTCGGAAACTTAGATCTAAACAGACTCGAAAACTCAGATACTATTGTCTGATTGTAAATTATATATTTCTGACTAAAGAAGATGTTCTTTAATCAACACATCACACATCGCTTTCTCCCAAATATTATGTCATTCGCTAGATCAAGTCCGATGAAATGTTCACTACATTATTTAATTCTAACAAATAAGATCAGATGTATTGTCGACTACGTCACTTGGATCGAATCACTTAATCGTTTGTTCACAATATCAAACTCTATCATACTCTACGTTCAGCATTTCGTCAATGTTCTCAACTTCAAGATATTCTACACGTGATATTAGAACGATTCTAAACTTTGTTTTCTAATAGATCTGCAACACGTGGTCAACTAATTCTCGTCAGCATCCTTTACACAAAGTCTTAAATGTATCAGATCTTCTGCATTCCTCCCACAGTACTACAATAAACACCTTTCGAACATAAGACAATTTCTGTCTGTCATAAAACTAACTCTGGTTCTAAACTGATCTCCTGAATATCTATTGCTCTAATTGTCCATCTGTTTTATCTGTCGTTATCTACGTCTTCTTTCTCTCTCGTGTCTTCTCTGGTATGTGTTCTCCCTTCACTGTTCTTCTCTGATTTCCGTCTGTTCTTCTCTTGATAATATTCATTATCATATTCATAATACCATTCATAATCATATTCACAATCATATTCATTAATAATAATACTATAATCATTACTTACAAGGCCATGCTACGCTTAGATCTAAACAGACTCAGCAACTAAAAAGAGTCCTCGGCAACTACAGTTTCGATAATGCCAAAATTAACTGGAAAACTGAAATCAGTTCATAACCGATCTAAGGTAAGTGGAAAAAAAAAGAATGTAATATTTTGTGGATGAGGCACTGTTAGATCGAGGGGTGTGCGAGCTTAACCGAAGCGTCATCGTCCAAGTGTTTGGTAGTTGGTTCGGAAAGATATTTACAGATATGGAAACATTAGCTTGGCACATTTAGTTAGATAGAGGCAATGACCAGGCAATGTTTTGTGTGGTTGTGCCTATGGTTGTATTATGGTGATAGTCTGCCCGTGCCCACCTCATGTGGTGTAGATTATGTGGTTGTAGCTGGATGTAAGTTTCTGTATTTACGTATCGATATGGGCATTCTGTGTATGATTTCAGTGTGAGTTATCAGTATATTGGATGGACATTATGATTGAATAGTTATCATGTTTTCATGTAGACTGATCTTGTGCTGCATCAACGCAGTTATATAGAGGTGTGTCATGGCAGCGGTAGCTGCGAGGGCCAGTGCACATCAGATCCTTAGTGTAGGCCACGTGTAGGGCCAAGAGAGTCCGGGACCACAGGTCCATCAGGTTTTCAATAATGCAACATAAGAAATTATTATCGCATGATACCAGGCTTAATTACCATTATATTGACACCTATCTTGATGTCATGTTATGCTAATGCCAGTCTTGTATGTGTTGTTGTGGCGTATAGTGAGATTACAATTCTATGTCCTTAATTTCAGCGTGGTGATCTGTACTGCATATCAATGTATTGTGTATTGATTAAATGCCCAGGATTTATGCATAATTAGCATACAATATACCGGGGGGAGGGGAGAACCTGGGTTGGCGGTCATGATGGGGGAGCTAGGTTAGCATCGAGTAGGTAGTACATTGCCAAGGAATGTTTGTCTATAACCATAACCATTGCCAAGGAATGTTTGTCTATAACCATAACCATCCTGATGATTCCTCCCAATAATTATAAAATGTAAACTTGCACCAAACGAGGTTAACAATTTACTGAAATGAATTCTTCTTCAGTAAATAGTGCCAAAGAAAGAAAGAAAGAAAGAAAGAAGGAAGAAAAGAGAGAAAACAAAATAAAAACGAACAAAGGGAAGAGAAAACATGAAGCAGAATGAAGTAACAAAAAAGAAAAGACTTGAGTGCAAGCGATTTGTTAAAACACCGCTAATGAAACAGACAGCCAGAACCTGCAGGAGAAAGTCATACAAATGTTAAGACATGTTAAGTGCACAAGGCCTGGAAAAGATGAATATTGATTTTCAAGTTTCTGAACTCATGTACAACAAAAAGAATTGACACAGGAACTAGCAAGAGCAAGCTTTCATCTTCGGTGTGAGCAAGTCACGTGACTGCTCATAACAGAAGGAAGAAATCAATTTTATCTTCACAGTACGACACCATCAAAAATCATCTTTAGTTTTCATCAATCTAAATCTGTCCACTCTGACAGTATCACACATTGATGTATCATCTTTAATTTACATCAACTCCATTCTCATAGTATAACACCATCAAATAGCATCTTTAATTTACATCAACTGCACACTAACAGTATGACACATTCATATATCATCTTTAGTTTACATCAACTCCATTCTCACAGTATAACACCATCAAATATCATCTTTAGTTTACATCAGCTCCATTCTCACAGTATGACCCCATCAAATATCATCTTTAGTTTACATCAACTCTACTTTCACAGTATCACATCATCAAATATCACCATTAGTTTATATCAAATCCACTCTTAGTTTTACATTTTTCTCATGCTTTTTCTGCGCTCAAATTTAATGAAATGTCATATATAAGAAAGTGTCGTATATAATAAAGTGTCATATATCTACAGACACGGTTCTCAAACTATATTAGGTACTTTTTTTTCTTATAAATCAACTATTATTTTCTATTTATAGAATCTTGCGTTTTATTATTTAATTTGGCGATAAAAGTACATTATTGCTTATAATCTACAAACAGAGCAAGCGTATTTGGGAAGCAACACACACTGTCGCTTATAATCTACAAACAGAGCAAGCGTATTTGGGAAGCAACACACACTGTCGCTTATAATCTACAAACAGAGCAAGCGTATTAACATAAAGACTGGCATTAGGAGCAAAGGTGGCACAATCTAACTTGTATGTGTGTGTGTGTGTCTGTGTGCATGCCTGTGTGCATGTTTGTGTGTGTCTGTGTTTGTATATTTGTGTGTATGTATGTATGTGTCTGTGTGTGTCTATGCACACTCTTATAAGAAAAAATGCCGTGACAGGGAGTCTCATAACGTTGTATAGTTTTAAGAAAAAATAAGAGTGGCCTACAAAATTCAAGTTCAGGAAATTTTTTAAATGTTGTGTTACATCTACAGATTTGTTGTATTACACCTACAGATTTTGTTGTATTAAATGTACAGATTTTGTTGTTTTAAATCTACAGATTTTGTTGTACCTTGTACTACATCTACAGATTTTGTTGTACCTTGCATTACATCTACAGATTTTATCGTACCTTGTGTTGCATCTACAGATTTTGTCGTATTACATCTACAGATTTTGTTGTATTACGTCTACAAATTTTGTTGTGTTACATCTACAGATTTTATTTTACCTTGTATTACATTTACAGATTTTGTTGTGTTACATCTACAGATTTTATTTTACCTTGTATTATATTTACAGATTTTGTAGTACTACATCTATAGATTTCGTAGTGTTACATCTACAGATTTTGTTTTGTTACATCTACAGATTTTGCTGTACCATGTACTATATCTACAGATTTTGTTGT
This sequence comes from Achatina immaculata, assembly GCA_009760885.1. Classification (NCBI taxonomy): domain Eukaryota; kingdom Metazoa; phylum Mollusca; class Gastropoda; order Stylommatophora; family Achatinidae; genus Lissachatina; species Lissachatina immaculata. The sequence goes on from CM019716.1 coordinate 9,408,421, forward strand.
ACCTTGTATTACATCTACAGATTTTGTCGTACCTTCTGTTGCATCTACAGATTTTGTTGCACATTGTATTACATCTACAAGTTTTGTTGTACTACATCTACAGATTTTGTTGTGGTACATCTACATATTTTATTCTGTTACATCTACAGATTTTGTTGTACCTTGTATTACACCTACAGATTTTGTTGTATTACATCTACAGATTTTGTTGTATTACATCTACAGATTTTATTATACCTTGTATTACATCTACCGATTTTGTCGTATTAAATTTACAAATTTTGTTGTGTTACAACTACAGATTTTGTTTTATTACATCTACAGACTTTCTGTATGCCGAAAACAACCACAGATTTTTTTTTCCATCATGTACAGTTTTTCCCGCAAATTTGACAGACATTTTCGGGCGTAATGACAATGTTGTACGGGTACTCTGAACTTAATGCTGTACCATGACTGAATAAAAATAATTAATTTCTAACAACATCTGAATAACTTCACCACCACTACTGTTCTAACATGTTAATCTTAGTCACGAGACTTACTGTTCTAATATGTTAATCTTAGTCACGAGACTTACTGTTCTAATATGTTAATCTTAGTCACGAGACTTACTGTTCTAATATGTTAATCTTAGTCACGAGACTTACTATACTAATATGTTAATCTTAGTCACGAGACTTACTGTTTTAATATGTTAATCTTAGTCACGAGACTTACTGTTCTAATATGTTGATCTTAGTTATGAGACTTGCTGTTCTAGTATGTTAACTTTAGTCAAAAGACTTGCTGTTCTTATATGTTAACATTAATCACGAGAATTGTTGTTGTAGTATGTTAACCTTAGTCACAAGACTTGCTGTTCTAATATGTTAACATTAATCACGAGACTTACTGTTCTAATATGTTAACATTAATCACGAGACTTACTGTTCTAATATGTTAACATTAATCACGAGACTTGATGTGTCTTTTTCTTGCACCACTGAAGCTGCGCTTGTTCTCTTGTACAAGGCTTCTGAATTTTCACAGTATAGCATCCAGCAATAGTCTCCCATCATATTAACATCCAGCAATAGTCTCCCATCATATTAACATCCAGCAATAGTCTCCCATCATATTAACATCCAGCAATAGTCTCCCATCATATTAACATCCAGCAATAGTCTAACATCATATTAACATCCAGCAATAGTCTCCCATCATATTAACATCCAGCAATAGTCTCCCATCATATTAACATCCAACAATAGTCTCCCATCATATTAACATCCAGCAATAGTCTCCCATCATATTAACATCCAGCAATAGTCTCCCATCATATTAACATCCAGCAATAGTCTCCCATCATATTAACATCCAGCAATAGTCTCCCATCATATTAACATCCAGCAATAGTCTCCCATCATATTAACATCCAGCAATAGTCTCCCATTATATTAACATCCCATCATATTAACATCCAGAAGCTAATCTGACCAGATATAAGTGATAGAACTGTAGTTAAATCATGGGGGAAGATAATCTGACCAGATATAAGTGATAGAACTGTAGTTAAATCATGGTGGAGGAAAAATTGACCAAGTATAAGGGATGGAGTGTGGTTACATCATTAGCAGGTTTTGCTCTACATCATTACCAGGTTTTGCTCTACTAACATCTCTCTTTTCCGCATGACCTGTCAGATTACTGATATGTCACTTGAATTATCTTGATTGGTCAGAGGGGCTGGGGAATGGAGACTTTGAGTGAGAAGGCAAGAAGAGTTGACAGTCTGAGTTTATGTATGTGTTCCTGCTTGAAAGTTGCAACTATGGCTTGACTGCTTTTGTTGCTAGGTTTCCTGTACTTTCAGGATAAGTTATGGAACTGGTGTTTGATTTCTTGATGTGAATTGTGTGTGTTCTGAAAGGATTTTTAACTATAGGTATATTTGCCTTTTGTAAGTTTGCTGGGTGGTTCCGTATGGCGGAGTTCATCCGCCGAATTTGTTATGTTAGTCTCGTTCATTGGTCTTATTTGAAGTTGTTTTTCTCATCATACACATCATCTATTAGTTCCTTCTCATATTAAATATTGTTGAATTGAAGTTATTCATCTTGTTGCCTGACTTGTGAACTCTGTTGTCAAGTTCATCGTCATGTTTATCGTTCTTTTTGGAGAAATGTTGGCCTGTGTGTGATAGTGTGATGTTCCTGTGTGTGATATTGTGATGTTCCTGTGTGTGATATTGTGATGTTCCTGTGTGTGATAGTGTGATGTTCCTGTGTGTGATAGTGTGATGTTCCTGTGTGTGATAGTGTGATGTTCCTGTGTGTGATAGTGTGATGTTCCTATGTGTGATATTGTGATGTTCCTGTGTGTGATATTGTGATGTTCCTATGTGTGATATTGTGATGTTCCTATGTGTGATAGTGTGATGTTCCTATGTGTGATATTGTGATGTTCCTATGTGTGATAGTGTGATGTTCCTATGTGTGATAGTGTGATGTTCCTGTGTGTGATATTGTGATGTTCCTGTGTGTGATATGGTGTTTACACTGTGAATATGCTATGCGAACGTTGTTAACTTGTTGGTACAGCAACCATATCATTAGTGAGTACACAAAATGTCATAATAGTAGGCACATACAAGAATGATTGTATTTGGTGCTGTACAGAGACGAAAGAAAAGAGACACTATTACAGGCTGTCTAGAGGTGATAGCTTGTGCAAACTTTTGTACACTTACACAACTCAATTTGTACAAACGTCTGTACTTACACAACCCAGCTTGTACAAACTTTTAAACTTACACAACTCAGCTGTGTACACTTACACTAACTGGGTAGATTCTAACAAATTTATAACCACAGTTGTGTGAAGAATTTTTTTAAAGTATAATAATTTCTTAGTTCTGTGTGTCAGGTGCTCTACTATTTGAAATAAGCTGACTCTTGTCTGGTGCATGTACTAGTTTACTGGTGCTCCTCTATTTGAAATAAGCTGACTCTTGTCTGGTGCATGTACTAGTTTACTGGTGCTAAACTATTTGAAATAAGCTGACTCTTGTCTGGTGCATGTACTAGTTTACTGGTGCTAAACTATTTGAAATAAGCTGACTCTTGTCTGGTGCATGTACTAGTTTACTGGTGCTCCTCTATTTGAAATAAGCTGACTCTTGTCTGGTGCATGTACTAGTTTACTGGTGCTCCTCTATTTGAAATAAGCCGACTCTTGTCTCTGCATGAACTGGTTTACTGGTGCTCCTCTATTTGAAATAAGCCGACTCTTGTCTCTGCATGAACTGGTTTACTGGTGCTCCTCTATTTGAAATAAGCTGACTCTTGTCTGGTGCATTGGTCTTATTTGAAGTTGTTTTTCTCATCATACACATCATCTATTAGTTCCTTCTCATATTAAATATTGTTGAATTGAAGTTATTCATCTTGTTGCCTGACTTGTGAACTCTGTTGTCAAGTTCATCGTCATGTTTATCGTTCTTTTTTGAGAAATGTTGGCCTGTGTGTGATAGTGTGATGTTCCTGTGTGTGATATTGTGATGTTCCTGTGTGTGATATTGTGATGTTCCTGTGTGTGATAGTGTGATGTTCCTGTGTGTGATAGTGTGATGTTCCTGTGTGTGATAGTGTGATGTTCCTGTGTGTGATAGTGTGATGTTCCTATGTGTGATATTGTGATGTTCCTGTGTGTGATATTGTGATGTTCCTATGTGTGATATTGTGATGTTCCTATGTGTGATAGTGTGATGTTCCTATGTGTGATATTGTGATGTTCCTATGTGTGATAGTGTGATGTTCCTATGTGTGATAGTGTGATGTTCCTGTGTGTGATATTGTGATGTTCCTGTGTGTGATATGGTGTTTACACTGTGAATATGCTATGCGAACGTTGTTAACTTGTTGGTACAGCAACCATATCATTAGTGAGTAATGTCATAATAGTAGGCACATACAAGAATGATTGTATTTGGTGCTGTACAGAGACGAAAGAAAAGAGACACTATTACAGGCTGTCTAGAGGTGATAGCTTGTGCAAACTTTTGTACACTTACACAACTCAATTTGTACAAACGTCTGTACTTACACAACCCAGCTTGTACAAACTTTTAAACTTACACAACTCAGCTGTGTACACTTACACTAACTGGGTAGATTCTAACAAATTTATAACCACAGTTGTGTGAAGAATTTTTTTAAAGTATAATAATTTCTTAGTTCTGTGTGTCAGGTGCTCTACTATTTGAAATAAGTTGACTTCCGTCTGAATCATGTACTAGTTTACTGGTGCTCCACTATTTGAAATAAACTGACTCTTGTCTGGTGCATGTACTAATTTACTGGTGCTAAACTATTTGAAATAAGCTGACTCTTGTCTGGTGCATGTACTAGTTTACTGGTGCTAAACTATTTGAAATAAGCTGACTCTTGTCTGGTGCATGTATTAGTTTAATGGTGCTCCTCTATTTGAAAAAGTTGACTCTTGTCTGGTGCATGTACTAGTTTACTGGTGCTCCTCTATTTGAAATAAGCCGACTCTTGTCTCTGCATGAACTGGTTTACTGGTGCTCCTCTATTTGAAATAAGCCGACTCTTGTCTCTGCATGAACTGGTTTACTGGTGCTCCTCTATTTGAAATAAGCTGACTTCTGACTGGTACGTGTACTAATTTACTGTTCCTCCACTACAGACAGTGTAAGAGAAATGACGACTGAGGTAAATCTGGTTCTAGTAATAAAAGTAGACAGATATATCTGGCCAGTTTTACAAAGAAGGTAGAAAGAGTGAGGAAAGCGAGCAGAAACGAGAGTGGCAGAGGATAAGATGAACACATGTAAAAGAAAGAACATACAACAATGATTGTATTTGGTGCTGTACAGAGACGAAAGAAAAGAGACACTATTACAGGCTGTCTAGAGGTGATAGCTTGTGGAAACTTTTGTACACTTACACAACTCAATTTGTACAAACGTCTGTACTTACACAACCCAGCTTGTACAAACTTTTAAACTTACACAACTCAGCTGTGTACACTTACACTAACTGGGTAGATTCTAACAAATTTATAACCACAGTTGTGTGAAGAATTTTTTTAAACTATAATAATTTCTTAGTTCTGTGTGTCAGGTGCTCTACTATTTGAAATAAGTTGACTTCCGTCTGAATCATGTACTAGTTTACTGGTGCTCCACTATTTGAAATAAACTGACTCTTGTCTGGTGCATGTACTAATTTACTGGTGCTAAACTATTTGAAATAAGCTGACTCTTGTCTGGTGCATGTACTAGTTTACTGGTGCTCCACTATTTGAAATAAGTTGACTTCCGTCTGAATCATGTACTAGTTTACTGGTGCTCCTCTATTTGAAATAAGCCGACTCTTGTCTGGTGCATGTACTAGTTTACTGGTGCTCCTCTATTTGAAATAAGCTGACTTCTGACTGGTGCATGTACTAATTTACTGTTCCTCCACTACAGACAGTGTAAGAGAAATGACGACTGAGGTAAATCTGGTTCTAGTAATAAAAGTAGACATATATATCTGGCCAGTTTTACAAAGAAGGTAGAAAGAGTGAGGAAAGCGAGCAGAAACGAGAGTGGCAGAGGATAAGATGAACACATGTAAAAGAAAGAACATACAACAAACCAATATTTCGGCAAATGCTTTTTTTTTCAAGGTTCATATACGAAAATAACACAGAAGATTAATTTTCGTGTTATCTATTGTGTTGTTTTCGTCTCTAGTCGCTGACAAAAGCATTTGCCGAAATCTGTAAGAAAGGATGAGTTAAGACCAAGATTGTTTACAAACATTATCGTGTGCTAGGGTTGAGAAAGGCTGCACGAGAAGGTCTGTTATACATCAGATACAAGAGATGACGACTGCGGTAAAACTGGTTCTAGTAATACAGGTGGACAGAGGTGTATGGTAGAGGGAGTGAGAAAAGTGAGAAAAAAAATACAAATAATGAAAAACATCCAATATTTCGGCGTGAGATTTTTCAAGGAATACATACAAAAACAAACACAACATAAAATAAAAGAAAAGAAGAAAAATAAAAATGAAAAACTTAGCTTTGTGGCATCCCTCCTTGTACACAATACAACAGAATACGCCCTAAAGACAAAGGCGGTGAGACCACAAAAGAAAACAAAATGAACCAATCGGATGTTAGCGGCAGTGAAAGGGAGAGAATGATACAGATTGAGGGAAGGGAGGGGTTCGGGAAAGAGATCAGGAGGCAATAAATACCTCTAGGCCGCTTGAGGAGAAGAGGCGGGGAGAAGGGAAGCTGAGAGATAAAATGAAACTGATTAATGAAGAAATGTAGCGAAATGGGCGGGGCTAAGACAAGAAATTTGAGTATAAATATCAGAAAATATTTGGAACACTAAATATGTTGTTAATTCCCGCTGAGTGGAGACAGCTGGCCTGGAGAATAAGGCGCTGTTCTAGAGCCTTCCGAGATCGTACATCAGAAGAACAGGAGCGGATTGCACTAACAGAGATGTCATGTTTTCCACTGTGGTTTCTTTGGCAAATGTTTTTGCCACAGTGGTCCATGCCCTCTAGGAAATATCGGTAAGATGTTGACGAAACCGATCTCCTAAGCGTAAACTGATCTCCCATTGTATACTTCATATCTTAGCGCATGCACATAATGGCATAAACGACATTGCGTGAAGTGCAGGTGAACCCCTCCTGAAATGATAAAGTGGACTTAGGGAAGGAGATCTGGCTAGCCTCAACAACAAACGGGCAAGTGTTACATCTACCGCGTCCGCAATGTCTGGTACAATAAAAAGAGTCCATAAAAAAGATGGATACCACAGGGGAGCAGAAGTAACGGTTGACCAAAGGAGATATGGAGAACAACAGAGAGGATGTTGAGCAATAGAGGGCTCGCTTGGGCAAGAGCGGAAAAAAGGCAAAGGAGATGCGTTTGTGGAAAACCCTTGCGGAAGCCCCATGTGCCTCGGGCATTTAAGATTCATAGGGGTGGGAGAGGAATATGATTCCCGTCATCAATCTAGACGGAGAGATAAAACTAGGAGATTGAGAGAGACCAGACACAGAGTCTCACAATCCGAAAAATTCCGAGACTAAGACACTCAGACACACAGATACAGATATAGTAGGAGATTTAGAGAGATAGATTTAGTTGAAGTGCATCTTGAGAAACATTTAATGGAAGTGCACCTTGAGAAATACGCAGAGAGATTACAGAATGAAATAGTTATGCTGATGTGATCTTCTTCTTCTTCGTTCGCATATGCTGATGTGATGAAACTACAAGCTAGATTGGCATGCAGATACTTAGGAGGGCTGGCGGAGCAAACAGATATCGATATTGTGTGTAGTGAACAGAAAAAACTAGAGTTACATTTCGCGGAAGGTTCTCGGTAGAGAGAGAGACAGACTATCTGCTAATGCTCGTGTAGATCAGTTGATGTACACAATGAGAATAGGTTCGTTATTTCTGCATTTTCTATTGAATTGTAAATAGCTGGAAATTCTACACTCATTTTTACAAAAGACAACTGATATAAATAAAATTGTAATTCTTGTTCCGGGCACATGGAGTTAACAGTACTTGTACAAGACTTTTTCTGTATGACAATATCTCTCTCTCCTCTCTCTCTCTCTCTCCTCTCTCTCTCTCTCTCTCTCTGAACATTATGTGCCCAGGGCATATGGGGCTTCCGCGATGGTTTTTCACAAATGCTTGTCCTTTGCCTTTTTTTCTGCTCTTGCCCAGGTGAGGCCCCTTTTGCTAAAAACATCCTCTCTCTTGTTCTTCTCCATGTCTCTTTTGGTCTATCCTTACTTCTGTTCCCCTGTGTTGTCCATCTTAGTGCTATTTTTGGTAGTGAGCTGTCAGTCATTCGGAGCACATGTCCCAACCATCACCAGCGTCTTTCCTCAATAATTGTTGTCAGTGGTTTCATCTGCATTTCTGCCAACAAGATGTTATTTCTTATGGTGTTTGGCCAAAATATTTTTTTAATTCTTCGTAAACATTTAGTCTGGAAAGAATTCAGCTTGTTTTCTATGGTTTTGGTGATTTTCCAGCATTCACTTCCATAGAGTAGTACACTTAGAACATTACTCTTAAATATCCTGATTTTCATCTTCATGCTTAGTTTTTTAGATTCTGTGTGTGACAATATTTAAATATAACTATAGATAAACAAAATTTATTATATTGGCACATTATTATTATACAGGTTGTGTACATCATATATGTTGTACTAGGTTGTGTACATCAGATATGTTGTGATAGGTCGTGTACGTGAGACATGTTGTACCAGGTTGTGTACAAAAACATGAACGGATTGCACTAACAGAGATGTCATGTTTTCCACTGTGGTTTCTTTGGCAAATGTTTTTGCCACAGTGGTCCATGCCCTCTTGGAAATATCGGTAAGATGTTGACGAAACCGATCTCCTAAGCGTAAACTGATCTCCCATTGTATACTTCATATCTTAGCGCATGCACATAATGGCATAAACGACATTGCGTGAAGTGCAGGTGAACCCCTCCTGAAATGATAAAGTGGACTTAGGGAAGGAGATCTGGCTAGCCTCAACAACAAACGGGCAAGTGTTACATCTACCGCGTCCACAATGTCTGGTACAATAAAAAGAGTCCATAAAAAAGATGGATACCACAGGGGAGCAGAAGTAACGGTTGACCAAAGGAGATATGGAGAACAACAGAGAGGATGTTGAGCAATAGAGGGCTCGCTTGGGCAAGAGCGGAAAAAAGGCAAAGGAGATGCATTTGTGGAAAACCCTTGCGGAAGCCCCATGTGCCTCGGGCATTTAAGATTCATAGGGGTGGGAGAGGAATATGATTCCCGTCATCAATCTAGACGGAGAGATAAAACTAGGAGATTGAGAGAGACCAGACACAGAGTCTCACAATCCGAAAAATTCCGAGACTAAGACACTCAGACACACAGATACAGATATAGTAGGAGATTTAGAGAGATAGATTTAGTTGAAGTGCATCTTGAGAAACATTTAATGGAAGTGCACCTTGAGAAATACGCAGAGAGATTACAGAATGAAATAGTTATGCTGATGTGATCTTCTTCTTCTTCGTTCGCATATGCTGATGTGATGAAACTACAAGCTTGATTGGCATGCAGATACTTAGGAGGGCTGGCGGAGCAAACAGATATCGATATTGTGTGTAGTGAACAGAAAAAACTAGAGTTACATTTCGCGGAAGGTTCTCGGTAGAGAGAGAGACAGACTATCTGCTAATGCTCGTGTAGATCAGTTGATGTACACAATGAGAATAGGTTCGTTATTTCTGCATTTTCTATTGAATTGTAAATAGCTGGAAATTCTACACTCATTTTTACAAAAGACAACTGATATAAATAAAATTGTAATTCTTGTTCCGGGCACATGGAGTTAACAGTACTTGTACAAGACTTTTTCTGTATGACAATATCTCTCTCCTCTCTCTCTCTCTCTCTCTCTCTCTCTCTCTGAACATTATGTGCCCAGGGCATATGGGGCTTCCGCGATGGTTTTACACAAATGCTTGTCCTTTGCCTTTTTTTCTGCTCTTGCCCAGGTGAGGCCCCTTTTGCTAAAAACATCCTCTCTCTTGTTCTTCTCCATGTCTCTTTTGGTCTATCCTTACTTCTGTTCCCCTGTGTTGTCCATCTTAGTGCTATTTTTGGTAGTGAGCTGTCAGTCATTCGGAGCACATGTCCCAACCATCACCAGCGTCTTTCCTCAATAATTGTTGTCAGTGGTTTCATCTGCATTTCTGCCAACAAGATGTTATTTCTTATGGTGTTTGGCCAAAATATTTTTTTAATTCTTCGTAAACATTTAGTCTGGAAAGAATTCAGCTTGTTTTCTATGGTTTTGGTGATTTTCCAGCATTCACTTCCATAGAGTAGTACACTTAGAACATTACTCTTAAATATCCTGATTTTCATCTTCATGCTTAGTTTTTTAGATTCTGTGTGTGACAATATTTAAATATAACTATAGATAAACAAAATTTATTATATTGGCACATTATTATTATACAGGTTGTGTACATCATATATGTTGTACTAGGTTGTGTACATCAGATATGTTGTGATAGGTCGTGTACGTGAGACATGTTGTACCAGGTTGTGTACAAAAACATGAACATCCTTGAACTTACCAGTGTAATGGATGCGATGTTTGTGTGGTTATGAATAGAAATCTGTGTGTGTACGCTATCAAAATATGTTTTCTATTATGTTAGATAAGAGGTTATTTTCTTTAAAGTTTTAGTTTCAGAGAGGACGATAGATAAGAGGTTTTTTCTTAAAAGTTTTAGTTTCAGAGAGGACGATAGATAAGAGGTTTTTTTTTAAGTTTTAGTTTCATAGAGGACGATAGATAAGAGGTTTTTTTCTTAAAAGTTTTAGTTTCGGAGAGGACGATAGATAAGAGGTTTTTTCTTAAAAGTTTTAGTTTCAGAGAGGACGATAGATAAGAGGTTTTTTTTTTAAGTTTTAGTTTCATAGAGGACGATAGATAAGAGGTTTTTTTCTTAAAAGTTTTAGTTTCGGAGAGGACGATAGATAAGAGGTTTTTTTCTTAAAAGTTTTAGTTTCGGAGAGGACGATAGATAAGAGGTTTTTTTCTTAAAAGTTTTAGTTTCAGAGAGGACGATAGATAAGAGGTTTTTTTTCTTAAAAGTTTTAGTTTCAGAGAGGACGTTTTTCTTGCCAATATCCTGGGATCTACTTAACATTTGGGTAATCACTCTGACTTGCCAACATCCTGGGATCCACTTAATATTTGGGTAATCACTCTGACTTGTCAACATCCTCGGATCTAGAGAACATGGGGTAATCAATCTGACTTGTCAAGATCCTGGGATCTAGAAAACATCGGGTAATGACTCTGACTTGCCAACATCCTCGGATCTAGAGAACATGAGGTAATCAATCTGACTTGTCAAGATCCTGGGATCTAGAAAACATCGGGTAATGACTCTGACTTGCCAACATCCTGGGATCTACTCAACATCTGGGTCATCACTTTAACGCGCCAATAAACTGATGATACCTGACAAGATGGTCCTGCCTTTATTTTATTCCCTCGTGTGAGTTACGCGGTGTGAGAGTTGGGCTTCTGTCATACAGAACACTCTGGCGTGAGTTAAGCGGTGTGAGAGTTGGGCTTCTGTCATACAGAACACTCTGGCGTGAGTTAACAGGTGTGAGAGTTGGGCTTCTGTCATACAGAACACTCTGGTGTGAGTTAACAGGTGTGAGAGTTGGGCTTCTGTCATACAGAACACTCTGGTGTGAGTTAACAGGTGTGAGAGTTGGGCTTCTGTCATACAGAACACTCTGGCGTGAGTTAACAGGTGTGAGAGTTGGGCTTCTGTCATACAGAACACTCTGGTGTGAGTTAAGCGGTGTGAGAGTTGGGCTCCTGTCATACAGAACACTCTGGCGTGAGTTAACCGGTGTGAGAGCTGGGCTTCTGTCATACAGAACACTCTGGCGTGAGTTAAGCGGTGTGAGAGTTGGGCTCCTGTCATACAGAACACTCTGGCGTGAGGTAAGCGATGTGAGAGTTGAGCTGCTGTCATACAGCACACTCTGGGTGAGAGTGAAGCTCCTGTCATACAGCACACTCTGGCGTGAGGTAAGCGATGTGAGAGTTGGGCTCCTGTCATACAACACACTCTGGGTGAGAGTTGAGCTGCTGTCATACAGCACACTCTGGGTGAGAGTGAAGCTCCTGTCATACAGCACACTCTGGGTGAGAGTTGGGTTTCTGTCATACAGCACACTTTGGGTGAGAGTTGGGTTTGTGATATACAGCACACTCTGGGTGAGAGTTGGGCTCTTGTCATACAGCACACTCTTGGTGAGAGTTGGGTTTCTGTCGTACAGCACACTCTGGGTGAGAGTTGGGTTTTTGTCATACAGCACACTCTGGTGTGAGTTAAGCGGTGTGAGAGTTCGGCTGCTGTCATACAGCACACTCTGGTGTGAGTTAAGCAGTGTGAGAGTTAGGCTCCTGTCATACAGTACACTCTGATGTGAGTTAAGCGGTGTGAGAGTTGGGCTACTGTCATATAGCACACTCTGGTGTGAGGTAAACGGTGTGAGAGTTCGGCTGCTGTCATACAGAACACTCTGGTGTGAGTTAAGCGGTGTGAGAGTTGAGTTTCTGTCATACAGCACGCTCTTGTGTGAGTAAAGCGGTTTGAGAGTTGGGTTCCTGTCATACAGCACACTCTAGTGTGAGTTAAACGGTGTGAGATTTGGGCTCCTGTCATACGGCACACTCTGGGGTGAGAGTTGAGCTCCTGTCATATAGTACACTCTGGGGATAGAGTTAAGCGCCTGTCATACAGCACACTCTGGTGTGATAGGTGGGCTCCTATCATACAGCACACTCTTGGGTGAGAGTTTGCTCCTGCAATATAGCACACTCTGGTGTGAGTTAAACGGTGTGAGAGTTGAGCTCCTGTCATACAGTACACTCTGGTGTGAGTTAAACGGTGTGAGTGTTGAGCTCCTGTCATACAGCACACTCTAGTGTGAGAGTTGAGCTCCTGTCATACAGCACACTCTAGTGTGAGAGTTGAGCTTCTCTCATACAGAACACTCAGGTGTGAGTTAAGCAGTGTGAGAGAGGAGCTCCTGTCATACAGCATACTCTGGGGTGAGAGTGGAACTCCTGTCATACAGCACACTCTGTTTTGTAGTTCAGCTGCTGTCATACAGCACACTCCGGTGCGAGTTCAACGGTGTGAGTGTGGAGATCCTCTCATATAGCACACTCTGGTGTGAGTTATGCGGTGCGAGAGTTAGGTTCCTGTCATACAGCATACTCTGTTGTGAGGTAAGCGGTGTGAGACTGGACTCCTGTCAAAAAGCGGATCCTGGTGTGAGAGCTGGTCTTCTGTCATACAGCACACTCTGGGGTGAGAGTTGACCTCCTGTCATACAGCACACTCTGGGGTGAGAGTTGACCTCCTGTCATACAGCACACTCTGGTGTAAGTTAAGGGTGGGAGTGTAGAGATCCTGTAATACAGCACTCTCTGATGTGAGTTAAGCGGTGTGAGAGTGGGGCTACAGCAATATATCACACTCTGGTGTGAGTTAAGCGGTGTGAGAGTTGGAATCCTGTCATACAACACACTCTGGGATGAGAGTTGAGCTCCTGTCATACAGCACACTCTGGTGTAAGTTAAGGGTGTGAGTGTAGAGCTCCTGTCATACAGCACATTCTGGTGTGAGTTAAGCGGTGTGAGAGTTGGGCTCCTGCCATACAGCACACTCTGGTGTTAGAGTTGAGCTGCTGTCATACAGCACAATCTCGTGTGAGTTAAGCGGTGTGAGTGTGGAGATCCTCTCATACAGCACACTCTGGACTGAATTAAGCGGTGTGAGTGTGGAGCTACTGTCATACAGCACACTCTGGTGTGAGAGTTTGGCTCCTGTCATATAGCACACTTTGGTGTGAGTTAAACGGAGTGAGAGCTCCAGTCGTACATCACACTCTGGCGTGAGGTAAGCGATGTGAGAGTTGGGCTCCTGTCATACAACACACTCTGGGGTGAGAGTTGAGCTGCTGTCATACAGCACACTCTGGGGTGAGAGTGAAGCTCCTGTCATACAGCACACTCTGGGGTGAGAGTTGGGTTTCTGTCATACAGCACACTTTGGGTGAGAGTTGGGTTTGTGATATACAGCACACTCTGGGGTGAGAGTTGGGCTCTTGTCATACAGCACACTCTTGGTGAGAGTTGGGTTTCTGTCGTACAGCACACTCTGGGTGAGAGTTGGGTTTTTGTCATACAGCACACTCTGGTGTGAGTTAAGCGGTGTGAGAGTTCGGCTGCTGTCATACAGCACACTCTGGTGTGAGTTAAGCAGTGTGAGAGTTAGGCTCCTGTCATACAGTACACTCTGATGTGAGTTAAGCGGTGTGAGAGTTGGGCTACTGTCATATAGCACACTCTGGTGTGAGTAAAGCGGTTTGAGAGTTGGGTTCCTGTCATACAGAACACTCTGGTGTGAGTTAAGCGGTGTGAGAGTTGAGTTTCTGTCATACAGCACGCTCTTGTGTGAGTTAAGCGGTTTGGGAATTGGGCTCCTGTCATACAGCACAATCTGGGGTGAGTTAAGCGGTGTGAGAGTTGGATTCCTGTCATACAGCACACTCTGGTGTTAGAGTTGAGCTGCTGTCATACAGCACAATCTCGTGTGAGTTAAGCGGTGTGAGTGTGGAGATCCTCTCATACAGCACACTCTGGACTGAATTAAGCGGTGTGAGTGTGGAGCTACTGTCATACAGCACACTCTGGTGTGAGAGTTTGGCTCCTGTCATATAGCACACTTTGGTGTGAGTTAAACGGAGTGAGAGCTCCAGTCGTACATCACACTCTGGCGTGAGTTAACCGGTGTGAGAGTTGGGCTTCTGTCATACAGAACACTCTGGCGTTAGTTAAGCGGTGTGAGAGTTGGGCTTCTGTCATACAGAACACTCTGGTGTGAGTTAAGCGGTGTGAGATTTGGGCTCCTGTCATACAGCACACTCTGGTATGAGATAAGCGGTGTGAGAGTTGGGCTTCTGTCATACAGAACACTCTGGCGTGAGTTAAGCGGTGTGAGAGTTGGGCTTCTGTCATACAGAACACTCTGGTGTGAGTTAAGCGGTGTGAGATTTGGGCTCCTGTCATACAGCACACTCTGGTATGAGATAAGCGGTGTGAGAGTTGGGCTCCTCTCATACAGCACACTCTGGGGTGAGAGTTGAGCTCCTGTCATACAGCACACTCTGTGGATAGAGTTGAGCTCCTGTCATACAGCACACTCTGGTGTGAGAGTTGGGCTCCTGTCATACAGCACACTCTTGGGTGAGAGTTTGGCTCCTGCAATATAGCACACTCTGGTGTGAGTTAAGCGGTGTGAGAGTTCGGCTGCTGTCATACAGCACACTCTGGGGATAGAGTTGAGCTCCTGTCATACAGCACACTCTGGTGTGAGAGTTGGGCTCCTGTCATACAGCACACTCTGGGTGAGAGTTGGGCTTCTGTCATACAGCACACTCTGGGTGAGAGATGGGTTTCTGTCATACATCACACTCTGGGTGAGAGTTGGGTTTCTGTCATACAGCACACTCTGGGTGAGAGTTGGGTTTTTGTCATACAGCACACTCTGGTGTGAGTTAAGCGGTGTGAGATTTCGGCTGCTGTCATACAGCACACTCTGGTGTGAGGTAAGCGGTGTGAGAGTTGGGCTGCTGTCATACAGCACACTCTGGTGTGAGGTAAGCGGTGTGAGAGTTTGGTTTCTGTCATACAGCACGCTCTTGTGTGAGTAAAGCGGTTTGAGAGTTGGGTTCCTGTCATACAGCACACTCTAGTGTGAGTTAAACGGTGTGAGATTTGGGCTCCTGTCATACGGCACACTCTGGGGTGAGAGTTGAGCTCCTGTCATATAGTACACTCTGGGGATAGAGTTAAGCGCCTGTCATACAGCACACTCTGGTGTGATAGTTGGGCTCCTATCATACAGCACACTCTTGGGTGAGAGTTTGCTCCTGCAATATAGCACACTCTGGTGTGAGTTAAACGGTGTGAGAGTTGAGCTCCTGTCATACAGTACACTCTGGTGTGAGTTAAGCGGTGTGAGTGTTGAGCTCCTGTCATACAGCACACTCTAGTGTGAGAGTTGAGCTTCTCTCATACAGAACACTTTGGTGTGAGTTAAGCGGTGTGAGAGAGGAGCTCCTGTCATACAGCATACTCTGGACTGAGGTAAGCGGTGTGAGTGTGGAGCTACTGTCATACAGCACACTCTGTGTGAGAGTTTGGCTCCTGTCATATAGCACACTTTGGTGTGAGTTAAACGGAGTGAGAGCTCCAGTCATACATCACACTCTGGTGTGAGTTAAGCGGTGTGAGAGTTGGGATCCTGTCATACAGCACACTCTTGGGTGAGAGTTGATATCCTGTCATACGGCACACTCTGGTATAAATTAATCGTGTGAGTGTAGAGCTCCTATCATACAGCACACTCAGGTGTGATAGTTGGGCTCCTGTTATACAGAACACTCTGGGATGAATTAAGCGGTGTGAAAGTGGGTCTCCTGTCATACAGCACACTCTGGGGTGAGAGTTGAGCTCCTCTCATACAGCACACTCTGGTGTGAGTTAAGTGGTTTGAGTATGGAGCTCCTGTCACACATCACACTCTGGTGTGAGAGTTGCTCTTCTGTCATACAGAACACTCTGGTGTGAGTGTGGAGCTACTGTCATACAGCACACTCTATTGTGAGAGTCTGGCTCCTGTCATATAGCACACTCTGGTGTGAGTTAAGCGGTGTGAGAGTGGGGCTCTTGTCATACAGAACACTCTGGTGCGAGAGTGGTGCTCCTGTCATATAACACATTCTGGTGTGAATTAAGCGGTGTTAGAGTTGGGCTCCTGTCATACAGCATACTCTGGTGTGAGATTGGGGCTCATGTCATACATACTCTCAAGTGTGAGTTAACCGGTGTGAGTGTGGTGCTACTGTCATACAGCACACTCTGGAGTGAGAGTTCATCTGCTGCCATACAGCACACTCTGGTGTGAGTTAAGCGATGTGAGAGTTGAACTACTGTCATACAGCACACTCTGTTCTGAGGTAAGTAGTTTTAGAGTGGAGCTCCTGTCATACAGCACACTCTGGTATGATTTAAGCTGTGTGAGAGTTGAGCTCCTGTCATACAGCACACTCTGGGGATAGAGTTGAGCTCCTGTCATACAGCACAGTTTGGTGGGAGAGTTGGGCTCCTGTCATACAGCACACTCTTGGGTGAGAGTTTGGATCCTGCATTATAGCACACTCTGGTGTGAGTTAAGCGGTGAGAGAGTTGGGTTCCTGTCAAAAAGCACAGTCTGGTGTGAGTTAAGCGGTGTGAGAGTTGGGCTCCTGTCATACAGAACACTCTGGCATGAGTTAAGCGGTGTGAGAGTTGGGCTTCTGTCATACAGCACACTCTGGCGTGAGTTAAGAGGTGTGAGAGTTGGGTTTCTGTCATACAGAACACTTAGTCTAAGCTACCTAAAAACTTAACTCTCAACTTCTACTTCAGTCTAACGTCTTGTACTTAGTCTAAGCTACCTAAAAACTTAACTCTCAACTTCTACTTCATTCTAACATCTTGTACTTAGTCTAAGCTACATAAAAACTTAACTCTCAACTTCTACTTCATTCTAAAGTCTTGTACTTAGTATAAGCTACATAAAAACTTAACTCTCAACTTCTACTTCAGTCTAATGTCTTGTACTTAGTCTAAGCTACCTAAAAACTTAACTCTCAACTTCTACTTCAGTCTAACGTCTTGTACTTAGTCTAAGCTACATAAAAACTTAACTCTCAACTTCTACTTCATTCTAACGTCTTGTACTTAGTCTAAGCTACCTAAAAACTGAATTCTCAACTTCTACTTCATTATAATGTCTTGTACTTAGTCTAAGCTACCTAAAAACTTAACTCTCAACTTCTACTTCATTCTAACGTCTTGTACTTAGTCTAAGCTACCTAAAAACTTAACTCTCAACTTCTACTTCAGTCTAACATCTTGTACTTAATCTAAGCTACTTAAAAACTTACCTCTCAACTTCTACTTCATTCTAACGTCTTGTACTTAGTCTAAGCTACATAAAAACTTAACTCTCAACTTCTACTTCATTCTAACGTCTTGTAGTTAGTCTAAGCTACCTAAAAACTTAACTCTCAACTTCTACTTCATTCTAACGTCTTGTACTTAGTCTAAGCTACCTAAAAACTTAACTCTCAACTTCTACTTCATTCTAACGTCTTGTACTTAGTCTAAGCTACCTAAAAACTTAACTCTCAACTTCTACTTCATTCTAACGTCTTGTACTTAGTCTAAGCTACCTAAAAACTTAACTCTCAACTTCTACTTCATTCTAACGTCTTGTACTTAACTAAGCTACCTAAAAACTTAACTCTCATCATTTAAACTCTGCTGCTGATTCTCACTTAATTAACTATACAATTATTTCCTACACCAAATATTTACACTCACAAAACATCTCCGACATACAATAATTTATATTACCCAGGTTGGCGCGGAAATAAACTCATAGCATAACGCGACATCATGAAATATATCACAACATAATGCGACATCATGAAACATATCACAACATAAAGTGACATCATGAAACATATCACACTATAACGCGACATCATGAAACATATCACAACATAACGCGACATCATGAAACATATCACACTATAACGCGACATCATGAAACATATCACAGTATAACGCGACATCATGAAACATATCGCAGCAAAACGTCCAGGACAATACAATCACACTTTCCCGGCCGTAGCTCACCAGAACAAAGGTAGACTGGCTATTTGCCTCTCACTCTGCACAACTCTTACACACTGGACAATCACGTGACCAAATAGCCAGGCACTGACCCTGACCTCTTCGACGGGTCCTAACAGAAAAAATCAAGCTCCCAACTTCTCTATCCTCATATGAACTGTCTTAAACTTCATGAGTGGCCCCAAGAACTGTCTTAAACTTGATGAGGTGTCCAAGAACTGTCTTAAACTTCATGAGTGGGCCCAAGAACTGTCTTAAACTTCATGATGAGGCCCAAGAACTGTCTTAAACTTCATGATGGGGCCCAAGAACTGTTTTAAACTTCATGATGGGGCCCAAAATCTGCCTTAAACTTCATGAGTGGGCCCAAGAACTGTCTTAAACTTAATGACAGGGCCCAAGAACTGTCTTAAACTTCATGAGTGGGCCCAAGAACTGTCTTAAACTTCATGAGGTGGCCCAAGAACTGTGTTCAGGAGGGGTCCAAGAACTGACAAACTTCATGAGGGGCCCAAGAACTGTCTTAAACCTCATGGGGGTCCAATAACTGTTCTTAAACTTCATGAGGTGTCCAAGAACTGTCTTAAACTTCATGAGTGAGCCCAAGAACTGTCTTAAATGTCATGAGTTGGCCCAGGAACTGTCTTGAACTTCATGAGGGGTCCAAGAACTGTCTTAAACTTCATGAGGGGTCCAAGAGCTGTCTTTAGCTTCATGGGGGGTCCAAGAACTGTCTTACACTTCATGATTGGGGCCAAGAACTGTCTTAAACTTCATGATGAGGCCCAAGAACTGTCTTAAACTTCATGATTGTGTCCAAAAACTGTCTTAAACGTCATGAGGGGGTCCATGAACTGTGTTATACTTCATAAGGGGGTTCATGAACTGTGTGATACTTCATAAGGGGGTTCATGAACTGTGTGGTAATTCATGAAGGGATCCAAGAACTGTCTTAAACTTCATAAGGGGGTTCATGAACTGTGTGATATTTCATAAGGAGGTTCATGAACTGTGTGGTACTTCATGAAGGGATCCAAGAACTTTCTTAAACTTCATAAGGGGGTTCATGAACTGTGTTATACTTCATAAGGGGG
Source organism: Achatina immaculata (assembly GCA_009760885.1). Classification (NCBI taxonomy): domain Eukaryota; kingdom Metazoa; phylum Mollusca; class Gastropoda; order Stylommatophora; family Achatinidae; genus Lissachatina; species Lissachatina immaculata. Next base: position 9,427,910 of record CM019716.1, read on the forward strand.
TTCATGAACTGTGTGATACTTCATAAGGGGGTTCATGAACTGTGTGGTAATTCATGAAGGGATCCAAGAACTGTCTTAAACTTCATAAGGGGGTTCATGAACTGTGTGATACTTCATAAGGGGGTTCATGAACTGTGTGATACTTCATGAAGGGATCCAAGAACTGTTTTAAACTTCATGAAGGGATCCATGAACTTTCTTAAACTTCATAAGGGGGTCTATGAACTGTGTGAAACTTCATGAGGGGGGTCCATAAACTCTCTAAAACTTCATGATGGGGTCCATAAAATGTTTTAAACTTCATGAGGGGTACATGATCTGTGTGATACTTCATAAGGGGTTTCATGAACCGTGTGATAATTCATGAGAGGGTCCATGAACTGTGTGATAATTCATGAGAGGGTCCATGAACTGTGTGATAATTCATGAGAGGGTCCATGAATTGTGTGATACTTTATGAAAGGGGCCATGAACTGTGTGATACTTCATGAGGGGTTCAATGAACTGTGTGATACTTCATGAGGGGGTCCAAGGACTGTCCTAATGTTCATGAGGGGGTCCATGAATTGTCTTAAACTTCATGATGGGATCCATGAACTGTGTGATAATTCATGAAGGGTGTCCACGAACTGTGTAAAATTTCATGATGGGTTCCATGAACTTTGTGAAACTTTATGAGGGGGTCCATGAACTGTGTGAAACTTCATGATGGGGTCCACGAACTGTGTGTACTTTCATGAAAGGCTCCATGAACTGTGTGAAACTTCATGATGGGGTCTATGAGATGTGTGAAACTTCATGAAGGGGTTCATGAACTGTGTGAAACTTCATGATGGGGTCTATGAGATGTGTGAAACTTCATGATGGGGTTGATGAACTGAAGAGTTTGAGAGCAAGATTCATGCATGATTCGAGAGAGAATGCGTTGCAGTAGAGAAGACAAATAGAAACATGTTTATAGCTATGTTTACTGGAAAGTGAAGGTTTATAGTTGTGTTTAATGAAAAGAGAAAGTTTATAGTTATGTACGCTGGTAACAGGTTTATAGCTGTGTTTACTGGAAAGAAAGGTTATAGTTGTGTTTACTGGGAAGAGAATGTTTAGTTGTGTTTACTGGTAAGAGAATGTTTATAGCTGCGTTTACTGGGAAGAGAATGTTTATAGCTGTGTTTACTGGGAAGAGAAAGTTTATAGCTGCGTTTACTGGAAAGAGAATGTTTACAGTTGTGTTTACTGGAAAGAGAATGTTTATAGCTGTGTTTACTGGAAAGAGAATGCTTATAGTTGTGTTTACTGGAAAGAGAATGTTTATAGCTGCGTTTACTGGAAAGAGAATGTTTACAGTTGTGTTTACTGGAAAGAGAATGTTTATAGTTGTGTTTACTGGAAAGAGAATGTTTATAGCTGCGTTTACTGGAAAGAGAATGTTTATAGCTGCGTTTACTGGAAAGAGAAGGTTTATAACTGTGTTTACTGGAAAGAGAATGTTTATACCTGCGTTTACTGGAAAGAGAATGTTTACAGTTGTGTTTACTGGAAAGAGAAGTTTTATAGCTGCGTTTACTGGAAAGAGAATGTTTATAGCTGCGTTTACTGGAAAGAGGTTTATAGTTGTGTTTACTGGACAGAGAAGGTTTATAATTGTGTTTACTGGAAACAAACGGTTTATAGTTGTGTTTACTGGAAAGAGAAGTTTTATAGCTGCATTTACTGGAAAGAGAAGGTTTATAGTTGTGTTTACTGGAAAGAGAAGTTTTATAGCTGCGTTTACTGGAAAGAGAAGGTTTATAGTTGTGTTTACTGGAAACAAACGGTTTATAGTTGTGTTTACTAGAAACAAAAGGATTATATTTGTGTTTACTGGAAACAAACGGTTTATAGTTGTGTTTACTAGAAACAAAAGGTTTATAGTTGTGTTTACTGGAAACAAAAGGTTTAGTTGTGTTTACTGGTAAGAGAATGTTTATAGCTGCGTTTACTGGGAAGAGAATGTTTATAGCTGTGTTTACTGGGAAGAGAAAGTTTATAGCTGCGTTTACTGGAAAGAGAATGTTTACAGTTGTGTTTACTGGAAAGAGAATGTTTATAGCTGTGTTTACTGGAAAGAGAATGCTTATAGTTGTGTTTACTGGAAAGAGAATGTTTATAGCTGCGTTTACTGGAAAGAGAATGTTTACAGTTGTGTTTACTGGAAAGAGAATGTTTATAGCTGTGTTTACTGGAAAGAGAATGCTTATAGTTGTGTTTACTGGAAAGAGAATGTTTATAGCTGCGTTTACTGGAAAGAGAATGTTTATAGCTGCGTTTACTGGAAAGAGAAGGTTTATAACTGTGTTTACTGGAAAGAGAATGTTTATACCTGCGTTTACTGAAAGAGAATGTTTACAGTTGTGTTTACTGGAAAGAGAAGTTTTATAGCTGCGTTTACTGGAAAGAATGTTTATAGCTGCGTTTACTGGAAGAGGTTTATAGTTGTGTTTACTGGACAGAGAAGGTTTATAATTGTGTTTACTGGAAACAAACGGTTTATAGTTGTGTTTACTGGAAAGAGAAGTTTTATAGCTGCATTTACTGGAAAGAGAAGGTTTATAGTTGTGTTTACTGGAAAGAGAAGTTTTATAGCTGCGTTTACTGGAAAGAGAAGGTTTATAGTTGTGTTTACTGGAAACAAACGGTTTATAGTTGTGTTTACTAGAAACAAAAGGATTATATTTGTGTTTACTGGAAACAAACGGTTTATAGTTGTGTTTACTAGAAACAAAAGGTTTATAGTTGTGTTTACTGGAAACAAAAGGTTTATAGTTGTGTTTACTGGAAACAAAAGGCGCTTCAGCGTAGACATTTCGGACTAGAATCGCTTGACTTTCCGGTCACGTGACGAAAGCCAGTAAAGTGGAGGTAAACACATCTTCACGTTTGGTAACTTGAGAATATACAAGAGCATTTTATTTATTTGTCTATACATTCTGACCTGAGTTCTAATGTTGAAAAGTTAGCGAGAGCAGACAAACATGCTTTTCAAACATGAAGTAAACTAGCATTTGTTTTCCTTCTTCCCGTCCCGAATGTTTTCTGAATAAATAGACGAAGGTCCAAACATTAGAGCTATGCGCTCCGCCAAGACCCGTTTTCCTTCATCGTTTAGTTACCCCAGAGTTGCTCGTGTTTATGTATACATTAGTTGTGTATTTGTACATGTAGTTATATATCTGTATACTAAGCTGTGTATCTGTACATGTAATTATATTACAACAGAATTAGCTGTAAATATATATGTAAATATGTTTTTGTGTTACCTATAAATAATGAGTAAATTATTAACAGAATAAGCCAGCTTGCTTGCTTTTTTTTTAATATTGTAACATTTGTGTGGTGGGTAACACAAGGCCGGCTGTCACAGTATCTGAAACTACGTACGATAAATGTTGATGGTTGACTGGTCCGAGATGTAGATTGATGGAGACATTACTTTGATAAACAGACGAATAATGATTAAGTCATTAACTCAGGACACAAATTGCTGTTGAACAAAGCAGCCATGTAATGTGTTTACATGAAAGCCGGCGCTTAAAAACTTGTAAAGCAACGGAAAAATAAGCCGAATCTACAACAAAAACAGCTACTTTCCACTCTTGATGATCAATAATGTCCTCATGCGAGACATCATCTTGTTCTATTGATTGATAATCGATGGCCGGTTTTTATTGTTGTAGCAAGTGATTATTGATCAAACGTTATGTAGAGAGAGGAAATGAGAGAATGAGAAGGAAGCTTTCAACCTACACAAAGCACTGAGACTGATCTACGGAGAGAGGCAGTAAACAGTCAGAGATTTGGGTCGTGGGAGGAGAGAGGCAGTAAACAGACAGAGATTTGGGTGGTGAGAGGAGAGAGGCAGTAAACAGTCAGAGATTTCGTTGGTGGGAGGAGAGAGACAGTAAACAGTCATAGATTTGGTTGGTGAGAGGAGAGAGGCAGTAAACAGTCCGAGATTTGGTTGGTGAGAGGAGAGAGGCAATAAACAGTCAGAGATTTCGTTGGTGGGAGGAGAGAGACAGTAAACAGTCATATATTTGGTTGGTGAGAGGAGAGAGACAGTAAACAATCAGAGATTTGGTTGGTGGGAGGAGAGAGGCAGTAAACTGTCAGAGATTTGGGTAGTGGGAGGAGAGAGACAGTAAACAGTCAAAGATTTGGATGGTGGGAGGAGAGAGACAGTAAACAGTCATAAATTTGGCTGGTGGGAGGAGAAAGGCAGTAAACAGTCAGAGATTTGGTTTGTGGGAGGAGAGAGGCAGTAAACAGTCCGAGATTTGGGTGGTGAGAGGAGAGAGGCAGTAAGCAATAAGAGATTTGGCTGGTGAGAGGAGAGAGACAGTAAACAATAAGAGATTTGGTTGGTGAGAGGAGAGAGGCAGTAAACAATAAGAGATTTGGTTGGTGAGAGGAAAGAGGCAGTAAACAGTCAGAGATTTGGTTGGTGAGAGGAGAGAGGCAGTAAACAATAAGAGATTTGGTTGGTGAGAGGAAAGAGGCAGAAAACAGTCAGAGATTTGGTTGGTGAGAGGAGAGGGGCAGTAAACAGTCAGAGATTTGGGTGGTGAGAGGAGAGAGGCAGTAAACAGTCAGAGATTTGGGTGGTGGGAGGAGAGAGACAGTAAACGGTCAGAGATTTGGTTGGTGGAAAGAGAGAGGCAGTAAACAGTCCGAGATTTGGGTGGTGAGAGGAGAGAGGCAGTAAGCAATCAGAGATTTGGCTGGTGAGAGGAGAGAGACAGTAAACAATCAGAGATTTGGGTGGTGAGAGGAGAGAGGCAGTAAACAATAGAGATTTGGTTGGTGAGAGGAAAGAGGCAGAAAACAGTCAGAGATTTGGTTGGTGAGAGGAGAGGGGCAGTAAACAGTCATATATTTGGGTGGTGAGAGGAGAGAGGCAGTAAACAGTCAGAGATTTGGGTGGTGAGAGGAGAGAGGCAGTAAACAGTCAGAGATTTGGGTGATGGGAGGAGAGAGACAGTAAACAGTCAGATATTTGGTTGCTGGGAATAGAGAGGCAGTAAGCAGTCAGAGATTTGACTGGTGGGAGGAAAGAGACAGTAAACAGTCAGAGATTTGCTTGGTGGAAGGAGAGAGACAGTAAACAGTCCGAGATTTGGTTGATGGGAGGAGAGAGACAGTAAACAGTCAGAGATTTGGTTGGTGGGAGGAGAGAGACAGTAAACAGTCAGAGATTTGGTTGGTGGGAGGAGAGAGACAGTAAAGAGTCAGAGATTTGGTTGGTGAGAGGAGAGAGGCAGTAAGCAATCAGAGATTTGGCTGGTGAGAGGAGAGAGACAGTAAACAATCAGAGATTTGGCTGGTGAGAGGAGAGAGGCAGTAAACAATAAGAGATTTGGTTGGTGAGAGGAGAGAGGCATTAAACAGAGAGAGCTAGAATTGAGAATTATAATAGCAAGGAGAGAAGAGAGAGAATTAGAATAGCTGGGGAAGAAAAAGAGAGAATTAGAATAGCTGGGAAAGAAAGAAGAATTAGAATAGCAGGAAAGAAGAAGAGAATTAGAATAGCAGGAAGGAAAAAGAAAGAATTAGAATAGCAGTTAAGAAGAAGAGAGAATTAGAATAACATGGAAAGACGACAGATTATTTTTTTTTGTGAATGTACATGAAACTAAATATGTAGACATAGATAAACTCACTACAGTAAAGCTGTGATAAAAAATAATTAGACTCACTGTGATAACAATTAGACTCACTGTGATAAAAATTAGACTCGCTGTGATAACAAACAATTAAATTCACTGTGATAACAGACAATTAGATTCATTTTGAAAAGGTATGAACTTCTTTATTTAATAACAAAACATAAAGGTAAAGCCATACATGACCGACCTCAGCTAACAAAGGTTATTATACAGAAGATACAATAACGTCAGTCTGAAATCTAGATGAGGGGCGTAAAGGTGATGACTGGTTACAGGTACATGACCGACCTCAGCTAACAAAGGTTATTATACAGAAGATACAATAACGTCAGTCTGAAATCTAGATGAAGGGCGTAAAGGTGATGACTGGTTGCAGGTACATGACCGACCTCAGCTAACAAAGGTTATTATACAGAAGATACAATAACGTCAGTCTGAAATCTAGATGAAGGGCGTAAAGGTGATGACTGGTTACAGGTACATGACCGACCTCAGCTAACAAAGGTTATTATACAGAAGATACAATAACGTCAGTCTGAATCTAGATGAGGGGCGTAAAGGTGATGACTGGTTACAGGTACATGACCGACCTCAGCTAACAAAGGTTATTATACAGAAGATACAATAACGTCAGTCTGAAATCTAGATGAAGGGTAAAGGTGATGACTGGTTACAGGTACATGACCGACCTCAGCTAACAAAGGTTATTATACAGAAGATACAATAACGTCAGTCTGAATCTAGATGAAGGGCGTAAAGGTGATGACTGGTTACAGGTACATGACCGACCTCAGCTAACAAAGGTTATTATACAGAAGATACAATAACGTCAGTCTGAAATCTAGATGAAGGGCGTAAAGGTGATGATTGGTTACAGGTACATGACCGACCTCAGCTAACAAAGGTTATTATACAGAAGATACAATAACGTCAGTCTGAAATCTAGATGAGGGGCGTAAAGGTGATGACTGGTTACAGGTACATGACCGACCTCAGCTAACAAAGGTTATTATACAGAAGATACAATAACGTCAGTCTGAAATCTAGATGAAGGGCGTAAAGGTGATGACTGGTTACAGGTACATGACCGACCTCAGCTAACAAAGGTTATTATACAGAAGATACAATAACGTCAGTCTGAAATCTAGATGAAGGGCGTAAAGGTGATGACTGGTTACAGGTACATGACCGACCTCAGCTAACAAAGGTTATTATACAGAAGATACAATAACGTCATCTGAAATCTAGATGAAGGGCGTAAAGGTGATGATTGGTTACAGGTACATGACCGACCTCAGCTAACAAAGGTTATTATACAGAAGGGCCGTGAATGTAGAGACTGGGCACAGGGGGCAGATGAACTTTGGGTTCAAGATCTCATCCAGCATCACTGTGGCTCTTCCGACACGGTCATATATACAGATAGCTCAGTGACTTGAACCAGCAGAAGTGGTTGGGGTTTTGTTGCCTACCACAATGGAAGAGTAGCGGCACAGGGTTGGGAGACTTTGAAGTCAGCACATCAAGCATGCGCATGAAAACTGAGGATGTGTCGGCGGCAATAGAATAGTTCGTTGCTCATGATGTGGTTAATGTTGTCATTGTGACGGATTCACAGAGTGTGCTTGGTAAGGCTGAGAAGAATTTGCTTTGAAAAGAATGAGTTAATCTGTTAAGCCAGTCAACTGTGACAAGCCTAACCTGGCCGGAATACATGGCCATGATGTGGCAGACAGACTTGCTGGACAGGCTAAAATAAATGACAGGCTGAGAACGGACAAGAGCGACATTGTTAAAGTTGTACTGGACAGACTGGGGGAAAATAAAGAGCCGGAGTAGAAGAACATTGTAGCTGTGAAGAGATTGTTGGAGCTAGGACAAATTAAAGATGCTGGCAGGAAATCTGTGCGGCAAAAACGCATCGTAAACAACCAATACTTTGTGGGAACTTTTAGCAAACATACTCTTGGCTGGATGCTGCGGCATGCGACGGGGCATATATGGGGCTGTCCTGAATGCAGAGAGGCCGGAGTCTGATTTTGAAGCTTTGAACAAAGCATAAAGTTGTAACGTTATTCTTACAAAAACAACCAGGGCACCTGCTCCTGCCTTGTTTAATGTCAACAATACGTTCTGTGAAAAAAATAAGCCATGAAGCTGTTCCTACATTTTTTCTTAAATAGTTTTAAAATTTTGTGAAAAAAAAAATAGGTCGTTGTGTGATTTGGACGTTATTTGGGTGGAGGGAGTTGTGCTAGGCATTCACGTGAACATACCACGTGATGGAGGATAGCCTCGTTTTGACCAGTCAGATTTTTAGATAGAGTCCACTCCCGATTGCTCGCAGGGAAACGCTTGGTCCGTGGATGAGGTCTCCAAGTTTGTTCAGTTCAGAGAAGCTGATTTATGAAGTGCTGTTTGTTTTTAGTTTGTTGTTATCAGGAATATGAGTTTAGCAGTATGTTTGTTGTTTGTCAGGAGTATGAGATTTCATGAATTGTTATCACAGTGTTATTCAGAAGTCAAAATGGGAAAATAATTCATGATTTAATATTCCCTGATCTATAATACAGCAGTTATTGTTATATTCCTTGATTTGTAGTACAGCAGTGATTGTTATGTTCCTTGATCTGTAGTGCAGCAGTGATTGTTATGTTCCTTGATCTGTAGTACAGCAGCGATTGTCATGTTCTTTGATCTGTAGTACAGCAGTGATGTTATGTTCCTTGATCTGTAGTACAGCAGTGATTATTATGTTCCTTGATCTGTGTACAGCAGTGATGTTATGTTCCTTGATCTGTAGTACAGCAGTGATTGTTATGTTCTTTGATCTGTAGTACAGCAGTGATTGTTATGTTCCTTGATCTGTAGTACAGCAGTGATTGTTATGTTCCTTGATCTGTAGTACAGCAGTGATTGTTATGTTCCTTGATCTGTAGTACAGCAGTGATTGTTATGTTCCTTGATCTGTAGTACAGCAGTGATTATGTTCCTTGATCTGTAGTACAGCAGTGATTGTTATGTTCCTTGATCTGTAGTACAGCAGTGATTGTTATGTTCCTTGATCTGTAGTACAGCAGTGATTGTTATGTTCCTTGATCTGTAGTACAACAGTGATTGTTATGTTCTTTGATCTGTAGTACAGCAGTGATTATGTTCGTTGATCTGCAGTACAACAGTGATTGTTATGTTCCTTGATCTGTAGTACAGCAGTGATTATGTTCCTTGATCTGTAGTACAGCAGTGATTATGTTCCTTGATCTGTAGTACAGCAGTGATTGTTATGTTCTTTGATATGTATTGCAGCAGTGATTATGTTCCTTGATCTGTAGTACAGCAGTGATTAGCGGCACAGGTGTGGGAGACTTTGAATGTCAGCACATCAAGCATGCGCATGAAACTGAGGATGTGTCGGCGGCAATAGAATAGTTCGTTGCTCATGATGTGGTTATGTTGTCATTGTGACGGTCACAAGTGTGCTTGGTAAGGCTGAGAAGAATTTGCTTTGAAAAGAATGAGTTAATCTGTTAAGCCAGTCAACTGTGACAAGCCTAACCTGGCCGGAATACATGGCATGATGTGGCAGACAGACTTGCTGGACAGGCTAAAATAAATGACAGGCTGAGAACGGACAAGAGCGACTTGTAAAGTTGTACTGGACAGACTGGGGGAAAATAAAGAGCCGGAGTAGAAGAACATTGTAGCTGTGAAGAGATTGTTGGAGCTAGGACAAATTAAAGATGCTGGCAGGAAATCTGTGCGGCAAAAACGCATCGTAAACAACACAATACTTTGTGGGAACTTTTAGCAAACATACTCTTGGCTGGATGCTGCGGCATGCGACGGGGCATATAGGGGCTGTCCTGAATGCAGAGAGCCGGAGTCTGATTTTGAAGCTTTGAACAAAAGCATAAAGTTGTAACGTTATTCTTACAAAAAACAACCAGGGCACCTGCTCCTGCCTTGTTTAATGTCAACAATACGTTCTGTGAAAAAAATAAGCCATGAAGCTGTTCCTACATTTTTTCTTAAATAGTTTTAAAATTTTGTGAAAAAAAAAATAGTCGTTGTGATTTGGTTATTTGGGTGGAGGGAGTTGTGTAGGCATTCACGTGAACATACCACGTGATGGAGGATAGCCTCGTTTTGACCAGTCAGATTTTTACGATAGAGTCCACTCCCGATGCTCGCAGGGAAACGCTTGGTCCGTGGATGAGGTCTCCAAGTTTGTTCAGTTCAGAGAAGCTGATTTATGAAGTGCTGTTTGTTTTTTAGTTTGTTGTTATCAGGAAATAGTTTAGCAGTATGTTGTTGTTTGTCAGGAGTATGAGATTTCATGAATTGTTATCACAGTGTTATTCAGAAGTCAAAATGGGAAAATAATTCATGATGATTAATATTCCCTGATCTATAATACAGCAGTTTGTATATCCTTGATTTGTAGTACAGCAGTGATTGTTATGTTCCTTGATCTGTAGTGCAGCAGTGATTGTTATGTTCCTTGATCTGTAGTACAGCAGCGATTGTCATGTTCTTTGATCTGTAGTACAGCAGTGATTGTTATGTTACTTGATCTGTAGTACAGCAGTGATTATGTTCCTTGATCTGTAGTACAGCAGTGTTGCTCGCAGGGAAACGCTTGGTCCGTGGATGAGGTCTCCAGTTTGTTCAGTTCAGAGAAGCTGATTTATGAAGTGCTGTTTGTTTTAGTTGTTGTTATCAGGATATGAGTTTAGCAGTATGTTTGTTGTTTGTCAGGAGTATGAGATTTCATGAATTGTTATCACAGTGTTATTCAGAAGTCAAAATGGGAAAATAATTCATGATTTAATATTCCCTGATCTATAATACAGCAGTTATTGTTTATTGCCTTGATTTGTAGTACAGCAGTGATTGTTATGTTCCTTGATCTGTAGTGCAGCAGGTTGTTATGTTCCTTGATCTGTAGTACAGCAGTGATTGTCATGTTCCTTGATCTGTAGTACAGCAGTGATGTTATGTTCCTTGATCTGTAGTACAGCAGTGATTATTTCCTTGATCTGTGTACAGCAGTGATGTTATGTTCCTTGATCTGTAGTACAGCAGTGATTGTTATGTTCCTTGATCTGTATACAGCAGTGATTGTTATGTTCCTTGATCTGTAGTACAGCAGTGATGTTATGTTCCTTGATCTGTAGTCAGCAGTGATTGTTATGTTCCTTGATCTGTAGTACAGCAGTGATTGTTATGTTCCTTGACTGTAGTACAGCAGTGATTATGTTCCTTGATCTGTAGTACAGCAGTGATTGTTATGTTCCTTGATCTGTAGTACAGCAGTGATTGTCATGTTCCTTGATCTGTAGTACAGCAGTGATTGTCATGTTCCTTGATCTGTAGTCAATTGCAATGATGATTTCTTTGTTTACTTATTCAGTGACAGTAGTTATTTATTTACATATTTGTTTATCCTATCATGTTCAACTTACTATGTGTTCATTGAAACATAATACTACGGTGGATTTACTATCCAGAGCAATAGTAAATCTAATGCTATATTTTTTTTTAAAAAAGGACGCTCTAATGTTGGTGGTCTCGACGTCTAGTGTTAGTTACCATGATAAATTTGCATACCTGAGCAGCTCAATGGACATTCTACTTTTCTACGACGCAGTGGAAATTCATTTGCCCGTTTATTTTAATTACCCTCTGTTCTCTGTGTCCACTTGCGTCGTCGCGATTCTGCTACAGTACTGCCGAAACCACGCGATAAAAGACAATTGAAACATCCGATCCGAAAGTCATTTCACAAAAAGAAAGAAACAGTAAAGGAAAACCATGTACCATCATTGTATTTTTCTTCATCGCAATTATAGCACAGAGTAAAATCTGGAAATTTGAAAAGAAAAGTAGCACTTTCGTTTTTCTTTCTGCGCAGCTCCAAATATTCTGTGCGCGGTCGCGCACTCGCGCATCTTAGAAGAAACAGTGGTGTACACCCCATTGTGAGATACATGTGTAATGTACAGTGTAGGAGAGACATGTACTGTACAGTGTATACCTGAGTGTTAGAGAAACGTGTACTGTACAGTGTGTACCTGAGTGTTAGACGTGTAGTGTACAGTGTGTACCTGAGTGTTAGATTGTACTGTACAATGTATACACCAAAATGTGATGACTTTAAAACACACGAAGGAACCATTTTGATTAAAATAGCGAGCGCACAGTTGTAACGTTTCGGTTTACGGTTTAATCACAAAAAAACATACGGGACAAAGAAACGGGAGAACAAAGAATATAAATCCACATCAGCGATATACATGGAAAAAATAACAGAACCAGTGAAGTATTGTGAATGTTTAAATGAAGACTTGTGAGGTGTGATACCGACCTGACTGGTAAAGAGGAAGTGAGGAAAAGGAGAGAGGGAGGAGATACAGTAGTTGGCAAACCGAGAAAAGAGTGAGTGAAATAAACAGCTGGAGTAGAGGGTTTGTAACAAGATGTGCTGAAGGTCCTGGAATATCAGTTGCAGGTGAGAAAGAGTGGATGAGAACTTAGTAGTGACGGAATATGACTGGAGAAATGAAAGGTTAAGTTTCAAGTTCACTCGGTGTGGTTCCAGTGTCACATAACACAGCATGCAATATTAAAGCGGCAGGCGGCTTATGTCGTCGGTGCGACATTGTCTTACGGCTGTTATTAGGACATTAGACTTGTAGCTGTAGTTATGGTCGACGAAATGATTAGAAACTGGCTTAGAAGCATTCTGGGAGATGTTATAAAGATGTTTCTGCATGCTGTCACCTAATCTGAGACCTGTTTCTCCAATATAAGTTATGGCACACTTTTTGCACACAGTGGCGTACATTACTTAACGGGACATGCGTGTACATTGCGGCTCATGAAACGTGAAGATATTTTTGGAAAAAAGCAATCGATTTTCTTTGTTCAGATTTCATGTCAGGTGACTCAGTCAGAGCATCTGCGCTTTGTGATCCCGACACAGGCAAGATCCCACTTTAAGGTGTCTGTGTATGTGGATTATGTGGATGTCCTTCACATCTAGCTCCTGTTTGTAGGTTAACTACGGAAAATGGGGGGGGGATGGAAAGGTGGCACTAATTTAACTGTGTCAGATACAGGTCTGTTTTTTCTGAACGCTTTTTTGATGTTCACTTTCTGGATACACGTCTCAGGACTTTTCTGAACGCCTTTTTGATGTTCACTTTCTAGATACTAGTATCTATTTTTTTCTGAACGCCTCTTTGATGTTCATCTTCTGGATACAAGTCTTTTATTTCTGAACGGCACTTTGATGTTCACTTTCTAAGTACAAGATTCTTTATCTGAACGGCACTTTGATGTTCACTTTCTAAGTACAAGATTCTTTATCTGAACGGCACTTTGATGTTCACTTTCTGGATACAAATCTTTTTTTTTTCTGAACGCCACTTTGATGTTCACTTTCTGGATGCAAGTCTCAGGATTTTTCTGAACAGCTCTTTCATGTTCACTTTCTGGATACGGTTGTCTGTGTCTGCTTTTATGTTTGTATATGTGTGTCTGTGTGTGTTTTTATTTATGTCTGTGTGTATGTGTTTTAATGTGTGTATCTGTGTGTCTGAGTGTTTTTATGTGTGTGTCTGTGTGTATGTTTGTTTTTATGTGTGTGTCTGTGTATATGTTTGTTTTTATGTGTGTATGTGAATTTTTTTACATGTGTCTGCGTATATATGTGTGCTTTGTATGTGGCTGTGTATGTGTGGGTGTTTATATGTGTGTCTGTGTGTGTTTGTGTTTTATATGTGTCTGTGTGTATGTGTGTGTCTTTATATGTGTCTCTGGGTATGGGTGTTTTTATGTGTATGTCTGTGTGTATATGTATTTTTATATGTGTCTGTGTGTGTGCGTTTGAATATGTTTTTGTGCTTTTATAATGTCTGTGTGTACATGTGTGTTTTATGTGTGTCTATGTGTGTTTTTATGTTTGGGTCTTTTTGTATGTGTGTTCTTTTATATGTGTGTTTGTGTGTTTGAGTGTTGTTATAGGTGTGAAAACATACATACACACATATACATGAAAACACATGTACACAGACACATAAAAAACACATATCCACAGACACATAAAAATACACATACCCACAAAAATACACATACACACAGACATATAAAAATATACATATCCACAGACACATAAAAATACACATACCCACAGACATAAAAATGTACATACACAGACGCATAAAAACACATATACCCACGGACACATAAAAATACACATACCCACAGACCCATAAAAATACACATACCCACAGACACATAAAAATACACATATACTGATACATATAAAACCACACATACACATAAACATCTAAAAACAAACAATCAATCATATACACAAAAAACACGTACACAGACACACATAAAAACAAATAGACACAGCCACATAAAAATACCCATTCACACATATAAAACACACACATAGACACATAAAAACATACATTAATATAAAAACAAACATTCCCACGGACACATAAAAACACACACATACGCAAAGACATAAAAACACACACATACACACTTAGATGTAAAACATACTAACACACGGACACATAAAACACATTTACAGAGACGTATAAAAACACATACATATAAAACACATATAAAACACATACATACAAGCATACAAAACACACAGGCACAAAGACATGTAAAAACACACATACACACATACAAATAAGAACACACACTCAGACATAAAAACACACAGACACATTAAAACACACACATACCTACACATAAAAACCACACACATAAACAAAGACACATAAAAACACGATATTTCTAAGCGGGCCTGGACGCCTGTGGCTAAACATTTTTGCCTTGGCAACCACAGGGGCTCTTATTATACGACTGTATAATATGTGTATAATATGTGTATAATATGTGTATATATATGCAGAAACTCTCGAAACTCTCTACCGTAGAAAGCGGAACAACAACACAACTCCTTCAGATCATCAGAGGAAGTACCCCTCTCAGACAAGTGTCTCGGCCCTTTAAACTCCTGACACTCTAAGGGGGGTGGGCCCCTCTGGGTCATGACTCCCACAGGTCTTGTGAGTTGTTGCCTTTTTTTTCCCGGTTCCGGGATCGAACCCATGATCTTCCAGTTGTCACTGCACTTTTTTTTAAGTGCGTATTTAGCGATTTAGCTACGGAGGACTGGTACTGGTTGTGGCAAATGAAATTACTTATGTTCCCAATGCTTGTTTCGCATACTCCACAGCCAGCATGAGGCCTTTTCTGCTGTTTCTGAAAGGCTTCTCAATGCCCTTGCTCTTGCTTGTCCCTTTATGCCCAGTTGCTTACATAGGTCATATGCTGATGTTGCTATGACCAGATGATTGTACTTCTCACATTTGAATAAACGCTGTTCCTCTATTCTAGTTTCGTATGGGACCGTAAGCTCGATCATTATTAATTCCTGTTTTTCTGTGGAGTACACTACAATGTCCGGTCGCATTCCTGTGTTCTTGATGGCAGTCGGGTATTCTCTTCTTCTTGGAAGGTCCGCTATCACATCCCAGTCATTTCAACCATCTAGCAGTGATGGTAAGGGAATGTCTCTGATTTCAATATTTGATGTCGTACCAGCACCTATGAAGTATTTAGGTGGGACCTCAACTCTTTTGCTGTTATTTGCTTTATCTTTTGCCCTGTCTACGATGATTACTAGTTCCTGCAACACTCTGTTGTGCCGCCAGGTGTACCGTCCTTGCCCTAAAGACACTCTACATGCTGACAGCACATGTTCCAATGTTTGCCTTTCGTTGCAGAGAGGGCACTTTGTATCTTCTGATACACCCCATTTGTATAGGTTGCAGCCTGTAGGCAGAAGGTCATAAGTAGCTCTGATGATGAAGCTGAGCCTCAAGGGTGCCATTCTCCAGATGTCATTCCATGTTAGTGATCTCTGCAGGACTTCCTCCTATGTTGTCCATTGCCCTTGTTGTGATTGTTGAGCTGCCTTCTGGACCCGCTTATCATTCTCTGAATTCCTTACTTCGCTGATGATCATATCCCTTCTTTCCTTGCAGGAGGCCTTTGACCACCATTTGATTTCACCATGACCAAATCCCCTTCTGTTGGTCTGGGTGTACCCTATTACTTCTTTCAGCTCCTGTGTTTCCCTGGTTGCGGTCACTTACTCATTTACTTTCCATTTTCGTCCAGAATTAAGTGTTGGCTGCACCTCTCGTACGACCGGATCTGTAGATTCTTGTAGCATCATTGCAAGTCTTGTTTTTCCTACCTTGTATTCTTCAACCACAGATTTGAATGGTAGCTGCAGTTTGCTCTTCTTGCAGTACAGCAAGAAGAATTGAGGATATAACGATATATATATATAAAAGAATATAATCATTTTACTGTTTGTTTGTTGGGGTGAAGACGCCTGTTCGATGAGGTAATCAGCGACCCATAGCTGATATGCTAGCGTCACGGTTATCTACCCATAGCTGATATGCCAGCTTCAGGGTTATCTACCCATAGCTGATATGCCAGCGTCAGGGTTAGCGACCCGTAGCTGACCAAGACCCTGTCCCACCTCTCCGTGGTACCCTCAGTAACAGGCCTAGCCTGGCTACCGGGGCAAGGATCCAGGGAGGTGGAGTCTGATAAAGAAGTACTGCACACTGCCCCCCCCCCCCGCTTTTTAGCTGTACTCCTTGACTGAGAAATAGCAGCCATAACTTACTCCCACGCCGACACGATGTTGTGCCTCCACATCTCCACAGCATCGGCTGCAAGTAACAACAGCTCGCAGTTATAGAGAGTTAGTACAAGTACTGTTTGTTTGTTTGTTTGTTTGTTTGTTTGTTTGTTTGTTTGTTTCAATCACTTGACTGATTATCTGGTTCCAACATTTTAATATTTACAGGACAACTGCTCTTTGTTTATCACCTGTTGGTAGATTTGAGGGGTTTAATAATGCGTAATTCCCTTCCTACCTGTAAACATGTGATTTCTTTTTACCTGCAAATATGCAGAGATAAAAGAGAAGGCGAGAGAGAAAGGGAGAGAGGTGAGAGAGAGAGGGAGGGAGATGGGAGAGAGAGGGGAGAGAGGGAGAGGAGAGAGAAAGAAAGAGAGCAAAAGGGAATTGAGAAAGAGGGAGAGAGAAAGTGATAAAAGAAAGGGAGAAAAGAGACAGCGAGGAAGAAAGAAAAAGAGATAGAGAGAAAAGGAGAAAGAGGAAAAGAAAGAGAGAGAGGAAGAGAGAAAGAAGTAAGAGAGCAAAAGGGAGAGAGAAAGATTAGAGAGAGAGATAGAGACTCAGGAAGAGAACAAAAGAGCAGACTATATTCAGATGTTGGGGTATTAATTACTCAGTTCATTTGATATTCTGTTCTTTATCTCTCAAACTTTCATTCATGACAATTCATTCAAACACCAACCACTCAAACCCCAACCATTCAAATCCCAATCATTCAAGCCCCAATCATTTAAATCACAATCATTCAAATCTCAACCATTCAAGCCCCAATCATTTAAATCACAATCATTCAAACCCCAACCATTGAAATCCCGATCGTTCAAGCCCAGTCATTCAACTTCAGTTTAGGTCTTGCAAGATACACATATAAGAAGTAATACTAAAGATGCTTTGAAAACTACTACAGATAATATGTTATTTAAACATACAACAATATGTTATCTAACATACAACAATATCTCTAAACGGAATGTAGAATGAGGTTGTTTCACATTCTAACATATAAACAAATTGATGGCCAGACCAGGTTCATGAATTCTTTCAGCTGCGCTGTTGGTTTATACTGATTGTTAGTTACACTGTTGGTTTATACTGATTGTTAGTTACACTGTTGGTTTATACTGATTGTTAGTTACACTGTTGGTTTATATTGATTGTTAGTTACACTGTTGGTTTATATTGATTGTTAGTTACACTGTTGGTTTATTGATTGTTAGTTACACTGTTGGTTTATATTGATTGTTAGTTACACTGTTGGTTTATATTGATTGTTAGTTACACTGTTGGTTTATATTGATTGTTAGTTACACTGTTGGTTTATATTGATTGTTAGTTACACTGTTGGTTTATATTGATTGTTAGTTACACTGTTGGTTTATATTGATTGTTAGTTACACTGTTGGTTTATATTGATTGTTAGTTACACTGTTGGTTTATATTGATTGTTAGTTACACTGTTGGTTTATATTGATTGTTAGTTACATTGTTGGTTTATATTGATTGTTAGTTACACTGTTGGTTTATACTGATTGTTAGTTACACTGTTGGTTTATATTGATTGTTAGTTACACTGTTGGTTTATATTGATTGTTGGTTACATTGTTGGTTTATATTGATTGTTAGTTACATTGTTGGTTTATATTGATTGTTAGTTACACTGTTGGTTTATATTGATTGTTGGTTACATTGTTGGTTTATATTGGTTGTTAGTTACACTGTTGGTTTATATTGATTGTTAGTTACACTATTGGTTCATATTGATTGTTAGTTACACTGTTGGTTTATATTTGCCATTAGTTACACTGTTGGTTTATACTGATTGTTAGTTATACTATTGGTTTATATTGATTGTTAGTTACACTGTTGGTTTATATTGATTGTTAGTTACACTATTGGTTCATATTGATTGTTAGTTACACTGTTGGTTTATATTTGCCATTAGTTACACTGTTGGTTTATACTGATTGTTAGTTATACTATTGGTTTATATTGATTGTTAGTTATCTCCCTGTGCGATCTGTTTGTGCTGTTTGTTCGTTGGAGTCATATCCCTGTTCTGTCTGTCCTTATCGTGTGTGCATTAGAGTCATTTCCTTGTTCTGTCTGTATATGTTTGTGCATTGGAGTAATTTCCTTGTTCTGTCTGTATATGTTTGTGCATTGGAGTAATTTCCTTGTTCTGTCTGTCTATGTTTGTGCATTGGAGTAATTTCCTTGTTCTGTCTGTCTATGTTTGTGCATTGGAGTAATTTCCTTGTTCTGTCTGTATATGTTTGTGCATTGGAGTTATTTCCTTGTTCTGTCTGTCTATGTTTGTGCATTGGAGTTATTTCCTTGTTCTGTCTGTCTATGTTTGTGCATTGGAGTTATTTCCTTGTTCTGTCTGTATATGTTTGTGCATTGGAGTTATTTCCTTGTTCTGTCTGTCTATGTTTGTGCATTGGAGTAATTTCCTTGTTCTGTCTGTCTATGTTTGTGCATTGGAGTTATTTCCTTGTTCTGTCTGTCTATGTTTGTGCATTGGAGTTATTTCCTTGTTCTGTCTGTCTATGTTTGTGCATTGGAGTTATTTCCCTGTAATATCTGTCCTTATTTGTGTGGTGGTGTCTGTGTCCCTGATCTATCTGTCTTGTTTGTGCATTGGAGTCATCTCTCTGTACTGTTTATCCTTGTTTGTGCACTGGAGTCATCTCCCTGTGCTGTCTATCCTTGTTTGTGAGTGGAGTCATCTCTTTGTGCTGTCTATCCTCGTTTGTGGGTGGAGTCATCTCCCTGTGCTGTCTATCCTTGTTTGTGAGTGGAGTCATCTCTTTGTGCTGTCTATCCTTGTTTGGGGTCAATTCCCTGTACCTCCTGTCCTTGTTTATGGGTTCAGTTATCTGTCTTTGTTGTTTGTGCATTGTAGTCATTTCCCTACACTGTCTGTCCTTGTTTGTGTGTTGAAGACATTTCCTTGTTCTATCTATCCTTGTTTGTGCGGTAGAGTTATTTTCCTGTGATATCTCTCCTTATTTGTGAGTTGGAGTCATTGCCTTGCGCTATCTCTCTTTGTTTGTGTGGTTAGGTCATCTCCCTGTTCTGTCTGTCCTTGTTTGTGCGGTGGTGTCATCTCCTTGTGCTGTCTGTCCTTGTTTGCGCGGTTGAGTCATTTCCAAGTGCTGTCTGTTCTCGTTGTTTGTGAAGTCATTTCACTATGGTATCTGTCTTTGTAGTTTGTGCCTTGGATTCATTTCCCTGTTCTGTCTGTCCTTGTTTGTGCGGGGAGTCATTTCCCTGTGCTATCTCTCCTTGTTTGTGAGATAGAGTCATTTCCCTTTGCTCTCTGTCCTTGTTTGTGTCGTGTAGTCCTTTCCCTGTCCTGTCTGTTATTGTTGTTTGCATGGTGGAGTTATTCCCCTGTGCTGTCTGTTATTGTTGTTTGCATGGTGGAGTTATTCCCCTGTGCTGTCTGTCTCTGTTTCTGCAAAGGAATCATCTCCCTGTGCTATCTGTTTGTGTTGTTTGTGCGTTGATGTCACTTAGCTGTGCTATCTGTCCTTGTTTGTGAGGTGGTGTTACTTACCTGTGCTATCTGTCCTTGTTTGTGAGGTGGTGTTACCTACCTGTGCTATCTGTCATTGTTTTGCGGTGGTGTTACCTACCTGTGCTATGTGTCCTTGCTTATGGGGTGGTGTTACCTACCTGTGCTATGTGTCCTTGCTTGTGGGGTGGTGTTACCTACCTGTGCTATCTGTCCTTGTTTGTGCAGTGGTGTTACCTACCTATGCTATGTGTCCTTGTTTGTGCGTTGATGTCACTTATCTGTGCTATCGGTCCTTGTTTGTGGGGTGGTGTTAACTACCTGTGCTATCTGTCCTTGTTTGTGAGGTGGTGTTACCTCCTTGTGCTGTCTGTCCTTGTTTGCGCGGTTGAGTCATTTCCAAGTGCTGTCTGTTCTCGTTGTTTGTGAAGTCATTTCACTATGGTATCTGTCTTTGTAGTTTGTGCCTTGGATTCATTTCCCTGTTCTGTCTGTCCTTGTTTGTGCGGGGAGTCATTTCCCTGTGCTATCTCTCCTTGTTTGTGAGATAGAGTCATTTCCCTTTGCTCTCTGTCCTTGTTTGTGTCGTGTAGTCCTTTCCCTGTCCTGTCTGTTATTGTTGTTTGCATGGTGGAGTTATTCCCCTGTGCTGTCTGTTATTGTTGTTTGCATGGTGGAGTTATTCCCCTGTGCTGTCTGTCTCTGTTTCTGCAAAGGAATCATCTCCCTGTGCTATCTGTCTGTGTTGTTTGTGCGTTGATGTCACTTAGCTGTGCTATCTGTCCTTGTTGTGAGTGGTGTTACTTACCTGTGCTATCTGTCCTTGTTTGTGAGGTGGTGTTACCTACCTGTGCTATCTGTCATTGTTTTGCGGTGGTGTTACCTACCTGTGCTATGTGTCCTTGCTTATGGGGTGGTGTTACCTACCTGTGCTATGTGTCCTTGCTTGTGGGGTGGTGTTACCTACCTGTGCTATCTGTCCTTGTTTGTGGGGTGGTGTTACCTACCTGTGCTATCTGTCCTTGTTTGTGCAGTGGTGTTACCTACCTATGCTATGTGTCCTTGTTTGTGCGTTGATGTCACTTATCTGTGCTATCGGTCCTTGTTTGTGGGGTGGTGTTAACTACCTGTGCTATCTGTCCTTGTTTGTGAGGTGGTGTTACCTACCTGTGCTATCTGTCCTTGTTTGTGCGGTGGTGTTACCTAACTGTGCTATCTGTCCTTGTTTGTGAGGTGGTGTTACCTACCTGTGCTATCTGTCCTTGTTTGTGCGTTGATGTCATTTATCTGTGCTATCTGTCCTTGTTTGTGCAGTGGTGTTACCTACCCATGCTATCTGTCCTTGTTTGTGAGGTGGTGTTACCTACCTGTGCTATCTGTCCTTATGTGTGCGGTGGTGTTACCTACATGTGCTCTTTCTCCTTTTTTTGTGGGGTAGTGTTACCTACCTGTGCTATCTGTCCTTGTTTGTGGGGTGGTGTCACCTACCTGTGCTATCTGTCCTGGTTTCTGCGGAGGTGCCATCTACCTGTGCTATCTGTCCTTGTTTTTGGGATGGTGTCACCTACCTGTGCTATCTCTCCTTTTTTGTGGGGTGGTGTTAACTACCTGTGCTATCTGTCCTTGTTTGTGCGGTGGTGTTACCTACCCATGCTATCTGTCCTTGTTTGTGAGGTGGTGTTACCTACCTGTGCTATCTGTCCTGTTTGTGAGGTGGTGTTACCTACATGTGCTCTTTCTCCTTTTTTGTGGGGTAGTGTTACCTACCTGTGCTATCTGTCCTTGTTTGTGGGGTGGTGTCACCTACCTGTGCTATCTGTCCTGGTTTCTGCGGAGGTGTTACCTACCCATGCTATCTGTCCTTGTTTGTGAGGTAGTGTTACCTACCCATGCTATCTGTCCTTATGTGTGCGGTGGTGTTACCTACATGTGCTCTTTCTCCTTTTTTTGTGGGGTAGTGTTACCTACCTGTGCTATCTGTCCTTGTTTGTGGGGTGGTGTCACCTACCTGTGCTATCTGTCCTTGTTTGTGGGGTGGTGTCACCTACCTGTGCTATCTGTCCTGGTTTCTGCGGAGGTGCCATCTACCTGTGCTATCTGTCCTTGTTTTTGGGATGGTGTCACCTACCTGTGCTATCTCTCCTTTTTGTGGGGTGGTGTTAACTACCTGTGCTATCTGTCCTTGTTTGTGGGGTGGTGTCACCTACCTGTGCTATCTGTCCTGGTTTCTGCGGAGGTGCCATCTACCTGTGCTATCTGTCCTTGTTTTTGGGATGGTGTCACCTACCTGTGCTATCTCTCCTTTTTTGTGGGGTTTTGTTAACTACCTGTGCTATCTCTCCCTTTTTTGTGGGGTGGTGTTACCTACCTGTGCTATCTCTCCTTTTTTGTGGGGTGGTATCACCTACCTGTGCTATCTGTCCTTGTTTGTGGGGTGGTGTCACCTACCTGTGCTATCTGTCCTTGTTTTGCGGTGGTGTCACCTACCTGTGCTATCTGTCCTTGTTTGTGGGGTGGTGTCACCTACCTGTGCTATCTGTCCTTGTTTGTGTGGTGGTGTCACCTACCTGTGCTATCTCTCCTTTTTTGTGGGGTGGTGTTAACTACCTGTGCTATCTGTCCTTCTTTGTGCAGTGGTGTTACCTACCTGTGCTATCTGTCCTTGTTTGTGCAGTGGTGTCATCTACCTGTGCTATCTGTCCTTCTATGTGTGGTGGAGTCATCTACTTGTGCTATCTGTCCTTCTATGTGTGGTGGAGTCATATACCTGTGCTATCTGTCCTTCTATGTGTTGTGGAGTCATCTACCTGTCCACTCTGGCAATTCTGCTTTGTTTTATTTTAACTGAAATAGATCTAATTTTTCTCTCCATCCTGTAAACTCAACAAGAAGAAATTCAGCCTTGAATAAACGAGTCATTTATTTTATCTCTTCCCACCTGCCAACTTGTCCATCTTTTCTCGCTCCTTGAATTGTACCACTGACCTCGCTCCAGTGTAAAAAGTTGAGTTCTACCATTGATATCAGACATATGACCTCGCTATAGTCAAAAAAGTTGTACATCGGTATAATACTGCTTGTTGACTTCACTTACTACACCCATGTGCAAAGTGGAGTATAACAATACTAGCATTTCTCACTTACAACACAAAGTTACTGTGGAGTATAATAATGTTAGCATTTCTCATTTACTACACAAAATTACAGTGGAATATAACAATGTTAGCATTTTTCACTTACTACACAAAGTTACTGTGGAGTATAACAATGTAAGAATTTCTCACTTACTACACGAAGTTACAGTGCAGTATAACAATGTTAGCATTCCTCACTTACTACACAAAGTTATAGTGGGATATAACAATGTTAGCACTCTTCACTTACTACACAAAGTTATAGTGGGATATAACAATGTTAGCATTCCTCACTTACTACACAAAGTTATAGTGGGATATAACAATGTTAACACTCTTCACTTACTACACAAAGTTATAGTGGGATATAACAATGTTAGCATTCCTCACTTACTACACAAAATTATAGTGGGATATAACAATGTTAGCATTCCTCACTTACTACACAAAATTATAGTGGGATATAACAATGTTAGCATTCCTCACTTACTACACAAAATTATAGTGGGATATAACAATGTTAGCATTCCTCACTTACTATACAAAGTTATAGTGGGATATAACAATGTTAGCATTCCTCACTTACTACACAAAGTTATAGTGGGATGTAACAATATTAGCATTTCTGAAAATACAAAATTTTACTTCGATGTAATGGTGATCGTTAGCCTGGATGTAATGACGGTAGTTAGCCTGGATGTAATGGTGATACTTGGCCTGAATGTAATGGCGATAGTTAGCCTAGATGTAATGGTGGTAGTTAGCATAAATGTAATGGTAGTACTTAGCCTAGATGTAATGGCGATAATTAGCCTAGATGTAATGGTGGTAGTTAGCCTGGATGTAATGGTAGTAGTTAGCCTGGATGTAATGGTGGCAGTTAGCCGTGATGTAATGTGATAGCTGGCCTGGATTAAACGTGGTAGTTAGACTGGATGTAATGTAATAGTCAGCCTGGATGTAATGTAATAATTAATTGAATGTAATGTGGTAGTTAGCCTAGTTGTAATGTTGCAGCCATCTAGTTAGTTCCAGCCAACATTCTCTTGTTCCTAGGCAACGTGAAGTCACGACAACCTACTGCAGGCAGGATCCTGTACATGTACTAGCTACACTCCTAAATCGCCCTGGCACGTTCGCAACTCCTAAATCATTTCATAAATCGCTGATCAGGTTACATATTATGGAGTACAAAATATGTAGAAAAAATTCTGGAAATGTGTTCGGTTTTTTTCTTCTTGTTTAGTTTTGTCAAGTGGTTTGTTCGTTATTAGTTTTGTCTAGAAGTTTGTTCATGTTTAGCTTTGTCCAGTGGTTTGTTCGTGTTAGTTTTGTCTAGTGGTTTGTTCATATTTAGTTTTGTCTAGTGGTTTGTTCATGTTTAATTTTGTCTAGTGGTTTGTTCATGTTTAGTTTTGTCTAGTGGTTTGTTCATTTCTTGGTTATGTTAAAATTCTTGGCGCTTAAACTTCTAAAAAAACGAAGCCTGGTAGTTGCTCATTCCCTGGATTGTATCTGTATTTTGAGCACGTCGATGTCAGTACATTTCTACATGACATTTTATTGTGACATCAACAAGTCGTATTCTGCTGCACAGTTTCTCGTGCCCTGCAGTTAGTAACTAGATCAGTACAGACACAAGTATATGGTCCAGTTTCTTTACATCTTTAACGTGTTTATATAGGTAAAGGTGGGGAGGTATGGCAAAAGAAGCAGATAGAGGTGTATAATGTAGTTTTACAAAGTGGCAGAGGGAGTGAGTAAACTGAGAAAAAACGAATAGAAAGTATGAGAATGTATGAATGAAAAACATACAACATTCGATATTTCGGCGTGAGCCTTTTTCGAGGATTACATACACAGACGAGACACAACACATATAACTAAACGAAGAATGTATCTTAATGTGACATCCTCCAAAAGTAGGAAACAGAGAAATGCGTGTCTACTAGACGAGGTAGAGGGACCACGCGGGGCCACACAAAGGATAAGCCGATAGAGCCAATCGTAAAGAAGAGATGGAGAGAGAGGAGGAAAACAGGTGGTTGAAAGGAGGGGGGGAGGGCAATAGAAACATGTTAGTCACTAGAGGAGAAGGTGTCGGGGGGAGGGGGAAGGTGAAGCGGAGAGATAATGAATGAAGAACATAAACACATGCAGGGAGAAAATGTGAAACTGGTGAATAGGACAAGATCCTATAAACACTAATATGTTGCCAGAGAAGAAAAGAAGGTGACGACATGGAGGGGGTAGCTAGGAGAAAGAAAGTAGACTTTAAAAAAGGGGGGGGGGAGTGGAAAACTAAAGAAGTTACAGAAAGCTGAAGACATTGTTAATTCCAGCTGGGTGGAGACAGCCAGCCGGGAAAATAAGACGCTGTTCTATGACCCTCCGAGATCGTACATCAGCAGAACAAGAGCGGATCGCACTAACCGAAATGTCATGTTTGCCCCTGTGGTTCTTATCTTATCTTATCTCCTTCCTGTGCCGTTAAACGTCACACTGGGCTCGCAAAGTAGTTCGCCAATTTTTCCTGTCTTCGGCGAGTCTTTCAACCTCATCAAAGGATTTTATGCCTGTTAATTTGGCCTCTCTTAATAATGTCCTCTTCAGAGTTTCACGCGGTCTGCTTCTTTTTCTTCGGCCTGTTGTGTTCCACTTGGTAGCTTGTTTTGGGATTCTCTGATCATTTCTTCTCATCAAGTGACCAACATATGTCCATCTCCTTTTCCTGATCACCCATGAGACTGGTTGTTGTTCAGTCATCTGTCTTATCTCTGCATTGTTCTTGAATTCATTCCACTTGATGCAGAGTATTTTCCTTAGGCATTTGTTTTCAAAAGAGTCTAATTTCTTGTCTACTTCTTTAGTTGTTTTCCAGCTTTCGCATGCATAAATAAGGGTGGATATTACATTTGAATTGAATAGTCTTAACTTGGTTTTTGTGCTTATAACTTTTGAATTCCTTATGTTCTCAAGATTCTTGAAGATTGATGCTGCTTTTGCAATTCTAATTCTAACTTCCTTTCTAGTGTCACCATCCTGGTCCATGTAGCTGCCAAGGTATGCAAATTGATTGACTTCTTCAATATCTGTCCCTTCTATGTGTATTTTTCCATTTTGATTGAGAGGAATTTTCATTATTTTTGTTTTGTCCTTGTTAATTTCAAGTCCTATTTTGCTAGCCATTGAAGACAGGCTATCTGTTTTTTCTATCATGGAATTCACATTATTACTGATAAGAGTTATGTCATCAGCAAAATCAAGATCCCCCAGTTGGGTCCCATGTACCCAGTTAATACCTGTGTTACCTGTGCAGCATTCTTTCACCATGAAGTCTATTGCAATCCCAAAAAGTAAAGGAGACAGTATACATCCTTGTTTCCTGCTTGTTTCAATATGGAATCATTCACTTATCTCTTCTTCTGTCTTGACTGCACAAACATATCCATTGTAGAAGTCCTTAATGATGTTGACAATTTTAGATGGTATTCCATATAGACATAAAATTCTCCATAATGAATCTCTGTGTATGCTATCAAATGCCCTTTTAAAATCTATGAAGTTCAGTATTAATGGTTTCTGCTTTTCAGTATGTTCTTCAAGTATTATTTTTAGAGTAAAGATCTGGTTGAGACAGCTTCTCCCTTTTTGAAATCCTGCTTGTTCTTCTCTCATTGCAGTATCCACTATATCTTTGAGTCTATTGAAAATGACCTTGCAAAATACTTTTGACACAACTGATATTAAGGTTACTCCTCTCCAGTTGTTACAGTCACTAAGGTTGCCCTTTTTTGGCACTCCAACAATGAGACTCCTTTCTTCCAATTAGAAGGGACCCCTTCCTCTCTCCAAATCCTCTTAAACATTCTCTGCAGTTGTCTCATGTCGTCACCATTGACAGCCCTTAGCATTTCGGCTGTTATTTCATCTTCACCTGCAGCCCTGCTGTCAGCCATTAAATTCACTGCTGTCCCAACTTCATGCAATTTAATTTCATCTATGTTGACATTTAGTTGTGGGGTTGGTAAGTCAGTTTCAAGGTTCAACAATTCCCCAGGGTGTGGTCGAGTGAGTACCTCCTGGAAGTGTTCAGCTCATCTTTGCTTTTGGTCTTTACCTGATGTTAATAATGTTCCAGTTTTGCTAAGGATTGGTCTTTCTTTAGATGTAATAGTACCTGTTAGCCTCTTTTGTATGTTATATAAAGTTTTGCTGTCTCCTGTTTTTGCTGCTTTCTCTGCCTCTTTCGCCATATTGTCTATGTATTCTCTTTTATCCCTTCTAGCTGAACTTTTTACTTCTTTGTCTATTTCTTTGTATGTTGCTTTCGCCATATCTTTTCCAAGATCTGTTTTTACATTCAGCATGTCTAATTTGACTGCTCGTCTTTCATGTATGTACTTCCGTGTGTTTTCTGATATCCATGCTTTTCTATTTGGTTTTTTTCAGTCCAGCGCTTACTTTTGCTGCTGTGATTATGGCTGTGCTGTAAGAATTCCATAATTCATCTATACCCATCTCCTCAACTTCACTGGGTGTTTTGGAATGATTGGCAAGTTCCTGATTGAAATTAAGGTTAGTATTTTCTTCATGTAGGCTGTGGCTGTTTATCTTTCTGTGTACTGATTTCTTGTGTTGGCTTTTCAATTTTAGTTTTATTTTCCCTATGCACAGGTTGTGATCACTGTTGACATCTGCACCCCTATAAGCCCTTACATCCATGAGAGATGTTCTGTATTGCTTTCTAATACAAAGATGGTCTATCTGGTTTCTAGTTCTATCATCTGGAGATATCCACGTTGTTTTATGTATCTCTTTGTGTGGGAATATTGTGCCTCCAATGAGCATGCCCTCTGTTAGACATACTTCAATTAATCTTTCTCCATTCTGATTAACCGTGTCAATTCCTTCTTTCCCCATCACTTTTTCAACGTCGGTATTATCCTTCCCTACCTTAGCATTGAAGTCCCCCATAACAATTAGGATGTCGTGTTTAGGGACTTTGTTGATGATTTGTTGTAGTTGGTGATAGAAGTCGTCTTTCACATCATCATCTGCATCATTCGTGGGTGCATAACACTGTATTATTGTCATTCTTCCGTGTCGTAGGTTGTATCGTGCTCTTATTATACGACTGTTCACCGGTTCCCATTCTACAAGGCTCTTTGCAGCTACATTTGACATAATAATGCCCACTCCGTCCCGGATTTTACCGTCATTTCTGCCTGAATGTATTATTAACTTACCGTTTTCCGCCGATCTTTTACCTGCTTCTGGCCATCGCATTTCGCTGATGCCCAGTATGTCTAGATGGTATCTCTCCATTTCTTTGATGACCTGAGTAGTTTTTGTTGGTGCTGCCATCGTTCTCACATTCCAGAATCCAATCCTTGTCACATGTTTGGGGCCGACGAATGAGCTCTTCGGAGTTGGTATCCCTGATGCTCGGTTGGTTTCTCTGCGAGTTTCCATAACGATATCTTTTTTTTCCCATCTGGAGTTGCCTCTAGATAGGTTCTAGGATAAGGTTGTTAGCCTTATGCCCAACTCCCGGTACAGGATGTGTGACAGATCAAGCGGAATTCCGCTGATTTCTGCATGCCGGCGAGAGCGTTTTAATCTTGCACGTCACGCCGGAAACAGAATTTATTATGGTCAAGACAAAAAATCCATCTATGAAGCAAAGCGTGAAATACAAAGAGGCAACCTTCATCTATGATCTGACAACTTTTCATCGCCGCTAGATAAGCAGACGACAAACAAGCCGCCATTTTGTTGACCTAGTCAGAGGTGCATTGTCACGTAATCAGCATGGAGCAAAAATCTAACATTAAATTCTGTTTAAAACTCGGAAAAAGTGCTGTTGAGACAGTTGCACTGATGCGACAAGTTTATTGGGATAATTGTTTATCTCGTGCACAGGTATACAGGCGGTATTCAAGATTCAAAAGTGATGTGGAAACGATTACAAATGCATGTCATGCTAGTAAAAAAGACGAGCACAAAATTCCGCCCAGAGAGACGTTGTACCGCAGTCGTCACTCTCTTTTTTTCTCTTTCCGCGCTGGAGGAAGAAACACGGACGTGTCGTGGCGTGCGGGAGTAAAACGCGGGTCTTGTCTGTAAGGGGGTCTAGTTGTAAAATGGGATGGAAAACAGTATTTCCATTTACTTCCGTATACGTAATATGTGTCAAAGTGTAGCTAAATGAATGAAAATTTCAGAAATGCAGAGTTTTTTAGGAAAAAAGAAGTAATGTGATGTTTTTAGACACTGATTGTGGCCAGCTCACCATCGGCGAGGTCTAGATTCGCGCTTCTTACCCCTACTTACCATCTGAGATGTGTAGATCTACTTGTCGATCTCGTATTCTGATTCTATGTTGCATTCTCGCTGAATGAATGTCTGAACTAACCTCCTAACTACTTCTCCAGTCGTCTAAATATGTCTAGATCTAGGTAGAAAACATTCAAGAGCAGCGGGGTGGCCATAGGCTATGCCCATACCCCTATCTACATTGTCAAAAATTGAAAAATGTCCATGCTTCTCGTCCTTTTCCTCGCTCGGCATCGCTCGTAACTAGGCACGCATTCGCCATTTTGAAAGTGTCACCGGAATCGCGGACGAAATATGTACAATGTAAATGTTACACCGCTTGTTTTAATGAAACAAACAATTGTCAGGATCCTGACCACACGGTCGCAACGGGAAAACCGGAAGTGTCAGTATCCTGATCGCAAGCTCGGGAAGAGTTCATACACAGACTTGTCACATATTTTCTAAGTTCATACACAGACTTGTCACATATTTTCTAAGTTCATACACAGACTTGTCACATATTTTCTAAGTTCATACACAGACTTGTCACATATTTTCTAAGTTCATACACAGACTTGTCACATATTTTCTAAGTTCATACACAGACTTGTCACATATTTTCTAAGTTCATACACAGACTTGTCACATATTTTCTAAGTTCATACACAGACTTGTCACATATTTTCTAAGTTCATACACAGACTTTTCAAATATTTTCTACTTTCATGCATTAACTTGTCAAATATTTTCTATTTTCATGCATTAATTTGTCAAATATTTTCTACATTCATACATTAACTTGTCAAATATCTTCTACTTTCGTGCATTAACTTGTTAAATATTTTCTACAGTTATACAATAACTTGTCAAATATTTTCTACATTCATGCATTAACTTGTCAAATATTTTCTACATTCATACATTAACTTGTCAAGTATTTTCTACGTTCCTACATTAACTTGTCAAGTATCTTCTATGTTCCTACATCAAGTATCTTCTATGTTCCTACATCAAGTATCTTCTATGTTCCTACATCAAGTATCTTCTATGTTCCTACATCAAGTATCTTGTTCCTACATCAAGTATCTTCTATGTTCCTACATCAAGTATCTTCTATGTTCCTACATCAAGTATCTTCTATGTTCCTACATCAAGTATTTTCTATGTTCCTACATCAAGTATTTTCTATGTTCCTACATCAAGTATCTTCTATGTTCCTACATCAAGTATCTTCTATGTTCCTACATCAAGTATCTTGTTCCTACATCAAGTATTTTCTATGTTCCTACATCAAGTATCTTCTATGTTCCTACATCAAGTATCTTCTATGTTCCTACATCAAGTATCTTGTTCCTACATCAAGTATTTTCTATGTTCCTACATCAAGTATCTTCTATGTTCCTACATCAAGTATCTTCTATGTTCCTACATCAAGTATCTTCTATGTTCCTACATCAAGTATCTTGTTCCTACATCAAGTATCTTCTATGTTCCTACATCAAGTATCTTCTATGTTCCTACATCAAGTATCTTCTATGTTCCTACATCAAGTATCTTCTATGTTCCTACATCAAGTATCTTCTATGTTCCTACATCAAGTATCTTCTATGTTCCTACATCAAGTATTTTCTATGTTCCTACATCAAGTATCTTCTATGTTCCTACATCAAGTATCTTCTATGTTCCTGTACTGATCCTAAACAACCTGTGCTGTGCCCACTCCCTCTGGGAGCTCCTTCTAGATTTAATGACGGAAAAATGTCAGATCCGAGCAAATGAGGCAAATGTTAGTGAGTCACGTAAGTAAGCAGGATGTATTTAGAACAGTCCCTGCAACTGGTGGTTACTTTCACATTTATAACGCGTGAGCACTTTGTGAGAGTTTATCAAAGCAACAAGTGGTGCATTTATTCTGAGTTATTTTGTGGCCTATAGAACATTTCAGATACGCTTGGAGCAAACGGCCGCTGGCGTCTATCATCAAAATGAAGCATCACATACGCTTGGCAGTGATATTTTTCTTCACATTTCAGGAACGTGTTCTATGTGGTAATATATGGTGTCTTTTCTCTTCCATTTCTGTAGCCCTCTAGATAGGGCTGTGTAAGGAGTTATTTATGCTTTCCCTCCATCCATCTCTTCCGCGTGGACAGCCTCTTCTTCTGTTTTCTTAAGTTGCCAGTGTAGTATTTCCTGTGCTAGGCTCTGTTCGTAGTCAGTTTACCTGGCCAAAACATTTTAACTTGCTGGTAGTCATGTAATATGAGCAAACCATTTTAACTTGCTGTATTATTGATCCGTTACAACCTTAACAACTTAAGATATGCAGATGACACAGTTCTGATTGCTAAAAGTGATGGGGAGCTACATGCTCTTCTGGACGTCGTGGTTCATGAAAGTAAAAGTAAAGGTCTCAGCCTGAATAAAAAGAAGACTGAAGTGATGGTCATCTCAAAGAAAATAATACCACCAAAATGTAGCATTACCATCGATGGCACAGAACTGAAACAAGTTGATAGATTCAAGTACTTAGGAACAATTATAACAACTGGTGGGAAATGTCATAACGAAAAAAAAAGCAGACGTGCTCATGCCAAGTCAGCATTCCAGACAATGAGAAACATCTTGTGCAACAGATCCATATCAATGGAAACAAGATTCCCAGTACTTAAATGTTACATCGAGCCAATTTTGTTTTATGGATGTGAAGCATGGTCCATTAATAAGAGAGTACAGCGAGAAGTGGATGCCATGGAAATGTGGTTCATAAGAAGGATGTTGAAGGTGCCATGGACAGCTAAGAAAACCAACAAAGAAGCCTTAAGAGAGGCTGGAGTTAAAAGGCAAATCACGACAAAGATCAAAGGCAGACAAACGAGATTTGTAGGACATTTTCTGAGAAGAGGAAAATTGGAACACATTATGGCAACCGGAAAAAATGAGGGAAGAAGAGACAGAGGAAGACAGAGAGAGAAGTTACTGGATAGGCTGTCAGTGTGGCTAGGAAGAAAGTCACCGGTGGATCTCATGATCAGGTCTAAAGACAGGGAATTGTGGAGAGAAGTGATCGCCTACGCTACGCCGCAAGGTACTTGATTGATTGATTGTATTATTGGTGGTAATCATGTCATGTGGCCAAACCATTTAACTTGCTGAAAAGGAATCTCGTCATCAACAACAGTTGTCAAGTGTGGACTTGTGTCAAGTGTGGACTTGTGTCAAGTCTGGACTTGTGTCAAGTGTGGACTTGTAAGACTTGTAGAGAGTACAGATTTGTTGTGTGTGAATATGGTTTAATGCTGACGTTGCTCCGGATTGTTAGCTATGCTGAGGGGATTATGCCACAAACAAGAAGGCAGATCGGCAGATGGCAGAACAGGAAGAAGGCAGATCAACAGATGGCAGAACAGGAAGAAGGCAGATCAACAGATGGCAGAACAGAAAGAAGGCAGATCGGCAGATGGCAGAACAGAAAGAAGGCAGATCGGCAGATGACAGAACAGAAAGAAGGCAGATCGGCAGATGGCAGAACAGAAAGAAGGCAGATCGGCAGATGACAGAACAGAAAGAAGGCAGATCGGCAGATGACAGAACAGAAAGAAGGCAGATCAACAGATGGCAGAACAGGAAGAAGGCAGATCAACAGATGACAGAACAAGAAGAAAGTAGGTGTAGATCAACAGCTGGTAGAACAGGAAGAAGATAGATCATCAGATGGCAGAACAGGAAGAAGGTAGATCAACAGATGGTAGAACAGGAAGACGGTATATCAAAAGATGGTAGAACAGGGAGAAAGTAGATCAACAGATGGTAGAACAGTAAGAGGGTAGATCATCAGATGGTAGAACATGAAGAAGGTAGATCATCAGATGGTAGAACATGAAGAAGATAGGTCATCAGGTGGCAGAACATGAAGAAGATAGATCATAGATCCTTGTCATGAAGGTAGGGTTCTCTGCTTAAGTCATGGATCACTCCAGAGTCACCTCTGCTTAAGTCATGGATCACTCCAGAGTCATCTCTGCTTAAGTCATTGATCACTCCAAATTCACCTCTGCTTAAGTCATTGATCACACCAGAGTCGCTCCTGCTTAAGTCTTGGATCACTCCCGAGTCAGTCCTGCTTGATCATCATACATTCGCCTCGAGCAGAAAGCACATTGTGGTATCACTGGCCAGGCACGAATCACTTCACCTAAGTATAACTGTGAAAATACAAACAAACGTATAAGTTACGCATATTAATCATGACATTTTGTAAGGTGTAACAAACTGACAAATGAACCCTCAGTGTGTACAAGCTTGTTGTCAACCTCTTAGTCACGAGTCCTGTACAAGAAATAATGTTATAGAAACTAAAAGGCTGAGACACAACAAACTGACAGGCTGAGACACCAGAAACTGAGAGACTGAGACACCAGAAACTGAGAGACTGAGACACCAGAAACTGAGAGACTGAGACACCAGAAACTGAGAGACTGAGACACCAGAAACTGACAGGCTGAGACACCAGAAACAGAGACTGAGACACCAGAAACTGAGAGACTGAGACACAACAAACTGACAGGCTGAGACACCAGAAACTGAGAGACTGAGACACCAGAAACTGACAGGCTGAGACACCAGAAACTGAGAGGGTGAGACACTAGAAACTGAGAGGGTGAGACACCAGAAACTGAGAGACTGAGACACCAGAAACTGAGAGGGTGAGACACTAGAAACTAAAAGGGTGAGACACTAGAAACTGAGAGATTGAGACACTAGAAACTGAGAGGTGAGACACTAGAAACTGAGAGGGTGAGACACTAGAAACTGAGAGACTGAGACACTAGAAGCTGAGAGGGTGAGACACTAGAAACTGAGAGACTGAGACATCAGAAATTGAGAGACTAAGACACCAGAAACTGACAGACTGAGACACTAGAAACTGAGAGAATGAGACAACAGAAACTGAGAGGGTGAGACACCAGAAACTGATAGACTGATACACCAGAAACTGAGAGACTGAGACACCAGAAACTGAGAAGATGAGACACCAGAAACTGAGAGGGTGAGACATTAGTAACTGAGAGACTGAGACACCAGAAACTGAGAGGGTGATACACTAGTAACTGAGAGACTGAGACGCCAGAAACTGAGAGGGTGAGACACCAGAAACTGAGAAGATGAGACACTAGAAACTGAGAGGGTGAGACACCAGAAACTGAGAGGATGAGACACTAGAAACTGAGACACTAGAAAGTGAGAGGGTGAAACACTAGAAACTGGTAGACTGAGACACTAGAAACTGAGAGATGATGAGACACTAGAAACTGAGAGGGTGAGACACTAGAAACTGGGAGACTGAGACACTAGAAACTGGTAGACTGAGACACTAGAAACTGGGAGACTGAGACACTAGAAACTAGGAGATCGAGACAATAGAAACTGAGAGGGTGAGACACTAGGAACTGAGAGGGTGAGACACTAGAAACTGAGAGGATGAGACACCAGAAACTGAAAGGCTGAGACACAAGAAACTGAGAGACTTGAGACACCAGAAACTGACAGGATGAGACACTAGAATCTGAGAGGTGAGACATTAGAAGCTGGAAGACTGAGACACTAGAAATTGGGAGACTGAGACACTAGAAATTGGGAGACTGAGACACTAGAAACTGAGAGGGTGAGACACTAGAAACAGAGGGTGAGACACTAGAAACTGAGAGGGTGAGACACTAGAAACTGGGAGACTGAGACACTAGAAACTGAGAGACTGAGACACTAGAAACTGAGAGACTGAGACACTAGAAACTGAGAGACTGAGACACTAGAAACTGAGAGACTGAGACACTAGAAACTGAGAGACTGAGACGCCAGACTAGAAGGAGGTACGTTTGAGTTATGATATGACGCAATGCCTGCTACCGGGCCACCGGGGGAGGGGGGGGTTAAAATCCAGATATTAGAAGATAAGAATTGTTTTCATCTTATTTAAATGAAACGGAAAAGAAATAGAGGAAGTGTGAGCAGTCTGGGATTAAGGTACAGAATGTGTAGGCAGACTATTAGAATCTGCGCTGCTCACGAAAGACCCCAGTAGGTCAGGTCAGAAATCTGTCTATTAACAAGTACGCTCCGGCATAAGCATTTGATCTGTCGGGTGTGTGTTGTAGATCATTTGATCTGTCGGGTGTGTGTTGTAGATCATTTGATCTGTCGGGTGTGTGTTGTAGATCATTTGATCTGTCGGGTGTGTGTTGTAGATCATTTGATTTGTCGGGTGTATGTTGTAGATCATTTGATCTGTCGGGTGTGTGTTGTAGATCATTTGATTTGTCGGGTGTATGTTGTAGATCATTTGATCTGTCGGGTGTGTGTTGTAGATCATTTGATCTGTCGGGTGTGTGTTGTAGATCATTTGATCTGCCGGGTGTATGTTGTAGATCATTTGATCTGTCGGGTGTGTTTTGTAGATCATTTGATGTGTCGGGTGTGTGTTGTAGATCATTTGATTTGTCGGGTGTGTTTTGTAGATCATTTGATTTGTCGGGTGTGTGTTGTAGATCATTTGATTTGTCGGGTGTATGTTGTAGAGAGTGAGACCAGGCCACTGTTACGTGCTTCTGGACTGGACTCGTTCTTAAGTCTCACCTCCCCCACCCCCTGTTTACTAGTATAAAAAGAAATAATAACTGTACGGAACCGAGACCCAGCTTACCAGCTGGACTTCAGATCGTGTGAGTTCTCCTCTATAAATCCTGCAGTTCTTAAAATAAGTAATCTTCAGGATATTCTATCAAATTTATTGGTAACTTTGAAAGATATAGCAACCATCACTGCCCTGTTACAGTAGTTGCATTCGAAAGAAGTTTTAGGAAATAAATGCAGCAACTTTGATATAAAAATTACATTTGGTCTTTCCTTTATCTGCGAGCTTTAAACATTTAAGTATAAAAGTGCTTTCCATACGAGGGGAGAGTATGGTGCCCTCAGGTAAGCAATGAGTTT
This sequence comes from Achatina immaculata, assembly GCA_009760885.1. NCBI lineage: Eukaryota > Metazoa > Mollusca > Gastropoda > Stylommatophora > Achatinidae > Lissachatina > Lissachatina immaculata. The sequence continues at coordinate 9,464,336 of CM019716.1, forward strand.
AGGAGTGTTCTTTGCCCTCAGGTAAGCAATGAGTCTAGGAGTGTTCTTTGCCCTCAGGTAAGCAATGAGTCTAGGAGTGTTCTTTGCCCTCAGGTAAGCAATGAGTCTAGGAGTGTTCTTTGCCCTCAGGTAAGCAATGAGTCTAGGAGTGTTCTTTGCCCTCAGATAAGCAATGAGTCTAGGAGTGTTCTTTGCCCTCAGGTAAGCATGACTCTGGGAGTGTACTGTAAAACTCTACTGGTTGCGAAGTCCACATATTTGGGACAGTAAAGGGTGGGATAGGACCAAGACCCAACTGCAACCTGAAATCCCATGGCCTATGTACTACCGTACTGGGTGGCCATTCCTAAAACTAACCTACAACCCATGACTTTCCCCCAAGGATACTGTACGCCAGTCGTCCAGTAAATCACACACATTCACACAAACTACATGGCATGCATTACACAGTACAAAGTCAAGCATTTAATTCAACCAATAGTTTATTATAACAGACACACCATGTTAAACGCCACACAGACTTACATGCATAGAACGACAAAAAATATCATCATGATAACAACAAAGCATGACATAATTATAATGCATTATCAAGGGAACACATCCAAGCATGACATGTATCATCAAGGGAACACATTCAAGCATGACATGTATCATCAAGAGAACGCATTCAAGCATGACATGTATTATCAAGGTAACACAGACACCTCTAAGCATAACTAATTTATAACAATATATGCCTGATGCTGGCCTTGGCCCTCCTGGCCCTCACAAGCCAAGCCTATACTCTTATAAAACTAACATGTGCCAACGCAGTCATTAACATATGCAGTCACTGCTGCTACGAATCCACCCTTCATAACACGCCCATTACCATCTTGTGCTAATGCACTGAATATCATAAATTATCTCCAATCCACCTCCCCACAAGCTCCAGTGGTGCTAATGCACTGACTATCATAAATTATCTCCAATCCACTTTCCCACAAGCTCCAGTGGTGCTAATGCACTGAATTTATCGCACAGCTGCCTCCGTGACCCCCTCAGATTATCGAATCACCGATGCCATGCACCTCATTGGTTGTGCAGCCGATGCTGCCGGGTTTTGGGGATCTCCAGATTCCACTCGAATAATAATCACATGACAGGAATGCACACGATGGACTTTGGTGTGACCATCAATACGACAAGATTTGACAGAATTATCGACAGTCTTCACGAACGATGACAGTTAGATATTTCACAGCTCAGATATGATTTCCACAACACCATACTGGAATAATTTACAGGACACAGTATGATAAAGATTTCTATGACACAATATTAATCAACAGTGTGAATCGGTTGGACTGAGTATATCACGATACATGGCAGACGACATGACTCAGCCGCCATTGATTCTAAACACTCTCTGTCCTATGTGTCAGCAACCTTTCCCCTATATACAGCATTCACAACATGCGTGGGTGATGACGTCACACCATTCGCTCGCTATATTCTGAGCCATGCCTCGTCGCGCACAGTACGGTGCTCGCAGGTAAGGAAAGACTCTGGGAGAGAACTGTGACCGAAGGTAAGCAATGACTCAGTGAGAAAACTGTGCCTGCAGGTAAGCAATGATTCTGGGAGAGAACGGTACCCGCAGGTAAGCAATGATTCTGGGCGAGAGAACTGTACCTCCCCCCAGGTAAGCAATAACTCTGGGAGAGAACGGTACCCCCAGGTAAGCAATGATTCTGGGAGAGAACTGTACTCCCAGGTAAGCAATGACTCTGGGCGAGAACTGTGCCCCCAGGTAAGCAATGACTCTGTGAGAGAACTGTACCCTCAGGGTAAGCAATGACTCTAGGAGAGAACTGTGCCCCCAGGTAAGCAATGACTCTAGGAGAAAACAGTGCCCCCAGGTAAGCAATGACTCTGGGAGAGAACTGTACTCTCAGGTAAGCAATGACTCTGGGAGAGAACTGTACTCCCAGGTAAGCAATGACTCTGGGAGAGAACTGTACCTTGCAGCATTTTACAAACGCCAGAAGAAACATGCGGAACCACGTGGCGTGGCAGTGGAAAAACTGAATCCTGCAAGATGGGGAAGCATGATCGTCAACGTATGCGGTCCGGTACGACAGGTAATGGATGACTTTCTCTGTAATTTAGTTCTCCTGATTTCAGAAATGTTTATTTTTTGTGAATGTCCGGACTTGGTCCTGAAAGAATGATTATGTGTGCGCCTTTAATTCTTTCTTGTGAGTAGACCCTGAGTTCTGTAAAAGAGGTGAGGAAATAGCCGGCAGGTACAGCCATTGCTGGGCTCAGTCTCTTCACCTGCACAAGAACCCAGAGCTAGAGAAGAAGGTGGACGTCATCACAGCCAAGTATGTGGAGAGCTACGCTACTTACATGTGCAGGTCCGTGCTCAACTTTCTTCTCACACTAAGTATATTGTGTCTAGTGGTGTTGACGGTGTCTGCTTGTGTTGAAGGTGTTTGGTAGTGTTGACGGTGTCTGGAAGTGTTGACGGTGTCTGGTAGTGTTGATGGTGTTTGGTAGTGTTGACGGTATTTGGTAGTGTTAACGGTGTCTGGAAGTGTTGATGGTGTTTGGTAGTGTTGACGGTATTTGGTTGTGTTGATGGTGTTTGGTAGTGTTGACGGTATCTGGTTGTGTTGACGGTGTTTGGTAGTGTTGACGTTATTTGGTTGTGTTGGCGGTGTTTGGTAGTGTTGACGGTATCTGGTTGTGTTGACGGTGTTTGGTAGTGTTGACGGTATCTGGTTGTGTTGACGGTATCTGGTTGTGTTGGCGGTGTTTGGTAGTGTTGACGGTGTTTGGTAGTGTTGACGGTGTTTGGTAGTGTTGACGGTGTTTGGTAGTGTTGACGGTATCTGGTTGTGTTGGCGGTGTTTGGTAGTGTTGATGGTGTTTGGTAGTGTTGACGGTGTTTGGTAGTGTTGACGGTATCTGGTTGTGTTGACGGTATCTGGTTGTGTTGGCGGTGTTTGGTAGTGTTGACGGTGTTTGGTAGTGTTGACGGTGTTTGGTAGTGTTGACGGTGTCTGGTAGTGTTGACGGTGTTTGGTAGTGTTGACGGTGTCTGGTAGTGTTGACGGTGTTTGGTAGTGTTGACGGTGTCTGGTAGTGTTGACGGTGTTTGGTAGTGTTGACGGTGTCTGGTAGTGTTGACGGTGTTTGGTAGTGTTGACGGTGTCTGGTAGTGTTGACGGTGTCTGGTAGTGTTGACGGTGTCTGGTAGTGTTGACGGTGTTTGGTAGTGTTGACGGTGTCTGGTAGTGTTGACGGTGTTTGGTAGTGTTGACGGTGTCTGGTAGTGTTGACGGTGTCTGGTAGTGTTGACGGTGTCTGGTAGTGTTGACGGTGTCTGGTAGTGTTGACGGTGTCTGGTAGTGTTGACGGTGTTTGGTAGTGTTGACGGTATCTGCTTGTGTTGACGGTATTTTGTAGTGCTGACGGTGTCTGGTAGTGTTGACGGTGTCTGGTAGTGTTGACGGTGTCTGGTAGTGTTGACGGTGTCTGGTAGTGTTGACGGTGTCTAGTAGTGTTAACGATGTCTGGTAGTGTTGACGGTGTTTGGTAGTGTTGACGGTATCTTGTAGTGTTAACAGTGTTTGGTAGTGTTGAGGGTATCTGGTGGTGTTGGCGGTGTTTGGTAGTGTTAACGGTGTTTGGTAGTGTTAACGGTGTTTGGTAGTGTTGAGGGTATCTGGTGGTGTTGACGGTATCTAGTAGTGTTGACGGTGTCTGGTAGTGTTGATCGTGTGTGATGGTATAGATGGTATCTGTTGATCGTGGGAGGTGGTATTGATGGTATCTGGTAATGTTGAACGTGTGTGATAGTTTTTATAGTGTGTTTTATTGATCGTATCTGGTGGTTTTGATAGTGCGCAATTGTGTCTAGTAGTGTTGATAGTAAGTAGTGGTGTACAAGGTGTCTGTAAGTGTTGATGGTATAATTGGTGTCTGGTAGTGTTGAAGGTGGGTAGTGGGTATGTGACTGTAAGTTTTGATGGTATAGACGATGCCTGTTAATGTTGATAGTGAGTAGTGGAGCAGAAGGTGTCTGTAAGTGTTGATGGTATAGATGATGTCTGGTAGTGTTGATGGTGAGAAGTGGAGTAGAAGGTGTCTGTCAGTGTTGATGATATAGATAGTGTCTGTTAATTTTGATGGTGAAGAAAGTGTCTAGTGGTGGAGATGGTGTCTGGTAGTGTTGGTGGTGTAGATAGAATCTGGTAGTGTTGATGGTTTAGATGGTGTCTGGTAGTGTTGATGCTGAAGATGGAGTCTGGTGCTGTTAGTAGTGAAGATGGTGTCTGGTAGTGTTGATAGTGTATATGATGTAGTCTTGATGGTTTAGATGGTGTCTGGTAGTGTTGATGGTTTAGATGGTTTAGATGGTGTTTGGTAGTGTTGATGGTGTAGATGGTGTCTGGTAGTGTTGATTATGTAGATAATGTCTGGAAGTGTTGATGGTGTAGATGATGTCTGATAGTGTTGATGGTGTAGATGATGTCTGATAGTGTTGATGGTGTAGATGATGTCTGATAGTGTTGACGGTGAAGATTGTGTCTGGTGATGTTGACGATGTAGATGGGTGTCTGGTGGTGTTGATGGTTTAGATGGTGTCTGGAAGTGTTGATGATGCCTGATGTTGTAGATTATGTATGGTGGTGTTGATAGTGTAGATGGTGTCTTGTGGTGTGTTGACATTGACAGCTCCCCAGTACTGACATTGATAACACACCAGATACTGACATTGATAGCTCCTCAGATTTTGACACTGATAACTCTCCAGATTTTGACACTGATAACTCTCCAGATTTTGACACTGATAACTCCCCAGATTTTGACACTGATAACTCCCTAGATTTTGACACTGATAACTCCCCAGATTTTGACACTGATAACTCTCCATATTTTGACACTGATAACTCCCCAGATTTTGACACTGATAACTCTCCAGATTTTGACACTGATAACTCTCCAGATTTTCACACTAACTCTCCAGATTTTGATACTGATAATTCTCCAGATTTTGACACTGATAACTCCCCAGATTTTGACATTGATAACTGATTGTGGTAGATGATTTACAAGAGACAAAATAATTAAAATGTTGAATGTGTCAACCAACTCATTAAAGATGGGACAGAGATGGCACAGGAATCCAACAAAGAACAAGATAAACCTCAAGGCAGGGAAAGCTATGCAATAGAAGATAATTGCTTTTGACTTTTTAGTTACCCTTGCCTCTTTCTCATTCCACTCCATTACACTCATCTCCACTCTGCTCTATGTCACTCCACTCACTCCATTACACTCATCTCCACTCATTTCACTCAATTCCACTCCATTGCACCCATCTCCACTCTCATCGCGTGAAAATACTGGCTTTGTGAGCCAGGCTGGAGATAAGTAACGGGGCAAAGGGAAATAACAAAGAAAATAAACTGCATGGAACTTTACCAAGTTTCTGTTATACCTGGTAACAGCGAAGTCAAACCTGACGCCTTAAAGTGTCTGAGGGATGAGATCAAAGAGTGCAGTAAAGCAGAAAAGATGATGGCGACGGCAGACGAAAGTGGAGGAACTTGTGAAAAAAATAAACTTAATCCTGACTTCAAACTGGGTAAGTTTCTGTCAGTGAACTTTTCTTGTCTCTATCTGTTCACTTTCATGGTTTGTGTCTGTTCACTTTCATGGTTTGTGTTTGTTCACTTTCATGGTTTGTGTCTGTTCACTTTCGTGGTTTGTGTTTGCTCACTTTCGTGGTTTGTGTTTGCTCACTTTCGTGGTTTGTGTTTGCTCACTTTCGTGGTTTGTGTTTGCTCACTTTAGTGGTTTGTGTTTGCTCACTTTCATGGTTTGTGTTTGCTCACTTTCATGGTTTGTGTTTGCTCACTTTCATGGTTTGTGTCTGCTCACTTTCATGGTTTGTGTCTGTTCACTTTCATGGTTTGTGTCTGTTCACTTTCATGGTTTGTGTTTGCTCACTTTCATGGTTTGTGTTTGCTCACTTTCATGGTTTGTGTTTGCTCACTTTCATGGTTTGTGTCTGTTAACGTTCACAGTTTGTTCTTCTTTCTTCTTGGCTACGTAGTCCTGATAGTAAACATCTGCCTGACAGTAAACATCTGCCTGATAGTAAACATCTACCTGATAGTAAACAATCACCTGACAGTAAACATCTGTCTGATATTAAATACTTTCCTGATAGTAAACATCTACATGATAATAAACATCTTCCTGATAGTAAACATCTGCCTGATAGTAAACATCTGCCTGATAGTAAACATCTACCTGATAGTAAACTTCTGTCTGATAGTAAACATCTACCTGATAGTAAACATCTGCCTGATAGTAAACATCTGCCTGATAGTAAACATCTGCCTGATAGTAAAATTCTGCCTGATAGTAAAATTCTGCCTAGTAATAAACATCTGCCTGATAGTAAAATTCTGCCTAATAGTAAACATGTTGCTTGCTCAGGCTGTTGGTGATGTGGAGGGGCTGAGCCGAGTCTCTGAACATTTTTTTTTCAGCCCTTTACTGTCTCATGGTAGGTAAAGAAACTGCTGGCTATTATTAGTTCCAGGTCCGCTTTCATGATAGATAAAAAAAAACTGCTGGCTATTATTAGTTCCAGGTCCGCTTTCATGATAGATAAAAAAAAACTGCTGGCTATTATTAGTTCCAGGTCCGCTTTCATGATAGATAAAAAAAACTGCTGGCTATCATTAGTTCCAGGTCCGCTGTAATTGTTCTCCTGACTTTTTTTCCTTTTTATTGATTTTTACCTGTTGGATAATATTGTTGGTTCTTACTTCGACAATTTATTTGGTTCCATGATAGTTTTACTGGTTAATAGTTTTGTTGCTTGAAAGGTTTGTTACTTGCTCTGATAGATTTTTACTTGACAGTTTTATTGCTTGTTTGACAATTTTACTATTAGGCAGTTCGACCGTTTGACCGTTTTATTACTTGAAAGTTTTGTTGTCTGTATAATAGTTTTGTTGTTTGACAGTTTTATTACCTGACAATTTTGTTATCTGTTTAATAGTTGTGTTGTTTGACAGTTTTATTACCTGAAAGATTTGTTGTCTGTTTAATGGTTCTGTTGTTTGACAGTTTTATTACCTGAAAAATTTGTTGTCTGTTTAATAGTTTTGTTGTTTGACAGTTTTATTACCTGAAAGATTTGTTGTCTGTTTAATAGTTTTGTTGTTTGCTACATAGTCTGATGACGGAATGTGCCGAGCCAGTTCCTAGCACGATCCGACACAAGAACAGACAGAACTCTGTCACGGCTGTTTCCACAAAACTATGCCAATACTTGCTCATAAACAGTCAAACCAGTGCGCTATGGTTAATGATACGAGAATAATAACTAGGGCGCTATGATTAATGATACAAGAATAATAACTAGGGCGCTATGGTTAATGATACGAGAATAATAACTAGGGCGCTATGGTTAATGATACACGAATAATAACTAGGGCTCTATGGTTAATGATACGAGAATAATAACTAGGGCGCTATGGTTAATGATACGAGAATAATAACTAGGACGCAATGGTTAATGATACAAGAATAATAAACAGGGCGCTATTGTTAATGATACAAGAAAATAATAACCAGGGCGCCATGGTTAATTATACAAGAAAATAATAACCAGGGCGCCATGGTTAATGATACAAGAATAATGTAGGTAATTATACTTGTTGCAAGGAATTGTTTCCGTTACAGTAAAATAGTTCTGTAAACTGTTTAGTCAGATTAATGTGTCAACCTTACACAAAAGTGTGACAGTAACATGCTCAGATGAAGTGTTTACTTATATTAATGTGTCAACAGGTACATACCATTGTTACAGTAAAATGTTTTGATTAATTGTTTAGTTCACAACTCTTGATGAGGAAAACATAAGTAAATATTTCATCAGGCAACTGTCGATTATGTCCATTTAATGACAAACGACACTGTTCCGGTTGGATATGTACAATGGATCGGGCACATCAGCTGTCTTATGTCCTGCACCATTCTTTGTAGATGAAAACAAGCTAACTATGGAAGTGTGGCGGATGTTGTGTGTGGTACACTGTGACTGCTTCCTGTTTGTGTATCTTGTTTTAGTCGTACTGGTTCTACTTCACAAACTGTTAAATTTCTCCTTCAAACCTGCATGAAGGTCACAGGACAAAGATCTGCCAGTGCATTTATTGTGACGAGAATCTCTCTCTCTCTCTCTCTCTCTCTCTCTCTCTCTCTCTCTCTCTGAACCTTAAGTCCCCAGGGCACATGTGGCTTACGCAAGGGTTTTCCACAAATGGCTGTCCTTTGACTGTTTTTTCGCTCTTGCCCAGGTGAGCCCTCTATTGCTCAACATCCTTTCTGTTGTTCGTCTCCATGTCTCTTTTGGTCTACCCTTACTTCTGTTCCCCTGTGGTGTCCAGATTAGTGCTATTTTTGGTAGTGAGTTGTCAGTCATTCGGAGCACATGTCCCAACCATCGCCAGCGTCTTTCCTCAATAATTGCTGTCAGTGGCTTCATCTGATGAGAATAATAGAGAGAACATTGAGGAGCGTCAGGGAAACACAACCACGTGAACTACTTATTTGCGACTGGAAAAGTGAACGTGCTTGCTGGAACTACAGACATATAAGTTGCTGAAAGAAAGAGAAACTGAACAGTCTATGGAAATATGAATTTCTAAAACACATCATGTAGTCAACAGACAGTACTAGGTTGGCTGGCAAAAACCTGAACAACTCGTCTTAGCCCCGCAACAAGACTGTTACATTTGTTGTATGAGACCAAATATTTGTTGTATGAGACCAAATATTTGTTGTATGAGACAAAACACTTATGTATGAGACAAAACACTTATGTATGAGACAAAACACTTATGTATGAGACAAAACACTTATGTATGAGACAAAACACTTATGTATGAGACAAAATATTTGTTATAAAAGACAACAGGTGACCCACAACAATAGCAGCAAAAAATACAAATAAATAACTGACATTAAAAACTTACAGGATTAGAAACAAAGATCTGCCTACCATTAACATTAAAACTGACAGCATAAGAAACAAAGATTACCTACCACTAACATTAAAACTGACAGGATAAGAAACAAAGATTACCTACCACTAACATTAAAACTGACAGCATAAGAAACAAAGATCTGCCTACCATTAACATTAAAACTGACAGCATAAGAAACAAAGATCTGCCTACCATTAACATTAAAACTGACAGCATAAGAAATAAAGATCTACCTACCATTAACATTAAAACTGACAGCATAAGAAACAAAGATCTGCCTACCATTAACATTAAAACTGACAGAATAAGAAACAAAGATCTACCTACCATTAACATTAAAACTGACAGCATAAGAAACAAAGATCTGCCTACCACTAACTTTAAAACTACCAGCATGAGAAACAAAGATTACCTACCACTAACATTAAAACTGACATTATAAGAAACAAAGATCTACCTACCACTGACATTAAAACTGACAGCATGAGAAACAAAGATCTACCTACCACTAATATTAAAACTGACAGGATAAGAAACAAAGATCTACCTACCCTAAAATTAAAACTGACATGATAAGAAACAAATATTACATACCACTGAATTAAAACTGACAGCATGAGAAACAAAGATCTACCTACCACTGACATTAAAACTGACAGGATAAGAAACAAAGATCTACCTACCACTGACAATAAAACTGACGGCATGAGAAACAAAGATCTACCTACCACTGAATAAAAACTGACAACATAAGAAACAAAGATCTACCTGCCACTGAAATGAAACTGACAGCATAAGAAACAGAAATCTACCTACCACTGAATTAAAACTGACAGGATAAGAAACAAAGATCTACCTACCACTAACATTAAAACTGACAGGATAAGAAATAAAGATTACCTACCACTGAATTAAAATTGACAACATAAGAAACAAAGATCTGCCTACCACTGAATTAAAACTGACAGCAGAAGAAACAAAATCTACCTACCACTGACATTAAAACTGACAGGATAAGAAACAAAGATCTACCTACCACTGACATTAAAACTGACAGCATAAGAATAAAAAATCTACCTATCATTGACATTAAAACTGACAGAATAAGAAACAAAGATCTACCTACCACTAACATTAAAACTGACAACATAAGAAACAAAGATCTACCTACCACTGAATTAAAACTTACAGCATAAGAAACAAAGATCTACCTACCATTAACATTAAAACTGACAGCAGAAGAAACAAAGATCTACCTACCATTAACATTAAAACTGACAGCATAAGAAACAAAGATCTGCCTACCATTAACATTAAAATTGACAGCATAAGAAACAAAGATCTACCTACCACTAACTTTAAAACTACCAGCATGAGAAACAAAGATTACCTACCACTAACATTAAAACTGACATTATAAGAAACAAATATTACCTACCACTGAATTAAAACTGACAGCATAAGAAACAAAGATCTACCTACCACTGAATTAAAACCGACAGGATAAGAAACAAAGATCTACCTACCACTGAATTAAAACTAACAGCATGAGAAACAAAGATCTACCTACCACTGAATTAAACCTGACAGTATAAGAAACAAAGATCTACCTACCACTAACATTAAAACTGATAGGATAAAAAACAAAGATCTACCTACGACTGACATTAAAACTGACAGAATAAGAAACAAAGATCTACCTGCCACTGACATTAAAACTGACAGCATGAGAAACAAAGATCTACCTACCACTGACATTAAAACTGACAGGATAAGAAACAAGGAACTACCTACCACTGAATTAAAACTGACAGCATAAGAAACAAAGATCTACCTACCACTAAAACTGACAGGATAAGAAACAAAGATTTATCTACCACTAATATTAAAACTGACAGCATAAGAATCAAAGATCTACCTACCACTAACATTAAAACTGACAGCATGAGAAACAAAGATCTACCTACCACTGAATTAAAACTCACAGCATGAGAAACAAAGATCTACCTACCACTAACATTAAAACTGACAGCTTAAGAAACAAAGATCTGCCTACCACTGACATTAAAACTGACAGGATAAGAAACAAAGATCTACCTACCACTAACATTAAAACTGACAGCATAAGAAACAAAGATCTAGCTACCACTGATATTAAAACTGACAGCATGAGAAACAAAGATCTACCTACCACTGACATTAAAACTGACAGGATAAGAAACAAGGAACTACCTACCACTGAATTAAAACTGACAGCATAAGAAACAAAGATCTACCTACCACTAAAACTGACAGGATAAGAAACAAAGATTTATCTACCACTAATATTAAAACTGACAGCATAAGAATCAAAGATCTACCTACCACTAACATTAAAACTGACAGCATGAGAAACAAAGATCTACCTACCACTGAATTAAAACTCACAGCATGAGAAACAAAGATCTACCTACCACTAACATTAAAACTGACAGCTTAAGAAACAAAGATCTGCCTACCACTGACATTAAAACTGACAGGATAAGAAACAAAGATCTACCTACCACTAACATTAAAACTGACAGCATGAGAAACAAAGATCTAGCTACCACTGATATTAAAATGACAGAATAATAAACAAAGATCTGCCTACCACTGATATTACAACTGACAGGATAAGAAACAAAGATCTACCTACTACTGACATTAAAAATGACAGGATCTGGCATAAAGATCTACCTACCACTGACATTAAAGTTGACATGATAAAAAATGAAGATATTACTGAAATTTAATCCGATGAAAGGAATCGTGAGACCAGCAAACAAAACAAACTGCCAGTTGTTTCTCCATAAGTCTCACATATTGTCCTCTGTTTCTATGGCCAGCCATCATCGACCTGCTGCCGTCCGTAAGAACAGACTCTCCATGCTTCAACATCTCCAGCAACTCCAGCTGCTACAATGATGCTGTTCACAGGCTCATCGACACAGAGGTGGACATTACACGATTCTATTACCATGCTGACAGGTAAGTTCTATCATCATGTGTCCTCGCCAACTGATAAGTAGGTTCTATCATCATGTGTCCTCGCCAACTGATAGGTAAGTTCTATCATCATGTGTCCTCGCCAACTGATAGGTAGGTTCTATCATCATGTGTCCTCGCCAACTGATAGGTAAGTTCTGTCATCATGTGTCCTCGCCAGCTGATAGGTAGGTTCTATCATCATGTGTCCTCGCCAACTGACAGGTAGGTTCTATCATCATGTGTCCTCGCCAGCTGATAGGTAGGTTCTATCATCATGTGTCCTCGCCAACTGACAGGTAGGTTCTATCATCATGTGTCCTCGCCAACTGATAAGTAGGTTCTATCATCATGTGTCCTCGCCAACTGACAGGTAGGTTCTATCATCATGTGTCCTCGCCAACTGATAAGTAGGTTCTATCATCATGTGTCCTCGCCAACTGACAGGTAGGTTCTATCATCATGTGTCCTCGCCAACTGATAAGTAGGTTCTATCATCATGTGTCCTCGCCAACTGATAGGTAGGTTCTATCATCATGTGTCCTCGTCAGCTGATAAGTAGGTTCTATCATCATGTGTCCTCGCCAGCTGATAGGTAGGTTCTATCATCATGTGTCCTCGCCAACTGATAAGTAGGTTCTATCATCATGTGTCCTCGCCAACTGATAAGTAGGTTCTATCATCATGTGTCCTCGCCAGCTGATAGGTAGGTTCTATCATCATGTGTCCTCGCCAACTGATAAGTAGGTTCTATCATCATGTGTCCTCGCCAACTGATAAGTAGGTTCTATCATCATGTGTCCTCGCCAGCTGATAGGTAGGTTCTATCATCATGTGTCCTCGCCAACTGATAAGTAGGTTCTATCATCATGTGTCCTCGCCAACTGATAAGTAGGTTCTATCATCATGTGTCCTCGCCAACTGACAGGTAGGTTCTATCATCATGTGTCCTCGCCAAGTGATAGGTAGGTTCTATCATCATGTGTCCTCGCCTACTGTTATCTACTTTTATATCTCAGCCATTGCAGAGTAAAACAGCACACAACAGAACAGCACACAGTAAAACAGCAAACATAATAATAAAGCTGTAGATGATAGAATAAAACTGTAGTATACCTGTAGAACTGTGCATAAGTTCACAAGCAAAAGCACACGTGACCAGAATTATAAAGCTGGACAGTTATAAAGCTGGACAGTTATAAAGCTGGACAGAATTATAAAGCTGGACAGAGTTATAAAGCTGGACAGAGGTGCATGCTGCACTTACAAATGGTGAGATGGAACAAAAAATACCAGATAGTAAGATGAGCGTGCACAAATGAAGAACATAGAACCAACCAATAGTTCGGCAAAGGTTTTGTTCGAAGATCACACACAAAAACGGCATCGCAGATAAAAACACGAAAATTATATCTAAAATTAAACACTTTGCTCTGTTGGTATCCTCCGAGTACGAAAGACGGGCACCAAACGCGCCTGAGTTAGTCAGTGTCCACCAAAAGACAGGAACCAAACACGCAAGATTTAGTCAGTGTCCATCAAAAAACAGGAACCAAACGCGCCCGACTTAGTCAGTGCCCATCAAAAGACAGGAACCAAACGCGCCCGAGTTAGTCAGTGTCCATCAAAAGACAGGATAAGAAACAAAGATCTACCTACTACTGACATTAAAAATGACAGGATCTGGCATAAAGATCTACCTACCACTGACATTAAAGTTGACATGATAAAAAATGAAGATATTACTGAAATTTAATCCGATGAAAGGAATCGTGAGACCAGCAAACAAAACAAACTGCCAGTTGTTTCTCCATAAGTCTCACATATTGTCCTCTGTTTCTATGGCCAGCCATCATCGACCTGCTGCCGTCCGTAAGAACAGACTCTCCATGCTTCAACATCTCCAGCAACTCCAGCTGCTACAATGATGCTGTTCACAGGCTCATCGACACAGAGGTGGACATTACACGATTCTATTACCATGCTGACAGGTAGGTTCTATCATCATGTGTCCTCGCCAACTGATAAGTAGGTTCTATCATCATGTGTCCTCGCCAGCTGACAGGTAAGTTCTATCATCATGTGTCCTCGCCAGCTGATAGGTAGGTTCTATCATCATGTGTCCTCGCCAACTGATAGGTAAGTTCTGTCATCATGTGTCCTCGCCAGCTGATAGGTAGGTTCTATCATCATGTGTCCTCGCCAACTGACAGGTAGGTTCTATCATCATGTGTCCTCGCCAGCTGATAGGTAGGTTCTATCATCATGTGTCCTCGCCAACTGACAGGTAGGTTCTATCATGTGTCCTCGCCAACTGATAAGTAGGTTCTATCATCATGTGTCCTCGCCAACTGACAGGTAGGTTCTATCATCATGTGTCCTCGCCAACTGATAAGTAGGTTCTATCATCATGTGTCCTCGCCAACTGACAGGTAGGTTCTATCATCATGTGTCCTCGCCAACTGATAAGTAGGTTCTATCATCATGTGTCCTCGCCAACTGATAGGTAGGTTCTATCATCATGTGTCCTCGTCAGCTGATAAGTAGGTTCTATCATCATGTGTCCTCGCCAGCTGATAGGTAGGTTCTATCATCATGTGTCCTCGCCAACTGATAAGTAGGTTCTATCATCATGTGTCCTCGCCAACTGATAAGTAGGTTCTATCATCATGTGTCCTCGCCAGCTGATAGGTAGGTTCTATCATCATGTGTCCTCGCCAACTGATAAGTAGGTTCTATCATCATGTGTCCTCGCCAACTGATAAGTAGGTTCTATCATCATGTGTCCTCGCCAGCTGATAGGTAGGTTCTATCATCATGTGTCCTCGCCAACTGATAAGTAGGTTCTATCATCATGTGTCCTCGCCAACTGATAAGTAGGTTCTATCATCATGTGTCCTCGCCAACTGACAGGTAGGTTCTATCATCATGTGTCCTCGCCAAGTGATAGGTAGGTTCTATCATCATGTGTCCTCGCCTACTGTTATCTACTTTTATATCTCAGCCATTGCAGAGTAAAACAGCACACAACAGAACAGCACACAGTAAAACAGCAAACATAATAATAAAGCTGTAGATGATAGAATAAAACTGTAGTATACCTGTAGAACTGTGCATAAGTTCACAAGCAAAAGCACACGTGACCAGAATTATAAAGCTGGACAGTTATAAAGCTGGACAGTTATAAAGCTGGACAGAATTATAAAGCTGGACAGAGGTGCATGCTGCACTTACAAATGGTGAGATGGAACAAAAAATACCAGATAGTAAGATGAGCGTGCACAAATGAAGAACATAGAACCAACCAATAGTTCGGCAAAGGTTTTGTTCGAAGATCACACACAAAAACGGCATCGCAGATAAAAACACGAAAATTATATCTAAAATTAAACACTTTGCTCTGTTGGTATCCTCCGAGTACGAAAGACGGGCACCAAACGCGCCTGAGTTAGTCAGTGTCCACCAAAAGACAGGAACCAAACACGCAAGATTTAGTCAGTGTCCATCAAAAGACAGGAACCAAACGCGCCTGGGTTAGTCAGTGTCCACCAAAAGACAGGAACCAAACACGCAAGATTTAGTCAGTGTCCATCAAAAGACAGGAACCAAACGCGCCCGAGTTAGTCAGTGCCCATCAAAAGACAGGAACCAAACGCGCAAGATTTAGTCAGTGTCCATCAAAAGACAGGAACCAAACACGCAAGATTTAGTCAGTGTCCATCAAAAGACAGGAACCAAACGCGCAAGATTTAGTCAGTGTCCATCAAAAAACAGGAACCAAACGCGCCCGACTTAGTCAGTGCCCATCAAAAGACAGGAACCAAACGCGCCCGAGTTAGTCAGTGTCCATCAAAAGACAGGAACCAAACGCGCAAGATTTAGTCAATGTCCATCAAAAAACAGGAACCAAACGCGTCCGAGTTAGTCAGTATCCATCAAAAAACAGGAACCAAACGCGCCCGACTTAGTCAGTGCCCATCAAAAGACAGGAACCAAACGCGCAAGATTTAGTCAGTGTCCATCAAAAGACAGGAACCAAACATGCAAGATTTAGTCAGTGCCCATCAAAAGACAGGAACCAAACGCGTCCGAGTTAGTCAGTATCCATCAAAAGACAGGAGCCAAACGCGCAAGATTTAATCAGTGTCCATCAAAAGACAGGAACCAAACGCGCAAGATTTAGTCAGTGTCCATCAAAAACAGGAACCAAACGCGCCCGACTTAGTCAGTGCCCATCAAAAGACAGGAACCAAACGCGCCCGAGTTAGTCAGTGTCCATCAAAAGACAGGAACCAAACGCGCAAGATTTAGTCAGTGTCCATCAAAAAACAGGAACCAAACGCGCCCGACTTAGTCAGTGCCCATCAAAAGACAGGAACCAAACGCGCCCGAGTTAGTCAGTGTCCATCAAAAGACAGGAACCAAACGCGCAAGATTTAGTCAATGTCCATCAAAAAACAGGAACCAAACGCGTCCGAGTTAGTCAGTATCCATCAAAAAACAGGAACCAAACGCGCCCGACTTAGTCAGTGCCCATCAAAAGACAGGAACCAAACGCGCAAGATTTAGTCAGTGTCCATCAAAAGACAGGAACCAAACATGCAAGATTTAGTCAGTGCCCATCAAAAGACAGGAACCAAACGCGTCCGAGTTAGTCAGTATCCATCAAAAGACAGGAGCCAAACGCGCAAGATTTAATCAGTGTCCATCAAAAGACAGGAACCAAACCCGCAAGATTTAGTCAGTGTCCATCAAAAAACAGGAACCAAACGCGCCCGACTTAGTCAGTGACCATCAAAAGACAGGAACCAAACGCGCCCGAGTTAGTCAGTGTCCATCAAAAGACAGGAACCAAACGCGCAAGATTTAGTCAGTGTCCATCAAAAGACAGGAACCAAACATGCAAGATTTAATCAGTGTCCATCAAAAGACAGGAACCAAACGCGCAAGATTTAGTCAGTGTCCATCAAAAAACAGGAACCAAACGCGCCCGACTTAGTCAGTGCCCATCAAAAGACAGGAACCAAACGCGCCCGAGTTAGTCAGTGTCCATCAAAAGACAGGAACCAAACGCGCAACATTTAGTCAGTGTCCATCAAAAGACAGGAACCAAACATGCAAGATTTAATCAGTGTCCATCAAAAGACAGGAACCAAACGCGCAAGATTTAGTCAGTGTCCATCAAAAAACAGGAACCAAACGCGCCCGACTTAGTCAGTGCCCATCAAAAGACAGGAACCAAACGCGCCCGAGTTAGTCAGTGTCCATCAAAAGACAGGAACCAAACGCGCAAGATTTAGTCAGTGTCCATCAAAAGACAGGAACCAAACGCGCCCGAGTTAGTCAGTGTCCATCAAAAGACAGGAACCAACGCGCAAGATTTAGTCGGTGTCCATCAAAAGACAGGAATCAAACGCGCCCGAGTTAGTCAGTGTCCATCAAAAGACAGGAACCAAACGCGCAAGATTTAGTCAGTGTCCATAAAAAAACAGGAACCAAACGCGCAAGATTTAGTCAGTGCCCATCAAAAGACAGGAACCAAATGCGCAAGATTTAGTCAGTGTCCATCAAAAGACAGGAACCAAACCCGCAAGATTTAGTCAGTGCCCATCAAAAGACAGGAACCAAACACGCAAGATTTAGTCAGTGCCCATCAAAAAACAGGAACCAAACGCGCAAGATTTAGTCAGTGTCCATCAAAAGACAGGAACCAAACGCGCAAGATTTAGTCAGTGTCCATCAAAAGACAGGAACCAAACGCGCTAGATTTTGTCAGTGTCCATCGAAAGACAGGAACCAAACATGCAAGATTTAATCAGTGTCCATCAAAAGACAGGAACCAAACGCGCAAGATTTAGTCAGTGTCCATCAAAAAACAGGAACCAAACGCGCCCGACTTAGTCAGTGCCCATCAAAAGACAGGAACCAAACGCGCCCGAGTTAGTCAGTGTCCATCAAAAGACAGGAACCAAACGCGCAAGATTTAGTCAGTGTCCATCAAAAGACAGGAATCAAACGCGCCCGAGTTAGTCAGTGTCCATCAAAAGACAGGAACCAAACGCGCAAGATTTAGTCGGTGTCCATCAAAAGACAGGAATCAAACGCGCCCGAGTTAGTCAGTGTCCATCAAAAGACAGGAACCAAACGCGCAAGATTTAGTCAGTGTCCATAAAAAAACAGGAACCAAACGCGCAAGATTTAGTCAGTGCCCATCAAAAGACAGGAACCAAATGCGCAAGATTTAGTCAGTGTCCATCAAAAGACAGGAACCAAACCCGCAAGATTTAGTCAGTGTCCATCAAAAGACAGGAACCAAACGCGCAAGATTTAGTCAGTGTCCATCAAAAGACAGGAACCAAACGCGCTAGATTTTGTCAGTGTCCATCGAAAGAAGACCACATATATCATGGATGGAGCAGATTTAGAATAAATGTTAGGATCTGCCAGAACTAATGTACAGAAGCTAACTATAATCTCTTAAAAACTCTTTCAAACAAAATTAGGAACACTTTTGTTAAATTAATGAGCACACAGTTGCCTAAACACCTGTATGTTATGATTTCTGTCATACGATATTTATGAGACATTATTCATGAAATTAAATAGTATCCATAACTGTGAATGGACTTCTTTTAAGAAAATGTTTGTGAGTTTACTTTGTCTTTGAGAAGATATCAAATGTTTGTGAGTTTACTTTGTCTTTGAGAAGATATCAAATGTTTGTGAGTTTACTTTGTCTTTGAGAAGATATCAAATGTTTGTGAGTTTACTTTGTCTTTGAGAAGATATCAAAAGTGTGTGAGTTCAAGCTGTCTTTGAGAAGACATCAAATGTTTGTGAGTTCAAGCTGTCTTTGAGAAGACATCAAACGTTTGTGAGTTTACTTTGTTTCTGAGAAGACATCAAATGTTTGTGAGTTTACTTTGTCTTTGAGAACACATCAAATGTTTGTGAGTTCACATTATGTTTGAAGTACATCACACGGTGGCTTTTAATATAAAGTGGATCTTTTTATAAAGATATATGAAAAAATATATAAATAAAGAACATTAGAAAAGACTATCAAAATTTGAAAGGAGCTTATCAAGCAGACAATATTTCTAGAGAAGTTGAATAAACAATG
Source organism: Achatina immaculata (assembly GCA_009760885.1). Lineage (NCBI taxonomy): Eukaryota > Metazoa > Mollusca > Gastropoda > Stylommatophora > Achatinidae > Lissachatina > Lissachatina immaculata. The sequence goes on from CM019716.1 coordinate 9,483,533, forward strand.
AAAATAATTTTGTTGTCTACAAGTTAATTCTGGCTTGTATGGTTTTATAAACGGGTGATAAAAATCTAGTATATAATATTTATTTCGTGGAAGATAATGCTACAGACTGGGTGTGCAAGTAGTATATGTGCCAGATCTAGCGCTACAAAATTTTTCTTGATTGTAAAATGTTCTTATGCCAGTTAACTTCAGCAGGTTTTAAAAGCTGTCAGTTAACATTAGCAGGTTATTTGAGCTGTCAGTTAACATCAGCAGGCTATGTGAGCTGTCAGTTAACATCAGCAGGTTATGTGAACTGTCAGTTAACATCAGCAGGCTATGTGAGCTGTCAGTTAACATCAGAAGGTTATATGACCTGTCAGTTAACATCAGCAGATTATGAGAGCTATCAGTTAACATCAGCAGGTTATATGAGCTGTCAGTTAACATCAGCAGGTTATGTGAGCTGTCAGTTAACATCAGCAAGCTATGTGAGCAGACATGTAACATCAGCAAGCTTTGTGAGCTGTTAATTAACATCAGCAAGCTATGTGAGCTGTCAGTTAACATCAGCAAGCTATGTGAGCTGTCAGTTAACATCAGCAAGCTATGTGAGCTATCAGTTAACATCAGCAAGCTATATGAGCTATCAGTTAACATCAGCAAGCTATGTGAGCTATCAGTTAACATCAGCAAGCTATGTGAGCAGACATGTAACATCAGCAAGCTTTGTGAGCTGTTAATTAACATCAGCAAGCTATGTGAGCTGTCAGTTAACATCAGCACGATATGTGAGCTGTCAGGTAACATCAGCAAGCTATGTGAGCTATCAGTTAACATCAGCAAGCTATGTCAGCTCTCAGTTAACATCAGCAAGCTATGTGAGCTCTCAGTTAACATCAGCAAGCTATGTGAGCTGTCAGTTAACATTAGCAAGCTGTGTGAGCTCTCAGTTAACATCAACAAGCTGTGTGAGCTCTCGGTTAACATCAGCAAGCTGTATGAGCTCTCAGTTAACATCAGCAAGCTATGTGAGCTCTCAGTTAACATTAGCAAGCTGTGTGAGCTGTCAGTTAACATTAGCAAGCTGTGTGAGCTCTCAGTTAACATCAGCAAGCTATGTGAGCTGTCAGTTAACATCAGCAAACTATTTGAGCTGTCAGTTAACATCAGCAACTTATGTGAGCTCTCAGTTAACATTAGCAAGCTGTGTGAGCTCTCAGTTAACATTAGCAAGCTGTGTGAGCTCTCAGTTAACATCAGCAAGCTATGTGAGCTCTCAGTTAACATAGCAAGTTATGTGAGCTCTCAGTTAACATTAGCAAGCTATGTGAGCTCTCAGTTAACATCAGCAAGCTGTGTGAGCTCTCAGTTAACATTAGCAAGCTGTGTGAGCTTTCAGTTAACATTAGCAGGTTAATGCTGCTGTAAGACCTGTTCAAAGATTAAGTTTCTGTTATGTCCACACTTCCGGTGTGACGTGGAAGTTTTGGCGGACGTTTTTTTAACGCTCTCGCCGACCGGCATGCAGAAATCAGCGGAATTCCGCTTGATCTGTCACATTACCGGGAGTTGGGCATAAGGCTAACAACCTTATCCTAGAACCTATCTAGAGGCGACTCTAGATGGGAAAAAAAACAGAACTCGTTACGGAAACTCCCAAAGAAAACCGACCGAGCATAAGGGATGCCAACTCCGAAGAGCTCATTCGTCGGCCCTAAACAATGCCTAAGGAAAATACTCGGCATCAAGTGGAATGAATTCAAGAACAATGCAGAGATAAAACAGATGATTGAACAACAACCACTCTCATGGGTGATCAGGTAAAGGAGATGGACATATGTTGGTCACTTGATGAGAAGAAACGATCAGAGAATCCCACAACGACTATCAAGTGGAACACAACAGGACGAAGAAAAAGAGGCAGACCGCGTGAAACTCTAAAGAGGACACTGTTAAGAGAGGCCAAATTAATAGGCATAAAATCCCTTGATGAGGTTGAAAGACTCGCAGAAAACAGGAAAAATTTGCGAACTACCTGCAAGCCTTTACGACGTTTAACGGCACGGGAAGGATATAAGAAAAGATGAGATGTCCAGAAACTGAAAACTATCTTAAGAGTTTAGTTTTCAATAATGCATTTAATGTTATATAGTGTGTTTGTAGGAGTTTTGTGATCTTTAAACTTGTTGGACAGGACGGTGTACAGTCATGTGTCGTGATGTCACTCTTGCTGCTGTGGTGGTGGAGTTTAGCTGTGATGTGTTGTGATGTTGTTATTCTTGGTGTTGTGGTGCACTAGTAGTTGGTGTATAAATGTATAAAATGAATGATATAGCTGTACGCAGCTCCCACTACAGTAAAGCTGTAATAACAGAATATCACGACTAGTTAAGAAAAATAAAATAGGAACAGCTTTATTGCTTAACCAGCACACAGATGTGACTTTTCGCTTTGAACCTTTACCATACAATAACATACATGACAAAGAAGATTCACTTGAATGCTATACAACAAACAGAGATGAGAAAAAAATGGAATAAATGGAGCACTTAGCTGTGACTTGCAAGAAGCTGCGTCCAGGAGTGAGTGTGCCAGAGTGTTGAGAATGTTTAAGTGGAGACTAGCAGTAAAGAGGGCTGGCCACTACGGAATGGAGAAAGAGTGATACAGTGGTTGTCTAACCAAGAGAAAAGTGAGTGGAATAAGTGAGTATTTCTTTGCAGTGTGATTGGAATAGATGAGTATTTCTTTGCAGTGTGAGTGGAATAGATGAGTATTTCTTTGAAGTGTGAGTGGAATAGATGAGTATTTCTTTGAAGTGTGAGTGGAATAGGTGAGTATTTCTTTGCAGTGTGAGTGGAATAGATGAGTATTTCTTTGCAGTGTGAGTGGAATAGATGAGTATTTCTTTGCAGTGTGAGTGGAATAGATGAGTATTATTTTACAGTGTGAGTGTTACATTTTTTCCCTTATATGAAGAATTTCAGACAGCGCGTGTTTCTGGCTACAGGTTGATGAAATAGTGTGCGTGTTTCTGGCTACAGGTTGATGAAATAGTGTGCTTGTTTCTGGCTACAGGTTGATGAAATAGTGTGCGTGTTTCTGGCTACAGGTTGATGAAATAGTGTGCGTGTTTCTGACTACAGGTTGATGAAACAGTGTGCGTGTTTCTGACTACAGGTTGCTTCTTCTTCTTCGTTCGCTTCTCCCACCAAAACCGCACTGTGATCCTACTGAATTTACGCCTGTGGTCCTCGTTAGGTCCCGTGGTCTCCTGTGTGGTCCCCGAAAGGACCACACGAGATCCACTAGAGGACCACAGGGGGTTCATAGTATCGCAGGGCTTGAGCCTGTATTCTTGGTGGGTCTCTGAAGCGGGATTGCGTGACACCATGGTTTTCGTTGCACCAGTTTAGTCTAGAGTTGGACTTTCTCACCGGAAGACCTCGACGTGTTTAGGATATCAGTGCATCCCCGCTGGGTGAGAGGTGGTAGCCCACCCAGGTCAGAGTTGGACTTTCTCACCGGAAAACCTCGACGTGTTTTGAGATACCCATGTATCACCGCCGGGTGAGAGGTGGTTGCCCATCCAGTCCAAAGTTGGACTTTCTCACCGGAAAACCTCAGCGTGAGTAGGATACGTAAAGATCCCCGCCGGGTGAGAGGTGGTTGCCTATCTAGACTGCCCTGGTCCAGTGTCTCCGACTTCAGCATATTGTGGTCGTGGCCACTACCCTTCCTAGTTGTGACCAGGATGGAGCTTTTGTCCAGGAGGACGAATCCTCGCCACTAGTGACTTCCACCCCTGGGTTGAGCCGGTTTAGGCATATTATCCCAGTATGGGCATGTTTGGGACGTGACCGACCTCTAGAGCAGAGGTACTGTGACATGCATAGCCTTCAAGATTCACCCCTGGTATGAGCCGGTTTAGGCAAAATTCACCAGTATGGGTGTATATCAGGCGTGACCGACCTCTAGAGCGGAGGTGGCATGACATATCTAGCCATCAAGTTCCATCCCAGGTGTGTGCCGGTTTAGGCATATTTCACCAGTGTATGTGTATTTCGGACGTGGCCGGCCTATAGAGCAGAGGCGCCGTGGTATGTATAGCTCTCGCAGCGATACTACTGGACATACCGATTAAACTTCACTTTATCCTTTCCACCACCTTTCCCATCGGCAAGGCACAGCAACCTTTATTTCTTTTCCGCATTTTCTTCCTTGACCAGGAGGAGCTTCACTCCACGCGCGGCATTCGAAGAGTCTCGCCAGCAGTGTCTTAACCTCGGGGACAAGCCGGTTCATGCATTTCACCCGATATGACTGCACTCAGGACGTGGCCGACCTCCAGACCAGAGGTGCCGTGATTTGACTGTTTGCTTCGCTTTATCCTTTCTACCACTTTTCCGCAGTGATGCTGCGCGGCAACCCCATTTGCACCTTTCTTCATTGGCCGGGAGGAGCACCGCTCCACGCACGGCAGTTGAAGAATCTCGCCAACAGCGGCAGATGAGCTACCAAACGTGCCACTCATCTACCCTAAGTGTCTGGTTTTCAGGCACCAGATATTCGCCCTCACCCCTTCTCCTGTCAGTTTAAACAGTTCTGCCACGGGAAGGCCAGAAGCTGGACTTGACTGCCAGAGGCTGTTTGAGACGCACGCCGTTGGAGTGGAAATCGAATTCTCCACCCCACCTCCGGCAATAACAGTCCTTAGAACCACTACAAGTTGCTGAAATAGTGTGCGTGTTTCTGACTACAAGTTGCTGAAATAGTGTGCGTGTTTCTGACTACAGGTTGTTGAAATAGTATGCCTGTTTATGACTACAGGTTGATGAAACAGTGTGCGTGTTTCTGACTACAGGTTGATGAAGTAGTGTGCGTGTTTCTGGCTACATGTTGATGAAGTAGTGTGCGTGTTTCTGGCTACAGTTTGCTGAAGTAGTGTGCGTGTTTCTGGCTACATGTTGATGAAGTAGTGTATGTTTGTATCCTGAGCTGTGTGGACTTGAAGTCATTGTACTGTCGAAAGATGTAAAACTGTATTAGATTCTGCGGAATATATCTTGTCGACTATTTTGTGCTTATTTGGAATGGCTGTTGGCCAATGGCAGATTCATCATCCAGCTTTTATATGATGAAGTTGGGCTGACCAAGATTTGTTGTTGATACTCGTCCTAACTATTCGTACTTGTCATCGCCACCATTATCATCAAGTTCCATTCAATAAACATATTGTGTTGTCAAGATTTGCTTAATTGTATAGTGGTGTATCAACAAGGGTAAAAAAGACCCTAGTATAATCTGAATCATTGCTTAACTACCTCCGAGATCTATATACACAGAGATATAGTACTATTACATTTTATTTGTGACAACGACTAAAGTCATTGTTTTGATTTTTTCAGGATCTTCAGAGAAACATGGGAGTGCCTGATCAGACTTTTCAAGTCACATCTGGATATCTGCAAGAACTGGCAGATCCCTATGTTATTGTCTCTACAGCATGATGTTATGCCGTCGCTGTATGGGTTGAAACTTACTCATGAACTAGTAGACATGTTAGATGTAAGTAGCTGACCTCATTTGCTTAAACATGTAATGAATGTAAGCATTTTACCTCATTTACTGATTTTTACACTTAGGTGAAACAGATTTTCGTATTTGTATTACTGAGCACTAAACACGCCTTTTGCTCACACACTGTTCTGTACTGTGTCTATTACGTGTTAACATGAGCATTGGCCCAGTGACACAACAGACGTTACACTGGTACACGCCGTGTAACAAGACAACCCAGATAACAATAACATACAACTACTCAGCAGTACACCACATGACCAGTTACATGTAATCGACTAACTCAACACCACAGTTGACACTTAGCAAGAATTCAATAATCACAGGATTCAACAGTCACCAAACAATCAGCAAATGTTTAATGATGAATCCCATTTGTTCGATGTGTGTTGCATAGATGTGGAGTGTAAATTGATAAGAACAATTACAGTGATCATAAAAAAATGTCCGGGTGAATAACGTCGCCATGGGACTAACTCAGACATACGACACTGACAAAACATGCCAACTTCAAACTACAACATACCTTTCAACCTGAAATTACAACCTTGTCCAAAACGGGGAAAAATCAAACACACACTCTACATGACAACTACAACATCTGTCCTAAAAAGAACACTCCATCTAATTACAACATTTGTCCTGAAAACGACAATCCGTCTAACTACAACCTTGTCTTAAAAAGGACCTTCCATCTAACACAACAACGACAACTGTTGCCCTAAAAAGGACAAATAAACACAGATACTACATACTAGAACACGTCTGTCCTAAAAGAGGATAATCGCACCAAACTTATATAATGGATTAGAGAATCCCTAACATCCCTTTCTAGAAAATAAAACTCACACGCGATCTGTCTCTACAACATTCAGCCCAAAAACTAACCCATTCATACATCCCGCCCCTCAGAACCACGTGACTGAATTCTCCCTCGGAACATGGAGATACTTACTCCGTGCTCGCATAAACAGGTGAGTTGTCGTCTATTACTGTTTGGCCACAACAACAGGGTTTCTCACAAAAAATCTGTAACAGAATTAACAATGTTACGTAGGAAACAACGAGACTTTCGCATTGTAAAGCAACAAAGCACAGTGTCGTATGGTTCTAGCTGGGAACTGGCACAGTTTATGAGAGAAAGAAAAATGACAAAGAATTACCTGGGACCTGAAGCATCAATGCCTGTCTGGTCGAAACCAGTACACCCAGAAAGGAAAATCAGTGGTGGCACAGAAATTCCGTCGCTAAGAGTCAAAATTGGGCGGGTACCAAACTATTGAGACACAAACATACGCGCACGTAGGAAGGTGACCTCATTTACTAGAAGGTATGTTGGATGTAGACATTTGATCTCATTTACTACAAGGTATGCTAAATGTAGGTATTTGATCTTATTTACTACAAGGTATGTTAAATGTAGGCATTTGATATTATTTACTAGAAAGTGCGTTAGATGTAGGAATTTGATCTCATTTACTAGAAGGTATGTTAGACTTCGGCTTCTCATTTACTAGAAGGTTTTTTAGACTTGGCTTCTCATTTACTAGAAGGTTTTTTAGACTTGGCTTCTCATTTACTAGAAGGTTTTTTAGACTTGGCTTTTCATTTACTAGAAGGTTTTTTAGACTTGGCTTCTCATTTACTAGAAGGTTTTTTAGACTTGGCTTCTCATTTACTAGAAGGTTTGTTAGACTTTGGCTTCTCATTTAATAGAAGGTATGTTAGACTTTGGCTTCTCATTTAATAGAAGGTTTTTTAGACTTGGCTTCTCATTTAATAGAAGGTTTGTTAGACTTTGGCTTCTCATTTACTAGAAGGTATGTTAGACTTTGGCTTCTCATTTACTAGAAGGTGTGTTAGAAGTAGGCTTATTATTTACTAGAAGGTGCACTAGGCGTAGGTTTATTACTTACTAGAAGGTTTGTTAGAAGTATGCTTATTATTTACTAGAAGGTGCGTTAGACTTAGGCTTTTCATTTACTAGAAGGTGCGTTAGACGCAGGCTTCTCATTTACTAGAAGGTGCGTTAGACGTAGGCTTCTCATTTACTAGAATGTGCGTTAGACGTAGGCTTCTCGTTTACTAGAAGAAATGGCACTCTTTAGACTCAGCTTCATCATCAGAGCTGCTTATAACCTTCTGCCTACAGGCACCAACCTATACAAATGGGGTGTATCAGAAGACACAAAGTGCCCTCTCTGCAACGAAAGGCAAACATTGGAACATGTACTGTCAGCATGCAGAGTATCATTAGGTCAAGGACGCTACACCTCGCGGCACAACAGAGTGCTGCAGGAACTAGTAGCCATTGTAGACCGGGCAAAAGATAAAGCAAATAACAGCAAAAGAGTTGAGGTCCTACCTAAATACTTTATAGGCGCTGGTACAACATCGAATATTGAAATCAGGGACATTCCCTTACCATCACTGCTAGATGGTGGAAATGACTGGGATGTGATAGCGGATCTACCAGGAAGAAGAGAATATCCAACTGCCATCAAGAACACAGGAATGCGTCCAGACATTGTAGTGTACTCCACAGCAAAACATGAACTAATAATGATTGAGCTTACGGTCCCATACGAAACAAGAACAGAGGAGCAGCATTTATTCAAATGTGAGAAGTACAATGATCTGGTCAAGCAACTGAGGCAGGGGGCAGGAATCAGGGCAAAAGTGATAGCTGTAGAAGTGGGAGCAAGAGGATTCGTAGCAACATCAGCATATGATCTATGTAAGCAACTGGGCATAAAGGGACAAGCAAGAGCAAGGGCATTGAAAAGATTTTCAGAAACAGCAGGAAAGGCCTCATGCTGGCTGTGGAGTATGAGAAGCAAGCACTGGGAACATAAATAATTTCGTTTGTCACAACCAATAGTCCTCCGTGGTTGGATCGCGAAAGACGCATTTTAAAGTGCAGTGCCAACTGAAAGATCACGGGTTCAATCCCGGGACAAAAAAGCAACTCACAAGACCTCTGGGGTGTCAGGACTAAGAGCCCCCCCCCCCCAAGTGTCAGGAGTTTAATAGGGCCGAAACACTTGTCTGAGGGGTGGGGTACTTCCTCTGATGATCTGAAGGAGTTGTGTTGTTCAGCTCTCTTCAGTAGAGAGTTTCCTGCATACTAGAAGATGTGCTAGACGTAGGCTTCTCATTTAATAGAAGGTGTGTTAGACGTAGGCTTCTCATTTAATAGAAGGTGTGTTAGACGTAGGCTTCTCATTTAATAGAAGGTGCGTTAGACGTAGGCTTCTCATTTAATAGAAGGTGCATTAGACGTAGGCTTCTCATTTAATAGAAGGTGCGTTAGACGTAGGCTTCTCATTTAATAGAAGGTGCGTTAGACGTAGGCTTCTCATTTAATAGAAGGTGCGTTAGACGTAGGCTTCTCATTTAATAGAAGGTGTGTTAGACGTAGGCTTCTCATTTAATAGAAGGTGTGTTGGATGTACGTATTTGACTTTATGTACTAGAATTTGTTAGAGGTAAGTAGCTTATCTTAATACTCGAATACACGTTATAGAGAAGACATGTGAACACTACAAGTTGTATTTTATGTTGAAAGTTTACTAGAAAATGTTCCTGTATGTTGAAAGTTTACCAGAAAATGTTCCTGTATGTTGAAAGTTTACTAGAAAATGTTCTTCTATGTTGAAAGTTTACTAGAAAATGTTATATGTTGATAGTTTACTAAAAATGTTCTATGTTGGTAGTTGATGTTCTCTAAGATGTAATTAGCTGACCTATCTTAACAACATATAAACATTTGAATGTCTGATACTTGAAAATCTTATATGACCACTCATACTAAAGAAATGTTACACAATAACACATACTAAAGACATGTTTCACAATCACACAAAGACTTATCACACAGTCACACATACATGTCACACAATCACACATACTAAAGACATGTCACACATACTAAAGACATGTAATACAATCACACATACTAAAGAAATGTCATGCAATCACACATACTAAAGACATGCTATGCAATCACATACTAAAGACAAGTCACACAATCATACATAATAAAGACATATCACACAATCATACTTGGTGGATCTTCGCTGACATATTTACTCTAAGTTAAAAAATAAAATCAACTCCTTTGTCACACTGTAGATATAATTCATGTTACTGTTGCACCAGCTCCACTATGATATATACTATGACATGGTACTATGACATGGTACTTTGATTATACACTTAATTACATCAGATCATGTAAGAGACAAACTATGACATCAGATCATGTAAGAGACAAACTATGACAATAGATCATGTGAGAGACAAACTATGACATCAGAACATTTGAGAGACAAACTATGACATCAGATCATATGAGAGACAAACTATAATATCAGAGCATGTGAGAGACAGGTTATGATACCAGAACATATGAGAGACAAACTGTGACATCAGAACATGTGAAAGACAAACTACGACATCAGAGCATGTGAGAGACAAACTATAACATCAGAACATGTGAGAGACAAACTTTAACATCAGAACATGTGAGAGACAAACTATGCCATCAGAACAGTAAGAGACAAACTGTAATACCAGAGCATGTGAGAGACAGGTTACGATACCAGAACATGTGACAGATAAACTATGACATCAGATCATGTGAGAGACAAACTATAACATAGAACATGTGAGAGGCAGGTTATGACACCAGAACATGTGAGAGACAAACTATGACACCATAACATGTGAGATACAAACTATGATATCAGTATAATTAAAGGACTTTCAATTTCTTGTGTACACATTTATCATAGATGCTATTTTTAAAATTTATATGAGATTCTGTTTTGCATAAATTAATGATAAGTCCTTCATTTCACATAAATTTGTTTTGTGTAATTGATGTCACACTATATATGATCCTTGTTTGTCTTGTCATTATCTCCTGCCAATACTCTCAATATCTTCAGTTAGATCTCTATTTATTTGTTTTGTTTAGTGTCCATCTCAAACATTATCTTACAGGTTATTACTTAATCTATATTTAGCTGCAGAAACCCTTCCCGCCAACAAAGACAGCCACCCCAAGTACAAAGGACTGCGACAAAGAAAATCAGAACAAGTTCTATCTTCTACTCAGGGTGCTGTCTCAAAAGCCAGATCCAGTTCAGGGAGACCTTGTTCTTCACGTTAGCCTTGATACTGCCCCTGAGGTAATTACAAATTAAGAACTCACTGAATTGGTAAAGCAAAAGTAAGCCTCGGAGAAATCTCTTGATGGTTTCTGACAGTGTTAGCTCTCTACTTCATGTGCATCATCCTGCATGGAATATACTTTATCTCAGACCAGGAAAAAGTATAGACCAGTGTGGTGATTTTATAATCCATGAGAAAAAAATTCAACATTAAAATGCAGAAATTGGATGTATTCTTCTCATATGTAAAAGCTTTAGTGCTAGGTTTTGACTTGAAGTTCTCATGAACTAATCTTTGTAGGTGTTGGTTTTCTCACTGATAAACAATATTAATGGTCACAATTTACTAGCAGCATTTTTAAAACATGTCTTCAGTGAACAAGTTTATCTTCTTTTATTTATTTTGTGTAAAACTCTGATTTGTCTTTTTTAATTTTCTTTGTGTAAACTCTGATTTGTCTTCTTTTATTTTGTTTGCGTAAAACTTTGATTTGTCTTCATTTATTTTGTTTGTGTAAAACTCTGATTTGTCTTCTTTTCTTTTGTTTGTGTAGAACTCTGATGACTAATAATGTCTTTCTGCTGTACAGGAAGTCAAGAACAGCTTCAGGAACCCTGGGATTGAGAATAAGAGCAGAAATCAGAACAGAAAACCAAAGATCAAGAAAGAGAAATCTGGAAAGAAACAGACAGAAAACATAGGCAGCTGGTGACCAGTTGATCACAGCAGTTACAGAAACTGCACAAAATCACACTAGAAAGGAGGCCAATCATTTCTGAACAAATGACAAAATTTCATTAGTATTATCTGAAATCTATTCTACTGTAAAATGACAGAAGTCAATTCATACTTGTCACACTAGACTTGACAATCAATTTCATTAAAAAAAAACTATGCTCTTATGCCAAGAATATTTCTATCCAACATCCAGTCAACTTGTACAGAATTGATCCAATCAATTTGTTTTGAAAATCAATTCTACAATCATCTTGTACAGAAAGTCTGTTCAATCAACTTTTTAAGAAGAACTATATCCAGTCAGGTTATCGAGAATAACTCTACTCAATAATCTTATCAAGAATAATTCTACTCAATCATCTTATCAAGAATAATTCTACTCAGTCAACTTATCAAGAATAAATCTACTCAATCATCTTATCAAGAATAACTCTACTCAATCATCTTATCAACAATAACTCTACTCAATAATCTTCTCAAGAATAACTCTGTTCAGTCAACTGGTATTGAATAAATCTATCTAATGTACTTGTACAAAATATTTTTATTTCCCTCTAAAGAAGATAATAAAGATTAGAACTATATGAAGAAATATGGTTGTTGTTTGCCAATATTTAACATTAAATGATTTCAAACTGTGGCTTGCAAGACAAACAATGACATGCAAGTTAAACCATGACATGCAAAATAAACCATGACATGCAAGACAAACAGTGACAAGCAAGACAAACCATGACATACAAGACAAACAGCAACATGCAAGACAAACCATGACATGCAAGATGGTGACCAGGAAGACAAACTATGACATGCAAGACAAACAGTAACCAGCAAGACAAACCATGACATGCAAGACAAATAGTGACAAGCAAGACAAACAGTAACCAGCAAGACAAACCATGACATGCAAGACAAACAGTAACCAGCAAGACAAACCATGACATGCAAGACAAATAGTGACAAGCAAGACAAACAGTGACAAGCAAGACAAACCATGACATGTAAGACAGTGACCAGCAAGACAAACAGTAACCAGCAAGACAAACCATGACATGCAAGACAAATAGTGACAAGCATGACAAACCATGACATGCAAGACAAACCATAACATACAAGACAAACCATGACATATAGGACAAACCATGATCTGCAAGACAGACCATGACATAGAAGACAAACCCTGACATGCAAAACAAACCATGACATAGAAGACAAACCATGACATGCAAGACAAACCATGACTGGCAAGTCAAACCATGACATACAAGACAAACCATGACAGGCCATGATATGTGTGAATGTAGCTGACAGGTGTGAATGTAGCTGACATGTGTGAATGTAGCTGACATGTGGGAATGTAGCTGACATATGGGAATGTAGTTGCCATGGGGGAATGTAGCTGACAGGTGTGAATGTAGCTGACATGTGGGAATGTAGCTGACATGAGGGAATGTACTGACATTTGGGAATGTAGCTGACATTTGGGAATGTACAGACATGGGGGAATGTACTGACATGGAAGAATGTAGCTGGCATGGGTTATATACTTGACACGTGGGAATGTAGCTGACATGGAGGAATGTAGCTGACATTTGGGAATGTACTTGACTTAGGGGAATGTAGATGACATTTGGTAATGTAGCTGACATGTGGGAATGTACTTGACAAGCTAATGCAGTTGACATGGAGGAATGAAGCTGACATGGGGGAATGTAGCTGACGTTTAGGAATGCAGTTGACATGTGAGAATGTACCTGACATGGGAGAATGTACCTGACATAGGAGAATGTAGATGACATGGGAGAATGTAGCTGACATGGGGGAATGTAGCTGAAACAGGGAATGTAGATGACACGGGGGAATGTAGCTGACATGGGGGTTGTACCCGACATGGGGAAATGTAGCTGATACGGGGGAATGTAGCTGAACGGGTTAATGTAACTGACACGGGGGAATGTAGCTGACATGGGGGAATGTAGCTGACACTGGAGAATGTAGCTGACACGGGGGTTGTACCTGACACGGGGGAATGTAGCTGACATGGGGGTTATACCTGACACGGGGGAATGTAGCTGACATGGGGGTTGTACCTGACATGGGGGTTGTACCTGACACGGAGAAATGTAGCTGACATGGGGGTTGTACCTGACACGGAGAAATGTAGCTGACATGGGGGTTGTACCTGACACGGAGAAATGTAGCTGACATGGGGGTTGTACCTGACACGGAGAAATGTAGCTGACATGGGGGTTGTACCTGACACGGAGAAATGTAGCTGACATGGGGGTTGTACCTGACACGGAGAAATGTAGCTGACATGGGGGTTATACCTGACACGGGGGAATGTAGCTGACATGGGGGTTGTACCTGACATGGGGGTTGTACCTGACACGGAGAAATGTAGCTGACATGGGGGTTGTACCTGACACGGAGAAATGTAGCTGACATGGGGGTTGTACCTGACAAGAAAAATGTAGCTGACATGGGGGAATGTAGCTGATATGGCATAAGATAAACTGTTAAGGAATTAAAACATGTTCTGAACTCCAACAGAATACACACAATGTGAATAAGCAGTAAGGAGATAGATAAGATGTAAGGAGATATATAAGCAGTAAGGAGATATATAAGTTTTAAGGAGAAATATAAGCAGTAAGAAGATATATAAGATGTAAGGAGATATATAAGCAGTAAGAAGATATATAAGCAGTAAGGAGATATATAAGCAGTAAAGATATATATAAATAAGCAGTCAGGAGATATATAAGTTTTAAGGAGAAATATAAGCAGTAAGAAGATATATAAGATGTAAGGAGATATATAAGCAGTAAAGATATATATAAATAAGCAGTCAGGAGATATATAAGTTTTAAGGAGAAATATAAGCAGTAAAGAGATATAAAATAAGAAGTAAGGAGATATATAAGCAGTAAAGAGATATATAAGCTTTCAGGAGATATATAAGCAGTAAGGATATATATATATATATAAGGAGATATATATGGAGTAAGGAGATATATAAGCATCATCATCATCATCATGTGCCGTGCCGACTGGCGTTGGCTATTATGCTTCTCCAGAGTACACGATCCTTCATGCAGGCCATCAGTTCTGTTGGTGATCTCCTCTCACACCATCCCGTCAGACTGTCCAGTATCATTTCTCTTGGTCTTCCTCTTGATCTTCTTCCTTCTATTTTTCCTGTTGTTATAATATTTTCAATGCCCCCTCTTCTCATTGCATGCCCTATGAAAGTACATTGTCTCTCTCTTATCTTTTTGACAAGGTTTTTTGTCTCTCCAGCTCTTCTCATACATTCTTCATTAGTTATTTTTGCTGTCCAGGGGATTCGCAACATTCTTCTAATAAATCACATTTCTGCTGCTTCTAATGATTTTTGTGCAGACTTGCCTATTGTCCATGATTCACTTCCATATAACAAGATAGGTTCAATATAGCATTTTAGGACTCGTTTTCTAACATTCATTGATAAGGATGTGTTGGTTAATATGTTTCTCATTCTCTGAAATGCAGTCTTTGCTTGGCCTATTCTGTTCCTAATTTCTGTTCTGCATTTCCCATCTGAAGTTATTACTGCTCCAAGGTATTTGAATTTCTGCACCTGTTTTAGAATGGTTCCGTTTAATTTTTTACTGCATGTTGGTGGATTCTGTTTCTTAGATATAACCATAGTCTCTGTCTTTTTGATGTTCAAAGTAAGGCCTTTCTGTTCACTTTCTTTGGTGACTTTATCCAAGAGATTCTGCAGGCCTTGTTGGTTCTCAGCTATCAGTACTGTGTCGTCAGCATACCGAAGGTTGTTAATATTGTATCCTCCAATTTTTATGCCTGGTTCTGTGATGATTGTTCTTAGAATATTCTCGCTGTACAGAGAAAAAAGGTCTGGAGATAGTACACATCCTTGTCGCACCCCTTGTTTTATAGGTTGATATTTTCCAATTCTATTTTCAACTCGAACTGCTGCTTCTTGCTGGCAGTATAGATGTTTTACAATCCTCAGGTCTTTGCCGTCTATATTGATGTCTTCAAGCATTTTAATAATTTCATTTTGTTTCACCTTGTCAAATGCGTTGGTGTAATCAATGAAGCATGAGTAGAAATCTTTCTGTACTTCTAAAGCTCTTTCTGTTAGTGTTCGTAAAGCATAAATGGCATTGTGTGTTCCCTTTCCTTCAACAAATCCAAACTGTTCATCTGCTATTTCCATTTGTATCTTTTTCCTTGTTCTTCTCATAATTATTCTCAGAAGTAGCTTCGTTATGTGACATGAGAGGCTGATAGTCCGGTGGTCGTCACATTCCTTTGCACCTGGTTTCTTTGGTAGTGCTATAAATGTGGATTTAATCAGGTCACTGGGAATATAACCACTGTTGTAAATGTCATTCAGTAACTTGGTTATTATTTTTATTCTTGTCTCCTCTAGTGCCTCTATTTCTTCTATTGTTATATTATCAGGCCCAGTCGCTTTTCCTTTCTTCATGTATTTGATGGCATCTATGATTTCATCTTCAAGTATTGGTGGTCCCTCACAGTTTTCAGTATCTGGTGTTAATTCTGGTCTTTCTCCTCCATATAGCTCACCGATATACTCTGTCCACCTGTCCACAATGTCCTCTTTTCCCATTAACATTTTACCTTCTTTCGATTTTAGGCATCCTGTGGTATGTTTTGTTTTCCTGCCTGTGAGTTCATTAATTCGTTTGTGCATGTTTTTGCTGTCTTTAATATGAGAGTCCTCTATCTGTCTGCACTGCTCATTTAACCACACTTCTTTTGCTTCTCTGCATTTGCGTCTTATTTCTTTATTTATCTTGTTATATTTTTCCTCGTTATTTTTACTCCTCCTCCTCTTGTCCATCAGTCCTAAGATGTCGTCTGTCATCCATTTATTTTTAGGGGGTTCTTTTTTTGGTGGTATTATCTCCTTAACAGTTTGATGGATAGAATCTCTTAACATTTCCCATTGTTCATCTATACTATTTATCTTTGCTATTGCATTGTATCTATTTGTTATAATAACTTTGTATTGTTTTCGCAGTTCTTTGTCATTTTTAAGAAGTTCTGTATTCAGTTTGATGTTTCTCACTTTTCTGCCTGCTTTCTTTAGCTTTATTCTAACTTTTTCACAGAGTGGATCATGGTCACTATTGCAGTCAGCTCCTGGCATGGTTTTTGTTGTCAGTAATGCATTGCGGAATCGTTTGTTGGTTAATATGTAGTCTATCTGGTTAAAAGTCTTTTTGTCTGAGCTGCACCACGTTGCCAGTCTTCGAGGATGTTGTTTAAACCAGGTGTTTCCTACAACCATGATGTGTATTCTTGCCCATTCAATTAATTTATAACCTCTGTCATTCCTCTCCCCCAGTCCATAGTCACCAACGATGTCTGAAGTTCTTCCTTTACCAACTTTTGCATTAAAATCTCCCATGACTATGGTAACTTCATGTGACTTTGTGTGTTTTAGTGCTGTCTCTATGTCATTATAAAATAGCTGTACCTCTTCTTCAGAGCTTTCAGATGTTGGAGCGTACACTTGTATAATATTTTTGTTTATTGGTTGTCCTTTCAGTTGGGCTAGCAGGACTCGGTCCGAGATGTTCAGCTATCCTACAATTGTCCTTGCCGTTTGTACATCAAATATAATTCCTACTCCTCGTTCATGTTTCTCACTTCCTGAATATATTATTGTATATTTATCTGAGTTTATCTTCCCTGCACCTGTCCATCTAACTTCACTCATTCCTAATATGTTGATCTTCATCCTTTCCATTTCCATCTTTACATTTTCTAATTTTCCAGCCTGGAATAAAGTTCTAACATTCCATGTTGCTATTTTGAACTTGTTAGTTTTGCCACCAGTAGCTTGATGACGATCTGGCCTCACCTGTGGCTCGTGAGCTGCCCTACCGGACGAGGCTGTTCCAGAAGAACATCCATTAACGTCGTTCATGATGAATCGATTATTCTTTTCAAGCATAACTATGCTTGGGAACTACAACAGTGGTTTCCCGTTGCCTTCTGTCGGTTTGTGTACGGACTCTCTGCTAGCCTTTGGACTCCCTGTCCTACCCGCAAGGCAGCGGGAGCGAAAGGTTTTAAGGCGCCTCTGACCCGCCTGGTATTCCCTTCACTGAGCACCTGAGGCACTTTATAGGAGTAGTAGAGCCACCTACTACCCCACCTCGCTCTCTGAGTCTACCGCTAGTTGGTCCGCGCCTGCTTATTTGAACAACAACTTATTCACAGGGATCCTCCATATCTGGAGGACTTTCACCATCCGCCACCTGTGACGTGCTGGGTTGGGGATGGTCGCCCCAGCTTTACCCAGATATATATATATATATATATATATATATATATATATAAGCAGTATGCAGATATATAAGATGTAAGGAGATATATAAAATATAAGGAGATATATAAGCTTTAAGGAGTAAGAAGATATATAAGGAGTAAGGACATATATAAGGAGTAAGGAGATATATAAGGAGTAAAGAGATATATAAGGAGTAAGAAGATATATAAGTAGTAAGGAGAAATATAACCAGTAAGGAGATATATAAGCAGTAAGGAGATATATAAGCAGTAAGGAGATATATAAGCAGTAAGGAGATATATAACAGTAAGGAGATATATAAGCTTTAAGGAGATATATAAGCAGTAAGGAGATATATAACAGTAAGGAGATATATAAGCTTTAAGGAGATATATAAGCAGTAAGGAGATATATAACAGTAAGGAGATATATAAGCTTTAAGGAGATATATAAGCAGTAAGGAGATATATAAGCAGTAAGGAGATATATAACAGTAAGGAGATATATAAGCTTTAAGGAGATATATAAGCAGCAAGGAGATATATAAGCAGTAAGGAGATATATAACAGTAAGGAGATATATAACAGTAAGGAGATATATAAGCTTTAAGGAGATGTATAAGCAGTAAGGAGATATATAACAGTAAGGAGATATATAAGCTTTAAGGAGATATATAAGCAGTAAGGAGATATAAGCTTTAAGGAGATATAAGCAGTAAGGAGATATATAAGCTTTAAGGAGATATATAAGCAGTAAGGAGATATATAAGCTTTAAGGAGATATAAGCAGTAAGAAGATATATAACAGTAAGGAGATATATAAGCTTTAAGGAGATATATAAGCAGTAAGGAGATATATAAGCAGTAAGGAGATATATAAGCTTTAAGGAGATATATAAGAAGCAAGGAGATATATAAGCAGTAAGGAGATATATAACAGTAAGGAGATATATAACAGTAAGGAGATATATAAGCTTTAAGGAGATATATAAGCAGTAAGGAGATATATAACAGTAAGGAGATATATAAGCTTTAAGGAGATATATAAGCAGTAAGGAGATATATAAGCTTTAAGGAGATATATAAGCAGTAAGGAGATATATAACAGTAAGGAGATATATAAGCTTTAAGGAGAAATATAAGCAGTAAGGAGATATATAACAGTAAGTAGATATATAAGCTTTAAGGAGATATATAAGCAGTAAGGAGATATATAAGCTTTAAGGCGATATATAAGCAGTAAGGAGATATATAAGCAGTAAGGAGATATATAACAGTAAGGAGATATATAAGCTTTAAGGAGATATATAAGCAGTAAGAAGATATATAAGCTTTAAGGAGATATATAAGCAGTAAGGAGATATATAAGCAGTAAGGAGATATATAAGCAGTAAGGAGATATATAAGCTTTAAGGAGATATATAAGCAGTAAGGAGATATATAAGCTTTAAGGAGAAATATAAGCAGTAAGGAGATATATAAGCAGTAAGGAGATATATAAGCAGTAAGGAGATATATAAGCTTTAAGGAGAAATATAAGCAGTAAGGAGATATATAAGCATTAAGGAGATATATAAGCAGTAAGGAGATATATAAGCTTTAAGGAGAAATATAAGCAGTAAGGAGATATATAAGCAATAAAGAGATATATTATATAAGCAGTAAGGAGATATATTATATAAGCAGTAAGGAGATATATAAGCTTTAAGGAGAAATATAAACAGTAAGGAGATATATAAGGAGTAAGGAGATATGTAAAGAGTAAGGAGATATATAAGGAGTAAGGAGATATATAATGAGCTATATAAGCAGTAAGGAGATATATAAGGAGTAAGGAGTTATATAATGAGCTATATAAGCAGTAAAGAGATATATAAGCAGTAGGGAGAAATATAAGGAGATATATAAACTGTATGGAGCTATATAAGCAGTAAGATGATATATAAGCAGTAAGGAGATATATAACCTGTAAGGAAATATGTTAAGTAGCTATATAAGCAGTGAGGAGCTATATAAGCAGTAAGGATATATATAAGCAGATATATAAGCGGTAAGGATATATATAAGCAGATACATAAGCAGTAAGGATATATATAAGCAGATATATAAGCGTTAAGGATATATATAAGCAGATATATAAGCGGTAAGGATATATATAAGCAGTAAGGATATATATAAGCAGATATATAAGCGGTAAGGATATATATAACAGTAAGGAAAAATGTAAGTAGATATATAAGCAGTAAGGAGATATTTAAGCAGCAAGGAGATATGTAAGGTGATATATAAGCAATAAGGAGATGAGTAAGGTGATATATAAGCAATAAGGAGATATGTAAGGTGATATATAAGCAATAAGGAGATATGTAAGGTGATATATAAGCAATAAGGAGATGAGTAAGGTGATATATAAGCAATAAGGAGATATGTAAGGAGATATATAAGCAATAAGGAGATGAGTAAGGAGATATGTCTTTGACTTTGACTTTTCTGATCCCCGGGTTTACAAGTATTTCCCTTGTGTCAGATAATGAAACATACAGGTCCTCTTCAGCTGTTCTACATCTCCATACAGATTGTCAGTGATTGAGGAGTTTGGTGGTATCAGGTTCTTCTGAAGGTCCTTCAATGCACTGCAGTCCAGCAGATGGTGTTTAACAGTTTCTTCTTCTTGTCTGTTGCAGTGCATGCAGTATGGTGTGTGGTCAGCGGTCACTCTGTCTAAGTGCTTATTGAGGGTAATGTGTCTGTTCTCAACCTGAAAATTGCGCGTTGGTCTCTACGACATAAGCTGTTGATATGGTCTCCGGGGTTAGGCTTTGGCAGGTGTGTATATAGGGATCTTCCAGTTGGATTACTGGCCCAGCTTTCCATACACACAGTGCTGCTTGCTGCTGTTGTGTATAATGTTTAGCTGTTCTCATGTTGGTGTGGATGCGGGGTTGTGACATGGTGGCTCCACTCTTTG
This sequence comes from Achatina immaculata, assembly GCA_009760885.1. Lineage (NCBI taxonomy): Eukaryota > Metazoa > Mollusca > Gastropoda > Stylommatophora > Achatinidae > Lissachatina > Lissachatina immaculata. Next base: position 9,504,315 of record CM019716.1, read on the forward strand.
CCAGTCTGTCAACACGTTAATTTCCTCTGATATTTATGTGCCCTAGTATCCACTGTAGGGTGATCTTGATGTCATAAGGAGGCGAGTTAGTTTATTGCACTGAGTATGTCAGTTGTAATGTGATCAGCTGTTGGTATCCAGTTTTCAAGGGCCTGGAGAGCAGACTGGGAGTCTGAGAAAATAACAAGGTGTTTTGGGTGAGAGGCACTGTTTTTGTATTTGTTGGTGGTGGCTGCCAGGGCTGCTAATATTGCCTGCATCTCTGCATCATAATTGCAGCAGCAAGATCCACAAGGAGCTGAAATGTGCCTTTTTGTCTTGTCTGGAAACATTACAAGTACCCCATATTCTGCATTATCTGTTTCCTTGAATGCTGACCCATCAGTGTATGCATGGATCCAGTCCTTGGGGTAGGATTCTATGGTCTCCAGTGCACACAGCTTTAGGGTGTTGGGATCTGATGATTTGTTCACTAATTTGGTCTTGAGTCTGGTGTTGGTTTGAGGAAGTATGTAGTTTGTGTTTGGTGGGATGTCTGGTACTTTTGTAAGTTCTTCTTGAGGGTAATGTGTCTGTTCTCAACCTGAAAATTGCGCGTTGGTCTCTACGACATAAGCTGTTGATATGGTCTCCGGGGTTAGGCTTTGGCAGGTGTGTATATAGGGATCTTCCAGTTGGAATACTGGCCCAGCTTTCCATACACACAGTGCTGCTTGCTGCTGTTGTGTATAATGTTTAGCTGTTCTCATGTTGGTGTGGATGCGGGGTTGTGACATGGTGGCTCCACTCTTTGCCAGTCTGTCAACACGTTAATTTCCTCTGATATTTATGTGCCCTAGTATCCACTGTAGGGTGATCTTGATGTCATAGGAGGCGAGTTGGTTTATTGCACTGAGTATGTCAGTTGTAATGTGATCAGCTGATGGTATCCAGTTTTCAAGGGCCTGGAGAGCAGACTGGGAGTCTGAGAAAATAACAAGGTGTTTTGGGTGAGAGGCACTGTTTTTGTATTTGTTGGTGGTGGCTGCCAGGGCTGCTAATATTGCCTGCATATCTGCATCATAATTGGAGCAGCAAGATCCACAAGGAGCTGAAATGTGCCTTTTTGTCTTGTCTGGAAACATTACAAGTACCCCATATTCTGCATTATCTGTTTCCTTGAATGCTGACCCATCAGTGTATGCATGGATCCAGTCCTTGGGGTAGGATTCTATGGTCTCCAGTGCACACAGCTTTAGGGTGTTGGGATCTGATGATTTGTTCACTAATTTGTTCTTGAGTCTGGTGTTGGTTTGAGGAAGTATGTAGTTTGTGTTTAGTGGGATGTCTGGTACTTTTGTAAGTTCTTCTCTGTCTTCAGTGAGTTTGTGTCTTGTTTTTAACTGTTCTGCTTTGTGCACTGGAATTTTCAGTTTGTCTATTATTATGCTTCCATTTATCAAGCATTTTTCTGTTAGGATGGTCTGGGGGCATGCGTTTATATCTTTCTACTGCCTCAATGGTTGACTTTTCGTGTCTTTTATCTAATGGCTCTATGTTTGCATCAATTTCACATGCAGCTGTGGGTGTTGATCTCATTACCCCACAAATGAAATGAACGGTTTGGTTCTGGATTTTGTGTACAAGAGCTTTTTGATGTTGTGACCTGTAGGGGGAGGTTGTAATCTATTATAGATCTAACATATCCTGCGTACAATTGTCTGAGTGTAGGGGGAGGTTGTAATCTATTATAGATCTAACATATCCTGCGTACAATTGTCTGAGTGTAGGGGGAGGTTGTAATCTATTATAGATCTAACATATCCTGCGTACAGTTGTCTGAGTGTAGGGGGAGGTTGTAATCTATTATAGATCTAACATATCCTGCGTACAGTTGTCTGAGTGTAGGGGGAGGTTGTAATCTATTATAGATCTAACATATCCTGCGTACAGTTGTCTGAGTGTAGGGGGAGGTTGTAATCTATTATAGATCTAACATATCCTGCGTACAGTTGTCTGAGTGTAGGGGGAGGTTGTAATCTATTATAGATCTAACATATCCTGCGTACAGTTGTCTGAGTGTAGGGGGAGGTTGTAATCTATTATAGATCTAACATATCCTGCGTACAGTTGTCTGAGTGTAGGGGGAGGTTGTAATCTATTATAGATCTAACATATCCTGCGTACAGTTGTCTGAGTGTTACTTTGTCAGCACCCCAGGATGTACTTGCAAGTCATTTGATTAAGTTTAGTCTTTTGGATGCTTTTTCTGCAAGTCCATCCATGAACTCTTTAAAATTCAATTTTCTGTCTAGTTTCACACCAAGGTATATTGGATTTTTTTCTTTCACGATTTGAGCACCTTCAAGAGTTATTTTCACTTCAATCTTTGCTAGTTTATTGCTAAGAGTGAAGGCTGTATACGTAGTTTTAGTAACACTGATCTTCAACTTCCATAAATTGCAACAGGCTGATATGTTGAGGAGGGCTCTATTAAGTCTCCAGCAGCCAGCTGCAGGTCTGTTCCACTAGTCCATATGACAAGGTCATCGGCAAACATGGCTTTGTGGGTGTTCAACAGGGTGGGGAGATCATTTATAAAGATTAGGAACAAGGTGCAGCTAAGAGCAGAACCTTGTGGCAGACCTTCCTCCAGGGTGCATTTGTCTGACAGTCTGTTATTGACCTGAGTTTGTATGGTCCTGTTACTCTGGTAGTTTTTAACCCACTGATACATTTTTCCATGTATGCCCATATTTTGCATTATCTGTTTCCTTGAATGCTGACCCATCAGTGTATGCATGGATCCAGTCCTTGGGGTAGGATTCTATGGTCTCCAGTGCACACAGCTTTAGGGTGTTGGGATCTGATGATTTGTTCACTAATTTGGTCTTGAGTCTGGTGTTGGTTTGAGGAAGTATGTAGTTTGTGTTTGGTGGGATGTCTGGTACTTTTGTAAGTTCTTCTCTGTCTTCAGTGAGTTTGTGTCTTGTTTTTAACTGTTCTGCTTTGTGCACTGGAATTTTCAGTTTGTCTATTATTATGCTTCCATTTATCAAGCATTTTTCTGTTAGGATGGTCTGGGGGCATGCGTTTATATCTTTCTACTGCCTCAATGGTTGACTTTTCGTGTCTTTTATCTAATGGCTCTATGTTTGCATCAATTTCACATGCAGCTGTGGGTGTTGATCTCATTACCCCACAAATGAAATGAACGGTTTGGTTCTGGATTTTGTGTACAAGAGCTTTTTGATGTTGTGACCTGTAGGGGGAGGTTGTAATCTATTATAGATCTAACATATCCTGCGTACAATTGTCTGAGTGTAGGGGGAGGTTGTAATCTATTATAGATCTAACATATCCTGCGTACAGTTGTCTGAGTGTAGGGGGAGGTTGTAATCTATTACAGATCTAACATATCCTGCGTACAGTTGTCTGAGTGTAGGGGGAGGTTGTAATCTATTATAGATCTAACATATCCTGCGTACAGTTGTCTGAGTGTAGGGGGAGGTTGTAATCTATTATAGATCTAACATATCCTGCGTACAGTTGTCTGAGTGTAGGGGGAGGTTGTAATCTATTATAGATCTAACATATCCTGCGTACAGTTGTCTGAGTGTAGGGGGAGGTTGTAATCTATTATAGATCTAACATATCCTGCGTACAGTTGTCTGAGTGTAGGGGGAGGTTGTAATCTATTATAGATCTAACATATCCTGTGTACAGTTGTCTGAGTGTTACTTTGTCAGCACCCCAGGATGTACTTGCAAGTCATTTGATTAAGTTTAGTCTTTTGGATGCTTTTTCTGCAAGTCCATCCATGAACTCTTTAAAATTCAATTTTCTGTCTAGTTTCACACCAAGGTATATTGGATTTTTTTCTTTCACGATTTGAGCACCTTCAAGAGTTATTTTCACTTCAATCTTTGCTAGTTTATTGCTAAGAGTGAAGGCTGTATACGTAGTTTTACTAACATTGATCTTCAACTTCCATAAATTGCAATAGGCTGATATGGTGAGGAGGGCTCTATTAAGTCTCCAGCAGCCAGCTGCAGGTCTGTTCCACTAGTCCATATGACAAGGTCATCGGCAAACATGGCTTTGTGGGTGTTCAACAGGGTGGGGAGATCATTTATAAAGATTAGGAACAAGGTGCAGCTAAGAGCAGAACCTTGTGGCAGACCTTCCTCCAGGGTGCATTTGTCTGACAGTCTGTTATTGACCTGAGTTTGTATGGTCCTGTTACTCTGGTAGTTTTTAACCCACTGATACATTTTTCCATGTATGCCCATATTTTGCATTTTAACAGTAGGCCTTTCCACTAGACTCTGTCAAATGCCTGCTGGAAGTCTATAAAGACAGACTCTGTCAAATGCCTGCTGGAAGTCTATAAAGACAGACTCTGTCATATGCCTGGTGGAAGTCTATAAAGACAGACCCTGTCATATGCCTCCTGGAAGTCTACAAAGACAGACCCTGTCAAATGCCTGCTGGAAGTCTACAAAGACAGACTCTGTCATATGCCTGGTGGAAGTCTACAAAGACAGACTCTGTCATATGCCTGCTGGAAGTCTACAAAGACAGACCCTGTCAAATGCCTGCTGGAAGTCTATAAAGACAGACCCTGTCAAATGCCTGCTGGAAGTCTACAAAGACAGACTCTGTCATATGCCTGGTGGAAGTCTACAAAGACAGACTCTGTCATATGCCTGCTGGAAGTCTACAAAGACAGACTCTGTCATATGCCTGCTGGAAGTCTACAAAGACAGACTCTGTCATATGCCTGGTGGAAGTCTACAAAGACAGACTCTGTCATATGCCTGGTGGAAGTCTACAAAGACAGACTCTGTCATATGCCTGCTGGAAGTCTACAAAGACAGACCCTGTCAAATGCCTGGTGGAAGTCTACAAAGACAGACCCTGTCAAATGCCTGGTGGAAGTCTATAAAGACAGACCCTGTCAAATGCCCGCTGGAAGTCTACAAAGACAGACTCTGTCATATGCCTGGTGGAAGTCTACAAAGACAGACCCTGTCAAATGCCTGGTGGAAGTCTATAAAGACAGACCCTGTCAAATGCCTGCTGGAAGTCTACAAAGACAGACTCTGTCATATGCCTGCTGGAAGTCTACAAAGACAGACTCTGTCATATGCCTGCTGGAAGTCTACAAAGACAGACTCTGTCATATGCCTGCTGGAAGTCTACAAAGACAGACTCTGTCATATGCCTGCTGGAAGTCTACAAAGACAGACTCTGTCATATGCCTGCTGGAAGTCTACAAAGACAGACCCTGTCAAATGCCTGCTGGAAGTCTACAAAGACAGACTCTGTCATATGCCTGCTGGAAGTCTACAAAGACAGACTCTGTCATATACCTGGTGGAAGTCTACAAAGACAGACTCTGTCATATACCTGGTGGAAGTCTACAAAGACAGACCCTGTCAAATGCCTGCTGGAAGTCTACAAAGACAGACTCTGTCATATGCCTGCTGGAAGTCTACAAAGACAGACCCTGTCAAATGCCTGCTGGAAGTCTACAAAGACAGACTCTGTCATATGCCTGCTGGAAGTCTACAAAGACAGACCCTGTCATATGCCTGCTGGAAGTCTACAAAGACAGACTCTGTCATATGCCTGCTGGAAGTCTACAAAGACAGACTCTGTCATATGCCTACTGGAAGTCTACAAAGACAGACTCTGTCATATGCCTGCTGGAAGTCTACAAAGACAGACTCTGTCATATGCCTGCTGGAAGTCTACAAAGACAGACTCTGTCATATGCCTGCTGGAAGTCTACAAAGACAGACTATGTCATATGCCTGCTGGAAGTCTACAAAGACAGACTCTGTCATATGCCTGGTGGAAGTCTACAAAGACAGACTCTGTCAAATGCCTGGTGGAAGTCTACAAAGACAGACTCTGTCATATGCCTGCTGGAAGTCTACAAAGACAGACTCTGTCATATGCCTGCTGGAAGTCTACAAAGACAGACTCTGTCATATGCCTGGTGGAAGTCTACAAAGACAGACTCTGTCATATGCCTGCTGGAAGTCTACAAAGATGGGTACTGAGTTTCTCTTGTGTAAAAAAATTTTTTACTTTAAGCGAGGAGAAATAGCTGATCTTCGGTTCTTGATCTTTTGCGACAGCCTGCCTGAAAGTTACTGAGGGACCCCGAGGATTCCAACCTCCGGTACAGCCTGTTGTTAAACATTTGTTCTGCTAGTTTACCAATGTTGGAAGTCAGTAAGATTGGTCTAAAGTTTTTTAGGTCATCTTCTGGCTTTTCTTTTTTCAGGATAGGTCTAACTATGGCTGTCTTCCAAGATTTTGGTAGTACTCCACTTTGCCAGGTCTTGTTAATGAAGTTGAGCAATGTGGACTTTCCTACAGGATGGGGAAAGTCTGATGGAAATTGACTATGGGTCTCTACAACAATGGCTATCAGAATGAGGCAAACAAAGCATCCAGCAGACTATAGATGGCGGGGAATGGACATCATTGAAGCACCATCAGATCCCTCATCCAAAAGTCTCTGTGAAACTGTCTCAAAGCTGTCGGGTGGGCCAGTGTTGCACTCTGGGCCTGATCTCAGCTTCTCACTGGAAAGGCCTCCTGGGTATGAAAGAAAGACTTAGGACAAAAACCCCAATATGAAAATGTCCGAAACAAAAAAGGAGATTTGTAAAGAGATATATAAACAGTAAGGAGATATATTTTAGGGGTCTTGATTGAACAATTCCATTTCTTAAAATATCACAAGAGTATCTCACAATAAGGAGAGCACACCAACTATTTCCTACATTCTACTTGCGTTACTCAACTTGCTTGTCCTAACAAGGACAAAACCTGACAACTACTTGTAGCCAGAAATCTAACCAGGGAAAACACTTCAAGGATCTACACGACTTCCATCTCAGTCCTACTCGGAATATTCATTCATTTGCTTGTCCCTTGCGGAACTTTGCCTCCCAAACAGCACTCCTGTAGGCCTCTCGGTTGTGAGCAAGATGGCCTGCTGCTGTTGCATCCATTTCCAGATCGTCAACGATGTCTTGCAGCCATCTTAGTCTTGGTCTTCCTCTTTTTCTTTCTCCCATTATGTATCCTTCCAATATGGTCTTCTCTAAATTATGATGACGTTTAATGTGTCCAAAATATTTAAGTTTTCTCTCTTTAATCCTCCTCACTAGCCAGCCCTCTTCAATATTAAGCTCTTGTAGTATAGATATATTTGTTCTTTTTTGTGTCCACGATATTTGGAGAACTCTTCTGTAGCATTTACATTCAAAGGCATTTATGTGTTTCTCAGCTGTTTTGTTAAGTGTCCAGGTCTCACAGGCATATGTTGCGATGGGAAAGATGCATGCCCTTAAAAATCGGAATAACTGGCTCGAAATCTCTATCTGATAATATCAAGCTCTGCTCGTCATGTTGCGTTTTCTACTCTGTTCATCACGTTGTGTTTTCTACTCTGTTCATCATGTTGCGTTTTCTGTTCTGTTCATCATGTTGTGTTTTCTGTTCTGTTCATCATGTTGTGTTTTCTGCTCTGTTCATCATGTTGAGTTTTCTACTCTGTTCATCATGTTGCGTTTTCTGCTCTGTTCATCATGTTGTGCTTTCTGCTCTGTTCATCATGTTGCGTTTTCTGTTCTGTTCATCATGTTGTGTTTTCTGTTCTGTTCATCATGTTGCGTTTTCTGCTCTGTTCATCATGTTGCGTTTTCTGTTCTGTTCATCATGTTGCGTTTTCTGTTCTGTTCATCATGTTGCATTTTCTGTTCTGTTCATCATGTTGTGTTTTCTGCTCTGTTCATCATGTTGCGTTTTCTGTTCTGTTCATCATGTTGCGTTTTCTGTTCTGTTCATCATGTTGTGTTTTCTGCTCTGTTCATCATGTTGTGTTTTCTGTTCTGTTCATCATGTTGTGTTTTCTGCTCTGTTCATCATGTTGCATTTTCTGTTCTGTTCATCATGTTGCGTTTTCTGTTCTGTTCATCATGTTGTGTTTTCTGCTCTGTTCATATGCCTGCTGGAAGTCTACAAAGATGGGTACTGAGTTTCTCTTGTGTAAAAAAATTTTTTACTTTAAGCGAGGAGAAATAGCTGATCTTCGGTTCTTGATCTTTTGCGACAGCCTGCCTGAAAGTTACTGAGGGACCCCGAGGATTCCAACCTCCGGTACAGCCTGTTGTTAAACATTTGTTCTGCTAGTTTACCAATGTTGGAAGTCAGTAAGATTGGTCTAAAGTTTTTTAGGTCATCTTCTGGCTTTTCTTTTTTCAGGATAGGTCTAACTATGGCTGTCTTCCAAGATTTTGGTAGTACTCCACTTTGCCAGGTCTTGTTAATGAAGTTGAGCAATGTGGACTTTCCTACAGGATGGGGAAAGTCTGATGGAAATTGACTATGGGTCTCTACAACAATGGCTATCAGAATGAGGCAAACAAAGCATCCAGCAGACTATAGATGGCGGGGAATGGACATCATTGAAGCACCATCAGATCCCTCATCCAAAAGTCTCTGTGAAACTGTCTCAAAGCTGTCGGGTGGGCCAGTGCTGCACTCTGGGCCTGATCTCAGCTTCTCACTGGAAAGGCCTCCTGGGTATGAAAGAAAGACTTAGGACAAAAACCCCAATATGAAAATGTCCGAAACAAAAAAGGAGATTTGTAAAGAGATATATAAACAGTAAGGAGATATATTTTAGGGCTCTTGATTGAACAATTCCATTTCTTAAAATATCACAAGAGTATCTCACAATAAGGAGAGCACACCAACTATTTCCTACATCCTACTTGCGTTACTCAACTTGCTTGTCCTAACAAGGACAAAACCTGACAACTACTTGTAGCCAGAAATCTAACCAGGGAAAACACTTCAAGGATCTACACGACTTTCATCTCAGTCCTACTCGGAATATTCATTCATTTGCTTGTCCCTTGCGGAACTTTGCCTCCCAAACAGCACTCCTGTAGGCCTCTCGGTTGTCAGCAAGATGGCCTGCTGCTGTTGCATCCATTTGCAGATCGTCAACGATGTCTTGCAGCCATCTTCGTCTTGGTCTTCCTCTTTTTCTTTCTCCCATTATGTATCCTTCCAATACGGTCTTCTCTAAATTATGATGACGTTTAATGTGTCCAAAATATTTAAGTTTTCTCTCTTTAATCCTCCTCACTAGCCAGCCTTCTTCAATATTAAGCTCTTGTAGTATAGATATATTTGTTCTTTTTTGTGTCCACGATATTTGGAGAACTCTTCTGTAGCATTTACATTCAAAGGCATTTATGTGTTTCTCAGCTGTTTTGTTAAGTGTCCAGGTCTCACAGGCATATGTTGCGATGGGAAAGATGCATGCCCTTAAAAATCGGAATAACTGGCTTGAAATCTCTATCTGATAATATCAAGCTCTGCTCGTCATGTTGCGTTTTCTACTCTGTTCATCATGTTGTGTTTTCTACTCTGTTCATCATGTTGCGTTTTCTGTTCTGTTCATCATGTTGTGTTTTCTGTTCTGTTCATCATGTTGTGTTTTCTGCTCTGTTCATCATGTTGCGTTTTCTACTCTGTTCATCATGTTGCGTTTTCTGCTCTGTTCATCATGTTGTGCTTTCTGCTCTGTTCATCATGTTGCGTTTTCTGTTCTGTTCATCATGTTGTGTTTTCTGTTCTGTTCATCATGTTGTGTTTTCTGCTCTGTTCATCATGTTGCGTTTTCTGTTCTGTTCATCATGTTGCGTTTTCTGTTCTGTTCATCATGTTGTGTTTTCTGCTCTGTTCATCATGTTGCGTTTTCTGTTCTGTTCATCATGTTGCGTTTTCTGTTCTGTTCATCATGTTGTGTTTTCTGTTCTGTTCATCATGTTGCGTTTTCTGTTCTGTTCATCATGTTGCGTTTTCTGTTCTGTTCATCATGTTGTGTTTTCTGCTTTGTTCATCATGTTGTGTTTTCTGTTCTGTTCATCATGTTGTGTTTTCTGCTCCGTTCATCATGTTGTGTTTTCTGTTCTGTTCATCATGTTGTGTTTTCTGTTCTGTTCATCATGTTGTGTTTTCTACTCTGTTCCAGAAATCAGTTTTATAACCTCTCCTCTAAACTCCTGTGCAAATTACTTTCACACATGTTTCTCACTCGCACAAATTCCACTACGGACTCTAACCTTACTCTAGTGTCATAAAACTTTCTCTAGTGTACTATAACCTTACTCTAGTTTCACTAAACTTTCTCTAGTGTACTATAACCTTACTCTAGTTTCACTAAACTTTCTTTAGTGTACTAAACTACCCTAACACTGAGAACTAGAAACATCGTTTCCCACGAGATTTTTTACTCCTAGGTTCATGTGAGCACTAAACAGACACTCAGGGGGAAAGTACTACAAGTATTCGTACTTTTCTTGGTTATTGCCCTTACACTATGACTGGGTTATTATAACATTAAAGATTTATGTGATTAAATTTTTTCGGGAGGCATCTGAATGTTTAGAGAACAAGAGTGCAATGAACCTTGAAAAATAGTCAACAAATTATTTTGATACAAACCTCTGTTTGCCAGATTCTTATCTAAAATCACAACAGGCAACAAATTTACTGAAGACGGGAATATCATAGACAGCCAAATGTCAGTGGATTATAGTGTGTAGCTCTTACTTGTGGGAAGATTAGAATCTTTTGAAAGATATGTATCAACTTTCATATTACACAAGATATATGTATTACATCTTCACTTTACACAAGATATATGTATCACACCACTACATTACACAACATATATGTATCACACCTTCACATTACACAAGATACATGTATCTCACCTTCACATTACACAAGATACATGTATCTCACCTTCACATTACACAAGATACATGTATCTCACCTTCACATTACACAAGATACATGTATCTCACCTTCACATTACACAAGATACATGTATCTCACCTTCACATTACACAGTGCCATGAGAGATCTTATCTAGGGTACTTTGTGATGCCCTATGTCAACAGATTAGTTATTCAGGTCAGACATATGACATCATAAACATGGGCTAATCTTATGACATCATAAACATGGGCTAATTTTATGACATCAACTGTTTAAATTGTGGCTCAGTGACAGCTGTTTAAATTGTAGTTCTGAGGTGGTTCAGATATGGCTCAGTCTTATATCCTCCTCGTACCGTTAAATGTCACATAGGGCTTGCAATGTAGTTGGCCAATTTTCCTTTTTTCTGCAAGTTTTTCAACCTCATCAAGGGATTTTATGCCTATTAATTTGGCCTCTCTTAACAATGTCCTCTTTAGAGTTTCCCATGGTCAACCTCTTTTTATTTGGCCTGTTGTGTTCCACTTGATAACTTGTTTTGGGATTCTCTGATTGTTTCTTCTCATCACATGACCAACATATGTCCATCTCCTTTTCCTGATCACCCATGAGACTGGTTACTGTTTGCTCATCTGTTTTATCTCTGCATTGTTTTTGAATTCGTTCCACTTGATGACGAGTATTTTCCTTAGACATTTGTTTTCAAAAGAGTCTAATTTCTTGTCTATTTCTTTAGTTGTTTTCCAGCTTACATCTGAACTGAATAGTCTTAACTTGGTTTCTGTGCTTGAATGCTATATGTTCTCAAGATTCTTGAAGATTAATGGTGCTTTTGCAATTCTAACTTCCTTTCGGGTGTCACCATCCTGGTCTATGTTAGTTGCCAAGGTATGCAACTTGATTGACTTCTTCAACATTTGTCCCTTCTACATGTATTTTTCCATTTTGATTAATGGGAAGTTTCATTATTTTTGTTTTTTTCCTTGTTAATTTCAAGTCCTATTTTGCTAGCCAGTGAAGACAGGATATCTGTTTTTTCTTGCATCGAATTCATATTGTCACTGACAAGAGTGTCATCACCAAAGTCAAGATCTTCCAGTTGGGTCCCATGCACCTAATCAATCCCTGTGTTACCTGTGCAGCATTTTTTCATTATGAAGTCTATTGTAATTCCAAAAAAGTAAAGGAGACAGTATACATCCCTGTTTCAAGCCTGTTTCAATCTGGAACCATTCACTCAACCCTTCTTCTGTCTTGACTGCACAAACATATCCATTGTAGAAGTCCTTAATGATGCTGACAATTTTTTATGGTATTCCATACAGATGTAAAATTCTCCACAATGAATTTCTGCGTATGCTATCAAATGCTTTTTTAAAGTCTATGAAGTTCAGGATTAATGGTTTCTGCTTTTCAATGTTTTTCAAGTATTATTCTTAGAGTAAAGATCTGGTCGAGACAGCTTTTCCCTTTTCGAAATCCTGCTTGTTCTTCTCTCATTTCAGTATCCACTATATCTTTAAGTCTTTTCAAAATGACCTTGCAAAATACTTTTGACACAACTGATAGTAAGGTTATTACTAATGGCTCAGTACTGGTTGTTTAATTAAAATGAGTGTAGGTAACAAGAAAGAAGAATGTTTCACAGAAATGATTTATGACTAAAAGATGACATAATAAGGAAAAAGCAGACAGTAAAATATTTCACACTCACTCAAATAAAACTGAATGTTACATACATCAGATGTTTAGGCTGAATGTCACATACATCAGATGTTTAGGCTGAATGTCACATACATCAGATGTTTAGGCTGAATGTCACATACATCAGTTTAGCACAAAAAATGATTGTGACTGATTTCTTGTCAACAAAAAATATTCTCAGATCTGAGTGGAATTTACTATCTTTGCTAGTATCTGTGTATCTCTACATTGTTTTTGAATTCGTTCCACTTGATGACGAGTATTTTCCTTAGACATTTGTTTTCAAAAGAGTCTAATTTCTTGTCTATTTCTTTAGTTGTTTTCCAGCTTACATCTGAACTGAATAGTCTTAACTTGGTTTCTGTGCTTGAATGCTATATGTTCTCAAGATTCTTGAAGATTAATGGTGCTTTTGCAATTCTAACTTCCTTTCGGGTGTCACCATCCTGGTCTATGTTAGTTGCCAAGGTATGCAACTTGATTGACTTCTTCAACATTTGTCCCTTCTACATGTATTTTTCCATTTTGATTAATGGGAAGTTTCATTATTTTTGTTTTTTTCCTTGTTAATTTCAAGTCCTATTTTGCTAGCCAGTGAAGACAGGATATCTGTTTTTTCTTGCATCGAATTCATATTGTCACTGACAAGAGTGTCATCACCAAAGTCAAGATCTTCCAGTTGGGTCCCATGCACCTAATCAATCCCTGTGTTACCTGTGCAGCATTTTTTCATTATGAAGTCTATTGTAATTCCAAAAAAGTAAAGGAGACAGTATACATCCCTGTTTCAAGCCTGTTTCAATCTGGAACCATTCACTCAACCCTTCTTCTGTCTTGACTGCACAAACATATCCATTGTAGAAGTCCTTAATGATGCTGACAATTTTTTATGGTATTCCATACAGATGTAAAATTCTCCACAATGAATTTCTGCGTATGCTATCAAATGCTTTTTTAAAGTCTATGAAGTTCAGGATTAATGGTTTCTGCTTTTCAATGTTTTTCAAGTATTATTCTTAGAGTAAAGATCTGGTCGAGACAGCTTTTCCCTTTTCGAAATCCTGCTTGTTCTTCTCTCATTTCAGTATCCACTATATCTTTAAGTCTTTTCAAAATGACCTTGCAAAATACTTTTGACACAACTGATAGTAAGGTTATTACTAATGGCTCAGTACTGGTTGTTTAATTAAAATGAGTGTAGGTAACAAGAAGAAGAATGTTTCACAGAAATGATTTATGACTAAAAGATGACATAATAAGGAAAAAGCAGACAGTAAAATATTTCACACTCACTCAAATAAAACTGAATGTTACATACATCAGATGTTTAGGCTGAATGTCACATACATCAGATGTTTAGGCTGAATGTCACATACATCAGATGTTTAGGCTGAATGTCACATACATCAGTTTAGCACAAAAAATGATTGTGACTGATTTCTTGTCAACAAAAAATATTCTCAGATCTGAGTGGAATTTACTATCTTTGCTAGTATCTGTGTATCTCTACTATCTGTATATCTCTACTATCTGTTTATCTCTACTATATGTGTATTTCTACTATATGTGTATTTCTACTATATATCTCTGCTGCTGGTATATGAAGTATATTGTAATTCCAAAAAAGTAAAGGAGACAGTATACATCCCTGTTTCAAGCCTGTTTCAATCTGGAACCATTCACTCAACCCTTCTTCTGTCTTGACTGCACAAACATATCCATTGTAGAAGTCCTTAATGATGCTGACAATTTTTTATGGTATTCCATACAGATGTAAAATTCTCCACAATGAATTTCTGCGTATGCTATCAAATGCTTTTTTAAAGTCTATGAAGTTCAGGATTAATGGTTTCTGCTTTTCAATGTTTTTCAAGTATTATTCTTAGAGTAAAGATCTGGTCGAGACAGCTTTTCCCTTTTCGAAATCCTGCTTGTTCTTCTCTCATTTCAGTATCCACTATATCTTTAAGTCTTTTCAAAATGACCTTGCAAAATACTTTTGACACAACTGATAGTAAGGTTATTACTAATGGCTCAGTACTGGTTGTTTAATTAAAATGAGTGTAGGTAACAAGAAAGAAGAATGTTTCACAGAAATGATTTATGACTAAAAGATGACATAATAAGGAAAAAGCAGACAGTAAAATATTTCACACTCACTCAAATAAAACTGAATGTTACATACATCAGATGTTTAGGCTGAATGTCACATACATCAGATGTTTAGGCTGAATGTCACATACATCAGATGTTTAGGCTGAATGTCACATACATCAGTTTAGCACAAAAAATGATTGTGACTGATTTCTTGTCAACAAAAAATATTCTCAGATCTGAGTGGAATTTACTATCTTTGCTAGTATCTGTGTATCTCTACTATCTGTATATCTCTACTATCTGTTTATCTCTACTATATGTGTATTTCTACTATATGTGTATTTCTACTATATATCTCTGCTGCTGGTATATGAAGTATAAAAAAAAAAGTGTAAGGATATGAAGTATACCAGCATGTGTATCTCTACTTTCTGTATATCTCTGCTGCTGGTATATGTGTATCTCTACCAGCATGTGTGTCTATAGTTTCTGTGTATCTCTGCTGCTGGTATATGTGTATCTTTACTAGCATATGTATCTCTACTATCTTTGTATATCTACTAATATATGTGTATCTCTACTATCTTTGTATCCCTATCATTGTATATCTATTAATATCTGTGTCTCTATCATTGTATCTCTGTTAATATCTGTGTATCTCTATCTTTGTATCTCTACTAATATCTGTGTATCTCTATTATCTGTGTATCTCTACTAATATCTGTGTATTTCTACTACTATCTGTGTATCTCTACTAATATCTTTGTATCTCTATTAATATCTGTGTATCTCTACTAATATGTATCTCTATTAATATCTGTGTATCTCTACTAATACCTTTGTAACTCTATTAATATCTGTGTATCTATATTAATATCTGTGTATCTATATTAATATATGTGGGGTTTTTTTTTTGATGAACTGATCAAGACCAGCAAGAAAATTATAGAAATGAATGTATTACAAACATGCCTCCCATACATCAAAATTATTATAGTACAATTTCTTTATTGATGTAGCAACAATCAGCCTCAGTAAACATCTGACATCCTCACCACACATTTTATTTACTGATATAGCAACAATCAACCTCAGTAAACATCTGATATCCTTACACATTTTCTTTATGAATATAGCAACACAATTAGCCTCAGTAAACATCTGACATCCTCACCACACATTTTATTTATTGATATAGCAACAATCAGGCTCAGTAAACATCTGATATTCTAACACATTTTACTTATTGATATAGCAACAATCAGGCTCAGTAAACATCTGATATTCTAACACATTTTACTTATTGATATAGCAACAATCAGGCTCAGTAAACATCTGACATCCTCACTACACATTCTATTTATTGATACAACAAAATCTCCTCCTAACAGTTTTCTGCTGTTGCTTGTCCTCAACACTGTAATCTGCCCTCACCATGGCTATGTTGTGTTGTCTGCCCTCACCATGGCAGTGTTGTGTTGTCTGCCCTCACCATGGCAGTGTTGTGTTGTCTGAACTCACCATGGCAGTGTTGTGTTGTCTGCCCTCAACATGGCAGTGTTGTGTTGTCTGCCCTCACCATGGCAGTGTTGTGTTGTCTCCTCACCATGGCAGTGTTATGTTGTCTGCCCTCACCATGGCAGTGTTGTTGTCTGCCCTCACCATGGCAGTGTTGTGTTGTCTGCCCTCACCATGGCAGTGTTGTTGTCTGCCCTCACCATGGCAGTGTTGTGTTGTCTGCCATCACCATGGCAGTGTTGTGTTGTCTGCCCTCACCATGGCAGTGTTGTTGTCTGCCCTCACCATGGCAGTGTTGTTGTCTGCCCTCACCATGGCAGTGTTGTGTTGTCTGCCATCACCATGGCAGTGTTGTGTTGTCTGCCCTCACCATGGCAGTGTTGTGTTGTCTGCCATCACCATGGCAGTGTTGTGCTGTCTGCCTTTACTGCTGCTCTGTTATTGTTTCTGCTTCTCTTGTATGCACAAGTTCTACTTTCTCCAGGTAACCTCCACCTCATCAGTACGGAATCTGCAAACAGTTGTAGGCTCAGATCACATCCTCCACTTCAACAAGAACCTACAAGGCATAGTGTGTGTGTGCATGCGTGCGTGTGTGCACCAAAATCACTACAGAAAAGTAAACACAGATCTTCACAATCTTTACTTCTTCATAATCTTTACTTCTTCACAATCTTTACTTGTATAAATGAATTTATGAAGTTTTTCATGATTCAGTCATGGCAGGTTACATTTTACAGAAAATATGTGGTGGCTTGAGAATACTAACATGTGGAGGCTTGAGAATACTAACATGTGGAGGCTTGAGAATACTAACATGTGGAGGCTTGAGAATACTAACATGTGGAGGCTTGAGAATACTAACATATGGAGGCTTGAGAATACTAACATGTGGAGGCTTGAGAATACTAACATGTGGAGGCTTGAGAATACTAACATGTGGAGGCTTGAGAATACTAACATGTGAATGTCTGAGAATCTCTACTAATATCTGTGTATCTCTATTAATATCTGTGTATCTCTACTAATATCTGTGTATCTCTACTAATATCTGTGTATCTCTATTAATATCTGTGTATCTCTACTAATATCTGTGTATCTCTACTAATATCTGTGTATCTCTACTAATATCTGTGTATCTCTATTAATATCTGTGTATCTCTACTAATATCTGTGTATCTCTACTAATATCTGTGTATCTCTACTAATATCTGTGTATCTCTATTAATATCTGTGTATCTATATTAATATCTGTGTATCTATATTAATATATGTGGGGTTTTTTTTTTGATGAACTGATCAAGACCAGCAAGAAAATTATAGAAATGAATGTATTACAAACATGCCTCCCATACATCAAAATTATTATAGTACAATTTCTTTATTGATGTAGCAACAATCAGCCTCAGTAAACATCTGACATCCTCACCACACATTTTATTTACTGATATAGCAACAATCAACCTCAGTAAACATCTGATATCCTTACACATTTTCTTTATGAATATAGCAACACAATTAGCCTCAGTAAACATCTGACATCCTCACCACACATTTTATTTATTGATATAGCAGCAATCAGGCTCAGTAAACATCTGATATTCTAACACATTTTACTTATTGATATAGCAACAATCAGGCTCAGTAAACATCTGATATTCTAACACATTTTACTTATTGATATAGCAACAATCAGGCTCAGTAAACATCTGACATGCTCACTACACATTCTATTTATTGATACAACAAAATCTCCTCCTAACAGTTTTCTGCTGTTGCTTGTCCTCAACACTGTAATCTGCCCTCACCATGGCTATGTTGTGTTGTCTGCCCTCACCATGGCAGTGTTGTGTTGTCTGCCCTCACCATGGCAGTGTTGTGTTGTCTGAACTCACCATGGCAGTGTTGTGTTGTCTGCCCTCAACATGGCAGTGTTGTGTTGTCTGCCCTCACCATGGCAGTGTTGTGTTGTCTCCTCACCATGGCAGTGTTATGTTGTCTGCCCTCACCATGGCAGTGTTGTTGTCTGCCCTCACCATGGCAGTGTTGTGTTGTCTGCCCTCACCATGGCAGTGTTGTTGTCTGCCCTCACCATGGCAGTGTTGTGTTGTCTGCCATCACCATGGCAGTGTTGTGTTGTCTGCCCTCACCATGGCAGTGTTGTTGTCTGCCCTCACCATGGCAGTGTTGTTGTCTGCCCTCACCATGGCAGTGTTGTGTTGTCTGCCATCACCATGGCAGTGTTGTGTTGTCTGCCCTCACCATGGCAGTGTTGTGTTGTCTGCCATCACCATGGTGTTGTGCTGTCTGCCTTTACTGCTGCTCTGTTATTGTTTCTGCTTCTCTTGTATGCACAAGTTCTACTTTCTCCAGGTAACCTCCACCTCATCAGTACGGAATCTGCAAACAGTTGTAGGCTCAGATCACATCCTCCACTTCAACAAGAACCTACAAGGCATAGTGTGTGTGTGCATGCGTGCGTGTGTGCACCAAAATCACTACAGAAAAGTAAACACAGATCTTCACAATCTTTACTTCTTCATAATCTTTACTTCTTCACAATCTTTACTTCTTCACAATCTTTACTTGTATAAATGAATTTATGAAGTTTTTCATGATTCAGTCATGGCAGGTTACATTTTACAGAAAATATGTGGTGGCTTGAGAATACTAACATGTGGAGGCTTGAGAATACTAACATGTGGAGGCTTGAGAATACTAACATGTGGAGGCTTGAGAATACTAACATGTGGAGGCTTGAGAATACTAACATATGGAGGCTTGAGAATACTAACATGTGGAGGCTTGAGAATACTAACATGTGGAGGCTTGAGAATACTAACATGTGGAGGCTTGAGAATACTAACATGTGAATGTCTGAGAATACTAACATATGGAGGCTTGAGAATACTAACATGTGAATGTCTGAGAATACTAACATGTGGAGGCTTGAGAATACTAACATATGGAGGCTTGAGAATACTAACATATGGAGGCTTGAGAATACTAACATGTGAATGTCTGAGAATACTAACATATGGAGGCTTGAGAATACTAACATGTGAAGGCTTGAGAATACTAACATATGGAGTCTTGAGAATACTAACATGTGAATGTCTGAGAATACTAACATATGGAGGCTTGAGAATACTAATATGTGGAGGCTTGAGAATACTAACATATGGAGGCTTGAGAATACTAACATGTGAATGTCTGAGAATACTAACATATGGAGGCTTGAGAATACTAACATGTGAATGTCTGAGAATACTAACATATGGAGGCTTGAGAATACTAACATGTGAATGTCTGAGAATACTAACATATGGAGGCTTGAGAATACTAACATGTGAAGGCTTGAGAATACTAACATATGGAGGCTTGAGAATACTAACATGTGGAGGCTTGAGAATACTAACATATGGAGGCTTGAGAATACTAACATGTGAATGTCTGAGAATACTAACATATGGAGGCTTGAGAATACTAACATGTGAAGGCTTGAGAATACTAACATATGGAGGCTTGAGAATACTAATATGTGGAGGCTTGAGAATACTAATATGTGGAGGCTTGAGAATACTAACATGTAGAGGCTTGAGAATACTAACAAGTGGAGGCTTGAGAATACTAACATGTGAATGTCTGAGAATACTAATATGTGGAGGCTTGAGAATAATAACATGTGGAGGCTTGAGAATAATAACATGTGGAGGCTTGAGAATACTAATATGTGGAGGCTTGAGAATACTAATATGTGGAGGCTTGAGAATACTACAGCTGACATTATTACGTCAGACAAATGTCAGGATTAAACTATGAGTTTCATTAGATCCACTACATCAGATAAATATTAGGATACAACTAGGGGTTTCATTAGATCCACTACATCAGACAAATGTTATGACAGAACTGTGGGTTTCATTAGATCCACTACATCAGACATATGTTAGGATACAACTGTGGGTTTCATTAGATCCACTACATCAGATAAATGTTAGGATACAACTATGGGTTTCATTAGATCCACTACATCAGACAAATGTTAGGATAAATCTATGAGTTTCATTAGATCCAATAAATCAGAAAAATGTTAGAATAGAACTATGGGTTTCATCAGATCCACTACATCAGACAAATGTTAGGATAAAACTATGAGTTTCATTAGATCCACTACATCCAACACATGTTAGAATAGAACTATGGGTTTCATTAGATCCACTACATCAGACACAAGTTAGGATAAAACTATGAGTTTCATTAGATCCACTACATCAGACACATGTTAGAATAGAACTATGAGTTTCATTAGATCCACTACATCAGACACATGTTAGAATAGAACTATGAGTTTCATTAGATCCACTACATCAGACACATGTTAGAATAGAACTATGAGTTTCATTAGATCCACTACATCAGACATATGTTAGGATAGAACTATGAGTTTCATTAGATCCACTACATCAGACACATGTTAGAATAGAACTATGAGTTTCATTAGATCAGTGTTTTCTTACATGGGGCATATGTCCCATTGGGGGGGGGGGGAGTTCTAATCTTGGTTGACTATTATGTTGTGTGTAGGAGGTTGGGGTGGAAGTTCTAAACTTGGTTGACTATTATGTTGTGTGTGGGAGGTTGGGGTGGAAGTTCTAAACTTGGTTGACTATTATGCTGTGTGTGGGAGGTGGGGGGAGGGTGGGTGGAAGTTCTAAACTTGGTTGACTATATGATGTGTGTGGAGGTGGAAGATCTAAACTTGGTTGACTATTATGATGTGTGTGGGAGGTGGAAGATCTAAACTTGGTTGACTATTATGATGTGTGGGGGGTGGGGGGGGGGGGGGTGGAAGATCTAAACTTGGTTGACTATTATGATGTGTGTGGGAGGTGGAAGATCTAAACTTGGTGACTATTATGATGTGTGGGAGGTGGGGGTGGGGGGGGGGGGAAGATCTAAACTTGGTTGACTATTATGATGTGTGTGGGAGGTGGAAGATCTAAACTTGGTTGACTATTATGATGTGTGTGGGAGGTGGGGGGTGGGGGGTGGAAGATCTAAACTTGGTTGACTATTATGATGTGTGTGGGAGGTGGAAGATCTAAACTTGGTTGACTATTATGATGTGTGTGGGAGGTGGAAGATCTAAACTTGGTTGACTATTATGATGTGTGTGGGAGGTGGAAGATCTAAACTTGGTTGACTATTATGATGTGTGTGGGAGGTGGAAGATCTAAACTTGGTTGACTATTATGATGTGTGTGGGAGGTGGGGGGGGGGGGTGGAAGATCTAAACTTGGTTGACTATTATGATGTGTGGGAGGTGGAAGATCTAAACTTGGTTGACTATTATGATGTTGTGGGAGGTGGGGGGGGTGGAAGATCTAAACTTGGTTGACTATTATGATGTGTGGGGGGGGGGGGGGGGGGGTGGAAGTTCTAAACTTGGTTGATTATTATGATATGTGGGGGGTGGAAGATCTAAACTTGGTTGACTATTATGATATGTGTGTGGGGGGTGGGCGGGGGGGAGGGGTGGGTGGAAGTTCTAAACTTGGTTGACTATTATGATGTGTGTGGGAGGTGGGCAGGGGGGAGGGGGGAAGGGGTGGGTGGAAGTTCTAAACTTGGTTGACTATTATGATGTGTGTGGGAGGTGGGGTGGAAGTTCTAAACTTGGTTGACTATTATGATGTGTGTGGGAGGTGGGGAGGGCATCCAAATCTTTATGATACTGAGGTGGGACATGATCCATACAAGGTTGGGAAACACTGCATTAGGTCTATTACAGAAGACAAATGTCAAGATAAAATTATCACTTTCATTAGACCTACTACAGCAGAATCCGGACTTTCTTACATCTTACATCCTTCTGGTGCCGTTAAATGTCACATAGGGCTTGCAAGGTAGTTTGCCAAGTTTTCCTGTCTTCAGTGAGTCTTTCAACCTCATCAAGAGATTTTATGCCTGTTAATTTGGCCTCTTTTAACAATGTCCTCTTTAGAGTTTCACGTGTTCGACCTCTTTTTCTTCAGTTTCTTTTGTTCCACCTGATAGCTTGTTTTGGGATTCTCTGATCATTTCTTCTCATCACGTGACCAACATATGTCCATATCCTTTTTCTGACCACCCATGAGAAAGGCTGTTGTTTGCTCATTTGTCTTATCTCTGCATTGTTCTTGAATTCATTCCACTTGGTGCTGACTATTTTCCTTAGGCGTTTATTTTCAAAAGAGACTAATTTTTTGTCTATTTCTTTAGTTGTTTTCCAGCTTTCACATGCATAAATGAGGGTGGATATCACATTTAAATTGAATAATCTTAACTTGGTTTTTGTGCCTATAACTTTTGAATGCCATATGTTCTCAAGATTCTTGATGATCGATGCTGCTTTTGCAATTCTAACTTCCTTTCTGGTGTCACCATCCTGGTCTATGTAGCTGCCAAGGTATACAAATTGACTGACTTCTTCAACAGCTGTCCCTTCTAAGTACATTTTTCCTTTTTGATTAATGGGAAGTTTCATTATTTCTGTATTTTGTCATTATTTCTTATATCTGGCACTATATTTTTTGGCATTTGTGACTAGTTAGGAATGTTTAGCAAGGAGAAAAATAGTGCTGCTGTCCTCACATGACCAGTGTTTACTGCCATGACAGTATAGTGACTGATGGGAAATTCCCCTTGTTAGCTCCTGCATGTGTGCATCAGGCCAAAGGGAGAGAGGAGAAAAAGGGACAGGTTCACAATTTTGTGTGTGGCTGGTTAGAGAGAAGGGGCCAAGATGTTGAGTCTTAAAGACCAGCTGGAGCCATGTTTCGTGTGTTACCATGCCTCCTCATTGTACAGTGGCCCAGAGAGCTCCTTCCTGAGTTGATGGACCATTGACTAACTGTCATGGTGTACTTCTGTCAACTAAAGTTTCAATGTTTTTCAAGTTCAATGGGAGATTCACCAGTAACATTCAATGCTGACATATAACTATATATCATCAGACTGGTTCAATCACAATCTTCATGCAAAAAAAAACATACAAAAGAGCTAGGGATATCAGTTCAGAAGCTATAATATACAGCCATAGCTGGCGCCATACAATCTGCCTCATCACACCAGCACACTGTTAGCAACAGCAACAAACCAAAGTCAAATAAGAATTACATAGTTTGATGATGATGATGAGACTTACCTCTGTAAACAAGTTGTTTCTAACAAGGGTGTGACAGCACCACTTCTAAACTTACCTCTGTAAACAAGTTGTTTCTAACAAGGGTGTGACAGCACCACTTCTAAACTTACCTCTGTAAACAAGTTGTTTCTAACAAGGGTGTGAAAGCGCCACTTCTAAACTTACCTCTGTAAACAAGTTGTTTCTAACAAGGGTGTGACTATTATGATGTGTGTGGGAGGTGGGCAGGGGGGAGGGGGGAAGGGGTGGGTGGAAGTTCTAAACTTGGTTGACTATTATGATGTGTGTGGGAGGTGGGGTGGAAGTTCTAAACTTGGTTGACTATTATGATGTGTGTGGGAGGTGGGGAGGGCATCCAAATCTTTATGATACTGAGGTGGGACATGATCCATACAAGGTTGGGAAACACTGCATTAGGTCTATTACAGAAGACAAATGTCAAGATAAAATTATCACTTTCATTAGACCTACTACAGCAGAATCCGGACTTTCTTACATCTTACATCCTTCTGGTGCCGTTAAATGTCACATAGGGCTTGCAAGGTAGTTTGCCAAGTTTTCCTGTCTTCAGTGAGTCTTTCAACCTCATCAAGAGATTTTATGCCTGTTAATTTGGCCTCTTTTAACAATGTCCTCTTTAGAGTTTCACGTGTTCGACCTCTTTTTCTTCAGTTTCTTTTGTTCCACCTGATAGCTTGTTTTGGGATTCTGATCATTTCTTCTCATCACGTGACCAACATATGTCCATATCCTTTTTCTGACCACCCATGAGAAAGGCTGTTGTTTGCTCATTTGTCTTATCTCTGCATTGTTCTTGAATTCATTCCACTTGGTGCTGACTATTTTCCTTAGGCGTTTATTTTCAAAAGAGACTAATTTTTTGTCTATTTCTTTAGTTGTTTTCCAGCTTTCACATGCATAAATGAGGGTGGATATCACATTTAAATTGAATAATCTTAACTTGGTTTTTGTGCCTATAACTTTTGAATGCCATATGTTCTCAAGATTCTTGATGATCGATGCTGCTTTTGCAATTCTAACTTCCTTTCTGGTGTCACCATCCTGGTCTATGTAGCTGCCAAGGTATACAAATTGACTGACTTCTTCAACAGCTGTCCCTTCTAAGTACATTTTTCCTTTTTGATTAATGGGAAGTTTCATTATTTCTGTATTTTGTCATTATTTCTTATATCTGGCACTATATTTTTTGGCATTTGTGACTAGTTAGGAATGTTTAGCAAGGAGAAAAATAGTGCTGCTGTCCTCACATGACCAGTGTTTACTGCCATGACAGTATAGTGACTGATGGGAAATTCCCCTTGTTAGCTCCTGCATGTGTGCATCAGGCCAAAGGGAGAGAGGAGAAAAAGGGACAGGTTCACAATTTTGTGTGTGGCTGGTTAGAGAGAAGGGGCCAAGATGTTGAGTCTTAAAGACCAGCTGGAGCCATGTTTCGTGTGTTACCATGCCTCCTCATTGTACAGTGGCCCAGAGAGCTCCTTCCTGAGTTGATGGACCATTGACTAACTGTCATGGTGTACTTCTGTCAACTAAAGTTTCAATGTTTTTCAAGTTCAATGGGAGATTCACCAGTAACATTCAATGCTGACATATAACTATATATCATCAGACTGGTTCAATCACAATCTTCATGCAAAAAAAAACATACAAAAGAGCTAGGGATATCAGTTCAGAAGCTATAATATACAGCCATAGCTGGCGCCATACAATCTGCCTCATCACACCAGCACACTGTTAGCAACAGCAACAAACCAAAGTCAAATAAGAATTACATAGTTTGATGATGATGATGAGACTTACCTCTGTAAACAAGTTGTTTCTAACAAGGGTGTGACAGCACCACTTCTAAACTTACCTCTGTAAACAAGTTGTTTCTAACAAGGGTGTGACAGCACCACTTCTAAACTTACCTCTGTAAACAAGTTGTTTCTAACAAGGGTGTGAAAGCGCCACTTCTAAACTTACCTCTGTAAACAAGTTGTTTCTAACAAGGGTGTGAAAGCGCCACTTCTAAACTTACCTCTGTAAACAAGTTGTTTCTAACAGGGGTGTGACAGCACCACTTCTAAACTTACCTCTGTAAACAAGTTGTTTCTAACAAGGGTGTGAAAGCGCCACTTCTAAACTTACCTCTGTAAACAAGTTGTTTCTAACAAGGGTGTGACAGCGCCACTTCTAAACTTACCTCTGTAAACAAGTTGTTTCTACCAAGGGTGTGACAGCACCACTTCTAAACTTACCTCTGTAAACAAGTTGTTTCTACCAAGGGTGTGACAGCACCACTTCTAAACTTACCTCTGTAAACAAGTTGTTTCTACCAAGGGTGTGACAGCACCACTTCTAAACTTACCTCTGTAAACAAGTTGTTTCTACCAAGGGTGTGACAGTGCCACTTGTAAACATCTCCCAGCCTGCCTGAGCTATCATGGCTCCATTATCTATACAGAACCTGGCAAAGTTCACACAACAAAATATAAACATGCTCTTCACATCTGTAAACTGTTCAATCCCTTGATGTACCAAACTTGACTGATGTAGTGAAGGCAGGCTTAACTGATGGAATGCAGGAAGACATGAACTCCACAAACAGTGTTTGTGTGGCACAATGCTGCCACTTGCTCAGTCTGTTAACTGACAATGACAGATGTGTCTTTTCATAACTGTACTTAAAAAGCTAAGTCATAATTCACATTCTGTGAAAGTTCACCACACCTAAAAGGACAGGTGACACATAAGTGACACATGAGTGACATAAAAAGAAATACAAAATAACTGACTTGTACATGAAACTTGATATTATTGAATGATATGATAACTGACTTGTACATGAAACTTGATATTATTGAATGATATGATAACTGACTTGTACATGAAACTTGATATTATTGAATGATATGATAACTGACTTGTACATGAAACTTGATATTATTGAATGATATGATAACTGACTTGTACATGAAACTTGATATTATGAATGATATGATAACTGACTTGTACATGAAACTTGATATTATTGAATGATATGATAACTGACTTGTACATGAAACTTGATATTATTGAATGATATGATAACTGACTTGTACATGAAACTTGATATTATTAAATGATATGATAACTGACTTGTACATGAAACTTGATATTATTAAATGATATGATAACTGACTTGTACATGAAACTTGATATTATTAAATGATATGATAACTGACTTGTACATGAAACTTGATATTATTAAATGATGTGGTAAGTGTCCTGGTAAATGCTTGAAAAAAGCAGCTGACACTGTTATTACTGAAGAAACTAGCATCATAGATGTTGATAGTCCTAGGGCCAGAGATTATTAGTGAAGAAACTAGCATCATAGATGTTGATAGTCCTAGGGCCAGAGATTATTAGTGAAGAAACTAGCATCATAGATGTTGATAGTCCTAGGGCCAGAGATTATTAGTGAAGAAACTAGCATCATAGATGTTGATAGGCCAAGGGCCAGAGATGCCTAAACTCACATTTAGTACCAGTCACTGACATGAATCTTACAAAAAATACACCAACACTTTACAACAAGAAAGCAACATGCTACTGAAAGAGCTAGGCAAGTCTCAAGCCAAATTAAAAAATAAAAAAAAAGATAGGAACATGAACAGATGTTACAACTTGGAAACTGTTAAACAATAAATTATGAATTTAGATCCTCATGTGGAAAGAAAGAAGTGTGCCAGTTTACAGAAATCTTGAAAGCACAATTAGCTGCTATCATTCCCCTGGGAACAAATATGTTAAGAACACTCTTATCTTAACATAGTCTTTGTGAGACAGGGAACATAGATCTGTTTGCTTAAACATTCTGACCAACTTCTATAGCCCAGAAACATGTAGCAATCAACACTAATTGTAACTGTTATTTTTGTAAAATGTAATGTCAGGTTGGTGGACAGATGGGGACATTGAGATCGTTGGCGGGGATGAGGGAAGTCTGGTGTGAAACCAATGAATCCAGGACGTGACAAGCCTATGGGTCTTTACAACAATGGCTATCAGAATGATGTAAACAAAACAGAGCCAGCAGACTATGGGTGGCGGGGAATGGATATCGTTGAGGCACTCATTAGATTTCTCATCCTAAAGTCTCTGTGGAACTGTCTCAAAGCCATTTGCCCAGTCAGCATTGAATGCTGGATCAGACATGGAGAAGGGACTTAAGTACAGCCACCAGAGGCTGGAAAACAAAGTTTTGGCCAGGCCAGCCTACACCACTGTCTTCATGGCAGTCCAAGCAAGGAAAGGTGCTGAAGTCGGAGTTACCCAGCCAAAAGGCGCATCGCAAAAATCAGGGTACCATGTATTATCACTAATGAAATGTCTCTATCTGCAGTTTTCAAACATGGTGCTCGCCCTGTGAAGACTAACCAGGCAGGTGCAGTGCCGGGCCCCCTGCCTCGAAAGGGTCCACCCAATGCTACTGGAGGTCCTCTCGGTTCTTCTTGTGCAGCCAGGAGACATGAGAGAAGAGCTACTGGCCAAAAAATACAACGGAAGAAAACTGCCAAAAAGCAAGAACTTAAATTAATGCTGTGGAATGCTGAGAGTGTCAGCAGTGTTAGAGATGGCTATAGCAAAAAGGTTGAACTAGAGAACATACTTTTTGCAGAG
Source organism: Achatina immaculata (assembly GCA_009760885.1). Lineage (NCBI taxonomy): Eukaryota > Metazoa > Mollusca > Gastropoda > Stylommatophora > Achatinidae > Lissachatina > Lissachatina immaculata. The sequence goes on from CM019716.1 coordinate 9,532,294, forward strand.
CAGGTAAGTATATTCTGCATACAGGAGACACACCTAACCAAAGATGCCGCCTTTAAAATCAGAGGATACCAGTGTTTTAGATCAGACCAACAGGACAGAAGAAAAGGAGAAGTACTCACACTTGTCAAGAATAACATCAGTGCATGTCAGGTGGGAGTGTACATGGAAAGAGCCGAATACCAGATGATCCATCTAAAAACCAGTAATACAGATTTCCACCTCTTTAACTATTACTGTTCTAATGACCGCCCGCTTGCTTTAGAAACAATCCCACACAAAGAGAGACTGATGGTCTGTGGCGATTTTAACAGCCATTCCCAAAGCTGGGGCTATGACCACATAGACAAGATATGAGAGGAATTTGAGAGCTGGCAGGATGATAATGGACTTCTCCTGATCAACCAGCCAATGGATCCCCCAACATTTTACTCAAGGGCTTGGCATACAACCTCAACACCAGATCTGGCATTCCACTCTCCAGATCTGAAGTGGAACATTACACATGAAGTTGGAAAACAACTTGGAGGTAGCGACCATTGACCAGTCTTCCTGACAATAGAAAATAAACTCCTTAACACCAGTAGCCCTCTCCCCAGATGAGACTATAAAAAAGCAAACTGGACAATGTACAGACATCGTACAGGTATCCTGATGGGACAGCTGTCCATAGAAGGTAAGGATATTAACAGCATAGAATTCAATGCTTGTATCCTTCAGGCCACCCGTGAAACCATTCCCAGAGGAGCTCGCAGGGACTATAAACCATACTGGTCTAGTGAGCTGGGAAAACTCCATGATGACGTGGAAGCAGCTCGAAAGCAAGCAGAAAATAGACCATGCCAAGAATCTTACAAAAAATACACCAACACTTTACAACAAGAAAGCAACATGCTACTGAAAGAGCTAGGCAAGTCTCAAGCCAAATTAAAAAATAAAAAAAAAGATAGGAACATGAACAGATGTTACAACTTGGAAACTGTTAAACAATAAATTATGAATTTAGATCCTCATGTGGAAAGAAAGAAGTGTGCCAGTTTACAGAAATCTTGAAAGCACAATTAGCTGCTATCATTCCCCTGGGAACAAATATGTTAAGAACACTCTTATCTTAACATAGTCTTTGTGAGACAGGGAACATAGATCTGTTTGCTTAAACATTCTGACCAACTTCTATAGCCCAGAAACATGTAGCAATCAACACTAATTGTAACTGTTATTTTTGTAAAATGTAATGTCAGGTTGGTGGACAGATGGGGACATTGAGATCGTTGGCGGGGATGAGGGAAGTCTGGTGTGAAACCAATGAATCCAGGACGTGACAAGCCTATGGGTCTTTACAACAATGGCTATCAGAATGATGTAAACAAAACAGAGCCAGCAGACTATGGGTGGCGGGGAATGGATACGTTGAGGCACTCATTAGATTTCTCATCCTAAAGTCTCTGTGGAACTGTCTCAAAGCCATTTGCCCAGTCAGCATTGAATGCTGGATCAGACATGGAGAAGGGACTTAAGTACAGCCACCAGAGGCTGGAAAACAAAGTTTTGGCCAGGCCAGCCTACACCACTGTCTTCATGGCAGTCCAAGCAAGGAAAGGTGCTGAAGTCGGAGTTACCCAGCCAAAAGGCGCATCGCAAAAATCAGGGTACCATGTATTATCACTAATGAAATGTCTCTATCTGCAGTTTTCAAACATGGTGCTCGCCCTGTGAAGACTAACCAGGCAGGTGCAGTGCCGGGCCCCCTGCCTCGAAAGGGTCCACCCAATGCTACTGGAGGTCCTCTCGGTTCTTCTTGTGCAGCCAGGAGACATGAGAGAAGAGCTACTGGCCAAAAAATACAACGGAAGAAAACTGCCAAAAAGCAAGAACTTAAATTAATGCTGTGGAATGCTGAGAGTGTCAGCAGTGTTAGAGATGGCTATAGCAAAAAGGTTGAACTAGAGAACATACTTTTTGCAGAGCAGGTAAGTATATTCTGCATACAGGAGACACACCTAACCAAAGATGCCGCCTTTAAAATCAGAGGATACCAGTGTTTTAGATCAGACCAACAGGACAGAAGAAAAGGAGAAGTACTCACACTTGTCAAGAATAACATCAGTGCATGTCAGGTGGGAGTGTACATGGAAAGAGCCGAATACCAGATGATCCATCTAAAAACCAGTAATACAGATTTCCACCTCTTTAACTATTACTGTTCTAATGACCGCCCGCTTGCTTTAGAAACAATCCCACACAAAGAGAGACTGATGGTCTGTGGCGACTTTAACAGCCATTCCCAAAGCTGGGGCTATGACCACATAGACAAGATATGAGAGGAATTTGAGAGCTGGCAGGATGATAATGGACTTCTCCTGATCAACCAGCCAATGGATCCCCCAACATTTTACTCAAGGGCTTGGCATACAACCTCAACACCAGATCTGGCATTCCACTCTCCAGATCTGAAGTGGAACATTACACATGAAGTTGGAAAACAACTTGGAGGTTGCGACCATCGACCGGTCTTCCTGACAATAGAAAATAAACTCCTTAACACCAGTAGCCCTCTCCCCAGATGAGACTATAAAAAAGCAAACTGGACAATGTACAGACATCGTACAGGTATCCTGGTGGGACAGCTGTCCATAGAAGGTAAGGATATTAACAGCATAGTGAAGGAATTCAATGCTTGTATCCTTCAGGCCACCCGTGAAACCATTCCCAGAGGAGCTCGCAGGGACTATAAACCATACTGGTCTAGTGAGCTGGGAAAACTCCATGATGATGTGGAAGCAGCTCGAAAGCAAGCAGAAAATAGACCATGCCAAGAACACCACAATAATTACCAACATGCTAAGGCTAAATTCCAGAGAGCCAAGCTGCAAGCCAGACGGGAAAGTTGGAGAGAGAAAACAGAGTCTATAAACTTTGAAAAGGATGGAAGGAAACTGTGGAAACTAATCAAACAGTTAAATGATGAGAACATTGGAAGAAGTCCAAAGATATAGAAGATGAGAAAAACACTTACAGGTAAGCAGGTAGCTGATCACTTTGCTTGCATGTTTGCACAAGACTGCAACATTGATATCCATCCAGAGAAGGAGCGTACAGTGCGCATCGAGCCACAGAAAGAGGAGGAACAAGTCAGAAAAGTGGAGGTCATGAATGCACCAATCACACGCAGTGAGTTAGACCTAGCAGTCAGTAAAGTGAAACCAAGGAAATCACCAGGACCAGATGGAGCGTCCAATGAAATGATCAAGAACCTGGGAATGGCAGCAATGGGAAAGCTGTTGGATATTTTCAATAAGTGCTGGAGCACAGGTAAGTTACCCCAAATCTGGAAGGAAGCAAGCATGGTATCACTGCTAAAGCCAGGGAAAAACAGTGATACTGCCTCCAGCTACAGGCCAATCAGTCTCACTAGCTGCCTATGCAAAACAATGGAACGCATCATTGACCTGAGGCTAAAATGGTACCTAGAAAGTGAAAACCTTCTCGTTCCACAACAAGCAGGATTTAGGCAGTATTACAGTACAGAAGATCAAGTGACCTATCTCTCTCAAGAGATTAAGGATGCATTCCAAGACAAAAACCATGAAATAGCAGCGTGGATAGACCTGAAGAAAGCCTTTGATAAAGTATGGAAAAAAGGTCTGCTGTGGAAACTAAGAAACTGCAATGTGAATGGAAGACTATACAACTGGATAAAGTCCTATTTACACAATAGAAGAGCTACAGTAGTAATGGATGGACACAAAAGCCAGAAAGTACTTCTGCGACACGGTGTACCACAAGGAGGAGTCCTTTCACCTACACTATTCCTGGTATTCATTAATGACCTGGTCAAGGAACTTCTCTATGGAATCAAAGTGGCATTGTATGCAGATGATCTGGTCATGTGGTGTACAGATGAATATGCGACAGTTGCTACACAGAGACTCCAAAGAACAGCAGACATCTTGACATCATGGACAAACAAATGGTGTGTAAGTATAAACACAGAGAAATCAAGTACCACTCTGTTCACTCTCTCATCTAAACAGAAAGCAGGTAAGATCTTTGTAAATGAAATACCCTTAAGGATGGACAACCAACCCACTTACTTAGGAGTGACTCTTGACTCAAAACTGACCTGGAAGCACCACATCAACAGTGCAGAAGCTAGACAAGGTAAAAATCAGTCACTATGGATTATCACAGGTGCCATGAGGTCCACACCAGCAGAAGAAACGCAGAAAACAGCTGGTGTTCAAGCGCTTGTACTTGTACTTGTACAAACTCCCTGTAACTGCGAGCTGTTGTTCTTTGCAGCTGATGCTGTAGATATGTTGAGGCACAGCATCGTATCGGCGTGGGGGATTGTTATGGCTGCTACTTTTTCAGTCCCAGAGTACAGATAAAAAGCAGGGGCTGTGCAATGCTTCTTTAGCAGACTCCACCACCATAGGGACTATGTTGATCCCTGCCCTGTTAGCCAGGCTAGGCCTGTTACTGGGGTACCACGGAGAGGTGGGAGAGGGTCTTGGTCAGCTATGGGTCGCTAATTACCGTTTTCACCCCCCTGGTGTTCAAGTGCTAAAAGAACAGAGACAGAAAGGTCATGACCTTGGGAGAGAAATTCCTCAACTCTGTAAGCCATCCACTGAAGGAGAGATCCAATAACCTGGCACTAACACAGCTTAAAAAAAGCAGCTTCATTCATCAGGCCAAGCGTATGTGTAAGCTGATACCTGACCTTCCAACTGTAGTCGCTCCGTTATCATCTGTACTAGAGCATACACCATGGAAAGAAGCAGATTCTCTCTCTGAACCTTAAGTGCCCAGGGCACATGGGGCTTCCGCAAGGGTTTTCCACATATGCCTGTCCTTCGCCTTTCCACCTGCATTTGCTTTTTCCCTTGCTTCCGTTTCTGTAGCAGTCCGATAGTTTTTTTACCAGATAGGGTTGCTGGCCCTATGCTGAACCCTCCTTAGTCACCTTTTACAGTCATGCGTGGTAGGGTACAGTGGTCCTATTCTTTGCAGATCCCGGGTACCACACGGGGGAAAGAAGCAGATTATACACAAATAACTATTCAGACCGAAGTGAAAGGTGTGCAGAATGGTGAGATGCAGAGCAGTCTTGTAAGATCAACAGCCACACTTAGTTTGCTAGATAACAAATATCCATGTGACACCTGGATACGTGTGTACACAGACAGATCTGCACACAATGCCATAAAGAATGGAGGGGCAGGAGTACATACTGAATATCCAAACAACACCACTGACAAGATGTCCATACCCACTGGAAAATACTGCAACAACTATGATGCAGAAGTTAGGGCAATTATTGCTGCAGTTGAAAAACTATCAGACTCCAGAATTGATACGTGCCCCATAGTAATTCTCACAGATGCAAGATCAGTACTGGAAGCTCTTCAGTGCAACAAACTACCAGACCTTAAGGATACCTTGTCAAAAATTGGCTTACAACACGGAGTCACCTTGCAGTAGATTCCCTCCCACTGTGGGATACCAGGCAATAAGAATGCTGACCACCTGGCCAAAGAGGGCACTGCAATGGAGCAACCAGACATACCAATCACCTATAATAAGAAGAAAGGCATGATGAAAACCTACAGGAAGCCACAAACACCACCACATGATGACTATCACATGCTAAACAGAAAGGAACAAGTCACCATTTTCCATCTCCGAACAGGACACAGCCGACTCCAAAGTCATATGTATACAAAGTTTAAGGTTGGTACTACTAATCTATGTACATGTGCCCAGGTGCCCCAAACTGTGGAACATATCCTCCAGAACTGCATCAACTACGAGACACTGAGAAATAATTACTGGCCCAGTGAAACCACTAAAGAAGATAAGCTCTATGGTTCCATACATGAATTACAAAAAACAGTGAAATTTATCCAAGAGACAGGACTGCAGATATAGACAGACAGTGCGAACGAAGAAGAGGAAGCTGCCATCACAAATTTTATGAAGAGAAAGAGACAACTGTTCAAACAACACTCCACATCTATTTCTCTTGAAAAAAGTCTATCTATATTATGTGGCTCATTTGTTTCATGTTTTTTGTTTAGCTTAACTGCTTATTACTGTGTGTAATGTTTATGTTTCTGTGCATGTCAATGCTGAAAATTTATTTGAACTGGCTAAATGAGAAAAGTGAGGAATGTGTGGAAACAGTTTTTTTTTAACCTTGTTATACATGCTTTCAATTATTCTCACCGCATTACTTAACTGTACATACCAAGGTTTTACTTGTACTAATCTTAAAAAATATGATTGTCTGACACGCTGTATGTTAGAAATAAAAAGAACAAACCTTTCATCTGTGGCATACAGCTTAGCACCCCTTTCTGTAGCCATTATTTCCATCATTTCCTGTAACCTTTTGTTACCTGGAATATGTGATACAGACGCTATGAAATTATATCTAATACTGACATACAGACACCATGAAATTATGCCTAATATGACATACAGATACCATGAAATTGTACCTAATATGACATAAAGATTGCCATGAAATTATGCCTAATATGACATACAGATGCCATGAAACTATGCCTAATGACATACAGACACCATGAAATTATGCCTAATATGACATACAAACACCATGAAATTATGCCTAATATGACATACAGATTGCCATGAAATTATGCCTAATATGACATACAGATGCCATGAAACTATGCCTAATATGACATACAGACAACATGAAATTATTAATGACATACATATGCCACAAAATTATGGGTGACATACAGATGCCATGAAATTATAGTTAATATAACATACCATGAAATTATAGCAACTATGACTTACAGATGCACTAAATTATGGCTAATATGAGATAAAAGGTACCATGAAATAGGGATACAGACAGCATGAAACTGTAGCTAATTTGAGATAAAAGTTACCATGAAACAGGGTTACTGACAGCATGAAACTGTAGCTAATATGACATACAAAAGCATGAAAATAGGATCAAACAACATGAAATTACAGGTAACATGACATTTCAAACAATATGAAATTAAAGATAACATGCCATTTTCAAGAATATGAAATTTGAGCTGATGCAGGATTTCAAACAAAATGAAATTACAGCTAACACAGGATTTTTAACAACATGAAAGTATAGCTAATACAGGATTACCAACAACATGAAAATACAGCTAACACAGGATAACCTACAACATGAAAATACAGCTAACACAGGATAACCTACAACATGAAAATACAGCTAACACTGGATTACATACAACATGAAATTACAGCTAACACAGGATTACATACAACATGAAATTACAGCTAACACAGGATTGCCTACAACATGAATTTACAGCTAACACAGGACTACCTACAACATGAAATTACAGCTAACACAGGATTGCCTACAACATGAAATTACAGCTAACACAGGATTACCTACAACATGAAATTAAAGTATCTAAGAAAACTTGCAACAAAGGAAAAAAAACTATGTGGTGTTTCATAGTGCCACCAAAACAAAACAGCTTTGTATTGTACGTGTGTCTACGTTGTTACACATAGAATTAATCTTGCAGTTTCAACACTTCATGTATTGTATGTGTGTCTACATTGTTAGACACAGAATTAATCTTGCAGTTTCAACACTTCATGTATTGTACGTGTGTCTACATTATTACACAAAGAATTAATCTTACAGTTTCAACACTTCATGTATTGTACACTGTTACACATAAAACTACAAACACTAATCTATAAGTAGTGTACAACAAACAGAATGCTTGATCAATACTTACAGCCAACTCCACCAACAATCAACACTTCCTGAGATCCACAGTGAGCCATTGCTCTTTCTGAATAGTACAAACAATCGATCATCACATTACAAGGATAACAGTCAATCGATCACATTACTAGCATAACAGTCAGTCAGTCACGTTACAAGGATAACAGTAAAAAAAGTAACATTACAAGAATAACAGTCAGTCAATCACATTACAAGGATAACAGTCAATCAATCACATAAGAAGAATAACAGTCAATCAGTCACATTACAAAAATACTACAAAAAACTGCAATGTTTTAAATTATTACATAAAATCAGTCTTATCAACAAGATGATAGCCAGTCAGTCACATCAATAAGATAACAATCAATCAGTCATATCAACAAGGGTCATAATTAATGATATCTCATGAGAAACAGTCAACTAATAATATCACAGTCAATCAACTATGTTACAAAGATAAGTCAATCATTCATATCACAAAAGTAGTAGTCAATCATTCACATCACAAAAGATAACAGTCATCAAGCATATTACAAAATTAAAATCAATCAGTCATATCACAATGGTAGCAGTCAAACAATCATATTACAAGGGAAATAATCAATCAGTCATAAGGTAAAGTCATATTACATCAGTAATAATCAATCATATTACAAAGGAAACTGTAATCATCTTAAAAGGGAAATGATCAATCAATCTTATTACAAGAGAAACAATCATATCACTGAAAAAGGAAATGATCAATAAATCTTATTACAAGAGAAACAATCATATCACCAAAAAAGGAAATGATCAATCAATCATACTACAAGAGAAACAATCATATCATCAGCAAATGGAAATGTCACCAACTATACAATACAATCATGTATATGACATACACTGCAGCAGTAAACTGAAGATTTCAGCACAGAATTTCAAATAATTATTACTTTTGTTACCTCACATAATTAAAGTAATAAAATAAACAAAAAAGTAATCAGGAAACTCAAAGTACACTTAACCCTTGAACAACTTAGGAGTTAGGAGCACCAACCCTTCAACATTTGTTGCGGAAACAACCATACACTCCTTGTCAAGTTTTTATGTACATAATTACCATGTTACACCTGATTCTTCAACAAATCTTAACAGACTGGATTAGCCTTGATGAAACAAACTTATCAGACAAAATTAACCCCTGATGCAACAAACTCACCAGAAGACACATATGCCCCCAAGGGGGATTAAGACAGCATGTAAGCCATGTCTGAAGATAAACCAGGCAGAACTCGGACACAGACAGCGACATGACAATATAGATAACAATAAGCTGACCACACCTTTGATCACCTCTATCCACTGTAAGAAACAAAGCCTTGACGGTAGCAAGCGTATGCAGGAGAGAGAGAGAGAGAGTGTCAAGAAATTTATGTACACCTTTATTATCAAAATGTACAATTTATGTAAAATTATTACCTTTATCATACGAATCACTATCATCTCTTGATTTGTAAAAGCCCACCATTTCATTGTTTCATCTCATGGGCAGTCATCCCCATGTCACACCAATTAACTGACTTTGTCATAGTTGATTATTGAACGAAAGTTATTTTTTTTTAAAAAGTGAGTTTGCAGAGAGCCGTTCTCGGGCAAATCCTTTCAAATTCTTTCCTCTGAAGCATCCAACTGTTTACTCTGCCTGACCGTACAAGATAAAAGAACGTATCCTTTCATCCTATCTCCCGACAGGCCAGTCAGCCTCCAAACAGAAGCAGCGACAGCCATTAGTCAAGATGACCTTCAATCACCTAAATCTGATCAGATATTTGTGACAATGATGTAATTGTGTGTGTGTGCGTATTTTTTTTCACATACACTCCCATCAAGTTTGAATGTTAACAATACATAAGGTTGTTTCTTATCAAGAAAACATTGATCCTTGAATGTTAACATTACAAAAGTTGTCTCTTAGCAAGAAAACATTGATTCTTGAATGTTAACATTACAAAAGTTGTCTCTTCACAAGAAAACACTGAATCTTATTACAAGAGAAACAATCATATCACCAAAAAAGGAAATGATCAATCAATCATACTACAAGAGAAACAATCATATCATCAGCAAATGGAAATGTCACCAACTATACAATACAATCATGTATATGACATACACTGCAGCAGTAAACTGAAGATTTCAGCACAGAATTTCAAATAATTATTACTTTTGTTACCTCACATAATTAAAGTAATAAAATAAACAAAAAAGTAATCAGGAAACTCAAAGTACACTTAACCCTTGAACAACTTAGGAGTTAGGAGCACCAACCCTTCAACATTTGTTGCGGAAACAACCATACACTCCTTGTCAAGTTTTTATGTACATATTTACCATGTTATATCTGATTCTTCAACAAATCTTAACAGACTGGATTAGCCTTGATGAAACAAACTTATCAGACAAAATTAACCCCTGATGCAACAAACTCACCAGAAGACACATATGCCCCCAAGGGGGATTAAGACAGCATGTAAGCCATGTCTGAAGATAAACCAGGCAGAACTCGGACACAGACAGCGACATGACAATATAGATAACAATAAGCTGACCACACCTTTGATCACCTCTATCCACTGTAAGAAACAAAGCCTTGACGGTAGCAAGCGTATGCAGGAGAGAGAGAGAGAGAGAGAGTGTCAAGAAATTTATGTACACCTTTATTATCAAAATGTACAATTTATGTAAAATTATTACCTTTATCATACGAATCACTATCATCTCTTGATTTGTAAAAGCCCACCATTTCATTGTTTCATCTCATGGGCAGTCATCCCCATGTCACACTAATTAACTGACTTTGTCATAGTTGATTATTGAACGAAAGTTATTTTTTTTTAAAAAGTGAGTTTGCAGAGAGCCGTTCTCGGGCAAATCCTTTCAAATTCTTTCCTCTGAAGCATCCAACTGTTTACTCTGCCTGACCGTACAAGATAAAAGAACGTATCCTTTCATCCTATCTCCCGACAGGCCAGTCAGCCTCCAAACAGAAGCAGCGACAGCCATTAGTCAAGATGACCTTCAATCACCTAAATCTGATCAGATATTTGTGACAATGATGTAATTGTGTGTGTGTGCGTATTTTTTTTCACATACACTCCCATCAAGTTTGAATGTTAACAATACATAAGGTTGTTTCTTATCAAGAAAACATTGATCCTTGAATGTTAACATTACAAAAGTTGTCTCTTAACAAGAAAACATTGATTCTTGAATGTTAACATTACAAAAGTTGTCTCTTCACAAGAAAACACTGAATCTTGAGTGTTAACATTAGAAAAGTTGTCTGTTAGCAAGAAAACACTGAACCTTGAGTGTTAACATTAGAAAAGTTGTCTGTTAGCAAGAAAACACTGAATCTTGAGTGTTAACATTAGAAAAGTTGTCTGTTAGCAAGAAAACACTGAATCTTGAGTGTTAACATTAGAAAAGTTGTCTGTTAGCAAGAAAACATCATGAGCTAGTACCTGTAATCTCAATGAGCATGGCAAAGACGGTCTCCTGCAAGGAGAAGCACAGATCTTATCTGTAACAACTACATAGAACAATACATGAAAAATGATGCACATATCTATTATTGTATGTATATGTATTTTAGAACAACATGTTAGAAATGGCAGGCCTCCTTGGACATTATAATTAAAAGTATTTTATACATGACATTTTACAGGCCGTGAAAATTTTACTTTAAAATAAACATTAAAAAAGAAGGAAGATATCACTACAGAGAATAATATAATAATAACAGAACAAAAAAATACAGAAACACTGTTACATAGACATAAAAAAACAGACAAAAACTTGACCAACTATCTTCATCAATGAACAACAACATGTACACAGAAAACAGCTAAAACAGGAAGATTTTTCAAGTAAGAAACAGCAAGGGGAGAAATTTACACACAAAACAGAGCTAGAATAGGAAGATTTTTCAAGTAAGAAACAGCAAGGGGAGAAATTTACACACAAAACAGAGCTAGAATAGGAAGATTTTTCAACTTTTTTGCTCCATCTTGCCATTATTTCATCTCTGTTCATTACTGAATGCCCCTCCTTTGACTTCAGGCAACCAGTCTTGTGGTATTCCCTTTTGTTTGTTAACTCCTTTATTTGTTTGTACATATCTCTTGTGTTTCCATGATAGTGTGTCTCTATTTCATTAGATTTCTTATTTAGCCACTCCTCCTTAGCTTTATTGCATTTGTGTCTTATTTCTTTATTTATTTTGTCATATTCATATTTATCTTCCTTAAGACTTCTTCTCTGATCCATTAGTTGCAAAATTTCTTCTGTCATTCACTCCTTTTTAGCGTGTTTTTTATTTGGAGGTAAGATTTCGATAGATGTTTGCTGAACAGAGTCTTTTAGCATATTCCATTGTTCATCAATCATTTCAATCTTCTCTATAGCATTATGTCCATTATGTACTATGGTCCTATATTGTTCTTGTATTGCTTTATCTTTCCGTAACAGCTCTCTATCTAGTTCTTTGTTTTTAGCTGCTACTTTTAACCTCTTTAGCCTGATTCTCACTTTTCCTACGACTGGGATGTGGTCACTGTTGCAGTCTGCACTTGGTCTTGTTTTTACCGATATTAGTGAGTTCCTGAATCTTCTGTTCATCATAATGTAATCTATCTGGTTACGTATGTTATTATTTGGGCTTTTCCATGTCTATAGTCGCCTTGGGTGTTGTTGAAACCAAGTATTTCCTATTATCATTTCATTCTTTTCTGCCCACTCAATCAACACCTCTCATCTTTTGTTTCTGATACCTAGTCCATACTTGCCAGTAGCTTCACTGTCTTGTTTAGTTCCTACTTTTGCATTTAAATCACCCAGCACAAAGTTTACTTCCCATGTTGTAAAATTCTTTTCAGAGCTTTTTGAAGTTGTGCATATACTTGGATGAGATTTGTGTCTATTGGGTGGCCCTGCAATTTAACCATTAACACTGTCTGATATGCACCAGAAACCTTTCACTGCTATTGCTGTCTTCTTATTCAAGGCTATGCCAACTTCATTTCTACACTGGTTTCCTCCAGAATATATTATTTTGAAGTCTTTATGGTCTCTCTCTCTCCTGCTCCAATCCATCTCATTTCACATAAACCAAGGATGTTAATTTCCATTCTTTTAATTTCTTGTTCGTTGTTTTCTGGTTTTCCACATTTAGTTAACGTTCTAATGTTCCATGTTGCAATTATTATGGTATTGCTTATGTTTTCTTTGTGTACAGCAGTTGGATGACGATCTGGTATCACCTTTTGTTTCTGATACCTAGTCCATACTTGCCAGTAGCTTCATTGTCTTGTTTAGTTCCTACTTTTGCATTTAAATCACCCAGCACAAAGTTTACTTCCCATGTTGTAAAATTCTTTTCAGAGCTTTTTGAAGTTGTGCATATACTTGGATGAGATTTGTGTCTATTGGGTGGCCCTGCAATTTAACCATTAACACTGTCTGATATGCACCAGAAACCTTTCACTGCTATTGCTGTCTTCTTATTCAAGGCTATGCCAACTTCATTTCTACACTGGTTTCCTCCAGAATATATTATTTTGAAGTCTTTATGGTCTCTCTCTCTCCTGCTCCAATCCATCTCATTTCACATAAACCAAGGATGTTAATTTCCATTCTTTTAATTTCTTGTTCGTTGTTTTCTGGTTTTCCACATTTAGTTAACGTTCTAATGTTCCATGTTGCAATTATTATGGTATTGCTTATGTTTTCTTTGTGTACAGCAGTTGGATGACGATCTGGTATCACCTGTCACACGTGATGGTCCCTATTGGATAAGGCGGTTCCACTGGAACCCCCATTAACATTGTTATGATTCAAAGAATGGTGGATTGTCATAATTGTTCTTGGGAATTTAGTGTTGGCTTCCCCTTGCCTTCCACCAGTTTGTTTATGGTTTACTCTACTAGCCTTTGACTCTGGCTAGAGTCTACCCTACAAAGTTTGTTTATGGTTTACTCCACTAGCCTTTGACTGTGGCTAGAGCCTACCCTACAAAGTTTGTTTATGGTTTACTTCACTAGCCTTTGACTCTGGCTAGAGGCTACCCTACAAGATTTGTTTATGGTTTACTCCACTAGCCTTTGACTCTGGCTAGAGTCTACCCTACAAGGTTTGTTTATGGTTTTGACTCTGCCGGAGCCTACCCTACAAGGTTTGTTTATGGTTTTGACTCTGGCTAGAGTCTACCCTACAAGATTTGTTTATGGTTTACTCCACTACCCTTTGAGTCTGGCTAGAGTCTACCCTACAAGATTTGTTTATGGTTTTGACTCTGGCCAGAGCCTACCCTACAAGGTTTGTTTATGGTTTTGACTCTGGCTAGAGTCTACTCTACAAGGTTTGTTTATGGTTTACTCCACTAGCCTTTGACTATGGCCAGAGTCTACCCTACAAGGTTTGTTTATGGTTTACTCCACTAGCCTTTGACTCTAGCTAGAGCCTACTCTACAAGGTTTGTTTATGGTTTACTCCACTAGCCTTTGACTCTGGCTAGAGTCTACTCTACAAGGTTTGTTTATGGTTTACTCCACTAGCCTTTGACTATGGCCAGAGTCTACCCTACAAGGTTTGTTTATGGTTTACTCCACTAGCCTTTGACTCTAGCTACAGCCTATCTTACAAGATTTGTTTATGGTTTACTCCACTAGTCTTTGACTCTCACCAGAGCCTATCCTACAAGGTTTGTTTATGGTTTACTCCACTAGCCTTTGACTCTGGCTAGAGCCTACCCTACAAGATTTGTTTATGGTTTTGACTCTGGCCAGAGCCTACCCTACAAGGTTTGTTTATGGTTTTGACTCTGGCTAGAGTCTACCCTACAAGATTTGTTTATGGTTTTGACTCTGGCCAGAGCCTACTCTACAAGGTTTGTTTATGGTTTTGACTCTGGCCAGAGCCTACTCTACAAGGTTTGTTTATGGTTTTGACTCTGGCTAGAGTCTACCCTACAAGATTTGTTTATGGTTTTGACTCTGGCTAGAGTCTAACCTACAAGGTTTGTTTATGGTTTTGACTCTGGCTAGTCTACCCTACAAGGTTTGTTTATGGTTTACTCTACTAGCCTTTGACTGTGGCCAGAGTCTACCCTACAAAGTTTGTTTATGGTTTTGACTCTGGCTAGAGTCTACCCTACAAGGTTTGTTTATGGTTTTGACTCTGGCTAGAGTCTACCCTACAAGGTTTGTTTATGGTTTTGACTCTGGCTAGAGTCTACCCTACAAGGTTTGTTTATGGTTTACTCTACTAGCCTTTGACTGTGGCCAGAGCCTACTCTACAAGATTTGTTTATGGTTTTGACTCTGGCTAGAGTCTACCCTACAAGGTTTGTTTATGGTTTTGACTCTGGCTAGAGTCTAACCTACAAGGTTTGTTTATGGTTTTGACTCTGGCTAGAGCCTATCCTACAAGGTTTGTTTATGGTTTACTGCACTAGTCTTTGACTCTGGCCATAGCCTACCCTACAAGATTTGTTTATGGTTTTGACTCTGGCTAGAGTCTATCCTACAAGGTTTGTTTATGGTTTTGACTCTGGCTAGAGCCTACCTTATAAGATTTGTTTATGGTTTACTCTACTAGCCTTTGACTCTGGCCATAGCCTACCCTATAAGATTTGTTTATGGTTTTGACTCTGGCCAGAGCCTACCCTACAAGGTTTGTTTATGGTTTTGACTCTAGCCAGAGCCTACTCTACAAGGTTTGTTTATGGTTTTGACTCTGGCCAGAGCCTACTCTACAAGGTTTGTTTATGGTTTTGACTCTGGCTAGAGTCTACCCTACAAGATTTGTTTATGGTTTTGACTCTGGCTAGAGTCTAACCTACAAGGTTTGTTTATGGTTTTGACTCTGGCTAGTCTACCCTACAAGGTTTGTTTATGGTTTACTCTACTAGCCTTTGACTGTGGCCAGAGTCTACCCTACAAAGTTTGTTTATGGTTTTGACTCTGGCTAGAGTCTACCCTACAAGGTTTGTTATGGTTTTGACTCTGGCTAGAGTCTACCCTACAAGGTTTGTTTATGGTTTTGACTCTGGCTAGAGTCTACCCTACAAGGTTTGTTTATGGTTTACTCTACTAGCCTTTGACTGTGGCCAGAGCCTACTCTACAAGATTTGTTTATGGTTTTGACTCTGGCTAGAGTCTACCCTACAAGGTTTGTTTATGGTTTTGACTCTGGCTAGAGTCTAACCTACAAGGTTTGTTTATGGTTTTGACTCTGGCTAGAGCCTATCCTACAAGGTTTGTTTATGGTTTACTGCACTAGTCTTTGACTCTGGCCATAGCCTACCCTACAAGATTTGTTTATGGTTTTGACTCTGGCTAGAGTCTATCCTACAAGGTTTGTTTATGGTTTTGACTCTGGCTAGAGCCTACCTTATAAGATTTGTTTATGGTTTACTCTACTAGCCTTTGACTCTGGCCATAGCCTACCCTATAAGATTTGTTTATGGTTTTGACTCTGGCCAGAGCCTACCCTACAAGGTTTGTTTATGGTTTTGACTCTAGCCAGAGCCTACCTTACAAGATTTGTTAATGGTTCTGACTCTGCCCAGAGCCTACCCTACAAGGTTTGTTTATGGTTTTGACTCTGGCTAGAGTCTACCCTACAAGGTTTGTTTATGGTTTACTCCACTAGCCTTTGATTCTGGCTAGAGCCTACCCTACAAGGTTTGTTTATGGTTTACTCCACTAGCCTTTGATTCTGGCTAGAGCCTACCCTACAAGGCAGCATGGGGTTTGAAATCAGAGTTTCCTTCTCCTAGACGAGCTACCAACGAAGACTAATGAGTCTCATCTACCTGAAGTGTCTGGTTTTCAGGTACCAGATACTCACCTTTCACCCTTCTCCTGTCAGTTTAAACAGTTTTGCCACGAGAAGGCCAGGAGCTGGACTTGGACTGTCAGAGGCTATTTGAGATGCACACTTTGGAGACATTTAATTGAAGTGGAGAGCTTATCCTCCACCCCACCTCCAGCTATTACAGTCCTTAGAACCTATTTATTGTTTTAAATAAGCTCATAATATAAGTGTCAATTAAACACTGATAATATATATGGAATAGGTCAACAGAAGAAAGACATTTCTAG
This sequence comes from Achatina immaculata, assembly GCA_009760885.1. Taxonomy (NCBI): domain Eukaryota; kingdom Metazoa; phylum Mollusca; class Gastropoda; order Stylommatophora; family Achatinidae; genus Lissachatina; species Lissachatina immaculata. The sequence goes on from CM019716.1 coordinate 9,549,226, forward strand.
ATGTTATGTACACCTTCTAGTAAAACTAAACAATTCTTAGTCAACACAGCATAAACAACAAACAGCAGAAGCAGCATAAACAACAAACAACAGTGCAGCATAAACAAGAGAAGAAGGTAGCAGAACCACCACTCACAACAATAACAAAAACAACAAACAACAGTAGCAGCATAAACAACAAACAGCAGAAGCAGCATAAACAACAAACAACAGTGCAGCATAAACAAGAGAAGATGGTAGCAGAACCACCACTCACAACAATAACAAAAACGACAACAGCAATAATAATAACAACAACAACACCAACACCAGTCAGTCCTACCTCTATGTAAGAAAGCAACCCGGAGAAAGACACATCCATTCCTTTCACAACGTACGGCATCTCTAGAAACTTCTTGCCCCTGCCAAGAAAAACAAATGTACTTTCAGACACTTCCACAGTTACAGGATGTTCTCTTGTGGTGTATCTATGGGATGTTCTCTTGTGATGTATCTACAGGATGTTCTTGTGTGGTGTATCTATGGGATGTTCTATTGTGATGTATCTACAGGATGTTCTCTTGTGATGTATCTATGGGATGTTCTATTGTGATATATGTGCAGATGTAACTATGGGATGTACTCTCCTCACAAAAAGTTACAACTACTTAAAACAAAACTTGGAACACCTTTATTAATTTATAAGCCCACAGTTGTGAGATTTTGCTTTAAACCTTAATCATACAAAAATACACAGTTCAAAGAAACAGGGAAAGAAGAGAAAATATAGATATTCATATCAATGACATCTCTCTCTCTCTCTCTGAACCTTAAGTCCTCAAGGAACATGTGGCTTCAGCAAAAGTTCTCCACAAACACTTGTCTTTTCCCCCACTCTTTTCCATGTAAGTCCTCTATTACTCAACATCCTCTCCCTCTCTCTCTCTCTGAACCTCAAGTCCCCAAGGAACATGTGGCTTCAGCAAAAGTTCTCCACAAACACTTGTCTTTTCCCCCACTCTTTTCTATTACTCAACATCCTCTCTGCTGTTCATCCCATCTTCTGCGCCCCTGAGCTGTCTATCTCAGTGCTGTTTTTAGTAGTGAGCCATCAGTCATCTGGGGTGCATATCACAACCATCACCAATGTCTTTCCTCAATAACTGAAGATCACTCAGATATATAACATCATAATTTATCACTACCTCATCACATACATAAAGAACATTATGGCATGATGTCTCTACAGGATCTCATGACTAAAGAATATTATCTCATGATGTACTCAGTGGATATTACCTCCTGATGTACCTAGAGGACATTATCTCATGATGTACCTAGAGGATATTATCTCATGATGTCATCATCATTATCAGGTGCCGTGCCGACTGGCGTTGGCTATTATGCTTCTCTAGAGTACACGATCCTTCATGCAGGCCATTAGTTCAGTTGGTGATCTCCTCTCATACCATCCTGTCAGACTGTCCAGTATCATTTCTCTTGGTCTTCCTCTTGATCTTCTTCTTTCTATTTTTCCTGTTGTTATAATATTTTCAATCCCCCCTCTTCTCATTGCATGTCCTATGAAAGTAAATTGTCTCTCTCTTATCATCTCATGATGTACCTAGAGGATATTAAATAAGTGGTCCTCCTTGTCTCCCTACAACAACTAAACAAAGACATGAACATATCTGCTTAAGTCAACAACAACAACTAAACAAAGACATGAACATATCTGCTTAAGTCAACAACAACAACTACAACAACAACTACAACAACAACAACAACAACAACACAACAACAGTGCAGCATAAACAAGAGAAGATGGTAGCAGAACCACCACTCACAACAATAACAAAAACAACAAACAACAGTGCAGCATAAACAACAAACAGCAGAAGCAGCATAAACAACAAACAACAGTGCAGCATAAACAAGAGAAGATGGTAGCAGAACCACCACTCACAACAATAACAAAACGACAACAGCAATAATAATAACAACAACAACACCAACACCAGTCAGTCCTACCTCTATGTAAGAAAGCAACCCGGAGAAAGACACATCCATTCCTTTCACAACGTACGGCATCTCTAGAAACTTCTTGCCCCTGCCAAGAAAAACAAATGTACTTTCAGACACTTCCACAGTTACAGGATGTTCTCTTGTGGTGTATCTATGGGATGTTCTCTTGTGATGTATCTACAGGATGTTCTTGTGTGGTGTATCTATGGGATGTTCTATTGTGATGTATCTACAGGATGTTCTCTTGTGATGTATCTATGGGATGTTCTATTGTGATATATGTGCAGATGTAACTATGGGATGTACTCTCCTCACAAAAAGTTACAACTACTTAAAACAAAACTTGGAACACCTTTATTAATTTATAAGCCCACAGTTGTGAGATTTTGCTTTAAACCTTAATCATACAAAAATACACAGTTCAAAGAAACAGGGAAAGAAGAGAAATAATAGATATTCATATCAATGACATCTCTCTCTCTCTCTCTCTGAACCTCAAGTCCCCAAGGAACATGTGGCTTCAGCAAAAGTTCTCCACAAACACTTGTCTTTTCCCCCACTCTTTTCCATGTAAGCCCTCTATTATTCAACATCCTCTCCCTCTCTCTCTCTCTGAACCTCAAGTCCCCAAGGAACATGTGGCTTCAGCAAAAGTTCTCCACAAACACTTGTCTTTTCCCCCACTCTTTTCTATTACTCAACATCCTCTCTGCTGTTCATCCCATCTTCTGCGCCCCTGAGCTGTCTATCTCAGTGCTGTTTTTAGTAGTGAGCCATCAGTCATCTGGGGTGCATATCACAACCATCACCAATGTCTTTCCTCAATAACTGAAGATCACTCAGATATATAACATCATAATTTATCACTACCTCATCACATACATAAAGAACATTATGGCATGATGTCTCTACAGGATCTCATGACTAAAGAATATTATCTCATGATGTACTCAGTGGATATTACCTCCTGATGTACCTAGAGGACATTATCTCATGATGTACCTAGAGGATATTATCTCATGATGTCATCATCATTATCAGGTGCCGTGCCGACTGGCGTTGGCTATTATGCTTCTCTAGAGTACACGATCCTTCATGCAGGCCATTAGTTCAGTTGGTGATCTCCTCTCATACCATCCTGTCAGACTGTCCAGTATCATTTCTCTTGGTCTTCCTCTTGATCTTCTTCTTTCTATTTTTCCTGTTGTTATAATATTTTCAATCCCCCCTCTTCTCATTGCATGTCCTATGAAAGTAAATTGTCTCTCTCTTATCATCTCATGATGTACCTAGAGGATATTATCTCATGATGTACCAACAGGATATTATCTCATGATGTAGCTAAGAGAATATTGTAACTTAGAAGATGTATGTATGTAGATGTATCTTGACTTTATTGTCAATACAACTTTACTTCACACTTTGACTTACTTCTTGGCAAGTTGCTCAATATTGTAGCCTGGACTTGGATCATTTGACAGCTGTCACATAACAGTGTTAGAATACAAAATGTTAATGACCAGATACTGGTGATTTGAGGCAGATATTTTAAGATCTTGTAAGTGTGGACTGATCTAATGTTACTAAATAAGTGGCCCTCCTTGTCTCCCTACAACTGTGGACTGATCTAATGTTACTAAATAAGTGGCCCTCCTTGTCTCCCTACAACTGTGGACTGATCTAATGTTACTAAATAAGTGGCCCTCCTTGTCTCCCTACAACTGTGGACTGATCTAATGTTACTAAATAAGTGGCCCTCCTTGTCTCCCTACAACTGTGGACTGATCTAATGTTATTAAATAAGTGGCCCTCCTCGTCTCCCTACAACTGTGGACTGATCTAATGTTACTAAATAAGTGGCCCTCCTTGTCTCCCTACAACTGTGGACTGATCTAATGTTACTAAATAAGTGGCCCTCCTTGTCTCCCTACAACTGTGGACTGATCTAATGTTACTAAATAAGTGGCCCTCCTTGTCTCCCTACAACTGTGGACTGATCTAATGTTACTAAATAAGTGGCCCTCCTTGTCTCCCTACAACTGTGGACTGATCTAATGTTACTAAATAAGTGGCCCTCCTTGTCTCCCTACAACTGTGGACTGATCTAATGTTACTAAATAAGTGGCCCTCCTTGTCTCCCTACAACAACTCAATACACCAAATAAATGACCATTCTTGTCTCCCTACAACAACTCAATACACCAAATAAATGACCATTCTTGTCTCCCTACAACAACTCAATACACCAAATAAATGACCATTCTTGTCTCCCTACAACAACTCAATACACCAAATAAATGACCATTCTTGTCTCCCTACAACAACTCAACACACCAAATAAATGACCATTCTTGTCTCCCTACAACAACTCAACACACCAAATAAATGACCATTCTTGTCTCCCTACAACAACTCAATACACCAAATAAATGACCATTCTGTCTCCCTACAACAACTCAATACACCAATAAATGACCATTCTGTCTCCCTACAACAACTCAATACACCAAATAAATGACCATTCTTGTCTCCCTACAACAACTCAACACACCAAATAAATGACCATTCTTGTCTCCCTACAACAACTAAATACACCAAATAAATGACCATTCTTGTCTCCCTACAACAACTCAATACACCAAATAAATGACCATTCTTGTCTCCCTACAACAACTCAATACACCAAATGCTGTTTTCTACAACTGACTGTGTCTCTGACAACATGTTTTCCAGCTAGTGTTTTCTTTATAACTTGATCCTACTATTTCTCACATGAGTGTAATCTGAAAAGATGACATTTTATCATGTATGACCTCATATATTTGTACTCCTCATCTCCTGAGTTTTAGTATGTGGCCAAGTTTAGAAAACTTTTAATACCTTCTTCTACATTTCACAATGTTTCATAACAACTAACCTACATAACTCTGTCACAGGCATGGCCTAACACAGCTTTGTCACAGGCATGACCTAACACAGTTTTGTCACAGGCATGGCCTAACACAGCTTTGTCACAGGCATGACCTAACACAGCTTTGTCACAGGCATGGCCTAACACAGCTTTGTAACAGGCATGGCCTAACACAGCTTTGTCACAGGCATGGCCTAACACAGCTTTGTCACAGGCATGACCTAACACAGCTTTGTCACAGGCATGGCCTAACACAGCTTTGTCACAGGCATGGCCTAACACAGCTTTGTCACTGGCATAGTCTAACAAAACTCTGTCACAGGCATGGCCTAACACAGCTTTGTCACAGGCATGGCCTAACACAGCTTTGTCACTGGCATAGTCTAACAAAACTTTGTCACAGGCATGGCCTAACACAGCTTTGTCATTGACATGGCCTAATAAAACTCTGTCACAGGCATGGCCTAACACAGCTTTGTCACAGGCATGGCCTAATAAAACTCTTCCACAGGCATGACCTCACAGAACTGTCATGGCAAGACCTAACAGAACTCAGTCACAAACATGATATCATAGAACACTGTCTAGATATGACCTCACTGCTACAAAAATAGGTTTTAATAGCTGTATTTTGTCTCTGTGTATATCCACTGCTACAAAGATATTTTTAATAGCTGTATTTGGTCTCCACTGCTATAACGATATTTTTAATAGCCATATTTTGTTTCTATGTATATCCACTGCTACAAAGATACTTCTTATAGTTGTATTTTGTACTTTTTATAGCTGTATTTTGTCTCTATGTATATCCACTGCTACAATGATATTTTTAATAGCTATTTTGTCCATATGTAACATAGCCATTACTACAAAAATATGTTTAAATGCTGTCCTCTGGCCCTACGTATATCCAATACTACAAAAAGATATTAATACTGTTTCTTTTGTCTCTATATATATCTGTTACTACAAAAATATGTTTTAATAGCTGTTTCTTGTTCTTATGTTTATCCATTATTACAAAAATAGGTTTTAACAGTTGTCTCTTATTCCTATGTATATCCATTACTACAAAAATAGGTTTTAATAGCTGTTTCTTGTTCCTATGGTTATCCATTATTACAAAAATAGGTTTTAACAGTTGTCTCTTATTCTTATGTATATCCATTATTACAAAAATAAGTTTTAATAGCTGTCTCTTGTTTCTATGTACATCCATTACCACAAAACTAGGTTTAAACACTCTATTGTCTGTATGTATATCCATCACTACAAAAACAGGTTTAAACGCTCTATTGTCTGTAAGTATATCCATCACTACAAAAACAGGTTTAAACGCTCTATTGTCTGTAAGTATATCCATCACTACAAAAACAGGTTTAAACGCTCTATTGTCTGTAAGTATATCCATCACTACAAAAACAGGTTTAAACGCTCTATGTATATCCATCACTACAAAAACAGGTTTATACGCTCTATTGTCTGTATGTATATCCATCACTACAAAAACAGGTTTAAACAGTGCTTGTTTGTATGTATAACCATCACTACAAAAACAGGTTTAAATGCTCTCTATTCTGTATGTATATCCATCACTATAAAACAGGTTTAAACACTGGTTGTCTGTATGTATATCCATTCATTCATTCTCTTGCATGTTCCTTATGGAACTTTGCCTACTCCTGTAGGCCTCTTGGTTGTGAGAAAGATGGCCTGCTGCTGATGCATTCATGTGCAGATCATCAACAATGTCTAGCAGCCATCTACCTTGGTCTTCCACTCTTTCTTTTTCCCATTATGTACCCTTCCAAGACAGTTTTCTCTAGATTATCATGACGTTTAATGTGTACAAAATATTTTAAGTTTTCTCTCTTTAATCCTATTTACTAGCCAGCCTTCTTCAATATTAAGTTCTTGTAGTACGGATATATTTGTTCTTTTTTGTGTCCATTATATTTGAAGAACTCTTCTATAGCATTTACATTCAAAGGCATTTATGTGTTTCTCAGCTGTTTTGTTAAGTGTCCAGGTCTCACAGGCATATGTTGCGATGGGAAAGATGCATGCCCTTAAAATCTTATTTTTGTAGTTCTGTCTGTTCCTCTTCACAGATTCTTTAGTTGTTTTACTTTCTGAAGAGTAATAGATGTCCTCCTTTTAATTTCCCTCATTTGTATGTCCATTACTAGTTAGTAGTGATCCAAGATATTCAAAACTCTCCACTTCTTCCTGTTCTTCCTCATTGATACATATTTCAGCTGCCTTGTTTGTTTTGTCAGTTCTCATCAATTTAGTTTTCTTCACATTAAAATAGAGGTTGTGCTCTTCGCTGTTCTTATGGACTAACATAATTAGTTTTTAATAGCTGTCTCTTGTTTCTATGTACATCCATTACCACAAAACTAGGTTTAAACACTCTATTGTCTGTATGTATATCCATCACTACAAAAACAGGTTTAAACGCTCTATTGTCTGTAAGTATATCCATCACTACAAAAACAGGTTTAAACGCTCTATTGTCTGTAAGTATCCATCACTACAAAAACAGGTTTAAACGCTCTATTGTCTGTAAGTATATCCATCACTACAAAAACAGGTTTAAACGCTCTATGTATATCCATCACTACAAAAACAGGTTTATACGCTCTATTGTCTGTATGTATATCCATCACTACAAAAACAGGTTTAAACAGTGCTTGTTTGTATGTATAACCATCACTACAAAAACAGGTTTAAATGCTCTCTATTCTGTATGTATATCCATCACTATAAAACAGGTTTAAACACTGGTTGTCTGTATGTATATCCATTCATTCATTCTCTTGCATGTTCCTTATGGAACTTTGCCTACTCCTGTAGGCCTCTTGGTTGTGAGAAAGATGGCCTGCTGCTGATGCATTCATGTGCAGATCATCAACAATGTCTAGCAGCCATCTACCTTGGTCTTCCACTCTTTCTTTTTCCCATTATGTACCCTTCCAAGACAGTTTTCTCTAGATTATCATGACGTTTAATGTGTACAAAATATTTTAAGTTTTCTCTCTTTATATCTGTTACTACAAAAATATGTTTTAATAGCTGTTTCTTGTTCTTATGTTTATCCATTATTACAAAAATAGGTTTTAACAGTTGTCTCTTATTCCTATGTATATCCATTACTACAAAAATAGGTTTTAATAGCTGTTTCTTGTTCCTATGGTTATCCATTATTACAAAAATAGGTTTTAACAGTTGTCTCTTATTCTTATGTATATCCATTATTACAAAAATAAGTTTTAATAGCTGTCTCTTGTTTCTATGTACATCCATTACCACAAAACTAGGTTTAAACACTCTATTGTCTGTATGTATATCCATCACTACAAAAACAGGTTTAAACGCTCTATTGTCTGTAAGTATATCCATCACTACAAAAACAGGTTTAAACGCTCTATTGTCTGTAAGTATATCCATCACTACAAAAACAGGTTTAAACGCTCTATTGTCTGTAAGTATATCCATCACTACAAAAACAGGTTTAAACGCTCTATTGTCTGTAAGTATATCCATCACTACAAAAACAGGTTTAAACGCTCTATGTATATCCATCACTACAAAAACAGGTTTATACGCTCTATTGTCTGTATGTATATCCATCACTACAAAAACAGGTTTAAACAGTGCTTGTTTGTATGTATAACCATCACTACAAAAACAGGTTTAAATGCTCTCTATTCTGTATGTATATCCATCACTATAAAACAGGTTTAAACACTGGTTGTCTGTATGTATATCCATTCATTCATTCTCTTGCATGTTCTTTATGGAACTTTGCCTACTCCTGTAGGCCTCTTGGTTGTGAGAAAGATGGCCTGCTGCTGATGCATCCATGTGCAGATCATCAACAATGTCTAGCAGCCATCTACCTTGGTCTTCCACTCTTTCTTTTTCCCATTATGTACCCTTCCAAGACAGTTTTCTCTAGATTATCATGACGTTTAATGTGTACAAAATATTTTAAGTTTTCTCTCTTTAATCCTATTTACTAGCCAGCCTTCTTCAATATTAAGTTCTTGTAGTACGGATATATTTGTTCTTTTTTGTGTCCATTATATTTGAAGAACTCTTCTATAGCATTTACATTCAAAGGCATTTATGTGTTTCTCAGCTGTTTTGTTAAGTGTCCAGGTCTCACAGGCATATGTTGCGATGGGAAAGATGCATGCCCTTAAAAATCTTATTTTTGTAGTTCTGTCTGTTCCTCTTCACAGATTCTTTAGTTGTTTTACTTTCTGAAGAGTAATAGATGTCCTCCTTTTAATTTCCCTCATTTGTATGTCCATTACTAGTTAGTAGTGATCCAAGATATTCAAAACTCTCCACTTCTTCCTGTTCTTCCTCATTGATACATATTTCAGCTGCCTTGTTTGTTTTGTCAGTTCTCATCAATTTAGTTTTCTTCACATTAAAATAGAGGTTGTGCTCTTCGCTGTTCTTATGGACTAACATAATTAGTTTTTTACACTTCTTTTTGTGTTGTGGACAGTAATACTGTGTCATCAGCATATCTAATCTCTGGTATTTCATAACCTCCAATTATTATGATGCACCCCTGACGGACCCCTTATATTTATGTCAAACCAAGTTGTTGTTTCACCATTTATTATTACTGCTGCCTGTTGGTCTAGATACAGCACTGATGTTAATTGTATCAAATGTGTTGGAAATCCCATTTTTTCCATTATTTCCCAAAGTTTCTGGTGTTGTACACAATCAAATGCCTTTGAGTAGTCTATAAAAGATAGATATAGATTCACATTAAACTCTCTGCATTTCTCTATTATTAATCTTATTTTGAATATATGATCTCGTGATCCTCTTCCTTGCCTGAAACCAGCTTGCACCATACTGACTTCTTCTTCTATTTTCTTACGAAGTCTACCCATTATGATTTTTAACAGAATTTTACTGGCATGACTAATCAGGGCAACAGTTCTGTAGTTTGTGCATAATTTCAGGTTACCCTTTTTTGGCAGTGGTATGAATACAGTTCTTTTCCATTCTTTAGGCCAAATACCTGAATGCCATATCTTTTTACACAGTGCATGATAGATTGGTGCACATTCCTTTCCTCCTGCTTTAATAAGTTGTTATCTCATCACATCCTGGTCATTTACCATTTTTCAGATTTTTTATTGCCCATAAGACTTCTTCTATTGTCGGTATGGGTTCTTTCTCCTCTGATAATAATTCACACTGTTGATTTCTGCTTTTCATAAATATAATCAAAAGCGTTTAAAGGGTTTCCAGAATAAAATAAATTCAAATACAAAAAAATAAATAAATAGCCAAGTTTAAGCTTGATGTGATTAACAGTTTATATTTGACATTCAGCCTAGTACAGACTGTTATCTGTTAAGTTTGATGTAATTAACAGTTTATATTTGACATTCAGCCTAGTACAGACTGTTATCTGTTAAGTTTGATGTAATTAACAGTTTATATTTGACATTCAGCCTAGTACAGACTGTTATCTGTTAAGTTTGATGTAATTAACAGTTTATATTTGACATTCAGCCTAGTAGAGCATGTTGTCTGTTAAGTTTGATGTAATTAACAGTTTATATTTGACATTCAGCCTAGTAGAGCATGTTGTCTGTTCAGTTTGATGTAATTAACAGTTTATATTTGACATTCAGCCTAGTAGAGCATATTGTCTGTTAAGTTTGATGTAATTAACAGTTTATATTTGACATTCAGCCTAGTACAGACTGTTATCTGTTAAGTTTGATGTAATTAACAGTTTATATTTGACATTCAGCCTAGTAGAGCATGTTGTCTGTTAAGTTTGATATAATTAACAGTTTATATTTGACATTCAGCCTAGTTGAGCATGTTGTCTGTTAAGTTTGATGTAATTAACAGTTTATATTTGACATTCAGCCTAGTAGAGCATGTTGGCTGTTAAGTTTGATGTAATTAACAGTTTATATTTGACATTCGGCCTAGTAAAGACTGTTATATGTTAAGTTTGATGTAATTAACAGTTTATATTTGACATTCAGCCTAGTACAGACTGTTATCTGTTAAGTTTGATGTAATTAACAGTTTATATTTGACATTCAGCCTAGTAGAGCATATTGTCTGTTAAGTTTGATGTAATTAACAGTTTATATTTGACATTCAGCCTAGTAGAGCATATTGTCTGTTAAGTTTGATGTAATTAACAGTTTATATTTGACATTCAGCCTAGTACAGACTGTTATCTGTTAAGTTTGATGTAATTAACAGTTTATATTTGACATTCAGCCTAGTAGAGCATGTTGTCTGTTAAGTTTGATGTAATTAACAGTTTATATTTGACATTCAGCCTAGTAGAGCATGTTGTCTGTTAAGTTTGATGTAATTAACAGTTTATATTTGACATTCAGCCTAGTAGTGCATGTTATCTGTTAAGTTTGATGTAATTAACAGTTTATATTTGACATTCAGCCTAGTACAGACTGTTATCTGTTAAGTTTGATATAATTAACAGTTTATATTTGACATTCAACCTAGTAGAGCATGTTGTCTGTTAAGTTTGATGTAATTAACAGTTTATATTTGACATTCAGCCTAGTACAGACTGTTATATGTTAAGTTTGATGTAATTAACAGTTTATATTTGACATTCAGCCTAGTACAGACTGTTATATGTTAAGTTTGATGTAATTAACAGTTTATATTTGACATTCAGCCTAGTACAGACTGTTATATGTTAAGTTTGATGTAATTAACAGTTTATATTTGACATTCAGCCTAGTAGAGCATGTTGTCTGTTAAGTTTGATATAATTAACAGTTTATATTGACATTCAGCCTAGTTGAGCATGTTGTCTGTTAAGTTTGATATAATTAACAGTTTATATTTGACATTCAGCCTAGTAGAGCATGTTGTCTGTTAAGTTTGATATAATTAACAGTTTATATTTGACATTCAGCCTATTAGAGCATGTTGTCTGTTAAGTTTGATGTAATTAACAGTTTATATTTGACATTCAGCCTAGTAGAGCATGTTGTCTGTTAAGTTTGATGTAATTAACAGTTTATATTTGACATTCAGCCTAGTTGAGCATGTTGTCTGTTAAGTTTGATATAATTAACAGTTTATATTTGACATTCGGCCTAGTAAAGCATGTTGTCTGTTAAGTTTAATGTAATTAACAGTTTATATTTGACACTCAGTCTAGTACAGACTGTTATCTGTTAAGTTTGATGTGATTAACAGATTATATTTGGCACTGAGTCTAGTAGAGCATGTTGTCTGTGAAGAATGTACATTTATTAGCACATGGAAACCAAAGTAAGCTTATTATACATGGAGATTTTGACATCCCTATTGCTGGCTTGAAACTTTTTCTTCTACAAATATCTTCTATACATGTTATCCAAGCATGGAAACAGGGTTTGGGATGAAAAGATGAGGTTGATCATCGCACCCTTTACAAAAACAAACAAAAAAAACCCCAAAAAAATCTATTCCTAAACTAGAGCCCTCATCATGTTCAAAGTCTAACCAACCTGTCACTGATTCATGTATGCTCATTAAACTCATCATGATAAAAGTCTAACCAACTTGTCACTGATTCATGTATGCTCATTAAACTCATCATGTTCAAAGTCTAACCAACTTGTCACTGATTCATGTATGCTCATTAAACTCATCATGTTCAAAGTCTAACCAACCTGTCACTGATTCATGTATGCTCATTAAACTCATCATGATAAAAGTCTAACCAACTTGTCACTGATTCATGTATGCTCATTAAACTCATCATGATAAAAGTCTAACCAACTTGTCACTGATTCATGTATGCTCATTAAACTCATCATGTTCAAAGTCTAACCAACCTGTCACTGATTCATATAAGCTCATTAAACTCATCATGATCAAAGTCTAACCAACTTGTCACTGATTCATGTATGCTCATTAAACTCATCTAGCAAGTGCTTTTTCTGATGATAAAAAATTTTTTTTCGATAAATCAGTTGAGGTACATCATCTGACATTGCTGAGAGTGTGTTTACAGAATAAATGTATAAGATGATCACAACATTCAACTTTCTGCATGAATTTAAGCTAAGAACTTATCTTAACATAGTGTTTGTGAGACAGGGAACATAGATCTGTTTGCTTAAAAACTCTGACCTACCTCTGTAGCCCAGAAACTTGTAGCAATCAACACTAATTGTAATTGTTATTTTTGCAAAATGTAATGTCAGGTTGGTGGACAGATGGGGACATGGAGATCTCTGGCGGGGATGAGGGATGTCTGGTGTGAAACCAATGAATCCAGGACGTGACAAGCCTATGGGTCTTTACAACAATGGCTATCAGAATGATGTAAACAAAACAGAGCCAGCAGACTATGGGTGGCGGAGAATGGATATCGTTGAAGCACTCATCAGATTCCTCATCTCAAAGTCAGAGTGTCTTTGTGGAACTGTCTCAAAACCATCTGACATGGAGAAGGGGCTTAAGTACAGCCACCAGAGGCTGGAAAACAAAGTTTTGGCCAGGCCAGCCACACTGTCTTCATGGCAGTCCGAGCAAGACCACAGTCTGCCCTAGCAAGGAAAGGTGCTGAAGTCGGAGTTACCCAGCCAAAAGGCGCATCGCAAAAATCAGGGTAACATGCATTATCGCTAATGAAATGTCTCCATCTGCAGTTTTCAAACATGGTGCTCGCCCTGTGAAGACTAACCAGGCAGGTGCAGTGCCGGGCCCCCTGCCTCGAAAGGGTCCACCCAATGCTACTGGAGGTCCTCTCAGTTCGTCTTGTGGAGTCAGGAGACATGAGAGTAGAGCTACTGGCCAAAATATACAACAGAAGAAAGCAGCCAAAAAGCAAGAACTTAAAATAATGCAGTGGAATGCTGAGGGTGTCAGCAGTGTTAGAGATGGCTATAGCAAAAAGGTTGAACTAGAGAACATACTTTTTGCAGAGCAGGTAAGTATATGCTGCATACAGGAGACACACCTAACCAAAGATGCCGCCTTTAAAATCAGAGGATACCAGTGTTTTAGATCAGACCGACAGGACAGAAGAAAAGGAGGAGTACTCACACTTGTTAAGAATAACATCAGCGCATGTCAGGTGGGAGTGTACATGGAAGGAGCCGAATACCAGATGATCCATCTAAAAAGTAGTAATACAGATTTCCACCTCCTTAACTATTACTGTCCTAATGACCGCCCACTTGCTTTAGGAACAATCCCACACAAAGAGAGACTGATGGTCTCTGGTGATTTTAACAGTCATTCCCAGAGCTGGGGCTATGACCACATAGACAAGAGAGGAGAGGAAGTTGAGAGCTGGCAGGATGATAATGGACTTCTCCTGATCAACCAGCCAATGGATCCCCCATTTTACTCAAGGGCTTGGCATACAAAATCAACACCAGATCTGGCATTCCACTCTCCAGATCTGAAATGGAACATTACACGTGAAGTTGGAAAACAACTTGGAGGTAGCGACCATTGACCAGTCTTCCTGACAATAGAAAATGAACTCCTTAACACCAGTAACCCTCTCCCCAGATGGAACTATAAAAAAAGCAAACTGGACAATGTACAGACATCGTACAGGTATCCTGGTGGGACAGCTGTCCACAGAAGGTAAGGATATTAACAGCATAGTGAAGGAATTCAATGCTTGTATCCTTCAGGCCGCTCGTGAAACCATTCCCAGAGGAGCTCGTAGGGACTATAAACCATACTGGTCTAGTGAGCTGGGAAAACTCCATGATGACGTGGAAGCAGCTCGAAAGCAAGCAGAAAATAGACCATGCCAAGAACACCACAATAATTACCAACATTCTAAGGCCAAATTTCAGAGAGCAAAGCTGCAAGCCAGACGGGAAAGTTGGAGAGAGAAAACAGAGTCCCTAAACTTTGAAAAGGATGGAAGGAAACTGTGGAAACTAATCAAACAGTTAAATGATGAGAGTACTGGAAGAAGTACAAAGGTTACACTGATAGAGGATGGGAAAACTCTTACAGGTAAGCAGGTAGCAGATCACTTTGCTCGCATGTTTGCACAGGACTGCAACATTGATATCCATCCAGAGAAGGAGCGTACAGTGCGCATCGAGCCACAGAAAGAGGAGGAACAAGTCAGAAAAGTGGAGGTCATGGATGCACCAATCACACGCAGTGAGTTAGACCTAGCAGTTAGTAAACTGAAACCAAGGAAATCACCAGGACCAGATGGAGCGTCCAATGAAATGATCAAGAACCTGGGAATGGCAGCAATGAGAAAGCTATTGGATATTTTCAATATGTGCTGGAGCACAGGTAAGTTACCTCAAATCTGGAAGGAAGCAAGCATGGTACCACTGCTAAAACCAGGGAAAAACAGTGATACTGCCTCCAGCTACAGGCCAATCAGTCTCACTAGCTGCCTATGCAAAACGATGGAACACATCATTGACCTGAGGCTAAAATGGTACCTAGAAAGTGAAAACCTTCTCGTTCCACAACAAGCAGGATTTAGGCAGTACTACAGTACGGAAGATCAAGTGACCTATCTCTCTCAGGAGATTGAAGATGCATTCCAAGAGAAAAACCTTGTACTAGCAGCGTGGATAGACCTGAAGAAAGCCTTTGATAAAGTATGGAAAAAAGGTCTGCTGTGGAAACTAAGAAACTGCAATGTGAATGGAAGACTGTACAACTGGATAAAGTCCTATTTACACAATAGAAGAGCTAGAGTAGTAATGGATGGACACAACAGCCAGAAAGTACTTCTGCGACACGGTGTACCACAAGGAGGAGTCCTTTCGCCTACACTATTCCTTGTATTCATTAATGACCTGGTCAAGGAACTTCCCTATGGAATCAAAGCGGCACTGTATGCAGATGATCTGGTCATGTGGTGTACAGATGAATATGCGACAGTTGCTACACAGAGACTCCAAAAAGGAGCAGCAGACATCTTGACATCATGGACAAACAAATGGTGTGTAAGTATCAACACAGAGAAATCAAGTACCACTCTGTTCACCCTCTCATCTAAACAGAAAGCAGGTAAGATCTTTGTAAATGAAATACCCTTAAGGATGGACAACCAACCCACTTACTTAGGAGTGACTCTTGACTCAAAACTGACGTGGAAGCAACACATCAACAGTGCAGAAGCAAAAGCCAGAAGAAAACTAGCCATATTAAGAAAATTGAGTGGAACCACATGGGGAGCTAGTGAAAGAATCCTCAAGAATGTATATCAGCAAAGTATTCTACCACATTTAGAATATGGCTCAACATCTTGGTGCACAGCATCAAACACTACGCTGCATAATCTAGACAAGGTTCAAAATCAGTCACTACGGATTATCACAGGTGCCATGAGGTCCACACCAATAGTAGAAATGCAGAAAATAGTTGGTGTTCAACGCTAAAGGAACGTAGAGACACAAAGGTCATGACCATGGGAGAGAAATTCCTTAGCTCTGTAAGCCATCCCCTGAAGGAGAGATTCAATAACTTGGCATTAGGACGGCTTAAAAGAAGCAGCTTCATTCATCAGGCCAAGCGTATGCGTAAGCTGATACCTGACCTTCCAACTGTAGTCGCTCCATTATCATCTGTACCAGAGCATACACCATGGAAAGAAGCAGATTATACACAAATAACTATTCAGACTTAAGTGAAAGGTGTGCAGAATGGTGAGATGCAGAGCAGTCTTGTAAGATCAACAGCCACACTTAGTGTTCTAGATGACAGATATCCATGTGACACCTGGATACGTGTGTATACAGATGGATCTGCACATAATGCCATAAAGAATGGAGGGGCAGGAGCATATATTGAATATCCAAACAACACCATTGACAAGATTTCCATACCCACTGGTAAATACTGCAACAACTTTGATGCAGAAGTTAGGGCAATTATTGCTGCAGTTGAAAAACTATCAGACTCCAGAATTGATACATGTCCTGTAATAATTCTCACAGATGTAAGATCAGTACTGGAAGCTCTTCAGTGCAACAAACTACCAGACCTTAAGGATGCCTTGTCAAAAATTGGCTTACAACATGGAGTCACTTTGCAATGGATTCCCTCCCACTGTGGGATACCAGGCAATGAGAATGCTGACCACCTGGCCAAAGAGGGCACTGAAATGGAGCAACCAGACATACCAGTCACTTATAATCAGAAGAAAAGCATGATAAAAACCTACAGGAAGCCACAAACACCACCACATGATGACTATCACATGCTAAACAGAAAGGAACAAGTCACCATCTTCCGTCTCCGAACAGGACACAGCCGACTCTGAAGTCATATGTATACAAAGTTTAAGGTTGGTACTACTAATCTATGTACATGTGCCCAGGTGCCCCAAACTGTGGAACATATCCTCCAGAACTGCATCAACTACGAGACACTGAGAAATAATTACTGGCCCAGTGAAACCACTAAAGAAGATAAGCTCTATGGTTCCATACATGAATTACAAAAAACAGTGAAATTTATCCAAGAGACAGGACTGCAGATATAGACAGACAGTGCGAACAAAGAAGAAGAAGAAGAAGTAAGCTAAGAACTGATCACAAAGGAAAATTCAGACTAGCCACATTTTAGAAATATCATATGAGTGACTTCCCTTTAACTAAAAAAAAATTCTTTAAAACTTTTACATGAGACAAAATAATGCCAAAATCTATATCAACGATGGTTTCGTTGTTTCTGTACAGTGAGCTGACTGGAAGAATGATGTCATTGTTCTTTTGGCCTTTGAGAGTTATAGCTGTCACTTGTCTGTAAATATAAATAAGTTTCTATGCTGACATGGTTACTATCTAGACATACCTTCAAGACCCTGGCAAACCGGTCCAGACAGTTACCTACAGCGATATCAATTGTTTCACCAAAAATTCTGTAACATTTCTCCGAATAGGCTATAACCTGTTTCACAAAAACATGAACACACAACAATTACAAAACAAAATGATTAGTATTCCCTTCTGCTGACAATGTCAAATAAAAATTATAATAACATTTAAATACATATGGATAATATGGAGTAAAAACAAAAAACAAAGACAGACAATAAAATATAAAGACATAACAAAGTATTAAAAAAAACAAAACAAAGTATAAAAGAGAAAAAAACAAAGTATAAAGAAGACAACAAAGCATAAAGAAGACATAGCAAAGTATAAAGAAGACATAACAAAAAGAAAGGTCTGAAATTAAAAAACAAATCTGAAAGAAAGGTCTAAGAAGAAATTAGAGACTAATGTGGTCGTAAGAAATGAGAGGCTAATGTAGTCATGAAAAATGAGAGACTAATCTGGTCATAAGATCTTCAGCAACAATGAACATAATGAGACATGAGAGACTAATCTGGTCATATGATCTTCAGCAACAATGAACATAATGAGAGATGAGAAACTAATCTGGTCATAGATCTTCAGCAACAATGAACATAATGAGAGATGAGAAACTAATCTGGTCATAAGATCTTCAGCAACAATGAACATAATGAGAGATGAGAAACTAATCTGGTCATATGATCTTCAGCAACAATGAACATAATGAGAGATGAGAAACTAATCTGGTCATAAGATCTTCAGCAACAATGAACATAATGAGACATGAGAGACTAATCTGGTCATATGATCTTCAGCAACAATGAACATAATGAGATGAAAGACTGGTCACATGATCTTCAGCAACAATGAACATAATGAGACATAAGAGACTAATCTGGTCATATGATCTTCAGCAACAATGAACATAATGAGAGATGAAAGACTGGTCACATGATCTTCAGCAACAATGAACATAATGAGAGACGAGAGACTAATCTGGTCATATGATCTTCAGCAACAATGAACATAATGAGACATAAGAGACTAATCTGGTCATATGATCTTCAGCAACAATGAACATAATGAGAGATGAAAGACTGGTCACATGATCTTCAGCAACAACGAACATAATGAGAGATGAAAGACTGGTCACATGATCTTCAGCAACAATGAACATAATGAGAGACGAGAGACTAATCTGGTCATAAGATCTTCAGCAACAATGAACATAATGAGACATAAGAGACTAATCTGGTCATATGATCTTCAGCAACAATGAACATAATGAGACATGAGAGACTAATCTGGTCATATGATCTTCAGCAACAATGAACATAATGAGAGATGAAAGACTGGTCACATGATCTTCAGCAACAATGAACATAATGAGACATAAGAGACTAATCTGGTCATATGATCTTCAGCAACAATGAACATAATGAGAGATGGGAGACTAATCTGGTCATATGATCTTCAGCAACAATGAACATAATGAGAGATGAAAGACTGGTCACAAGATCTTCAGCAACAATGAACATAATGAGACATAAGAGACTAATATGGTCATATGATCTTCAGCAACAATGAACATAATGAGCACAGTCAGACTGTACCAGCAAAAGAACGTATTCAATTACAGAAAGAAATAATCTTTCATTATACCAACGGAGGAAAAAAAACATTACTTTAGCATAACTTAATTTCAGGAAAATAATATTCTTCTTCTTCAGCTTTTCAAGCCATTAAGGCTCATTGCCACAGATAAAATTTGCCTCCATTCCTAATCTTCTCTCTCCAGTTGGTGACACCAATTTGTTTTAAATCCTCTTCTATGTTGTCTTTCCATCTCTGTGCGTACATAATTTTCATTTGTTTGTTCTCTTCCATTCTTTATAAGTGGCCCAAACAGCATATTCTGTTCAGTTTCAAGCCATTTATAATTTGTTGGGATTTAAATACTCTGTTCAGTTCAGTTTTCTTTCTAGCTCTCCATTTTCCACTGTTGGTATCCTTTGTGGACCCAAAAATTCTTCTTTTTTGTTCATCTTTCTTTGTTGTACTCCATGTTTCTCATCCATACATGATGGCTGCTCTTATTATATTGCTGTTTTGGAACAGGATTTTGAATTTTAACAGGTGTTGCAGGGCAAGAGTGTATTTTAAAAAGTATGTAATTAAAGTATATTTTATTCCCTATCTGTACTCTGCTTTTAATTTCCTCGCTTACCATGTTGCTTCTGTTGAAAGTTGTGCCTAGATATTTGTATGTTTCTGCTTTCCTAATAATCATCTCTCCAACAGTTTCTAAGGACTGTTATAGCCGGAGGTGGGGTGGAGGATATGCTCCCCACTCCAATGGCGTGTGTCTCAAATAGCCACTGACACTCAAGTCCAGCTCCTGGCCTTCTCGTGGCAGAACTGTTTAAACTGACAGGAGAAGGGGCGAAGGCGAATATCTGGTGTCTGAAAACCAGATGCTTTGGGTAGATGAGAGATAAGAGTCATGTTTGGTAGCTCATCTACCGCTGCTGGTGAGATTCTTCAGCTGCCATGCGTGGAGTGGACTCCTCTCGGCCAATGATGAAAGGTGCACATGTGGTTGCCATGCGGCACCACCGTGGAAAAGGTGAAATAAAGGAATAAGTGAAGTAAACAGTAGTCAAATCACGGCACCTCTGGTCTGGGGGCCGGCCAAGTCCTAAGTGCACTCATATTGGGTGAAATGCTTGAAACGTCTTAAGACACTGCTGGTGAGATTCTTTGGATGCCGTGCGTGGAGTGAAGCTCCTCCCGGCCAAGGAAGAAAATGCGGAAAAGCAATCAGGGTTGCTGTGTGGCACCGATGTGAAAAGGTGATGGAAAGGATAAAGTGAAGCTTAATTGGTATGTCCAGTAGTATCATGGCGAGAGGCACTCATGCCATGGCACCTCTGCTCTAGAGGTCGGCAACGTCCGAAATACACCCATACTGGTGAAATATGCCTAAACTGGCTTACACCAGGGGTGAAACTTGATGGCTACGCATGCCACAGTACCTCTGCTCTAGAGGTCAGTCATGTCCTAAACATGCCCATACTGGGATAATATGCCTAAACCAGCTTAACCCAGGGGTGGAAGTCACTAGTGGCGAGGATTCGTCCTCCTGGTCAAAAGCTCCATCCTGGTCACAACTAGGAAGGGTAGCAGCCACGACCACAAAATGCTGAAGTTGGAGACACTGGACTAGGGAAGTCTAGATAGGCAACCACCTCTCACCTGGCAGGGATGTATGTGTATATTAATCACGCTGAGGTTTTCTGGTGAGAAGGTATTCAATCACAGAAAGAAATAATCTTTCATTATACCAACGGAGGAAAAAAAACATTACTTTAGCATAACTTAATTTCAGGAAAATAATATTCTTCTTCTTCAGCTTTTCAAGCCATTAAGGCTCATTGCCACAGATAAAATTTGCCTCCATTCCTAATCTTCTCTCTCCAGTTGGTGACACCAATTTGTTTTAAATCCTCTTCTATGTTGTCTTTCCATCTCTGTGCGTACATAATTTTCATTTGTTTGTTCTCTTCCATTCTTTATAAGTGGCCCAAACAGCATATTCTGTTCAGTTTCAAGCCATTTATAATTTGTTGGGATTTAAATACTCTGTTCAGTTCAGTTTTCTTTCTAGCTCTCCATTTTCCACTGTTGGTATCCTTTGTGGACCCAAAAATTCTTCTTTTTTGTTCATCTTTCTTTGTTGTACTCCATGTTTCTCATCCATACATGATGGCTGCTCTTATTATATTGCTGTTTTGGGACAGGATTTTGAATTTTAACAGGTGTTGCAGGGCAAGAGTGTATTTTAAAAAGTATGTAATTAAAGTATATTTTATTCCCTATCTGTACTCTGCTTTTAATTTCCTCGCTTACCATGTTGCTTCTGT
Organism: Achatina immaculata; assembly: GCA_009760885.1. Classification (NCBI taxonomy): domain Eukaryota; kingdom Metazoa; phylum Mollusca; class Gastropoda; order Stylommatophora; family Achatinidae; genus Lissachatina; species Lissachatina immaculata. Next base: position 9,570,903 of record CM019716.1, read on the forward strand.
TGAAAGTTGTGCCTAGATATTTGTATGTTTCTGCTTTCCTAATAATCATCTCTCCAACAGTTTCTAAGGACTGTTATAGCCGGAGGTGGGGTGGAGGATATGCTCCCCACTCCAATGGCGTGTGTCTCAAATAGCCACTGACACTCAAGTCCAGCTCCTGGCCTTCTCGTGGCAGAACTGTTTAAACTGACAGGAGAAGGGGCGAAGGCGAATATCTGGTGTCTGAAAACCAGATGCTTTGGGTAGATGAGAGATAAGAGTCATGTTTGGTAGCTCATCTACCGCTGCTGGTGAGATTCTTCAGCTGCCATGCGTGGAGTGGACTCCTCTCGGCCAATGATGAAAGGTGCACATGTGGTTGCCATGCGGCACCACCGTGGAAAAGGTGAAATAAAGGAATAAGTGAAGTAAACAGTAGTCAAATCACGGCACCTCTGGTCTGGGGGCCGGCCAAGTCCTAAGTGCACTCATATTGGGTGAAATGCTTGAAACGTCTTAAGACACTGCTGGTGAGATTCTTTGGATGCCGTGCGTGGAGTGAAGCTCCTCCCGGCCAAGGAAGAAAATGCGGAAAAGCAATCAGGGTTGCTGTGTGGCACCAATGTGAAAAGGTGATGGAAAGGATAAAGTGAAGCTTAATTGGTATGTCCAGTAGTATCATGGCGAGAGGCACTCATGCCATGGCACCTCTGCTCTAGAGGTCGGCAACGTCCGAAATACACCCATACTGGTGAAATATGCCTAAACTGGCTTACACCAGGGGTGAAACTTGATGGCTACGCATGCCACAGTACCTCTGCTCTAGAGGTCAGTCATGTCCTAAACATGCCCATACTGGGATAATATGCCTAAACCAGCTTAACCCAGGGGTGGAAGTCACTAGTGGCGAGGATTCGTCCTCCTGGTCAAAAGCTCCATCCTGGTCACAACTAGGAAGGGTAGCAGCCACGACCACAAAATGCTGAAGTTGGAGACACTGGACTAGGGAAGTCTAGATAGGCAACCACCTCTCACCTGGCAGGGATGTATGTGTATATTAATCACGCTGAGGTTTTCTGGTGAGAAGGTCCAACGTCGGAATGGAAAGACAACCACCTCTCACCCGGAGGTGATACACGGGTATCTCAAAACACGTCAAGGTTTTCTGGTGAGAAAGTCTAACTCTAGCCCGCATGGGCTACTGCCTCTCACCCAGCGTGGATATACTGACATCCAAAACATGTCGAGGTTTTCTGGTGAGAAAGTCCAACTCTAGATCAAACTGGTGCAACGAAAACCACAGTCTCAGGCAATCCCGCTTCTAAGACCCACCAAGAATACAGGCTCAAGCCGTGCGATACTCTGAACTTCTTGTGGTCCTCTCGGAGATCTTTTGGGGACCACACAGGGGACATTGGAAGCTACAGAAGATCACAGGTGTAAATTCAGTAGGATCACTGGGCGGTCTTGGTGGTAGAAGCGAATGAAGAAGATCTCTCCAACATTTATATAATCTGGATCATTCTGCCTCTGGTCTCTTGATATCTTCATATACTCTGTCCTATCTTGGTTAATGGTCAAGCCCACTTTCAGTGCCACAACTTTCAGGTAAAAGCAGTTACTGATGATTTTTTACATAGTTTTCCCCACTGATGTCATCAGCATATCCTAGTATTTTAGCTTGTTCTTCTATACTGAATTTTTTTCTTTCACTTTTCTGATTACCTTTTCTAGTACTAAGCTGAATAGTAATGGAGATAATGTATCATCTTGTTTTAAACCAGTTCTTAAAGAGAAGGGTTCTGACTTTCTTACTTAATATATTACTATATTTTGTGTAGCCTTCATACATATTCTGGTCAAATGGATTAATTAATTAGGTATCTCAAATTCTTTCATAATTTTCCATAAACTGCTCCTATGTATGTTGTCATAAGCTTTCTTGAAGTCAATGAGAATGTTATGTAAAAATAACTGGGAATATGGAAAAGAAGTACATAATATCAAAATAATATTATAAAAGTGTGAAATACAGAGCACTGAATTAATTTATGAATAAAATGTTGAAAAAGAGATCAATTTAACACTGACTACCAGGACAATTCATGACAATCATCTTGGCCTTTTCCGAGACAAATTTTCATGAATTTCCCATCACAACTTCTCTCATCGATTACCTGTGTGTTCCCTCCACTGACGTAGAGAACTGTTGGATTCTGAGCTCCGGTGATCAATCGGCCCATCTCAATATCTTATCAAGTGTCAAGGACAAGTGATGATTATAAAATACTTTACGTTACTTGTGACTGGTTATAAAATCTGCAATATGTTTACATTTCAAGTGACTGCTTACAAAATCTGTAACACAATTTTGTTACTAGTGACTGCCAATCTGTATTATTTTGCTACTAGTGACCGGTTATAAAATCTGCAATATGTTTACATTACTAGTGACTGCTTACAAAATCTGTAATATATTTTTGTTACTAGTGACTGCCTATAAAATCTGTAACATTTTTTGGCTACTAGTGACTGGTTATAAAATCTGCAATATGTTATACAGCAAGAATATTCTAAAAATAATCATCACAAAACAAGGCATAAAGTTCAGAGGATGCAATATTAACAACCTTCAGTATGCTGACGACACAGTACTGATAGCTGAGAACAAACAAGACCTGCAAAATCTCTTGGATAAAGTCGCCAAAGAAAGTGAACAGAAAGGCCTTACTTTGAACATCAAAAAGACAGAGACTATGGTTATATCTAAGAAACAGAAAACACCAGCATGCAGCATAAAATTAAATGGAACTATTCTAAAGCAGGTGCAGAAGTTCAAATACCCTGGAGCAGTAATAACTTCAGATGGGAAATGCAGAACAGAAATTAAGAACAGAATAGGCCAAGCAGAGACTGCATTTCAGAGAATGAGAAACATATTATGCAACACATCCTTGTCAATGAATGTTAGAAAACGAGTCCTAAAATGCTATATTGAACCTATCTTGTTATATGGAAGTAAATCATGGACAATAGGCAAGTCTGCACAAAAATCATTGGAAGCAGCAGAAATATGGTTTATTAGAAGAATGTTGCGAATCCCCTGGACAGCAAAAGTACCTAATGAAGAATGTATGAGAAGAGCTGGAAAGACAAAAAAGTCTTGTCAAAAAAAGTAACAGAGAGACAATGTACTTTCATAGGACATGCAATGAGAAGAGAGGGCATTGAAAATATTATAACAGGAAAAACTGAAGGAAGAAGATCAAGAGGAAGACCAAGAGAAATTATTTTGGACATTTTGATGGGATGGTATGAGAGGAGATCACCAACTGAACTGATGGCCTGCTTGAAGGATCGGATACTCTGGAGAAACATAATAGCCAACGACAGTCGGCATGGCACCTGATGAGTCTTGATTTTTTTTGTTAAAATGTTGACTGCTGAGTCTTGATTTTGTGGTTAAAATGTTGAGAGTTGATTTCTTGGTTAAAATGCTGAATGTTGATTTCTTGGTTAAAATGCTCAGTGTTGAGTCTTGTTTTTTTTTGGTTAAAATGTTGACTGAGTCTTGATTATTTTGGTTAAAATGTTGACTGCTGAGTCTTGATTTTTTGGTTAAAATGTTGAGTGTTGAGTCTTCAATTTTTTTATTAAAATGTTGAGTGCTGAGTCTTGATTTTTTCATTAAAATGTTGACTGTTGAGTCTTGATTTTGTGGTTAAAATGTTGAGTGTTGATTTCTTGGTTAAAATGTTGAGTGTTGATTTCTTGGTTAAAATGTTGAGTGTTGATTTCTTGGTTAAAATGTTCAGTGTTGAGTCTTGTTTTTTTTTGGTTAAAATGTTGACTGAGTCTTGATTTTTTTTAAAAATGTTGAGTGTTGAGTCTTGATTTTTTGTTTAAAATGTTGAGTGTTGATTTGTTGGTTAAAATGTTGAGTGTTCGGTTTTGATTTCTTTGTTAAAATGTTGTCTGTTGAGTCTTGATTTCTTGGTTAAAATGTTGAGTTTTGAGTCTTGATTTCTTCAGTAAAATTGAGTGTTGAGTCTTGATTTCTTGGTTAAAATGTTGAGTGTTGAGTCTTGATTTTTTTGGGTTAAAATGTTGAGTGTTGAGTCTTGATTTTATGGTTAAAATGTTGAGTCTTGATTTCTTGGTTAAAATGGTGACAGTCTTGATTTTTTGGTTAAATTGTTGAGTGCTGAGTCTTGATGTTTTGGTTAAAATGTTGACTGTTGAGTCTTGCTTTCTTAGTTAAAATGTGGAATCTTGATTTTTTTTTCGGTTAAAATGTTGAGTATTTATTTTTTTTGTTAAAATGTTGACTGTTGAATCTTGATTTCTTTGTTAATATGTTGACTGAGTCTTGATTTTTTTTTGTTAAAATGTTGAATCTTGATTTTTTGGGTTAAAATGTTGACTGCTGAATCTTGATTTCTTGGTTAAAATGTTAAGTGTTGAGTCTTGATTTCTTGGTTTAAATGTTGAATGTTGTGTCCTGATTTCTTGGTTAAAATGTTGAATGTTGAGTCTTGATTTCTTGGTTAAAATGTTGACTTCTTGGTTAAAATGTTGAGTGTCAATTTCTTGGTTAAAATTTTGAGTGTTGATTTCCTGATTAAAATTTTGAGTGTTGATTTCCTGGTTAAAATTTTGAGTGTTGATTTCCTGGTTAAAATTTTGAGTGTTGATTTCCTGGTTAAAATTTTGAGTGTTGATTTCTTGGTTAAAATGTTGAGTGTTGATTTCCTGGTTAAAATGTTTAGTGTTGAGTCTTGATTTCAATGTTGAGTGTCCATTTCTTTGTTAAAATGTTGAGTCTTGATTTCTTGGTTAAAATGTTGAGTGTTGAGTTGTTGGTTAAAATGTTGAGTCTTGCTTTCTTGGTTAAAATGTTGAGTGTTGAGTTGTTGGTTAAAATGTTGACTGTTGAGTCTTGATTTCTTGGTTAAAATGTTGAGTGTTGAGTTGTTGGTTAAAATGTTGAGTGCTGGGTCTTGACTTGTTGGTTAAAATGTTTGAGTTCAGTCATGGAGATGAATGAGAGTTCTTCTAGCAGAGACCATGTTTTCTGAAGCTCACCCACACTGTACAAGCTGTTGGTTGCAGTGTTTGTCAGTATTTTGATGAAATAAAAACAAGATCTCATTGAGAAGAAGTTCTTCAAGGCTACGTCCTATACAGTGGTTGACTGCAACAATTGGCTTCTTCCACAACTGGGCCACTGTTCGAGCTATGAGAGCTGTGGAGACCAATGGGGCACCCATACCAGGACCTGAAATGCAATATCAAAATAATGAATACTGGCTCCTTGCATCTTTGAAGATAGTTTATTAAAAACTATATTAGACTGTAAAAGGAAGTGGATATTAAGTGTTTGTGGAAGCTGCCTAGCTGACTCCACCAACTTATGACTGGGTGTAGTCTGTCACAGCAATGACAAACCAAGTTTGTGTTTGAAGATTCAATCTCTATATGCATGCATCTTCAGACTGAAAGCTTAGTTCTTTTTCCTGACAAATTTATCAACTGCCCTAACTAGGCTCATCCTCAGCACTACCATTCATTCAAATTATGAAGTTCCTCTAGCTACTGTCACCAACAATAACTAAAGAAAGTCATGAAAACAACTGCTTACATTTAGCAACTATAGAAAGTAATATGCCTGTCAGACCTGGACACTTAACAAAAACAGCTGAGAAACACATAAATGCCTTTGAATGTAAATGCTATAGAAGAGTTCTTCAAATATCGTGGACACAAAAAAGAACAAATATATCTATACTACAAGAGCTTAATATTCAAGAAGGCTGGCTAGTAAAGAGGATTAAAGAGAGAAAACTTAAATATTTTGGACAAATTAAACATTATGATAATCTAGAGAAGACAGTCTTGGGAGGGTACATAATGGGAAAAAGAAAGAGAGGAAAACCAAGGCAAAGATGGTTGCAAGACATCGTTGATGATCTGCAAATGGATGCATCAGCAGCAGGGCATCTTGCTCACAACCGAGAGGTCTACAGGAGTGCCGTTAGGGAGGCAACGTTCTGCAAGGGACATGCAAATGAATGAATGAATGAGAAAGTAATAAAAATAACTGTTTTAATCAGCAGCTGTAGAAAGTAATGAAAACAACTGCTTAAAACAGCAACTATAGAATGTAATAAGAATAACTGTTTTAATCAGCAAACTACAAAAGTAATTATCAATAACAATGAAACAAAGTCATGAACATATCTATTTAAGTCAACAACAATGAAACAAAATTCAACAATGAAACACAGTCATGAACATATCTGCTTAAGTCAACAACAACAACAATAACTAAACAAAGACATGAACATATCTGCTTAAGTCAACAACAACAACAATAACTAAACAAAGACATGAAAACAACTGCTTACATTTAGCAACTATAGAAAGTAATATGCCTGTCAGACCTGGACACTTAACAAAAACAGCTGAGAAACACATAAATGCCTTTGAATGTAAATGCTATAGAAGAGTTCTTCAAATATCGTGGACACAAAAAAGAACAAATATATCTATACTACAAGAGCTTAATATTCAAGAAGGCTGGCTAGTAAAGAGGATTAAAGAGAGAAAACTTAAATATTTTGGACAAATTAAACATTATGATAATCTAGAGAAGACAGTCTTGGGAGGGTACATAATGGGAAAAAGAAAGAGAGGAAAACCAAGGCAAAGATGGTTGCAAGACATCGTTGATGATCTGCAAATGGATGCATCAGCAGCAGGGCATCTTGCTCACAACCGAGAGGTCTACAGGAGTGCCGTTAGGGAGGCAACGTTCTGCAAGGGACATGCAAATGAATGAATGAATGAGATAGTAATAAAAATAACTGTTTTAATCAGCAGCTGTAGAAAGTAATGAAAACAACTGCTTAAAACAGCAACTATAGAATGTAATAAGAATAACTGTTTTAATCAGCAAACTACAAAAGTAATTATCAATAACAATGAAACAAAGTCATGAACATATCTACTTAAGACAACAACAACTATGCACAGTCATGAACATATCTATTTAAGTCAACAACAATGAAACAAAATTCAACAATGAAACACAGTCATGAACATATCTGCTTAAGTCAACAACAACAACAAGAACAACTAAACAAAGACATGAACATATCTGCTTAAGTCAACAACAACAACAACAACTAAACAAAGACATGAACATATCTGCTTAAGTCAACAACAACAACAACAACAACTACAACAACAACAACAACAACTAAACAAAGACATGAACATATCTGCTTAAGTCAACAACAACAACAACAACAACAACAACTACAACAACAACTAAACAAAGACATGAACATATCTGCTTAAGTCAATAACAACAACAACAACAACAACTACAACAACAACTAAACAAAGACATGAACATATCTGCTTAAGTCAACAACAACAACAACAACTATAACAACAACTAAACAAAGACATGAACATATCTGCTTAAGTCAACAACTACAACAACAACTAAACAAAGACATGAACATATCTGCTTAAGTCAACAACAACAACAACTAAACAAAGACATGAACATATCTGCTTAAGTCAACAACAACAACAACAACTAAACAAAGACATGAACATATCTGCTTAAGTCAACAACAACACAACAACAACAACTAAACAAAGACATGAACATATCTGCTTAAGTCAACAACAACAACAACAACAACTAAACAAAGACATGAACATATCTGCTTAAGTCAACAACAACAACAACAACAACTAAACAAAGACATGAACATATCTGCTTAAGTCAACAACAACAACAACAACAACAACAACAACAACTACAACAACAACAACAACAACAACAACTAAACAAAGACATGAACATATCTGCTTAAGTCAACAACAACAACAACAACAACTACAACAACAACAACTAAACAAAGACATGAACATATCTGCTTAAGTCAACAACAACAACAACAACAACTAAACAAAGACATGAACATATCTGCTTAAGTCAACAACAACAACAACAACAACAACAACTAAACAAAGACATGAACATATCTGCTTAAGTCAACAACAACAACTAAACAAAGTCATGAACATATCTGCATAAGTCAACAACAACAACAACAACTACTACAACAACAACTAAACAAAGTCATGAACATATCTGCTTAAGTCAACAACAACAACAACAACAACAACAACTACTACAACAACTAAACAAAGTCATGAACATATCTGCTTAAGTCAACAACAACAACAACAACAACAACTACTACTACAACAACAACAACAACAACTACAACAACAACTAAACAAAGTCATGAACATATCTGCTTAAGTCAACAACAACAACAACAACAACTAAACAAAGTCATGAACATATCTGCTTAAGTCAACAACAACAACTACAACAACAACTAAACAAAGACATGAACATATCTGCTTAAGTCAACAACAACAACAACAACAACAACTACAACAACAACTAAACAAAGTCATGAACATATCTGCTTAAGTCAACAACAACAACAACTAAACAAAGTCATCATCTGAAACCACAGACTGACTGAAACCATGGACTCAGTGACTCAAATAACTATGACAGTTCTTTCAGTTTCTGTGAAAAATAAACTAATTTTGTGTCAGTAAAGGCTTGAAAACCTCCATGTTTAATAAATACGTTCATTGATTTAAGACATCTCAAAATTTCACTTCAGTAAGAATAAAAGACATAAACTGTAGTCTGTACATTACCTTTTGTGTAGCAAACAACTCTATTGTCCATATTTTGCCTTTTGTGTAGCAAACAACTCTATTGTCCATATTTTGCCTTTTGTGTAGCAAACAACTCTATTGTCCATATTTTGCCTTTTGTGTAGCAAACAACTCCATTGTCCATATTTTACCTTTTTGTGTAGCATACAACTCCATTGTCCATATTTTACCTTTTGTGTAGCAAACAACTCCATTATCTGTGTTTTACCTTTTGTGTAGCAAACAACTCCATTGTCCATGTTTTACCTTTAGTGTAACAAACAACATCAACCTCCATGTTTTACCTTTAGTATAACAAACAACATCAATCTCCATGTTTTACCTTTAGTATAACAAACAACATCAATCTCCATGTTTTACCTTTAGTATAACAACAACAACAGAAACCACCAGCGTGCAGTATTAAATTAAATGGAACTATTCTAAAGCAGGTGCAGAAATTCAAATACCTTGGAGCAGTAATAACTTCAACAACAACAACACAACTACAACAACAACTAAACAAAGTCATGAACATATCTGCTTAAGTCAACAACAACAACAACAATAACAACTAAACAAAGTCATGAACATATCTGCTTAAGTCAACAACAACAACAACAACAACAACAACAACTACAACAACAACAACAACAACTACAACAACAACAACAAAAACTAAACAAAGTCATGAACATATCTGCTTAAGTCAACAACAACAACAACAACAACACTAAACAAAGTCATGAACATATCTGCTTAAGTCAACAACAACAACAACAACAACAACTACAACAACAACAACTACAACAACAACTAAACAAAGACATGAACATATCTGCTTAAGTCAACAACAACAACAACAACAACTACAACAACAACTAAACAAAGTCATGAACATATCTGCTTAAGTCAACAACAACAACAACTAAACAAAGTCATCAACTGAAACCATAGACTGACTGAAACCATGGACTCAGTGACTCAAATAACTATGACAGTTCTTTCAGTTTCTGTGAAAAATAAACTAATTTTGTGTTAGTAAAGGCTTGAAAACCTCCATGTTTAATAAATACGTTCATTGATTTAAGACATCTCAAAATTTTACTTCAGTAAGAATAAAAAAACATAAACTGTAGTCTGTACATTACCTTTTGTGTAGCAAACAACTCTATTGTTCATATTTTGCCTTTTGTGTAGCAAACAACTCTATTGTCCATATTTTGCCTTTTGTGTAGCAAACAACTCTATTGTCCATATTTTGCCTTTTGTGTAGCAAACAACTCCATTGTCCATATTTTACCTTTTTGTGTAGCATACAACTCCATTGTCCATATTTTACCTTTTGTGTAGCAAACAACTCCATTATCTGTGTTTTACCTTTTGTGTAGCAAACAACTCCATTGTCCATGTTTTACCTTTAGTGTAACAAACAACATCAACCTCCATGTTTTACCTTTAGTATAACAAACAACATCAATCTCCATGTTTTACCTTTAGTATAACAAACAACATCAATCTCCATGTTTTACCTTTAGTATAACAAACAACAACAGAAACCACCAGCGTGCAGTATTAAATTAAATGGAACTATTCTAAAGCAGGTGCAGAAATTCAAATACCTTGGAGCAGTAATAACTTCAGATGGGAAATGCAGAACAGAAATTAGGAACAGAATATGCCAAGCAAAGACTGCATTTCAGAGAATGAGAAACATGCAACACATCCTTGTCAATGAATGTTAGAAAACAATGAGAATTGGAAAATATCAACCTATAAAACAAGGGGTGCGACAAGGATGTGTACTATCTCCAGACCTTTTTTCTCTGTACAGCGAGAATATTCTAAGAACAATCATCACAGAACCAGGCATAAAAATTGGAGGATACAATATTAACATCCTTCAGTATGCTGTCGACACAGTACTGATAGCTGAGAACCAACAAGACCTGCAAAATCTCTTGGATAAAGTCGCCAAAGAAAGTGAACAGAAAGGCCTTACTTTGAACATCAAAAAGACAGAGACTATGGTTATATCTAAGAAACAGAATCCACCAGCATGCAGTATAAAATTAAATGGAACTATTCTACAGCAGGTGCAGAAATTCAAATACCTTGGAGCAGTAATAACTTCAGATAGGAAATGCAGAACAGAAATTAGGAACAGAATATGCCAAGCAAAGACTGCATTTCAGAGAGTGAGAAACATATTAACCAACACATCCTTATCAATGAATGTTAGAAAACGAGTCCTAAAATGCTATATTGAACCTATCTTGTTATATGGAAGTGAATCATGGACAATAGGCAAGTCTGCACAAAAATCATTGGAAGCAGCAGAAATGTGGTTTATTAGAAGAATGTTGCGAATCCCCTGGACAGCAAAAATAACTAATGAAGAATGTATGAGAAGAGCTGGAGAGACAAACCTTGTCAAAAAGATAAGAGAGAGACAATGTACTTTCATAGGACATGCAATGAGAAGAGGGGACATTGAAAATATTATAACAACAGAAAAAATAGAAGGAAGAAGATAAAGAGGAAGACCAAGAGAAATGATACTGGACAGTCTGACGGGATGGTGTGAGAGGAGATCACCAAGTGAGCTGATGGCCTGCATGAAGGATTGTGTACTCTGGAGAAGCATAATAGCCAACGCCAGTTGGCACAGCACCTGATGATGATGATGATGATATAAAAAACAACATCGATGCCCATGTTTTACCTTTAGTATATCAAACAACATTGATGTCCATGTTTTATCTTTAGTATAACAAACAACATCAATTTCCATGTTTTACCTTTAGTATAACAAACAACATCAATCTCCATGTTTTACCTTTAGTATAACAAACAACATCAATTTCCATGTTTTACCTTTAGTATAACAAACAACATCAATTTCCATGTTTTACCTTTAGTATAACAAACAACATCAATCTCCATGTTTTACCTTTAGTATAACAAACAACATCAATTTCCATGTTTTACCTTTAGTATAACAAACAACATCAATTTCCATGTTTTACCTTTAGTATAACAAACAACATCAATTTCCATGTTTTACCTTTAGTATAACAAACAACATCAATCTCCATGTTTTACCTTTAGTATAACAAACAACATCAATCTCCATGTTTTACCTTTAGTATAACAAACAACATCGATATCCTCTGGCTTCACATCTGCTTCCTTCAGGGCTTGTCTCAAGACAGTCAGAGCATGTTCTCTGTGATGCTTGGCAGTGTCTTTGGGAAGGAATCCTAGTATCAAGTCATCAATGTGCTAATATTAAACATTAATTTCTATACTCAGTCTAGTAACAGTAAACATTAATTTGTACGATCAATCTTGTAACATTAAACATTAACTTGTATTCAATCAATGAACGTATCAAGGTACTCAATACTAGAACAGTTTGTCCTTTATATCTGAGATATGCATTTTAAGAGAGAAGATAGATAAGATACTGAGATAAATACCTTAAGTGAGATTATAAACAAAATACCCAGATAAATACCTTATGTGAGACTATAAACAAAATACTCAGCTAAGTACCTTAAGTGAGATGATAAACAAAATACTCAAACCTTAAGTGAGAAGATAAACAAAATACTGATATAAGTACCTTAAGTGAGACTATAAACAAAATACTGTGATAACTACCTTAAGTGAGACTATGCATGCAAATATTTCTCCACAAAAACATCCCTATCATTTGTTTTTAGGAAACCAAATTGTTAAAATTATTCTCTCTCTCTCTCTCACACAAACAAACAAACAAACAAACAAACACAAACACACACACACACACAGACAGACAGACAGACAGACAGAGAGAGAGAGAGATATATAAAGAGATATACACAGAAAGACTAACTTTTACAGATTCACACATAGAAAGAGTTTCTATAGATTATAAAGACTAGCCCACACAGACACAGAAAGAGTTTCTAAAGATTACAAAGACCAGCCCACACAGACACAGAAAGAGTTTCTATAGATTCTAAAGTCTAGCCCACAAAGACGCAGAAAGAGTTTCTAAAGATTACATAGACTAGCCCACACAGACACAGAAAGAGTTTCTAAAGATTACAAAGACTAGCCCACACAGACACAGAAAGAGTTTCTAAAGATTACAAAGACTAGCCCACACAGACGCAGAAAAAGTTTCTAAAGATTACAAAGACTAGCCCACACAGACACAGAAAGAGTTTCTAGAGATTACAAAGACTAGCCCACACAGGCATAGAAAGAGTTTCTAAAGATTACAAAGACTAGCCCACACAGATGCAGAAAGAGTTTCTAAAGATTACAAAGACTAGCCCACACAGACACAGAAAGAGTTTCTAAAGATTACAAAGACTAGCCCACACAGACACAGAAAGAGTTTCTAAAGATTACAAAGACTAGCCCACACAGACGCAGAAAGAGTTTCTAAAGATTACAAAGACTAGCCCACACAGACGCAGAAAGAGTTTCTAAAGATTACAAAGACTAGCCCACAGACACAGAAAGAGTTTCTAAAGATTACAAAGACTAGCCCACACAGACACAGAAAGAGTTTCTAAAGATTACAAAGACTAACCCACACAGACACAGAAAGAGTTTCTAAAGATTACAAAGACTAGCCCACACAGACGCAGAAAGAGTTTCTAAAGATTACAAAGACTAGCCCACACAGACGCAGAAAGAGTTTCTAAAGATTACAAAGACTAGCCCACACAGACGCAGAAAGAGTTTCTAAAGATTACAAAGACTAGCCCACACAGACACAGAAAGAGTTTCTAAAGATTACAAAGACTAACCCACACAGACACAGAAAGAGTTTCTAAAGATTACAAAGACTAGCCCACACAGACACAGAAAGAGTTTCTAAAGATTATAAAGACTAGCCCACACAGACACAGAAAGAGTTTCTAAAGATTACAAAGACTAGCCCACACAGACACACCTTGCCCAGGAGGTGTTATGTAAGTATGCCTTGGGTTTGAGAGGACAACTCCATCTTTCACAATCCCAACTCCCAGTTTGTTGGCACTGCCCTCGAAGCCTATCGCAATCACCATGACAACACAGCAGCAATTCTGGTGATAATCAAAATAGAGGACGATTAAATTTCTAACAATGAAATCATCTCAACAATCACTTATCCCACAACATACTCTTTTTCCCTACACTATAACAATCACTTATCCCACAACATACTCTTTTTCCCTACACTATAACAATCACTTATCCCACAACATACTCTTTTTCCCTACACTACAACAATCACTTATCCCACAACATACTCTTTTTCCCTACACTACAACAATCACTTATTCTGCAACATAATCTCTCTCACTACACTACAACAATCACTTATTCTGCAACATAATCTCTCTCACTACACTACAACAATCACTTATTCTGCAACATAATCTCTCTCACTACACTACAACAATCACTTATTCTGCAACATAATCTCTCTCACTACACTACAACAATCACTTATTCTGCAACATAATCTCTCTCACTACACTACAACAATCACTTATTCTGCAACATAATCTCTCTCACTACACTACAACAATCACTTGTTCTGCAACATAATCTCTCTCACTACACTACAACAATCACTTATTCTGCAACATAATCTCTCTCACTACACTATAGCAAGCACTTAACACATAATCATTTATCTTATAACAATCACTCCTGCATCGATTAATCTACCGGGTGTAACATCAATCTCTCCTTCTCATATACAAATGCCAAACTCAGTAACAAAAAACTGTGCATCATGTGCCAGTACTATCCATGTGTAGCACCTGACCTGGTTATGTTACACCACCACCAAGTAACATATCCACCTGCAGCACCTACAACGTCATGGTTACACCACCACCAAGTAACATAACCACCTGCAGCACCTACAACGTCATGGTTACACCACCACCAAGTAACATAACCACCTGTAGCACCTACAACATCATGGTTACACCACCACCAAGTAATGCGATAAACTTGTAGTAATGGCTCACAATTTTGTCATTTCAAACAATCAGTAAATAAGCTACACAATTCTGACCATGCTCACTGCCTGTATATTACAGTCACACGCCTCTGAGACAACAAAACTCTTCCTTCATACTACATCCAGTCTGATAACTTATACTACATCCAGTCTGATAACTTATACTACATCCAGTCTGATAACTTATACTACATCCAGTCTGATAACTTATACTACATCCAGTCTGATAACTTATACTACATCCAGTCTGATAACTTATACTACATCCAGTCTGATAACTTATACTACATCCAGTCTGATAATTTATACTAGTTATCCAGTATCATAATTTATACTACATCCAGTCTGATAATTTACACTAAATTCAGTCTCATGCCTACATCCAGTCTGATAACACTGACCAACAGACATTTTGGTGCCTCAAATGTTAGACCTGTTTCTGGGTATATTTGATCTGCTGATTCCAAAAATGTCCCAAGTTTCCCCCCATCAGCTCTAGTTGTTTGAGATACAGAACATATGCCATATACTACTGCTCACTCTGCTCACCCATAACAAGTCAGGATGTTTTAATGTAGTGTTTAAATTAATATCTTTAAGCATGAAGGAAACACATCAAAATTTAAAAGAAAAGTGTGCTACATGAAAATCTACTTATTTCATACAAAACAGCACAAGTTTATGATACAAACTTCCCACTCATTCGATACACAAGAAGCTCCTTTTGTAAGACTTCCAAGAGTGGGATTTGCCAGAACAATCTCACATAAGATTCCAACAATAGTCTGCCATCATGTGTACATCCCACCTTCCTTGGTATCTTCCTTCCATTGTTTTTGTCTTGGTGAAATCTTTCACCTTGATCTTTGATTAAGTCATCAAGGTTTTCTGGAAAGTGATCTAAGTGACTGTGCAGATAATGGATTTTAACACTCATGTTACACCCAAGCCTGTCAAAATGAAAGAGAATATCCTCTACTGATTATGTGTAGTTGCCTGCCCTCTTGTTGCCAAGAAAGCTTTTCACAAGAAGAACAAATGAAGACTAGGCACATGATTCTATTTCACTCACTGATGCTATGAAATGTGGATCATTTATAAGTTCTCTTATCTGTGAACCATCAAAAATTCCTGCCTTCAGTTTTTCCATGGTAAATCCAGGTAACTTACACACTATGCATTCAATGCACAAACCGTCTTTATTCAAAGCCTTTACAGATTGTTTCATCAGACCTAGTTTTATATGTAGTGGTGGCAGTATGATTCTATCTCATGCTAGCACAGGTTCATTGATTACATTTTGTCCTCCAACCACCACACATTCCCTCAGAGGCCAATCTTTTCTTGCCCAGTGTTCATGTTTGGCTCTACTATCCCAAAGACATAAAAAGCAAGGATACTTTGTGTAGCTACTTTGTTGACCAAGAAGAAAATTAACCATCTTCAAGTCTACACAAATCATCCATTGACGTTCTTGGTGATTTATATTTTTCAAGACTAAAGAAATGGCCTTGAACTCTTCTTTAATCCTGGTGGAATGACCGATTGAAATAGAACCATATTTGTTGTCATTATTTAAAAGAACACATTTCAGACTACATTTTGAACTGTCGATGAAAAGACTTGGGTTACATTCTGAAAGACCAGTTTTCTTCATAAGCTTTCCAATGTCACTGCAGAATACCGAGTTGTCTTCAGTAAAAAATGGCAGCAAAATCCTTTTCTCTCCTTCGATAAAATGTCATTTTCGCTCCAGGCTGAAGTACATTCTTTTCCTTTAGTCTGGAAGCAAGCAATTCAGAAGATTCCTTCATCATCATCATCATCATCAGGTGCTGTGCTGACTGGCGTTGGCTATTATGCTTCTCCAAAGTACACGATCCTTCATGCAGGCCATCAGCTCACTTGGTGATCTCCTCTCACACCATCCCATCAGACTGTCCAGTATCATTTCTATTGGTCTTCCTCTTTATCTTCTTCCTTCTATTTTTTCTGTTGTTATAATATTTTCAATGCCCCCTCTTCTCACTGCATGTCCTATGAAAGTACATTGTTTTTCTCTTATCTTTTTGACAATGTTTTTTTGTCTCTCCAGCTCTTCTCATACATTCTTCATTAGTTATTTTTGCTGTCCAGGGGATTCGCAACATTCTTCTAATAAACCACACTTCTGCTGCTTCCAATGATTTTTGTGCAGACCTGCCTATTGTCCATGATTCACTTCCATATAACAAGATAGGTTCAATATAGCATTTTAGGACTCGTTTTCGAACATTCACTGACAAGGATGTGTTGCATGTTTCTCATTCTCTGAAATGCTGTCTTTGCTTGGCATATTCTGTTCCTAATTTCTGTTCTGCATTTCCCATCTGAAGTTATTACTGCTCCAAGGTATTTGAATTTCTGCACCTGCTTTAGAATAGTTCCATTTAATTTTATACTGCATGCTGGTGGATTCTGTTTCTTAGATATAACCATAGTCTCTGTCTCTTTTGATGTTCAAAGTAAGGCCTTTCTGTTCGCTTTCTTTGGTGACTTTATCCAAGAGATTTTGCAGGTCTTGTTGGTTCTCAGCTATCAGTACTGTGTCATCAGCATACCGAAGGTTGTTAATATTGTATCCTCCAATTTTTATGCCTGGTTCTGTGATGATCGTTCTTAGAATATTCTCGCTGTACAGAGAAAAAAGGTCTGGAGATAGTACACATCCTTGTCGCACCCCTTGTTTTATAGGTTGATATTTTCCAGTTCTATTTTCAACTCAAATTGCTGCTTCTTGCTGCCAGTATAGTCAGCCGCGCAGAGCTGTGCCGAGCTGCACAGCGCGGGCTGCTGCTGTTGCGCAGGCTGACCGTTCTTTTGGCGAAAAAGTGCTCTCGAGTTCCGTGCGTGGGGAGACAGGCTTTCGCTCCCTTCCTGGATGGCGAGAGTTAAGGTGTTTCGATGCAGAAGCAAGTGGTTTGTCCGTCGAGCCTCACTGTTGGCGAGATTTTTCAGCTGCCGTGCGTGGAGCGGTGCTCCTCCCGGCCAATGAAGAAAGGTGCAGATGAGGTTGCCGCGCAGCATCACTGCGGAAAAGGTGGTAGAAAGGATACAGCAAAGCAAACAGTCAAATCACGGCACCTCTGGTCTGGAGGTCGGCCACGTCCTGAGTGCAGTCATATTGGGTGGAATGCATGAACCGGCTTGTCCCAGAGGTTAAGACATTGCTTGCGAGACTCTTCAAATGCCGCACGTGGAGTGAAGCTCCTCCCGGTCAAGGAAGAAATGCGGAAAAGAAATAAAGGTTGCTATGCGGTGCCGATGGGAAAGGTGGTGGAAAGGATAAAGTAAAGTTTAATCGGTATGTCCAGTAGTGTTGCTGCGAGAGCTATACATACCACGGCACCTCTGCTCTAGAGGCCGGCCACGTCGGAAATACACCTACACTGGTGAAATATGCCTAAACTGGCACACACCAGGGGTGGAACTTGATGGTTAGACATGTCATGCCACCTCCGCTCTAGAGGTCGGTCACGCCTGATATACACCCATACTGGTGAATTTTGCCTAAACCAGCTCACACCAGGGGTGAATCTTGAAGGCTATGCATGTCACAGTACCTCTGCCCTAGAGGTCGGTCTCGTCCCAAACACGCCCATACTGGGATAATATGCCTAAACCGGCTCAACCCAGGGGTAGAAGTCACTAGTGGCGAGGATTCGTCCTCCTGGACAAAAGCTCCATCCTGGTCACAACTAGGAAGGGTAGCAGCCACGACCGCAAAATGCTGAAGTCGGAGACACTGGACCAGGGCAGTCTAGATAGGCAACTACCTCTCACCAGGCGGGGATGTTTGCGTATCCTAATCACGCTGAGGTTTTCCGGTGAGAAAGTCCAACTCTGGACTGGATGGGCAACCACCTCTCACCCGGCGGTGATACTGGACTGGATGGGCAACCACCTCTCACCCGGCGGTGATACACGAGTATCTCAAAACACGTTGAGGTTTTCCGGTGAGAAGGTCCAACTCTGGCCTGGGTGGGCTACCGCTTCTCACCCAGCGGAGATGCACTGATATCCTAAACACGTCGAGGTCTTCCGGTGAGAAAGTCCAACCCTAGACTTGGTGCAATGAAAACCACTGTGTCACGCGATCCCACTTCTGAATACAGGCTAAAGCCCTGTGATACTCTGAACCCCTTGTGGTCATCTCGTGTGGTCCCAACACAGGAGACCACCGGACCTAACGGGGACCACAGGCGTAAATTCAGTAGGATCACAGTGCGGTTTTGGTGGTAGAAGCGAATGAAGAAGAAGAAGAAGCTGCCAGTATAGATGTTTCACAATCCTCAGGTCTTTGCCGTCTATATTGATGTCTTCAAGCATTTTAATAATTTCATTATGTTTCACCTTGTCAAATACCTTGGTGTAATCAATGAAGCATAGGTAGAGATCTTCCTGCACTTCTGTTAGTGTTCGTAAAGTATAAATGGCATTGTGTGTTCCCTTTCCTTCAACAGATCTAAACTGTTCATCTGCTATTTCCATTTTTATCTTTTTCCTTGTTCTTCTCATAATGATTCTCAGAAGTAGCTTCGTTATGTGACATGAGAAGCTGTTAGTCCGATGGTTATCACATTCCTTTGCACCTGGTTTCTTTGGTATTGCTATAAACATGGATTTTAAGCAGGTCACTGGGCATATAACCACTGTTGTAAATGTCATTCAGTAACCTGGTTATTATTTTAATTCCTGTCTCCTCTAGTGCCTCTATTTCTTCTAGTGCCTCTATTTCTTCTACTGTTATATTATCAGGCCCAGTCGCTTTTCCTTTCTTCATGTGTTTGATGGCATCTATGATTTCATCTTCAAGTATTGGTGGTCCATCACAGTTTTCAGTATCTGGTGTTAATTCTGGTCTTTCTCTTCTATATAGCTCACCAATGTACTCTGTCCACAATGTCTTCTTTTCTCATTAAGATTTTACCTTCTTGATTAGAATCCTTGGAAAGATTTAAATCCCTGATCAAATCACTCAATTCATTCTGATCAAAATGATCACTATGTGAAGTTGTTTGGAATTCACTGTCACTGCCCCCACTTTCTTTACCTTGTGATATATCAGACATGCAAGACTCATCCTCTGAGAGCTGTGCTAGTTCAAGGAAAGGTGGGATGGGTACAAGATCCGAGTGCGGAGCAGGTCTCCTGGGTGAAGGTAGATCAGGGTAAGACAACTTGTCACGATTATTTCCACTGATGCCTATGATATTAACAATACAAAAATAAAGTGATTTTTTGGTTCCCTCACATCATTGGTACTCCAAATTTCAGCAACTTCTCTTTCTATTTGTTCACTGGCACAAATGCTCCATACAAGTTTTGCATACAATATGAGGAGACCATGGCTTATCTTGATCTCCAAGCCTGACACCAAAATAACCTACATATGCTCTTTTTACAAACTCAGAAATAAGTTTCCTACTTGCTTTCAGTGTGTACTCCCCACAAATATCAGCAAAATACATTGGGATGATTCAAGCAGCTCTGCCTTGAAGTATTTACACATATTCTTTACTATGACTGATGATACGTGCACTCTAGAGCATGTCAGCAAAAAGTTGTATGTGACACCGTGATTAAGTAAGACACTGGTCTATTTAGATGTCATGATGAATGAACGAATTAATGAATAATCTTTATTTTTAAAGGGTAAAGAATTGGGCATGCAGGCCCATCTTACATTCTGCCCTTCAATGATGAGTTGCCTAGTGGCTTATCTACTCAACTGAGATATGATAAATGTGGTTATAGATCACCACACAGGGGACCACGGGACCTAACGAAGACCACATGCGTGAATTCAGTAGGTTCACAGTGCGGTTTTTGGTGGTAGAAGTGAACGAAGAAGAAGAAGAAGAAGAAGTTATAGATCTTTTTATCTCTACATTCCTGTTAAACACTCAGAACATTAGCAACCCAGGCGCTCCTGACACTAGGACAACGTAGAAGAATTGGATGGCAAACTGGCAGACTTACAAGACACAACTGTTGACATTGACTGGCTGAATACAATGTTTATTAATGAGAAAAATGAGGATGAAGTGTGTGGCAAATGAGGAGACTACTGCCACAAGGCAGGAGCAGTACCAGCAAAAACACGCCTTCCCTGCAAGAACTTGTTTGCCATTGGGAAGACGAGAACTCGCTGATTAGGAGAGAGAATAAAAATAACTAGCCAACTGCCATAGTTACAATTGTATGAACCAACACCAATTTAAATTCCTCAGTGGAAAGAAACATCGTACACAGAATACTGCAATGAATTCCCTGACAACAAAGCTTGCTGTCCTGAAAAGAACAAATAAAAATAACACTCTACATCTGGAACCTGATTGTCATAACCGTTGTCTACTGCTAAAACATCTTTCTGCTATGACTCCTAACCCATCTCTTCTACTTGATCTTTTTCTCCTAACCCTCTTTTTTGTGTGTGTGTGTGTGTGCGTGCGTGTGTGCGTGCGCGCGCGCGTCCCCCAATGTGTGCTCCTCTGTGGCACATGAACTCTTTCTCTCTACTACTAAACTACCTTCTCCCTAGGCTATGCATTTATAACATCACCCTGACTATACTCTAACTGGCAGCCATAACTTCTACAGTGTCAATTTGCACAAATGAAATGATAAGAGTGGGAATATACACACACATCTAACATGATCATAACTAGCATACATCACAAATGTTTTAAACAGATCAAGTTGAGAAACTTTTGAAATACAAATTTATGTAGTCTATGAAAACCATGATTTGCCATCTTAATTTTGTGCACATAATTATGTAATGAAACAAAACAAAAGTGATTTTGTCATTTGAGCTATATATACTGTTCAAAAAAAGAAATGCAACAAATACGATGTTGTGATTTAAACTGAAGTTTGCTGACCAGACAAGGGCAAATTTCCTGAAATGTTCACTTGGACATCAACTTCACGTGCTGATCTAAATTGTACTCAGCAGATGATTCATCACCACAGAAAAGTAACACTAGTTAAAACGGCATTTTTGACAATAACTCATGACAGGTTCATGAGAATCCCGTGAAACTTACTGAACACAAAACTCACTAACCATGTTATTGAATGCCTATAAAAGACTGACGCTCCTCGAATCAATTCATTTGAAAATTCAATGCCCAAGTATGACTAATCTCACTACAGAACAACGACTCATCATCATTGAACGTTTACAGACTGGACAGTCACAAAGTGTAGTAGCCAGGCAATTTAATGTGGTTAAAAGCACCATTAGTCGCCATTGGTGATGATTTCAAGAAACTGGCTCAGTTGCAGACCGGCCGAGCAGTAAAAGACCCATAGTCACAACTCCTGCCGAAGACATATTCATACGGCTGCATCACTTCAAGAATCGATTTGCATCTGCGTCCTCAACAGTCCAGTCAATGACAGCAGCTCACTGAATTTCAGATCAAACGGTCAGGAACCGGCTGCTCGACGCTGGTCTTTGGGCTAGAAGACCCTACAGAGGCCCTGTTCTTACGGACCGGCATCACCAGAACCAACTGCAGTGGGTGAACCAGCATCATCACTGGACAGTTGTGAATGATTGGAGAAAGGTTTGGTTCAGTGATGAATCAATCTTTTTGCTCTAGTGACACGAAAGACGGAGAAGAGTTTACCACAGAGTCCATGAGCGCTATGCCCAGAACTGTGTGGATGAGGCTACTCCACATGGTGGTAGAAGTGTAGTGGTGTGAGGGATAACTTCATGGGAAGAAGTGACCTGGTGCAAATTGAAGGATGCCTGAATGCCCAACGATATGTCACTGAAATTCTTCGTCCTCACATCCTTCCACTTCTGGCTGCACTAGGGTTGATTTTTCAGCAGGATAATGCTCGACCTCATGTGGCACAACTCACCACCCAGTTCCTCGCTGACAACAACGTCCAGACCATTCCATGGCCATCCATGTCATCAGACATGAACCCAACAGAACACTTATGGGATGAACTCAACAGACAAGTCTGCCAGAGAGACGTTGCACCAACCAGTCTCTGACAGTTGTATCTTGCACTGCGGGAAGAGCGGGCAGCCATCCCATAACAGCAGATCCAATGGATAATCGGATCCATGTCAAGGAGATGTGGTTCTCTGATACAGGCCAGAGGAGGCCATACACCTTACTGAAACAGAGGCCTCAGTCGCAAAGAATAAAAGTCCAAACCAAATTTAATGAACATGATTTCATTGTTAAGGTCTTAAAGTTTCTTCATGCCAGGATTGAAACAATAATTCCATAAAATAAAATTTTGATGCAAGTTTGAAATTTGGTGTCCATTACAACTACAGAAATGTTGCGTTTCTTTTTTTGAACAGTACATTTTTATGCCAGTGTGCATTATAGGAAAGGAAGTAGATGAATAGTTCTGAAACAAAGGTCACTGCACACACAAAAATGTGAGTAAATTAAATACGAGGGGAAGTCACTAAGTATCTCACAAATGCCTGTTACAAAAAAACTAAATGCGACAGCAATTTGAAAACTTTTCATTTTGGAACCTATATTATCCCCTATTTCTCAACGTAATCACCACCAACATTGATACATTTGTCCCATCGTGTAATCAGTGATGCAATACTCATGGTGTAAAAATGGGGAGTCCGATTTCTGAACTATCTTTTTACTTCTGTTTCCACCTCTTCGTCACTTGAGAATCTTCTCCCGCCAAGGTGGTTTTTCAGTGGACCAAACATGTGAAAATCACTTGGAGCTAAGTCAGGACTATAGGGTGGAGGTTCAAGAACTTCTCAACCCAACTGGCTAATTTTCTCTTGGGCTAACTGAGCCGTATGTGGTCTGGCATTGTCATGAAGGAGAAGCACACTTCTAGTCAGCAGACCAGCACATTTTCTTCGAATTGCATCCTGTAGCATTGACAGAAGTTCACAGTACGATACAGAATTCACACTGTCACCATACTTTTGGAACTTGGTTAACAACACTCCTTGATAATCCCAGAACACTGTCAGCATAACCTTCCTTGCAGAAGGCGTAATCTTGAATTTTTTTTGTGATAACGAGTGTTTCCATTGCATTGAGGCACATTTTGATTCAGGTTGGTAGTGGTGCACCAAAGATTCGTCTCCAGTAATAATCCTTTGGAGCATGTCTTCACCTTCATATGCTGATGACAGAGATGCTGCAATGACAAACCAAATCGGTTCATTTTGTGTTCATCATTCAGATCTCTGGGTACCCAACGTGAGCAAACTTTCCGAAAATTCAACTGCTCATGCAGTGTTCTGTAAGCTAAGCCATGTGAACATCCCATTGCACTTGCTACACTGTTTATCGTTACTCGTCTATCAGCTCTGATAATCTCATTCACACACTGCACAGTCGCTTCTGTTGCAATCTGAACAGGACGGCCAAGTCGGACTTTGTCAACAATTTCAGTGCGTCCTTGAGAAAATTCTTTTACCCAGTTATAGACCGCTTTACGTGATAAATACTTTTCAGCATAAACTGTAATCACTTCCTTATGAATGTCCTCAACTGAATGTCCTTTAGCCCACAAAAATTGCACTACACTTCTCTGCTCTTCTTTGGTACACACTAACAGTTGGGTAGCCATTTTGTTATTACTTTGCGCATGCAACTCCCAGTGCCTCCTACTTACAACTATTATAAAGTTGGATGATGGTACTATCTAAGGATATATCTCTCTCTCTCTCTGAACCTTAAGTGCCCAGGGCACATGGGGCTTCCGCAAGGGTTTTCCACAAATGCCTGTCCTTCGCCTTTTTTTCTTGCTATTGCTCAACATCCTTTCTGTTGTTCTTCTTACTACCTGATAACTGCCACCGATAAAATATTTCAATTTGCGAGTTATTTAGTGACTTCCCCTTGTACATAAATTTCCCATTCAAACAAGTCAGCTTGTTATGATATTCCAATTGTGCAGAAGATTTTGTTAAAGAATGAATTAAAATTTTATAAATTCAACCATATCTATGAAACAAGAGCTGATGCGGTCTATCCAATGCAATTTTCTGAATCAGTGCCCCAAATAACCCCAGAAACAGACCTAAAAACCAAGGAACCAAGAAAAAAATATTTTTTTGTTGAGCTGTGTAATTTACAGTCTTATAATTTATACTACATTCAATCTGATCATTTATACTACATTTAGTCTGATGATTCAGTCTGGCAAAGCTCACACTGTCTGTTCCCAACACTCATCATCATCATTATCATCATCAGGTGCCATGCCAGTAAGTGTTTATAGTCACACTTCACCACAGATCTTGTTCTTTATATTTTCCAGCAACTCAGCTCTGGACCATCACATATGATAGTCCATATCACATAGGATAGTCCATATCACATAGGACAGTCCATATCACATAGGACAGTCCATATCACATAGGATAGTCCATATCACATAGGATAGTCCATGACTTTACTTTTTCTTGGTCTTCCCCTGCATCTTTTGATCTCCTCTGTTGTTATGATGTTTTCAAGCCCTCCCCTTCTCATTATATGTCCAGTAAATGACAACTGTTATTTTCTTATGGATTTAATTAGGTTCTTTCTACATTTGCTTTTGTTGGACATTCCCTGTTTGTCATCTTAGCTGTCCTTGGTACTCTTCACAATCTTCTAATGAACCTCATCTCTGTTGCCTGTAGTGATCTTTCCATCAATCTGTTGAATGTCTGTGACTCACTTCCACAGAGTAGGATAGGCTCAGTTTTTATTCATTCATTCTTTGTAGAACTCTCTCTCTCTCTCTCTCTCTCTGATGTTCAATGACAGAAATGCATTGTACAGATTATTATTTGTCTGAAAACTGTTTTAGCTTGACATATTCTATTCTTGATGTCAGAGGTGTGTTTCCCATCTGATGTTACTCGTGTGCCAATATATTTAAATGATGCACTTGTCTCAAAGGCCCTGGGGTTGACCCAGCCTCTGAAATTGGGTTCAATGAAAGTCTGGGAAGGTAAATGTGGTCATGAGTGATACTGACCACATCATACTATCATGTGCTGATGGTCTTGAAAAAGTTGGGCCTAAAACTGTATCCCCAATATGCTGCCGTGTAAGGGGAATTTTACCTTTTTTTTTTTTTAACTTGTCTCAATTACCTTAACGTTGCATTCAGATGGGTTCTTCTTTTGTGATATAACCACTGTTTCTATTTTCTTGTTATCTAGTGTGTCATTTCTTGTCACTACTACATCTAGCAATTTCTGTAGGCTCTATTCATTTTTTGGCTGTCAGTACCGTATCATATGCTGTAGTCTCCACCTCGAGTTCCTGGTTTATTTTTTATATCCTTGGCGATATTTTAACTCTACATTGAGAACAAATCCGGTGAGATCCTTGAAAACTATGGTCGGGTCTACTGCCATTACCTCCTATGTTACTTTTAACAGAATATAATTAGTAACAAAACTAACAAGTGATATTTCTCTTCTTTCAAATATGAATTTTTTCCCTGGATCTCTGGTAATGAACGTGTACTTGAAGTTTTTGTTACGATAAGTTTCTCAATATGGAGGTCGCCATTAATGGTATATACAAAATTATGCCTGTATAGAAAAGGCAAGAAACAAATCTTCCACGGGAAGTGCATGCTAATGTTGATATTTGTATCAAAACAATAAACACTGAGAACAAGGAATAAAATGATGCGCGTCGCATTAATGCATGCAGTAACTGCACACAGTTGTCTCCTTCCTGATTTCCCAGTCACCAACAACAATGGCTGGAATCGTTGCCGACTTCACACGATCTTAGAAGAAATGGCAGGCAATGGATGGAGCAGATACCTTCAGTGCTATAAAGAGAAGCTGGCTGGAGAGAGGACTTCACAGACAACCGTGAACCAGCGTTGAAGTTGGGAGGGGGGGTGAAACTTTGGGTGGCGAAACTGAACATCTCAGGAAGAACTCAGGCAGATGGTCATCCAACAAAGAATGGGTGTCAAAGGTTTCTGTACGCCGAATAAGATAGTGAGGAGATCGGAGTACCTGTGGATGTGTCCAGAGTACATGGATGATGACACTTTCTAACTAACCAGTAACATACTCTTCATTACTGTTCTGTCTGAGCGGGAGTGCTAAATCAGTGGGACACATGCCAAAACTGAAACGTACGCAAATGTTTGTACAGGCCAAACTTTACATATCTCACATTTCAAAATACTGTACACTGTAAATATCTTAGCGACACACGTGCTTACAAACAAACAAAAAAATTAGTAAATGTTAGCATCACTGTTCAAATATTTTCACTTTCTCCTGCTCCGGGCGACGTGTCACTCAGTACGGCATAAGCAGGATCATTTTCTTGACAGAGCTGAGGAGTCCAGTTTTTATTCACATCAAGTTCTTCTAAAATGCGTTTGTTGCTTCTTTTAATATTCGTTGCTTCTTTTAATGTTTGTTGCTTCTTTTAATGTTTGTTACTTCTTTTAATGTTTGTTACTTCTTTCAATTAGGAACAGAACATGTCAGTTAAAGACTGCATTTCAGATAATGAGAAACACATTATGCACATATCCTTATCAATGATTGTTAGAAAACGAGTTCTGAAATGCTATATTGAGGCTATCTTATTTTATCTTATAAACATATAATAGCAATAGGCAGGTCTGCACAAAGGCCATTGGAAGCAGTATAAATGTGGCTTATCATACGAATGTTGCGAATTCCCTGGAGCAAAGATAACTAATGAAGAATGTAGAAGAGCTGGAGATACTAAAAAAAAAAAACTCTTGTTAAAAAAATGCACAAGAAAAAGAAGTTCCTTTATAGGACATGCAATGAGAAGAGGGGGCAGTGAAAATATTGTAACAACAGGAAAAACAGGGGGAAGAAGAGCCAAGGGAAGGCCAAAAGAAATGAGACTGGATAAAGCTCAGTTGGTGATCTCCTCTCACACCATCTTGTCAAACCTGGCGAGATGGTGTTAGAAGAGATCACCAGCTGAGCTGATGGTCTGCACGAAGGATCGGGTACTATGGAAAAACATAATAGCTGACGCCAGTCGGCACGGCACCTGATGATGGTGATACTTCTTTCACCCTTTTCTATATATCCTGGGGTAAATGTAAAACATTTCCGTGCCATTAGAAAATATTGGGGGAATACGGTGTTAGATCCGTATTTCCACGATCTTCGACACATGAAAGTATGATGTAGTCACTATCACGCCTGGCCCCATTTACCTTCCCAGATTTGTATGATACCAAGTTTCTGAGGCCTACGTGGACCCCGGGGGCTTTTGGCGTGTACCAGACGAAGATTCCACTGCTGAAACTTGAACCGGTACTTGAGGCAAGTGTGAAATATCTCAAAGTTGTGATCCGCTACCTGTTATGTCATTTATCTAAATGTCTGAACCAAACAGTGCCATTTACGTTCCCACGTTCCTTTAAAAATATCTGAACATTTAACGTCAATTTATGTCGTCCGTCGAGTTTAGCCTTTCGGTTTATCTTCTGTTTAGAATAGCTCCGTAAACATTTCCTACTTTTCTAACAGACCGCAAAGTTGTTCTAAAATCAAAACATTCACAAAAATAAATACAATTTACATCCTTCACGTACCGTTAAACGTCACATAGGGCTCACATGGTAATTCGCCAAATTTTCCTGTTTTCGGCGAATTTTTCAACCTCATCGAGGTATTTTATGCCTACTGCTTTGGCCCCTCTTAACAGTGTCCTCTTTAGAGTTTTTAGAGTTTCACGTGGTCGACAAAATAGAGACATGTTTTAAAAAATATAATGGAAATTTAAAATACTAAGGTATTATTCCTAGACTTATATCATCGTACAATATAAAAATATTAATTTTATATGACTTGAAGCCTTTAAGAAGTAAAAATATCGTTTTATTTCATAAAACTTTTGGTTGATGTGGAAAATGAACAAGCGTGGTATTTAGACTTCTCTAACGTAGTCCCTACATGGAGATGTGGGAGAGAACTACAAAGATAATGTGGAAAGTTTTGTGATGAGCCGGCGGCTTTGTGAGTGGTATGTTGCTTAAAACTATGTCAGCATAAAATAACATTGTATACGCTTTAAATGCAGTCTTGTAATAATTAAAAGTACAAGCGCTGCTGAGACCGCCCTATTGAAACTATAGAACATTTTTCACCACAGACGACAGTTTTGATGCCGCCAGATGTTAGTTTTGCTATAGCTGAGCTGCTGGTACAGAGACAGGGCCATGCCCATATTGCACTCACACCCCACCCCTCTGCCCTACCAGCCAAATAGAGGGAAGTCAGGTCTATATGCTAGAAATTCAGATGAAGTTGCATAGGATGCCAGAAGACGATA
This sequence comes from Achatina immaculata, assembly GCA_009760885.1. Taxonomy (NCBI): domain Eukaryota; kingdom Metazoa; phylum Mollusca; class Gastropoda; order Stylommatophora; family Achatinidae; genus Lissachatina; species Lissachatina immaculata. The sequence continues at coordinate 9,600,024 of CM019716.1, forward strand.
AAACTACTAGCATACCTTTTTTTTTGTAATCATTTCTTGATAACGGACATTAACGACCACATTGATAAAGCTTTCATATATATTTTTTTCCAGGAAAACGTTTGCATCGATAAATTTGCAGCTCACATTCACAGTGTAGCTTACATTCACAATGCAGCTTACATTCACAGTGTAGCTTACATTCACAATGCAGCTCACATTCGTTGTTCAACTCATTCACAGCTTATATCACACTCACTGCTTACCTCACTCTCACTGCTTACCTCACTCTCACTGCTTACCTCACTCACTGCACATCTCTCACATTCATGGCTCTCCTCACATTCACTGCACATCTCTTACATTCATGGCTCACCTCACATTCATTGCACAGTTCACATTCATGGCTTACCTCACATTCACTGCACAACTCACATTCATGGCTCACCTCACATTCAGTGCACAACTCACATTCATGGCTCACCTCACATTCATTGCACATCTCTTACATTCATGGCTCACCTCACATTCATTGCACATCTCTTACATTCATGGCTCACCTCACATTCACTGCACAACTCACATTCATGGCTCACCTCACATTCAGTGCACAACTCACATTCATGGCTCACCTCACAATCACAGCTCACCTCACATTCACTACACATTTCACATTCATGGCTCACCTCACATTCACTGCACAACTCACATTCACAGTGTAGCTTACATTCACAATGCAGCTCACATTCGTTGCAAACTCACATTCACAGCTTACCTCACACTCACTGCTTATCTTATTCACTGCTCACATTCACTGCACATCTCACATCCAGTGCACACCTCACATTCATTGCACAACTCACATTCATGGCTTACCTCACATTCATTGCACAACTCACATTCATGGCTCACCTCACATTCACGGCTAACCTCACATTCACTGCACATTTTACATTCATGGCTCACCTCACATTCACTGCTGCACATCTCTCATTCACAGTGTAGCTTACATTCACAATGCAGTTCACATTTTTTGCTCAACTCACATTCACAGCTTACCTCACACTCACTGCTTACCTCATTCACTGCACATCTCACATTCATGGCTTACCTCACATTCATTGCACATCTCACATTCACGGTTCACCTCATATTCATTGAACATCTCACATTCACGGCTCACCTCACATTCACTGCACAACTCACATTCACTACACAGCTCACATTCACTGCATAGCTTACATTCAGTGCACAGCTCACCTCACATTCAGTGCACAGCTCACTTCACATTCAGTGCACAGCTCACATTCAATTCACAGCCTACATTCAGTGCACAGCTCACCTCACATTCAGTGCACAGCTCACATTCACTGCACAGCCTACATTCACTGCACACCTCACCTCACATTCAGTGCACAGCTCACATTCACTGCACAACACCACTATCAACATATATAAGTTTAACAAACAACACCACTATCAACATATATAAGGTTAATATACAACACCACTATCAACATATATAAAGTTAATATACAACACCACTATCAACATATATAAAGTTAATATACAACACCACTATCAACATATATAAAGTTAATATACAACACCACTATCAACATATATAAAGTTAATATACAACACCACTATCAACATATATAAAGTTAATATACAACACCACTATCAACATATATAAAGTTAGTATACAACACTGTTACAAACATATATAAAGTTAGTATACAACACTGTTACAAACATATATAAAGTTAGTATACAACACTGTTACAAACATATATAAAGTTAGTATACAACACTGTTACAAACATATAGTTATACTTTAAAAAATAAAGGTGAGAATGGGTTTAATTATTAACAGAGCACACAGGTTTGATGTTTTTGGTTTATGCCTTCATCATCATCGTCATCATCAGCCTTTTGTACTCCCAATGAAGCATAAGGCATCAACAAAGGTTCTCCAGTCAGTCCTGTCCTGAACAAGTCAGGTCAGGATAACTCAGACCATATATTCCCTGCTTTCTTTAGTTCTCTCTGTATTGTGCACCTCCATGTTCCCAGTGGCCTGCCTCTCTTTATTTTCCCTTGAGGTGTCCAAGACAAGAAGTACAGGGGTGTCTTGTTCTTTCCATTTGTAGTATGTGGCCCAGCCATTTCCATCTTCACCTTTTGACCTCTTTAGTAATGTTCTCAATGCCTGTTCGTTTGGTTATTTCCTCACTTGTCACGTATTCTTCCCAGTGTCTTCTTAACATTTTTCTGAGGCATCTTCCTTCAAATCCTCTCAGTCTACTTTCATTTCTGTGGTTGGTTCTCCATGTTTTGTCTGCATATAATGGAGTGAACTTTAGATGTATAGATTCTGATCTTGAGGTTTGTGTGAAGATTTCCTATGTTTGTGATTTGTTAAAGGCTTAAGATTCTTGTCCAACTCTTGTGGATATTACCTTCTCAATATTGCTGTCTGCTGAAATGAGGCTTCCAAGATACTTAAAGCATTGTACTTGTCTCATTTGCGATTCTTTCCTTATTTTTTTCCACTGATTCTCATGATCCTAGTCTTGCCTGGATGTATATTCAGACCTACTGATCTGGCTGTTTTGTAAATCCTGTCTTCTCCTGTATGTCTCTGAGTATGTGAGAGAAGACCAGTATCGTCTGCGAAGTAACAATCCTCTAGGTGATTTGTAAGCCCCCAGTTTAATCCTCTAGATCTGTCTTTGGTGGCAGTCTTCATTATCTAGCCCATAACGATCTGGAAAATAAGTGGGGAGAGTACACATCCTTGTCTTACTCCGTTTTGATCTGGAACCATGTAGTTTGTTGTCTGTCATGTTTCACACAGCTCTGGTTGTTCGCTTATATTTCTTTCTTAATATTTATGATTTTCTCAGGAGTCCATAGGCCAGCATATCTTCCACAGTGAAGGATAATGGAAACTATCAAAGGCTTTCTCAAAATCCACAAAGTTTGTGTACAGTGGGGAGTTCCAAAATAGTGACTGTTCAGTAATTGTTCTCATGAGGAATATTTGGTCTGTACATGATCTCATGTTCCTGAACACTGTCTTTTTCTCTCTGAGTATTTTGTCCACGCTGTCCTTGATTCTTTATAAAGTACCCTACAGAAGATTTTGCTTGGCACAGATAGGAGGTTGATTCCTCTCAAGGTCATAGATTTTGTGAGTTTGCCTTTTTTATTTATTCCTTAATCATACAAAAATATACGAGATGAAGACGTAGGAAAAGAAGATAAAGCTAAATTAACATATATGATGTATTAACACATTATTATTATTATTATGTGCCGTGCTAGATAGCATTGCCAGTTGTGCTTCTCTGTCTTGGCTGGCCCTTGCTGGTTCCTCTTCTTCTTCTTCTTCATTCGCTTCAACTACCAAGACTGCCCCGTGGTCCTCCTGAATTTACTCCTGTGGTCCTCAATAGGTCCCGTGGTCCCCAAAAGGATCATATGAGATCCACGAGAGGATCACAAGAGGTTCAGAGTATCGCAGTGCTTGAGCCTGTGTTCTTGATGGGTCTCAGAAGCAGGATGCGTGACACTGTGGTTTTCACTGCACTTGTTTAATCTAGAGCTGGACTTTCTCACCAGAAACCTCAACGTGTTTTGGATATCAGTATATCCCAGCTGGGTGAGAGGTGGTTGCCCATCCAGCCTAGAGTTGGACTTTCTCAGTGGAAAACCTCGACGTGTTTTGGGATACATGTGTATCCTCACCAGGTGAGAGGTAGTTGCCCATCCAGTCTAGTGTTAGACTTTCTCACCGGAAAACCTCAGTGTGATTAGGATACGCATACATCCCCGCCGGGTGAGAGGTGGTTGACTATCTAGATTGTACTGGTCCAGTGTCTCCAACTTCAGCATTTTGTGGTCATGGCCACTACCCTTCCTAGTTGTGACCAGGATGGAGCTTTTGTCCAGGAGGATGAATCCTCACCACTAGTAAGTTTCACCCGTGGGTTGAGCCGGTTTAGGTGTATTATCCCAGTATGGGCGTGTTTAGGACGTGAACAACCTCTAGAGTGGAGGTACCGTGCCATGAGTAGCCATCAAGTTTCACCCCTGGTTTAAGCTGGTTTAGGCATATTTCACCAATATGGGTGTATATCGGACGTGGCCGGCCTCTAGAGCAGAGGTGCCGTGGTATGAGTAGCTCTAGCCGTGAGACCACTGGACATACTGACTAAGCTTTACTTTTATCTTTTCCATCACCTTTTCACATTGGCGCTGCACGCCAACCCTGATTTCTTTTTTGCATTTTCTTCATTGGCTGGGAGGAGTTTCACTCACGTGCGACATCCGAAGAATCTCGCCAGCAGTGTCTTAACCTCTGGGTTAAGCCGGTTCAGGCATTTCACCCAATATGAGTGCACATAGGACGTGGCTGACCTCCAGACTAGAGGTGTCATGATTTGACTACTGTTTGCTTCACTTGAATCCTTTCTTTCACCTTTTCCACAGTGGTACGGTGCGGCAACCCCATTCGCACCTTTCTTCACTGGCTGGGGGAGCCCCATTCCATGCACTGCAGCTGAAGAATCTTGCCAGCAGTGGTAGATGAGCTACCAAATATGACTCTCATCTACCTGAAGCGTCTGGTTTTCATGCGCCAGATATTTGCCTTCCCCCTTCTCCTGTCAGTTTGAACAGTTCTGCCATGAGAAGGCCAGGAGCTGGACTTGACTGTCAGAGGCTATTTGAAACACATGCCATTGGAGTGGAGAGCATATCCTCCACCCCACCTCCGGCTATAACAGTCCTTATTTATAAGGAGTGTCTTTGCTGGTTCCAACTGCTTTTCTTTATTTTTTCATTCCACTTGCTCGGTCTACTTCACCCAGCCTCTAAAAATGGATATCAGAGAAATCTAGGAAGGTAAAGTGGCCAGGCGTGATACTGACCACATCACACTTTCACATGCCGAAGGTCATGGAAAATACGGGCCTAACACCATATTCCCAGTATGCCTTAATGGCATGGAGACGGGGATTTTACCTTTTTTTTACTTGGTTAGTTTGCTGAGATACTTTGAACATAAAACTCTAGGTCTCATGATTGACCACCACCTCAGCTGGAATCATCATGTAGACAGTCTAATCAAACTCATTGCACAAAAAGTTTACCGGTTTACTAAAATTAAACATTTTCTTGACATGAACACCAGAAGAATATACTACATATCTCAGATACAAACACACTTGGACTACTGTTCCACAGTCTGGGATGGTTGTTCCATGTCAAACATGAAAAGATTTTATTTACTTCAAAAACAAGCAATAAGGCTTATAGATGACAAACATGCAGCACATATTACAAATAAAGACAAACATCTTGATATTCTACCCCTCAAGAAGAGATTTCTTTTCAACAAGGCTAAGTTAATTCATAAAATTCTATCGCACAATGCTCCACCCTATCTGTGGTCGTTGTTCAAATCCAACCCAAAAACACAGTCAATGCTTAAGCAGTTGTATTCTCCCAAAACCAAGGTTTGATGTTTAAAAAAAGCTTCTCTTACTCAGCTGCCCACCTTCAGAATGTCCTACCAATTTATGTAAAACTTATATTCGTTCTTATAACTTAAAATTTGTCAACATCTGTTTTATATGGACTATATGCCCCCCTAAGCATAGTCTAAAGTAGTTTAAAGCATGGCTTGATTGTTGTAATTTTTAACAGCTTTTCTGTAAATTTTTGTTTTGAATGATGTAAGAACGCAAGTTTATTTCATGTTGTTGCATAAATCAGAGTGTAGAGTGTATGGACAAGAGATAAGTTTTTATATAATCATTTAATTGTGTCTTCATGATTATTAATGCTCATTAATAAATGCTGAATGACTGTGACTGAGTGAAAGCTGTATGATGAAGGGCAGAATGTTAGACTGGCCTGCGTGCCCAATTCTTAAGCCTTTGAAAATAAAGTATGTTCGTTTGTTTGTCCTCTCATGAAATGTCCAAGTTCTCTAACTTTTGTTTTCTCATGTCATGTGCAAGTTCTTTAACTTCTGTTTTCTCATGTCTTGTCCAAGTTCTCTAGCTTCTGTTTTCTAATGTCATGTACAAGTTCTCTAGCTTCTGCTTTCTCATGTCATGTCCTAGTTCTCTAGCTTCTGTTTTCTAATGTCATGTCCAAGTTCTCTAGCTTCCTAGCTGTTCAGATATGATAAATTATAACAAACGACATCTCTGTGAACATGATAGACTCTTCCTATTTAGGCATGATATTGTATCTGTGTAGACATGATAAACTGTAGCTATTTAAAACATGGCAAATTCTAGTATGTCAACATGTTGCCAAAATATGAAAAATGAACTGAATATATTGTCATAATAAGTTGCTATATTGTGATGTAAAAGTGAGTCAAATGAAAACTTTAAAATTGTCATGGAAATTATAAGTGCCATCGTCATAGAAATTGACAGCATCATTACTAATTAAAAAAATTAACTTATGGAGTGTCCTGTAGATGACAGCACAGAGTGATAGCATCATTACTAATAACTAAGAAGTGTCTTGTAGATAACAGCACAGAGTGACAGCATCATTACTAATAACTAAGAAGTGTCATGTAGATGACAGCACAGAGTGACAGCATCATTACTAATAACTAAGAAGTGTCTTGTAGATGACAGCACAGAGTAACATCATCATTACTAATAGCTTAAGGAGTGTCTTGTAGATGACAGCACAGAGTAACATCATCATTACTAATAGCTTAAGGAGTGTCTTGTAGATGACAGCACAGAGTGACATCATCATTACTAATAGCTTAAGGAGTGTCTTGTAGATGACAGCACAGAGTGACATCATCATCACAGATAACTTAAGGAGTTTTTAGAAGGTGATGGCACAGTATCAGTGAGTTATGTTACTTCACAGAAGTAGTATAAAGATGACCGGAGACATGCACAACTTTGGAGCAGTGATCTATCATCGTTGTTTAACTCTGGTTTGGGATCAGTGAGGCATACTTTTGGTGGACTGCATGCCCTGACAGAACACAGTCAAATGTACAACATATTTAGGTCTTCTTGAAAACCTTCTTTGACCTGCAGTCAGATCCAAATGATGCGGACTTATGAGTACAGATGTCTCACTGCAACATGACAGCACTGTCCCCTGTGTTGGCTGCGCGACAGTTGCAACATTACAGACCTGGACTTTGAGCGTCTTCCACATCTGCATTATTCAGCAGACACCAGCTTGAGGATTACCACATCTTCAAACAAAGACACAAGGGGGGGGGACTTGTAGGTCAGAGGAAGACCTGCAGGAGTTGGTAGATGTGTGGCTGCACACTTGACAAGAACAGGAAGCTATGAAGTTTGTAAGTGCTGGAGAATTTGCACTGAATATAAAGTGACTGTAGAAAAGTGGTGCAGCTCTGATGTATGGCTGCACACTTGACAGGAAGCTGTGAAGTTTGTAAGTGCTGGAGAATTTGCACTGAATATAAAGTGACTGTAGAAAAGTGGTGCAGCTCTGATGTATGGCTGCACACTTGACAGGAAGCTGTGAAGTTTGTAAGTGCTGGAGAATTTGCACTGAATATAAAGTGACTGTAGAAAAGTGGTGCAGCTCTGATGTATGGTTGCACACTTGACAGGAAGCTATGAAGTTTGTAAGTGCTGGCAAATATAAAGTGACTGTAGGAAAGTGGTGCAGCTCTCATGACATTTTTGCTTTAGTAAAAACTATAACAAAAACAGTTTAAGCTTTTCATTTCACTCATCCTCATATATAAGCTGATAATATTCTCTGTGTGATGCTTTATCACAAAATAGGCTGATATTATCCTCATATGACTACCAATCTGTATGCATCTTACATCTTTCCTGTGCCATTAAATGTCGCATAGGGCTTGCATGGTAGTTCTCAAAGTTTTTCTGTTTTATAAGAGCTTTCAACCTCATCAAGGAATTTTTTGCCTACTAAACTGACCTCTCTTAACAATGTCCTCTTTAGAGTTTCATGTGGTCTGCCTCTTTTTCTTCGGCCTATTATGTTCCCCTTGATAGCTTGTTTGGGATTCTCTGGTTGTTTCTTCTTGTCACATGACCGATATATGTCCATCTTCTTTTTCTGATCACCAGTGAGACAGGTTGTTGTTTGCTTATCTGTCTTATCTCTGCATTGGCATAATTAAAGGGCAGAATGTGAGACGGGCATGCATGCCTAGTTCTTAACCCTTTGGTAATAAAGATTAATCAGTCAGTCAAGTGGTTTTGAATTCTAATTTGCTGTACACAGTAGGATAATATTATCCTCAGGTGACTGTCAAGCTGTAAACATTACGCTGATATTATCCTCAGATGAATGTCAAGTTGTACACAGTAGGCTGATATTATCCTCAGATGAATGTCACGTTGTAAAGTTAGGCTGATATTATCCTCAGATGAATGTCAAGTTGTACACATTAGGCTGATATTATCCTCAGATGAATGTCAGGTTGTACACAGTTGGCTGATATTATCCCCAGGTGACTTTCAAGCTGTATACAGTAGGCTGATATTATCCTCAGATGAATGTCACACTTTGCCTCACCTTGAGCAAGTGCTTATTGCTGTAGTTATGAATAAGAATCGAACTTCATCATCTCCTGGATCTGCGACAGGAAGTCTCCGCGGAGATGTCTCATTCATCAGGGCAACCCAAAGTGCTGGACCTCCAGCAACCAGTACCTCAAACCAGAACCTGGATAAATTATCACCACAGCATTCAAATCAAAATGTCACACATCTTCCTAGAATGCCTCTAGATGTTTCACTGCAGCCACATCTCTGTCATTCTCACCATCACCAGTCTCGCCAGCAGCATCTCCCAGAACATCTGGAACCACAGCACCATCTGCCTAAACAGTCACACGGAGCAGGTGGGGCCAGTGGGGAGCCAGCGGCTGTGGTGGCAAGGGTTCCTTCCCACGTGGATGTTGAAGGCTGGAGTGAAAGGGAAGAAAGTTTGGCTGCAGAACTGGAAGAAGCAAAAGTCAGGGTGGCGCAGATGGAGAAGACGATGAGATGGTGGTCAGATTGTACCTCTAACTGGCGAGAAAAGTGGAACAAGGCCAGAAATGAGAGAAATAAAGCTCGCGAAGAGAATCGATTGCTCAGATCAAAGTTAGAGACGGCAACCAAGGAACTTGCCCGTCTGAAGAGAGAGCATAAAGAACCGACATCAGAGAAAGCTGCGGCACCTCATGAGGAGAATCATCTGCCGCAGGGTTCTGCCACAAACAAATCACAAGAAACTTTTCAGCTTTCAGAGAAGCAGAAGATGCCATCAACAGGAACAAGTGAGAAGGAGCATGAGAACTTAGACGATGTGAGCGAAGCATCATCCATGTCAAGAGCTACATCAAACCACCATGATGAGAAAGATGGAGAAGGATCTGTATCAGGGGAGAGTACTGTTTTGTCAGAGATGTCTGATAGGATTGTTTGCCTACAGGAGAAAGAAGCACAGCTCAAGGAAGAGCTAGCACAGGTAAAGTATGTTAGTACTGTCTGTTTGGTTTGTCTTATGTAGCAGACACAAGAATAAGTATGTTAGTACTGTCTGTTTGGTTTGTCTTATGTAGCAGACACAAGAATAAGTATCTCAGTATTGTCTGATTTTGTTGTGTAGCGGATACAAGAATAGGTATGTCAGTACTGTGTGGTTGATTGTTATTGTGTTAGCACTGTTTGGTTGATTGTTAGTGTAAAATATGAGTATGATTGTTAGTACTGTGTGGTTGATTACCTTATATAGCAGATACAAGTAAAGTATGAATGTTGTGATTGTTAGTGTGTTATTACTGTGTGTTTGATTACCTAATGTACCAGATACGAGTAAAGTCTGAATGTTATGAATTTTAGTACTATGAGGCTGATTACCTTATGTAGCAGATACAAATAAAGTATGAATGTATGATTGTTAGATACAAGTAAAATATGAATGTTATGATTGTTAGATACAAGTAAAATATGAATGTTGTGATTGTTAGATGTGAGTAAAGTATGAATGTTATGATACAAGTAAAGTATGAATATTATGATTTTTAGCATGTTAGTACTGTGTGTTTGATTTTGCTTTATGTAGCGGATACAAGTAAAGTATGAATGTTATGATTGTTAGTACTGCGAGGTTGATTACCTTTGTAGCAGATACGAATAAAATATGAATGTTATGATTGTTAGTACTGTGTGCTTGATTACCTAATGTAGCAGATACAAGTAAAGTATGAATGTTATGATTGTTAAATACAAGTAATGTATGAATGTTATGATTGTTAGATACAAGTAAAGTATGAATGTTATGATTGTTAGATACAAGTAAAGTATGAATGTTATGATTGTTAGATACAAGTAAAGTATGAATGTTATGATTGTTAGATACAAGTAATGTATGAATGTTATGATTGTTAGATACAAGTAAAGTATGAATGTTATGATTGTTAGATACAAGTAATGTATGAATGTTATGATTGTTAGATACAAGTAAAGTATGAATGTTATGATTGTTAGATACAAGTAAAGTATGAATGTTATGATTGTTAGATACGAGTAAACTATGAATGTTATGATTGTTAGATACAAGTAAAGTATGAATGTTATGATTATTTCCTTACCTTTAGTCTGCTTTATCATTAGAATAAAATATCTAGTGAGCTATTCATAACTTCAGAAAAAAGAGAGTAAGAGGTCAAGATTGAAGTTCAGGTTGTAAAATAGAAGACCCAGTCATAATGATAATAATTGACATAATGAAATTAATGATAATAATTGCCATAATGAAATTAATGATAATAATTGTCATAATGAAATTAATGATTATAATTGTCATAATGAAATTAATGATAATAATTGTCATAATGAAATTAACAGATGCTTGTTTCATAATAATTACTGTTCAGATTTTCTCTGCATCATGAAACTCCACAGTTTGCTTTCATTCAAGTTAATTTGTGTCAGAAGTCTTCTGTTTACTTTCAGTTAAGTTAATTTGTGTAAAAAGTCTTCTGTTTGCTGTCAGTCAAGATAATTTGTGTCAGAAGTTTTCTGTTTGCTTTCACTCAAGTTAATTTGTGTCAGAAGTCTTCTGTTTGCTTTCAGTCAAGATAATTTGTGTCAGAAGTCTTCTGTTTGCTTTCAGTCAAGATAATTTGTGTCAGAAGTCTTCTGTTTGCTTTCAGTGAAGTTAATTTGTGCCAGAAATCTTCTGTTTGCTTTCAGTCAAGATAATTTGTGTCAGAGAAGCCCAGTGTTTGCTTTCAGCTGATCTGATGCGAAGAAAGGAATGTATAAAATGAAAACATGATCTCCACTGTCTCATGGCACAGCACTGGATAGTCACACAGCACTATATAGTCACACAGCACTAGATAGTCACACAGCACTATATAGTCACACAGCACTAGATAGTCACACAGCACTAGATAGTCACTGAAGTTGGATGTCTGTGTGTATGCATGTTTGTGTATATGTCTGTCTGTCTTCTTCCAAAATCTATGTTTGATCTGTACAAGAAAAGCTTTGCATACTCAGCCACTCAGTTTTGGAATACCCTTCTGCGACATCTAAAACTCACCAATGATATTCCTTCTTTCAACATTAAACTTTTTCAGTATGTTTAGCCAGTGACCTTAATCATTTTATTTATGTTTATGAACTTGTGGAAGTAAATGCTGGTAAACCACCAAAACTGTAGAAAACAAACTGAACTTTTTCTGCACTGAATGTTTACAAATGATTAAAGAATTTTTGGCTAAACACCAGAAAAATTTGTTGGCAGAAATGCAGTTGAAGCTGCTGACAGTGATTACTGAGGAAAGACATTGGCCATGGTTGGGACATATGTTCTGTATGACTGATGACTCACTACCAGAAATAGCACTAAGATGGACAGCATAGGGGAACAGAAGTATACCATAGGAGGCATGGAGAAGAACAACAGAGAGGATGTTGAACAATAAAAGGCAAAGGACAGATGTTGTAGAAAATCATTGTGTTAGCCCCTTGTGCCTTAGACACTTAAGGTTGAGACAGAGTGAGACAGAGAGAATGAGTGAATGATTTTTATTTTTAAAGGGTAAAGAATTGGGCACCAAAGCCCAACTTACATTCTGCTCTTCATCACTCCATCTTTCATTCTTCCCACACACTCAATTTAATACAAGTATGCAAATTACATTAGGAAAAAAAAAACATATCAAAAGAGTGTAAGATTAAACTATTACATTCAAAGTAAAAAAGAAGAAGTAATTAACCTAATAAAATAGCTCTCACATATGCTTACATGCACACACACAGACATTTACATAAACAAAAATACATTGTCAGTACAGATCTTCTAACATATGTTTTTTAACAAACATTAAAATAGTTTCTAACAGTATCTAACAAGTTACTTCGAACTATGTCATTTTAGTACTTGATGGCTGGGGAGTCATGGGTCGAGAGAGCACTGGTTATTCTATGGAGCCATAGAATTACAAGCAAGTAAATAATGAAACAGGTTTGAGTTAAAGGATGAGTATTACTAATGGATTTTAAATGGTAGGGGAGGGTGTTCCAGAGTTGTATTGCAGAGTATGCAAGGCTTTTCTTGTACAGATCAATCCTGGGTTTGGGAAGAAGACAGTTTTTTAAATGCTGGCTACATTTAGTGTTATACTTAAACAGTGACCACAAGTAAGGCGGTGCATTGTGTGACAGAATTCTGTGAACAAACTTAACTTTATTAAAAATGACTCTGTATTTGAGGGATAGAATTTTGAGTTGTTTGTGCTGATCTACAGTCTGTACTGGATGTTTTTCACAAATCAGATTTAATGCTCGTTTGTGAAGTGAGTGGAGCCTTTTTGTGTTTGAGACTGAGAATCCACACGGATTGTGGAACAGTAATCTAAGTGTGTTTGTATGTGTGATATGTAGTATATCTTTCTTGTGTCTTTGTCGATAAAGTGTTTAATTTTGGCTAGTTGGTAAACTTTCTGTGCAATCAAGTTTGTTAGGTTATGTACGTGGGAATTCTAAGTTAAATGCTGACCAATGATGAGTCCTAGAGTTTTATGTTCATAAACATTTTTTATTGCATTAGTTCCAGCACAAAGCTATAGTGAAGTTTTTGTTGCATTCTGCAGTTTCTGTCTTGTAGTGATGAGCATGGATTTTGTTTTGTTGGTGTTTATCAACATAGCCTTTTTATTACTCCGTTTAATCAAACTGTTTACGTCATTTTGTAGCATTTCCTGTAGGTTATTAATATCATAGTCACTATTGTAACAGCAAAAAGATCACATGAAGAGTACTTTAAATGTAGTGGTAAATCATTAATATACACAGCAAAGAGAAGAGGATCAAGAGTGGAGCCTTGAGGAATATCAGTATCAGTCACAGAAGAGTCAGATATTTTGTTTCTAAAGCAAACTACTTGTTTTCTACCTGAGAGAAAAGTTTTGTCAGGTCAGGGTGTAATCTATAACCTTGCAGCTTTTTTGCAATAATCTCATGATCAGTCATATCGAAGGCTTTCTTGAAGTCAACAGAGACAGCACCATGCATTTTATCACCATTTATATTAGACAGCCAGTTTTTTGTCATTTTAGTTATTCTTGTGTTGCAGGAGTGATTTGGTCTAAAACCTGACTAACTGTCTATTAGTAGATTGTTTTCTTGCATGTGGAGCAGTGTTAACTTTTGTATATGTTTTTAAAGAGGTTTAGATAATGATGATAGAATGGATATGGGTCTGTAGTTTGAGGGGTCAGTAGTCTGTCCAGATTTAAAAGGAGGATACACTTTAGCGAGTTTAAAAACGTCAGGGAAATACTGTTTGTCAATGCATAAATTGTATATGTATATTAATGTGTCTATGATAACTGATGCACCATAGCATAGTATCTTTGTTGTTAATGTCATCACATCCTGCTGAGTTAGTGTTCTTTAAAGACCGGATGTAGTTATAAACCTCACCGACTGTGAGGAAAGGAATATTTAGTTGTTTTAGCTTTACACATTTACTGTCGCTGTAAGTTTTCAACACACTCAGATCACAAGTAGGTGTCGTTAATGAAGATTTTAGAATACTAATTTCTTCCCTAAAATGTTCACTGAAGTTAGTGCAAGTATGTTCACCATTAAGTGTTTGTGGGTCAGATTGCATCCTTCTATTTACAAGAGTATTAATCGCTTTCCAAATTGATTTACTATCAGTTTTGTCTTTCACTAAATTTCTGAAATAATTTTTCTTTTCCTGCCTAATTAAATACTGCACCTTATTCCTAAGTGAACAATAGCTACTGAAAGTTCTGCTTTTGTGAGCTTCATCCCGTTTCCTCATGAGTTGCAAGATATCAGGAGTTATCCATTTGGATTTTGTTACATGTTTTACTCTCATTTCTTTGATGGGCACATGCTTTTCAAAAATATTTCGAAAGATCTCGATCCAGTATTCGACAGCCTCATCTAGATTGGTTAACTGGTAAACGTATGTAACAGGTAAAGCTTTTTGATTGGTTAAAAATAATTCCAAGTTAAGTTTTTAAACTTCCTATATTTGATGCTGGTATGTTTGTGTTTAGGCATTTTATACCCCTTATGTGACCACATACAGCAGACCAGGTAGTGATCGCTTAATGACACATGAGGGACAGTACATTCAGTCTTCTTCTTCTTCTTTGTTCGCAGTACATTCAGTAATATTTCCTGAATGAGCTACATAAATATGGTCTCTTAGTGTTGATGATGATTCAGTTACCCTGGTAGGTTAACAATTTGGGAGAAGTTGTAGGATGTTAAAATGTTCTTCCATGTAGGATTGGGCTGATTGAGATCTATATTGAAGTCGCCTAGAATGATTATGTCCTTGACTTTATAGGTTAGAGCATCATCCATCATGGTCGCAAAGTGATTATACCACTTGGCTGAAGTATTTGGATTTCGGTATATAAAACTAATTAGAACTGGACTAAGATTTGATATTTTAATTTCTAACATGATACATTCAACCTCTGATATTTCCAGGCCTTCTCTTGTACAAAATTTAATTGCGTTAGAAATGTAAATGACTAAACCTGTCTCTAGCTTCCTATCTGGGTCGCATCTGATCAAATTAAAACCATCTATTTGTATATCATTGTCAGTGATGTTTTTATATAGTCTGCTTTCAGAGAAGCCAAAAATATGAAAATGTTGTCAAAGTCTATGTGTAACCTCAGGGAGTTTTCCTAACAAATGATAAACATTTAAGTGGCCAACACGTAGGCCATTGTGTCGCAGCCACTCCTCTGCTTTTTGGGTCATTATATAACAACGTAACAAATATCATATTTCAGTAAAAATAAAATAACTGGTCAGACAGACTTACTCATGCAACAGTCAGACTTCATTCATATAATTATGCATTTAAGCTAGCAGAGATAATGAATCTAAATAAATTTATAATATACTGACAAAGAAATAAGGGCAAAAAAGTAAAAAAAATCAACAATGCAATGAACATGTAAGAGTAAATTGTAAAAGACTAGATGACAATATTAGCTGTAAGCTAGCACTAAGAAATGTGTGTTCTGCTGTAAGAAGTTCTGTGGTTTTTGTTTTAGCTCAGTTAAGTTTATCTACAGAAGTTAAAAAGTGCTGGAAATTTCAAACTATTTGATGTCTGTATGAGGGTGTTATGTGTTGATTGTGTAGTACAGGCATCATATATGCGCATCTAGAGAGAGAAAGATATGAACATGTGTAGTGATGTGATTTTGCTGTTTATGTGAATGTGATGTACTTCTACTGCATTCATTTAGCATTTTGATATAGCATTGAGTGTTAGAATTAGAGGCTGGCGTTAAAAGATTAGTCTTTTTCTCTTGTTTTCTGTGCACTTATTACTCTTTGTATTAAGTTGGGGATTTGAGAGTTGACTGGTGTGTACAAAGAAGAAGAAGAAAGTTGAGTGTTGCATACAGAGAAGAAGAAGAAAGTTGAGTGTTGCATACAGAGAAGAAGAAGAAAGGTGAGTGTTGCTTATGAAGAAGAAGAAGAAAGTTGAGTGTTGCATACAGAGAAGAAGAAGAAAGTTGAATGTTGCTTATGAAGAAGAAGAAGAAAAGTTGAGTGTTGCTTATGAAGAAGAAGAAAATTGAGTGTTGCGTACAGAGAAGAAGAAGAAAGTTGAATGTTGCTTATGAAGAAGAAGAAAGTTGAACGTTGCTTATGAAGAAGAAGAAAGTTGAGTGTTGCATATGAAGAAGAAGAAAGTTGAGTGTTGCTTATGAAGAAGAAGAAAGTTGAATGTTGCTTATGAAGAAGAAGAAAGTTGAGTATTGCGTACAGAGAAGAAGAAGAAAGTTGAATATTGCTTATGAAGAAGAAGAAAGTTGAGTATTGCGTACAGAGAAGAAGAAGAAAGGTGAGTGTTGCATACAGAGAAGAAGAAAGTTGAGTGTTGCTTATGAAGAAGAAGAAAAGTTGAGCGTTGCTTATGAAGAAGAAGAAAGTTGAGTGTTGCGTACAGAGAAGAAGAAGAAAGTTGAATGTTGCTTATGAAGAAGAAGAAAGTTGAGTATTGCGTACAGAGAAGAAGAAGAAAGGTGAGTGTTGCATACAGAGAAGAAGAAAGTTGAATGTTGCTTATGAAGAAGAAGAAAAGTTGAGTGTTGCTTATGAAGAAGAAGAAAGTTGAGTGTTGCGTACAGAGAAGAAGAAGAAAGTTGAATGTTGCTTATGAAGAAGAAGAAAGTTGAATGTTGCTTATGAAGAAGAAGAAAGTTGAGTGTTGCATATGAAGAAGAAGAAAGTTGAGTGTTGCTTATGAAGAAGAAGAAAGTTGAGTGTTGCGTACAGAGAAGAAGAAAGTTGAGTGTTGCATACAAAGAAGAAGAAAGTTGAGTGATGCATACAAAGAAGAAGAAAGTTGAGTGATGCATACAAAGAAGAAGAAAGTTGAGTGTTGCGTATGAAGAAGAAGAAGAAAGTTGAGTGGTGTGTACAAAGAAGAAGATGAAATTTGAGTGAGAGTTTAATAATGAAGAGCAGAATGTCAGATAGTCCTGCCTGCCCAGTTCTTCATCCTAGTCCTTCTCTCTGCCTAAGACAGGTCTAATCTATCAGGCATTTTTCTTCATCCTGTTCCTTCTCTCTGCCTGACAGGTCTAATCTATCAGGCATTTTTCTTCATCCTGTTCCTTCTCTCTGCCTAAGACAGGTCTAATCTATCAGGCATTTTTCTTCATCCTGTTCCTTCTCTCTGCCTAAGACAGGTCTAATCTATCAGGCATTTTTCTTCATCCTGTTCCTTCTCTCTGCCTAAGACAGGTCTAATCTATCAGGCATTTTTCTTCATCCTGGTCCTTCTCTCTGCCTGACAGGTCTAATCTATCAGGCATTTTTCTTCATCCTGTTCCTTCTCTCTGCCTAAGACAGGTCTAATCTATCAGGCATTTTTCTTCATCCTGTTCCTTCTCTCTGCCTAAGACAGGTCTAATCTATCAGGCATTTTTCTTCATCCTGTTCCTTCTCTCTGCCTAAGACAGGTCTAATCTATCAGGCATTTTTCTTCATCCTGGTCCTTCTCTCTGCCTGACAGGTCTAATCTATCAGGCATTTTTCTTCATCCTGTTCCTTCTCTCTGCCTGACAGGTCTAATCTATCAGGCATTTTTCTTCATCCTGTTCCTTCTCTCTGCCTAAGACAGGTCTAATCTGTCAGGAAATTTTAGTTTCTTGCAAGAAGCATATCCTTTTTCTTTTGGTAAACATGAACTTTACACACATAACATTTCTTTCCTGAGCCAAAATTTTGTTGACAACAGCAGTTTATTCATTCAGAGAATGAGAAACAATATTATGCAACAGATCCTTGTCAATGAATGTTAGAAAACGAATCCTAAAATGCTATATTGAACCTATCTTGTTATATGGAAGTGAATCATGGACAATAGGCAGGTCCGCACAAAAATCATTGGAAGCAGCAGAAATGTGGTTTGTTAGAAGAATGTTGCGAATCCCCTGGACAGCAAAATTAACTAATGAAGAATGTATGAGAAGAGCTGGAGAGACAAAAAAATCTTGTCAAAAAGATAAGAGAGAGACAATGTACTTTCATAGGACATGCAATGAGAAGAGGGGGCATTGAAAATATTATAACAGGAAAAATAGATGGAAGACAATCAAGAGGAAGACAAGAGAAATGATACTGGACAGGATGGCGTGAGAGGAGATCACCAAATGAGCTGATGGCCTGCACAAGGGATCGTGTACTCTGGAGAAGCATAATAGCCAACACCAGTCAGCATGGCACCTGATGATGTTGATGAGCAATTTATTTCCTTGTTTTGCCACATTATAGTTGACATCATCAGCTGATTTCCTTGTTTTACCACATTATAGTTGATGTCACCAGCTGATTTCCTTGTTTTGCCACATTATAGTTGACATCACCAGCTGATTTCCTTGTTTTACCACATTATAGTTGACATCATCAGCTGATTTCCTTATTTTACCGCATTATAGTTGACATCACCAGCTGATTTCCTTGTTTTGCCACATTATAGTTGACATCATCAGCTGATTTCCTTGTTTTGCCACATTATAGTTAACATCATCAGCTGATTTCCTTGTTTTGCCACATTATAGTTGACATCATCAGCTGATTTCCTTGTTTTGCCACATTATAGTTGACATCATCAGCTGATTTCCTTGTTTTGCCACATTATAGTTGACATCATCAGCTGATTTCTTTGTTTTGCCACATTATAGTTGACATTATCAGCTGATTTCCTTGTTTTGCCACATTATAGTTAACATCATCAGCTGATTTCCTTGTTTTGCCACATTATTGTTGACATCATCAGCTGATTTCCTTGTTTTGCCACATTATAGTTGACATCATCAGCTGATTTCCTTGTTTTGCCACATTATAGTTGATGTCACCAACTGATTTTCTTGATTTATTACATTATAGCTATCTAGGTGGAACTTGATCATATGTATATCAGGTTATAACATTCAGCATAAAAAAAATGTTTCTTCTTTAGGCCCAAAATAAAACAGCTCAAATTCAGGAGACCCTGGTGCTGATGCAGAGAAAGTTGGATGAAGCAAATAACACCATCCAGTTAGAGAGACTGTAAGTAACAAAGTTGTATGAAATAAATAACACCATCCAGTTAGAGAGACTGTAAGTAACAAAGTTGTATGAAATAAATAACACCATCCAGTTAGAGAGACTGTAAGTAACAAAGTTGTATGAAATAAATAACACCATCCAGTTAGAGAGACTGTAAGTAACAAAGTTGTATGAAATAAATAACACCATCCAGTTAGAGAGACTGTAAGTAACAAAGTTGTATGAAATAAATAACACCATCCAGTTAGAGAGACTGTAAGTAACAAAGTTGTATGAAATAAATAACACCATCCAGTTAGAGAGACTGTAAGTAACAAAGTTGTATGAAATAAATAACACCATCCAGTTAGAGATTCTGTGAGTAACAAAGGTGTTCATTTATCATTTAATAAAGTTAGCATAGATGTTCATTTTTGATCATTTGATAAAGTTAGCACAGGTGTTCATTTATCATTTGATAAAATTAGCCAAAGTGTTCATTCATCACTTGATAAAGTTAGTGTTCATTCATCACTTGATAAAGTTAGCACAAGTGTTCATTTATCATTTGATAAAGTTAGCACAAGTGTTCATTCATCATTTGATAAAGTTAGCACAAGTGTTCATTTATCATTTGATAAAGTTAGCACAAGTGTTCATTCATCATTTGATAAAGTTAGCACAAGTGTTCATTTATCATTTGATAAAGTTAGCACAAGTGTTCATTTATCATTTGATAAAGTTAGCACAAGTGTTCATTTATCATTTGATAAAGTTAGCACAAGTGTTCATTTATCATTTGATAAAGTTAGCACAAGTGTTCATTCATCATTTGATAAAGTTAGCACAAGTGTTCATTTATCATTTGATAAAGTTAGCACAAGTGTTCATTTATCATTTGATAAAGTTAGCACAAGTGTTCATTCATCATTTGATAAAGTTAGCACAAGTGTTCATTTATCATTTGATAAAATTAGCCAAAGTGTTCATTTATCATTTGATAAAGTTAGCACAAGTGTTCATTCATCATTTGATAAAGTTAGCACAAGTGTTCATTTATCATTTGATAAAGTTAGCACAAGTGTTCATTTATCATTTGATAAAGTTAGCACAAGTGTTCATCATTCATAGAGCTAGGACAAGTGGCCATTCATCATTTATAGAGCTAGAACAAGAGTTATAAGTGTTAGTTCATTGCTTGTAAGAGATAACACATGTTGGAAGTGTTAGTTCATTGCTTGTAAGAGATAACACATGTTGGAAGTGTTAGTTCATTGCTTGTAAGAGATAACACATGTTGGAAGTGTTAGTTCATTGCTTGTAAGAGATAACACATGTTGGAAGTGTTAGTTCATTGCTTGTAAGAGATAACACATGTTGGAAGTGTTAGTTCATTGCTTGTAAGAGATAACACATGTTGGAAGTGTTAGTTCATTGCTTGTAAGAGATAACACATGTTGGAAGTGTTAGTTCATTGCTTGTAAGAGATAACACATGTTGGAAGTGTTAGTTCATTGCTTGTAAGAGATAACACATGTTGGAAGTGTTAGTTCATTGCTTGTAAGAGATAACACATGTTGGAAGTGTTAGTTCATTGCTTGTAAGAGATAACATATGTTGGAAGTGTTAGTTCATTGCTTGTAAGAGATAACATATGTTGGAAGTGTTAGTTCATTGCTTGTAAGAGATAACATATGTTGGAAGTGTTAGTTCATTGCTTGTAAGAGATAACACATGTTGGAAGTGTTAGTTCATTGGTTGTAAGAGATAAGACATGTTGGAAGTGTTATTCCTTCATGTGATAGTAATGTAGATCTGACTAACATTGTTGTTTTGTTGTGAAATGTCTTTATATTTTTTTTTAATTTCCTGAACAAAGGGAGAACTGTAATAAAATGAAGGTTATAGAAAGGCTTGAGAGAGAGCTGAACTTTGCTCAGTGTAAACTAGATGAAGGCAGTGTCAGCATGCAGGAACTGAGAGTGGAGGTAGGTTTCTCTCTTTTCTTCTAGGCCACACAGTTTTACAGTGTCTGTAATACTTTCATACTTGCTCACTGCAGAGAGGGAGTTGTGATGTTACTTTCATACTTGCTCACTGCAAAGAGGGAGTTGTGATGTTACTTTCATACTTGCTCACTGCAAAGAGGGAGTTGTGATGTTACTTTCATACTTGCTCACTGTAAAGAGGGAATTGTGATGTTACTTTCATACTTGCTCACTGCAAAGAGGGTGTTGTGATGTTACTTTCATACTTGCTCACTGCAAAGAGGGAGTTGTGATGTTACTTTCATATGAGGGGTGATTGATAAGTTCTCAGCATAAGGTGCAAATACTTGAAACACACAGTTGATATTAGGTGCATTTGTAGATCAGGTTAATGTAAGATTAAACACCAAGTTTCAAGAAATTAACTGCAACCAATTTTTTTTTTCTACAGGCTACTGAAGTGGTAAGGGGTGGCAGAAATTGAGAAAATGGATAACATTTCTCATCGAGCAGTCATGTGGTACCTCTGCATCAAGGGCTTATTATCAAAGGAGATTCATGAGAATGTGGTAGAGACTCTAGAGGAGAGTGCCCCATCTTACAGCACAGGGAAGAAATGGGCAGCTCAATTCAAAGATGGAAGGGAGAGTCTGGAAGATGATCCCCATCCAGAAAGACCAAGAACGGTGACCACCGATGAAACCACTGGCAGAATCCAAGACATGATAATGGAGGATCAGCGACTAACTGAGCGGTACATTGCTACTGAGTTGGGCATCTCCCAGGAATGTGTTCATCCATTATTCACAATGATCTTCGAATAACAAAGGTCTTTGTTGGTCGGTGGGTCCCGAAACTTCTTGGAGCTGATCACAAATGACAGCGTCTCAGCATGTCAAGAGACAATCTTGGCAATTTCTGCAGATCCTGAAAAGTTTCTTCAGCAATTTGTGACTATGGATGAGACTTGGGTTCATCATTTTCAACCAGAAACCAAAGAACAGTCAAAGCTGTGGAAACATGGATCCCCACCTCCAAAGAAAGCAAGGGTGGTTCTGTCTGCAGGCAAAGTGATGGCTTCCATCTTTTGGGATTCAGAAAAGATGTGCTAGACTATCTTCAAAAGGGCAGAACAGTCACTGGGGCCTATTACCCTAATCTTGTGAAGCAACTGCAGGTCAAATTGAAGGAAAAGCGTCGAGGGAAATCAAGACAATGCTCCAATTCACAAGTCGGTGGTGGCAATGGCTACCATTCATGAATGCGGCTTCCAGTTTCTTGAACATCCTCCTTATTCCCCAGATTTGGCCCTTTCAGACTATTACCTGTTTACCAAACTCAAAAGGAGCTCAGTGCTTCAGATGATGATGTCATTCATGTTGTAGACCACTTTCTACTGGCACAAGATGCTGACTTTTACAAAGAAAGGATCTGTATGGTCCAGGATTGCTGGACTAAGTGCATAAACTTGCAAGGGGACTATGTTGAGAAATAACCCACAAAAAATTGTCCACAAATAATCCGTTGTTCCTTATGCTGAGAACTTATCAATCACCCCTCGTACTTGGTCACTGCTAACATGTGATGTTACTTTCATACTTGGTCACTGCTAACATGTGATGTTACTTTCACACTTCGTCACTGCTAACATGGAGTTGTGATGTTACTTTCACACTTGGTCACTGCTAACATGGAGTAGTGATGTTACTTTCACACTTGGTCACTGCTAACATGGAGTTGTGATGTTACTTTCACACTTGGTCACTGCTGACATGGAGTTGTGATGTTACTTTCACACTTGGTCACTGCTGACATGGAGTTGTGATGTTACTTTCACACTTCGTCACTGCTAACATGGAGTTGTGATGTTACTTTCACACTTGGTCACTGCTAACATGGAGTTGTGATGTTACTTTCACACTTGGTCACTGCTAACTTGTGATGTTACTTTCACACTTGGTCACTGCTAACTTGTGATGCTGCTCACTAGTACACACTTGCTCTTGAAATGACTCATCATCTTCTCAGAGCCAATCTGCTGATAAAAAAAATCATGCACCGATGACAAGTATCTTGTGCTTCAGCGTAAGCCCTACTATATGTCCTCCTTTCCTTGCAGTGATCACCACGTAACATTTACCATCATCCTCCTTTCTTTGCAGTGATCACCACGTAACATTTACCATCATCCTCCTTTCCTTGCAGTGATCACCACGTAACATTTACCATTATCCTCCTTTCTTTGCAGTGATCACCACGTAACATTTACCATCATCCATTCTCACAGCATGCTCCAGTCATCTTAGTCTTCTGCTACTTTAGTCATGAACCTCACAGTTATTATTCATTATTATTGTGTGTTGCTTGTCTTATTACTTATTATTCATTATTATTGTGTGTTGCTTGTCTTATTACTTATTATTCATTGCTTGTCTTATCACTTGTTATTCATTATTATTGTGTGTTGCTTGTCTTATTACTTGTTATTCATTATTATTGTGCGTTGCTTGTCTTATTACTTATTATTCATTATTATTGTGTGTTGCTTGTCTTATCACTTATTATTCATTGCTTGTCTTATCACTTGTTATTCATTATTATTGTGTGTTGCTTGTCTTATTACTTGTTATTCATTATTATTGTGCGTTGCTTATCTTATTACTTATTATTCATTGCTTGTCTTATCACTTATTATTCATTATTATTGTGTGTTGCTTATTACTTGTTATTCATTATTATTGTGTGTGCTTGTCTTATTACTTGTTATTCATTATTATTGTGTGTGCTTGTCTTATCGCTTATTATTCATTATTATTGTGTGTTGCTTGTCTTATTACTTGTTATTCATTATTATTGTGTGTGCTTGTTTATTCATTATTATTGTGTGTGCTTGTCTTATTACTTATTATTCATTATTGTGTGTTGCTTGTTTATTAATTATTATTGTGTGTTGCTTGTCTTATCTCTTGTTATTCATTATTATTGTGTGTTGCTTGTCTTATCTCTTGTTATTCATTATTATTGTGTGTTGCTTGTCTTATCTCTTGTTATTCATTATTATTGTGTGTTGCTTGTCTTATCTCTTGTTATTCACTATTGCTTTGTGAAGATGAAAACTTTGAAGTTTTTTGTCATGTCTTGCATCTATTGTCCATCTTTCAGATACACATAACAGATCTAATTAGACAAGTCTGATAGAAAAGAATAGTCTTTAATGTTAGGCTTTTGTTATTCCCTTGTCTTTAGTAGCTACAAGCTGCTTGTTACTGTAGATAAAGATAGCTGAAGTTGTCCACTGTTTCAGGTGGTTTTACATTCAATATTATACTGAATACTGTGGCTATGGTTTGCTCAAGAACTATCATCTTATTTGTCAGTGAATGTTTGTGACAGACTCTGGCCATATGTTTTTAAATGATTTGTTGTGTAGTCTTGCTGCCAGCCACTGAAAACATACCTTCCCACAAGATGACTTCACTTGTTGTTGTCTTGAGTGTGTCTGTGCTAAGTTAAACACTGAGCCACACCTCACTACTGATGTTCTGTTAGAAAACTATGAACAACTAAGTGAGGAAAAAACATTCACATTTGGCAGGTGATGAAGCAAAGCTAGGAGGAGTATGAAAACTATGGTGGCATTCATTCAAGAAAACAACCAATTGATTGAAGAGACGTGAATCTTTCTGTGTGCTGGTTCTTGAGCAAAGCATAGCCGCCGACCTCAGCTAACAAAGGTTATTATACAGAAGATACAATAACGTCAGTCTGAAATCTAGATGAGGGGCGTAAAGGTGATGACTGGTTACAGGTACATGACCGACCTCAGCTAACAAAGGTTATTATACAGAAGATACAATAACGTCAGTCTGAAATCTAGATGAGGGGCGTAAAGGTGATGACTGGTTACAGGTACATGACCGACCTCAGCTAACAAAGGTTATTATACAGAAGATACAATAACGTCAGTCTGAAATCTAGATGAGGGGCGTAAAGGTGATGACTGGTTACTAGTACCCACTTGCTCTTGAAATGACTCATCATCTTCTCAGAGCCAATCTGCTGATAAAAAAAATCATGCACCGATGACAAGTATCTTGTGCTTCAGCGTAAGCCCTACTATATGTCCTCCTTTCCTTGCAGTGATCACCACGTAACATTTACCATCATCCTCCTTTCTTTGCAGTGATCACCACGTAACATTTACCATCATCCTCCTTTCCTTGCAGTGATCACCACGTAACATTTACCATCATCCTCCTTTCTTTGCAGTGATCACCACGTAACATTTACCATCATCCTCCTTTCCTTGCAGTGATCACCACGTAACATTTACCATCATCCTCCTTTCTTTGCAGTGATCACCATGTAACATTTACCATCATCCATTCTCACAGCATGCTCCAGTCATCTTAGTCTTCTGCTACTTTAGTCATGAACCTCACAGTTATTATTCATTATTATTGTGTGTTGCTTGTCTTATTACTTATTATTCATTATTATTGTGTGTTGCTTGTCTTATTACTTATTATTCATTGCTTGTCTTATCACTTGTTATTCATTATTATTGTGTGTTGCTTGTCTTATTACTTGTTATTCATTATTATTGTGCGTTGCTTGTCTTATTACTTATTATTCATTATTATTGTGTGTTGCTTGTCTTATCACTTATTATTCATTGCTTGTCTTATCACTTGTTATTCATTATTATTGTGTGTTGCTTGTCTTATTACTTGTTATTCATTATTATTGTGCGTTGCTTATCTTATTACTTATTATTCATTGCTTGTCTTATCACTTATTATTCATTATTATTGTGTGTTGCTTATTACTTGTTATTCATTATTATTGTGTGTTGCTTGTCTTATTACTTGTTATTCATTATTATTGTGTGTTGCTTGTCTTATCGCTTATTATTCATTATTATTGTGTGTTTCTTGTCTTATTACTTGTTATTCATTATTATTGTGTGTTGCTTGTTTATTCATTATTATTGTGTGTTGTTTGTCTTATTACTTATTCATTATTATTGTGTGTTGCTTGTTTATTCATTATTATTGTGTGTTGCTTGTCTTATCTCTTGTTATTCATTATTATTGTGTGTTGCTTGTCTTATCTCTTGTTATTCATTATTATTGTGTGTTGCTTGTCTTATCTCTTGTTATTCATTATTATTGTGTGTTGCTTGTCTTATCTCTTGTTATTCACTATTGCTTTGTGAAGATGAAAACTTTGAAGTTTTTTGTCATGTCTTGCATCTATTGTCCATCTTTCAGATACACATAACAGATCTAATTAGACAAGTCTGATAGAAAAGAATAGTCTTTAATGTTAGGCTTTTGTTATTCCCTTGTCTTTAGTAGCTACAAGCTGCTTGTTACTGTAGATAAAGATAGCTGAAGTTGTCCACTGTTTCAGGTGGTTTTACATTCAATATTATACTGAATACTGTGGCTATGGTTTGCTCAAGAACTATCATCTTATTTGTCAGTGAAAGTTTGTGACAGATTTGTTGTGTAGTCTTGCTGGCAGCCACTGAAAACATACCTTCCCACAAGATGACTTCACTTGTTGTTGTCTTGAGTGTGTCTGTGCTAAGTTAAACACTGAGCCACACCTCACTACTGATGTTCTGTTAGAAAACTATGAACAACTAAGTGAGGAAAAAACATTCACATTTGGCAGGTGATGAAGCAAAGCTAGGAGGAGTATGAAAACTATGGTGGCATTCATTCAAGAAAACAACCAATTGATTGAAGAGACGTGAATCTTTCTGTGTGCTGGTTCTTGAGCAAAGCATAGCCGCCGACCTCAGCTAACAAAGGTTATTATGCAGAAGATACAATAACGTCAGTCTGAAATCTAGATGAGGGGCGTAAAGGTGATGACTGGTTACAGGTACATGACCGACCTCAGCTAACAAAGGTTATTATACAGAAGATACAATAACGTAAGTCTGAAATCTAGATGAGGGGCGTAAAGGTGATGACTGGTTACAGGTACATGACCGACCTCAGCTAACAAAGGTTATTTTACAGAAGATACAATAACGTCAGTCTGAAATCTAGATGAGGGGCGTAAAGGTGATGACTGGTTACAGGTACATGACCGACCTCAGCTAACAAAGGTTATTATACAGAAGATACAATAACGTCAGTCTGAAATCTAGATGAGGGGCGTAAAGGTGATGATTGGTTACAGGTACATGACCGACCTCAGCTAACAAAGGTTATTATACAGAAGATACAATAACGTCAGTCTGAAATCTAGATGAAGGGCGTAAAGGTGATGATTGGTTACAGGTACATGACCGACCTCAGCTAACAAAGGTTATTATACAGAAGATACAATAACGTCAGTCTGAAATCTAGATGAGGGGCGTAAAGGTGATGATTGGTTACAGGTACATGACCGACCTCAGCTAACAAAGGTTATTATACAGAAGGGCCGTGAATGTCGAGACTGGGCACAGGGGGCAGATGAACTTTGGGTTCAAGATCTCATCCAGCATCACTGTGGCTCTTCTGACACGGTCATATATACAGATAGCTCAGTGACTTGAACCAGCAGAAGTGTTTGAAGTTTTGTTGCCTACCACAATGGAAGAGTAGTGGCACAGGGTTGGGAGCCTTTGAAGTCAGCATATCAAGCATGCGGATGAAAACTGAGGATGTGTCGGCGGCAATAGAATAGTTAGTTGCTCATGTTGTGGTTAATGGTGTCATTGTGACAGATTCACAGAGTGTGCTTGGTAAGGCTGAGAAGAATTTGATTTGAAAAGAATGAGTTAATCTGTTAAGCCAGTCAACTGTGACAAGCCTAACCTGGCTTTGCTGTCCAGGGCTTGCCGGAATACATGGCAACAGTAACAAAAACTTAACTTGATGTACTCACAGCAACAATAACAGAAACTGAACTTGCTATACTCACAGCAACAATAACAAAAACTGAACTTGCTATACTCACAGCAACAATAACAAAAACTGAACTTGCTATACTCACAGCAACAATAACAAAAACTGAACTTGCTATACTCACAGCAACATAACAAAAACTGAACTTGCTATACTCACAGCAACAATAACAAAAACTGAACTTGCTATACTCACAGCAACAATAACAAAAACTGAACTTGCTATACTCACAGCAACAATAACAAAAACTGAACTTGCTATACTCACAGCAACAATAACAAAAACTGAACTTGCTATACTCACAGCAACAATAACAAAAACTGAACTTGCTATACTCACAGCAACAATAACAAAAACTGAACTTGCTATACTCACAGCAACAATAACAAAAACTGAACTTGCTATACTCACAGCAACTGTAACCAAAACTGAACTTGCTATACTCACAGCAACAGTAACAAAAACTTAACTTGATGTACTCACAGCAACAGTAACAAAAACTGACATTCTAAAGAGTGTTTATAAAAACTTGAAATACTGACAACACTAGGGTTCAGTGTGAAGTAGCTGGCCTCAGGTTTAGCTGGCTGTACTAGTGTAGTTAGAACATTAGATCTTGTGTGGCTTCTTCTAAAATACTGCTCCTTGGTGTCTCGTCTCACTTACTTGGAATCAGAGAAGCCCAGACTCTCAGCTAACACTAGACGGGGTAAGCTTTGGCTGTTTTATCCTCTGGTTTATTTCTAATTTGATGATGTTGTGCCAGCATCTTTGCTCATTTCCTTGCTGAATATTCTGTTCATGTTTGAGCTAGCACATGGAGTAGCGGAAAACAGAAATGTGTGTTTACTGTTTGAGCTAGCACATGCAATAGCAGAAAACAGAAATGTATGTTTACTGTTTGAGCTAGCACATGCAATAGCAGAAAACAGAAATGTGTGTTTACTGTTTGAGCTAGCACATGCAATAGCAGAAAACAGAAATGTATGTTTACTGTTTGAGCTAGCACATGCAATAGCAGAAAACAGAAATGTATGTTTACTGTTTGAGCTAGCACATGGAATAGCAGAAAACAGAAATGTGAATTTACTGTTTTGCTGCTGATCCAGTGTTGTGTGTATGTTGCTTTCATCATTTTCATCATTTGTTTTTTGTTTTTGCATTTATGTTGATTTTCTTGTTTGCTTCACCGTTATGGTATGACATTTTTATTTAGTTTACGAGGTGGTATTGGAAAAGTTCTCAGACTATACTTGCTGTGACTATATCATTTGATAAATATGCCCGGGACACTGAAGGTCATTACCCCAAAGCCTGCTCAATCAATCTGTCCACCTGATGTCATTCTGTCTTCAGTTTTTATATGCAGTTAGCTCAGTGACTTGAACCAGCAGAAGTGTTTGAAGTTTTGTTGCCTACCACAATGGAAGAGTAGAAGCACAGGGTTGGGAGACTTTGAAGTCAGCACATCAAGCATGCGGATGAAAACTGAGGATGTGTCGGCGGCAATAGAATAGTTAGTTGCTCATGTTGTGGTTAATGGTGTCATTGTGACGGATTCACAGAGTATGCTTGGTAAGGCTGAGAAGAATTTGATTTGAAAAGAATGAGTTAATCTGTTAAGCCAGTCAACTGTGACAAGCCTAACCTGGCTTTGCTGTCCAGGGCTTGCCGGAATACATGGCAACAGTAACAAAAACTTAACTTGATGTACTCACAGCAACAATAACAGAAACTGAACTTGCTATACTCACAGCAACAATAACAGAAACTGAACTTGCTATACTCACAGCAACAATAACAAAAACTGAACTTGCTATACTCACAGCAACAATAACAAAAACTGAACTTGCTATACTCACAGCAACAATAACAAAAACTGAACTTGCTATACTCACAGCAACAATAACAAAAACTGAACTTGCTATACTCACAGCAACAATAACAAAAACTGAACTTGCTATACTCACAGCAACAATAACAAAAACTGAACTTGCTATACTCACAGCAACAATAACAAAAACTGAACTTGCTATACTCACAGCAACAATAACAAAAACTGAACTTGCTATACTCACAGCAACAATAACAAAAACTGAACTTGCTATACTCACAGCAACAATAACAAAAACTGAACTTGCTATACTCACAGCAACTGTAACCAAAACTGAACTTGCTATACTCACAGCAACAGTAACAAAAACTTAACTTGATGTACTCACAGCAACAGTAACAAAAACTGACATTCTAAAGAGTGTTTATAAAAACTTGAAATACTGACAACACTAGGGTTCAGTGTGAAGTAGCTGGCCTCAGGTTTAGCTGGCTGTACTAGTGTAGTTAGAACATTAGATCTTGTGTGGCTTCTTCTAAAATACTGCTCCTTGGTGTCTCGTCTCACTTACTTGGAATCAGAGAAGCCCAGACTCTCAGCTAACACTAGACGGGGTAAGCTTTGGCTGTTTTATCCTCTGGTTTATTTCTAATTTGATGATGTTGTGCCAGCATCTTTGCTCATTTCCTTGCTGAATATTCTGTTCATGTTTGAGCTAGCACATGGAGTAGCGGAAAACAGAAATGTGTGTTTACTGTTTGAGCTAGCACATGCAATAGCAGAAAACAGAAATGTATGTTTACTGTTTGAGCTAGCACATGCAATAGCAGAAAACAGAAATGTGTGTTTACTGTTTGAGCTAGCACATGCAATAGCAGAAAACAGAAATGTATGTTTACTGTTTGAGCTAGCACATGCAATAGCAGAAAACAGAAATGTATGTTTACTGTTTGAGCTAGCACATGGAATAGCAGAAAACAGAAATGTGAATTTACTGTTTTGCTGCTGATCCAGTGTTGTGTGTATGTTGCTTTCATCATTTTCATCATTTGTTTTTTGTTTTTGCATTTATGTTGATTTTCTTGTTTGCTTCACCGTTATGGTATGACATTTTTATTTAGTTTACGAGGTGGTATTGGAAAAGTTCTCAGACTATACTTGCTGTGACTATATCATTTGATAAATATGCCCGGGACACTGAAGGTCATTACCCCAAAGCCTGCTCAATCAATCTGTCCACCTGATGTCATTCTGTCTTCAGTTTTTATATGCAGTTTTGTGAGCTTAAGTTGTTGTGATGACTGACAGATTCAAGCATTGAGATTGTTGTGATGACTGACAGATTAAAGCATTGAGATTGTTGTGATGACTGACAGATTAAAGAAATGAGATTGTTGTGATGACTGACAGATTCAAGCATTGAGATTGTTGTGATGACTGACAGATTAAAGAAATGAGATTGTTGTGATGACTGACAGATTAAAGAAATGAGATTGTTGTGATGACTGACAGATTAAAGAAATGAGATTGTTGTGATGACTGAGAGATTTGAGCAGTGTGCCTGCATCAAGTTTGATGTGAAGTTCTGCAGATCTGCTACAGAGACCCCGAGAGTGGCTTCTTCAAGCTTTTATTCTTTAGGATGAACACAGGTTTTTAGTAGTACACACATTTCAAGGCCAGTTTGTTGTCTGTTGAAGACCAGTCACCAGAAAGTATGAAGATCTGTGAACTCATCCATGAGGACCATCACTGAACAATTCATCAGCTCTCTCACAGTATTGGAATCAGTTATAGATCTGCCAGGAGACTCCGTGGCATTACATCAAAGTTTGTTTCTCTGTTCATGGCACTTGATCAAAATCAGCAGCATCTTGATGTTGGCATTACATCAAAGTTTGTTTCTCTGTTCATGGCATTTGATCAAAATCAGCAGCATCTTGATGTTGGCATTACATCAAAGTTTGTTTCTCTGTTCATGGCACTCGATCAAATCGGCAGCATCTTGATGTTGGCATTACATCAAAGTTTGTTTCTCTGTTCATGGCACTCGATCAAATCGGCAGCATCTTGATGTTGACATTACATCAAAGTTTGTTTCTCTGTTCATGGCACTTTATCAAAATCAGCAGCATCTTGATGTGTGCTTGACTTCTGTGAGATGGCTAACATTCTCCATACTCACTTGATCTGCCCCCTTCCATTTTACCTTGTTCCTCAGAATGAAATTGAAACTGAAGGTGCACTACTATGATTGAAGCTAAAGGGGCACTACTATGATGGAAGCTGAAGGTGCACTACTATGATTGAAGCTAAAGGGGCACTACTGTGATTGAAGCTGAAGGGGCACTACTATGATTGAAGCTAAAGGGGCACTACTATGATTGAAGCTAAAGGGACACTACTATGATTGAAACTAAAGGGGCACTACTATGATTGAAGCTGAAGGGGCACTACTATGATTGAAGCTGAAGGGGCACTACTATGATTGAAGCTAAAGGGGCACTACTGTGATTGAAGCTAAAGGGGCACTACTATGATTGAAGCTGAAGGGGCACTACTATGATTGAAGCTAAAGGGACACTACTGTGATTGAAGCTAAAGGGGCACTACTGTGACACCGTAGATGAAATACAAATGGAATCTCATGCAGTATTGGACGGCCTTGAAGAAGATGACTTACATAGTGCATCTGAAATGTGGAAGCAGTGCTGGGAGCACTGTGTACATTCCCAAGGGGGAAAGAAGCTGGCAGCCAGATTTAAATCTCAGAATATTGTCCCTCTCACAGCCTCCTTGAATGCATACGGTCTTGCCCAAGTTGACCGGCATCTCACATGGTCTTACCCAAGTTGACCGGCATTTCATATGGTCTTGCCAAGTTGACCGGCATCTCACATGGTCTTGCCCAAGTTGACCAGCATCTCACATGGTCTTGCCCAAGTTGACCGGCATTTCATATGGTCTTGCCCAAGTTGACCGGCATTTCATATGGTCTTGCCCAAGTTGACAGGTGTCTCACATGGTCTTGCTCAAGTTGACTGGCGTTTCATATGGTCTTGCCAAAGTTGACCGGCGTCTCACATAGTCTTGCCCAAGTTGATCAGCATTTCATACGGTCTTGCCTAAGTTGACCGGTGTCTCATATGGTCTTGCCCAAGTTGACTGGTATTTCATACGGTCTTGCCCAAGTTGACCGGCATTTCATACGGTCTTGCCCAAGTTGACCGGCATTTCATACAGTCTTGCCCAAGTTGACCGGCATCTTGCAGTGACACATTCAGACTTTCCATAATGTCCCGAGTAAGTCTGTGGACTAGTGCTTTCTCATAATCAAAATGTCTTGACTGGTTAGACGGCTTCTCTTAGTGGGGCGTGAGTGCTTTCACTGAAAGAAACTCCAACATTTTAACAGTTAACAGAATTCATTTATTAATCAAGGATTTTGCTTTCAGCAGCTGCCTAACATTTAACAGTTAACAGAACTCATTAATCAAGGATTCTGCTTTCACCAACGTGCTAACAGTTAACAGAACTCATTAATCAAGGATTCTGCTTTCAGCAACGTGCTAACATTTAACATTACAGAGATTCCCAAGGCAGAATTTTT
Organism: Achatina immaculata; assembly: GCA_009760885.1. Taxonomy (NCBI): domain Eukaryota; kingdom Metazoa; phylum Mollusca; class Gastropoda; order Stylommatophora; family Achatinidae; genus Lissachatina; species Lissachatina immaculata. The sequence continues at coordinate 9,633,467 of CM019716.1, forward strand.
TGATTTAGCCAGGAAGCAGTCTTTTGATCTCTGATAAAACCTTGATACTGAAAGCTAGTGTAGTTTAAATTACCTAATATTACCTCATGTGGGTTGATCAGAGTTTAAACAGATAATTTGACTGACCAGCTTCTAAAACCGGAGCAGTGAAATGTAGCTGATGGCAGCATTTGTCAGTTTATATAGCATTTGTCAGTTTATATAGCGACAGGCAAAGAATAAACAAAACTTGCAAAACTGAACAGGAGCTAACAAAAACCTCTCTCAGGCAGATCAGTCAAGACATTTTAGTTCACAGATCAGCACATGACTGCTAAGTTTTGATTTAGAATCTGTGCATGAATGTAATGGATTAATAACATCCTGCGAAAATGAGTTTGAATATAAGTGATGATATAATCTTGGTGTCTCATAAGTCTCTGTTGCTGCCTATTGCTGTGTGACAGAATGAGTGAAATTCATTTGATATATACATACAGTAGCCAGCACAGAAATAAAAGCAGTGGACAATAAAATTTCATGAACAATAATTTCAAAAAAACAAAAAATGTGGACCAGTCTGGGAACTATGATACCAGCTTGTGTTATATGAATACAGTATGTTTGCTGGTTTGTTTATTATTAGCTGTATGCAGAAATAGTGTAGTTTATTACAGATAAATTGTAGCCAGTTACAGAAATAGTGTAGATTAGTACAGATAAATTGTAGCTGAGTACAAAAATAGTGTAGCTTAGTACAAATAAATTGTAGCCGAGAACAGAAATAGGAAATAGTGTAGATTAGTACAGATAAATTGTAGCCGAGTACAGAAATAGTGTAGATTAGTACAGATAAATTGTAGCCGAGAACAGAAATAGGAAATAGTGTAGATTAGTACAGATAAATTGTAGCCGAGTACAGAAATAGTGTAGATTAGTACAGATAATTTGTCGCAGAGTACAGAAATAGTGTAGATTAGTACAGATATAAATTGTAGCAGACTACAGAAATAGTGTAGCTTAGTAAAGAGATAATATGGCTTTGTCTAGAAATAATGTAGCTTTGTTGAGAAATAATGTAGCTTTGTCCAGAAATAATGTAGCTTTGTTGAGAAATAATGTAGCTTCATACAGAAATAATGTAGCTTCATACAGAAATAATGTAGCTTTGTAGAGAAATAATGTAGCTTCATACAGAAATAATGTAGCTTAGTACAGAGATAATATAGCTTTATCAAGAAATAATGTAGCTTCATACAGAAATAATGTAGGTTAGTACAGCTATGAATTTCTTTCTTGCACATATTTATATCTTTTAGTGATTCCTTTAGTTACATTTATGGGTCACCCAGTGTGGGCCATTATTAGTTATATTTTGTGGGTCACCCAGTGTGGATCATTATTATTTACATTTTGTGGGTCACCCAGTGTGAATCATTATTATTTACATTTTGTGGGTCACCCGATGTGGATCATTATTATTTACATTTTGTAGGTCACCCAGTGTGGATCATTATTATTTACATTTTATGGATCATCATTAGTTATGTTTTGTGGGTAACCCTAAATGGGTCATGTATATTCTATTCTAAGCAGAACCAGTCAACATTTGATGGCTACTCACACACAGTGGCGGTCAAGTAATTATATCCTCAAGAGTGTTTAAAGTACAACCACCGTTTTGTATTTAGAGTGGATATGACATGATGACCAGCATGTTGTATCTAGACTGGATATGATATGATGGCATCCACATTTGTATTTAGAGTGGATATGACATGATGACCAGCATGTTGTATCTAGACTGGATATGACATGATGGCATCCACATTTGTATTTAGAGTGGATATGACATTATGATCACCATGTTTTATCTAGACTGGATATGACATGGTGGCATCCACTTTTGTATTTAGAGTGGATATGACATGATGGCATCCACATTTGTATTTAGAGTGGATATGACATTATGATCACCATGTTGTATCTAGACTGGATAAGACATGATGGCATCCACTTTTGTATTTAGAGTGGATATGACATGATGGCATCCACATTTGTATTTAGAGTGGATATGACATGATGACCACCATGTTGTGTCTAGACTGGATATGACATGATGACCACCATGTTGTGTCTAGACTGGATATAACATGATGGCATCCACTTTTGTATCTAGACTGGACATGACATGATGGCATCCACATTTGTATTTAGAGTGGATATGACATGATGACTACAATGTTGTATCTAGACTGGATATAACATGATGGCATCCACTTTTGTATTTAGAGTGGATATATGATGGCATCCACTTTTGTATTTAGAGTGGATGTGACATGATGGCATCCACTTAGTATTTACAGTAGATATGACATGATGACATCCAGTTTGTATTTAGAGTGGATATGACTTGATGGCATCCAGTTTGTATTTAGAGTGGATATGACTTGATGGCATCCAGTTTGTATTTAGAGTGTATATTACATGATGGCATTCGCTTTGTATTTAGAGTGGATATGACAAGATGGCATATATTTTATATTTAGAGTGGATATGACTTAATGGCATCCACTTTGTATTTAGAATGAGCATGACATGATGATATTGGTTTTGTATTTAGAATGGATATAACGTGTACTGGGTGATTCTAGGTGAATAGAACAATTTTGCATGCTTTTTACAAAGAAACTATCTTGTCTTGTCAGTTATTTGCTTGTCCCTTGCAGAATTTGGCCTCCCTAACAGCTCTCCTGTAGGCCTCTTGGTTGTGAGCAAGATGGCCTGCTGCTGATGCATCCATTTGCAGATTATCAACGATGTCTTGCAGCCATCTTTGCCTTGGTCTTCCTTTCTTTCTTTTTCCCATTATGTACCCTTCAAAGATGGTCTTCTCTAAATTCTCATAACGTTTAATGTGTCCAAAATATTTAAGTTTTCTCTTTTTAATCCTCTTTACTAGCCAGCCTTCATGAATATTAAGTTCTTGTAGTATGGATATATTTGTTCTTTTTTGTCCATGATATTTGAAGAACTCTTCTATAGCATTTACATTCAAAAGCATTTATGTGTTTCTCAGCTGTTTTGTTAAGTGTCCAGGTCTCACAGGCATATGTTGCGATGGGAAAGATGCATGCCCTTAAAAATATTATTTTTGTAGTTCTGTCTGTTCCTCTCCACAGATTCATTAGTTTTTTACTTTTTGAAGAGTGATAGATGTCCTCCTTTTAATTTCCCTCATTGTATCTCCATTATTAGTTAGTAGTGATCCAAGATATTCAAAACTCTCCACCTCTTCCAATTTTTCCTTATTGATACATATTTAAGCTGCCTTGTTTGTTTTGTCAGTTGTCATCAATTTAGTTTTCTTCGCATTAAGATAGAGGTTTTGCTCTTCACTATTCTTACAGACTGACATAATTAGTTTTTCCATTCCATTTTGTGTTGTGGACAGTAATACTGTGTCATCAGCATATCTAATCTCTGGTATTTCATAACCTCCAAATCTTTCTCTCTCTCTCTCTGAACTTCAAGTGCCCAGGGCACATGGGACCTCCGCAAGGGTTTTCCACAAATGCCTGTCCTTTGCCTTTTTTGTCCGCTCTTGCCCAGGTGAACCCTCTGATGCTAGGTTCCAGGAGGTCTGCAGTCGGGCTGGGGACTTCCAGTGGCTGGCTTTCATCCACAACCTTCATGGGCTCAGTTTCCTGATAAGCATTTCACCTTCCACCTGCATTTGTTTTTTCCCTTGTTTCTGTTTCTGTAGCAGTCTGTTAGTTTTTTTATCAGATAGGGTTGCTGGCCCTATGCCGAACCCTCCTTAGTCACCTTTTATGATCATGTGTGGTAGGGTACAGTGGTTCTATTCTTTGCTTCCCAGGCATGTGCCCAGGTCCCAGGTACCACACGGCGGTCCAGTTGTTATGGCATCGTAATATTCTTTGTCTACATCTTCTCTAACATTCCTTATTATATTTTCAGTATACAAGTTAAATAAGTAGGGTGACAATATGCACCCCTGATGGACCCTTTGTCTTACATCAAACCAAGTTGTTGTTTCACCATTTATTCTCACTGCTGCCTGTTTTCAGTGTTGAGGGGACAAACATCTGTTACCTGCAGATCTTAGTGTAAAAGTTGTCTGTGATACACTGTCTGGTGGTAACCATGTAATGTGGCCAGACCGACTTGCTGTTTCTGGATGTAGTGTAATACTGGTGTTACTGCAACCTTTGCCCTGATCGTGTCATTTCTTATTTGGTCTCTTCTTGTTACATTTAGTATTGTCCTTAAACATCTCATTTCTGTTGTGATGATTTTTCTTTTGTTCTTGGCTGTTAGTGTCCATGTTTGATATTGATAGCATAGAGTTGGGAGGAAAATTGTGTTGTACAGTGCTCTTTTTGTATTAGTTGTGATGCATTTGTTTTTCAATAAAGGAGTCATTGGTCCAATGACTTGATTTGCTTTATTGCATCTGTTCTCAGTCTCAGCGTCAGTTTTCCCTGAGGATGATATTATGCTACCCTAGGTATTTGAAATGTTTCAAGGGCTGGTTGTCTAGGATGATATTATGCTACCTAGGTATTTGAAATGTTTCACTTGTTTCAAGGGCTAGTTGTCTAGGATGATATTATACTACATAGGTATTTGAAATGTTTCACTTGTTTCAAGGTCTGGTTGTCTAGGATGATATTATACTACCTAGGTATTTGAAATGTTTCACTTGTTTCAAGGGCTGGTTGTCTAGGATGATATTATACTACCTAGGTATTTGAAATGTTTCACTTGTTTCAAGGGCTGGTTGTCTATGATGATATTATACTACCTAGGTATTTGAAATGTTTCACTTGTTTCAAGGGCTGGCTGTCTAGGATGATATTATGCTACCTAGGTATTTGAACCCCCCGTGTGGTACCCGGGATCTGCAAAGAATAGGACCACTGTACCCTACCATGCATGATCGTAAAAGGCGACTAAGGAGGGTTCAGCATAGGGCCAGCAACCCTATCTGGTAAAAAACTATCAGACTGCTACAGAAACAGAAGCAAGGGAAAAAGCAAATGCAGGTGGAAGGAGAAATGCGTATCAGGAAACTGAGCCCATGAAGGTTGTGGATGAAAGCCAGCCACTGGAAGTCCCCAGCCCGACTGCAGACCTCCTGGAACCTAAACAAAAGATGCATATAGGCAGCTGGAATGTAAGAACACTAAACCAGACTGGAAAACTAGCACAAACCATCAAGGAAATGCACAGATACAAACTAGACATACTAGGAATACAAGAAGCAAGATGGACAGGACAAGGCAGAAGGAAATTAACAACACAGCACACAGAAGATACAATAATATGGTCAGGTAAAGAAGATCTTCATGAAGGAGGAGTAGCATTGATTATAACAAAAGAAGCATCAAGAGCATTGCTGAAATGGACCCCAATAAATGAGAGATTATTATATGCACGTTCAACTCAAGATTCACGAAGCTGTCTATTATAGTTTGTTATGCACCAACAGAAGCAGCTGAAGAGGAATTAAAAGAAGATTTTTACAACAGCCTCCAAGCCACAGTAGAAACAATACCCAAGCATGATATGCTACTCATCTTGGGCGACTTCAATGCAAAAGTAGGTGAAGGAAATGAAGATAGAAGAAGAATCATGGGAAGAGAAGGAATCGGAGAAATAAATGAAAATGGAGAAAGACTGTGCAGTTTCTGTGAAGAAAACATGATGACCATCGGAGGGACAATTTTCCAACACAAAAACATCCATAAGGTGACTTGGAGGTCACCAGATAAAACCACAGAAAACCAAATCGATCACATACTAATAAACAACAAGTGGAAACGGTCACTACAAGATGTGCGAGCAAGGAAAGGAGCAGATATAGGAAGTGATCACAACCTTCTGGTAGCAAAAATAAAACTAAAATTAAGGAAAGCCAGAATCGGAGAACACAGAAAGATACATTTTGATACAAGAAAACTGATAGACCAGCAAACAAGAAATGAATTCTCAATAATACTTAAGAACCGCTTCAGTGTCCTACAAGACGAAGCAGAAATGTCCATATTAGAGTTCAATAAAACACTACAGGAAACAGCAAAAGAGGTGCTGGGATATCGGAAAAGGAGAAAAGAGGAATGGATAAGTGAGACCACATGGGAAAAGATAGAGCAAAGAAAAGAAATCAAGAAAAAATTACTGAACACCAAATCACAACGGCTTAAAGAACGAATTTTAAGTAATTATGCACAAAAAGACAAAGAAGTGAAGGAATCATGCCGTCAAGATAAACGTAAGTATTATGACAACTTAGCAGAGACAGCAGAGAAAGCAGCATATACAAATGACATGAAAACCATATATAAAATCACAAAGCAGATGACAGGTAACTTCAATACAAGATGTGAAAGTGCAGTAAGAACACAAAATGGACAACTGGTCAGTGGAGAAAGAGAAAAAAAAAAAAAAAAAATTGAAAGATGGAGGGAACACTTTAACACCCTACTAAACAGAACACAAGCAGCACAAGCAATAGATATACCTGAAGCAAAAGCGAAACTAAACATCAATACAGGACCAATAACAATAAATGAAGTAAAAGAGGCGATAAAGATGCTAAAATCAGACAGGGCACCAGGTGAAGATGAAGTGACTGCTGAGATGTTGAAAGCAGAAGAAACAGAAACACCAAAACAACTTTGCCGGATATTACAACAAATTTGGGATTTAGAAAAAGCCCCAGAGGAGTGGAAAACTGGTCTTATAGTAAAACTACCAAAGAAGGGTGACCTCAGAGATTGCGGGAACTGGAGAGGCATTACCCTACTGCCACTCACTAGTAAAGTATTTTGCAGAATAATCATCAACAGAATTGTACCAACACTTGAGGAAAAACTTCGGAAAGAGCAGGCAGGATTTAGGAAAGGAAGATCATGCATAGACCATATATTTGTACTTAGACAAATATTAGAACAGGCAAATGAATGGCATAGCACAACATATGCATTATTCATAGATTTTGAGAAAGCCTTTGACAGTGTCAACAGAGATGCACTGTGGAAAATCCTAAGATGGCATGGCCTCCCCCATAAAATAGTTAATGTAATCAAAGCCCTATACGAGGGTTTTCAGTGCAAAGTGATCTGTGGAGAACATACCTCCAGCAGCTTTAGGGTACAAACAGGAGTGAAACAGGGATGTGTACTATCACCAACATTATTTATCTTGGCAGTAGACTGGTTAATGAAGGAGGCAACATCAGACAAACGCAGAGGATTACAATGGACCCTTAACACAGTGCTGGAGGACCTTGACTTTGCGGACGACATTTGTCTATTATCAAGCAGTCACAAAGATATGCAAGATAAAATAAACAAGTTAACCCAGAATGCAAACAACATAGGACTAAAGATCAGCGTAGGAAAGACAAAGTTAATGAAGCAAAATGTGAACAACAGAAATGTACTGAGAGTAGATAACAAGTTAGTGGAGGAGGTCAACGAATTTGTATACCTTGGCAGCAGAGTAGTAGAAAATGGAGACAGCACAGAGGACATCAACAGCAGACTTACTAGAGCAAACCAGGCTTTTGCAATGCTACAGAATATATGGAAATCAAATAAACTAAGCATAAATATGAAAATCAGGATATTAAGAGTAATGTTCTAAGTGTACTACTCTATGGAAGTGAATGCTGGAAAATCACCAAAACCATAGAAAACAAGTTGAATTCTTTCCAGACTAAATGTTTACGTAGAATTAAAAAAATATTTTGGCCAAACACCATAAGAAATAACATCTTATTGGCAGAAATGCAGATGAAACCACTGACAACAATTATTGAGGAAAGACGCTGGCGATGGTTGGGACATGTGCTCCGAATGACTGACAACTCACTACCAAAAATAGCACTAAGATGGACACCACAGGGGAGCAGAAGTAAGGGTAGACCAAAAGAGACATGGAGAAGAACAACAGAAAGGATGTTGAGCAATAGAGGGCTCACCTGGGCAAGAGCAGAAAAAAAGGCGAAAGACAGGCATTTGTGGAAAACCCTTGTGGAAGCCCCATGTGCCCTGGGCACTTAAGGTTCAGAGAGAGAGAGAGAGAGAGGTATTTGAAATGTTTCAAGGGCTGGTTGTCTATGATGATATTATGCTACCTAGGTATTTGAAATGTTTCACTTGTTTCAAGGGCTGGTTGCTAGGATGATATTATGCTACCTAGGTATTTGAAATGTTTCACTTGTTTCAAGGGCTGGTTGCTAGGATGATATTATGCTACCTAGGTATTTGAAATATTTCACTTGTTTCAAAGAATGGCTGCTAGGATGATATTATGCTATCTAGGTATTTGAAATGTTTCAAGGAATGGTTTTCTATGATGATATTATGCTATCTAGGTATTTGAAATGTTTCACTTGTTTCAAGGACTGGTTGCTAGGATGATATTATGCTACCTAGGTATTTGAAATGTTTCAAGGGCTGGTTGCTAGGGTGATATTATGCTACCTAGATATTTGAAATGTTTCAAGAGCTGGTTGCTAGGATGATATTATGCTACCTAGGTATTTGAAATGTTTCACTTGTTTCAAGGGCTGGTTCTTCTTCTTCTTCTTCTTCGTTCACTTCTACCACCAAAAACCGCACTGTGAACCTACTGAATTCATGCCTGTGGTCCTCGTTAGGTCCCGTGGTCCCCTGTGTGGTCCAAAATAGACCACACGAGATCCACGAAAGGACCACAAGAGATTCAGAGTGTCACAGTGCTTTAGCCTGTATTCTTGGTGGGTCTCGGAAGCGGGATTGCGTGACACCGTGGTTTTCATTGCACCAGTTTAGTCTAGGGTTGGACTTTCTCACCGGAAGACCTCGACAAAGGGCTGGTTATCTAGGATGATATTATGCTACCTAGATATTTCTTCTTTGTTCGCTTCTACCACCAAAACCACCCTATGATCCTACTGAATTTACACCTGTGGTCCTCGATAGGTCCCGTGGTCCCCAAAAGGACCACATGAGGTCTCCGAGAGGACCACAAGAGGTTCAGAGTATCGCAGGGGTTGAGCCTGTATTCTTGGTGGGTCGCAGAAGCGGGATTGCATGACACTGTGGTTTTCATTGCACCAGTTTAGTCTAGAGTTGGACTTTCTCACCGGAAAACCTTGATGTGGTTTGGATATCAGTATATCCCCACTGGGTGAAAGGTGGTAGCCCATCCAGGCTAGAGTTGGACTTTCTCATTGGAAAACCTCGACGTGTTCTGAGATACCCGTGTATCACCGCCGGGTGAGAGGTGGTTGTCCATCCAGTCCAGCGTTGGACTTTCTCACTGACCTCTAGAGCAGAGGTACCGTGACGTGTGGAGCCATCAAATTTCACCCCTGCTATAAGCCAGTTTAGGCATATTTCACCAGTATGGGTGTATATCGGACGTGACCGACCTCTAGAGCAGAGGTACTATGACATGCATAGCCATCAAGTTTCACCCCTGGTGTAAGCCGGTTTAGGCATATTTCACCAGTTTGGGTGTATTTCGGATGTGGCCGACCTCTAGAGCAGAGGCGCCGTGGTATGAGTAGCTCTTGCCACGATACTACTGGACATACCGATTAAGCTTCACTTTTTACTTTCCATCACCTTTTCACATCGGCGCCACACAGCAACCCTAATTGCTTTTCTGCATTTTCTTCCTTGGCCGGGATTAGCTTCACTCCACGCACGGCATCCAAAGAATCTCATCAGCAGAAGACGGTTCAGGCATTTCGCCCGATATGAGTGCACGTAGGACGTGGCCGACCTCCAGACCAGAGGTGCTGTGATTTGACTACTGTTTACTTCGCTTATTCCTTTATTTCACCTTTTCCACGGTGGTGCCGCACAGCAACCCCATTCGCACCTTTCTTCACTGGCTGGGAGGAGCCCCACTCCACGCACGGCAGCTGAAGAATCTTGCCAGCAGTGGTAGATGAGCTACCAAACATGACTCTCATCTACCCTAAGTGTCTGGTTTTCATGCGCCAGATATTTGCCTTCGCCCCTTCTCCTGTCAGTTTGAACAGTTCTGCCATGAGAAGGCCTGGAGCTGGATTTGACTGTCAGAGGCTATTTGAGATGCACACCATTGGAGTGGAGAGCATATCCTCCACCCACCTCCGGCTATAACAGTCCTTAGAACCACCTAGGTATTTGAAATGTTTCACTTGTTTCAAAGGCTGGTTGTCTATGATGATATTATACTACCTAGGTATTTGAAATGTTTCACTTGTTTCAAGGGCTGGTTGTCTATGATGATATTATACTACCTAGGTATTTGAAATGTTTCACTTGTTTCAAGGGCTGGTTGTCTGTGATGATATTATGCTACCTAGGTATTTGAAATGTTTCACTTGTTTCAAGGGCTGGTTGTCTAGGATGATATTATGCTACCTAGGTATTTGAAATGTTTCACTTGTTTCAAGGGCTGGTTGTCTAGGATGATATTATGCTACCTAGGTATTTGAAATGTTTCACTTGTTTCAAGGGCTGGTTGTCTAGGAAGATCTTTGTTTGGATTTCTTCTCTCGCTGTGGTCATGACTTCTGTTTTTTCACCACTGATCGTCATGTTGTGGCTTTGACATGCCCTTGCTAAGTTATCCATGTTCTGTTGTAGGTCTTTCTCTGATGTGGCTATAAGTGCTTGATCACCAGCAAAGAGGAGTTCGTTTATGGTCCTTCTGTTGGACATGTCTTCTAGAAGGTGTTGTGGGTTTATCTGTATTGTTTCTGGGTTTGGGTTGTTGGGCAGGTTTGTGGTGGAGTTTTTACTATGTATGTTAGCTTCTTGGCAGATGTTGTCAGTGTATGTTATGAATAGTAAGAGAGAGAGTACACAGCCTTGCCTCACTCCAGATTTGATGATGAATGGTTCAGAGCATCGAGCGTTTGTTCTAACTGTACACTGACTGTTTTTGTAGTTTTTTGCATAGGTTGATCAGATGTGTACTAACTCTGTAGTGCTAAGAAACTATTTATTACAGAAAAACATACGAAGCATCAACTGAAAGGAAAACCCTCAAAGTTTACTTGCATTACAAGAATTTGCAAACATTGAGTGTGTGGAAGCCACGTGTCACATATGTCCAGGCAGTAGTCCAGTTGTTGCCATCCATGGGGCAGCATGTTCCTTCTATGTATTCCATGGCATTAGCAGTGTGCCGTTGCATCATACCTCTGGAGATGGCATGTAGACAGCATCCGTCACATACCCCTATAGAAAAAAATCACAGATTATGGTCAGGTGATCCGGGTGGCCAAGTGCAAAATGGCCGGTCATTGGTAGTAGCGTGACCAATCCAGCAGTGAGGCAGATGTTCATTCAAGGAACACTGGACTTCATTTTGGTGATGGGATGATGCATCATCTTTGCTTCAACAGGTAGTCGATGGATTTCTTCTGTAATTGTGGGGTTAGGAATTGCTGTAGCATCTACAGATAGATTAGACCAGTTATTCAACAAAGAAAAATGGGCCATAGATTTTCATTTGTGATAAGGCACAAAACACATGGATCTTTTGTGAATCCCAAACATGCTCAGTGGCTCTGCAAGGGTTCTCTGTGCCCATATTCACACGTCATGGCAGTTCACATTTCTACTTCAGTGGGATGTAGCTTCGTTGGAGAAAAATAGGCAGCCTACATTCTCCAAGCCTGCTTGTTGTCCCACACAGAACTGATGACATTTGATCTTCAGTGCTTGTGTCAACTGCGACTTTTATGATTTCAGTGTTGGCCTTTTTCAAAGAACTTTCCATACTGTTGTCTGTGGCAGCTGCAGCTCACAGTTGGCTTGATGCATGGATTTGTGCAAGCTTCACATGAAGACTTCTCTGATTCTGTCAACATTCTCATCTGATACACGTGGCCATCCAGTGCTTTTAATCACAGAACCAGTCTCTTTGAACTGGTGGAGATGCTAGTCCAAGTTGGTGGATCTTTACCAAAATGTTTATGAAAATGTTGTTGTACCGTTGTAATGGAATTTGTTTTTGCTAGTATAATATTATGAGAAGAACAAGGAAAAGATAAAAATGAAAATAGCGGATGAACAGTTTGGATCTGTTGAAGGAAAGGGAACATGCAATGCCATTTATGCTTTACGAACACTAACAGAAAGAGTTTTAGAAGTACAAAAAGATTCACGCTTATGCTTCATTGATAAAGTGACCGTAGTTTTAGCAAACCAAAGTGGAACGCTACCACCACCACCACCCAACCCCCCACCCACAAACAAAATTTGCTGTTTAACCTTTACCATCTATATAGGTCAAACTCAAACTGCAGAAAGTCTTTAAAAATTGTATGCTTCACACTTCAGTAATTTTTACATCCATAGCTAGTGTTTTGTTTTAAAGTTAACATAAAAAATTAAAAAAGCTCAGTATAAAGGTGCTGTACCTTATTGTCACACCAACAGTAATTAGTAGTCATCACAGCTGCTCTGCAGCAGATGATGTACTTGGTACTGCCTCCTCTGAAGTTGTTGCGCAATATTTCTGTGAGGAATGTATTTTTCTTAGTAGACCTGGGCTCTGCACGAGCGTGTGGTGAAGTTTCTGGCCTGGGTTTACAGTGCCTTCAAAGTTGCATTTAATCATAAGCATCGCTTTCCACGTTTTATCACAAAGTTGTGTTTTCTGGCTTGTCCATATCGTATTCACATATGAGAAGATTCTTTCAGTTAGTCCCAGACAGACAGATTATCAGATTATTAAATTCGATAATTGTTTGTAATTCAACACATGCAACAGAGTTAGCTTGGAAATGGGAAAACACTTTCACTCACTGTATGTCAGTTTTTGCTTGTTTGGAGTTCCAGTCTGAATTTTTTTCTGCTGAAGCAAATCTACAAACGTTGATTTCATCAAACAGTTTGTTGTCATTGATTTAAAGATCTAGAAATTCTGAACCTAAGAATTTTAGGCTTGTTTGCACATTTTCCCAAGGAGGTGGATGTCTCAAAGCCACCCAACTGAAGCCACTCAGATATTGAAATTTGTTAGCTTTTTCCTGTAGATATTCAACACAATTGTCATAGAAATTGGTGATAATATTCATCACATCTGTTTTTCTAACAAGACCCTCGTTTTCTAGACAGCGAATCCGGATTTTCACCTAGTTTAGAACAAAGTTGGTTCTGCTCCTGTCCCTGTATTTTTGCAGATCATCAACTGCAGATAACACTTCTAGTGCTGAAATTGCTTGTTCCTCAATTTTTAGGAGAGCAGCATGAAAAATGACAGAAATATTGTGAACTCAGCACATGGGTTTTCCAAGAAAGTTCACATTACCATAGGGCACATCTGTTGAGACAAAAAATAGGATTTCAGTGCAGGAAATAGCTTAATGATTCTCTCCCCAGCTGGCATTAGCAAAAGCCATCTGGTTTTTCCATATCCTAGAATCCGTTGGTACTCAACCATTGCAAAGTCACAGAATTCCTTCAGTTCTTCCACATAAACAGTGTAAATTTTGTGCGCCCACACGTAAACTTCAGCTCAAACAAATGTTGAATCAATTTGTTGGTGCAAGTCATTGAGTGAAAACTGTGATTGTGACATAAGGTGTGATATGCAAATGTGCCTTATACAGCTGCAAACTTGGCTTCCATGCACCCAAATGTTGCTGGTCGGAAATAGTTTGTCACGGGACGAGGGGTAGTGCTGCTGACACAACTACCTTATGTCAATCACTCTTCAGATGTTTTATGATATTCGATCTGCCACCATGTGAAATTGAAAATTCAGATTTGCAACGTCCATCTAACATGAGAGTCATTATCAGTTCCCGCCTTCTTTATGAAGGGAAAATCACTCTCTAATTATTGATTCAGTTTACACGCTCGTTCAAACATCGTCAGAATGGAAGCTAAATTTTCATTAGCCTGCCACGTAATGTTCAGTTGGTAAGTCAGTAAAAGAAATAAAATTAAACACAGTAATGCACGTGAAACATGGCTTACTTAATAACTAAACAAGTACAGTACTACTAATTAATGTGACAAAAAATCCAAATCACCCTCTCAGTCGTTCTGTCGATATAAAACTGATGCTGGTTCAGACATTTAGCGCTTTCAAACTTTTCCACTAACTCTGCGATTGGTTAATTTAGTCATGAGGAAGATAACTATACTCTGATTGGTTCACCATTTCTAGAATAAGTGAAGATCATTTTCTGATGCAACCAATTAATGCGTACCACAAATTTCTATCAAGTTAAAAATAGAATAAAAAATACTTCTGATCATTTAGGTCATGCACCCCAAATTTCAAAATTAATGGATTAAAAAAATTTTTTGTTTACAGATTTTATTAAACTTTAAAGTTAACAGGCTCAAAGTGGGAGATTTTTGTGTCCCGCCAAGACTTTCAGTGAGGGCAGGACACCAGTCCAAAAAGCTGGACTGTCCCACCTAAAGCAGGACATATGGTTACCTTATTCATTGATTGCACCAAGGCATTCGACAAGGTGAAACATGATGAAATTATTAAAATGCGTGAAGACATAAACATAGACGGCAAAGACCTGAGGATTGTAAAACATTTATACTTGCAACAGGAAGCAGCAATTTGAGTTTAAAATAAAACTGGAAAATATCAACCGATAAAACAAGGAGTGCTACAGGGGTGTGTACTATCTCCAGACCTTTTTTCTCTGTACAGCGAGAATGTTCTAAGAACAATCATTACAGAACTAGGCATAAAAATTGGAGGATATGATATTAACTTTCTGTATGCTGACAATGCAGTACTGATAGCTGAGAACCAACAAGACCTGCAAAATCTGTTGGATAAAGTCACCAAAGAAAGTGAACAGAAAGGCCTTACTTTGAACATCAAAAAGACAGAGACTATAGTTATATCTAAGAAACAGAATCTAGCAAAATGCAGTATAAAATTAAATGGAACTGTTCTAAAGCAGGTGCTTTAGATTCAAATACTTTGGAGCAGTAATAACTTCAGATGGGGAATGCAGAACAGAAATTAAGAACATAGTAGGCAAAGCAAAGACTGCATTTCAGAGAATGAAAAACATATGCAACACATCAATGCAGGTCTGCACAAAAATCATTGGAAGCAGCAGAAATGTGGTTTATTAGAAGAATGTTGCGAATCCCCTGGACAGCAAAAATAACTAATGAAGAATGTATGAGAAGAGCTGGAGACACAAAAAAACCTTGTCAAAAAGATAAGAGAGAGACAATGTACTTTCACAGGACATGCAATGAGAAGAGGGGGCATTGAAAATATTATAGCAACAGGAAAAATAGAAGGAAGAAGATCGAGAGGAAGACCAAGAGAAATGATACTGCACAGTCTGACGGGATGGTGTGAGAGGAGATCACCAACTGAGCTGATGTCCTGCTTGAAGGATCGTGTACTCTGGAGAAGCATAATAGCCAATGCCAATCGGCATGGAACCTGATGATGATGATGTGATGATGATGATGATGATGATGATAGTATAATATAGACTTTCTCCTGGTTGTTTGGCATTTTTCAACAACAGCACTCCTAACCAATCATAGGAATGGATGTGCATGTGCAACAAGTACTGATGTAAACTTTGAGTTTTTTCCTCTCTGTTGATGCCTCCCATGTTTTTCAGTAATAGATAGTTTCTTTGTAATAAGTGCACAAAAAATAACTACACCATTCATTTAGAGTCAGCCTGTATTTAGAATGGACTTGACATGATGACATTCATGTTGTATTTAGAGTGGAGTGACATAACGGTCATCTTGTATTGATAATGGATGTGACACATTGACCATCTTGTATTATCTCACTTATTTCTTCTTCATTGCTGTTGTCTGAGCTATACTTGTGTTATTGCTTCATTTCCTCATATGTATATGTATGTGCTATTTTTTTTAATACTCATGTCAGATTGATATTTGCACATTTTCATGAACAAATAAGGCCTTCTTTCATGAACATACAACACTCTAGTGTTGGTGATTCTCTGACACTGTGAAAGTGTTTATGAGCTCTCACAGTTAAATAATTTTATCTTATAGTGTCATCATGTAGTCTGATCTTGTAGTGTAATCATGTAGTCCAGTCTTGTAGGAAGAGAAAGTTTATGTTGAAGTATTTCATATCACAGTGTAGTCTGCTTTATTACACATCAAAATGAGCAAGATAAATCTAAATGATATGATGTGATATTTAAAGTTGGTACTGAGAATTTAACATGCACATGGTAGTTGTCCAGCTGTACCCTCGACATACACAGGTGGAGAGAAACAAAAGACAACAGCAAGAGCAGATTGATCGTTTGACCGTTGACCTTGAAGATGAAGCTTTGTCCAGAACAAGCATGGATAAACGAGTCTCAGAACTACGACGAGAGGTGAAACAATTTCTTGTTTTTTCATCACACAATTTGTAGGACATACATGGTTTTCTGACAGTGATCATGTGATGGTGTGTGCTTTGTAATATTAGTTGCATGTTTTTTCCTGATAGTGATCATGTGATGATGTGTCCTTTGTAATATTAGTTGCATGTTTTTTCCTGATAGTGATCATGTGATGATGTGTGCTTTGTAATATTAGTTGTATGTTTTTTCCTGATAGTGATCATGTGATGATGTGTGCTTTGTAATATTAGTTGTATGTTTTTTCCTGATAGTGATCATGTGATGATGTGTGCTTTGTAATATTAGTTGTATGTTTTTTCCTGATAGTGATCATGTGATGATGTGTGCTTTATAATATTAGTTGCATGTTTTTTCCTGATAGTGATCATATGATGGTGTGTGCTTTATCTTCTTCTTCTTCTTCTTCGTTCGCTTCTACCACCAAGACCGCCCTGTGATCCTTCTGAATTTACGCCTGTGGTCCTTGTTAAGTCCCGTGGTTCCCCGTGTGGTCCCCGAGAGGACCACAGGAGGTTCAGAGTATCTCAGGGCTTGAGCCTGAATTCTTGGTAGGTCTTAGAAGCGGGATTGCGTGATACTGTGGCTTTCGTTGCACCAGTTTAGTCTATAGAGTTGGACTTTCTCACTGGAAGACCTTGACGTGTTTAGAATATCAGCATATCCCTGCTGGGTGAGAGGTGGTAACCCACCCAGGCCAGAGTTGAACTTTCTCACTGGAAAACCTCGACGTGTTTTGAGATACCCGTGTATCACTGCCGGGTGAGAGGCGGTTGCTCATCCAGTCCAGTGTTGGACTTTCTCACTGGAAAACCTCAGCGTGATTAGGATACGCAAACATCCCCGCCGGGTGAGAGGTGGTTGCCTATCTAGACTGCCTTGGTCCAGTGTCTCCGACTTAAGCATTTTGTGGTCGTGGCCGCTATCTTTCGTAGTTGTGACCAGGATGGAGCTTTTGTCCAGGAGGACAAATCCTCGCCACTAGTGACTTCCACCCCTGGGTTGAGCCGGTTTAGACATTATCCCAGTATGGGCGTGTTTGGGACGTGACCGACCTCTAGAGCAGAGGTACCACGGCATACGTGGCCTTCAAGTTTCACCCCTGGTATGAGCCGGTTTAGGCATATTTTACCAGTATGGGTGTATATCGGGCATGACCAACCTCTAGAGCTGAGGTGGTGTAACATGCCTGGCCATCAGGTTTCACCCCTGGTGTGTGCCGGTTTAGGCATATTTCACCGGTGTAGGTGTATTTCGGACGTGGCCGGCCTCTAGAACAGAGGTGCCGTGGTATGTGTAGCTCTCGCAGCCATGCTACTGGACATACCGATTTAATTTCACTTTATCTTTTCCTTCACCTTTTCACATCGGCACCGCACAGCAACCTTTATTTCTTTTCCGCATTTTCTTTCTTGACCGGGAGGAGCTTCACTCCATGCGCAGCATTCGAGAGTCTCGCCAGCAGTGTCTTAACCTCTGGGTTAAGCCTGTTCATGTATTTCACCCGATATGACTGCATTCAGGACGTGGCAGACCTCCAGACCAGAGGTGCCATGATTTGACTGTTTGCTTTGGCTTATCTTTTCTACCACTTTTTCCGCAGTGGTGCCGTGCGGCAACCCCTTTTGCACCTTTCTTCATTGGCCGGGAGGAGCACCGCTTCACGCACAGCAGCTGAAGAATCTCACCAGCAGCGGTAGATGAGCTACCAAACGTGCCACTCATCTACACTACGTGTCTGGTGTTCAGGTGCCAGATATTCGCCCTCGCCCCTTCTCCTGTCAGTTTAAACAGTTCTGCCACGGGAAGGCCAGGAGCTGGACTTGACTGCTAGAGGCTGTCTGAGATGCATGCCGTTGGAGTGGAGATTGGATTCTCCACCCCACCTCCGGCATTAGCAGTCCTTAGAACCTGTGTGCTTTATAATATTAGTTGTATGTTTTTTCCTGATAGTGATCATGTGATGATGTGTGCATTAGTTGTATGTTTTTTCCTGACAGTGATCGTGTGGTATGTGATAAATAGAAATATTAACCAGTTTGATGATTTTGGTTTTTTTTTTTCACACATGCATGAAGTTTTCTTCTCTCAACATAGCCTCTGAGATTCCTCACATGTGATGTTTTCTTCTCTCAACATAGCCTCTGAGATTCCTCACATGTGAAGTTTTCTTCTCTCAACATAGCCTCTGATATTCCTCACATTTCTTCTCTCAACGTAGCCTCTGAGATTCCTCACATTTCTTCTCTCAACATAGCCTCTGAGATTGCTCACATGTGAAGTTTTCTTCTCCCAACATAGCCTCTGAGATTGCTCACATGTGAAGTTTTCTTCTCCCAACATAGCCTCTGAGATTGCTCACATGTGAAGTTTTCTTCTCCCAACATTGCCTCTGAGATTCCTCACATGTGAAGTTTTCTTCTCCCAACATAGCCTCTGAGATTGCTCACATGTGAAGTTTTCTTCTATCAACATAGCCACTGAGATTCCTCATATGTGAAGTTTTCTTCTCCCAACATAGCCTCTGAGATTCCTCACATGTGAAGTTTTCTTCTCTCAACATAGCCTCTGAGATTCCTCACATTTCTTCTCTCAACATAGCCTCTGAGATTGCTCACATGTGAAGTTTTCTTCTCCCAACATAGCCTCTGAGATTCCTCACATGTGAAGTTTTCTTCTCTCAGCATAGCCTGTGAGATTCCTCATATGTGAAGTTTTCTTCTCTCAACATAGCCTCTGAGATTCCTCACATGTGAAGTTTTCTTCTCCCAACATAGCCTCTGAGATTGCTCACATGTGAAGCTTTCTTCTCCCAGCATAGCCTCTGAGATTGCTCACATGTGAAGTTTTTCTCTCTCAACATAGCCTCTGAGATTGCTCACATGTGAAGTTTTCTTCTCTCAACATAGCCTCTGAGATTCCTCACATGTGAAGTTTTCTTCTCTCAACATAGCCTCTGAGATTGCTCACATGTGAAGTTTTCTTCTCCCAACATAGCCTCTGAGATTGCTCACATGTGAAGTTTTCTTCTCTCAACATAGCCTCTGAGATTCCTCACATTTCTTCTCTCACATAGCCTCTGATATTCCTCACATTTCTTCTCTCAACGTAGCCTCTGAGATTCCTCACATTTCTTCTCTCAACATAGCCTCTGAGATTGCTCACATGTGAAGTTTTCTTCTCCAACATAGCCTCTGAGATTGCTCACATGTGAAGTTTTCTTCTCCCAACATAGCCTCTGAGATTGCTCACATGTGAAGTTTTCTTCTCCCAACATTGCCTCTGAGATTCCTCACATGTGAAGTTTTCTTCTCCCAACATAGCCTCTGAGATTGCTCACATGTGAAGTTTTCTTCTATCAACATAGCCACTGAGATTCCTCATATGTGAAGTTTTCTTCTCCCAACATAGCCTCTGAGATTCCTCACATGTGAAGTTTTCTTCTCTCAACATAGCTCTGAGATTCCTCACATTTCTTCTCTCAACATAGCCTCTGAGATTGCTCACATGTGAAGTTTTCTTCTCCCAACATAGCCTCTGAGATTCCTCACATGTGAAGTTTTCTTCTCTCAGCATAGCCTGTGAGATTCCTCATATGTGAAGTTTTCTTCTCTCAACATAGCCTCTGAGATTCCTCACATGTGAAGTTTTCTTCTCCCAACATAGCCTCTGAGATTGCTCACATGTGAAGCTTTCTTCTCCCAGCATAGCCTCTGAGATTGCTCACATGTGAAGTTTTCTTCTCTCAACATAGCCTCTGAGATTGCTCACATGTGAAGTTTTCTTCTCTCAACATAGCCTCTGAGATTCCTCACATGTGAAGTTTTCTTCTCTCAACATAGCCTCTGAGATTGCTCACATGTGAAGTTTTATTCTCCCAACATAGCCTCTGAGATTGCTCACATGTGAAGTTTTCTTCTCTCAACATAGCCTCTGAGATTCCTCACATTTCTTCTCTCAACATAGCCTCTGAGATTGCTCACATGTGAAGTTTTCTTCTCCCAACATAGCCTCTGAGATTGCTCACATGTGAAGTTTTCTTCTCTCAACATAGCCTCTGAGATTGCTCACACATATAACACATTATTAGATTCTTTTGCTGATCACTTGTTCTGTGCTGTCAGATGTTAAGTCAGGAAGTTTGTCAAACATGCTGCTGTCAGATATAAAGTGAAGAAGTCTGCAAACATGTTGCTGTCAGACATAAAGTGAAGAAGTCTGCAAACATTTGTGCTATAAAGAAAGCAGTGCTTCTCAGACTGCACCCTTAGTAATGTCATTGTGGGCTGGCATCTCATTGTGGCTTTAGTTGTTTTATGTTTTAATGTGCTTGTAACTTAAGTTGTTTCATGTTTTAGTGTGCTTGTATGTATAAGTTGTTTCATGTTTTAGTGTGGTTGTTTGTATAAGTTGTTTCATGTTTTAATGTGCTTGTAACTTAAGTTGTTTTATGTTTTAGTGTGGTTGTATACATATAAGTTGTTTCATGTTTTTGTGTGGTTGTATATATAAGTTGTTTCATGTTTTAGTGTGGTTGTATACATATAAGTTGTTTCATGTTTTAGTGTGGTTGTATATATAAGTTGTTTCATGTTTTAGTGTGGTTGTATATATAAGTTGTTTCATGTTTTAGTGTGGTTGTATTCATATAAACTGTTTCATGTTTTTGTGTGATGTATATATAAGTTGCTTTATGTTTTAGATTCGTTGTATTTAGCTGTTGTATGTTTTAGATTAGTTGTATTTTAGTTTCCTGTTTTATTGTTTTATTATCTGGAATAATACCATCTCTGGAAAATCATATCTCTCTCTCTCTCACTTACTCATTCACTCATTCGCTTGCAAATGAACACATAAACAGCTAAATACAAGAAATGGCTGTTGTCATGTTGAAAGTTTGAGTCATGAATGAACTGAAAGTGAGGCAAGATAAGAATATCTCCCTGTGTGGAAGAAAGCAAGAAACCCACAGTCAGAACATGGCAGGGACAGGTAAGATAAGAATATCTCCCTGTGTGGAAGAAAACAAGAAACCCACAGTCAGCACATGGCAGGGACAGGTAAGATAAGAATATCTCCCTGTGTTGGAACTTGATGGCTAGACATGTCATGCCACCTCCGCTCTAGAGGTCGGTAACACCTGATAAACACCCATACTGGTTAATTTTGCCTAAACCGGCTCATACCAGGGGTGAATCTTGAAGGCTATGCATGTCACAGTACCTCTGCCCTAGAGGTCGGTCACGTCCCAAACATGCCCATACTGGGATAATGCCTAAACCGGCTCAACCCAGGGGTAGAAGTCACTAGTGGCGAGGATTCGTCCTCCTGGACAAAAGCTCCATCCTGGTCACAACTAGGAAGGGTAGCAGCCACGCCACAAAATGCTGAAGTTGGAGACACTGGACCAGGGAAGTCTAGATAGGCAACCACCTCTCACCAGGCGGGGATGTTTGCGTATCCTAATCACGCTGAGGTTTTCCGGTGAGAAAGTCCAACCCTGGACTGGATGGGCAACCACCTCTCACCCGGCGGTGATACATGGGTATCTCAAAACACGTCGAGGTTTTCCGGTGAGAAAGTCCAACTCTGGCCTGGGTGGGCTACTGCCTCTCACCCAGCGGGGATGTACTGATATCCTAAACACGTCGAGGTCTTCCGGTGAGAAAGTCCAACCCTAGACTAAACTGGTGCAATGAAAACCACAGTGTCACACAATCCCGCTTCCGAGACCCACCAAGGATACAGGCTAAAGCACTGTGATACTCTGAACCCCTTGTGGTCCTCTCGTGGATTTCGTGTGGTCTATTTTGGACCACACAGGGGACCACGGGACCTAACGAGGACCACAGGCGTGAATTCAGTAGGTTCACAGTGCGGTTTTTGGTGGTAGAAGTGAACGAAGAAGAAGAAGATCTCCCTATGTGGTTATATTCCCAGTGACCTGATTAAATCCACGTTTATAGCACTACCAAAGAAACCAGGTGCAAAAGAATGTGTCGACCACCGGACTATCAGCCTCTCATGTCACATAACGAAGCTACTTCTGAGAATAATTATGAGAAGAACAAGGAAAAAGATAAAAATGGAAATAGCAGATGAACAGTTTGGATTTGTTGAGGGAAAGGGAACACACAGTGCCATTTATGCTTTACGAACACTAAAAGAAAGAGCTTTAGAAGTACAGAAAGATCTCTACTTATGCTTCATTGATTACACCAAGGCATTTGACAAGGTGAAACATAATGAAATTATTAAAATGCTTGAAGACATCAGTATAGACGGCAAAGACCTGAGGATTGTAAAACATCTATACTGGCAGAAAGAAGCAGCAGTTCGAGTTGAAAATAGGATTGGAAAATATCAACCTATAAAACAAGGGGTGCGACAAGGATGTGTACTATCTCCAGATCTTTTTTCTCTGTATAGCGAGAATATTCTAAGAACAGTCATCACAGAACCAGGCATAAAAATTGGAGGATACAATATTAACAACCTTTGGTATGCTGATGACACAGTACTGATAGCTGAGAACCAACAAGACCTGCAAAATCTCTTGGATAAAGTCGCCAAAGAAAGTGAACAGAAAGGCCTTACTCTGAACATCAAAAAGACAGAGACTATGGTTATATCTAAGAAACAGAATCCACCAACATGCAGTATTAAATTAAACGGAACTATTCTAAAGCAGGTGCAGAAATTCAAATACCTTGGAGCAGTAATAACTTCAGATGGGAAATGCAGAACAGAAATTAGGAACAGAATAAGCCAAGCAAAGACTGCATTTCTGAGAATGAGAAACATATTAGCTAACACATCTTTATCAATGAATGTTAGAAAACGAGTCCTAAAATGCTATATTGAACCTGTCTTGTTATAAGGAGGTGAATCATGGACAATAGGCAAGTCTGCAAAAAAATCATTGGAAGCAGCAGAAATGTGGTTTATTAGAAGAATGTTGCGAATCCCCTGGACAGCAAAAATAACTAATGAAGAATGTATGAGAAGAGCTGGAGACACAAAAAAACCTTGTCAAAAAGATAAGAGAGAGACAATGTACTTTCATAGGACATGCAATGAGAAGAGGGGGCATTGAAAATATTATAACAACAGGAAAAATAGAAGGAAGAAGATCAAGAGGAAGACCAAGAGAAATGATACTGGACAGTCTGACGGGATGGTGAGAGAGGAGATCACCAACTGAACTGATGGCCTGCATGAAGGATCGTGTACTCTGGAGAAGCATAATAGCCAACGCCAGTCGGCACGGCACATGATGATGATGATGATGTGGAAGAAAACAAGAAACCCACTGTCAGAACATGGCAGAGACAGTCTGCACACAGTTTTATGTTGGCTACTTAACTCAGCAATAGGGCACACAAAACTTGTATAATTCATGTTTTAAAGTGGATGCATTTTGAGTCGTTTCATGTTTTAATATTTCACTTCTGGCATATTTTAGTGTTTTTTGTTTTAGTTGTTTCATGTTTTGTTGTTTTTGTATTATAGTTCTTTCATGTTTTAGCCTTTTTTCTTGTTTCATATTTTAGTGTGATTATTTTGTTTCATGTTTTGGTATGGTGTATTTTGTGTTTTACAATTTAGTATTGTTGTATGTTTTCTTCATAACTTGCATATATTGTTGTTGATGTCAGCTGGAGCAGATACAGGCAGAGAATGCCAGCGAGTGGGCCAAGAGAGAGAGACTAGAATCTGAAAAACTGGCTCTAGAGAGAGAAAATAAAAAACTGCGAACTCAGGTAACTATGGCATTATCTTAGTTGTATGTTGGTTTACGCTAGTTGTTTATCTTGGTTTATATGCCAGCTAGGGGTAGCACAGGCAACAGTGGGATGTTGTCCTATGTGAAAGTTGTTTATCTTGGTTTATATGCCAGCTAGGGTAGCTACCCAAACAACAGTGGGATGTTGTCCTATGTGAAAGTTGTTTATCTTGGTTTATATGCCAGCTAGGGTAGCTACCCAAACAACAGTGGGATGTTGTCCTATGTGAAAGTTGTTTATCTTGGTTTATATGCCAGCTAGGGGTAGCACAGGCAACAGTGGGATGTTGTCCTATGTGAAGGTTGTTGGATTAAGACCCACTCCCTCTCCCCACTACTCATGAATGTGCTATCACAAGCCCATGATAGATCTCAGTTCACAGCTGGTCAGTCAGACTCATGAATGTGCTATCACAAGCCCATGATAGATCTCAGTTCACAGCTGGTCAGTCAGACTCATGAATGTGCTATCACAAGCCCATGATAGATCTAAGTTCACAGCTGGTCAGTCAGACTCATGAATGTGCTATCACAAGCCCATGATAGATCTCAGTTCACAGCTGGTCAGTCAGACTCATGAATGTGCTATCACAAGCCCGTGATACATCTCAGTTCACAGCTGGTCAGTCAGACTCATGAATGTGCTATCACAAGCCCATGATAGATCTCAGTTCACAGCTGGTCAGTCAGACTCATGAATATGCTATCACAAGCCCGTGATACATCTCAGTTCACAGCTGGTCAGTCAGACTCATGAATGTGCTATCACAAGCCCGTGATACATCTCAGTTCACAGCTGGTCAGTCAGACTCATGAATGTGCTATCACAAGCCCGTGATACATCTCAGTTCACAGCTGGTCAGTCAGCACAAGATCATATTTCTCATCTGTAAAGCCAGTTATAATATTGTTAGATTATGATTATCACTGACCATTGTAATGTTGAGAAGTTAGAACTGGATAAAACTGTGATGTTGTTTTCTGTTTAGTACTACCATGTGGCACTGATCACTGATCGTCAGTTTCTTTTATACAACAAATAGTCATTGTGGCCATGACAACATCTGACTTCTTGCTAGCAGTTAAAACAATAATAATAAATACAGTTATTTATTGTATTATACTCAAATCTTAGTTAGACATTATGGGACATTATCTTCACACACATCACAATTTCTCTGGTCTAGAATAGGCTTCACAAATACTACAAGATTCACTCGACCAAGTCCGCTGAATAAGTTCACAGAGTCCATTTAATTCTGACAAATAAGGTCACAGATATATTGTTGACAACTTCACTTGGAATAAGATACCATAAAAATAAAATGTGTTGGTTTAGTTGTAGAAGCACATAATCATTGTTCACAAATTCAGTCTTGCCTTATTCTGTTCACACTATGAGAGAAAATGCCAAATTCCTCACTGCACTAGATCAACAGCTGGTGAGTAAATCTTCTTTGAGGTCTTCCCTCTTCTACCAAGCATATTTTGGCTCTCTCTAATCGACTTCCACTGTCTGTCTCATTCTTGTTCTTCATGTTATTTGTCTTGTTCTTCTTCACGTTCTTCTTCATGTTCTTTTTCTTGTTCTTCTTCATGTTATTTTTCTTGTTCTTCTTCACATTCTTCTTCATGTTCTTTTTCTTGTTCTTCATGTTCTTTTTCTTGTTCTTCTTCACGTTCTTCTTATTGTTCTTCGTCATGTTCTTTTTCTTGTTCTTATTCATGTTCTTTTTCTTGTTCTTCTTCACATTTTTCTTCATGTTCTTTTTCTCGTTCTTCTTCATGTTCTTTTTCTTGTTCTTCTTCATGTTCTTTTTCTTGTTCTTCTTCACGTTCTTCTTCATGTTCTTTTTCTTGTTCTTTTTCATGTTCTTTTTCTTGTTCTTCTTCATATTCTTCTTCATGTTCTTTTTCTTGTTCTTCTTTATGTTCTTTTTCATGTTCTTCTTCATGTTATTTTTCTTGTTCTTCTTCATGTTCTTTTTCTTGTTCTTTTTCATGTTATTTTTCTTGGTCTTCTTCACGTTCTTCTTCATGTTCTTTTTCTTGTTCTTCTTCATGTTCTTTTTCTTGTTCTTCTTCACTTTCTTCTTCATGTTATTTTTCTTGTTCTTCTTCATGTTCTTTTTCTTGTTCTTCTTCATGTTCTTCTTTTTCTTGTTCTTCTTCATGTTCTTTTTCTTGTTCTTCTTCATGTTCTTTTTCTTGTTCTTCTTCACGTTATTTTTCTTGTTCTTCTTCACGTTATTTTTCTTGTTCTTCTTCATGTTATTTTTCTTGTTTTTCTTCATGTTATTTTTTCTTGTTCTTCATGTTCTTTTTCTTATTCTTCTTCATGTTCTTCTTCTTGTTCTTCATGTTCTTTTTCTTATTCATGTTCTTTTTCTTGTTCTTCTTCACGTTCTTCTTATTGTTCTTTTTCTTGTTCTTATTCATGTTCTTTTTCTTGTTCTTTTCTTGTTCTTCTTCACATTCTTCTTCATGTTCTTTTTCTTGTTCTTCTTCATATTCTTTTTCTTGTTCTTCTTCACGTTCTTTTTCTTGTTCTTCTTCATGTTCTTTTTGTTGTTCTTCACGCTCTTCTTCATGTTCTTTTTCGTGTTCTTCATGTTCTTCCTCTTTTCTTTGTTCAGAACTACGTGCCTGTCATATATCATGAGTCAATTGTCCAGAGGGACACACCTCGAGATCTTTCTGTCAATCAGCTGGTTGACTAATGCTGAAGTCAGAGACACTGGACCGGTGCAGCCTAGATAGGCAACCTCCTCTCACCTGGTGGATTTTTTCCGTTGAGGAAAGTCCAACTCGAGGCTAAACTGGTGCAATTAAAACCACGGTGTCATGCAATTCCACTTTTGCGACCCACCAAGAATCTAGGCCCAGGCCCTTGATGTGACCCATCAAGAATATAGGCCCAGTCCTTTGATGTGACCCACCAACAATATATTGATGTGACCCATCAAGAATATGGGCCCAGCCCCTTGATGTGACCCATCAAGAATATAGGCCCAGCCCCTTGATGTGACCCACCAAGAATATAGGCCCAGCCCCTTGATCTGACCCACCAAGAATATAGACCCAGCCCCTTGATCTGACCCACCAAGAATATAGGCCCAGCCCCTTGATCTGACCCACCAAGAATATAGACCCAGCCCCTTGATCTGACCCACCAAGAATATATTGATGTGAGCAACCAAGAATATAGGCTCAGCCCATTGATCTGACCCACCAAGAATATATTGATGTGAGCAACCAAGAATATAGACCCAGCCCCTTGATCTGACCCACCAAGAATATATTGATGTGAGCAACCAAGAATATAGGCTCACCCCATTGATCTGACCCACCAAGAATATAGGCCCAAGCCCCACAATGCTCTGAGCCTCCATCCTAAATGAGACTTCTCTTGAGGACCAGAGGAGTTAATTCAGTAGTATCGTGGGGCGATCTTGGTGGTAGAAGTGAACGATGAAGGAACAAGAAGGAAGCTGGTTGACTACTGACAGGGTCCTGATTGGAATATTGGATGAGTTGGTCCCCTCCCCTTGGTCATCTTATTGGCCCGCTGGACTATTCATGTGTCCAGACTGCATCCTAAGTTAAGCAAGTATGCCTCACCTGTCATTAAGTCTGTTGTGTCAAATCCATTTATTCAGTTTTCTCACGTGGGTAAACTCTTCTTATCCAGTATCAGGTGTTTGTGATACCTGTGGGGATTATTAGTCCACTTCTGTTTACACAGTGTCCGTCTGTCTCCATATGTGCTGTTGTTATCTGAGTAAATCCTCTTACTCCGTATGTACTGCTGTTATCTGAGTAAATCCTCTTACTCCGTATGTACTGCTGTTATCTGAGTAAATCCTCTTACTCCATGTGTACTGCTGTTATCTGAGTAAATCCTCTTACTCCGTATGTACTGCTGTTATCTGAGTAAATCCTCTTACTCCGTATGTACTGCTGTTATCTGAGTAAATCCTCTTACTCCATGTGTACTGCTGTTATCTGAGTAAATCCTCTTACTCCGTATGTACTGCTGTTATCTGAGTAAATCCTCTTACTCCGTATCTGTTCTTATCTAAGTTGTCCGCGATAGGACATGTAATTTCTCGCTCCTGATTTGTCAGTTATTTTGTGTATTATTTCAAATACTTGGACAATGATACTTATATTGTTGGATTTCTGAAGAAATTGCGTTTTCAATGGATTATGAAAATTCTTCAAATATGTGAATTTGTGGAGTTATTTCATAAAACTGCGGTAAGGCATTCTTTCTCTGAGATCATAGTGATCACCAAGCCAGGCGGTCTGCCCAGTGTCAGCCAGAATGTTTTATTTGTTTAATCTGGACATTATGCAACAATGATAGAATGCGGGACAGAAGGTTTAATCTGGACATTATGTAATGATAGAATGCGGGACAGAATGTTTAATCTGGACATTATGTAACAGTGATAGGATGTGGGACAGAAGGTTTAATCTGGACATTATGTAACAATGATAGTATGCAGGACAGAAAGTTTAATCTGGACATTATGTAACAATGATAGAATGCGGGACAGAAGGTTTAATCTGGACATTATGTAACAATGATAGAATGTGGGACAGAAGGTTTAATCTGCACATTATGTAACAATGATAGAATGCAGGACAGAAGGTTTAATATGGACAATATGCAACAGTGATAGAATGCGGGACAGAAGGTTTACTCTGGACTTTATGCAACAATGATAGAATGCGGGACAGAAGGTTTAATCTGGACATTATGTAACAATGATAGTATGCAGGACAGAAAGTTTAATCTGGACATTATGTAACAATGATAGGATGCGGGACAAAAGGTTTAATCTTCACATTATGCAACAATGATAGAATGCAGTACAGAAGGTTTAATCTGGACATTATGTAACAATGATAGGATGCAGGACAGAAGGTTTAATCTGGACATTATGCAACAATGATAGTATGCAGGACAGAAGGTTTAATCTGGACATTATGTAACAATGATAGGATGCAGGACAGAAGGTTTAATCTGGACATTATGCAACAATGATAGTATGCAGGACAGAAGGTTTAATCTGGACATTATGTAACAATGATAGAATGCAGGACAGAAGGTTTAATCTGGACATTATGCAACAGTGATAGAATGCGATACAGAAGGTATTAATCTGTGAGGTGACAAACAAGCCCAGCTTGGTCTCTTGTCTACCACAACAAAGAACTATAGCCTAAACAAACACAAAGCCGTGGGAACAAAGCTAAAGAAATGCAGTAACCCACCAGGCTTAACAATAAAATACACCAACCAGGGACAATGGGTCGTTGTGACATGTCACAACACACTTCGGTACAAGTCCATGAGGCAAGCTTTTAGAAAGCACTATCAAGCAGAAAGAGAGGAGAGATATGACAAGCTAGGTGCTAATGTTGAGGACATCATAAAAACACCAGTCCTCGCAGTTCATCTTTACCACATGAAGAACAAAGTGTTGGTACAAGGTGACGCAAGCCCATTGAATCCTGGCTAACAAAACAGTTTATGGAGCTGCAAGAAGGAAACATAAACACAGTCAAGGAAGTGATGGCCAGTCAGCTCCTTCTAGAAGATAACTCAGATGAACTAAACACATCAGTTTCAAACATGGCTGAAAGTTTTGCAAGTCCTGCAAAGAAGTCTATTGACATAGTCGGCGATAGAAGGGAAATCGTGACAGCAGAAGAGTCTGTGCCAGAAAATGCTGTTATTATCACCAGCAAGGAAGCCTCCAGCAAACACGAATCACTATCTACACTTGCTGCAGAAGAACCAATAATCCCAGATACTGCTGGAGAACAAGGAGCAACAGCTTCTACTGAAAAAGCTCCACTGACTTCAGACATCTTCACTTGTAAAGACAACCCAGCTAACAGTTCTAGCAAAACTGATATAATAACGGAACCAAACTCTGAAAAATCTTTGGAGAGCAATTTACCTAGACTTAGTGAGACTGTCAGTTCTCATCAACCTGTTGGTACAGATACAAAATCACTTACTTGTCTCTGTGGCCATGACTTCACAGAAGCTTTAATCTTCACATTATGCAACAATGATAGAATGCAGGACAGAAGGTTTAATCTGGACATTATGTAACAATGATAGGATGCAGGACAGAAGGTTTAATCTGGACATTATGCAACAGTGATAGGATGCAGGACAGAAGGTTTAATCTGGACATTATGTAACAATGATAGAATTCTTTACGTTTTAGTATTGCATTTTATTTCTTGCCACTTCTCTTTTGTACCTATTTTTCTAATTCTTGTTAACTTTCTATAGGTCCTTGCAGTTTGTGAGTTGTATCTGTGTGTGAGAACTATATACTTAATTACTCAACTTGTTAGTGAATTCGCATATTTCAGCATTTAATTATTCAGTAGTTAAGCATATCTCTTATTCAGTTTCAAATTATTTCAGCTGATGAGTTGTGTACCAGTTGAAAGTTTAATATACAGAGTGTGTCTCTGTGTAGTATTTAAAAGTTTATTTACTTCAGTATTAAGTATCATAGGAATTACTTTCAAACCAATAACAGTTGACAGGAAAATAAAATGACCCCACCTACCGAAAAATGGTTACATACAGAAGGACTTTGAGTAGGCCATCTGAATGTATATCACCTATTAGGTAAAATTCCTGAAGTAACACACATGTTAAATCAAAATTTCCACATTTTTGGCTTCTATGAAAGCCGTTTAAATAGGAACATAACTGATGAAGATATTAGAATTAAAAGTTTTAACCTGATTTGGCGTGACCCAATTAGAAAACTAGAAACAGGTCTAGTAATGTATGTCTCCACAACTATCCAGTTTAGTCGTAGAGAAGACCTCGAATCATCAGAGGTAGAGTGTATTTGGGCGGAAGTTAAAATGCCAAACCAGAGTCCATTAATTATTGGACTTTTGTACCATAATCCAAATGCATCATCCTTGTGTTATGATCACTTCACGACTATGATGGATGAGGTTTCAACCTTTAAGTTCAAAGATATTATCATTCTTGGAGATTTCAACATAGATCTAATACAATCAAATCCAACTTGGAGCAATATTATATTATCTTACGATTTTTCCCAAATTTTCACGAATCCTACTAGAGTAACAGAAGTATCATCCATATTATTAGATCATAGATATGTAGCCCAACCAGAAAACATCATTGAATGTAACATCCCTCATACTTCATTAAGTGATCATTTCCCAGTCTGCTGTACGTGGACAAGAAAGGGGTATAAACTTCCTAAACACAATCACACCAGTATGAAATTTAGGAGCTTCAGAAAATTTAACCTAGAATTATTCCTTAATGATTTACAAGCATCTTCACTTACACATGTGTACCAACTAACTGACCCTGATGAGGCAATAGAATATTGGCTAAAGATCTTCAGAGATATATTAGACAAGCATGTCCCCATGAAAGAAGTGAGAGTAAAACACCAGACAAAGTCACCTTGGATAACACCTGAAATATTACAATACATGAGAGAACGTGACCGGATGCACAAAATCAAGGACTTTAGGACCTACCGTTCACTCAGAAATAAAGTTCAATACTTAATAAGACAAGAGAAAAAAAATTACTATTTGAATCTAGTACAGAATAAATCGGACAGTAAATCAATTTGGAAAGCCATAAATACCCTATCAAATAAAAGAAAAGAATTATTTGATTTTCAAGCCATCAATCATGCATACACTAGCGCACATATCAGTACACATTTCAGAGAAGAAATCAACATTCTTAAATCATCAATACCAGCTCCTGTATGCAACTTACATGAACTACAAATGTTCATGGACAGCAGATGTACTGATTTTAAACAGAGGTGTATGGTGCAGTTTTACAAAGTGAGGGAGGGAGTGAGTAAGGTGAGAAAAAAACGAATAGAAAGTATGAGAATGTATAAATGAAAAACATACAACATCCAATATTTCGGCGTGAGCCTTATTCGAGGATACATACACAACGAAACAAAAACACGAAGAACTTATCTGAATGTGTCTTCCTCCTCCAAGTAGGTCACATTTCTGTTTCCTTTTAATTTTTATCTATATTCTACTTATCGATAATAATTGTAACTATAATAAAAATGCTAAAAGCAATAATAATAGTAACAATAATAATAATACTATCCTGATTTACAAGGCTATAATAATACTACAATCCTACCTTACAAGGCTGTAATAATAAAGTAAAAGGTAAAGGTAATCCTGTCATGCCTTAGAGGCACATAGGGATATAGTGTTAGTGTCCAACTTACAAGGGTATAATAATACAACAATCATAACTTACAAGGCACTATGTTTCGTGGTAAGTCAGTACAAGATCATATTTTCACATGTAAACAAATCTCACTGATGTAAGAAATCATAATTATTTGAGCACTTGTGTTGTATCTGTCAGGTGAGAGATCTGGAGGAGGAAGTAGACAAGAAGAACCAGGTGACATCCTCCATGGCTGACTCCGATATCAAATCTTTGCAGTTTGAGCTGACAGAAAGAAATAAGGTTTAATCTGGACATTATGTAACAATGATAGAATTCTTTACGTTTTAGTATTGCATTTTATTTCTTGCCACTTCTCTTTTGTACCTATTTTTCTAATTCTTGTTAACTTTCTATAGGTCCTTGCAGTTTGTGAGTTGTATCTGTGTGTGAGAACTATATACTTAATTACTCAACTTGTTAGTGAATTCGCATATTTCAGCATTTAATTATTCAGTAGTTAAGCATATCTCTTATTCAGTTTCAAATTATTTCAGCTGATGAGTTGTGTACCAGTTGAAAGTTTAATATACAGAGTGTGTCTCTGTGTAGTATTTAAAAGTTTATTTACTTCAGTATTAAGTATCATAGGAATTACTTTCAAACCAATAACAGTTGACAGGAAAATAAAATGACCCCACCTACCGAAAAATGGTTACATACAGAAGGACTTTGAGTAGGCCATCTGAATGTATATCACCTATTAGGTAAAATTCCTGAAGTAACACACATGTTAAATCAAAATTTCCACATTTTTGGCTTCTATGAAAGCCGTTTAAATAGGAACATAACTGATGAAGATATTAGAATTAAAAGTTTTAACCTGATTTGGCGTGACCCAATTAGAAAACTAGAAACAGGTCTAGTAATGTATGTCTCCACAACTATCCAGTTTAGTCGTAGAGAAGACCTCGAATCATCAGAGGTAGAGTGTATTTGGGCGGAAGTTAAAATGCCAAACCAGAGTCCATTAATTATTGGACTTTTGTACCATAATCCAAATGCATCATCCTTGTGTTATGATCACTTCACGACTATGATGGATGAGGTTTCAACCTTTAAGTTCAAAGATATTATCATTCTTGGAGATTTCAACATAGATCTAATACAATCAAATCCAACTTGGAGCAATATTATATTATCTTACGATTTTTCCCAAATTTTCACGAATCCTACCAGAGTA
Source organism: Achatina immaculata (assembly GCA_009760885.1). NCBI lineage: Eukaryota > Metazoa > Mollusca > Gastropoda > Stylommatophora > Achatinidae > Lissachatina > Lissachatina immaculata. Next base: position 9,667,152 of record CM019716.1, read on the forward strand.
ACAGAAGTATCATCCACACTATTAGATCATAGATATGTAGCCCAACCAGAAAACATCATTGAATGTAACATCCCTCATACTTCATTAAGTGATCATTACCCAGTCTGCTGTACGTGGACAAGAAAGGGGTATAAACTTCCTAAACACAAACACACCAGTATGAAATTTAGGAGCTTCAGAAAATTTAACCTAGAATTATTCCTTAATGATTTGCAAGAATCTTCACTTACACACGTGTACCAACTAACTGACCCTGATGAGGCAATAGAATATTGGCTAAAGATCTTCAGAGATATATTAGACAAACATGTCCCCATGAAAGAAGTGAGAGTAAAACACCAGACAAAGTCACCTTGGATAACACCTGAAATATTACAATACATGAGAGAACGTGACCAGATGCACAAAATCAAGGACTTTAGGACCTACCGTTCACTCAGAAATAAAGTTCAATACTTAATAAGACAAGAGAAAAAAATTACTATTTGAATCTAGTACAGAATAAATCGGACAGTAAATCAATTTGGAAAGCCATAAATACCCTATCAAATAAAAGAAAAGAATTATTTGATTTTCAAGCCATCAATCATGCATACACTAGCGCACATATCAGTACACATTTCAGAGAAGAAATCAACATTCTTAAATCATCAATACCAGCTCCTGTATGCAACTTACATGAACTACAAATGTTCATGGACAGCAGATGTACTGATTTTAAACAGAGGTGTATGGTGCAGTTTTACAAAGTGAGGGAGGGAGTGAGTAAGGTGAGAAAAAAACGAATAGAAAGTATGAGAATGTATAAATGAAAAACATACAACATCCGATATTTCGGCGTGAGCCTTATTCGAGGATACATACACAACGAAACAAAAACACGAAGAACTTATCTGAATGTGTCTTCCTCCTCCAAGTAGGTCACATTTCTGTTTCCTTTTAATTTTTTATCTATATTCTACTTATCGATAATAATTGTAACTATAATAAAAATGCTAAAAGCAATAATAATAGTAACAATAATAATAATACTATCCTGATTTACAAGGCTATAATAATACTACAATCCTACCTTACAAGGCTGTAATAATAAAGTAAAAGGTAAAGGTAATCCTGTCATGCCTTAGAGGCACATAGGGATATAGTGTTAGTGTCCAACTTACAAGGGTATAATAATACAACAATCATAACTTACAAGGCACTATGTTTCGTGGTAAGTCAGTACAAGATCATATTTTTCACATGTAAACAAATCTCACTGATGTAAGAAATCATAATTATTTGAGCACTTGTGTTGTATCTGTCAGGTGAGAGATCTGGAGGAGGAAGTAGACAAGAAGAACCAGGTGACATCCTCCATGGCTGACTCCGATATCAAATCTTTGCAGTTTGAGCTGACAGAAAGAAATAAGGTTTGAAACTCTTGTGCTCTATATTCAGATCAGATTTCTATTATTTCATAAACAAGCCTCGGTTTGTTCATAACACTGTGTACAAGTTGGTTTTCTCATAACACTGTGTACAAGTTGGTTTTCTCATAACACTGTGTACAAGTTGGTTTTCTCATAACACTGTGTACAAGTTGGTTTGTTCATAACACTGTGTACAAGTTGGTTTTCTCATAACACTGTGTACAAGTTGGTTTTCTCATAACACTGTGTACAAGTTGGTTTTCTCATAACACTGTGTACAAGTTGGTTTTCTCATAACACTGTGTACAAGTTGGTTTTCTCATAACACTGTGTACAAGTTGGTTTTCTCATAACACTGTGTACAAGTTGGTTTTCTCATAACACTGTGTACAAGTTGGTTTTCTCATAACACTGTGTACAAGTTGGTTTTCTCATAACACTGTGTACAAGTTGGTTTTCTCATAACACTGTGTACAAGTTGGTTTTCTCATAACACTGTGTACAAGTTGGTTTCCTCATAACACTGTGTACAAGTTGGTTTCCTCATAACACTGTGTACAAGTTGGTTTTCTCATAACACTGTGTACAAGTTAATAACTTTGGTTTTCTCATAACACTGTGTACAAGTTAATAAATTTGGTTTTCTCATGACACTGTGTACAAGTTAATAACTTTGGTTTCCTCATGACACTGTGTACAAGTTAATAGCTTTGGTTTTCTCATGACACTGTGTACAAGTTAATAACTTTGGTTTCCTCATGACACATAGTTATGAGATTCATAAACAGAAAACATGTTGTATCAAAGAAGCATGTAGAAATCTATACAGCTGTGTCTACAGATCTGTACTAATAGTTTTCTGACAGTTGAAGTAACACACTGTGGCAACTGGAAATATTGAAGGAGGAAGAGACAGAGAGAGAAGTTACTGGACAGGCTGTCAGTGTGGCTAGGAAGAAAGTCACCGGTGGATCTCATAATCAAGTTTAAAGACATGGAAATGTGGAGAGAAATGATCGGCTATGCCACGTGCATGGCGCTTAATTGATTGATTGAAGTAACTGACAAGTTTTCTTTCAGTTTTGCTTAAAACAAAATATTCAGTAATTTTTTTTTTCTTGTATTTCTTTATTATGAGTTTTCTTTCTCACTTGTTGACTTTGTTCCTCAGTTATTTTATCACATATGGCTGTTCCTCTATCATGATGAATGTTCTGTTTGTGTCTGCCATCTTATCATGATAAATGTTCTGTTTGTGTCTGCCAACTTATCATGATGAATGTTCTGTTTATGTCTGCCATCTTATCATGATAGATGTTTTGTTTGTGTCTGCTGTCTTATCATGATGGATGTTTTACGTCTGCCATCTTATCATGATAGATGTTTTGTTTATGTCTACTGTCTGATAGATGTTTTGTTTGTGTCTGCCGTCTCATCATGATAGATGTTTTGTTTATGTCTGCCATCTTATGATGGATGTTTTGTCTGCTGTCTTATCATGATAGATGTTTTGTTTGTGTCTGTCATCTTATCATGATAGATGCTTTGTTTGTGTCTGTCATCTTATCATGATGGATATTTTGTTTGTCTGTTGTCTTATCATGATGGATATCTTATGCCTCACCTGTCATTAAGTCTATTGCATCAAATCTATATATTCAGTTTTCTCACATGGGTAAACTCTTCTTATCCAGTATCAAGTGTTTGTGATACCTGCCGGTATTATTAGTCCACTTCTGTTTACACAGTGTCCATGTGTCTGTTTCCATATGTACTATTGTTACCTTGGCTTCCTTTGTTTCTGCTTTGTTTATGTTTGTCTGCATTTGATTATTTTTGTGTTTTTACTTTGTTTATGTTTGATTATTTTTCTGCCCTGTTAAACTAATCTCCAGCATTTTTTTCCTAAGTCTGCATCGTCATCATCATTCTTATCTTTCTCATCATCATCACACTTTTTCTGGTTGCACCCAGGAACTGGCAGATGTCCAGCACATTCATGGCAAGCTGAAGAAAGCTCTGGCGGAACGGACCACCGAGCTGGACCATCACCGGCGCAGGGCCGAGCAGTATGAGACAGAAGTTCGTTCTCTGAGAGGCCGTGTGGATAAACTGAAGCACGACTTGGCTGCAGCAGAAGATGAGGTACAGATTTTTTTCCTGTCATCAGAATAAAATTCACTTTTTCACATTCTGTATTATTTATCATCAGTAAAATTTTCACATTCATCATCATCCTCATGCTGACAGGTGTTTGTGGTCATACTTCTCTGCAGATCTTGATCCTTGATATTTTCCATCAGCTCAAGTTCATGACTTTATTATGATATTTTTTTTTATCTTAGTCTTCCCCTGCCTCTCTTATCATTCTTCTTATCTTCATGCCTCTCTTTATCATTCTTCTTATCTTTCATGTTAAGATGATTTCAGTCCCTCCTCTTCTCATTATGTATGTCCAGTAATGATGAATTATTTTCTTATGGATTTAATTAGGTTCCTTTCTACATTTGCTTTTGTTGGACATTCCCTGTTTGTCATCTTAGCTGTCCTTGGTGCTCTTAACATTCTTCTAATGAACCTCATCTCTGTTGCCTCTAGTGATCTTTCCATCAGTCTGTTTGTCCACGACTCACTTACATAAAACACTGCACATTCACAAGTCACAGACATGTCATCACATTTTAAGTCATGATCCACAAGTTCTAAACCATCTTACCAAGTTTATTTGTTGTTCAGTGATTTCTTGTATCATCTTTTTTGTTCATAGATAGTTCTGCAGTAGCTTCCTTCAAGAAGTTATCTCTCTCACCTGACAGGTGGTTTTCTCTTACCTGACAGGTAGATAAACAGCAAAATGCAGCCAGGAAAGCTCAGAGAACTAGTGATGAACTGCAAGCACAAGTAGAAAGCTTAGAACTGCAAGTTGGCCATCTGCAAACCAGGTGAGCAATATGTGCAAGTGAGGTGAGCAGGTTGCTTTCACTTCATAAGGACAGAGATGAGTATCCCTATTTTTGTGAATGAGATAGAAAATGACATTTTGTATCCAGTCTGTTGAAGAATATTACATTTTTTCACTACATGACACCCAGTATTTGTCTAGAAGTTTTTGGATCAGTTTTATGGTCTTAAAATGTGTTCTTATACATGGTGTCACATTTAATGTCCTGTGCTGCATTAGAGTTGTTCTCACCTCCTGCAGGCAACTCTAAGCTCATCAGACTTCTTATCTTCATGCCTCTCTTATCATTCTTCTTATCTTTCATGTTAAGATGATTTCAATCCCTCCTCTTCTCATTATGTATGTCCAGTAATGATGAATTATTTTCTTATGGATTTAATTAGGTTCCTTTCTACATTTGCTTTTGTTGGACATTCCCTGTTTGTCATCTCAGCTGTCCTTGGTGCTCTTAACATTCTTCTAATGAACCTCATCTCTGTTGCCTGTAGTGATCTTTCCATCAGTCTGTTTGTCCACGACTCACTTACATAAAACACTGCACATTCACAAGTCACAGACATGTCATCACATTTTAAGTCATGATCCACAAGTTCTAAACCATCTTACCAAGTTTATTTGTTGTTCAGTGATTTCTTGTATCATCTTTTTTGTTCATAGATAGTTCTGCAGTAGCTTCCTTCAAGAAGTTATCTCTCTCACCTGACAGGTGGTTTTCTCTTACCTGACAGGTAGATAAACAGCAAAATGCAGCCAGGAAAGCTCAGAGAACTAGTGATGAACTGCAAGCACAAGTAGAAAGCTTAGAACTGCAAGTTGGCCATCTGCAAACCAGGTGAGCAATATGTGCAAGTGAGGTGAGCAGGTTGCTTTCACTTCATAAGGACAGAGATGAGTATCCCTATTTTTGTGAATGAGATAGAAAATGACATTTTGTATCCAGTCTGTTGAAGAATATTACATTTTTTCACTACATGACACCCAGTATTTGTCTAGAAGTTTTTGGATCAGTTTTATGGTCTTAAAATGTGTTCTTATACATGGTGTCACATTTAATGTCCTGTGCTGCATTAGAGTTGTTCTCACCTCCTGCAGGCAACTCTAAGCTCATCAGACTTCACTGACACCATGACCCTCGCTTCCACTTAGCTCCAGCTTTAAGTTTTCTGCACATGTCAGCACTTCCCTCCAGTTATGTCATTGTCTCCGATTTGTCTGTTGTTTTATGCCAGTTTCTGATTGGTCTGTTATCTGTCATAGTCTGTGATCTGTCTTGTTTTTTTTTTTGTTATAGCTCCTAATCTGTCTGTTTTCTGTCATGGATGTAATCTATCTGTTGTTTTCTTTCATAGTCCCTGATCTGTCTGTTATTTTCTGTCATATTTCCTGATCTGTCTGTTTTATCATATTGCCTCATCTGACTAATTTGTCATATTCCCTGATCTGTCTGTTGTTTTCTGCATGTTTTATATGAGTTGTACACAGTGTGTTGGGTGTTGTTTGATTAGCTGATTGTAACTTCCACAGGTTACGCAGAAATAGCAAGCATGGAAGCATAACTACACCAAGGTCTACCAGCCTCAAGTCTCTGACCATGGAGGACTCCGCTGAGCTAGCTGACAGCGAGACTGACTTTGATGATGTGTGAGCTGACAGCGAGACTGACTTTGATGATGTGTGAGCTGACAGCAAGACTGACTTTGATGATGTGTGAGCTGACAGCGAGATTGACTTTGATGATGTGTGAGCTGACAGCGAGACTGACTTTGATGATGTGATGTGTGAGCTGACAGCAAGACTGACTTTGATGATGTGTGAGCTGACAGCGAGACTGACTTTGATGATGTGTGAGCTGACAGCGAGACTGACTTTGATGATGTGTGAGCTGACAGCGAGACTGACTTTGATGATGTGTGAGCTGACAGCAAGACTGACTTTGATGATGTGATGTGTGAGCTGATAGCAAGACTGACTTTGATGATGTGTGAGCTGACAGCGAGACTGACTTTGATGATGTGTGAGCTGACAGCGAGACTGACTTTGATGATGTGTGAGCTGACAGCAAGACTGACTTTGATGATGTGTGAGCTGACAGCAAGACTGACTTTGATGATGTGATGTGTGAGCTGATAGCAAGACTGACTTTGATGATGTGTGAGCTGACAGCAAGACTGACTTTGATGATGTGATGTGTGAGCTGACAACAAGACTGACTTTGATGATGTGATGTGTGAGCTGACAGACAGACTGACTTTGATGATGTGTGAGCTGACAGTGAGACTGACTTTGATGATGTATGAGCTGACAGCGAGACTGATTTTGATGATGTGATGTGTGAGCTGACAGCAAGACTGACTTTGATGATGTGTGAGTAAGCTGACAGCAAGACTGACTTTGATGATGTGTGAGTTAGCTGACAGCAAGACTGACTTTGATGATGTGTGAGTAAGCTGACAGCAAGACTGACTTTGATGATGTGTGAGTTAGCTGACAGCAAGACTGACTTTGATGATGTGTGAGTTAGCTGACAGCAAGACTGACTTTGATGATATGTGAGTTAGCTGACAGCAAGACTGACTTTGATGATGTGTGAGCTGACAGCAAGACTGACTTTGATGATGTGTGAACTGACGACAAGACTGACTTTGATGATGTGTGAGCTGACAGCAAGACTGACTTTGATGATGTGTGATCTGACAACAAGACTGATTTTGATGATGTGTGAGTTAGCTGACATTTGCTTTTGTTGGACATTCCCTGTTTGTCATCTCAGCTGTCCTTGGTGCTCTTAACATTCTTCTAATGAACCTCATCTCTGTTGCCTGTAGTGATCTTTCCATCAGTCTGTTTGTCCACGACTCACTTACATAAAACACTGCACATTCACAAGTCACAGACATGTCATCACATTTTAAGTCATGATCCACAAGTTCTAAACCATCTTACCAAGTTTATTTGTTGTTCAGTGATTTCTTGTATCATCTTTTTTGTTCATAGATAGTTCTGCAGTAGCTTCCTTCAAGAAGTTATCTCTCTCACCTGACAGGTGGTTTTCTCTTACCTGACAGGTAGATAAACAGCAAAATGCAGCCAGGAAAGCTCAGAGAACTAGTGATGAACTGCAAGCACAAGTAGAAAGCTTAGAACTGCAAGTTGGCCATCTGCAAACCAGGTGAGCAATATGTGCAAGTGAGGTGAGCAGGTTGCTTTCACTTCATAAGGACAGAGATGAGTATCCCTATTTTTGTGAATGAGATAGAAAATGACATTTGAAGAATATTACATTTTTTCACGACATGACACCCGGTATTTGTCTAGAAGTTTTTGGATCAGTTTTATGGTCTTAAAATGTGTTCTTATACATGGTGTCACATTTAATGTCCTGTGCTGCATTAGAGTTGTTCTCACCTCCTGCAGGCAACTCTAAGCTCATCAGACTTCACTGACACCATGACCCTCACTTCCACTTAGCTCCAGCTTTAAGTTTTCTGCACATGTCAGCACTTCCCTCCAGTTATGTCATTGTCTCCGATTTGTCTGTTGTTTTATGCCAGTTTCTGATTGGTCTGTTATCTGTCATAGTCTGTGATCTGTCTTGTTTTTTTTTTTGTTATAGCTCCTAATCTGTCTGTTTTCTGTCATGGATGTAATCTATCTGTTGTTTTCTTTCATAGTCCCTGATCTGTCTGTTATTTTCTGTCATATTTCCTGATCTGTCTGTTTTATCATATTGCCTCATCTGACTAATTTGTCATATTCCCTGATCTGTCTGTTGTTTTCTGCATGTTTTATATGAGTTGTACACAGTGTGTTGGGTGTTGTTTGATTAGCTGATTGTAACTTCCACAGGTTACGCAGAAATAGCAAGCATGGAAGCATAACTACACCAAGGTCTACCAGCCTCAAGTCTCTGACCATGGAGGACTCCGCTGAGCTAGCTGACAGCGAGACTGACTTTGATGATGTGTGAGCTGACAGCGAGACTGACTTTGATGATGTGTGAGCTGACAGCAAGACTGACTTTGATGATGTGTGAGCTGACAGCGAGATTGACTTTGATGATGTGTGAGCTGACGCGAGACTGACTTTGATGATGATGTGTGAGCTGACAGCAAGACTGACTTTGATGATGTGTGAGCTGACAGCGAGACTGACTTTGATGATGTGTGAGCTGACAGCGAGACTGACTTTGATGATGTGTGAGCTGACAGCGAGACTGACTTTGATGATGTGTGAGCTGACAGCCAGACTGACTTTGATGATGATGTGTGAGCTGATAGCAAGACTGACTTTGATGATGTGTGAGCTGACAGCGAGACTGACTTTGATGATGTGTGAGCTGACAGCGAGACTGACTTTGATGATGTGTGAGCTGACAGCAAGACTGACTTTGATGATGTGTGAGCTGACAGCAAGACTGACTTTGATGATGTGATGTGTGAGCTGATAGCAAGACTGACTTTGATGATGTGTGAGCTGACAGCAAGACTGACTTTGATGATGTGATGTGTGAGCTGACAACAAGACTGACTTTGATGATGTGAGTGTGAGCTGACAGACAGACTGACTTTGATGATGTGTGAGCTGACAGTGAGACTGACTTTGATGATGTATGAGCTGACAGCGAGACTGATTTTGATGATGTGATGTGTGAGCTGACAGCAGACTGACTTTGATGATGTGTGAGTAAGCTGACAGCAAGACTGACTTTGATGATGTGTGAGTTAGCTGACAGCAAGACTGACTTTGATGATGTGTGAGTAAGCTGACAGCAAGACTGACTTTGATGATGTGTGAGTTAGCTGACAGCAAGACTGACTTTGATGATGTGTGAGTTAGCTGACAGCAAGACTGACTTTGATGATATGTGAGTTAGCTGACAGCAAGACTGACTTTGATGATGTGTGAGCTGACAGCAAGACTGACTTTGATGATGTGTGAACTGACGACAAGACTGACTTTGATGATGTGTGAGCTGACAGCAAGACTGACTTTGATGATGTGTGATCTGACAACAAGACTGATTTTGATGATGTGTGAGTTAGCTGACAGCAAGATTGACTTTGATGATGTGTGAGTAAGCTGGCAGCAAGACTGATTTTGATGATGTATGAGTAAGCTGACAGCAAGACTGACTTTGATGATGTGTGAGCTGACAACAAGACTGACTTTGATGATGTGTGAGCTGACAACAAGACTGACTTTGATGATGTGTGAGCTGACAGCAAGACTGATGATGTGTGAGTAAGCTGACAGCAAGACTGACTTTGATGATGTGTGAGTAAGCTGACAGCAAGACTGACTTTGATGATGTGTGAGTAAGCTGACAGCAAGACTGACTTTGATGATGTGTGAGTAGGCTGACAGCAAGACTGACTTTGATAATGTGTGAGCTGACAACAAGGTAGATAGAGGTGTATGGTGCAGTTTTACAAAGTGAGGGAGGAAGTGAGCAAGGTGAGAAAAAAACGAATATAAAGTATGAGAATGTATAAATGAAAAACATACAACATCCGATATTTCGGTGTTAGCCTTATTCGAGGATACATGCAAAAACAAAATACAAACATATATAACTTATCTGAAGCGTCTTGCTCTCAGTAAAGCAGAAATGTGTGTGGAAGAAGGAGGAGGAGGAAAAAAAAAAAAAACGTTGCCTACAGACAGAAGATTCCCGATATAGCCAATCATAGCGAAGAAGCGGAGAGAGGAGGAGAACAAGTGGGAGAAAGGGGTTGGGGGAAGGCAATAAAAACATGATAGCCGCTAGAGGTGTGGCGGGGGGGGGGAGGGGAGAGAAAAGAGGACGCGAGAGATAATGAATGAAGAACTTAAACACCTACAGGGGGGAAATGTAAAACTGGTGAATGGGACAAGACCAATATGTTGGCAAAGAAGGAAATAGGATGGTGGTAGGGAGGGGTAGCATAGAGAAAGAAAGTAGAGTATAAAAAAGGCCAGTGGAAAAATAAAGAAGTTACAGAAAGCTGAAGACATTGTTAATTCCAGCTGGGTGGAGACAGCCAGTCTGGAAAATAAGGTGCTGTTCTAGGACCCTCCGAGATCGTACATTTGCGGAACAAGAGCAGATCGCACTAACCAAAATGTCCTGTTTGCCCCTGTGGTTACCAAGGCAAAAATGTTTAGCCACAGGTGTCCAGGCCCTCTTAGAAATATCATTGAGATGCTGGCGAAATCGATCTCCTAACCGTAAGCCAGTCTCCCCTATGTACTTCAAACCACAACGTTTGCACATGATAACATAAATGACATTTCGTGAAGTGCAGGTGAAACCCTCCTGTACTGATAACGTGGATTTAGGGAAAGAGATCTGGGTGGCCTCGACAACAAACGGACAAGTGTTGCATCTACGACGTCCACAACGTCTGGTACCATAAAAAGTGTCATCTGTCTTAAGATGACTACGAATTAAAAGGTCCCTGAGGTTTTTGTCACGTCTGTAAGCCACCAATGGGGGTTCCCCAAAAAGTTCATGTGTCTCAGGCTCGGTCTGGAGGAGGTGGAGATGGCGAAACAGTATGTTTTTAACTGCCAAGCTATGGGGGTAGTTCGTGAGTACTAGTTTCACCCTGTCCGAGCTACAGTGCGGTTTAGGGGTGAGGGCTTGTTGCCGCGATATGTGGCTAATGCAGTTCCAAGATGACGAGAGAACATAGTCTGGATAGCTGTGTTGACGGAAGAAATCTAGTAATTTTTTGAGCTGACAACAAGACTGACTTTGATGATGTGTGAGCTGACAGCGAGACTGACTTTGATGATGTGTGAGCTGACAACAAGACTGACTTTGATGATGTGTGAGCTGACAGCAAGATTGACTTTGATGATGTGTGAGTTAGCTGACAGCAAGACTGACTTTAATGATGTGTGATCTGACAGCAAGACTGACTTTGATGATATGTGAGTTAGCTGACAGCAAGACTGACTTTGATGATGTGATGTGTGAGCTGACAGCAAGACTGACTTTGATGATGTGATGTGTGAGCTGACAGCAAGACTGACTGTGATGATGTGTGATCTGACAACAAGACTGACTTTGATGATGTGTGAGTTAGCTGACAGCAAGACTGACTTTAATGATGTGTGATCTGACAGCAAGACTGACTTTGATGATATATGAGTTAGCTGACAGCAAGACTGACTTTGATGATGTGATGTGTGAGCTGACAGCAAGACTGACTTTGATGATGTGATGTGTGAGCTGACAGCAAGACTGACTTTGATGATGTGATGTGTGAGCTGACAGCAAGATTGACTGTGATGATGTGATGTGTGATCTGACAACAAGACTGACTTTGATGATGTGATGTTGTGATGTGTGAGCTGAAAGCAAGACTGACTTTGACGATGTGATGTGTGAGCTGACAGCAAGACTGACTGTGATGATGTGATGTGTGAGCTGACAGCAAGACTGACTTTGATGTTGTGATGTGTGAGCTGAAAGCAAGACTGACTTTGACGATGTGATGTGTGATTTGACAGCGAGACTGACTTTGATGATGTGATGTGTGAGCTGACAGCAAGACTGACTTTGATGATGTGTGATCTGACAACAAGACTGACTTTGATGATGTGATGTGTGAGCTGACAGCAAGACTGACTTTGATGATGTGTGAGTTAGCTGACAGCAAGACCGACTTTGACGATGTGTGAGTTAGCTGACAGCAAGACTGACTTTGATGATGTGATGTGTGAGCTGACAGCAAGACTGACTTTGATGATGTGTGATCTGACAACAAGACTGACTTTGATGATGTGATGTGTGAGCTGACAGCAAGACTGACTTTGATGATGTGTGAGTTAGCTGACAGCAAGACCGACTTTGACGATGTGTGAGTTAGCTGACAGCAAGACTGACTTTGATGATGTGATGTGTGAGCCGACAGCAAGACTGACTTTGATGATGTGATGTGTGAGCTGACAGCAAGACTGACTTTGATGATGTGTGAGCTGACAACAAGACTGAGTTTGATGATGTGTGAGTTAGCTGACAGCAAGAACTGAGTTTGATGATGTGTGAGTTAGCTGACAGTGAGAACTGAGTTTGATGATGTGTGAGTTAGCTGACAGTGAGAACTGAGTTTGATGATGTGTGAGTTAGCTGACAGTGAGAACTGAGTTTGATGATGTGTGAGCTGACAGCAAGAACTGAGTTTGATGATGTGTGAGTTAGCTGACAGCGAGAACTGAGTTTGATGATGTGTGAGTTAGCTGACAGCGAGAACTGAGTTTGATGATGTGTGAGTTAGCTGACAGTGAGAACTGAGTTTGATGATGTGTGAGTTAGCTGACAGTGAGAACTGAGTTTGATGATGTGTGAGTTAGCTGACAGCGAGACTGACTTTGAAAAAAGTGTACGACACTCTAACCTGACCCCTGGGGAGCAGCACGCACTTTCACAATTCCATCGCAGAACAGATATCGTGATCAAGAGTGCAGACAAGGGCGGGGCCATTGTTTGTTGGAAGAAAGATACATCCATGAGTCTAGGAGCCAGCAACACTGAATTCTGTGCTCTCGCCCTCAAGATCTGACTCTGGCCAACAACCAGCATGTTCGTGACACGATCAACGAACTTATCCACAAGACTGGTCTTTCTCCCTCCGCCACTTATCAACACATCCGTGACAGCTGCTTAGGGAAGCCCATCCTTTTATCTACTCCTTAAGCTACACAAACCAGGCAACCCAGGAAGGCCCATAGTGTCCACTTGTTCCTGCCCTACGGAACAAATCTCTGACTTTCTTGACAGCATCTTTCAACCTCTGGTCACTAGTCTGCCCACTTATCTTAAGGACACGAATGATGCTCTCATTACTTTTGAGATCCTTACACTCCTGCCTGGTCACACCTACCATATCTTCACTCTTGATGTCGTGTCCTTATACACATCCATCCCGCATGATCAGGGACTTCGGGCTGTTAAGTTCTTTCTAAACAAAAGATGCAATCCCTCTATTCCTACATCTACTATTCTGCGCCTTACACGACTTGTCCTCCAACTCAATTCTTTTGAATTCAATGGCCTTTACTTCGACCAGATTAGTGGTGTAGCCATGGGTACCAAGATGGACCCCAGCTACGCATGTCTGTTCATGGCCACTTCAAACGCAAGGTTCTGAGAGCCTATAGAGGACCCTTTCCTACCTTCTATAAACGCTACATAGATGACGGCATTGGGGTCACATCAGTGCCAGAGGAAGATCTTGACAACTTTATCAGTTTTATTAAGGAGTACAATCCTGTCATTTCTTTCACCTCCCATGTCTCTGCTACTTCCGCTAACTTTCTCGACATTGCCATTACTACCGGCCCTACTACTTCTGTCCACTATAAACCTACAGACTCTCACAGCTATCTCTTGAACTCTTCCTCCCATCCCAGATCGTGTAAGGACTCTATTCCTTTTTCCCAGCTTCTTAGGTTGCGATGCTTGTGTACTGAGGATGTTGATTTCCATGATCGAGCCCAAAAAATGCTAGATTTCTTCCACCAACACTGCTATCCAGAACATGTTCTCTCGTTGTCTTGGAACCGCATCAGCCATATATCGCAGCAACAAGCCCTCACTCCTAAACCACACTGTAGCTCAGAAAGAGTTAAACTGATACTCACGCACCACCCTCATAGTTTGGCAGTTAAAAACATACTGTTTCGCCATCTCCATCTCCTCCAGACTGAGCCTGACACATGTGAACTCTTTGGAGAACCCCCATTGGTGGCCTACAGACAGGACGAGAACCTCCGGGACCTTTTAGTTTGAAGTCGCCTTAAGACAGATGACACATTTTATGGTACCAGACTTTGCGGACGCCATGGATGCAACACTTGCCCATTTGTTGTAGAGGCTAGCCAGGTTTCCTTCCCTAAGTCCATGTTATCAGTTCAGGATGGTTTCACGCAATATTATTTATGCCATTATGTGCAAACGTTATGATATGAAGGAGATCAGTTTATGCTTAGGAGATCATTTTCGTCAACATCTTAATGACATTTCTAAGAGGGCATGGACCCCTGTAGCAAAGCACTTTGCCAAAGCGACCACAAGGGAAAACAGAACATTTCTGTTAGTGCGATCTGCTCCTGTTCTTCTGATGTATGATCTCGGAGAGCCATAGAACAGCGACTTATTTTCCAGGCTGGCCGTCTCCACCTACTGGAATTAACAATGTCTTCAGCTTTATCTAACTTCTTTAGATTTCCAATCATTTTCTGCGATTCATACTTTACTTTCCTCTGCAGTTCTTCATTCTTCAGTTTTGCATTATCTCCCAGCTTCCCTCCCCCCTCCCCACTGCCACCTGCTTCTCTTGTGGCCTACAGGTGTTTATTGCGCCTCTTCTCCCCCCCCCCCCCCCCCCAATGTCTCCCTTTCCCTGCCTCTGATATCCATTGGTTGTGTCCGCTTTCCTTTGTGGAAAACTTTCCTTCCCTCTTGGATGCATTTGAGTGTTTTCTTTCTAGGAGGATGCCACAAAACTAAGTTCTTCATTTTCATGTTCTTTTAGTTATATGTTGTTGTTTGTAATCCTTGAGAAAGGCTGACACTGAAATATTGGATGTTGTATGTTTTTCAATTAATCATTCTCATCTTACTCTCATACTTTCTGCTAATTTTTTCCTCATTCCTGCCGTTGTGTAAAACTGGACCATACATCTCTGTTAGCAAGACTGACTTTGATGATGTGTGAGCTGACAACAAGACTGACTTTGATGATGTGTGAGCTGACAGCAAGACTGACTTTGATGATGTGTGAGCTGACAGCCAGACTGACTTTGATGATGTGTGAGCTGACAACAAGACTGACTTTGATGATGTGTGAGCTGACAGCGAGACTGACTGATGATGTGTGAGCTGACAGCAAGACTGACTTTGATGATGTGTGAGCTGACAGCAAGACTGATTTTGATGATTTATATGATGCTTTCATGTAATAAGAACATAATTCTATGTACTCTGGCCTAAGATTTCTGTTGTATGTAACAATGAACATACTAGTTTGATGTGTTCTCAGTTCTCTTTATCTTGTCTGATATGCAGCTTTTCTTTTGAAAGACAGTGAGCATCAGGTACTATATTTATGGACTAGAATATGCAGAAGTCATCATCGTCATCATGTGTCCTGGTTGTACCTACAGTCATTAGAAACAGAAATGTTGAATAACATGGCTTAGTTGGAGTAACAGTTGGTTATTTGTGCGGACATTGAAGTTTTGTTGTTTCAAACAAAACTGCTAGAAAATTACTGGCTTGTCAAATATTCTTTCCCTTGTGACTGCTTGCAAACATGTCTTTCTTTGTTAGTTTTTTTTTTTTTTTGTCAGCTTATAGCATCCCCTGGTCTCTTGTCTTTGTATTTTTGGTGGAGATTTACTGTTTTTGAGGTATTTACCTGTGTGATGTAGGAATCAGACTACATCATGTACTTAAAACATCACTCATTACATCTTTGTGATGTAGGAATCACACTATATCATGTATCAAACATTACTCATTACATCTTTGTGATGGAGGAATCAAACTATATCATGTACTCAGACAAAGTTATGTTTACTAAGAACTTACATATTCCCAGTGGCAACATACAGATGCAAAACATGGACATTTCACAAATCACTAGAAAAGAGGATAATGGCATTTGAAATGAAATGTTACAGAAGGACACTTAGAATATCATGAATAGAATGAAAATGAAATAAAGAGATACTAAGGGGATTAGGTGTCACAGAAAACTGGCCCGTTAACACCATAAAAATTAGAAAGCCGAGATATATCAGCTACATCAAGAAACACAATAGCTTGGAGAGGCAGACAGTAGAAGGCATAGTGCCAGGCAAAAGAGGCAGGTGAACTCAGGACATCACAGAAAGTATGAATGTGTCATTACGAAATGCTGGGCAGCTTGTGCGAGACTGTATTGTATTCAGGGACAATGTTCTGGAAAGGAGATGTTACATGAATGAACTCATGACATCACTCATGACATTTGCGTGATGCAGATTACAAGCTGGAAGTTGGAACATCACTAAATGGAAGGTATTAACCCCCTGATAAAGAGCTAGCATGTGAATATGTCACAAAAATTATCACATATCAGCAGTTTATAGTACTGTGACTGCCTGTGTACTTAGTTTTAGTTTGTGCTTAGCTTATGTTTCTACACAATATTCCTCCTGTCATATTAAAATTCAACCAAGAAATGAAGCTGTGTAAATGTGTACATTCAATATCAGACCTTCAGATGTATATGAATAATTGATAGTTGATGTAAAAGTTCCTTGAATTATTATTTAAACATGTTTCTTTCCTGTAGAAAATCACTCTGTATCTGTTTTTTGTAAATAAGTGTTTTATAGAGATGTTTTTAAACTTGTCTGATAGCAGCATGTGCAAGGTTTGCCTGATAGCAGCATGTGCAAGGTTTGTCTGACAGCAGCATATGTAAGGTCCTGACTTGTGTGTCTAGCTGTTACATAGTTTTCTGCTTTGCTAGTGCCATCATTTCATCATCAGCATCACATGGTAACCATAGCTCAGATATTCTTCATAATAAGATACATGGATCAAGTTAGACACTGGGTTACTGACAAGGTGACCCAGTTTAGATTTCCACTCACCATAGTGAGGGTCAGACAGTGGCTCACAACAAACTCCAGGGGTCCACCCAGCCTCAAGAAAAAAAAACTCCAGGGGTCCACCCAGCCTCAAGAAAATAACTCCAGGGGCCCACACAGCCTCAAGAAAACAACTCCAGGGGTAACAGTCTGGGAAAGAAGAGGAATGACACCACTAGCTAGGAAGTTCATGCTGATGGTGACACCAGATGTAGTTTCTGGCCAGCTGCCGACTAGGCAGTGTGGCTCGTAACAGTCTGATCATGTGCAGTGATGCTGGCTCACAGCTTTACATAGATCAAGCGTTCTACATCTGTAAGATACAATCCTTCAGTTTGATAATTTAGCAGAAGCATATTTTCAGCTTGTTGGTTGTATAGTTTGATAGTTTAGCAGAAGCATATTTTCAGCTTGTTGGTTGTATAGACATGTTAGGATGTTCTAATATTGTTCTACTGTGTAAGTTGTATAGATTTGTTAGGATGTTCTGGTATTGTTCTACATTGTCAAGCCTGTAGACAGGACACAGCAAAATATCTTTCTCCACATAATGTATATTATGCTTGTGATGAAGGATGCAATACAACAGTCATAGATAAGTAAATATCAGGGATACAACTGCTTTTATATGTAAACAGTTGTCAGCTTTCTTAGAGAAAATATAACAAAAACTTTGTCATGTTTGTAGTAGTTATAATTAAGATATAAACTCTCATGAAAATAAATTGCCACTAAAATGATTGCCATATGGATTAGTGTTTCTGTTGCTAGTATACTTGAAACAGGTAGCATGTGAGCTAAACTCTTTCTTGTATACCTGAGACAGGTAGTGTGTAAGCTAAATTGTTTTTCTTGTATACCTGAGACAGGTAGTATGTGAGCTAAATTGTTTCTTGTATACCTGAGACAGGCAAGTATGTGAGCTAAATTGTTCTTCTTGTATACCTGAGGTAGTATGTGAGCTAAATTGTTTCTTGTATACCTGAGACAGGCAAGTATATGAGCTAAATTGTTTTTCTTGTATACCTGAGGTAGTATATGAGCTAAATTGTTTTTCTTGTATACCTGAGACAGGTAGTATGTGAGCTAAATTTTTTCTTGTATACCTGAGACAGGCAAGTATGTGAGCTAAATTGTTTTTCTTGTATACCTGAGGTAGTATATGAGCTAAATTGTTTTTCTTGTATACCTGAGACAGGTAGTATGTGAGCTAAATTTTTTCTTGTATACCTGAGACAGGCAAGTATGTGAGCTAAATTGTTTTTCTTGTATACCTGAGACAGGTAGTATGTGAGCTAAATTGTTTCTTGTATACCTGAGACAGGTAGTATGTGAAATTTTTTCTTGTATACCTGAGACAGGTAGTATGTGAGCTAAATTGTTTTTCTTGTATACCTGAGACAGGTAGTATGTGAGCTAAATTGTTTCTTGTATACCTGAGACAGGTAGTATGTGAAATTTTTTCTTGTATACCTGAGACAGGTAGTATGTGAGCTAAATTGTTTTTCTTGTATACCTGAGACAGGCAAGTATGTGAGCTAAATTGTTTTTCTTGTATACCTGAGACAGGCAAGTATATGAGCTAAATTGTTTTTCTTGTATACCTGAGACAGGTAGTATGTGAAATTTTTTCTTGTATACCTGAGACAGGTAGTATGTGAGCTAAATTTTTTCTTGTATACCTGAGACAGGCAAGTATGTGAGCTAAATTGTTTCTTGTATACCTGAGACAGGCAAGTATGTGAGCTAAATTGTTTCTTGTATACCTGAGACAGGCAAGTATGTGAGCTAAATTGTTTCTTGTATACCTGAGACAGGCAAGTATGTGAGCTAAATTGTTTCTTGTATACCTGAGACAGGCAAGTATGTGAGCTAAATTGTTTCTTGTATACCTGAGACAGGCAGTATATGTGTTAAATTCATTCGGATTAACACAAGCTCATTACTGGGACAAGAGTCTAAGAACCGGTATAAAGCACACTCCTCCTATGTCAGTGTTAGGAAAATTCAGAAGTTTCATGAAAATCTTACAGGAAATACACCAGACATTTTCCAGTTACCAGTGTCAGTAGTTGGGCCTGGGTTTTGCAGTGTCAGGCTGAGTTGTATAAACAGATCTTGATTTTGTTCTAAGTCTTCACAAACATTTGAGAGAATCTAGAAACATGCAAACCACTTTTGTAACAAATATTTTCTTTATTCTAACAATCACTAGAAATACATTGTTTCATATGTCCACAAATTTTGCATCATTTTTTAATCTGGCTCACTTCACAACTGATCAGCATACTTCATAATCAGTGACCATTTATCCTGACTTCACAATCCTTTCACAATGAGCAACCATTTATTCTGACCTACTTCACAATCGGCAACCAGCACTTATCCTGACTTACTTCACAATCAGCGACCACTTATCCTGATCTACTTCACAATCCTTTCACAATCAGCTACCATTTATCCTGACCTACGAGGGGTGACTGACTGACAAGTTCTCAGCTTAAGGTACAAGTACTTGAAACACACAGTTGATATTAGATGCATTTGTAGATCAGGTTAATGTAAGATTAAACACCAAGTTTCAAGAAATTGACTGCAACCAATTTTTTTTTACAGGCTACTGAAGTGGTAATGGGTGGCAGAAATTGAGAAAATGGATAAATTTTCTCATCGAGCAGTCATTTGCTACATCTGCATCAAGGGCTTATCATCGAAGGAGATCCATGAGGATATGGTAGAGACTAGGGGAGAAAGCCCCTTCTTACAGCACAGCAAAGAACTTTGACTTTTTTGATCCCTGGGTTTACAAGTTTTTCCCTTGTGTCAGATAATGAAACATACAGGTCCTCTTCAGCTGTTCTTCATCTCCATACAGATTGTCAGTGATTGAGGAGTTTGGTGGTATCAGGTTCTTCTGAAGGTCCTTCAATGCACTGCAGTCCAGCAGATGGCATTTAACAGTTTCTTCTTCTTGTCTGTTGCAGTGCATGCAGTATGGTGTGTGGTCAGCGGTCACTCTGTGTAAGTGCTTATTGAGGGTAATGTGTCTGTTCTCAACCTGAAAATTGTACGTTGGTCTCTACAACATAAGCTGTTGATGTGGTCTCCGGGGTTAGGCTTTGGCAGGTGTGTATATAGGGATCTTCTAGTTGGATTACTAGCCCAGCTGTCCATCCACTGCTGCTTGCAGTTGTTGTGTATAATGTGTTTAGCTGTTCTCATGTTGGTGTGGATGCGGGGTTGTGACATGGTGGCTCCACTCTTTGCCAGTCTGTCAATACGTTAATTTCCTCTGATATTTATGTGCCCTAGTATCCACTGTAGGGTGATCTTGATGTCATAGGAGGCGAGTTGGTTTATTGCACTGAGTATGTCAGTTGTAATGTGATCAGCTGATGGTATCCAGAGAGAGAGCAGACTGGGAGTCTGAGAAAATAAAGTTTTTTGGGTGGTAGGCACTGTTTTTGTATTTGGTGGTGGTGGCTGCCAGGGCTGCTAATATTGCCTGCATCTCAGCATCATAATTGGAGCAGCGAGAACCACAAGGAGCAGAAATGTGGCTTCTTGTCTTGTCTGGAAACATGAGTACCCCATATCCTGCATTGTCTGTTTCCTTATCCATGCACACACTTATGCTGACCCATAAGCAAGTGCATGGATCCAGTCCTTGGGGTAAGATTCTATGGTCTCCAGTGCACACAGCTTTAGGGTGTTGGGATGATTTGTTAGGCTGATGATTTGTTCACTAATTTGTTCTTGAGTCTGGTGTTAGTCTGAGGAAGTATGTAGTTTGTGTTTGGTGGGATGTCTGGTACTTTTGTAAGTTCTTCTCTGTCTTCAGGGAGTTTGTCTTGTTTTTAACTGTTCTGCTTTGTGCACTGGAGTTTTCAGTTTCAGTCTATTATTATGCTTCCATTTATCAACAACTTTTCTGTTAGGATGGTCTGGGGGCATGCACTTTCTACTGCCTCAATGGTTGTCTTTTCACGTCTTTTATCTAATGGCTCTATGTTTGCATCAGTTTCGCATGCAGCTGTGGGTGTTGATCTCACTGCCCCACAAATGAAATGAACAGCTTGGTTCTGGATTCTATCTTCTTGTATACAAGAGCTCTCTGATGCTGTGACCTGTAGGGGGAGGTTGTAATCTATTATAGATCTAACATATTATGTGTACAGTTGTCTGAGTGTTACCCCAGGATGTACTTGCAAGTTGCTTGATTAAGTTTAGTCTTTTGGATGCTTTTTCTGCAAGTCCATCCATGAACTCTTTAAAATTCAATTTTCTGTCTAGTTTCACACCAAGGTATGTTGGATTTTTTTCTTTCATGATTTGAGCAAAATCAAGAGTTATTTTCACTTCAGTCTTTGCTAGTTTGTTGCTAAGAGTGAATACTGTATATGTAGTTTTACTAACATTGATCTTCAACTTCCATAAATTGCAATAGGCTGATATGGTGAGGAGGGCAATCTTAAGTCTCTCAGCAGCCAGCTGCAGGTCTGTTCCACTAGTCCATATGACAAGGTCATCGGCAAACATGGCTTTGTGGGTGTTCAACAGGGTGGGGAGATCATTTATAAAGATTAGGAACAAGGTGCAGCTAAGAGCAGAACCTTGTGGCAGACCTTCCTCCAGGGTGCATTTGTCTGATAGTCTGTTATTGACCTGAGTTTGTATGGTCCTGTTACTCTGGTAGTTTTTAACCCACTGATACATTTTTCCATGTATGCCCATATTTTGCATTTTAACAGTAGGCCTTTCCACCAGACCCTGTCAAATGCCTGCTGGAAGTCTACAAAGACAGACTCTGTCATATGCCTGGTGGAAGTCTACAAAGACAGACTCTGTCATATGCCTGCTGGAAGTCTACAAAGACAGACTCTGTCATATGCCTGGTGGAAGTCTACAAAGACAGACTCTGTCATATGCCTGCTGGAAGTCTACAAAGACAGACTCTGTCATATGCCTGCTGGAAGTCTACAAAGACAGACTCTGTCAAATGCCTGGTGGAAGTCTACAAAGACAGACTCTGTCAAATGCCTGGTGGAAGTCTACAAAGACAGACTCTGTCATATGCCTGGTGGAAGTCTACAAAGACAGACTCTGTCATATGCCTGGTGGAAGTCTACAAAGACAGACTCTGTCAAATGCCTGGTGGAAGTCTACAAAGACAGACCCTGTCATATGCCTGCTGGAAGTCTACAAAGACAGACCCTGTCATATGTCTGCTGGAAGTCTACAAAGACAGACCCTGTCATATGCCTGCTGGAAGTCTACAAAGACAGACCCTGTCATATGCCTGCTGGAAGTCTACAAAGACAGACCCTGTCATATGCCTGCTGGAAGTCTACAAAGACAGACCCTGTCATATGCCTGCTGGAAGTCTACAAAGACAGACTCTGTCATATGCCTAGACTCTGTCATATGCCTGCTGGAAGTCTACAAAGATGGCTACAGAGTTTCTCTTGTGTAAAAAAATTTTTTACTTTAAGCGAGGAGAAATAGCTGATCTTTGGTTCTTGATCTTTTGCGACAGCCTGCCTGAAAGTTACTGAGGGACCCCGAGGATTCCAACCACCGGTACAGCCTGTTGTTAAACATTTGTTCTGCTAGTTTACCAATGTTGGAAGTCAGTGAGATTGGTCTAAAGGTTTTTAGGTCATCTTCTGGCTTTCCTTTTTTCAGGATAGATCTAACTATGGCTGTCTTCCAAGATTTTGGTAGCGCTCCACTTTGCCAGGTCTTGTTATTGAAGTTGAGCAATGTGGACTTTCCTACAGGGCCCAGATGAAGGATCATTTCATTTGATATTTTGTCTGGTCCTGGTGCTTTTCTTAGCTGTAGCTTACCCATAGCACTCTGGAGTTCATGGATGGTAAAGTTTTCCTCAAAAAGTGGAATGTTTGCCAAGCTAGATTTCTTTTTACTTCTCAGAACTTTTCCCAGCACCTTGTCAAGTACTTTCCTGTTGGAGGATTTGTTGGTGGCAGCAAAGAATTTGTTAAAAGTACTGACTTTGTCTGAGTCACTTGAGAGGACTCTACCAGAGATTCGCATTGGCTCAGGGTTGGTTTGTTTTTTCCTGACATGTTATCTAAGAGTTTCCAAGCCTTCTTTCCTTCAGTTCTGAGGTTGAGATTGCTGCATATTCTTAACCATTTCTCTTTCTTTGCTTTTTCTTTAGTTTTGCGTCTTATCTTGGCTGTTAGTTTATTGTACTCTATTCTGTTTTCTGGAGTATGGTTTTTCTCTGCATTCTTCCCGGCTGCTCTTATTTTTTTTTACCAAATCTTCCAGAGATTTTGTCCAGAAGGGGCTGTATTTCTTTCGGCATCCTCAGGGGATTGTTTTGCAGGCTACTCCAAGTATGGCTTGGGTTATGCTTGTGTTGTCATTTAATTTTGATAGGTTTCATCTGTTTCTGTTCGGAATTTTCCCCAATCTGCTTTTCTATAATTCCAGTAAGGGGGTATGTGTGGTCTTTGGTTTCGTGTGTGAGAAATTTGTAGAAGAATGGGGCGATGGTCGCTTCCTATGTCATCAAGCACTCTCAGAGTGCAGTCGTTGAGGATGTCTGCTGAGACAATGGTGAGGTCAGGTCTGTATGTGCATTCAGTGGCTCTGTAGAGGAGCGTTGGTGGGGAGCAGGAGTCTTGCAATATTATCATGTTGCTGGTGTTGCATAGCTCTTCAATGTTGTTTCCCATAGGGTTTAAGTCTTTGTATCCTAGTGATGGTAGATGTGCATTAAAATCTCCTGCAATGATAGTTTTCTGCATGTCTGTGCTGTGTATGTTGATTTGGCTTTTAGAATTTGGGGGACAATAAACATTATACAGAGTGTACCGCAGTCCATCATGCCATACTGTTTTTAACTCCTCCTTGGATGTCATTTCTCAAGAGTGTGCCAATACCCCTGCATTTACCACATTCACATTTGTACATGGTGTATCCAGGCAATGAGTGATCATTTCCATGTAGAATGGGTTCTTGTATGATCACATTATGGATGTTGACTTTTTTTCAGCTGTCTGCTTAATTCTGAGGTCTCTGACCCAAGTTCAGAAATGTTGATTTGAAGAATGTTTAGTGTGCCACCCCCCAGCTGATTTTTCACTCAGGTAGCTGGGGGGCGAACCACCTGGCGCTGACCTTTTACGAGGCAACATCTGGGCACAAATGGTTTTCATTTTGTTTCTGACAATTTCATATTGGGGTTTCTGTCCTAAGTCTTTCTTTCATGCCCAGGAGGCCTTTCCAATGAGAAGCTGAGATCAGGCCCTGAGTGCAGCACTGGTCCATCCGACAGCTTTGAGACAGTTTCACAGAGACACCCTGACTTTTGGATGAGGGATCTTATGGTGCTTCAATGATGTCCATTTCCTGCCACCTATAGTCCGCTGGCTGCTTTGTTTGCCTCATTCTGATAGCCATTGTTGTAGAGACCCACAGGCTTGTCACGTCCTGGACTTATCGATTTCCATCACTTTCCCCATCTCCGCAGGTGATCTCTGTGTCCCTATCCATCCACCAGAATGTATAAACTAGGAAAAATGTAGGAACAGCTTTATTACTTAACAACCACAAAGTTGTGACGTTTCGGCGTGAGCCTTAATCATACAAAAACATAAAGGATGAAGAAACGGACAGAGGAGATAAAGTATAGATTCATATGAATACTGTTAAAAAGAAAGAAAAACAAAATTTAAAAATTGAGTACTTAGCTGTAAATTGTAAGGTGTGGCATGTCTGGCAGTGTGTGTCAGGAATAGATTTAGTAGAATGTGGAGACTTTAAATGGAGACCTGTGACATGTGGTCGGTGAGTTGTAACTGGGGGTGGTGGATGGGGAACCGGGGAAGGGAGAGAGAGTGATACAATATTGACCTAGCCAGGAGAAGTTGAAATAGATGATTAGGGGAGAGGGGTTGCAAAGTGATGCTGTGAGGAAGTTTGACAAGTAAGAAGGGGTGGAGCTTAGTAGAGAGTTTCTATAATGATTGAAGAGAATGATAAGTGTAGCTGAATAGGGAGTTTAACCCATGTGACTCGAGTGTTCCATAATTCTGAATGCAGCAAATTATCCATCCACCATCCTGAACAGCCTAGCGCAGCCCCAGGCCAAGATCTCAGCTCCACAAGTGTGCAGTGTCAAAAGCTGGAGGGCCTTCTATCCTAGGAGGGGTATTTGTGCTTGTTCATTTTTCCCACAGGCGAATGTGTTTTCTTAGCATACATAGCATTTTGTCCGAGTTATCTGACATCCCTATAATAAACAAGAGGCTACTAGCAGATTTCTCAGTTCTATGTTCCCTCTTTCTTTTACAGAAAGCTCTGTTCCCTACAAATTCTGCCTTATAAGAGGGTGACATTATATTTTATAACAATAACAAATAGTGTTGGTTGCTACAAGTTTCTGGCTACAAGAGTAGGTCAGAGTTTTTTAAGCAATCAGATCTGATGTTCCTAGTTGTTCCAGGGAAGCACAGTGAAGAAATGGGCAGCACAGTTCAAACATGGAAGGGAGAGTCTGGAAGATGATCCCCGTCCAGGAAGACCAAGAACGGTAACCACTGATGAAACCACCGGCAAAATCCATGACATGATAATGGAGGATCGACGACTAACTGAGCAGTACATTGGTACTGAGTTGGGCATCTCCCAGGAATGTGTTCATGCCATTATTCACAATGATCTTCAAATGACAAAGGTCTCTGCTCGATGGGTCCCAAAACTTCTCGGAGCTGATCATAAACGACAGCATCTCAACATGTCAAGAGACAATCTTGGCAATTTCTGCAGATCCTGAAAAGTTTATTCAGCAATTTGTGACTGTGGATGAGACTTGGGTTCATCATTTTCAACCAGAAACCAAAGAACAGTCAAAGCAGTGGAAACATCATGGATCCCCACCTCCAAAGAAATCAAAGGGTGGTTCTGTCTGCAGGCAAAGTGATGGCTTCCATCTTTTGGGATTCAGGTTTGCTATAGTAGACTATCTTCAAAAGGACAGAACGGTCACCGGGGTCTATTACGCTAATCTTGTGAAGCAACTGCAGGTCAAACTGAAGGAAAAGCGTCGAGGGAAATTGACGGGCAGTTCACAAGTCAGCAGTGGCAATGGCTGCAATTCATGAATGCGGCTTCCAGCTTCTTGAACATCCTCCTTATTCCCCAGATTTGGTCCCTTTGGACTACTACCTGTTTACCAAACTCAAAAAGGAGCTCAGTGGTTGCAAATTTGCTTCAGATGATGATGTCATTCATGCTGTAGACCACTTTCTACTGGCACAAGATGTTGACTTTTACAAAGAAGGGATCTGTATGCTCCAGGATCACTGGACTAAGTGCATAAACTTGCAAGGGGACTATGTTCAGAAATAACCCCAAAAAGTTGTCCATAAATAAACCATTGTACTTTATGCTGAGAACTTATCAATCACCCCTCGTACTTCACAATCCTTTCACAATCAGCGACCATTTATCCTGATCTACTTCACAATCAGCGATCAAGATTTATCCTGACTTACTTCACAACTTTCCAGCATTTATCCTGACCTTACATAAACATTCTTCGTGATCCACATGACATAGACATGGCAATATGTGGTCAGCTTCAGGCTTGTGTAATTGTGGTTAAGTAAACAGTATCAAGTTTGCAAAATGTCATGTTTGTCAAAGCTTTTTTTTCTGAAAGTGACTCCAACATACAGGAGAACGTGGAGACTTTAAATGGAGACCTGTGACATGTGGTCGGTGAGTTGTAACTGGGGGTGGTGGATGGGGAACCGGGGAAGGGAGAGAGAGTGATACAATGTTGACCTAGCCAGGAGAAGTTGAAATAGATGATTAGGGGAGAGGGGTTGCAAAGTGATGCTGTGAGGAAGTTTGACAAGTAAGAAGGGGTGGAGCTTAGTAGAGAGTTTCTATAATGATTGAAGAGAATGATAAGTGTAGCTGAATAGGGAGTTTAACCCATGTGGCTCGAGCGTTCCATAATTCTGAATGCAGCAAATTATCCATCCACCATCCTGAACAGCCTAGCGCAGCCCCAGGCCAAGATCTCAGCTCCACAAGTGTGCAGTGTCAAAAGCTGGAGGGCCTTCTATCCTAGGAGGGGTATTTGTGCTTGTTCATTTTTCCCACAGGCGAATGTGTTTTCTTAGCATACATAGCATTTTGTCCGAGTTATCTGACATCCCTATAATAAACAAGAGGCTACTAGCAGATTTCTCAGTTCTATGTTCCCTCTTTCTTTTACAGAAAGCTCTGTTCCCTACAAATTCTGCCTTATAAGAGGGTGACATTATATTTTATAACAATAACAAATAGTGTTGGTTGCTACAAGTTTCTGGCTACAAGAGTAGGTCAGAGTTTTTTAAGCAATCAGATCTGATGTTCCTAGTTGTTCCCAGGGAAGCACAGTGAAGAAATGGGCAGCACAGTTCAAACATGGAAGGGAGAGTCTGGAAGATGATCCCCGTCCAGGAAGACCAAGAACGGTAACCACCGATGAAACCACCGGCAAAATCCATGACATGATAATGGAGGATCGACGACTAACTGAGCAGTACATTGGTACTGAGTTGGGCATCTCCCAGGAATGTGTTCATGCCATTATTCACAATGATCTTCAAATGACAAAGGTCTCTGCTCGATGGGTCCCAAAACTTCTCGGAGCTGATCACAAACGACAGCGTCTCAACATGTCAAGAGACAATCTTGGCAATTTCTGCAGATCCTGAAAAGTTTATTCAGCAATTTGTGACTATGGATGAGACTTGGGTTCATCATTTTCAACCAGAAACCAAAGAAAAGTCAAAGCAGTGGAAACATCATGGATCCCCACCTCCAAAGAAATCAAAGGGTGGTTCTGTCTGCAGGCAAAGTGATGGCTTCCATCTTTTGGGATTCAGGTTTGCTATGGTAGACTATCTTCATAAGGGCAGAACGGTCACCGGGGTCTATTACGCTAATCTTGTGAAGCAACTGCGGGTCAAACTGAAGGAAAAGCGTCGAGGAAAATTGACGGGCAGTTCACAAGTCAGCAGTGGCAATGGCTGCAATTCATGAATGCGGCTTCCAGCTTCTTGAACATCCTCCTTATTCCCCAGATTTGGTCCCTTTGGACTACTACCTGTTTACCAAACTCAAAAAGGAGCTCAGTGGTTGCAAATTTGCTTCAGATGATGATGTCATTCATGCTGTAGACCACTTTCTACTGGCACAAGATGTTGACTTTTACAAAGAAGGGATCTGTATGCTCCAGGATCACTGGACTAAGTGCATAAACTTGCAAGGGGACTATGTTCAGAAATAACCCCAAAAAGTTGTCCATAAATAAACCATTGTACTTTATGCTGAGAACTTATCAATCACCCCTCGTACTTCACAATCCTTTCACAATCAGCGACCATTTATCCTGATCTACTTCACAATCAGCGATCAAGATTTATCCTGACTTACTTCACAACTTTCCAGCATTTATCCTGACCTTACATAAACATTCTTCGTGATCCACATGACATAGACATGGCAATATGTGGTCAGCTTCAGGCTTGTGTAATTGTGGTTAAGTAAACAGTATCAAGTTTGCAAAATGTCATGTTTGTCAAAGCTTTTTTTTCTGAAAGTGACTCCAACATACAGGAGATACTGGAATGCACAGGAGATTGTGTATTTTTGTAAAGACAGATATAAAGATTGTGCATATAAGTAAACAGAGATATAAAGATTGTGCATGTATGTAAATACAGATAGAAAAAGTTCACTTGGAGACACAGACATCTGCTCTATGTGCCTGCAGCCAACAGTTCACTTGGAGACATAGACATCTGCTCTGATGTGCCTGCAGCCGAGAGTTCATTTGGAGACATAGACATCTGCTCTATGTGCCTACAGTTGACAGTTCACTTGGAAACATAGACATCTACTCTGATGTGCCTGCAGCCGAGAGTTCACTTGGAGACATAGACATCTGCTCTGATGTGCCTGCAGCCAACAGTTCACTTAGAGACATAGACATCTGCTCTACGTGTCTACAGCCAACAGTTCACTTGGAGACATAGACATCTGCTCTATGTGCCTACAGCCAACAGTTCACTTGGAGACACAGACATCTGCTCTATGTGCCTACAGCCAACAGTTCACCTGGAGACATAGACATCTGCTCTATGTGCCTGCAGCCAACAGTTCACTTGGAAACATAGACATCTACTCTGATGTGCCTGCAGCCGAGAGTTCACTTGGAGACATAGACATCTGCTCTGATGTGCCTGCAGCCAACAGTTCACTTAGAGACATAGACATCTGCTCTGATGTGCCTGCAGCTGACAGTTTACTTGGAGACATAGACATCTGCTCTATGTGTCTACAGCTGACAGTTTACTTGGAGACATAGACATCTGCTCTATGTGCCTACAGCTGACAGTTTACTTGGAGACATAGACATCTGCTCTGATGTGCCTGCAGCTGACAGTTTACTTGGAGACATAGACATCTGCTCTATGTGCCTACAGCTGACAGTTTACTTGGAGACATAGACATCTGCTCTGATGTGCCTGCAGCCAACAGTTCACTTAGAGACATAGACATCTGCTCTGATGTGCCTGCAGCTGACAGTTTACTTGGAGACATAGACATCTGCTCTATGTGCCTACAGCTGACAGTTTACTTGGAGACATAGACATCTGCTCTATGTGCCTGCAGCCAACAGTTCACTTGGAGACATAGACATCTGCTCTATGTGCCTACAGCTAACATTTTACTTAGAGACATAGATGTCTGTTCTGATGTGCATACAGCTGACAGTTTACTTGGAGACATAGATGTCTATTCTGATGTGCATACAGCTGACAGTTTATTTAGAGACATACAAGGTGTGTTAAAGAAAAAAAAAGTGAACTTTTGCTATAAAGATGTAAGAGCTCATCTGACAACATATTAAGTGCTGTCTTCTTCAAAGTAATCCCCTCTACTGGCGACACACAGTTCCTAAAGTTTCTTCTTTGTTGGAATGCTTCCTGGAATGCACTTTCTGTGATGGTGCACAGTTCTCATATTTCCTTGAATGTCCTCTATGGTTTGGAGGGGATGTCCTTTAAAAGTGGTTTTAAGTTTGGAAGGGACGTCCTTTAAAAGTGGTTTTAAGTTTGGAAGGGACGTCCTTTAAAAGTGGTTTTAAGTTTGGAAGGGACATCCTTTAAAAGTGGTTTTAAGTTTGGGACACAGGGAGAAGTCTGATGGGGCTAGGTCCAGAGAGTAGGGTGGATATGGCACAATTTCTGATGATGTGCCAGATAACTGCGGATGAGGAGTGGCATGTGAGCCAGAGCACTGTCATGGTGCAGAATCCAAGTCTGGTTTTCCCACAATTCGAGCCTCTTCCTGCTCACAGCATCCCTCAAACATGCTAAAACTTCCTGGTACATCAGTTTACCATCTGACCACATGCTACAAATTCATAGTAGACAATACCTTTGTTTAAAAAAAAAAAAAACAACCAACAACACCCTAATCTTTAACCACACTTTTTCTGATTAAAGAGAGCCTTTCCCCAGCCAGTACAAAGATAGCATCTTAGTTCAACATCATAGCCATAAACCCATGTCTTACCTGCTGTTACGATATTCTTAAGAAAGTGTCCATGACCATTTGCACTGGCAAGCAGTTCCTGCCTGATTTCAACACAATTCTCTTTCTAATTGTCAGTCATTAATGCAACATGAATTTTACATGGATGATTGCATCTGAAATTTATCAGTCAAAATTTGTTGACAAGATCCTATGCTGATGGCCACTTCATCAGCAACTTCTCAGATAGTTACAACAAATTGCATGAATCACAGCACAAACTCTCTCAACATGGCTATCATCTGTTGATGTGGAAGGTTGTCCAGGCCTGGGATCTTCACCTACTGACATTCATTCCTCTGTAAGATGATTAAACCAGTAATAGCACTGCTCATACAGTCCTTCATGTATGCTTGGTTAAGTCTTCTTCTTCATTGTTCACTTCTACCACCAAGATCGCCCTGTGATCCTGCTGAATTTATTCCTGTGGTTCTCGATATGTTCCGTGGTCCCCGAGAGGCCCACAAGAGATCCCCGAAAGGATCACAATAGGTTCAGAGTATCGCAGGGCTTGGGCCTGAATTCTTGGTGGGTCGCAGAAGTGGGATTGCATGACACCGTGGTTTTCATTGCACCAGTTTAATCTAGAGTTGGACTTTCTCACTGGAAAATCTCAACGTGGTTTGGATATCAGCATATCCCCACCAGGTGAGAGGTGGCTGCCCATCCAGCCTAGAGTTGGACTTTCTCACCAGAAAACCTAGACACGTTTTGGAAATCAGTATATCCCCGCCGGGTGAGAGGTGGTTGCCCGTCCAGTCCAGCGTTGGACTTTCTCACCGGAAAACCTCAGTGTGATTGGGATACACATACATCCCTGTTAGGTGAGAGGTGGTTGCCTATCTAGACTGACCTGGTCCGGTGTCTCCGACTTCAGCATTTTGTGGTCATGGCTGCTACCCTTCCTAGTTGTGACCAGGACGGAGCTTTTGTCCAGGACAACAACCTCGCCCCTAGTAAGTTTCACCCCTGGGTTGAGCTGGTTTAGGTGTATTATCCCAGTATAGGCGTGTTCAGGACGTGACCGATCTCTAGATCGGAGGTACCGTGACATGAGTAGTCATCAAGTTTCACCACTGGGTTAAACCAGTTTAGGCATATTTCACCAGTATGGGTGTATATCGGACGTGGCCGGCCTCTAGAGCAGAGGTGCCGTGGCATGAGTAGCTCTTGCCGTGAGACTACTGGACATATTGATTAAGCTTCACTTTATCCTTTCCATCACCTTTTCGCAGAAGCGACGCATGGCAACTTTAATTACTTTTTCGCATTTTCTTCATTGGCTGTTTCACTCCACGCGCTGCATCCAAAGAATCTCATCAGCAATCTTAACCCCTGGGTTAAGCCGGGTCAGGTAATTTGCTCAGAATGAGTGCACATAGGACGTGGCTGACTTCCAGAGCAGAGGTGCCTTGATCTGAGCAGTCCTGACCTTAATCCTTTCTTTTATGTTTTCCACAGTGGTGCCACACGGCAACCTCACTCGCACCTTTCTTCACTGGCCGTGAGGAGCCCCACTCCACGCACGGCAGCTGAAAATCTCGCCAGCAGTGGGTTTTAAATCAGAGTTTTCCTTCTCTCAGATGAGCTACCAAACAAGACTCTCATCTCCCCGAAACGTCTGGCTTTCAGGTGCCAGATATTCACCTTCGCCCTTCTCTTGTCAGTTTGAACAGTTCTGCCACGAGAAGGCCAAAAGCTGGACTTGACTGTCAGAGCCTATTTGAGATGCATGCATTGAAGACATTTAATTGGAGTGGAGAGTATATCCTCCACCCCCACCTCCAGCTACAACAGTCCTTAGAACCCTTGGTTAAGTAACCATCATGTCTGTGTAAAATTTTTTACTAGGTCTGCAGCAAAATTTCACATGCACTTGTTCTTCAAGCTCATTCAACATCTCTATGCCACTAATCTGATGAATGGCTTGTGCATGTACTCACTTCAGTGGATGTAGCTCGACAACTAATGCTCACAACGGATCAGGAAAAATGGCAGTCTGTTGTCAAGACCAGCCACAAGGTGCACACAGCGCCTTCTGTACCAGCTAGCATGCATTTTCTTAAAACGCTCCTTGTAGATATCTGTTCTGGTAACAAAGTTTACAGCTGATAATTTACACGGAGACAGATACATGTTCTGACAAGTGTGTCTATAGCTGATAATTTACACGGAGACAGATACATGTTCTGACAAGTGTATCTATAGCTGATAGTTTACATGGAGACAAATACATGTTCTGACAAGTGTGTTTATAGCTGATAGTTTACATGGAAACATATACATGTTCTGACTAGTGTGTCTATAGCTGATAGTTTACATGGAGACAAATACATGTTCTGACAAGTGTGTTTATAGCTGATAGTTTACATGGAAACATATACATGTTCTGACAAGTGTGTCTATAGCTGATAGTTTACATGGAGACAAATACATGTTCTGACAAGTGTGTTTATAGCTGATAGTTTACATGGAGACCCATATTCATATATATGTATGCGTATCCACTGTTGACTGGCAGCCTGGAGACATACAAGGTCTGACAATTAAGTAATGAGACTAATTACATTAAAAAAATAAAATAAACAACAGTTAAAGATATAACCTGTATTTTATTCAAAGTAAGCCCCTTGTGCATTGATACAGCGAGTGGCACGATCTAACAAACACTGGAACGACCTCTGCAGTTCTTCTGTTGGTATGGCCCTTAAACTCGATGTTACAGCTCTTTAGATGTTATCAGTATCATCAAAGAAGCATCCTTTCAATGGTAACTTTAATTTTGGAAATAGAAAATAATCACAGGGAGACAAATCTGGGGAACAGAGTGGATGGTTGAGAACACACACTTGTTTTTAGGCCAAAAATTCCTGTACAACTACCGCCGGGTGAGCTGGTGCATTATCATGAGGAAGGAAAAAACTGCCAGGTGTTGAATATTCGGGTCGGACTCGGAGAATCCTTTTCAATAGGTGTTTCAAAATACTCAAATAAACTTTGGCAATAACAGTCTGTCCCTCTGGAATAAATTCTTTGTGTGAATAACTCCGCTGATGTCATAGAAGCACACCAACATTGTCTTCACTTTTGATTTTTAAAGACAAAATTTTTTGCTTTTGGTGATGATGATAACTTCCACTGAGCACTTTGGGGTTTATATGTGGGATCATAGCGGATAATCCAAGTTTCATCTTCTACAACAATCAAATTTAAGAAATGTTTATTTATGCGACATGTTTTGATGATGTCTTTTGCATACTCAACACGCTGATGTTTTTTGTCATCAGACAGCAAATGTGGTAGAAACTGGCAAGCAACTTTTTTCTTCCCCAAATCTTCCACTAAAATTTTACCAATGGTCTCTGTGGTTAGCAGCCATCATCCCTACAGTCAAACAACAATCTTCTTTTATCCATTCTCTGACTATTGCAATGAGTTCCTCATTCATTCATTTGCACGTCTCTTGCAGAACTTTGCCACCCTAACAGCACTCCTGTAGGCGTCTCGGTTCTGAGCAAGATGCTCTGCTGCTGATGCATCCATCTGCAGATTATCAACGATATCTTGCAGCCATCTTCACCTTGGTCTTCCTTCCTTTCTTTTTCTCATGTTTTTGGTCATCAGACAACGAATGTGGTACAAATCAGCAAGCAACTTTTTTCTTGCCAAAATCTTCCACTAAAATTTTATGAATGGTCTCTCGGTCAACACTAAATTCATCTGCCATCATCCTCACAATCAAACAACGATCTTCTTGTATCCATTCTCTGACTTTTACAACGAGTTCCTCTTTACAAACAGAAATTGGGCGTTCCTGTCTAGTTACATTGTAATCGTTTCCACATCACTTTTGAATCGTGAATATCACCTGAATATCTGTCCACGAGATAAACAATTATCCCCATAAACATATCACATCAATTCAACTGTCTCAATGGCACTTTTTCCAAGTTTTAAATAGAGTTTAATGTTAGGTTTTTGCTCCATGGTGATTATGTAACAATGCACCTCTGACTAGGTCAACAAAATGCCGGCTTGTTTGTCGTCTGCTCATCTGGCGGCGATGAAAAGTTGCCAGATCATAGATGAAGGCTGCCTCTTTGGATTCCATGCTTTGCTTCATAGGTGGCATTTTTATCTTGGCCATTATAAAATCCGTCTCATTACTTAACTGTCGGACCTTGTAGATATCTTTTCAGATGAGCAGGTCTACTGTCTACTTGGAATGCACACATGGATATCTGTTCTGATGAGTGTGTGTATAGTCTGCTTGGAGACACAGATATTTGTTCTGAACATGACTTTCCAATCCTGTCCTCTAAACCCAACAGAACTAAAGAGGTAGGAGAGTTGTGACACAGGCCTGACACTGTCAAAAACTTCTCTTCAGTTTGTTCATGTACATGTAGTATGGCAGTAAAGCATTCTTCCTCTGTAACCTGCCATCAAAGATGTTGAAGTCAACCTTCTGTAGGCTGTTTAAGTAGTGCTCACACACAGACTGTAAGAAATGATTACATTATTGCTGTATACAACAAGGAAAAAAAAATCACATACACACAAACAAACAGAACTTTGTAATATCGATTCTAATTGCAATAAAATAAATTATGCCAGCAAGATTGCTTAGTAGTTTGATGCTGTTAGCCTTCATTCTCATATGTGAGAACATAAAGATGATAATAATACATGAGACACAACAGCTATATGTGAGAACATAAAGATGATAATAATACACGAGACAACAGCTATATGTGAGAACATAAAGATGATAATAATACATGAGACAACACCTATATGTGAGAACATAAAGATGATAATATTACATGAGACACAACAGCTATATGTGAGAACATAAAGATGATAATATTACATGAGACACAACAGCTATATGTGAGAGCATAAAGATGATAATATTACATGGGACACAACAGCTATATGTGAGAACATAAAGATGATAATATTACATGAGACACAACAGCTATATGTGAGAACATAAAGATGATAATATTACATGGGACACAACAGCTATATGTGAGAACATAAAGATGATAATATTACATGAGACACAACAGCTATATGTGAGAACATAAAGATGATAATAATACATGAGACACAACAGCTATATGTGAGAACATAAAGATGATAATAATACATGAGACACAACAGCTATATGTGAGAACATAAAGATGATAATAATATATGAGACACACAACAATCATATGTGAGAACACTTGGACTAGTGCAGGACAAAGTGTAAAGCTAATGTACTTGTCCTTCTCTCAAGTAAAATAGTTCATGGATTATTCAGGTCTCTTACTGTCTTATTTTGACACTTTTATTTGTAGTTAAACACCTTCAACCACAACATTCAGTCAAGCATGAGTTTTTGCTGTTGCTGATGAAATGTCACAACTGCGTGCTCATTAATTAATAAAGCTGTTCCTAGTTTTATTTCAAATAGTTTGTGCTGCATGTCAAGTGAGAGATTATAGCAGACACAAGCATGAAATGTGAGAGAAACAAAATGAGCAGGACTCTCATCAGACACAACCCAGACATCTCACATTTACACAAGCTTAAAGTTTTCAGTGGAACTAACCTATCCAATACACTTAACCAGGTGTATAAAGTTTTCAGTGGAACCAGAAAATCTAAGCAACTTCTCTCTTATTATTCTATACTGTTCAGAAAAAGAAACGCAACAAATATGATGTTGCAATTTAAACTGAATTTTGATGATCAGACAAGGGCAAAATACCTGGAATTTTCACTTGGACATCAGCTTCACGTGCTGACCTGAATTGTACTCAGCAGATGATTCATCAGCACAGAAAAGTGACACTAGTCAAAACAGCATTTTTGACAAAAATTCATGACAGGTTCACAAGAATCCCGTGAAACTTACTGAACACAAAACCCACTGAATGCCTATAAAAGACTGATGCTATTTGAATCAATTCATTTGAAAATTCAATGCGCAAGTATGGCTCATCTCACTACAAAACATTGACTCGTCATCAATGGACATTTACAAACTGGACAGTCACAAATGTAGTGGCCAAACAATTTAATGTGATTAGACGCACCATTGCCTTTGGAGACGATTTCAAGAAACTGGCTCAGTTGTAGACCGGCTGCGCAGTGAAAGACCCATAGTCACAACTCCTGCTGAAGACCGCTTCATACGGCTGCATCAACCAAGGAATTGATTTGCATCTGCGTCCTCAACAATCCAGTCAATGACAGCAGCTCGTCGAATTTCAAATCAAACGGTCAGGGCCCAGCTGCACAACGCATATGGTGATTGCAGTGGGCGAACCAGCATCGTCAATGGACTGTTGTGAATGATTGGAGAAGGGTTTGGTTTAGTGATGAATCATTCTTTCTGCTCTAGCGACACGATAGACGGAAAAGAGTTTACCACAGAATCCATGAGCACTACGTCCAGAACTGTGTGGATGAGGTTTCTCCACATGGTGGTGGTGGTGGAGCACTGGTGTGGGCGATGATCAACTCATGGGAAGAAGTAACCTGGTGCAAAGTGAAGGATGTCTGAATGCCCAACAATACATCACTGAAATTCTTCGCCCTCACATCCTTTCACTTCTGGCTGCACCAGGGTCATTTTTTCAGCAGGATAATGCTTTACCTCATGTGGCACAACTCACCACCCAGTTCCTCGCTGAAAACAAAGTCCAGACCATTCTGTGGCCATCCATGTCATCAGACATGAACCCAAGAGAACACTTAAGAGATGAACTCTACAAACAAGTCCACCAGCGTGACGTGGCACCAATTAATCTCCAACATTTGTCTCTTGCACTGCGGAAAGAGTGGGCAGCCATCCCACAACAGATCCAACAGATAATCGGATCCATGTCAAAGAGATGTTCTCTGATACAGGCCAGAGGAGGCCATACACCTTAATGAAATGGAGGCTTCAGTCGCAGAGAATAAAAGTCCAAACCAAATTTAATGAAATCATTTCACTGTTAAAGTCTTAAAGTTTCTTCAAGACAAGATTGAAACATTAATTCCATAAAATAAAATTCTGATACAAGTTTGAAATTTGGTTCCATTATGACTACAGTAGTGTTGCGTTTCTTTGTTTGAAAACCATATTTAAAACTTGTCCCTCTGACCCTATCAAACATCCACAAAGATCCAGTCATTCTAGTTTCTCTTTATCCCAGGACTCACTACCACACAACAAAAAAGATAAGCTCTACTTACTCTCTCTCTCTCTCTCAGTGTTGGTACCAAACACCAATAAAGATAAGCTCTACTTACTCTCTCTCTCTCTCTCTCTCTGTGTTGGTACCACTCACCAACAAAGATAAGCTCTACTTACTCTCTCTCTCTGTGTTGGTACCACACACCAACAAAGATAAGCTCTACTTACTCTCTCTCTGTCTGTGTTGGTACCACACACCAACAAAGATAAGCTCTACTTACTCTCTCTCTCTCTCTCTCTCTCTCTGTGTTGGTACCAAACACCAATAAAGATAAGCTCTACTTACTCTCTCTCTCTCTCTCTCTCTGTGTTGGTACCACTCACCAACAAAGATAAGCTCTACTTACTCTCTCTCTCTCTGTGTTGGTACCACACACCAACAAAGATAAGCTCTACTTACTCTCTCTCTCTCTCTCTGTGTTGGTACCACACACCAACAAAGATAAGCTCTACTTTCTCTGTGTTGGTACCACACACCAACAAAGATAAGCTCTACTTACTCTCTCTCTCTCTCTGTGTTGGTACCACACATCAACAAGATAAGCTCTACTTACTCTCTCTCTCTGTGTTGGTACCACACAACAACAAAGATAAGCTCTACTTACTCTCTCTCTCTCTATGTTGGTACCACACACCAACAAAGATAAGCTCTACTTACTCTCTCTCTCTCTCTCTCTCTGTGTTGGTACCACTCACCAACAAAGATAAGCTCTACTTACTCTCTCTCTCTCTGTGTTGGTACCACACACCAACAAAGATAAGCTCTACTTACTCTCTCTCTCTCTCTCTCTGTGTTGGTACCACACACCAACAAAGACAAGCTCTACTTACTCTCTCTCTCTGTGTTGGTACCACACACCAACAAAGATAAGCTCTACTTACTCTCTCTCTCTCTCTGTGTTGGTACCACACACCAACAAAGATAAGCTCTACTTACTCTCTCTCTCTGTGTTGGTACCACACAACAACAAAGATAAGCTCTACTTACTCTCTCTCTCTGTGTTGGTACCACACATCAACAAAGATAAGCTCTACTTACTCTCTCTCTTTCTGTGTTGGTACCACACACCAACAAAGATAAGCTCTACTTACTCTCTCTCTCTCTCTCTCTCTCTCTGTGTTGGTACCATACACCAACAAAGATAAGCTCTACTTTCTCTCTGTTGGTACCACACACCAACAAAGATAAGCTCTTTCTCTCTCTCACATTTAGACTATTGCTCAACAGTTTGGGATGGTTGCTCAGTGTCAAATACAAAGAGGCTTTGCTCTCTCCAAAAGCGAGCAGTAAAGCTCATTAGTGACAAAGATCAAGCACAAACAACTAATCATCACAAACGTATCAAAATACTACCCCTTAAGAACAGGTTCCTCTTCAACAAAGCCAAGTTAGTATATCAGATTCTTTCACGGCATGCCCCGCCTTATCTATGGAACCTGTTTAAATTTAGCCCAAAGTGCAGCCAACGCTTGAACAACATATGTCTTCCAAAACCTAGACTTGATCTTTACAAGAAAAGCTTTAGTTATTCTGCTGCTCATCTTTGGAATACCCTCCCATCCTATATAAAAAATATAAATTATACTCCTTCCTACAACTACAAGCTTTCCCAGTATCTATTTGATGTCAACTACATGCCTCCATGAATTATAAAACTTAAAAGTTATCTTAAGCTGCTCTTACAGACACCGAATACAATTAATTGTTTTCTGTATAGTGCCGAAAATTTTGTTTAGTAGATAGTCATTTATAATGTATGTAGTTACTTCTATACTGAGTGAATGTTTAAGAGCGAAACGTAAATGTTATATTTTATTTTATGTCTCTCAGCTTCAATGTTAGTTATGTTTGTTATATGAACAGCATATTTGTAGAATGTCTGGAATAGAGTGAAAGATGTATGATAAAGGGCAGAATGTCAGATGGGCCTGCGTGCCCAATTCTTAACCCTTTTGAAATAAAGATCAATCAATCAATCAATCTCTCTCTCTGTGTTGGTACCAAACACCAACAAAGATAAGCTCTACTTTCTCTGTGTTGGTACCACACACCAACAAAGATAAGCTCTACTTTCTCTTTGTTGGTACCACACACCAACAAAGATAAGCTCTTTCTCTCTCTCTCTCTCTCTCTCTCTGTGTTGGTACCAAACACCAACAAAGATAAGCTCTACTTTCTCTCTCTCTCTCTGTGTTGGTACCACACACCAACAAAGATAAGCTCTACTTTCTCTCTCTCTCTCTCTGTGTTGGTACCACACACCAACAAAGATAAGCTCTACTTACTCTCTCTCTCTGTGTTGGTACCACACAACAACAAAGATAAGCTCTACTTACTCTCTCTCTCTGTGTTGGTACCACACACCAACAAAGATAAGCTCTACTTACCCTCTCTCTTTCTGTGTTGGTACCACACACCAACAAAGATAAGCTCTACTTTCTCTCTCTCTCTCTCTCTCTCTGTGTTGGTACCATACACCAACAAAGATAAGCTCTACTTTTTCTCTCTCTCTCTCCTCTCTGTGTTGGTACCACACACCAACAAAGATAAGCTCTTTCTCTCTCTCACATTTAGACTATTGCTCAACAGTTTGGGATGGTTGCTCAGTGTCAAATACAAAGAGGCTTTGCTCTCTCCAAAAGCGAGCAGTAAAGCTCATTAGTGACAAAGATCAAGCACAAACAACTAATCATCACAAACGTATCAAAATACTACCCCTTAAGAACAGGTTCCTCTTCAACAAAGCCAAGTTAGTATATCAGATTCTTTCACGGCATGCCCCGCCTTATCTATGGAACCTGTTTAAATTTAGCCCAAAGTGCAGCCAACGCTTGAACAACATATGTCTTCCAAAACCTAGACTTGATCTTTACAAGAAAAGCTTTAGTTATTCTGCTGCTCATCTTTGGAATACCCTCCCATCCTATATAAAAAATATAAATTATACTCCTTCCTACAACTACAAGCTTTCCCAGTATCTATTTGATGTCAACTACATGCCTCCATGAATTATAAAACTTAAAAGTTATCTTAAGCTGCTCTTACAGACACCGAATACAATTAATTGTTTTCTGTATAGTGCCGAAAATTTTGTTTAGTAGATAGTCATTTATAATGTATGTAGTTACTTCTATACTGAGTGAATGTTTAAGAGCGAAACGTAAATGTTATATTTTATTTTATGTCTCTCAGCTTCAATGTTAGTTATGTTTGTTATATGAACAGCATATTTGTAGAATGTCTGGAATAGAGTGAAAGATGTATGATAAAGGGCAGAATGTCAGATGGGCCTGCGTGCCCAATTCTTAACCCTTTTGAAATAAAGATCAATCAATCAATCAATCTCTCTCTCTGTGTGGTACCACACACCAACAAAGATAAGCTCTACTTTCTCTCTGTTGGTACCACACACCAACAAAGATAAGCTCTACTCTCTCTCTCTGTTGGTACCACACACCAACAAAGATAAGCTCTACTTTCTCTGTGTTGGTACCACACACCAACAAAGATAAGCTCTACTTATTCTCTCTCTCTGAGTTGGTACCACACACCAACAAAGATAAGCTCTACTTTCTCTCTCTCTCTCTCTCTCTGTTGGTACCACACACCAACAAAGATAAGCTCTCTCTCTCTCTATATATATATATAGACCCACTAACTTGGTACCACATACCAACAAAGATAAGCTCTACTTTCTCTGTGTTGGTACCACATGCCAACAAAGATAAGCTACTTTCTCTCTGTTGGTACCACATGCCAACAAAGATAAGCTCTTTCTCTCTCTCTGAGTTGGTACCACACCAACAAAGATAAGCTACTTTCTCTCTGTTGGTACCACACAACAACAAAGATAAGCTCTACTTTCTCTATGTTGGTACCACACAACAACAAAGATAAGCTCTACTCTCTCTCTCTGAGTTGGTACCACACATCAACAAAGATAAGCTACTTTCTCTCTTCTCTCTCTCTGTTGGTACCACATGCCAACAAAGATAAGCTCTTTCTCTATCTCTCTCTCTCTGTTGGTACCACATGCCAACAAAGATAAGCTCTACTTTCTCTGTTGGTACCACACAACAACAAAGATAAGCTCTACTTTCTCTGTGTTGGTACCAAACACCAACAAAGATAAGCTCTACTTTCTCTTTGTTGGTACCACACACCAACAAGATAAGCTCTACTTATTCTCTCTCTCTGTTGGTACCACATACCAACAAAGATAAGCTCTCTCTCTCTCTATATATATATATATATATATAGACCCACTAACTTGGTACCACATACCAACAAAGATAAGCTCTTTCTCTCTCTCTCTGTTGGTACCACATGCCAACAAAGATAAGCTCTCTCTCTCTCTGAGTTGGTACCACACATCAACAAAGATAAGCTCTTTCTCTCTCTCTGTTTTTACCACACACCAACAAAAATAAGCTCTACTTTCTCTCTCTCTGTGTTGGTACCACACACCAACAAAGATAAGCTCTACTTACTCTCTCTCTCTCTGTGTTGGTACCACACACTCACAGAGATAAGTTGTAGCTATTTTCTCTATATATATATATATATAGACCCACTAACTTGGTACCACATACCAACAAAGATAAGCTACTTTCTCTCTTCTCTCTCTCTCTCTCTATATATATTTTTCTCATTTCTCTATCTAAAAGAACCATAGTATAGTTCTAAACGTAACTTGTTAGAAATGAATGTGCAGCAAGAGTGTGATGTCAGAAGAATTGCAGTGAGAGAGAGAGAGTGTGTGTGCGCATACTCATGCAATCATGTGTCTATCTTGTTAGATACCTCTCATGTAGTTCATTATCTTATATTTGTGAATGTAATAGTTTCATTTTGCATTCTTAGATATGTTTTTCAAGTAATTTGTATACTTACATTACACTGAGTATGTCGGAAGAATGAAAGATGGAGTGATGAAGGGCACTTAGTAAGAAAGGCCTGCACACCCAATTCATCACCCACTGAAATCATTCATTCATTCTCTCTCTCTCTGACCCAGTACTCAGTGCCATACACCCACTAAGATAAGCAGTACTTATTTTCTCTCTCTCTCTCTCTCTCTATATATATATATATATATATATATATATAGACCCACTAACTTGGTACCACATACCACACAGATAAACTGTACTTACAGCATTCAGAAACACCAAGTAAGACTTGTCAGGTAAAGATTTCTGTAGAGATCTGGCCTAAAATACACCAAATTTTACACATATAAAAAATATGACAATATATCAATGACTCAAACAAAAACATACTCAAAGAAATAAAAACATGATTCAAACAAAAGCATACTCAAAGAAACAAAAACATGACTCAAACAAAAGCATACTCAAAGAAACAAAAACATGACTCAAACAAAAAACATGACCCAAAGAAATAAAAACATGACTCAAAGAAAAACAGTTCTCAGACATAACCAGCACTAAAAACATCACTCAAACAGGTTTCATCACTAAAAAAAGTTATCAAGGAAACAAACAAAAACATTCAAGAGTTATCACTCAAATTAACAAAAACAGCTTTCAAACAATAGCTTTTATCACTGAAACAAAAATAGTTAGCAAAGAAAAAAACTTTTCAGTCAAATAAAAGCAGCACTGAAACAAACATGCAGCAGTCAAATAAAAACAGCACTGAAACAAAAAGAAAACATTTAGCTGTCAAATAAAAACAGCACAAAAACAGAGAAAACAAACTACCTTGTGTAGATGCTGATGTGCTAGGCTGGCAATATCAAACACACAGTCCTTCATCTCCTGAGAATATCTGGCACGTATGATGTCCTGCTGGGAGACTTTGTGCTGAAAATATTGATGATAATCTTACATGTCTAACACTCACATCAACATCACTGCACAATCCTGGACAAATGAATAAATATTTACTCAGCTGCGCTTGC
Organism: Achatina immaculata; assembly: GCA_009760885.1. Taxonomy (NCBI): domain Eukaryota; kingdom Metazoa; phylum Mollusca; class Gastropoda; order Stylommatophora; family Achatinidae; genus Lissachatina; species Lissachatina immaculata. The sequence continues at coordinate 9,710,952 of CM019716.1, forward strand.
ATGGTTATATTTACTCAGCTACGCTTCCATGGCTATATTTAGTCAGCTATGCTTGCATGGCTATATTTACTCACCTACACTTGCATGGCTATATTTACTCACCTACACTTGCATGGCTATATTTACTCAGCTACGCTTGCATGGTTATATTTACTCAGTTACGCTTTCATGGCTATATTTAGTCAGCTATGCTTGCATGGCTATATTTACTCAGCTATGCTTGGATGGCTATATTTACTCAGCTACGCTTGGATGACTATATTTACTCAGCTATGCTTGCATGGCTATATTTACTCAGCTACGCTTGGACGGCTATATTTACTCAGCTACGCTTGCATGGTTATATTTACTCAGCTACGCTTGCATGGCTATATTTACTCAGCTACGCTTGCATGGCTATATTTACTCAGCTATGCTTGGATGGCTATATTTACTCAGCTACGCTTGGATGGCTATATTTACTCAGCTATGCTTGTGTGGCTATATTTACTCAGCTATGCCTGCAAGGTTATATTTACTCAGCTACGCTTGGATGGCTATATTTACTCAGATACACTTGCATGGTTATATTTAATCAGCTACGTTTGGATGGCTATATTTACTCAGATACACTTGCATGGTTATATTTACTAAGCTACGCTTGGACGGCTATATTTACCCAGCTACACTTGCATGGTTATATTTACTCAGCTACACTTGGATGGCTATTTTTACTCAGCTACACTTGCATGGTTATATTTACTCAGCTACACTTGGATGGCTATATTTACTCAGATACGCTTGGATGGCTATATTTACTCAGCTACGCTTGGATGGCTATATTTACTCAACTACGCTTGTGTGGCTATATTTACTCAGCTACGCTTGCATGGCTATATTTACTCAGCTACGTTTGGACGGCTATATTTACTAAGCTACACTTGCATGGTTATATTTACTCAGCTACACTCGCATGGCTATATTTACTCAGCTATGCTTGAATGACTATATTTACTCAGCTACACTTGCATGGTTATATTTACTCAGCTCTGCCTCTATGGCTATATTTACTCAGCTACGCTTGCATGGTTTTATTTACTCAGATACGCTTGGATGGCTATATTTACTCAGCTACGCTTGCATGGTTATATTTACTCAGCTATGTCTGGACGGCTATATTTACTCAGCTATGCTTGCATGGTTTTATTTACTCAGCTATGTCTGGACGGCTATATTTACTCAGCTATGCTTGCATGGTTTTATTTACTCAGCTATGCTTGGATGGCTATATTTACTCAGCTATGCTTGCATGGTTTTATTTACTTAGCTATGCCTGGATAGGTATTTTTACTGACTACACTGTGATTGTTCTCACCCTTGCACTGCCAACTCTCAGCTGTAAAACTCTCATCAATGCCAAACAAATCTAAAGAATGTGCACACTCAAGAGTAGATTGTGTTGGAAACAAAAACTACAGGAAAATGTACGTGATTGTATGTGTAGATATTAATTTTTATCAAAATAAAATTACTCTCTCTAAGAAAAGAAAGCAGTGGGATCACAGAACAAATATCAGAACTTAAGGTGGAAAGTTACTGCTTTCTGTTCAAGAAACTGTGGCATTTCTGAATGGATTGTTGGGATGTTAAAGAGAGTTTGTGTCAATGAAACAGAAAAATTAACCATGAGAAAACAGATCATAAAAATCTAACAAAATACACTGATTTTTGTGATGTGAAGTAAGAGCTGACATGTGAAATGAAACACTTGGTCTTGCTCTCCAGCATGACTGCCTCATTGTCATAAACAAAACAAGACAATCCCATCAGCTGTTGACTCATGTCCATACATATACAAACTAGAACAATAATCTCATCAAATGTTGACTCATGTCCATACATACTCATTCATTCATTTGCATGTCCCTTGCAGAACTTGCCTTCCTAACAGCTCTCCTGTAGGCCTATCGGTCGTGAGCAAGATGGCCTGCTGCTGATGCATCCATTTGCAGATCATCAATGATGTCTTGCAGCCATCTTCGCCTTGGTCTTCCTCTCTTTCTTTTTCCCATTATGTACTCTTCCAAGACAGTTTTCACTAGATTATCATGACGTTTAATATGTCCAAAATATTGAAGTTTCCTCTGTTCCTATATTTGTTCTTTTTTGTGTCCATGATATTTGAAGAACTCTTCTGTAGCATTTATGTTCAAATGCATTTATGTGTTTCTCAGCTGTTTTGTTAAGTGTCCAGGTCTCACAGGCATATGTTGCGATGGGAAAAATGCATGCCCTTAAAAATCTTATTTTTGTAGTTCTGTCTGTTCCTCTCCACAGATTCTTTAGTTGTTTTACTTTTTGAAGAATGATAGATGTCCTCCTTTTAATTTCCCTCATTGTATCTCCATTATTAATTAACAGTGATCCAAGATATTCAAAACTCTCCACTTCTTCCAGTTTTTCCTCATTGATACATATTTCAATTGCCTTGTTTGTTTTGTCAGTTCTCATCAATTTAGTTTTCTTCGCATTAAGATAGAGGTTTTGCTCTTGGCTGTTCTCACAGACTGACATAATTAGTTTTTCCATTCTTTTTTGTGTTGTGGACAGTAATACTATGTCATCAGTATATCTGATCTCTGGTATTTCATAACCTCCACTTGTTATGGCATCGTAATATTCTTTGTCTACATCTTCTCTAACATTCCTCATTATATTTTCAGTATACAAGTTAATTAAGTAAGGTGACAATACGCACCCCTGATGGACCCCTTGTTTTATGTCAAACCAAGTTGTTGTTTCACCATTTATTCTCACTGCTGCTTGTTGGTCTAGATACAGCAGTGATGTAATTGTATCAGATGTGTTGGAAATCTCATTTTTGTCCATTACTTCCCAAAGTTTCTGGTGTTGTACATAGTTAAATGCCTTTGAGTAATCTATAAAGTATAAATATATACTCACATTAAACTCTCTGCATTTATCTATTATTAATTTTATGTTGAATATATGATCTCCTGATCCTCTTCCTTGCCTGAAACCAGCTTAGACCATATTGGCTTCTTCTATTGTCTTATGAAGTCTACGTTCCTCTTTACGAACAGAAATTTGGCATCCATGTCTAGTTGCATTTGTAATCGTTTCCACACCACTTTTTAATCGTGAATACCACCTGAATATCTGCGCACGAGATAAACAATTATCCTCACAAACTTGTTGCTTCAATTCAACTGTCTCAATGGCACTTTTTCCAAATTTTAAACAGAATTTACTGTTAGGTTTTTGCTCCACGCTTATTATGTAATATGTAACAGTGCACTTCTGACTAGGTCAAGAAAATGGCGGCTTGTTTGTCGTCTGCTTATCTGTCGACGACGAAAAGTTTGCCAGATCATAGATGAAGGTTGCCTCTTTGGATTCCATGCTTTGCTTCATAGATGGAATTTTTGTCTTGGCCGTAATAAAATCAGTTTCATTACTTAATTGTTAGACCTTGTATGACAGGAAGACAGATTTGCATGTCAATTCCTCCACAAATTATGCAGTCATATGACAGGAAGACAGATTTGGACTAAACTAGTGTTGTTCTGGTTTGTATATGCATGGACATTATGCATGGAGAGGAGTCAACAGCTGATGAGATTGTTGTTCTAGTTTGTAAATGTATGGTCATGAGTCAACAGTTGATAAGAGTGTTATTCTAGTATGTATATGTATGGACATGAGTGAACAATTGATGAGAGTGTTGTCCTAGTTTTTATATGTATGGAAATGAGTCAACAGTTGAGAGTGTTGTTCTAGTTTGTTTATGTATGGACATGAGTCAACAGTTGAGAGTGTTGTTCTAGTTTGTATATGGATGGACAAGAGTCACAGTTGATGAAAGTGTTGTTCTAGTTTGTATATATATATATGGACAAGAGTCAACAGTTGATGAGATTGTTGTTCTAGTTTGTATATGTATGGACAAGAGTCAACAGTTGATGGAATTGTTTTTCTAGTTTTTATATATGTATGGACATTGTCTGAGTGGCGAAGTGGTTAGTGCACTGGTCTCTCATGGTGAAGGTCGGAGGTTCGAATACGGCCGGAGGCAACCCAGTCACCCAGCTGTAGAAATGGGTACCCGACTTCTTCTGGAGTTGGGGAAGGAAAGGCGGCCAGGCGTGATGCTGATCATATCACCCTCTAGTGTGCTGACAGGTCAAGGAAAATATGGCCACTAACACCATATCCCTATGTGCCTCTAAGGCACAACAGGATTTAATATGTATGGACACCAGAAACTTTGGGAAATAATGGAAAAAATGGGATTTCCAACACATTTGATACAATTAACATCACTGCTGTATCTAGACCAACGAGCAGCAGTAAGAATAAACGATGAAACAACAACTTGGTTTGACATAAAACAAGGGGTCCGTCAGGGGTGCATATTGTCGCCTTACTTATTTAACGTGTATACTGAAAATGAATGTAGTCAAAGCCCTATACGAGGGTTTTCAGTGTAAAGTGATCTGTGGAGAACATACCTCCAGCAGCTTTAGGGTACAAACAGGAGTGAAGCAGGGAGGTGTACTATCACCAACAGTATTTATCTTGGCAGTAGACTGGTTAATAAAGGAGGCAACATCAGACAAACGCAGAGGATTACAATGGACCCTTGACACAGTGCTGGAGGACCTTGACTTTGCAGACGACACTTGTCTACTATCAAGCAGCCACAAAGATATGCAAGATAAAATAAACAAGCTAACTCAGAATGCAATCAACATAGGACTAAAGATCAATGTAGGAAAGACAAAGTTAAGGAAGCAAAATGTGAATAACAGAAATGTACTCAGAGTAGATAGCAAGTTAGTGGAGGAGGTCAATGAATTTGTATACCTTGGCAGTAGAGTAGTAGAAAATGGAGACAGCACAGAGGACATCAACAGCAGACTTACTAGAGCAAACCAGGCTTTTGCAGTGCTGCAGACTATATGGAAATCTAAAAAACTAAGCATAAATACAAAAATCAGGATATTTAAGAGTAATGTTCTAAGTTTACTAATCTATGGAAATGAATGCTGGAAATCATCAAAACCATAGCAAACAAGTTGAATTCTTTCCAGACTAAATGTTTATGAAGAATTAGAAAAATATTTTGGCCAAACACCATAAAAAATAACATCTTGTTGGCAGAAATGCAGATGAAGCCACTGACAGCAAGTACTGAGGAAAGACGCTGGCGATGGTTGGGACATGTGCTCCGAATGACTGACAACTCACTACCAAAAATAGCACTAAGATGGACACCACAGGGGAACAGAAGTAAGGGTAGACCAAAAGAGACAAGGAGAAGAACAACAGAAAGGATGTTGAGCAACAGAGGGCTCACTGGGCAAGAGTAGAAAAAAAAAAGGGAAAAGGACAGGCATTTGTGGAAAACCCTTGTGGAAGCCCCATGTGCCTTGGGCACTTAAGATTCAGAGAGAGCTAGAGATACTGAAAATATAATGAGGAATGTTAGAGAAGATGTAGACAAAGAATATTACGATGCCATAACAATTGGAGGTTATGAAATACCAGAGATCAGATATACTGATGATGTAGTATTACTGTCAACAACACAAAAAGGAATGGAAAAACTAATTATGTCAGTCTGTGAGAACAGCCAAGAGCAAAACCTCTATCTTAATGCGAAGAAAACTAAATTGATGAGAACTGACAAAACAAACAAGGCAATTGAAATATGTATCAATGAGGAAAAACTGGAAGAAGTGGAGAGTTTTGAATATCTTGGATCACTGCTAATTAATAATGGAGATACAATGAGGGAAATTAAAAGGAGGACATCTATTGCTCTTCAGAAAGTAAAACAACTAAAGAATCTGTGGAGAGGAACAGACAGAACTACAAAAATAAGATTTTTAAGGGCATGCATTTTTCCCATCGCAACATATGCCTGTGAGACCCAGACACTTAACAAAACAGCTGAGAAACACATAAATGTTTTTGAACGTAAATGCTACAGAAGAGTTCTTCAAATATCATGGACACAAAAGAACAAATATATCCATACTACAAGAACTTAATATCGAAGAAGGCTGGCTAGTAAAGAGGATTAAACGGAGAAAATTTCAATATTTTGGACACAATAAATGTCATGATAATTTAGAGAAGACCGTCTTGGAAGGGTACATAATGGGAAAAAGAAAGAGAGGATAATTGTTTATCTCGTGGACAGATATTCAGGTGGTATTCACGATTCAAAAGTGATGTGGAAACGATTACAATGTAACTAGTCAGGAACGCCCAATTTCTGTTTGTAAAGAGGAACTCGTTGCAAAAGTCAGAGAATGGATACAAGAAGATCGTTGTTTGATTGTGAGGATGATGGCAGATGAATTTAGTGTTGACCGAGAGACCATTCATAAAATTTTAGTGGAAGATTTTGGCAAGAAAAAAGTTGCTTGCTGATTTGTACCACATTCTTTGTCTGATGACCAAAAACATGAGAAAAAGAAAGGAAGGAAGACCAAGGTGAAGATGGCTGCAAGATATCGTTGATAATCTGCAGATGGATGCATCAGCAGCAGAGCATCTTGCTCAGAACCGAGACGCCTACAGGAGTGCTGTTAGGGGGGCAAAGTTCTGCAAGAGACGTGCAAATGAATGAATGAGGAACTCATTGCAATAGTCAGAGAATGGATAAAAGAAGATTGTTGTTTGACTGTAGGGATGATGGCTGCTAACCACAGAGACCATTGGTAAAATTTTAGTGGAAGATTTGGGGAAGAAAAAACTTGCTTGCCAGTTTCTATCACATTTGCTGTCTGATGACAAAAAACATCAGCGCGTTGAGTATGCAAAAGACATCATCAAAACATGTCGCATAAATAAACATTTCTTAAATATGATTGTTGTAGAAGATGAAACTTGGATTATCCGCTATGATCCCACATATAAACCCCAAAGTGCTCAGTGGAAGTTATCATCATCACCAAAAGCAAAAACTTTGTCTTTAAAAATCAAAAGTGAAGACAATGTTGGTGTGCTTCTACGACATCAAAGGAGTTATTCACACAAAGAATTTATTCCAGAGGGACAGACTGTTATTGCCAAAGTTTATTTGAGTATTTTGAAACACCTATTGAAAAGGATTCTCCGAGTCCGACCCGAATATTCAACACCTGGGAGTTTTTTCCTTCCTCATGATAGTGCACCAGGTCACCGGGCGGTAGTTGTACAGGAATTTTTGGCCTAAAAACAAGTGTGTGTTCTCAACCATCCACTCTGCTCCCCAGATTTGTCTCCCTGTGATTATTTTCTATCTCCAAAATTAAAGTTACCATTGAAAGGATGCTTCTTTGATGATACTGATAACATCCAAAGAGCTGTAACATCGAGTTTAAGGGCCATACCAACAGAAGAACTGCAGAGGTCGTTCCAGTGTTTGTTAGATCATGCCACTCGCTGTATCAATGCACAAGGGGCTTACTTTGAATAAAATACAGGTTATATCTTTAACTGTTGTTTATTTTATTTTTTTATGTAATCAGTCTCATTACTTAATTAGCAGACCTTGTATGACTGCATAATTTGTGGAGGAAATGAGAGCCAAATCTGAAGACACATGTAGAAAAGAAACACAAACATGGTTGATTATGACAGTCAAATACTGGTGACCGAGATGTAAGAGAAACTGTTTGGTAACTGTCACAAATAACTCATTTCTAAGTGCTCTAAGACATGTACATCATGGAATAACCACCTTGGCTAATATTTCCATGGGTAAGTAGACATGCTTGTTATGAGCATGGTGAGGGCTGGCCCTCAAGACTGTCACTAGACCTTGTGCCTTGCCAAGATGACTGGCAGCATGGTCAGCATTCACATTCTTGATACCTGAAATTATATTCAGCTTTCTTATATACATCAACTAATCAAACAATTGCATGTTTAAGATCTATAACATACATCAACAAATGAATGATAGCACATGTTTAAGATCTATAACATACATCAACAAATGAATGATAGCACATGTTTAAGATCTATTACATACATCAATTAATGACCGATAGCACAGATTTTGAATTCAGACACTGTTTAGATTCTGTAAATAGCTGTAAAACATGAAAATGATGCATCAAAAAATGAATATAACTTGAAAACTGTGCTAGTACATTCCTCCATCAAAGAGAAATAACCTAAAATATTTCATCATTGGCAAAACAAAGGTCCACTGACTTCAGCATGAATAATTTCAGACCACTATTATTTTTAGTCCTGTTTGTACCCTAAGAAATCTGTGGAGAACATACCTCTAGCAGCTTTAGGGTACAAACAGGAGTGAAGCAGGGATGTGTACTATCACCAACATTATTTATCTTGGCAGTAGACTGGTTAATGAAGGAGGCAACATCAGACAAACGCAGAGGATTACAATGGACCCTTGACACAGTGCTGGAGGACCTTGACTTTGCGGACGACATTTGTCTATTATCAAGCAGTCACAAAGATATGCAAGAAAAAATAAACAAGTTAACTCAGAATGCAAACAACATAGAACTAAAGATCAACGTAGGAAAGACAAAGTTAATGAAGCAAAATGTGAACAACAGAAATGTACTCAGAGTAGATAACAAGTTAGTGGAGGAGGTCAACGAATTTGTATACCTTGGCAGCAGAGTAGTAGAAAATGGAGACAGCACAGAGGACATCAACAGCAGACTTACTAGAGCAAACCAGGCTTTTGCAATGCTACAGATATGGAAATCAAATAAACTAAGCATAAATATGAAAATCAGGATATTTAAGAGTAATGTTCTAAGTGTACTACTCTATGGAAGTGAATGCTGGAAAATCACCAGAACCATAGAAAACAAGTTGAATTCTTTCCAGACTAAATGTTTACGTAGAATTAAAAAAATATTTTGGTCAAACACCATAAGAAATAACATCTTATTGGCAGAAATGCAGATGAAACCACTGACAACAATTATTGAGGAAAGACGCTGGCGATGGTTGGGACATGTGCTCCGAATGACTGACAACTCACTACCAAAAATAGCACTAAGATGGACACCACAGGGGAGCAGAAGTAAGGGTAGACCAAAAGAGACATGGAGAAGAACAACAGAAAGGATGTTGAGCAATAGAGGGCTCACCTGGGCAAGAGCAGGAAAAAAGGCGAAAGACAGGCATTTGTGGAAAACCCTTGCAGAAGCCCCATGTGCCCTGGGCACTTAAGGTTCAGAGAGAGAGAGAGAGATATTATTTTTAGTAATATGTCAATACTTTTACGCACGCTAAAGTGGCAAAGTAGAAATCTTTCAAGAAATATAAATATCATTACTGACTCCAATAAATAATTTCCTTCACATGCTGAGATCCACAGATTACTGAGTAATGATTTATTATAGACACTCAGGCCGACCGTTCTTTTGGCGAAAAAGTGCTCTCGAGTTCCGTGCGTGGGGAGACAGGCTTTCGCTCCCTTCCCGGATGGCGAGAGTTAAGGTGTTTCGATGCAGAAGCAAGTGGTTTGTCCGTCGAGCGAAGCACGTAAATGGCTAGCCAGCCAGGTTCGTGCTAACGATGCAGTACGGTTTTGTCGACCGATGGTCTTGAAATTGGTCCATCTCTCGCAAAGAGTATCAGGTCTGCAGTATGTAACGTGTGTTGTTTGTGGGTGGCCAGGCTTTCTTCTCCGCTCGTTAGAGCAAAGAGAGCCGCCCCCGCCGGTTAAAGGAAATGAAACGCCGTCGGGGTCGAAAGGGATCCGCTCTGAGCAGAGCGCTGTCTCCCTTGCCCCGCGTCAGTCTGTCGGCAGATATCCAACAAAGGTTCGGTGAAGAAAGCTATCTGGTTGATCCTGCCAGTAGTCATATGCTTGTCTCAAAGATTAAGCCATGCATGTCTAAGTTCACGCTGTCTCACGGTGAAACCGCGAATGGCTCATTAAATCAGTCGAAGTTCCTTAGATGACACAATCCTACTTGGATAACTGTGGCAATTCTACAGCTAATACATACTTACCAAGCTCCGACCCTCGTGGAAAGAGCGTTTTTATTAGTTCAAAACCAATCGTCATTGCCCTTCGCGGGGCGCGGCGTCCCAACTGGTGACTCTGGATAACTTTGTGCTGATCGCATGGCCTTCTGTGCCAGCGACACATCTTTCAAATGTCTGCCCTATAAAATGTCGATGGTACGCGACATGCCTACCATGTTTGTAACGGGTAACGGGGAATCAGGGTTCGATTCCGGAGAGGGAGCATGAGAAACGGCTACCACATCCAAGGAAGGCAGCAGGCGCGCAACTTACCCACTCCCGGCACGGGGAGGTAGTGACGAAAAATAACAATACGGGACTCTTTCGAGGCCCCGTAATTGGAATGAGTACACTTTAAACCCTTTAACGAGGATCTATTGGAGTGCAAGTCTGGTGCCAGCAGCCGCAGTAATTCCAGCTCCAATAGCGTATATTAAAGTTGTTGCAGTTAAAAAGCTCGTAGTTGGATCTCAGGCGCAAGCGGGCGGTCCGGCTCACGCCGATTCACTGCCCGCTGTCTCCTGCCCTACCGTCTGCCGGCTCTCTCCCGCGGGTGCTCTTCGCTGAGCGTCCCGGGTGGCCGGCGCGTTTACTTTGAAAAAAAAATTTGAGTGTTCAAAGCAGGCCCCAGCTGCCTGAATAATGGTGCATGGAATAATGGAATAGGACCTCGGTTCTATTTTGCTGGTTTTCGGAACTGGAGGTAATGATTAACAGGGACAAACGGGGGCATTCGTATTGCGGCGTACACTGCTGGCGAGATTCTTCAAATGCCGTGCGTGGAGTGAAGCTCCTCCCGGTCAAGGAAGAAATGCGGAAAAGAAATAAAGGTTGCTGTGCGGCGCCGATGGGAAAAGGTGGTGGAAAGTGAAGTTTCACCGGTATGTCCAGTAGTATCGCTATGAGAGCTATACCACAGCACCTCTGCTCTAGAGGCCGGCCACGTCCGAAATACACCTACACTGGTGAAATATGCCTAAACCGGCACACACCAGGGGTGGAACTTGATGGCTAGACATGTCATGCCACCTCCGCTTTAGAGGTCGGTAACGCCTGATATACACCCATACTGGTGAATTTTGCCTAAACCGGCTCATACCAGGGGTGAATCTTGAAGGCTATGCATGTCACAGTACCTCTGCTCTAGAGGTCGGTCCCGTCCCAAACACGCCCATACTGGGATAATGCCTAAACTGGCTCAACCCAGGAGTAGAAGTCACTAGTGGCGAGGATTCGTCCTCCTGGACTGCTCCATCCTGGTCACAACTAGGAAGGGTAGCGGCCACGACCGCAAAATGCTGAAGTCGGAGACACTGGACCAGGGAAGTCTAGATAGGCAACCACCTCTCACCCGGCGGGGATGTTTGCGTATCCTAATCACGCTGAGGTTTTCCAGTGAGAAAGTCCAACTCTGGACTGGATGGGCAACCACCTCTCACCCGGTGGTGATACATGGGTATCTCAAAACACGTCGAGGTTTTCCGGTGAGAAAGTCCAACTCTGGCCTGGGTGGGCTACTGCCTCTCACCCAGCGGGGATGCACTGATATCCTAAACACGTCGAGGTCTTCCGGTGAGAAAGTCCAACCCTAGATTAAACTGGTGCAATGAAAACCACTGTGTCACGCAATCCCGCTTCCCAGACCCACCAAGAATACAGGCTAATGCCCTGTGATACTCTGAACCCCTTGTGGTCCTCTCGTGGATCTCGTGTGGTCTTTTCAGGGACCACACAGGGGACCACAGGACCTAACGAGGACCACAGGCATGAATTCAGAAGGATAACAGTGCAGTTTTTGGTGGTAGAAGCGAACGAAGAAGAAGAAGATTATAGACACTTATCCTTACATGCCAGGAAGGTGTGATGTGAGATACAGGGCTTCTCAAACTGAGCTTCACAGCTTCTCCATAAAGCAACAACATGAGTAAACACATACCAATCACATGTTAAATGAAGATAGAAGACATGACCAAAATTTGTAGACAAGGAAAAGAGAAAACTAGCATAATATTTCAGAAGTGAAACTATTCTTATAGCCTCGTACTGACAGGCATGATGTAAGATGTGAGAAATGAAAGTCTACTTGTAGCCTCGTACTGACAGGCATGATGTAAGACGTGAAAGTCTGCTTGTAGCCTTGTACTGACAGGCATGATGTAAGATGTGAGAAATGAAAGTCTACTTGTAGCCTTGTACTGACTGACTGTAAGAAGTGAAAGTCTACTTGTAGCCTTATACTGACTGACTGTAAGAAGTGAAAGTCTACTTGTAGCCTTGTACTGACTGACTGTAAGAAGTGAAAGTCTACTTGCAGCCTTGTACTGACTGACTGTAAGAAATGAAAGTCTACTTGTAGCCTTATACTGACTGACTGTAAGAAGTGAAAGTCTACTTGTAGCCTTGTACTGACTGTGGCATGATATAGAAGTGAAAGTCTACTTGTAGCCTTGTACTGACTGTGGCATGATGTAAGAAGTGAAAGTCTACTTGTAGCCTTGTACTGACTGTGGCATGATGTAAGAAGTGAAAGTCTACTTGTAGCCTTGTACTGACTGTGGCATGATGTAAGAAGTGAAAGTCTACTTGTAGCCTTGTACTGACTGACTGTGGCATGATGTAAGAAGTGAAAGTCTACTTGTAGCCTTGTACTGACTGACTGTGGCATGATGTAAGAAGTAAAAGTCTACTTGTAGCCTTGTACTGACTGTGGCATGATGTAAGAAGTGAGAAATGAAAGTCTACTTGTAGCCTTGTACTGACTGACTGTAAGAAGTGAAAGTCTACTTGTAGCCTTATACTGACTGACTGTAAGAAGTGAAAGTCTACTTGCAGCCTTGTACTGACTGACTGTAAGAAGTGAAAGTCTACTTGCAGCCTTGTACTGACTGACTGTAAGAAATGAAAGTCTACTTGTAGCCTTATACTGACTGACTGTAAGAAGTGAAAGTCTACTTGTAGCCTTGTACTGACTGTGGCATGATATAAGAAGTGAAAGTCTACTTGTAGCCTTGTACTGACTGTGGCATGATGTAAGAAGTGAAAGTCTACTTGTAGCCTTGTACTGACTGTGGCATGATGTAAGAAGTGAAAGTCTACTTGTAGCCTTGTACTGACTGTGGCATGATGTAAGAAGTGAAAGTCTACTTGTAGCCTTGTACTGACTGACTGTGGCATGATGTAAGAAGTGAAAGTCTACTTGTAGCCTTGTACTGACTGACTGTGGCATGATGTAAGAAGTAAAAGTCTACTTGTAGCCTTGTACTGACTGTGGCATGATGTAAGAAGTGAAAGTCTACTTGCAGCCTTGTACTGACTGTGGCATGATGTAAGAAGTGAAAGTCTACTTGTAGCCTTGTACTGACTGTGGCATGATGTAAGAAGTGAAAGTCTACTTGCAGCCTTGTACTGACTGTGGCATGATGTAAGATGTGAAAGTCTACTTACAGCCTTGTACTGACTGTGGCATGATGTAAGATGTGAGAAGTGAAAGTGCTATGAGTAGATGAACTCTTCCATAATGAACCATCTATGAGAAAGGCTTGGATATACTGCATTTTGTGGCACACAATTCTCTGAAAGTAAAATTGCAGACAACTGTGTGCACCTTGTGAAGCTCAGAATATCTGGATACAATAATTAGTGTATAAGTATATAACTATACACGAAGCACTGCAGTAAAGCTGTGATACTAGAATGTATAAAACAGGAAAAACGTAGGAGCAGCTTTATTACTTAACAATTACAAAGTTGTGACGTTTCGGCGTGAGCCTTAATCATACAAAAACATACAGGCTGAAGAAGTAGAGAGAGGAGATAAAGTATGGATTCACATGAATGCTATTTAAAATAATTTTTAAAAAAAAAAATAATAATAAATAAATAAGTAAATAAATAAATAAAAATAATTTAAAAAAAAATTTTTTTCTAAAGAGTACTTAGCTGTAAATTGTAAGGTGTGGCTTGTCCGGCGGTGTGTGTCAGGAATGGATTTAGTAGAACGTGGAGACTTTAAATAGAGACCTGTGACATGTGGTCGGTGGGTTGTAACTGGGGGTGGTGGATGGGGAACCGGGGAAGGGAGAGAGAGTGTGTGATGCAATATTGAACTAGCTAGGAGAAGTTGAAACAGATGATTGGAGAAGAGGGGTTGCAGAGTGATGCTGTGAGGAAGTTTGAAAAGTAAGAAGGGGTGGACTTTGTGGAGAGGTACTGTAATGATTGAAGAGAATGTTATGTGTAACTAAACAGCGAGTTTAACCCATGTGGTTCCAGCGTCCCATAATTTTGAATGCAGCGGTTCTCAAGTGCCAGGCGGCTTGTGTCATCTGCGTGACATTGTTTAATGGCTGTAACCAGAAAGTCAGATTTGCCTCTGTGGTTGGGGCCATTGAAATGATTTGGGACTGGTTTCGAAGCATGCTGGGTGATGTCGTACAGATGTTTTTGCATGCGGTCCCCTAATCTGAGGCCAGTCTCACCAATATATGTTATCCTGCATCTTTTGCAAACGATGACATATATCACATTACGGGACTCGCATGTGAATCCCTCATGAAGGGTGAGGATAGTTTTGGGAAAGGTGATTGTTTTCGTTTCCCAGACTACAGGGCAGGTAACGCAGCGGGGGCGGTTACATTCAGAATATCTGGATAAATCACCTCCCTTATCACTACAAAACAATAATCCAAGATCAGAAGTGATGCTTACACTAGCTAGATTGTCTGTCTCACAAGTTAGACTGACTGGCACACAAGCTAGACTGACTGGCACACAAACTAGACTGACTGGTACACAAGCTAGACTGACTGTCACACAAACTAGACTGACTGGCACACAAGCTAGATTGACAGTCACACAAACTAGACTGACTGGTACACAAGCTAGGCTGACTGTCACACAAGTTAGACTGAGTGTCACACAACCTAGACTGACAGTCACGCAAACTAGACTGACTGGTAAACAAGCTAGGCTGATTGTCACACAAACTAGACTGACTGGTACACAAGCTAGACTGACAGTCACACAAACTAGACTGACTGTCACACAAGCTAGATTGACTGTCATGCAAGCTAGGCTGACTGTCACACAAGCTAGGCTGACAGTCACGCAAGCTAGGCTGACAGTCACGCAAGCTAGGCTGACAGTCACACCAGCTAGACTGACTGTCACACAAGCTAGGCTGACAGTCACACAAAATAGACTGACTGTCACACAAACTAGATTGACTGTCACGCAAGCTAGACACAGTACCTACACATTCCAGCAGAAGATAGTAGAGAGAGGAGTTGACATGCTCGGCATAATCTTCCACACTTTTCACAGACATGAATGTATCCTGCCCCATGTGAGCTGCCTGCAGAGTTGGCAATAAAACAGATTACACAAATCTCATGATCATCTGTTAGATAAATATTAAACACATGCTATGATGGACCCCACTCACTCTTACACCAAATCTCTTACATGTAAAACAATGCACAATGATAAGATCCTCTCACTCTCACACCAAATCTTTTACATGTAAAACAATGCACAATGATAAGCTCCTCTAACTTTCACACCAAATCTCTTACATGTAAAACAATGCACAATGATAAGATCCTCTCACTCTCATACCAAATCTCTTACATGTAAAACAATGCACAATGATAAGATCCTCTCACTCTCACACCAAATCTTTTACATGTAAAACAATGCACAATGATAAGCTCCTCTCACACCAAATCTCTTACATGTAAAACAATGCACAATGATAAGCTCCTCTCACACCAAATCTCTTACATGTAAAACAATGCACAATGATAAGCTCCTCTCACACCAAATCTCTTACATGTAAAACAATGCACAATGATAAGCTCCTCTCACACCAAATCTCTTACATGTAAAACAATGCACAATGATAAGCTCCTCTCACACCAAATATCTTACATGTAAAACAATGCACAATGATAAGCTCCTCTCACACCAAATCTCTTACATGTAAAACAATGCACAATGATAAGCTCCTCTCACACCAAATCTCTTACATGTAAAACAATGCACAATGATAAGCTCCTCTCACACCAAATATCTTACATGTAAAACAATGCACAATGATAAGCTCCTCTCACACCAAATCTCTTACATGTAAAACAATGCACAATGATAAGCTCCTCTCACACCAAATATCTTACATGTAAAACAATGCACAATGATAAGCTCCTCTCACACCAAATCTCTTACATGTAAAACAATGCACAATGATAAGCTCCTCTCACACCAAATATCTTACATGTAAAACAATGCACAATGATAAGCTCCTCTCACACCAAATATCTTACATGTAAAACAAAAAACAGCTTGTTTTATCTTACAGTACATAAGGAGGTCATCTTACCCTAGCTTTAACTATTCGTTCTAGCCAGTGCTTAGACAGCTTGTAATAGCCACATGCCTGGAATGCAGTTCAACCACTTTCTTTACATATTACAAAATTGTATCACTCATGATTAAAACATTAACAGGATAAAGTATTACCCAATATAAAATCTTAAGTAGTTTATATGATTTTCTGAAACATAGTTCATATGATTTTCTGAAACATAATCATGAACACAAAGTCAATAATCGCATGTGATGGTTTCAAAGATTTGCTGTAGTGACACAATGTCAGCCTCTGCTTGTGATGGTTTCAAAGATTTGCTGTAGTGACACAATGTCAGCCTCTGCTTGTGATGGTTTCAAAGATTTGCTGTAGTGACACAATGTCAGCCTCTGCTTGTGATGGTTTCAAAGATTTGCTGTAGTGACACAATGTCAGACTCTGCTTGTGATGGTTTCAAAGATTTGCTGTAGTGACATAATGTCAGCCTCTGCTTGTGATGGTTTCAAAGATTTGCTGTAGTGACATAATGTCAGCCTCTGCTTGTGATGGTTTCAAAGATTTGCTGTAGTGACACAATGTCAGCCTCTGCTTGTGATGGTTTCAAAGATTTGTAGTGAAGCAGTATGTGATAACATGGCCATATAATACTACTGCTATATTCCATTATTCAAATGTGGACAACTCACATAATACTCATGTCTACATAGTAGTTACAGCACTTTATTATTTTCCTTTCACATTAATTTCTTCTTTACCACAACCTGAGGCATGCATCAACTTTTCTGGAATGCTTTTTATTCATATCATCATTGTGTGTCTCTTGTCACTTAAAACAACACTGTGTCTCCTGTCACTTAAACTAACATTGTGTCTCCTGTCACTTAAACCAACACTGTGTCTCCTGTCACTTAAACCAACATTGTGTCTCCTGCCACTTAAACCACCACTGTGTCTCCTGCCACTTAAACCAACACTGTGTCTCCTGTCACTTAAACCGCACTGTGTGTCTCCTTTCACTTAAACCAACACTGTGTCTCCTGCCACTTAAACCAACATTGTGTCTCCTGCCACTTAAACCAACACTGTGTCTCCTGCCACTTAAACCAACATTGTTTCTCCTGCCACTTAAACCAACATTGTGTCTTCTGCCACTTAAACCAACATTGTGTCTTCTGCCACTTAAACCAACATTGTGTCTCCTGCCACTTAAACCAACATTGTGTCTTCTACCACTTAAACCAACATTGTGTCTCCTGCCACTTAAACCAACACTGTGTCTTCTGCCACTTAAGCCAACACTGTGTCTCATGTCACTTAAACCAACACTGTCTCCTGCCACCTAAACCAACACTGTGTCTCATGTCACTTAAACCAACAATGCGTGTCTCCTGTCACTTAAACCAACATTGTGTCTCCTGTCACTTAAACCAACACTGTGTCTCCTGCCACTTAAACCAACACTGTGTCTCCTGTCACTTAAACCAACATTGTGTGTCTCCTGTCACTTAAACCAACACTGTGTCTCTTGTCACTTAAACTAACATTGTACGTCTCCTGTCACTTAAACTAACATTGTATGTCTCCTGTCACTTAAACTAACATTGTGTGTCTCCTGTCACTTAAACCAACATTGTGTGTCTCCTGTCACTTAAACTAACATTGTGTCTCCTGTCACTTAAACCAACAATGTGTGTCTCCTGTCACTTAATACAACATCGTGTCTCCTGCCACTTAAACCAACATTGTGTGTCTCCTGCCACTTAAACCAACATTGTGTCTCCTGTCATTTAAACCAACAATGTGTGTCTCCTGTCACTTAAACCAACATTGTGTCTCCTGTCACTTAAACCAACAATGTGTGTCTCCTGTCACTTAAACCAACAATGTGTGTCTCCTGTCACTTAAACCAACATTGTGTCTCCTGTCACTTAAACCAACACTGTGTGTGTCTCCTGCCATTTAAACCAACATTGTGTCTCCTGTTAATCACTAGTCCAGCAGAAAAAAAAACAAAAAAACTATACTATCATCTACGCACAAAATCTACAAGTAAAGATGAGCAAGTAAATGTGGGGACAGCCTTTAGAACACAAACTGAAAGACAAGAAATAGCTCAGAAAAAGGGAAAAAAAAACAACCTGTACTCCAGGATTTCTATCAAAATTGATGAAGTTTTTTGTGTTTACAGAACATACAAGGAAGACATTGTATAAATCTCTGCAGGCAGCATGTCTTAGTTGATCTCTCTGGAACAGCTGGTTCAGTCATGTTAAAGTACAATAAATGATGGATAACTTTGGTTTGCTTGAAAATCTGGACCCAATAAAAATGCCTTTCAGCAGGTTGCAGCATTAAACAAACCATGACAAGCCCTGATATATGAACCAGTTTGAGGTAATTGGAGCACCAAGAAGTGCTGGGATAGAGTCTTGACTAGCTCCAGTGGTGCCAGTCACATTAATCCTACAGTCATTTTGAATGGTTAGGTTCTCTTCCCTTCATCCAGGATGTCAGAGGTCATGGAGGAAATTGTAAAAGATGTTTAAAGACAGACAGAAATAATGTACAAACAAGAGATACAACTTACACCAGCTAACTCTAGAGCTACAGGAGTGTGAGGCGGGCTGGCCTGCAGAAACAAACAAATAACAGATATAACTAACACCAAAACTGCAGATAACTGACACCAAGATTACAGATAAAACTGACACCAAAATTACATATATAACGGACACCAAAGCTGCAGATATAACTGACACCAAAATTACAGATAAAAATGACATCAAAATTACCAATATAACTGACACCAAAATTACGGATATAACTGACACCAAAATTACAGATATAACTTTTACTATTTAACTCTAGAGCTACTAGAGTGTAAGCTGCTTTAAGAGTTAGAAAATAACAATAACATCTGGAAATGTTTTGAGCTGACTACAAATTAGATCCAAATATATTACTTCAACACTGCTTCATTAACAGCTTTTTTTCAAAGTTTCTACACTCTATCTTTTATTCAATGTTCTTACATGTTATAAGTGTTTGTTGTAAAGCAGATCATACATTTTTTTCCTATTTCTCTAGCTGTTATAAATGTTTGTCGTAAAGCAGATCATACATTTTTTTTCTGTTTCTCTAGATGTTATAAGTCTCTGTTGTAAAGCAGACCATACACTTTTTTTCTGTTTCTCTAGATGTTATAAGTCTCTGTTGTAAAGCAGATCATACACTTTTTTTCTGTTTCTCTAGATGTTATAAGTCTCTGTTGTAAAGCAGATCATACACTTTTTTCTGTTTCTCTAGATGTTATAAATGTTTGTTATAAAGTAGATCATACATTTTTTTGTTGTTTCTCTAGATGTTATAAATCTTTGTTATAAAGTAGATCATACATTTTTCTTGTTTCTCTAGATGTTATAAGTCTTTGTTATAAAGTAGATCATACATTTTTCTTCTGTTTCTCTAGATGTTATAAGTCTTTGTTATAAAGTAGATCATACATTTTTTTGTTGTTTCTCTAGATGTTATAAGTCTTTGTTATAAAGTAGATCATACATTTTTTTGTTGTTTCTCTAGATGTTATAAGTCTTTGTTATAAAGTAGATCATACATTTTTTTGTTGTTTCTCTAGATGTTATAAGTCTTTGTTATAAAGTAGATCATACATTTTTTTTTTGTTTCTCTAGATGTTATAAGTCTTTGTTATAAAGTAGATCATACATTTTTCTTCTGTTTCTCTAGATGTTATAAGTCTTTGTTATAAAGTAGATCATACATTTTTTTGTTGTTTCTCAAAGTCTTCTTTCTTTTTTTTTTTTTGTGAAGTAAGAGGGTGGTCCCAAAAGGAAGTTTACAAGGGTTATTACTTTTACAAGGGTTATTACTTCAAGAGCAACATTTATTTGAATATAACACATAGTACACTGTGTTCCATGATGGACAATTTACTTTCCCACATAGTCCTCACAATGATCGAGGCATTTGTTTAAGAGTAGGACATATTTTTCAATGTCCATCCTGTAAAATGTGGTGTCCTGGACATAAGCCACCTTGTCACCACTGTTCTGACTGAAATCTGCAGCCACCAAGATGTTCCTTGACAGCTGGGACAAGATGACACTCACCTGGCACCTGGTATATACGAGGTCTGGCACCTGATATACACAAGGTCCAACACAAAAAACAAGACTGACCCTCAGTTTGGGGACCAAGTGTGGAAGGGGAGAGACAAAGAGGTGATTATACAGCATGTTCTAACCTGTCACTGGAAGACAAGGCTCAACTCCATCACTTTACTCAGCACCAGTGGGCACATGTTCAAATATAAGATGTATACCTAATCTCAGCTGGAAAACAGTGCAGCACAAACAGAACAGAGAGTTAACATCAAGTTTCTTGTGAAGCTGAAGAAGTCTGCGAGGAAACTTTTCAGTTGTTGACAGAGGCTTACAGTGATGAGTGCTTGTCTCATGATACTTACAGTGATGAGTGCTTGTCTCATGACAGAAGCTTACAGTGATGAGTGCTTGTCTCATGATACTTACAGTGATGAGTGCTTGTCTCATGATACTTACAGTGATGAGTGCTTGTCTCATGACAGAAGCTTACAGTGATGAGTGCTTGTCTCATGCACGCTTTTCTGAATGGCACAAATGATTTTTGGAAGGCAGAGAAAGCATGAAAGATGATGACCATCAGTTGGATTTTGCACCAAGATAATGCGCGCTTGTCCCTGAGGCAGTTTTTAGCAAATCACAACATTACTGCACTCAAGCATCCACCACATTCGCCAGACCTGGCTCCCTGTGACCTCTACCAATTCCAAAAGATCAAGTTAGTGCTCAAAGGAACCCATCATCTGTCAGTAGAAGATGTGAAGGCAAGAATGATGGAGGTTCTCAACAGCCTTTCAAAAAATGATCTGTAGAACTGCTGGAGCGTTGGCAGCACTGTCTGCAGCTTTGTCTCAACTCAGATGGGAACAACTTTTCTAAAGGAGGTCGAATTTGACTTTCTCAACTTGTTCAGTAAAATGACATACAAGTACAGTCTCTTTTTTTTTTTTTGCATCACACCTCACATACTATATGGGAGTATACGGTGGATGGTCCAAATTCTCCCAGCAAAAATGTTGCAAGAGCTCCCAAATGGAAGTGACCATGTGCGAGCGAGTGTTATCATGAAGGAGCACCACACTTTTTGTCAACAGCCCAGGACAACAACGTCTAATGGCAGCTAATAAACGTTCCCATGTTGCATCGTACACAGCTGCAATAATTGCTGCTCCCCATTACAGGAAATCAACAACATGGCTTCTGATCCCAAAACATGGTAGTCATCACTTTGCCAACAGTCAGCATGATCTTAAACTCCCTGGTTTGTGGGGAAGCCCGGATGTTTCCACTGCATGCTTACACATTTTCATTCTGGTCTGCTATATTGTGACTCACTACTGGTGACACTGTGTTCTAGAAAGCCTTGGCGATGAGTGGCATATTGCTTTGTGGTCCTTGGAAAGGGTTCACAGGACCCATCACGCACACTCCCAACTGCACAATCATTCTAGACACTGTTCCATGTGACAAACTCAAGTCAATTGTCAGTTCATTCAATCACTTGTCTGTTCTCCAATACTGCACATTCGACATATATTTTATTTGCTGGTATGTTACAGCCCTGCTGTCATGGGTCTGCCACTCCACATTATGTCACTGGTTGTTACTTGCCTGGTTTAGAATTCTACATACCATTTTGCCACACACTGTCAACTCATCACGCTGTCTCCACATACTTCCACCAACTGGTGGGGAATTTTTGCAGCCAGATCTGCTTCACGTTCAGAAATATCACATAGTGAAAGAATCCTCAAGAATGTATATCAGCAAAGTATTCTACCACATTTAGAATATGGCTCAACATCTTGGTAAACAGCATCAAACACTACGCTGCATAATCTAGACAAGGTTCAAAATCAGTCACTACGGATTATCACAGGTGCCATGAGGTCCACACCAATAGTAGAAATGCAGAAAATAGTTGGTGTTCAAGCGCTAAAGTAACGTAGAGACACAAAGGTCATGACCATGGGAGGAAAATTCCTTAGCTCTGTAAGCCATCCCCTGAAGGAGAGATTCAATAACTTGGCATTAGGACAGTTTAAAAGAAGCAGCTTCATTCATCAGGCCAAGCGTATGCGTAAGCTGATACCTGACCTTCCAACTGTAGTCGCTCCATTATCATCTGTACCAGAGCATACACCATGGAAAGAAGCAGATTATACACAAATAACTATTCAGACTGAAGTGAAAGGTGTGCAGAATGGTGAGATGCAGAGCAGTCTTGTAAGATCAACAGCCACACTTAGTGTTCCGGATGACAAATATCCATGTGACACCTGGATACGTGTGTATACAGATGGATCTTCACATAATGCCATAAAGAATGGAGGGGCAGGAGCATATACTGAATATCCAAACAACACCATTGACAAGATTTCCATACCCACTGGTAAATACTGCAACAACTTTGATGCAGAAGTTAGGGCAATTATTGCTGCAGTTGAAAAACTATCAGACTCCAGAATTGATACATGTCCTGTGGTAATTCTCACAGATGCAAGATCAGTACTGGAAGCTCTTCGGAGCAACAAACTACCAAACCTTAAGGATGCCTTGTCAAAAATTGGCTTACAACATGGAGTCACTTTGCAATGGATTCCCTCCCACTGTGGGATACCAGGCAATGAGAAAGCTGACCATCTGGCTAAAGAGGGCACTGAAATGGAGCAACGAGACATACCAATCACCTATAATCAGAAGAAAAGCATGATGAAAACCTACAGGAAGCCACAAACACCACCACATGATGACTATCACATGCTAAACAGAAAGGAACAAGCCACCATCTTCCGTCTCCGAACAGGACACAGCCGACTCCTAAGTCATATGTATACAAAGTTTAAGGTTGGTACTACTAATCTATGTACATGTGCCCAGGTGCCCCAAACTGTGGAACATATCCTCCAGAACTGCATCAACTACGAGACACTGAGAAATAATTACTGGCCCAGTGAAACCACTAAAGAAGATAAACTCTACGGTTCCATACATGAGTTACAAAAAACAGTGAAATTTATCCAAGAGACAGGACTGCAGATATAGACAGACAATGCGAACGAAGAAGAAGAAGAAGAAATATCACAGCATGAACTTCCTGTTTAGACCACCACGCCAGCCAACCCTCTATCTGATGGATGCCACTTGCATGGTGCTATGTAGTGCTGCCATCTGGCATGGCATTGTCAACTGATGAATGCAGAAAATTCCATAATCATGCCCATTAGTCCGATATCACTTTCATGAATTCCCCTAGGAACAACTATGTTAAGAACACATTTATCTTAACATAGTCTTTGTGAGAAAAGGAAAATAGATCTGTTTGCATAAAAATTCTGACCTACTTCTGTAGCCCAGAAACCTGTAGCAATCAACACTAATTGTAATAGTTATTTTTGTAAAATGTAATGTCAGGTTGGTGGGTGGATGGGGACATGGAGATCGCTGGCAGGGATGAGGAAAGTCTGATGTGAAACCAATGAATCCAGGACATGACAAACCTATGGGCTATCAGAATGATGTAAACAAAACAGAGCCAGCAGACTATATGTGGCGGGGAATGAATATTGCTGAATCAACTCATCGGATTCCTCATCCCAAAGTCAGAGTGTCTCTGTGGAACTGTCTCAAAGCCGTCTGGCCAGCCAGCATTGAACTCTGGATCTGACGTGGAGAAAGGGCTTAAATATAGCTACCAGAGGCTGGAAAACAAAGTTTTGGCCAGGCCAACCTACACCACTGTCTTCATGGCAGTCCAAGCAAGACCACAGTCTGCCCTAGCAAGGAAAGGTGCTGAAGTCGGAGATACCAAGCCAAAAAGCGCATGGCAAAAAATCAGTAACACAATAATTGGTGTATAAGTATACAACTATACACTAAGCACTGCAGTAAAGCTGTGATACCAGAATGTATAAAATCGGAAAAAAGTAGGAGCAGCTTTATTACTTAACAATTACAAAGTTGTGACGTTTTGGCGTGAGCCTTAATCATACAAAAACATACAGGATGAAGAAATAGAGAGAGGAGATAAAGTATAGATTCACATGAATACTGTTTTAAAAAAGAAACAAACAAAAAAAAAAAAAAATTTTTTTAAAATGAGTACTTAGCTGTAAATTGCAAGGTGTGGCTTTGCCAGCGGTGTGTGTCAGGAATGGATCTGGTAGGACGTGGAAATTGTTTAAATAGAGACCTGTGACATGTGGTCGGTGGGTTGTAACTGGGGGTGGTGGATGGGGAACCGGGGAGGGGAGAGAGAGTGACGCACTACTGGCCTAGCTAGGAGAAATTGAAACAGGTGATTGGGGAAGAGGGGTTGCAGAGAAAATAGTGGGGTTGCAGAGTGATGCTGTGAGGAAGTTTGAAAAGTAAGAAGGGGTGGATTTAGTGGAGAGGTACTATAATGATTGAAAAAGATGATGTTACGTGTAACTAAACAGCGAGTTTAACCCATGTGGTTCCAGCGTCCCATAATTTTGAATGCAGCGGTTCTCAAGTGCCAGGCGGCTTGTGTCATCTGCATGACATTGTTTAATGGCTGTTACCAGAAAATCAGATTTGCCTCTGTGGTTGGGGCAATGAAATGATTTGGGACTGGTTTCGAAGCATGCTGGGCGATGTCGTACAGATGTTTTTGCATGCGGTCCCCTAATCTGAGGCCAGTCTCACCGATATATGTTATCCTGCATCTTTTGCAAACGATGACATATATCACATTTCGGGACTCGCATGTGAATCCCTCATGTGGAGTGAGGATAGTTTTGGGAAAGGTGATTGTTTTCGTTTCCCAAACTACAGGGCAGGTAACGCAGCGGGGGCGGTTACATTTTCTGGTGCCAACATATGTAAGGCTCTGCTTCAAGTGGCTGTGGACGAGGATGTCCTTAAGGTTTGGCTCACGTTTGTATGCCAATAGGGGCCCTTCTTACTTTTCAAACTTCCTCATAGCATCACTTTGCAACCCCGCTATTTTCACTGCAACCCCTATTCTCTGCAACCCCTCTTCCCCAATCACCTGTTTCAATTTCTCCTAGCTAGGCCAGTAGTGTGTCACTCTCTCTCCCCTCCCCGGTTCCCCATCCACCACCCCCAGTTACAACCCACCGACCACATGTCACAGGTCTCTATTTAAACAATGTCCACGTCCTACCAGATCCATTCCTGACACACACCGCTGGACAAGCCAAACCTTGCAATTTACAGCTAAGTACTCCTTTAAAAAAATTTTTTTTTTTTTTTTTTCTTTTTTAAAACAGTATTCATGCGAATCTATACTTTATCTCCTCTCTCTATTTCTTCATCCTGTATGTTTTTGTATGATTAAGGCTCACGCCGAAATGTCACAACTTTGTAATCGTTAAGTAATAAAGCTGCTCCTACTTTTTTCCGATTTTATACATTCTGGTATCACAGCTTTACTGCAGTGCTTAGTGTATAGTTGTATACTTATACACCAATTATTGTGTTACTGATCAGGGTACCATGCATCATCGCTAATATGCGTACGAAGAAGAAAAAGACTTTCATGAATGTCACATGCCGTGTTAACTTAATTTTGGGATGCCCTTCATATATCATACATTTTATTCTGTTTTTCTTGATCTTACGAGTCTTTGTTATACCGCATATTTTCTTGTTATCTGTTTTCCTAGTTATCCTTTCTTCATTCTGTTTTTCTTCTTCCATTTTTATATCTGTGAACATCTGCTTTACTTGCCCTGAAAAAAACCTTGTTGAAAACATGAGATGTATAAAAAAAAAAAAGAAGTGTAGATAAGTGTAGACAAGCTTTACTTTGTGCTGAAATTACTATAAAAAATGAAGACAACTCAAGTTAAATAACTGCCAGATAGAAATCAAAGTTTCTTGCTTTTGTAAAACACACAGGATACTTGGTTTAGTGATACACAAAAAATTTGGTTTGATATGCAGGAAACTCTCTACCGTAGAGAGCGGAACAACAACACAACTCCTTCAGATCATCAGAGGAAGTACCCCCCCTCAGACAAGTGTTTCGGCCCTTTAAACTCCTGACACTCTAAGGGGGTGGGCCCCTCTGGGTCATGACTCCCAGAGGTCTTGTGAGTTGTTGCTTTTTTTTTTCAGTCCCGGGATCGAACCCATGATCTTCCAGTTGCCACGCGTCTTTAGTGATTTAGCTATGGAGGACTGGTATTGGTTGTGGCAAATGAAATTACTTATGCTCCCAATGCTTGTTTCGCATACTCCACAGCCAGCATGAGGCCTTTTCTGCTGTTTCTGAAAGGCTTCTCAATGCCCTTGCTCTTGCTTGTCCCTTTATGCCCAGTTGCTTACATAGGTCATATGCTGATGTTGCTATGAATCCTCTTGCTCCCACTTCTACAGCTATCACTTTTGCCCTGATTCCTGCCCCCTGCCTCAGTTGCTTGACCAGATCATTGTACTTCTCAAATTTGAATAATATAAGGAAATCATGGTTTAGTGATACACAGAATACCTTGTTTGATGAAACACACAGAATATTTGGTTTGGTGATACACCGAACACTTGGCCTGAGGATATACTAAATACTTTGATTGGTGATAGACACAGAGAATACTCGGTTTTGGTAATATATAGAATATATGGTTTGGTGATACACCAAACACTTGATCTGAGGATATACTAAATACTTTGATTGGTGATAGACATAGAGAATATTTGGTTTGTTGATACGAGTACATACAGAATAGATAGAATTAACAGTGTTCTCCCAGAACTGCATTCTCATGAGACCAGTCTTCTTATCTGACACAATGTCTGGAATCTGCAGATCACAAATTCACAAAAATCTTATCAGACTACTCATAATTAACACAAAGTTATCAGCTTTATCATAATAAAAGCTATCATCTTTACCATAATTAACACAACTTTATCATAAAAAAAGCTATCAACTTTATCATAATTAACACAAAGTCATCAGCTTTAACTCATCACGCAGCTATCATAACTAATACAAAATCATTAACTTTTTCATAATTCATTCATTCATTCATTCATTTGCATGTCCCTTGTGGAACTTTGCCTCCCTAACAGCACTCCTGTAGGCCTCACGGCTGTGAGCAAGATGGCCTGCTG
Source organism: Achatina immaculata (assembly GCA_009760885.1). Classification (NCBI taxonomy): domain Eukaryota; kingdom Metazoa; phylum Mollusca; class Gastropoda; order Stylommatophora; family Achatinidae; genus Lissachatina; species Lissachatina immaculata. The sequence continues at coordinate 9,738,555 of CM019716.1, forward strand.
CTGATGCATCCATTTGCAGATAATCAACAATGTCTTGCAACCATCTTCGTCTTGGTCTTCCTCTCTTTCTTTATCCCATTATGTACCCTTCCAAGACTGTCTTCTCTAGATTATCATGACGTTTAATGTGTCCAAAATATTGAAGTTTTCTCTCTTTAATTCTCTTTACTAGCCAGCCTTCTTCAATATTAAGTTCTCGTAGTATAGATATATTTGTTTTTTTTTTTGTGTCCATGATATTTGAAGAACTCTTCTGTAGCATTTACATTCAAAGGCATTTATGCATTTCTCAGCTGTTTTGTTAAGTGTCCAGGTCTCACAGGCATATGTTGCGATGGGAAAGATGCATGCCCTTAGAAATCTTATTTTTGTGGTTCTGTCTGTTCCTCTCCACAGATTCTTTAGTTGTTTTACTTTATGAAGAGTGACAGATGTACTCCTTTTAATTTCCCTCATTGTATCTCCATTACTAGTTAGTAGTGATCCAAGATATTCAAAACTCCACTGCGTCCAGTTTTTCCTCATTGATACATATATCAGTTGCCTTGTTTGTTTTGTCAGTTCTCATCAATTTAGTTTTCTTCGCATTAAGATAGAGGTTTTGTTCTTCACTGTTCTTACGGACTGACATAATTAGTTTTTCCACTCCTTTTTGTGTTGTGGACAGTAATACTGTGTCATCAGCATATCTAATCTCTGGTATTTCATAATCTCCAATTGTTATGGCATTGTAATATTCTTTGTCAATAAGGTAGATAGAGGTGTATGGTGCAGTTTTACAAAGTGAGGGAGGAAGTGAGCAAGGTGAGAAAAAAATGAATATAAAGTATGAGAATGTATAAATGAAAAACATACAACATCCAATATTTCGGTGTGAGCCTTATTCGAGGATACATGCAAAAACAAAATACAAACATATATAACTTATCTGAAGCGTCTTGCTCTCAGTAAAGCGGAAATGTGTGTGGAAGAAGGAGGAGGAGGAAAAAAAAAAAAACCGTTGCCTACAGACAAAAGATTCCCGATATAGCCAATCATAGCGAAGAAGCGGAGAGAGGAGGAGAACAAGTGGGAGAAAGGGGTTGGGGGAAGGCAATAGAAACATGATAGCCGCTAGAGGTGTGGGGGGGGGGGGGGTGGGGGGAAAGGGGAGAGAAAAGAGGACGCGAGAGATAATGAATGAAGAACTTAAACACCTACAGGGAGGAAATGTAAAACTGGTGAATGGGACAAGACCAATATGTTGGCAGAGAAGGAAATAGGATGGAGTAAGCCCGGAAGGGCCGATAGTGACGGCAATGTCAAGAAAGTTAGCGGAAGTAGCAGAGATATGGGAGGTGAAAGAAATGACAGGATTGTATTCTTTAACAAAACTGATAAAGTTGTTAAGGTCTTCCTCTGGCCCTTCCGGGCTTACTACTTCTATCCACTATAAACCTACAGACTCTCAGAGCTACCTCCTGTACTCTTCCTCCCATCCCAGATCGTGTAAGGACTCTATTCCTTTTTCCCAGCTTCTTAGGTTGCGACGTTTGTGTAAGGAGGATTTGGATTTCCAGGATCAAGGCCACAAATTACTAGATTTCTTCCGTCAACGCGGCTATCCAGACCACGTTCTCTCGTCATCTTGGAACCGCATTAGCCACATATCGCAGCAACAAGCCCTCACCCCTAAACCGCACTGTAGCTCGGACAGGGTGAAACTAGTACTCACGTACCACCCCCATAGCTTGGCAGTTAAAAACATACTGTTTCGCCATTTCCACCTCCTCCAGACCGAGCCTGAGACACGTGAACTTTTTTGGGGAACCCCCATTGGTGGCTTACAGACGTGACAAAAACCTCAGGGACCTTTTAATTCGTAGTCATCTTAAGACAGATGACACTTTATGGTACCAGACGTTGTGGACGTCGTAGATGCAACACTTGTCCGTTTGTTGTCGAGGCCAGCCAGATCTCTTTCCCTAAATCCACGTTATCAGTACAGGAGGGTTTCACCTGCAATTCACGAAATGTCATTTATGTTATCATGTGCAAACGTTGCAGTTTGAAGTACATAGGGGAAACTGGCTTACGGTTAGGAGATCGATTTCACCAGCATCTCAATGATATTTCTAAGAGGGCCTGGACACCTGTGGCTAAACATTTTTGCCTTGGTAACCACAGGGGCAAACAGGACATTTCGGTTAGTGCGATCCGCTCTTGTTCCGCAGATGTACGATCTCGGAGGGTCCTAGAACAGCGCCTTATTTTCCAGACTGGCTGTCTCCACCCAGCTGGAATTAACAATGTTTTCAGCTTTCTGTAACTTCTTTATTTTTCCACTGGCCTTTTTTATACTCTACTTTCTTTCTCTATGCTACCCCTCCCTACCACCATCCTATTTCCTTCTCTGCCAACATATTGGTCTTGTCCCATTCACCAGTTTTACGGTTCTAAGGACTGCAAACGCGCCACAAACAGCCTCTGGCAGTCAAGTCCAGCTCCTGGCCTTCCCGTGGCAGAACTGTTTAAACTGACAGGAGAAGGGGCGAGGGCGAATATCTGGCGCCTGAAAACCAGTTACTTAGGGTAGATGAGTGGCACGTTTGGTAGCTCATCTGCCGCTGTTGGCGAGATCTTCAGCTGCCGTGCGTGGAGCGGTGCTCCTCCCGGCCAATGAAGAAATTTGCAAATGAGGCTGCCACGCAGCATCACTGCGGAAAAGGTGGTAGAAAGGATAAAGCAAAGCAAACGGTCAAATCACGGCACCTCTGGTCTGGAGGTCGGCCACGTCCTGAGTGCAGTCATGTCGGGTGAAATGCATGAACCGGCTTGTCTCACTGCTGGCAAGACTCTTCAAATGCCGTGCGTGGAGTGAAGCTCCTCCCGGTTAAGGAAGTAAATGCGGAAAAGAAATAAAGGTTGCTGTGCGGAGCCGATGGGAAAAGGTGGTGGAAAGTGAAGTTTAACCGGTATGTCCAGTAGTATCGCTACGAGAGCTATACTACGGCACCTCTGCTCTAGAGGCCGCCCACGTCCGAAATACACATACACTGGTGAAATATGCCTAAACCGGCACACACCAAGGGTGGAACTTGATGGCTAGACATGTCATGCCACCTCCGCTCTAGAGGTCGGTAACGCCTGATAAACACCCATACTGGTGAATTTTGCCTAAACCGGCTCATACCAGGGGTGAATCTTGAAGGCTATGCATGTCACAGTACCTCTGCTCTAGAGGTCGGTCCCGTCCCAAACACGCCCATACTGGGATAATGCCTAAACTGGCTCAACCCAGGAGTAGAAGTCACTAGTGGCGAGGATTCGTCCTCCTGGACAAAAGCTCCATCCTGGTCACAACTAGGAAGGGTAGCGGTCACGACCGCAAAATGCTGAAGTCGGAGACACTGGACCAGGGAAGTCTAGATAGGCAACCACCTCTCACCCGGCGGGGATGTTTGCGTATCCTAATCACGCTGAGGTTTTCCGGTGAGAAAGTCCAACCCTGGACTGGATGGGCAACCACCTCTCACCCGGCGGTGATACACGGGTATCTCAAAACACGTCGAGGTTTTCCGGTAAGAAAGTCCAATTCTGGCCTGGGTGGGCTACCGCCTCTCACCCAGCGGGGATGCACTGATATCCTAAACACGTCGAGGTCTTCCGGTGAGAAAGTCCAACCCTAGACTAAACTGGTGCAATGAAAACCACGGTGTCACGCAATCCCGCTTCTGAGACCCACCAAGAATACAGGCTAAAGCACTGTGATACTCTGAACCCCTTGTGGTCCTTTCGTGGATCTCGTGTGGTCTATTTTGGACCACACCGGGGACCACGGGATCTAACAAGGACCACAGGCGTGAATTCAGTAGGTTCACAATGCGGTTTTTGGTGGTAGAAGTGAACGAAGAAGAAGAAGAAGACCAGTTTTACATTTCCTCCCTGTAGGTGTTTAAGTTCTTCATTCATTATCTCTCGCGTCCTCTTTTCTCTCCCCTTTCCCCCACCCCCCCCCCACACCTCTAGCAGCTATCATGTTTCTATTGCCTTCCCCCAACCCCTTTCTCCCACTTGTTCTCCTCCTCTCTCCGCTTCTTCGCTATGATTGGCTATATTGGGAATCTTTTGTCTGTAGGCAACGGTTTTTTTTTTTTTCCTCCTCCTCCTTCTTCCACACACATTTCCGTTTTACTGAGAGCAAGACGCTTCAGATAAGTTATATATGTTTGTATTTTGTTTCTGCATGTATCCTCGAATAAGGCTCACGCCGAAATATCGGATGTTTATGTTTTTCATTTATACATTCTCATACTTTATATTCGTTTTTTTCTCACCTTGCTCACTTCCTCCCTCACTTTGTAAAACTGCACCATACACCTCTATCTACCTTATTTATATTAACCAGTTTTACTGCAGTCGCCATCCCTTTTATCTGTAATATTCTTTGTCTACATCTTCTCTAACATTCCTCATTATATTTTCAATATACAGGTTAAATAAGTAAAGCGACAATAAGCACCCCTGACGGACCCCTTGTTTTATGTAAAACCAAGTTGTTGTTTCACCATTTATTCTTACTGCTGCTTGTTGGTCTAGATACAGCAGTGATGTTAATTGTATCAAATTGTATCAAATGTATTAAATCCCATTTTCTCATAATTAATACAGAGACAAAATCTTTCTTACAAGTTTCATCAGGATAAACAAGAATAAAAAAAAAAAGTTTTAAAGAAAAAAAAAAAACTACCCCTCATGCACTAAAACCAAATATTTGAAATATAAAGTAGGAGGGGCATTCAGAAAGTAATGCACCATGTTTTTTTCAGGAGCTGTTTATTCAAAAAGCATGAAATTTTTATACAATGTACATGGATATGTCATGTAAACATCAGTATTATTCAACATAATCCCCATCAACTTGTACGGCTTTACACCAGCGTAAAACAAGTGCATGTGTTCCCAGCCCATACCAGATTTTCTCTTGATTATGTAGCCATTTCTTCACTGCATGAATCATTCCTTCATCATCTTCAAATCTTACCCCTTGGAGTGCATCTCTGAGTAGACCAAACAGATGGAAATCAGAGGGTGCCAAATCTGGACTGTAGGGTGGATGGGGTAGTACAGTCCAACCCAGTTTGGTGATTGCTTCCCGAGTTGGCAGACTTGTGTGAGGGTGCGCACTGTCGTGAAGAAGAAGCAGGTCTGTTCGATACTTGTGCGGCCGAACTCTGCGAAAACGCTGAGTGAGTTTTTTCAATGTCTTAATGTAATCTTGCGAATGTTTCTCCTCTTGGCATAACATCCACAAGAATCACACCTTCAATGTCTTAATGTAAGCTTGTGAATGATGTTTCTCCTCTTGGTGTAACATCCACAAGAATCACACCTTCAATGTCTTAATGTAAGTTTGCGAATGATGTTTCTCCTCTTGGCATAACATCCACAAGAATCACACCTTCAATGTCTTAATGTAAGCTTGCGAATGATGTTTCTCCTCTTGGCATAACATCCACAAGAATCACACCTTCAATGTCTTAATGTAAGCTTGCGAATGATGTTTCTCCTCTTGGCATAACATCCACAAGAATCACACCTTCAATGTCTCAAAAGACAGTGATCATGACCTTTCCTGCTGAAGGAATTGTCTTGAATTTCTTTCTTCATGGTGATTGCGGATAATGCCACTCCATTGACTGTCGTTTTTTGTCTCAGGTTCAAAATGATGTGCCCAGGTTTCATCATCTGTCACGACCTTAGCAAAAAAGTTCTCTCCCTCTCAGCATTTAAATACTCCTATAATTCAGAAGAAATTGCTTTCCTTTGCAATCGATGGTCATTTGTGAGACTCTGATGAACCCATCTTGCGCAAACCTTAGAAAATCCGAGAGCTTTTATAACTGTATTTGCACTACCATTGCTGACTGACAGCTTTAAGGCCAATCGTTGAGTAGCGATACGCCTATCAGTAAGAATAATGTCCTCAGCGCATTTCAACATTTCTACCTTGGTGGTTGTGGCAGGACGTCCACAGCGCGGCTGATCATGCAACTCCTTATCTCCACTTATTGATTCTTTGATTCTCTGAACCCAGTGACTGACTGTACTCCTGTCAACTGCAAAACTTCCATACACATCACATAGATGCTTGTGAATGTTCACAACAGTTTCCTTCTCTGCAACGAGAAATTCTATCACAATTCACTGCTTATAAGTTGCTAACATACTCCATTTCAATGGTTAGGGCAGCCATATTCTTTGGCTGGTTGGGTGCAATTTGGTTCACAGAACAGGCACGTACCATATTTAAAGTGTGCAAAATTTCATGGTTCTATCTTCATTATTAGCTGAAAAAAGCGATGTGCATTACTTTCTGAACACCCCTTGTATTTGACCAGTCTTTGATCTTGACCTTTCCTGACCTACCTGGGCAAGTTCAACATTATAGGCCCTCAGGGCAAATGCTGCTCTCTGTGACAGTTTTGGTAAGAGTAGAGTTCCCAGGTAGTTCTCATAGTCATATCTCCTGAAATTTATGTCTACAAACATCAGGTCAATTTCTGAGACTTGTTCCAGCTGGTATGTTACAAATACTGAGTGCTGCTGTGACTAGATTTAATACAACATTCAAAATACTAAGTTCTGCTGTTAGTTACTAGTTTTAATACATAATTCTTATCTTTTATCTTATATCCTTCCCGTGCCGTTAAACGTCACATAGGGCTCACAAGGTAGTTCGCCAATTTTTCCTGTTTTCGGCGAACTTTTCAATCTCATCAAGGGATTTTATGCCTATTAATTTGGCCTCTCTTAACAATGTCCTCTTTAGAGTTTCACGCAGTCTGCCTCTTTTTCTTTGGCCCGTTATGTTCCACCTGATAGCTTGTTTTGGGATTCTCTGATCATTTCTTCTCATCACGTGATCAACATATGTCCATCTCCTTTTCCTGGTCACCCATGAGACTGGTTGTTGTTCAGTCATCTGTCTTATCTCTGCATTGTTCTTGAATTCATTCCACTTGATGCCAAATTTTTTTTCTAAAGCATTTGTTTTCAAAAGAGTCTAATTTCTTGTCTATTTCTTTAGTTGTTTTCTGGCTTTCACATGCATAAATAAGGGTGGGTATTACATTTGAATTGAATAGTCTTAACTTGATTTTTGTGCTTATAACTTTTGAATGCCATATATTCTCAAGACTCTTGAAGATTAATGTTGCTTTTGCAATTCTAATTCTAACTTCCTTTCTGGTGTCACCAAATCAAGACCTTCTAGTTGGGCCCCATTTACCCAGTCAATACCTGTGTTACCTGTGCAGCATTTTTTCATTATGAAGTCTATTGTAATTCCAAAAAGTAAAGGAGACAGTATACATCCTTGTTTCACACCTGTTTCAATCTGGAACCATTCACTCATCCCTTCTTCTGCCTTGACTGCACAAACATGTCCACTGTAGAAGTCCTTAATGATGTTGACAATTTTACATGGTATTCCATATAGACTTGAAATTCTCCACAACATTACTATTACTAAATTCTGCTGTGATTAGTTTCAATATGATATTACAATTACTAAGTGATCAAGGTAGACAGAGGTGTATGGTTCAGTTTTACAACAGAAGGAGTGAGGAATGTGAGCAGAAACACAAGTGGCAGCAAGTAAGAAAGTAAGATGAGAACGTATAAATGAAGAACATACATCATATATTTTTGGCGTCAGCTTTTTCCAAGGGTTACATACAAGAACAACACAACACATAAAAGACATTGCAGTCACTGTAAATGTAATACTTGCCGGCTTGTTGAGGCTAGCCAGGTTTCCCTCCCCAAGTTCATGTTATCAATTCAGAAAGGTTTCATCTGCACTTCACGCAATGTCACTTATGCCATTATATGCAAGCACTGAATTATAAGTATACAGGGGAGATTATTTTCATCAGCATATTGACGCCATATCCAAGAGGACACAGACACCAGTGGCAAAATACTTCTGCCAAAGAAACAACCAAGGCAAATGGGACATTTCTGTTACTGCAATCTGCTTCTATTCTTCAGATGAATGATCTCAGAAAGCTCTAGAACAGCGCCTTATTTTCCAGGCTGGCTGTCTCCACCAGCTAGAATTAACAATAAATTCAGCTTCCTTTAAACTTCTTTAGATTTTCACCTACTTTCTGCTATCCACGCTATAGTGTTAGCCCCACTCATTTTGCTGGTCACCCATGAGACTGGTTGTTGTTCAGTCATCTGTCTTATCTCTGCATTGTTCTTGAATTCATTCCACTTGATGCCAAATTTTTTTTCTAAAGCATTTGTTTTCAAAAGAGTCTAATTTCTTGTCTATTTCTTTAGTTGTTTTCTGGCTTTCACATGCATAAATAAGGGTGGGTATTACATTTGAATTGAATAGTCTTAACTTGATTTTTGTGCTTATAACTTTTGAATGCCATATATTCTCAAGACTCTTGAAGATTAATGTTGCTTTTGCAATTCTAATTCTAACTTCCTTTCTGGTGTCACCAAATCAAGACCTTCTAGTTGGGCCCCATTTACCCAGTCAATACCTGTGTTACCTGTGCAGCATTTTTTCATTATGAAGTCTATTGTAATTCCAAAAAGTAAAGGAGACAGTATACATCCTTGTTTCACACCTGTTTCAATCTGGAACCATTCACTCATCCCTTCTTCTGCCTTGACTGCACAAACATGTCCACTGTAGAAGTCCTTAATGATGTTGACAATTTTACATGGTATTCCATATAGACTTGAAATTCTCCACAACATTACTATTACTAAATTCTGCTGTGATTAGTTTCAATATGATATTACAATTACTAAGTGATCAAGGTAGACAGAGGTGTATGGTTCAGTTTTACAACAGAAGGAGTGAGGAATGTGAGCAGAAACACAAGTGGCAGCAAGTAAGAAAGTAAGATGAGAACGTATAAATGAAGAACATACATCATATATTTTTGGCGTCAGCTTTTTCCAAGGGTTACATACAAGAACAACACAACACATAAAAGACATTGCAGTCACTGTAAATGTAATACTTGCCGGCTTGTTGAGGCTAGCCAGGTTTCCCTCCCCAAGTTCATGTTATCAATTCAGAAAGGTTTCATCTGCACTTCACGCAATGTCACTTATGCCATTATATGCAAGCACTGAATTATAAGTATACAGGGGAGATTATTTTCATCAGCATATTGACGCCATATCCAAGAGGACACAGACACCAGTGGCAAAATACTTCTGCCAAAGAAACAACCAAGGCAAATGGGACATTTCTGTTACTGCAATCTGCTTCTATTCTTCAGATGAATGATCTCAGAAAGCTCTAGAACAGCGCCTTATTTTCCAGGCTGGCTGTCTCCACCAGCTAGAATTAACAATAAATTCAGCTTCCTTTAAACTTCTTTAGATTTTCACCTACTTTCTGCTATCCACGCTATAGTGTTAGCCCCACTCATTTTGCTGCAACTTTCCTTTCGTAAGTTTTAGTTTTATCTTCCAGCCCTCTCCTTCTTCTGTAGCGGCTATAAGGTATTTATAGCTTATTTGTCACTTTCTTCCCCCCTCCCAAATATTTTTCTCTCCCCTTTACTACATGTGGCATCTGTGTAGCCCTGGTTTTACGAGATAGGTAAATAACTGCAGTGGCTCCATGTATAGTTATATATTCATGCACTAATTATTGTGTGTTATGAGATAGGTATCCAATTTGTCCACATTGTTATCCTTTATCATCTCTCAGCCATTCATTCACCATTCCCACTTTCTGGGTGCATTCATTGCTGTCTTTTGAACTAGGATACAAATAAACCAAGTTTTTCATCTGTTTTCCGTGTTTTTTATGTGTTGTGTTGCTCTAGTATGTAATCCTTGAAAAAAGGGCTACTGCTGAAATATTGGATTTTGTATGTTCATTTATACATTATCATCTTCTTACTTGCTGCCACTTGTTTTTCTGCTCACACTACACACTCCCTCTGTTGTTTATGTAAGACTGAACCATACACCTCTATCTACCCTGATTACTAAAACCAGTTTTACTGCAGTCATCATCTCTTTTATCTCTCACAAATACTAATCAATGCTGTGACTAGTTTTAATACAACATAACAAACTGAGTGATGAGAATATTTGTGAAACTTCTTTCACTTTACAGTAAATTATGTGATATAACATACAGTAAGATGCAGAAGTATATCATTTTTCACTCTCATACTGCTAACCAGAAGTTGGTATCTGTTATGTTTATGTGTTGTGTTATTGGTATGTTATGTTTATGTGTTATATTATTGGTATCAGTTATGCACTGTATCATTGGTATCTGTTATGTTTATGTGTTGTATCATTGGTATCTGTTATGTGTTGTATCACTAGTATCAGTTATGTCCTGTGTTATTTGTATCAGTTATGTGTTGTATTGTTGGTATCTAATATGTTTATGTGTTGCATTGTTGGCATGAGTTATGTTTATATGTTATATCGTTGGTATCACTTGCAAAGCATACATTCAGCACCATGAAGACAGTCCTGTTACCATAAATCTGACCACACAAAAACAAAACTATGATTAGTAAAAAGCTATATCTATTCTGTTTTACTGTATGTAGCAGAAACCTGGACTCTAAGCTAACAGTTAGAAAGATTAATGCAGCAGAAATGTGGTTCTACAGAAAGCTAGGTCATTTAGCATGGAGAGTGAAAAGAACAAATGCACAAGTTTTAGAGCAGCTGCAAGTGCAATGTGAACTACTCAAAGAAATAAAGATCAAGTAAACAAAATACTTTGGCCATATCAAAAGACTTAACAACATACTGAAGACCATATTCGAGGGAAAGGTGGATGGAAAAAGAGCAAGAGAAAGACAGAGATGTAGGTGGGAAGATAACATACGAGAATGACAGGACACAGCCTGGCTGAGTGCATCTTCAAGGCAAGGGAGCTAGGAAACTGGAGATTCATTATCTCCAACCTTTGTTCCGAAAAAAAAGGCACTGGATAATGATGATGGTATCAGTTATGTTTGTGTGTTGTATCGTTGGTATCCGTTACGTTTATGTATTGTATCGTTGGTATCAATTATGTTTATGTACTGTATCTATGTACAAGATGCCTCTAATGCCTACAACAATTTCAAATATATCAACAGGTGGTCACTAAAAAGAATACTGTATTTCAGGCAACACTTACCTTACGAGGTCAACGCAGTACGCACTGTTCGACTGCTCTCTAATAGGATTAAAGCTTAAGTTAAATTCTTTAATCCTAATGATCCGTTTCTGAGCACGCAGTTCAAACTTCTGGAGGCCACGACACAAAACACGTTGCAGATCGCTAGCCAAGTTCATTTTGTGGAGGACATAGAAGCAGACGACAGGGGGAGGAAACTCAACCTAGTGGGGCAGATTTATGTGCTAAGTTAACTCATTTTGTAAGCTGTGTTAAACGGCACGGGAAGGATGTAAGATTTAAGATTTAAATAGCAAAATTGGTGTTGACAAAAATCTTACATATTGCACACAAATTCTGCCTGAAAATGTTTGTTCTGCAATATAGTAATTTGTATTTGTTTACGTAAAATGTAGTATTTTACACATAAAAAATAATAAAGGATAACTTGTCACATAGAGCTTGCGAACACTAACAGAAAGAGCTTTAGAAGTGCAGAAAGATCTCTACTTATGCTTCATTGATTACACCAACGCATTCGACAAGGTGAAACATAATGAAATTATTAAAATGCTTGAAGATATCAATATAGACGGCAAAGACCTGAGGATTGTAAAACATCTATATTGGCTGCAAGAAGCAGCACTTCGAGTTGAAAATAGAACTGGAAAATATCAGCCTATAAAACAAGGGGTGCGACAAGGATGTGTACTATCTCCAGACCTTTTTTCTCTGTACAGCGAGAATATTCTAAGAACGATCATCACAGAACCAGGCATAAAAATTGGAGGATATAATATTAACAACATTCGGTATGCTGACGACACAGTACTGATAGCTGAGAACCAACAAGACCTGCAAAATCTCTTGGATAAAGTCACCAAAGAAAGTGAACAGAAAGGCTTACTTTGAAAATCAAAAACACAGAGACTATGGTTATATCTAAGAAACAGAATCCACCAACATGCAGTATAAAATTAAACGGAACTATTCTAAAGCAGGTGCAGAAATTCAAATACCTTGAAGCAGTAATAACTTCAGATGAGAAATCTGAAAAATATCTTAAATCTGGAAAAATCTGAGAAATCTGAAAAATATCTTATATCCTTCCCGTGCCGTTAAACGTCACACAGGGCTCGCAAAGTAGTTCGCCAATTTTGTCCTGTCTTCGGCGAGTCTTTCAACCTCATCAAGGATTTTATGCTTGTTAATTTGGCCTCTCTTAACAATGATTTCTTCAGAGTTTCACGTGGTCTGCCTCTTTCCCTTTGGCCTGTTGTGTTCCACTTGATAGCTTGTTTTGGGATTCTCTGATCATTTCTTCTCATCAAGTGACCAACATATGTCCATCTCCTTTTCCTGATCACCCATGAGACTGGTTGTTGTTCAGTCATCTGTTTTATCTCTGCATAATTCTTAAATTCGTTCCACTTGATGCCAAGTATTTTCCTTAGGCATTTGTTTTCAAAAGAGTCTAATTTCTTTTCTATTTCTTTAGTTGTTTTCCAGCTTTCACATGCATAAATGAAGGTTAATATTACATTTGAATTAAATAGTCTTAACTTTGTTTGTGTGCTTATAACTTTTGAATTCCATATGTTCTCAAGATTCTTGAAGATCAGTGCTGCTTTACAATTCTAATTCTAACTTCCTTTCTGGTGTCACCATCCTGGTCTATGTAGCTGCCAAGGTATGCAAATTGATTGACTTCTTCAATATCTGTCCCTTCTATGTGTATTTTTCCATTTTGATTAAGGGGAATTTTCATTATTTTTGTTTTGTCCTTGTTAATTTCGAGTCATATTTTGCTAGCCAGTGAAGGCAGGCTATCTTTTTTTTCTTGCATGGAATTCACATTGTTACTGATAAGAGTTAATGTCATCAGCAAAATCAAGATCTTCTAGTTGCGTCCCATGTACCCAGTCAATACCTGTGTTACCTGTGCAGCATTTTTTCATTATGAAGTCTATTGTAATCCCAAAAAGCAAAGGAGACAGTATGCATCCTTGTTTCACGCCTGCTTCAATCTGAAACCATTCACTCATTCCTTCTTCTGTCTTGACTGCACAAACATATCCATTGTAGAAGTCTTTAATGATGTTGACAGTTTTAGATGGTATTCCATATAGTCCTAATATCTTCACAATGAATCTCTGGGAAAAAGAAAAAGAGGAAGACCAAGACGAAGATGGCTGCAAGACATCGTTGATGATCTGGAAATGGATGCAACAGCAGCAGGCCATCTTGCTCACAACCGAGAGGCAAAGTTCCGCAAGGGACATGCAAATGAATGAATGAATCTCTGTGTATGCTATCCAGTGCCTTTTTAAAGTCTATGAGTTTCAGGATTAATGGTTTCTGCTTTTCAATATGTTCTTCAAGTATTATTCTTAGAGTAAAGATCTGGTTGAGACAGCTTCTTCCTTTTCGAAATCCTGCTTTTTCTTCTCTCATTGCAGTATCCATTATATCTTTAAGTCTATTCAGAATGACTTTGTAAAATACTTTTGACAAAACTGATAATAAGGTTACTCCTCTCCAGTTATTGCAGGCACTAAAGTTGCCTTTTTTTTTGGGGGGGGGGGTATTTTAACAATAATTCCTTTTCTCCATTTAAAAGGGACCTTTTCTTTTTTCCAAATTTTATTAAATATTCTATGTAGCTGGCTCATGTTGTCAGTGTTAATAGCTTTTAACATTTCAGCTGTTATTTCATCTCCACCTGCAGCTTTATTGTTAGCCATTAGATTCACTGCTGTTTCAATTTCGCTCAATGTAATTTCATCTAGGATGACATTTAGTTGTGGGATTGGTCTTCTTCTCTTCTTCTTCGTTCACATTGTCTGTCTATATCTGCAATCCTGTCTCTTGGATAAATTTCACTGTTTTTTGTAATTCATGTATGGAACCGTAGAGCTTATCTTCTTTAGTGGTTTCACAGGGGCAGTAATTATTTCTCAGTGTTTCATAGTTGGTGCAGTTCTGGAGGATATGTTCCACAGTTTGGGGCACCTAGGCACATGTACATAGATTAGTAGTACCAACCTTAAACTTTGTATACATATGACTTAGGAGTCGGCTGTGTCCTGTTCGGAGACGGAAAATGGTGACTTGTTCCTTTCTGTTTAGCATGTGATAGTCATCATGCGGTGGTGTTTGTGGCTTCCTGTAGGTTTTTATCATGCTTTTCTTCTGATTATAGGTGATTGGTATGTCTGGTTGCTCCATTTCAGTGTGGGATTTGTAAGTTGGTTTCAATGGTTATCAATTATTTTGGATGTGGTAGAGCATTTCTTGGAAGTATTCAGTCCATCTTTGCTTTTAGTCTTAACCTGATGTTAATAGGGAGCCAGTTTTGTTAAAGTTTGGTCTTTCTTTGGATGTAATAGTACCTATTTGCCTCCTTTGTATGTTGTATAGAGTTTTGTGTCTCCAGTTTTTGCTGCTTTCTCTGCTTCTTTTGCCATTAAGGCATATTGAGGAAACCAACGTTAAGCATGTATTTTCCATGACCTTCAGCACCTCTGTTGGCATAGAAACATGAGCCAAACCTTAAGGACATCCTCGTCCACAGCCACTTGAAGCGGAACCTTACATATGTTGGTACCAGAAAATGTAACAGCCCCCGCTGTGTTACCTGCCCTGTAGTCTGGGAAATGAAAACAATCACCTTTCCTAAAACTATCCTCACTCTTCATGAGGGATTCACATGCAAGACCCGCAATGTGATATATGTCATCATATGCAAAAGATGTGGGATAACATATACTAATGAGACTGGCCTCAGATTAGGGGATCGCATGCAGAAACATCTGTATGATATCCCCAAGTATGCTTCAAAATCACTCCCAAATCATTTCAATGGCAGAAACCACAGGCAAATCTGATTTTATGGTAATAGTCATCAAACAATGTCATGCATAAGACACAAGCCGCCTAGTGCTTGAGAACCGCTACATTTAGGATTATGGGAAGCTGGAACCGTACGGGTTAAACTCACTATTCAGCTACAAATAAAATTCTCCTCTTCAAAAATTATAATCCCTCTCCACTAAGCTCCACTCCCTTCTTACCTTCTTACTTGTTACACATAGTTCAGAACCTCCTCACAGCATCACATTACAACCCCTCTTTTATATCTTATAAACTTCCCATGGTATTAAATGTCATATAGGGCTCGCAAGGTAGTTCGCTAATTTTTCCTGTTTTCGGCGAACTTTTCAACCTCATCAAGAGATTTTATGCCTATTAATTTGGCCTCTCTTAACAATGTCCTCTTTGCAGTTTCACACGGTCTGCCTCTTTTTCTTCGGCCTCTTGTGTTCCATTTGATAGCTTGTTTTGGGATTCTCTGATCGTTTCTTCTCATCAAGTGACCAACATATGTCCATCTCCTTTTCCTGATCACCCATGAGACTGGTTGTTGGTCAGATCTGCCTTCTGCATTGCTCTTGAATTCATTCCACCTGGTGCCGAGTATTTTCCTTAGGCATTTGTTTTCAAAAAGGTCTAATTTCTTGTCTATTTCTTTAGTTGTTTTCCAGCTTTCACATGCATAAATAAGGGTGGATATTACATTTGAATTGAATAGTCTTAACTTTGCTTTTGTGGTATAACTTTTGAATGCCATATGTTCTCAAGATTCTTGAAGATTACTGTTGCTTTTGCAACTCTAATTCTAACTTCCTTTCTGGTGTCACCATCCTGGTCTATGTAGCTGCCAAGGTATACAAATTGATTGACTTCTTCAATATCTGTCCCCTCTACGTGTATTTTTCCATTTTGATTAATAGGAAATTTCATTATTTTTGTTTTGTCCTTGTTAATTTCAAGTCCTGTTTTGCTAGCCAGTGAAGACAGGCTATCTGTTTTTTCTTGCATGGAATTCACATTGTTACTGATAAGAGTTATGTCATCAGCAAAATCAAGATCTTCTAGTTGCGTCCCATGTACCCAGTCAATACCTGTGTTACCTGTGCAGCAATTTTTTTCATTATGAAGTTTACTGCAATTCCAAAAAGCAAAGCAGACAGTATACATCCTTGTTTCATGCCCATTTCAAACTGGAGCCATTATGTTTTTACTGCACAAACATATCCATTGTAGACGTCCTTAATGATGTTGACAGTTTTAGATGGTATTCCATATAGACTTAAAATTGTCCACAATGAATCTCTGTGGATGCTATCAAATGCCTTTTTAAAGTCTATGAAGTTCAGTATTAATGGTTTCTGCTTTTCAATATGTTTTTCAAGTATTATTCTTAGAGTAAAGATTTGGTTGAGACAGCTTCTCCCTTTTCGAAATCTTGCTTGCTCTTCTCTCATTGTTGTATTCACTATATCTTTAAGTTTATTCAAAATGACCGTGCAAAATACTTTTGACACAGCTGATAGTAAGGTTACTCCTCTCCAATTGTTACAGTCACTAAGGTTGCCTTTTTTGTATTTTAACAATGATTCCTTTTTCCATTTAGAAGGGACCTTTTCTTCTTACCAAATCTTATGAAACATTCACTGTAGTTGTCTCATGTTGTCATTATTGATAGCTTTTAACATTTCAGGTGTTATTTCATCTTCAGCTGCAGCTTTGTTGTTAGCCATTCAATTCACTGCTGTTCCAATTTCATACAATTTAATTTCATCTAGGTTGACATTTAATGTTGGAGTTGGTTAGCTCAGTTGGTGATCTCTTCTCACACCATCTCGTCAGACTGTCCAGTATCATTTCTCTTGGTCTTCCCCTTCCTTTTCTTCCCTCTGTTTTTCCTGGTGTTATAATATTTTCAATCTCCCCCCTTCTCATTACATGTCCTATGAAAGTACATTGTTTCTCTCTTATTTTTTTGACAAGATTTTTTCTATCTCCACCTCTTCTCAAACATTCTCCATTAGTTATTTTTGCTGTCCAGGGAATTTGCAACATTCTTCTAATAAACCACATTTCTGCTGCTTCCAATGATTTTTGTGCAGACCTGCCTATTGTCCATGATTCACTTCCATATAACAAGATAGGTTCAGTATAACATTTTGGTCTTTACCTGATGTTAATAGGGTTCCAGTTTTGCTAAAGAGTGGTCTTTCTTTAGAAGTAATAGTACCTGTTAGCCTCTTTTGTATGTTATATAAAGTTTTGCTGACTCCGGTTTTTGTTGCTTTCTCTGCCTTTTTTGCCATATTGTCTATGTATTCACTTTTATCCGTTCTAGCTTAAACTTTCTTGTCTACTTCTGTGTATGTTGCTTTCACCAGATCTTTTCCAAGATCTGTCTTTACATTCAACATGTATAAAATTTGGCTGCTCGTCTTTCATGTATGTAGTTCCATGTGTTTTCTGATATCCATGCTTTTCGATTTGGTTTTCTCAGTCCAGTGCTTGCTTTTGCTGCTATGATTATGGCTGTGCTGTAAGAATTCCTTAATTCATCTATACCTATATCCTCTACTTCACTGAGTGTTGTGGAATGATTGGCAAGTTCCTGACTGAAATTACTGTTAGTATTCTCGTCTTGTAGGCTGTGACTGTTTATATTTCTGTGTATTGATTTCTTGTGTTGGCTTTTCAGTTTTAGTTTTATTTTCCCTATACACAGATTGTGATCACTGTTGACATCTGCACCCCTATGTACCCTTATATCTATCAGAAATGTTCTGTATTGCTTTCTAATACAAAAATGATCTATCTGGTTTCTAGTTCTATCATCTGGAAATATCCACGTTGTTTTATGCATTTTTTTGTGTGGAAATATTGTGCCTCCATTAACCATGCCCTCTGTTAGACACATTTCAATGAATCTTTCTCTGTTCTGATTTACCATGTCAGTTCCTTCTTTCCCCATTACTTTTTCAATGTCGGTGTTATCTTTCCCTAGCTTAGCGTTGAAGTCCCCCATAGCAATTAGAATGTCGTGTTTAGGGACTTTGTTAATGATTTGTTGTAATTGGTGATAGAAATTGTCTTTCACCTTATCATCTGCATCATTTGTGGGTGCATAACACTGTATTATTGTCATTCTTCCATGTCTTAGGTTGTATCATGCTCTTATTATACGACTGTTCACTGGTTTTCATTCTACAAGGCTCTTTGCTGCTACATTTGATATAATTATACCTACCCCTCTTGATGTTTCCTGTCATCTCTGCCTGAATGTATTATTAACATGCCATTTTCTGCCGATCTTTTACCTGCTTCTGGCCATCACATTTCTGTGATGCCCAGTACATCTAGGTGGTATCTCTCCATTTCTCTGATGACCTGAGTAGTTTTGTGTTGGTGCTGCTGTCGTTCTTATGTTCCAAAATCCAGTCTTTGTCACATGTTTAGGGCCGATGAATGTATAACATCAGCAAAAACTTTACCGGGTGCCGATTGTGACACGGACCATGAGTTAGTAATAAGAGACAGGAAGATAAAGATAAAAAAGACAGTTGCAAGATCAAGACCACTCCGCTTTGATCTTACAAAAATACCAGAACAATATAGTATAGAAGTGAAGAACCATTTTGAAATCCTGATGGCTGTACAGGAGGAGATGACATCAGATGATGTGGCTACACAGGCCAGAGATATCTAATAACAACCGCTAAATACATGGTTCCAGTAAAGAAAACACAAAAGAATGGATGGATTACAGCAGGCACACTTGAACTGATAAAACAACGTAGAGAAATGAAGATGAAATGAAAAGTGACAAACAACAACAAAGAGGAATATAAATCTTTAACAGAAGAAGTACAAAGAAACATAAGAAAAAACAAAAAACAATACATACAAGATTGTTGTGAAAGAATAGAAGGACATCAGAAGTGTGGAAGAGATAGTGAAATGTTTAAAGAAATGAAGACATTGACGAGAAATGTCACACCTAAGCTAAATGTAATTTGTGACAAGATGGGGAATATCTTGACAGTGACAGAGGAAATTCTAGAAAGATGGAAGGAATATTGTAGAGGAATGTATGAAACAACTGACTGTGAAAGCAGAAATCAACAGTGTAAATTATTATTGGAGGAGAAAGAACCCGAACCGACAATAGAAGAAGTTTTATGGGCAATAAAGAATCTGAAAAATGGTAAATCACCAGGATGTGATGAGATAACAGCTGAATTTATTAAAGCAGGAGGAAAGGAATGTGCAACAATCTATCATGCACAATGTAAAAAGATATGGCATTCAGGTATTTGGCCAAAAGAATGGAAAAGAACTGTATTCATACCACTGCCAAAAAAGGGCAACCTGAAATTATGCACAAACTACAGAAGTGTTGCCCTGATTAGTCATGCCAGTAAAATTCTGTTAAAAATCATAATGGGCAGACATCATAAGAAAATAAAAGAGGAAGTCAATATGGTCCAAGATGGTTTCAGGCAAGGAAGAGGATCAAGAGATCATATATTCAATATAAGATTAATAATAGAGAATTGCAGAGAGTTTAATGTGAATATATATTTAGCTTTTATAGACTACCCAAAGGCATTTGATTGTGTACAATACCAGAAACTTTGGGAAATAATGGAAAAAATGGGATTTCCAACACATTTGATACAATTAACATTACAACTCTATCTAGACCAACAAGCAACAGTAAGAATAAATGTTGAAACAACAACTTGGTTTGACATAAAACAAGGGGTCCATCAGGGGTGAATACAGTCACCCTACTTATTTAACTTGTGTACTGAAAATATAATGAGGAATGTTAGAGAAGATGTAGACAAAGAATATTACGATGCCATAACAGTTGGAGGTTATGAAATACCAGAGATTAGATATGCTGATGACACAGTATTACTATCCACAACACAAAAAGGAATGGAAAAACTAATTATATCAGTCAGTAAGAATAGTGAAGAGCAAAACCTCTATCTTAATGCAAAGAAAACTAAACTGATGAGAACTGACAAAACAAACAAGGCAGCTGATATATGTATCAATGAGGAAAAACTGGAAGTAGTGGAAAGTTTTGAATATCTTGGATCACTGCTAACTAATAATGAGAGAAATTAAAAGGAGGACATCTTTTGCTCTTCAGAAAGTAAAACAACTAAAGAATCTGTGGAGAGGAACAGACAGAACTACAAAAATAAGATTTTTAAGGGCATGCATCTTTCCAATTGCAACATATGTCTGTGAGACCTGGACACTTAATAAAACAGCTGTGAAACACATAAATGCGTTTAAATGCTACAGAAAAGTTCTTCAGATATCATGGACACAAAAAAGAACAAATATATCCATACTACAAGAACTTAATATTGAAGAAGGCTGGCTAGTAAAGAGTAGTAAAGAGAGAAAACTTCAATATTTTGGACACATTAAACGTCATGATAATCTAGATAAAACCGTCTTGGAAGGGTTCATAATGGAAAAAAGAAAGAGAGGAAGACCAAAGTGAAGATCACTGCAGACATCGTTGATGATCTGCAAATGGATGCATCAGCAGCAGGCCATCTTGCTCACAACTGAGAGGCCTATAGGAGTGATGTTAGGGAGGCAAAGTTCCACAAGGGACATGCAAATGAATGAATGAATGAATATGATAAATATGGAATTCAAAAGTTATAAGCACAAAAACCAAGTTAAGACTATTCAATTCATATGTGATATCCATCCTCATTTAATCATGTGAAATCTGGAAATCAACTAAAGAAATAGATAAGAAATTGGACTCTTTTGAAAACAAATGACTACGGAAAATACTTGGTATAAAGTTTAACGAGTTCAAGAACAACACAGAGATAAGACAGATGAGCAAAGGACAACCTCTATCATTGGTGATCAGAAAAAGAAGATGGACATATGTAGGCCATGTGATGAGAAGAAACGATCAGAGAATACCAAAATAAGCTATCAAGTGTAGCCGACGAAAAAAAGAGGTCGACCACTTGAAAATCTAAAAAGGACATTGTTAAGAGAAGCCAGTTTTGTGGACATAACATCCCTGATGAAGTTGAAAGACTCACCGAGAACAAGAAATCTTGACAAACAACTATGCGAGCCCTGTTTGACGTTTAACGGCAAGGAAAGGATGTAAGATGTAAGATTCACGCGAATCTATACTTTATCTCCTATCACAATTTCTTCGTCCTGTATGTTTTTGTATGATTAATTAAGACTCACGCCAAAACATCACAACTTTGTAATCGTCAAGTAATAAAGCTGCTCCTACTTTTTTCCTGGTTTATACATTTTTTCTCTGTACAGCGAGAATATTCTAAGAACAATCATCACAGAACCAGGCATAAAAATTGGAGGATATAATATTAACAACCTTCAGTATGCTGACGACACAGTACTGATAGCTGAGAACCAACAAGACCTGCAAAATCTTTTGGATAAAGTCGCTAAAGGAAGTGAACAGAAAGGAGTTACTTTGAAAATAAAAAAGACAGAGACTATGGTTATATTGAAACAGAATCCACCAGCATGCAGTATAAAATTAAATGGAACTATTCTAAAGCAGGTGCAGAAATTCAAAAACCTTGGAGCAGTAATAACTTCAGATAGGAAATGCAGAACAGAAATTAGGAACAGAATAGGCCAAGCAAAGACTGCATTTCAGAGAATGAGAAACATATTATGCAACACATCCTTATCAATGAATGTTAGAAAACGAGTCATAAAATGCTATATTGAACATATCTTGTTATATGGAAGTGAATCATGGACAATAGGCAGGTCTGCACAAAAATCATTGGAAGCAGCAGAAATGTGGTTTATTAGAAGAATGTTGAGAATCCCCTGGACAGCAAAAATAAATGATGAAGAATACATGAGAAGAGCTGGAGAGACAAAAAAACCTTGTCAAAAAGATAAGAGAGAGACAATGTACTTTCATAGGACATGCAATGAGAAGAGGGGGCATTGAAAATATTATAACAACAGGAGAAATAGAAGGAAGAAGATCAAAATGAAGACCGAGAGAAATGATACTGGACAGTCTGCCGAGACGGTGCGAGAGGAGATCACCAATTGGACTGATGGCCTGCATGAAGGATCGTGTACTCTGGAGAAGTATAATAGCCAACGCCAGTCGGCACGGCACATGATGATGATAATGATACATTTTGATGATTATTAAAGTACATTTCACAACTAACCTCAGCCGCTGAAGAGTTCTGATAACAGCAGACGACTTTCACCGCCATGATGGTAGAAGAGTGATAACGTCATGCTCTTTTTTATTTCAGAAGAAATAACTGTAGGTAAAGTACTCAGTAATGTTTTATGTTGATATTGTTGCGGTAGATTGATGCAAGTTACTCCAAGTAGACTAAATGAAACATCGGGAGTATATGTTATTGAAAACAAACGATATAAAATTTGAACAGTAACAAGAATGAGACAATTCAATGATATATTCTTTCTAAAGATTGAGACAGTCCAGTGAGACATTCTTTCTAAAGAGTGAGACAGTTCAGTAAGACATTCATTCTAAAGAATGAGTCAGTTCGGTGAGACATTCTTTCAAAAGATTGAGACAGTTTTCTTGTCTTAAAAATAAGTAGTTACGGTGAAATATGACAATCGTTATGTATACCTGACACAGATTTATAGAACATGTGTATGAAAGCGATATACGTGTATGGACCGTCTATAGTGTACTTCCCTCCAGTTAGCTAACATGTCATGCGACATCTGTTGAACATACCCAGCATGAAAACTCAGTATAAACGAGCCCAAGTAAAAGAGTACATACGAATCAAGAGCATGGAAGACCACTCAAAAAGAAGATTCAAACACAAAAAGGTACGCGAATAAAACGAGGTCAGTCAAGAGTAGCGGGGGGGGGGGGGGGGGGGCGGAGAAGACCATAGGGCAGATATACAGCCCTGAAGAAAGCCCCGTCGGTGACGACTGGAGTGATGGTCGAAAACATCCACACGTTACCAAAGTTCACATATGGCTCAGTCGAGAATGCTGAATGATACGAGAACGACGGGCAGAGTTAGAAATCAAAGAGCGAGTTATTAAGCATTCCAAACCCAGATGACTTCATAAAATATACTGATGGATCGATCACGCGTGGACAAAGGAGCGGATGGCGATTCGCGGTCTATCGCTATGGACGCCCCATCATCAGAGAGTCCGGAGCCTTCGCCACAGTCACATCCAGCATGAGGATGGAGATTGAACCAACCACTTGCTAGCAAATCAGCAAGCATCACAAGCCATAATATTATCAGAATCACAATGGATGCTAAAAAAAAAAAATCGAAAATCAGGTGATGCGTTGCAAGTGGTTGACCAAACTAAAAGAGTCACAAATCTCCTCCCTAATGTAGATTTATAGCCCAGGACATGCCGGTATCAAAAGTAATGAGATGGCAGATCAGCTGGCAAACAAAGCAACAAGCCTGGGCGACAAAGCAGACATTATAACATATGCCATATCAATATTACAGGGAAATGAACAAAAGAATTTTTGAATGCAGAACCCAAAGACCGCGAAAGGGGAATAACGAAGGGCAGCGACATTCAGAACTTTGCAGAAAAGATCGAGCTGTATTCAGTTAGTGTGCTGTTGGCACTATCACACAGCACACACTACGAACTCCAGATTTAAAGGGCGAGCACGTATGGGAGTGTCCTGAATGTAAAGAGTACCATCTCTAGGCTAGCAGCAGAGCATGACCGTTCTTGAAGTTCACTTGCGTATTTGACATGAACATCATTTGTTCAGTCAGCACATACTTTGATCGCCTACGATCCTGCATAGTTGCGTTCTTCCGCTGTTCCCCTCACTCCTTGCCTCGTCCTTCTGTCGTTGATGAGCAGTGAGTTTCAGTTTCAAATAAAACCTCTGGTCTTTTCACTGAGCGTGACAGAATCAGCGGGGAGCAGCAAACCCACACAACCCGTGAACACACACCCAGAAATTATGCATGCACACGATGAAGAAGTACTCTTTCCGCGAAGCTTATCGGTCGTGACATGAAAGGGTAGTTTTTAATTTAAACGTGTTTGAAGAGCGTTAAAAAGTTGTCGTTTTAAATATAACATTTGTAATAGGACATTGTTCTCATGTTGTTCCGTGAATGTTAAACTTTCACTGCTTGTCTGAAGCTGAAAACATTTATTAATGATCATGCTTGAGTGTTAAACTTTCACTGCTTGTCTGAAGCTGAAAACATGTTATTAATGATCATGCTTGAGTGTTAAACTTTCACTGCTTGTCTGAAGCTGAGGACGTTTTATAGGTGCTCATGTTTGAGTTTTTAACTCAACAGCTTATATGAAGGTGGAGATCTTAATAAATAGATGCGTAGTTTGAGTCCGTCCTTAGTGTCTCTGTTATAATTGACTAGACAAAAACATCTTCTATTCCACAGCTATACTTGACTGGACTAAAACATCTATTTGTCAGTTGCTATACTTGGCTGGAAAAAAAAATCCTCTCTTCCGCAGCTATACTTGACTAGATAAAAAATATCCCCTGTTTCGCTGTTATACTTGACTAGATAAAAAATATCCCCTGTTTCGCTGTTATACTTGACTAGATAAAAAATATCCCCTGTTTCGCTGTTATACTTGACTAGATAAAAAATATCCCCTGTTTCGCTGTTATACTTGACTAGATAAAAAATATCCCCTGTTTCGCTGTTATACTTGACTAGATAAAAAATATCCCCTGTTTCGCTGTTATACTTGACTAGATAAAAAATATCCCCTGTTTCGCAGCTATACTTGACTAGATAAAAAATATCCCCTGTTTCGCTGTTATACTTGACTAGATAAAAAATATCCCCTGTTTCGCTGTTATACTTGACTAGATAAAAAATATCCCCTGTTTCGCTGTTATACTTGACTAGATAAAAAATATCCCCTGTTTCGCTGTTATACTTGACTAGATAAAAAATATCCCCTGTTTCGCTGTTATACTTGACTAGATAAAAAATATCCCCTGTTTCGCTGTTATACTTGACTAGATAAAAAATATCCCCTGTTTCGCTGTTATACTTGACTAGATAAAAAATATCCCCTGTTTCGCTGTTATACTTGACTAGATAAAAAATATCCCCTGTTTCGCTGTTATACTTGACTAGATAAAAACCATCTCCCGTACAGCTGCTACACGTGTTTAGATAAAAACATCTCATGATTAGACAAAAAAAATCTCCTATTACTCTGCTATACGTGATTAGATAAAAACATCTCCTATTTCGCTACTATACTTACTAGATAAAAACATTCATTCCTCTGCTATATGTCGCTGACTAAATAAAACTTTATCCTGTTCCACTGCTGTATGTCCTTGCTATATGTCGTTGTTATGTGTCGCTAACTATGTGAAAACCTTATCCTGTTCCATTGCTATATGCCGTTGCTATATGTCTTTGTTATGTGTCGCTGACTAGTTAAAACCTGATCCTGTTCCACTGCTACGTGTCGCTGTTATAATGTCGCTGACTAGGTAAAAATCTTGTTCTGTTCCACTTCTATGTGTTGCTGTTATAAATGTCGCTGACTAGGTAAAAACCTTGTCCTGTTCCACTTCTATGTGTTGCTGTTATAAATGTCGCTGACTAGGTAAAAACCTTGTCCTGTTCCACTTCTATGTGTTGCTGTTATAAAT
Organism: Achatina immaculata; assembly: GCA_009760885.1. NCBI lineage: Eukaryota > Metazoa > Mollusca > Gastropoda > Stylommatophora > Achatinidae > Lissachatina > Lissachatina immaculata. Next base: position 9,764,288 of record CM019716.1, read on the forward strand.
GTCGCTGACTAGGTAAAAACCTTGTCCTGTTCCACTTCTATGTGTTGCTGTTATAATGTCGCTGACTAGGTAAAAACCTTGTCCTCTTCCAGTTCTATGTGTTGCTGTTATAAATGTCGCTGACTAGGTAAAAACCTTGTCCTGTTCCACTTCTATGTGTTGCTGTTATAAATGTCGCTGACTAGGTAAAAACCTTGTCCTGTTCCAGTTCTATGTGTTGCTGTTATAAATGTCGCTGACTAGGTAAAAACCTTGTCCTGTTCCACTTCTATGTGTTGCTGTTATAAATGTCGCTGACTAGGTAAAAACTTTGTCCTGTTCCAGTTCTATGTGTTGCTGTTATAAATGTCGCTGACTAGGTAAAAACCTTGTCCTGTTCCACTTCTATGTGTTGCTGTTATAAATGTCGCTGACTAGGTAAAAACCTTGTCCTGTTCCACTTCTATGTGTTGCGGTTATAAATGTCGCTGACTAGGTAAAAATCTTGTCCTGTTCCAGTTCTATGTGTTGCTGTTATAAATGTCGCTGACTAGGTAAAAACCTTGTCCTGTTCCAGTTCTGTGTGTCGCTACACTTGACTAGGTAAAAATATCTGGGAACTGCTTGATGTAATCGAACTCTTTTGCTGTGTTGATCTTGCTCTGCGTAAAATTGTCTTTAGTATCACATTTTTTTTTATCCTTAACATCTTATCAGAGACCAGCACTAGAAACTCTCCGAGGAAGTTGTGAAGAAATGATGTAGCCTGTAGAGGGGATGAGACGGGAGAAGAGGGAGTGACTAGAAATTGCTGGAGCCAGTTCTAGCACACATTTCAGCCAACTGTCTTTCCATGTATAGGCAGATGTCTTGAGTCGCTGCACGCGCATCCAGGCTCTAGGCGAGTTTATTTGACATGACCTGCTGGGTGAGCTTCCTCACATCACATGCTACCAACACATCTATATGCTCACTTCACACGTAGAAGATGTGTGCGTGGCGTCAACTGTTTTACATAGTTTCTCGCAGTTTAGTGTTAGGTGAATAAAGATGAGAATTTGTCATGTTTCAGCAGTTGTGATTCCATGCTGGCACCCCGTGTTGATGAATGGGCAAGCCGAGGTGGGTGGCAAGTCTAGACTTACCTGTGAGAGAGCACGTGTAGAAGAGCCGTCTTCGCAGCCGACTCCTGGATTCCCCGTACGGCCAAAGGTTCGCGCTCATTTCGACGCTCACTTTCAGCTTCACCGTAAGTTATCTGCTCTTAGTAGCTTCACATCTGTCCATGTCTTATTGCAGTTGTCTTGTTTGATATGTTTTCTTAACATTTATCACTGTGTGTTATTGTAACTATGTTGCTTTGTTAACTTTGTACATTTCTCTGTGTTACTGTAACAGTGTTGTTCATGATAGTTTATTAACATTTATCTCTGTGTGTTACTGTAACTATATTGTTCAGAACGGTTTATTAATATATATCTCCTATATCTCCTAGTGCTACTGTAAGTATGTTGTTCAATGAAGTTTATTAATATTTATTTCTTCTTGTTTCTGTAACAATGTTCCTTTGTTAACATTTATCTCTGTGTGTTACTGTAACTGGGTAATTCAATAAAGTTTGTTAATATTTGTCTCTATTTGTTGCTGTAACTGTGTTGCTCAGTACAGTTATCATTTATCTCTGTATGTTACTGTAACTATTTTGCTCAGTACCGTTTGTTAACATTTATCTCCTTGTGTTATTCTGTGTTGTTTAGTAGTTTGTTACCATTTATCTGGCTATATTACCGTGACAGTATTGTTCCTAACAGTCTTATAACATTTATCTCTGTGTTACTGTGATAGCTTTCTTCGCAGCATTCTGCTAAATTTTATCTCCGTGTAACTATGACAACGTTGTTCACAACATCCTGCTAATATTTATCTCTGTTACTGTGACAACGTTGTTCACAACATCCTGCTAATATTTATCTCTGTTACTGTGACAACGTTGTTCACAACATCCTGCTAATATTTATCTCTGTTACTGTGACAACGTTGTTCACAACATCCTGCTAATATTTATCTCTGTTACTGTGACAACGTTGTTCACAACATTCTGCTAACATTTATCTATGTGTTACTGTGACAGCGTTGTCACATAATATGTGTATCCGTGTGTTACCGCGACAGTGTTGTTTAATACAGTTTGTTAACATGTATGTTACTTAACTTTTATTAACATATATCTTACTTAACCAAATGCAGTCGTTTAAATACCCTTATTAGTCACACTTATAATATTCATAAATAGTTTGTAAAATAAATAACGTATACTTTGTTCAGTACAAGTATAAGTTCACGATATAGTTGTTCGTATATAAGTAACGCTGTCATCAAAGAAAGTTCCAGTGTTGCCTTCTCTTTTGTTGCTACACTTGACTAGGTAAAAATATCTGGGAACTGCTTGATGTAATCAAACTCTTTTGCTGTGTTGATCTTGCTCTGCGTAAAATTGTCTTTAGTATCACATTTTTTTTATCCTTAACATCTTATCAGAGACCAGCACTAGAAACTCTCCGAGGAAGTTGTGAAGAAATGATGTAGCTTGTAGAGGGGATGAGACGGGAGAAGAGGGAGTGACTAGAAATTGCTGGAGCCAGTTCTAGCACACATTTCAGCCAACTGTCTTTCCATGTATAGGCAGATGTCTTGAGTCGCTGCACGCGCATCCAGGCTCTAGGCGAGTTTATTTGACATGACCTGCTGGGTGAGCTTCCTCACATCACATGCTACCAACACATCTATATGCTCACTTCACACGTAGAAGATGTGTGCGTGGCGTCAACTGTTTTACATAGTTTCTCGCAGTTTAGTGTTAGGTGAATAAAGATGAGAATTTGTCATGTTTCAGCAGTTGTGATTCCATGCTGGCACCCCGTGTTGATGAATGGGCAAGCCGAGGTGGGTGGCAAGTCTAGACTTACCTGTGAGAGAGCACGTGTAGAAGAGCCGTCTTCTCAGCCGACTCCTGGATTCCCCGTACGGCCAAAGGTTCGCGCTCATTTCGACGCTCACTTTCAGCTTCACCGTAAGTTATCTGCTCTTAGTAGCTTCACATCTGTCCATGTCTTATTGCAGTTGTCTTGTTTGATATGTTTTCTTAACATTTATCACTGTGTGTTATTGTAACTATGTTGCTTTGTTAACTTTGTACATTTCTGTGTGTTACTGTAACAGTGTTGTTCATGATAGTTTATTAACATTTATCTCTGTGTGTTACTGTAACTATATTGTTCAGAACGGTTTATTAATATATATCTCCTATATCTCCTAGTGCTACTGTAAGTATGTTGTTCAATGAAGTTTATTAATATTTATTTCTTCTTGTTTCTGTAACAATGTTCCTTTGTTAACATTTATCTCTGTGTGTTACTGTAACTGGGTAATTCAATAAAGTTTGTTAATATTTGTCTCTATTTGTTGCTGTAACTGTGTTGCTCAGTACAGTTATCATTTATCTCTGTATGTTACTGTAACTATTTTGCTCAGTACCGTTTGTTAACATTTATCTCCTTGTGTTATTCTGTGTTGTTTAGTAGTTTGTTACCATTTATCTGGCTATATTACCGTGACAGTATTGTTCCTAACAGTCTTATAACATTTATCTCTGTGTTACTGTGATAGCTTTCTTCGCAGCATTCTGCTAAATTTTATCTCCGTGTAACTATGACAACGTTGTTCACAACATCCTGCTAATATTTATCTCTGTTACTGTGACAACGTTGTTCACAACATCCTGCTAATATTTATCTCTGTTACTGTGACAACGTTGTTCACAACATCCTGCTAATATTTATCTCTGTTACTGTGACAACGTTGTTCACAACATCCTGCTAATATTTATCTCTGTTACTGTGACAACGTTGTTCACAACATTCTGCTAACATTTATCTATGTGTTACTGTGACAGCGTTGTCACATAATATGTGTATCCGTGTGTTACCGCGACAGTGTTGTTTAATACAGTTTGTTAACATGTATGTTACTTAACTTTTATTAACATATATCTTACTTAACCAAATGCAGTCGTTTAAATACCCTTATTAGTCACACTTATAATATTCATAAATAGTTTGTAAAATAAATAACGTATACTTTGTTCAGTACAAGTTCACGATATAGTTGTTCGTATATAAGTAACGCTGTCATCAAAGAAAGTTCCAGTGTTGCCTTCTCTTTTGTTGCTAGCTTTATGAACTATGATGGGTAGGCAGCCTGCATTTCTTGTGATATCATACAACAGTATCATTGTATCAAGACGTTTCTTCTCACAAAGTCTAGCCTCCTGTTTATATTTTATTGATTAGGCCTATATCAGACTTTGACGCCCCTATATTGTTTTTATTGATTAGGCCTATATCAGGCTTTGACGCCCTCCTATGTTGTTTTTATTGATTAGGTCCATATCAGACTTTGACGCCCTCCTATGTTGTTTTTATTGATTAGGTCCATATCAGACTTTGACGGCCTCCTATGTTGTTTTTATTGATTAGGTCCATATCAGACTATGACGCCCTCCTATGTTGTTTTTATTGATTAGGCCTATATCAGACTTTGACGCCCCTATATTGTTTTTATTGATTAGGTCCATATCAGACTTTGACGCCCCTATATTGTTTTTATTGATTAGGCCTATATCAGACTTTGACGCCCCTATATTGTTTTTATTGATTAGGCCTATATCAGACTTTGACGCCCTCCTATGTTGTTTTTATTGATTAGGCCTATATCAGACTTTGACGCCCCTATATTGTTTTTATTGATTAGGTCCATATCAGACTTTGACGCCCCTGTATTGTTTTTATTGATTAGGCCTATATCAGGCTTTGACGCCCCTATATTGTTTTTATTGATTAGGCCTATATCAGGCTTTGACGCCCCTATATTGTTTTTATTGATTAGGTCCATATCAGACTATGACGCCCTCCTATGTTGTTTTTATTGATTAGGTCCATATCAGACTTTGACGCCCTCCTATGTTGTTTTTATTGATTAGGTCCATATCAGACTTTGACGCCCTCCTATGTTGTTTTTATTGATTAGGTCCATATCAGACTTTAACGCCCTCCTATGTTGTTTTTATTGATTAGGTCCATATCAGACTTTGACGCCCCTGTGTTGTTTTTATTGATTAGGTCCATATCAGACTTTGACACACTCCTATGTTGTTTTTATTGATTAGGTCCATATCAGACTATGACGCCCCTATGTTGTTTTTATTGATTAGGTCCATATCAGACTTTGACACCCTCCTATGTTGTTTTTGATGTTGCTGTTGTGCTGTTGTATGTTTTATTGGTAAGGTTAGACGCCTTTATGGTGCTTTTCTTTTCCTGATATTTTAGCTGTAACATTTTTTTCATCAATCAACATGTGACAGTCTGCTTCAGTGGACGTGGAGACACAAAACAATGTCCAAATTTTTTTGTAAGATCAACCAGAGACAGCGATGTCCCTTGTTTGTTAGTCAGTTATTTGCTGCACTGGCATCCACCAGAAACTCATTCCACAAACATCATGAAATGTACATGGCTTCCGTAGTTTTCTTATATGAAATAATATGGAGTTTGGTAGAGCCGTTATCTCTACTCTTTGTCGCATTCATTATTATTCTGTGAGATTTTGTAAAAAAAAATGTTCTTGTGACACTGTTCAGATTTCAACTGACGCGTACTGAAGAGTGAGTTGTCATCTGTGAGCAAAACATACTGTTTACAGTTTCAAGAAGTAAATATTTTTGACATATGTTTCCAGAGCAATAAAGACCTTTGACATACGATGTTGCCCGGAACACAAAAAAATCTCTGTTACAAATCTGGAGCCATGAATACATTTAATAACATTATATGTATCTTAGAATCATAAGATCTAGATTCAGGGTTCAAGGTTCAAAATTCAGACTCCGGCTTTACTGCATTCGGGACAGCCCCATATATGCTCCGTCGCATGCCGCAGCATTCATGCAAGAGTATGTTTGCTAATAGCTCCCATCAAGTGTTGGTTGTTTACTATGCGTTTTCTACCACATAGTTCAGATTTCCTGCCAGCATCTTTAATTTGTCCTAGCTCCAGCAATCCCTTCACATCTACTTTGTTCCTCCATTCCGGCATTTCATTTTCCCGCAGTCTGTCCAGTACAGCTTTAGCAACGCCACCCTTGTCCATTATCAGTCTGCTATTTATTTAGCCTGTCCAGCAAGTCTGTCTGCCACATCATGGCCATGTATTCCGGCCAGGTTAGGCTTGTCACAGTTGACTGGCTTAACAGATTAACTCATTCTTTTCAGAGCAAATTCTTCTCAGCCTTACCAAGCATACTCTGTGAATCGGTCACAATGACATCATTAACCACATCATGAGCAACGAACTATTCTATTGCCGCCGACACATCCTCAGTTTTCATGCGCATGCTTGATGTGCTGACTTCAAAGTCTCCCAACCCTGTGCCACTACTCTTCCATTGTGGTAGGCAACAAAACCCCAACCACTTCTGCTGGTTCAAGTCACTGAGCTATCTGTATATATGACCGTGTCGGAAGAGCCACAGTGATGCTGGATGAGATCTTGAACCCAAAGTTCATCTGCCCCCTGTGCCCAGTCTCTACATTCACGGCCCTTCTGTATAATAACCTTTGTTAGCTGAGGTCGGTCATGTACCTGTAACCAATCATCACCTTTACGCCCTTCATCTAGATTTCAGACTGACGTTATTGTATCTTCTGTATAATAACCTTTGTTAGCTGAGGTCGGTCATGTACCTGTAACCAGTCATCACCTTTACGCCCCTCATCTAGATTTCAGACTGACGTTATTGTATCTTCAGCCTTAGCCATCCAGGATCTGGCGCTTTTGATGCGTCTTCCCTCTGTCAACCCCATCTCCTCACGGAGCTTCACGCCAGCAAACCTTATGTATAGCTCTAACCGAGCATACATGTAGACCTCACACTCAGCACATCAAGCAGAAAGCTCATAGCCGCCACCAGAGTGTCCCTGGTGCAACCCAAGACCATCCTTATTGTCTCGTTCTGTATGTTCTAGCGAACATAGTTGAGGCGTGTAATGGTTGAAGATGCCTAATATTGATATAAGGGACGCCGGCGTAGCCACAGTGACATTTGCACTGAGAGATTTTGTGTCTGATACCTAATGGCTTAGTTAAGGTAGTAGAATATGCCAAGATGAGAGCATGGAAGGAGTTCTCCCCTTGTCAGCTCATCTGTCAGCGTTAATATATAAATAATGCCATGATATGAAAATATTGCAGATAACGTGCAGGCTATTACCGACATATTGGTTTTCAGTGTAACAATGGCAGCATTTACACCGAAAGAAAGTGTATGAAATCCAAGTCCAAAGTGTTCTCGGCTGAGGGTCTGAATGCAGGGAGTGTAGTTGCTAACGTCGAAGCGCCCTGATGCGAGTGGGGCGGCATGGGCGGTGTCGGGCAGCTAAAGCCTTTTCTCTGGTGTGAGGGTTCTGTCATAGTGACCGTTTAGTTGCCTTCCTGTAGTATAATATTGCCACAAGATCTTTAACATGCTGTACTGAAAGAATGACTTGAAGTGTTCGTTTAGTTGCCTTCCTGTAGTACAATATTGCCACAAGATCTTTAACATGCTGTACTGAAAGAATGACTTGAAGTGTTCGTTTTATTCCTCACTTTGGTCATTTAATCATAGCTTTTAGATAACTGCATTGCTGCTGCTGCTTTTGATAGTGAGATGATAGACGGAGCTGAAGAAGGCACTGTTCCTGGTATGAGCAAAGTCAGAAAACTGTGTTTACAAGTGTTGCCACAGAGCAGTTTCTTACAGCACACAGAACATACGTGAAGCATACACAGAACATCCATGAACATGTTAGTGCAATGAAACCATTCCCTTTCCTTCAGCTACATTCACTAGGCCTCTCACAGACGATAATGGCATATCACAGGTATCGTGCTTGGAGCTTTCTAACAACACTATTCTCAAAGCTAGTCCTAGATTCCTACATTCATTAGGCTTCTCACATTCTACTCTGGCATATTTACTAAGATAATTTCTAACAAGATACAAGATCTAATAAATTATGTTAGAACTATGTTCTTTTATAATAGAACTCGCCGGTTCGGGAGTCAGGGTATGAGAGACTATTAGACATTCTAAGGAGGCATACAAGCCAGTAAATATTGAGAAAGGCTTGAGTTAAAGGATGAAGTGTTACTACAAGATTTTAGATGTGCTGACTTCAAAGTCTCCCAACCCTGTGCCACTACTCTTCCATTGTGGTAGGCAACAAAACCCCAACCACTTCTGCTGGTTCAAGTCACTGAGCTATCTGTATATATGACCGTGTCGGAAGAGCCACAGTGATGCTGGATGAGATCTTGAACCCAAAGTTCATCTGCCCCCTGTGCCCAGTCTCTACATTCACGGCCCTTCTGTATAATAACCTTTGTTAGCTGAGGTCGGTCATGTACCTGTAACCAATCATCACCTTTACGCCCTTCATCTAGATTTCAGACTGACGTTATTGTATCTTCTGTATAATAACCTTTGTTAGCTGAGGTCGGTCATGTACCTGTAACCAGTCATCACCTTTACGCCCCTCATCTAGATTTCAGACTGACGTTATTGTATCTTCAGCCTTAGCCATCCAGGATCTGGCGCTTTTGATGCGTCTTCCCTCTGTCAACCCCATCTCCTCACGGAGCTTCACGCCAGCAAACCTTATGTATAGCTCTAACCGAGCATACATGTAGACCTCACACTCAGCACATCAAGCAGAAAGCTCATAGCCGCCACCAGAGTGTCCCTGGTGCAACCCAAGACCATCCTTATTGTCTCGTTCTGTATGTTCTAGCGAACATAGTTGAGGCGTGTAATGGTTGAAGATGCCTAATATTGATATAAGGGACGCCGGCGTAGCCACAGTGACATTTGCACTGAGAGATTTTGTGTCTGATACCTAATGGCTTAGTTAAGGTAGTAGAATATGCCAAGATGAGAGCATGGAAGGAGTTCTCCCCTTGTCAGCTCATCTGTCAGCGTTAATATATAAATAATGCCATGATATGAAAATATTGCAGATAACGTGCAGGCTATTACCGACATATTGGTTTTCAGTGTAACAATGGCAGCATTTACACCGAAAGAAAGTGTATGAAATCCAAGTCCAAAGTGTTCTCGGCTGAGGGTCTGAATGCAGGGAGTGTAGTTGCTAACGTCGAAGCGCCCTGATGCGAGTGGGGCGGCATGGGCGGTGTCGGGCAGCTAAAGCCTTTTCTCTGGTGTGAGGGTTCTGTCATAGTGACCGTTTAGTTGCCTTCCTGTAGTATAATATTGCCACAAGATCTTTAACATGCTGTACTGAAAGAATGACTTGAAGTGTTCGTTTAGTTGCCTTCCTGTAGTACAATATTGCCACAAGATCTTTAACATGCTGTACTGAAAGAATGACTTGAAGTGTTCGTTTTATTCCTCACTTTGGTCATTTAATCATAGCTTTTAGATAACTGCATTGCTGCTGCTGCTTTTGATAGTGAGATGATAGACGGAGCTGAAGAAGGCACTGTTCCTGGTATGAGCAAAGTCAGAAAACTGTGTTTACAAGTGTTGCCACAGAGCAGTTTCTTACAGCACACAGAACATACGTGAAGCATACACAGAACATCCATGAACATGTTAGTGCAATGAAACCATTCCCTTTCCTTCAGCTACATTCACTAGGCCTCTCACAGACGATAATGGCATATCACAGGTATCGTGCTTGGAGCTTTCTAACAACACTATTCTCAAAGCTAGTCCTAGATTCCTACATTCATTAGGCTTCTCACATTCTACTCTGGCATATTTACTAAGATAATTTCTAACAAGATACAAGATCTAATAAATTATGTTAGAACTATGTTCTTTTATAATAGAACTCGCCGGTTCGGGAGTCAGGGTATGAGAGACTATTAGACATTCTAAGGAGGCATACAAGCCAGTAAATATTGAGAAAGGCTTGAGTTAAAGGATGAAGTGTTACTACAAGATTTTAGATGCTAGGGGAGGGAGTTCTAGAGCTGTACCGCAGAACATGCAAGATTTTTATTGCACAGATCTAGCTTGAGTTTAGGAAGAAGACAGTTTCTTAAATGTTGGCTATGTTTAGTACTGGATGTAAATTAATGGCCACAAGTAAGGCGGAGAATCTTTAAGCACATGCTCTCCTGGCTAGGCAAGAACAAAAACTGACCAGTAAAACATGTCATGGTCACTAAAGATGATAACAAACATTAGCAACTTCACAAACTTTGTTGAGTGTCAGGAACAAGAAGAAAAGGGACACGATTTTCAGATATGAATATATCGGAGCAAGTAACAACTACAAGGAAGTCATTCAGAAACACAACTAGAACTCATTTGTTAAATAGAACTTGATATAGACGCGCATCACATATATCATGTGGTAGATAGAACTTGATATGAACGCGCATCGCATATATCATTTGCTAGATAGAACTTGATATAGACGTGCATCACATATATCATGTGCTAGATAGAACTTTATATAGACGCCCATCGCATATATAATTTGCTAGATAGAACTTGATATAGACGCGCATCACATATATCATGTGGTAGATAGGACTTGATATAGACGCGCATCACATATATCATGTGGTAGATAGAACTTGATATAGACGCCCATCACATATATCATGTGGTAGATAGAACTTGATATAGACACGCATCACATATATCATGTGGTAGATAGGACTTGATATAGACGTGCATCACATATATCATGTGGTAGATAGAACTTGATATAGACGCCCATCACATATATCATGTGGTAGATAGAACTTGATATAGACGCCCATCACATATATCGTGTGGTAGATAGAACTTGATATAGACGCCCATCACATATATCATGTGGTAGATAGAACTTGATATAGACACACATCACATATATCATGTGGTAGATAGAACTTGATATAGACGCCCATCACATATATCATGTGGTAGATAGAACTTGATATAGACGCCCATCACATATATCATGTGGTAGATAGAACTTGATATAGACGCCCATCACATATATCATGTGGTAGATAGAACTTGATATAGACGCCCATCACATATATAAATCAGCACAGTCTCACCATCTCTTTCATCCACACTAATGCTACATCAGTGCCGCCTAGTCTCACAAGCTGCAACTTAGAACCTGACAAATAATTATTATTATTATTGTTCACATCTTCCCTATCTTTCTGTCTGTCATCACATCTTCCTTATCTTTCCATTTCTCTCTGTCGTCACACACTGGTCTCTCATAGCGAAGGTCGGAGGTTCGAATCCGGCCGGAGACACCCCAGTCATCCAACTGTAGAAATGGGTACCCAACTTCTTCTGGAGTTGGGGAAGGAAAGGCGGCCAGGCGTGATACTGACCATATCACCCTCCAGTGTGCCGCCAGGTCAAGGAAAATATGGGCACTAACACCATATCCCTATGAGCCTCTAAGGCGTGACAGGATTACCGTTACCTTTATGATTATTATTATTATTGTTTTGAACAGAGTGGTTCAAGCTTTATATACGAGAGCCTGATCATGCTTTAATTAGGTCTCCATCTCATCCTTGGTTATCTTATATGAAAGCTCGCTCATTACTTCGTCACTACTACCTTTCTTACCTTCCTGTTCCCTGACAGGAACATCTCTCCGTTACATCACATCACTGTTTCAGTTATATTCCTGACGTATCTATCACATTTCTTTTACATGAATGTTTGAATTGTATCACTGACTTATTTATTATATTTCTGTTACATAAATGTTTGAATTATATCACTGACCTATTTATTATATTTCTGTTACATAAATGTTTGAATGATATCCCTCCTTTGCTCTTTATCTTGATCTGTTTGTACACGGATAGACAAAATCTTGCTTCTACACAAACTACAGGCAAGCTCCATGTCATATCGTTCCTGTCTCTGAGATATTGATAAATATTTTCTAACATTGTTCAATTCTTTAACATAGTGACAAATAATTTGTGACATTGTTGTTTACTCTCAGATATTGGCAAATAATTTGTGACATTATTCCTTTCTCTGAGATATCAACATATAATTTGTGACATTGTTCCTTTCTCTGAGATATCAACATATAATTTGTGACATTGTTCGTTTCTCTGAGATATCAACAAATAATTTGTGACATTGTTCGTTTCTCTGAGATATCAACAAATAATTTGTGACATTGTTCCTTTCTCTGAGATATCAACAAATAATTTGTGACATTGTTCCTTTCTCTGAGATATCAACAAATAATTTGTGACATTGTTCCTTTCTCTGAGATATCAACAAATAATTTGTGACATTGTTCCTTTCTCTGAGATATCAACAAACAATTTGTGCACACTGGGTTGTCTAAACGTCAGTGGTCAGATCTAGCACATTCTCCACGTACTTACACAAATCATGTTAGCAAATTCTCCACGTATTTACACAAATCGTGTTAGCATAGTCTCCACATACTTAAACAAGTCATGTTTGCACATTCTCCACGTACTTACACAAGTCATGTTTGCACATTCTCCACATACTTACACAAGTCATGTTAGCACATTCTCCACATACTTACACAAGTCATGTTTGCACATTCTCCACATACTTAAACAAGTCATGTTAGCATATTCTCCACATACTTAAACAAGTCATGTTAGCATATTCTCCACATACTTAAACAAGTCATGTTAGCATATTCTCCACATACTTACACAAGTCATGTTAGCATATTCTCCACATACTTAAACAAATCATGTTAGCATATTCTCCACATACCTGCACAAGTCCTCTTAACATATTCTCCACATACTTAAATAAATCATGTTAGCACATTCTGCACGTGCTTACACAAGTCATGTTTATGTTGTCACGTACTAAGTACTGGAGTTTTGTTCACTGAAATAATTCTGTTTATATCATTGTTATTTTATTTCTAGAAATATTTTCAGCATTTCTGAGGTTTGAATGTATTTTCTTGTTGTGAGATCTTTCTTCCAAATAAGCAAGTTTTGCCGTGACCCGTGACTAAGGTGTTGTCTGTGTATAAAGTTCTCGCTACAGTCTGTATTCATGTAGCCAGTAAGAGAAGAGTTCAGCTGAGAGAAAATGTCTGTATATAAATTCTTGCTACAGTCTATATTCATGTAGCTAATAAGAGAAGAGTTCAGCTGAGAGAAAATGTCTGTATATAAAGTTATCGCTACAATCTATATTCATGTAGCCAATAAGAGAAGAGTTCAACTGAGAGAAAATGTCTGTATATAAAGTTCACCCTACAGTCTGTATTCATGTAGCCAATAAGAGAAGAGTTCAACTGAGAGAAAATGCCTGTATATAAAGTTATCGCTACAGTCTATATTCATGTAACCAATAAGAGAAGAGTTCAACTGAGAGAAAATGTCTGTATATAAAGTTCTCGCTACAGTCTATATTTATAGTACCCAATAAGAGAAGAGTTCAGCTGAGAGAAAATGTCTGTATATAAAGTTCTCGCTACAGTCTGTATTCATGTAGCCAATAAAAGAAGAGTTCAGCTGAGAGAAAATGTCTGTATATAAAGTTCTCGCTACAATCTATATTCATGTAACCAATAAGAGAAGAGTTCAGCTGAGAGAAAATGTCTGTATATAAAGTTCTCGCTACAATCTATATTCATGTAACCAATAAGAGAAGAGTTCAGCTGAGAGAAAATGTCTGTATATAAAGTTCTCGCTACAGTCTATATTTATAGTACCCAATAAGAGAAGAGTTCAGCTGAGAGAAAATGTCTGTATATAAAGTTCTCGCTACAGTCTGTATTCATGTAGCCAATAAAAGAAGAGTTCAACTGAGAGAAAATGTCTGTATATAAAGTTCTCGCTACAATCTATATTCATGTAACCAATAAGAGAAGAGTTCAGCTGAGAGAAAATGTCTGTATATAAAGTTCTCGCTACAATCTATATTCATGTAACCAATAAGAGAAGAGTTCAGCTGAGAGAAAATGTCTGTATATAAAGTTCTCGCTACAGTCTATATTCATGTAGCCAGTAAGAGAAGAGTTCAACTGAGAGAAAGAAGTCTGTTCATGTTATCATTAGTATAACAGAAAACTAGCTCCCAGATAGCAAACATCTAGCTCCCTGATAACTAGCTCCCAGAAAGCAGACAACTAGCTCCAAGATAACAGACAACTAGCTTCCGGATAACAGACAACTAGTTCCCAGATAATGAAGAAAATATTACATAGCTCACAAATGATTAGTGTATAAGTATTTAAAACTAAGTATATAGCTATACACAAATAATTAGTGTATAACTATATAAAACTAAATATATAACTATACACAAATAATTAGTGTCTAACTATATAAAACTAAATATATAACTATACACAAATAATTAGTGTAGAAGTACATAAAAATAAGTATGTAACTATATACAAATAATTAATGTATAAGTATATAAAACTAAGTATATAACTATACACGAAACCACTCAATTAAAGCTGTGATAACAAAATATATAAACTAGGAAAAATGTAGGAACAGCTTTATTAATTAACGAGCACACAGTTGTGACGTTTCGGTTTTCATCTTGATCATATATCTCTATATGATAATGTTTGTCTGTCTATTTCCCATATGTCTGCATACGAGAATGTTTGTCTGTCTATTTCCCATATGTCTCTGTATGAGAATGTTTGTCTATTTCCCATATGTCTCTATATGAGAATGTTTGTCTATTTCTCATATATCTGTATATGATAATGTTTATCTGTCTATTTCCCATATGTCTGTATACGAGAATGTTTGTCTGTCTATTTCCCATTTGTCTCTGTATAAGAATGTTTGTCTATTTCCCATATGTCTCTATATGAGAATGTTTGTATGTCTATTTTTCATATGCCTCTGTATGAGAATGTTTGTCTGTCTATTTTTCATATGTCTCTGTATGAGAATGTTTATCTGTCATATATTTCCCATATGTCTCTATATGAGACTGTTTGTCTGTCTTCTGTTTCCCATATGTCTCTACATGAGAATACTTGTCTGTCTGTTTCTCCTTCCCTCTCTCCCTCTCCCTCCCTCCCTGTCTCTCACACACACAAAGACACACATATACTTGCATTCTTCCGCCTTTTGTTTCTTGGTGTTTCGTTGACATTTTTGTTCGCTTTGACTGAAGCTCTTTGACAGACGCTTTTTGATTGAAGCTCTTTAATTGAAACTATTTGACTGAAGCTCGTTGACTGAAGCTATTTGATTGAAGCTATTTGACTGAAGCTCTTTGAATGAAGCTTTTTGATTGAAGCTCTTTAATTAAAGCTATTTGACTGAAGTTCTTTGACTGAAGGTCTTTAATTGAAGCTCTTTGACTGAAGTTCTTTGACTGAAGCTCTTTGATTGAAGATCTTTGATTGAAGCTCTTTGACTGCAGCTCTTTGATTGAAGCTCTTTAATTGAAACTATTTGACTGAAGCTCTTTGATTGAAGCATTTTGTTTGAAACTCTGTGATTGGAGCTCTTTGACTGAGCCTACATACAGAAACTGTTTCACATTCTCATCCATCTAGACAAGGATATTGGTTGCTTTCTTAAGTCCCACCTTCAGCAGGAATTCATAATGTGGCCGCACAGTTTCTCATTCACGTTCTCTTCATAGAGCCAGGTTTAGGCACCCAAGTCTCAATAGAGATTAGTTTGCCTACATGTCTTATGGCGTGGCCAGAGTGGAGTTTGAGTGACCTGCATTTTATCTAGATGGGTCTGTCCTAGTCAAAGCCCGCAAATTATAGAATTACACAACTTTAGAATGGAGTCTTTGTGATATCTGGTGTCTCTTCCATGTCTTCATTCAGTGCGGTGCTTCTGTACACAATATTGTTGTAGCCTTCATTTGTCCAAGCTACATACATTAATTCGTTTCTTAACTTTCCACACATAGACTTCCTTTATTGTATATACAAATCTATACTGCCATTATGAAATACCAGAGATTAGATATGCTGATGACACAGTATTGCTGTCCACAACACAAGAAGGAATGGAAAAACTGATTATGTCAGTCCGCAAGAACAGCGAAGAGCAGAACCTCTATCTTAATGCAAAGAAAACTAAATTGATGACAACTGATAAAACAAACAAGGCAACTGAAATATGTATCAATGAGGAAAAACTGGAAGAAGTGGAGAGTTTTGAATATCTTGGATCACTACTAACTAATAATGGAGATACAATGAGGGAAATTAAAAGGAGGACATCTATTGCTCTTCAGAAAGTAAAACAAATAAAGAATCTGTGGAGAGGAGCAGACAGAACCACAAAAATAAGATTTTTAAGGGCATGCATCTTTCCCATCGCAACATATGCCTGTGAGACCTGGACACTTAACAAAACAGCTGAGAAGCACATAATGCCTTTGAATGTAAATGCTATAGAAGAGTTCTCCAAATATCGTGGACACAAAAACGAACAAATATATCTATACTGCAAGAGCTTAATATTGATGAAGGCTGGCTAGTAAAGAGGATTAAAGAGAGAAAACTTAAATATTTTGGCCACATTAAACGTCATGATAATTTAGAGAAGACCATATTGGAGGGATACATAATGGGAAAAAGAAAGAGAGGAAGACCGAAACGAAGATGGCTGCAAGACATCGTTGATGATCTGGAAATGGATGCAGCAGCAGCAGGCCATCTTGCTCACAACCGAGAGGCCTACAGGAGTGCTGTTTGGGAGGCAAAGTTCCGCAAGGGACATGCAAAGGAATGAATGAATGAATGAATGAATACTGCCATTTGTCCTTCACATTTGCCTATAACTTTATTTCTCCCTCATGTCTACATGTACTGCTGTTTGTCCCACATGTCTACATGTACTGCTGTTTGTCCCACATGTCTACATGTACTGCTGTTTGTCCCACAAATCTACATGTACTGCTGTTTGTTCCACATGTCTACATGTACTGCTGTTTGTCCCACATGTCTACATGTACTGCTGTTTGTCCCACATGTCTACATGTACTGCTGTTTGTCCCACATGTCTACATGTACTGCTGTTTGTCCCTCATGTCTACATGTACTGCTATTTGTTCCACATGTCTACATGTACTGCTGTTTGTCCCACATGTCTACATGTACTGCTGTTTGTCCCACATGTCTACATGTACTGCTGTTTGTCCCACATGTCTACATGTACTGCTATTTGTTCCTGCTTCTGCTTCTAAGCAGTGGGGCTTTGTTAGCACAACAGCACACAGAAAACACGTTTTATTGTCTTCAGTGACAGCAATAATGGCTTATATTAATGGGTATAAGCTGTGGTGGAAACAGTTTCTTTTCTAATATTAGATACAAGTTATTACTGGACATAGTTTTATGGTTTATTTTGTCAGCAAACTATCCTTGTAATCTACAGCCTGCACTCTCTTTTTTCATCAATATGTCTACATGTACTGCTGTTCTTCCCTCACGCCTACATGTACTGTTGTTTTTCCCTCACGCCTACATATACTGCTATGTGTCCCTCACGCCTACATATACTGCTGTGTCCCTCACGCCTACATATACTGCTGTGTGTCCCTCACGCCTACATATACTGCTGTGTCCCTCACGCCTACATATACTGCTATGTGTCCCTCACGCCTACATATACTGCTGTGCTCCTCACGCCTACATATACTGCTGTGTCCCTACATATACTGCTGTGTCCCTCACGCCTACATATACTGCTGTGTCCCTCACGCCTACATATACTGCTGTGTCCCTACATATACTGCTGTGTCCCTCACGCCTACATATACTGCTGTGTCCCTACATTTACTGCTGTGTCCCTCACGCCTACATATACTGCTGTGTCCCTACATATACTAATGTGTCCTTCACGCCTACATATACTGCTGTGTCCCTCACGCCTACATATACTGCTGTGTCCCTCACGCCTACATGTACTTCTGTTCGCCCTTATTACCCTGACACCTGGTTGTACTTCCATTTTAATAATCTTATGTCTGCTCCTAGTTATAAACACTGGTTTTTGATAAGCATGTACGGTAGTCATTGTGCCAGGTTAGCCAAAGCAGGAGAGCTTTTCTGTGTATACATTATGAATTTAAGATCAGGAATGAAACTGAGAGGAAACTTGTGTCATCTTTTACTGTTGGAATATATCAGATTTGTCTCCTGAAATCCGGTTACTTACTGCTGCTACTGCTTGTACGTAGTGGGGCTTTGTTAGCACAACTGCACACAGAAAACACGTCTTCTGTCTTCCGTGACAGCCATAATGGCTTATATTAATCGGTATATGGCTGTGGTGGAAATTGTTTGTTTTCTAATATTAGATACAAGTCATTACTGGCAACAACAACAACATCAGCAGCAACAATAGCACCAACACCAACAGCACCAACACCAACAGCACCACTACCACTACCGCCAACAACAACAGCACCAATACCACCACAACAACAGCACCAATACCACCACCAACAACAACACCACTAATACCACCACCAACAACAGCACCAATACCACCACCACCAACAGCACTAATACCACCAACAACAACAGCACCAATACCACCAACAACAACAGCACCAATACCACCAACAACAACAGCACTAATACCAACAACAACAACAACAACAGCACCAATACCACCACCAACAACAGCACCAATACCACCACCAACAACAGCACTAATACCACCACCAACAACAGCACCAATACCACCACCAACAACAGTGTAGCATAGCCTTGTAAGTAATGATTATAGTTATTATTATAGTTATTATTATTACTGTTATTATTATTAGTGAAATGATCAGGTATATAGTTAGGAGGGTATTGGGTGGCAGGATGGTGGATCAAACGGCGACAAAGAAGGTATAGTTAGAGGAGCGAGGAACGGATACTCGGTACTTCAAAGACCTGATCAAAGGTAAAACCGTATCGATAGATCTGATAGATTGTGAGAGTGGTCCAGTTCTAGAGGTGCGACTTCGCGCGCACATGCAGTAGCCCAGGGGGAACAATTGACCAGTAGATCAAAGACTGAACAGAGAACGGACTAGGTCCCGAAGCAGGTAACATGAAAGAGATGGTGGACTTGTTAATGGGAGGTAACAATTAGACGACGGAGATGAAAGCGACTAAAGCGAAGACGCCAGTTGCGACCGGTTTTGGCGTGGTCAGAACTTACGAATATAAAGAAGGGAGGAGGATTCAGAAAGGCAGAGAGAGGAGAGCAGATGAGGATTCAGGAGACAGGGGGAGGTGCAGGCAGCTGCAGGTAGACAGATTAGGACTCAGCTGCAGGTAGAGAGAGGATTCAGCAAGAGAGATGTAGAGATAGAGATACAGTGTTAGACTGAACCAGTGTATTAAGAGATTGTGTAGTAATTATTACATGGAAACTTCGAGCAACGAGTTTTTGTTCTATAGTAAGAAGTATGATATTGTGAGACTTTGAGATTATGTGCTTCAAAGAAGAATATAACGAAATGAATATAATAATGCATATTATTCCAAGCGAAGTTGTCAATTATACGTATTGATCATATTGATATTATTTGTCAAATTAAAATGAATCAGTGAAATGTTCATGAGAAATCTTCTATTGCCATGTATGTGAAACTTCGACGTGTGATGTACCAAGGTGAGATGTGATGATAATAGAACATTCAATAATAATAATAATGAACAGTATAAATGAACTAAAACATTGTTAAACAGCACCAATACCACCACCAGCAACAGCACTAATACCACCACCAACAACAGCACTAATACCACCACCAACAACAGCACCAATACCACCACCAGCAACAGCACCAATACCACCACCAGCAACAGCACCAATACCACCACCAGCAACAGCACCAATACCACCACCAGCAACAGCACCAATACCACCACCACCAACAGCAATAACAGCACCAATACCACCACCACCAACAACAATAACAGCACCAATACCACCACCACCAACAACAATAACAGCACCAATACCACCACCACCAACAGCAATAACAGCACCAATACCACCACCACCAACAACAATAACAGCACCAATACCACCACCACCAACACAACAACAGCACCACTACCACCACCACCAACAACAACAACAACAGCACCAATACCACCACCACCAACAACAACAACAACAGCACCAATACCACCACCAACAACAACAACAGCACCAATACCACCACCACCAACAACAACAACAACAGCACCAATACCACCACCACCAACAGCAATAACAACAAGTCGAGACAGGGCCAGTCACTGGATATTTTTAATTGTGATGACGTCATACTTTTAGCTAAGAGGAAACAAGTCATCTATCAGCAAAAAGCTGGCCTGTGTGCTCGCTCGCCTGCTCTGTGCGGTTTATGTGGAGAAATCTTCAAGCGTAACCATGCTGATGGTTTTTTTTTTCCTTTATTTTGTCGAGTCAGCATCTCGTGGAGCAGGCGGTGGTGCCAGGTTGCTCGCTCGCTCTATAAATAGACAAGAGCCTGCACGGCTCAGGTAAAAGACACACATTCTAACCCAGTGACTGTTACACAATGCCAGCACATCATACATACACAGCCAGCACATACAGTACAGTCAGCCGTTTCTCCCTGTATTGACAAACTCCTTGCACAAAGTACATTCCTTTTCGCTGTACAGTAACTTGGTGTGGAGTCAGATAAAAGTTTGTAGATTACAGGAATATTTGCTTGATGTTTTCCATACAGTGAGAACGAGCCGCCAGTACTTTCATGCTATCTTCTCACTAGTGCCAGAAGTTTGTTCAGATTCTTACTTTTATCATCTTACCTTCCCCCACGCTACCTTCACTTGGCCGTGTTCTTCTCCCCAACAGGGGGAGGCAAATGGAATGCCACTTTAAATGTGGAACGTAACTGCCAGGGAATATTAGATTTGTACAGAAGACATCTAAGACTTTGAGGATAAGTTTGTCAGATAAAGAATTGTTACTTGTGAAAGTTGTTTACCGGTTTACACTGTGGCCGTCTCTCAAGACAAACTATGCTCAAGCTTTACAAAGCAATGATTACATCCTTCCCTCATGATGAGTTCACAAATGTTCATGTCATGTAGATATCGCGAGATCAATCTATTGTCCACGTACAGGCAAACTTTCTCTGCCTGTCTATATTGTCCACGTACAGGCAAACTTTCATAGTTCAGATCTAAACTAAACTAGCAGTATTCATCCATTGCCTGATATGTGTTTCTCCGGCTGCTAATTTGATGTATGTACTGACAATATCTTTGTTGTGTCTAATAGGGTCGTCCACACTGTGTCCTATTTTGTTTATTACAAAAGCCAAGTTTCTGTATGAAAATGGTTGTCTATTTCCCATATGTCTCTATACGAGAATGTTTGTCTGTCTATTTCATATATGTTTCTATATGATAATGTTTGTTTGTCTATTTCCTATATGTTTCTCTATGGCAATGTTTGTCTCTCTATTTCCCATACGTCTCTATATGAGAATGTTTGTCTTTCTATTTCCTATATGTCTCTATATGAGAATGTTTGACTATTTCCTGTATGTCTCTTTATGAGAATGTTTGTCTATTTCCTGTGCGTCTCTATATGAGAATGTTTGTCTGTCTGTTTCCTATATGTCTCTTTGTGAGAATGTTTGTCTGTTTATTTGCCATATGTCTGTATATGAGAATGTTTGTCTATTTCCTATATGTCTGTATATGAGAATGTTTTTCTGCCTATAAGTCTCCTCTTGCTCTAGAGGCAGAGGCTATGTTCTGTGTGGTGAATGAAATCTTCCGTAGGCTGTAAGCTAATTGTTGATGTTGTTTCCTTCGTGTAGCCGCAGAAAGTGTAAGTGAGACTGTAAGTAGAATAACAGCACCAATACCACCACCACCAACAACAATAACAGCACCAATACCACCACCACCAACAACAATAACAACAAGTCGAGACAGGGCCAGTCACTGGATATTTTTAATTGTGTGATGACGTCATACTTTTAGCTAAGAGGAAACAAGTCATCTATCAGCAAAAAGCTGGCCTGTGTGCTCGCTCGCCTGCTCTGTGCGGTTTATGTGGAGAAATCTTCAAGCGTAACCATGCTGATGGTTTTTTTTTTCTTTATTTTGTCGAGTCAGCATCTCGTGGAGCAGGCGGTGGTGCCAGGTTGCTCGCTCGCTCTATAAATAGACAAGAGCCTGCACGGCTCAGGTAAAAGACACACATTCTAACCCAGTGACTGTTACACAATGCCAGCACATCATACATACACAGCCAGCACATACAGTACAGTCAGCCGTTTCTCCCTGTATTGACAAACTCCTTGCACAAAGTACATTCCTTTTCGCTGTACAGTAACTTGGTGTGGAGTCAGATAAAAGTTTGTAGATTACAGGAATATTTGCTTGATGTTTTCCATACAGTGAGAACGAGCCGCCAGTACTTTCATGCTATCTTCTCACTAGTGCCAGAAGTTTGTTCAGATTCTTACTTTTATCATCTTACCTTCCCCCACGCTACCTTCACTTGGCCGTGTTCTTCTCCCCAACAGGGGGAGGCAAATGGAATGCCACTTTAAATGTGGAACGTAACTGCCAGGGAATATTAGATTTGTACAGAAGACATCTAAGACTTTGAGGATAAGTTTGTCAGATAAAGAATTGTTACTTGTGAAAGTTGTTTACCGGTTTACAGTGTGGCCGTCTCTCAAGACAAACTATGCTCAAGCTTTACAAAGCAATGATTACATCCTTCCCTCATGATGAGTTCACAAATGTTCATGTCATGTAGATATCGCGAGATCAATCTATTGTCCACGTACAGGCAAACTTTCTCTGCCTGTCTATATTGTCCACGTACAGGCAAACTTTCATAGTTCAGATCTAAACTAAACTAGCAGTATTCATCCATTGCCTGATATGTGTTTCTCCAGCTGCTAATTTGATGTATGTACTGACAATATCTTTGTTGTGTCTAATAGGGTCGTCCACACTGTGTCCTATTTTGTTTATTACAAAAGCCAAGTTTCTGTATGAAAATGGTTGTCTATTTCCCATATGTCTCTATACGAGAATGTTTGTCTGTCTATTTCATATATGTTTCTATATGATAATCTTTGTTTGTCTATTTCCTATATGTTTCTCTATGGCAATGTTTGTCTCTCTATTTCCCATACGTCTCTATATGAGAATGTTTGTCTTTCTATTTCCTATATGTCTCTATATGAGAATGTTTGACTATTTCCTGTATCTCTTTATGAGAATGTTTGTCTATTTCCTGTGCGTCTCTATATGAGAATGTTTGTCTGTCTGTTTCCTATATGTCTCTTTGTGAGAATGTTTGTCTGTTTATTTGCCATATGTCTGTATATGAGAATATTTGTCTATTTCCTATATGTCTCTATATGAGAATGTTTTTCTGCCTATAAGTCTCCTCTTGCTCTAGAGGCAGAGGCTATGTTCTGTGTGGTGAATGAAATCTTCCGTAGGCTGTAAGCTAATTGTTGATGTTGTTTCCTTCGTGTAGCCGCAGAAAGTGTAAGTGAGACTGTAAGTAGAATATTTCAGGTAAGTAACTTCACAGCCAAGCTTTCTTGATTTATTATACGAGATACTTCTTTCATGAGCTCTAGGACTTTTTTTTTACTTGAAGATTTCCAGCTCCATTCACTTCATTTACACTTTCTTACTATTTTAAAAAATCTTATCAACTTTTCTCTATTCTCATTGCTTTTTTACACTTTTTTTATACATGACCCAAAATCAATAAAGAATTTTATCCTTACAAGTAACTAATAATATGGTGTGATGTTTGACGGAGTGACTTTATATAATAAAACTGTGAGAGAAGACTTGAACACCAGAACTGTTCTTTGTAATAATATCCTTCATAAACAACAGGAAAGAGCTTTCACGTGGAATAGCTGATTTTGTGTGTGATCAGCAGTTCGCAGAACGTGCCAGCGCTGATCTAGGCTTTCAAACAATGTCAGCTCACCTGTAGCCAAAAACATGCAGAAATTAGTCGTGCGCAGACCAGTACGCCAAATACCTGTGTGCATGCAGCTACACATACAACTGTGTCTTGTCTAAATCTGTGCCTGTCGCTCAGTGTCAAGAGGTTAATCATGCACACAGCGGCCACTGGCCCAGTTTTTATCATATTAAAACAGTAACAACTCCAACGATATTCTTCTTATGTATCCAGCTCAGGCTATGACTTGAGAAGCGACGTGTAAGTTTGAAGGATTGAGTTATTGAGTTATTCATGTTTTGTGTTGTTGTCAAGACAGTCAGCCAGAAATCCGGCAAACTCTCTGTCTGTCTGTCTGTCTGTGTGTGTGTGTGTGAGAGAGAGAGAGAGAGAGAAAGATCTGGTGGTGTAGCTGACTAGCACGGATACCAGGACAGTGTTGATAATGAGAGGCCAAAGTGTCAACATCTTCTGTTAAGTGTTAAAAGTACACGTGACTAGACTGGCATGATATGATCACATGAAATCAGAGCTGCCAGAGAAGTTGCCGTCTACATGCTTTCCTGTATGATCTAGTAGAAGCTGAACATCACCTGCTTCTTTAACACAACAAAACTTGACTTAACTGTGACAGATATTCTTTCTATGGGTATACGCTAGTAAACGGTAGCAAGTCTAACTTGTATTCGTTCAACACTCGCAGCTTCCTTGCCCATACTTTCCCTGGCATGCCAGTCTGGATACCTGCTGTGTAGGCTCATCAGGATCGTGCACCTTTCCTGCTTACCTGCGCCCACAGGCCGGACACATTATTCATGCCTGCAGGTTTTTTTCCCGTCCCCTTTCATTCATTTGTAACCATCGTTCTCTCTCTCTCTCTCTCTCTCTCTCTCTCTCTCCCCCCTCTCACATACACATTATATAGCACACACATACCAGGATAAATATAAATGAGAAGAAAGTGTTAGTGAGATAAAGTGAGACAAGGATAGGTTACGACTTGGCACAAACAATTCCCCTGTGTGTACTTACCTGCAGCCAGCCAACCAGTTTGGCACGCGTCACGTGCAGGTAGCAGGGTGAGCTAACACTAAAGCCCATCAGTCAGCTTTCCCGGCCCTCCTCTGGAACATATAGAAAACCTAAGTCTGGGTTTTATTATAACACAGTACCATCCACAAGTTGTGGTTAGTCAGGCTAACATTTAAAGTCAGCTTGTATGTAGAATTTGAGCTGGTAGAAAAATGTTGGAATACCTGTTGTCAGCATGAACTAGATGAGATAACTAGGATAAGAAGCACGTGTACAGGCAGTGAACTGCGCTATGTGAGCTGAGACTGACTGTACGTATACATGCACCTGCGTCATGAATTCCACACTTATAAGTCAGTGCCTGTGAAAGTCTGCTTGTGGACAAGAAACACACAGCGGGTTCAAGCAACACTTACTGCCCATATATGTGCCACAAGTTTACAGTTTATGCTGGAAACTCTGTTTTTCTTACATACAAGAGATTTATGTTGATTCTTTCAGTGCATTCTCTGCAGTATGTATTGGTAACTGATACTTACAGGCATGTATTTGCCTCATGCTTATGTCAATTCAGCTTTACCTTTATATTTGACACCATTCTCTCTCTCTCTCTCTCTCTCTCTCTCTCTCTCTGCTGGCTGCTGTAACGACGTGCCTGTCAGCTCATACTTACATCTTACATCCTTCCCGTGCCGTTAAACGTCACATAGGGCCCGCATGGTAGTTCGCCAAGATGTCCTGTCTTCGGCGAGTTTTTCATTAAGGGATATTACTCCCACTGAATTGGCTTCTCTTAACAATGTCCTCTTTAGAGTTTCACGTGGTCGACCTCGTTTTCTTCGGCCTGTTGTGTTCCATTTGATAGCCTGTTTGGGGATTCTCTCTGTCAGCTCGTAACGATACTAATATTGATAAGTTATAGAAACATGACGTACCTGTCAGCTCATAACGATACTAATATTGATAAGTTATAGAAACATGACGTACCTGTCAGCTCATAACGATACTAATATTGATAAGTTATAGAAACATGGACACATCAGTGCCAAAAAGTCAGTCTATATCTGAGCTGTGTACATGTAGTTGTTTTTACATTGTTAAGCGACATGGTGATGGAGCTAACCCAGCATAACTTGGCATGTCTTAGTAACTTAGAACGGAGCGTGGAAATGGGATTTAGTTCTCCCTTAGAATGTACTTGTATGAATACATAAGAACTAACTGACATATAACTGAGCTCAGCTGACCGCATCACCCGCAACTGTGTCTGTGTCATTGAAGAAATAGGCCGTTGTGACAAGCCTGAGGGTGGCGTCTTCTTCAAGTCAGACCTGCTGGACATGTGGCTAACTGACAGGTTTTTGTTGCGAGGAATAACAAGTACTTAACCAGTAGCGCGAGCTACACTAGAGTGTGCTGTATTACACATTCGAATGCAGAAGAACAAAACAAGATTTTATCTTAAAAATCAAAGAAAACTTCCCTAGTTCTTAGTCTTTACCAAGATACTCCCAAAGTTGTTAGTCTTAACCGGGGCGCTGCTCAGTTTACTAGTCTTAACCGGGGGACTCCTCAGATTGTTAGTCTTAACCGGGGGACTCCTCAGATTGTTAGTCTTAACCGGGGCACTTCTCAGATTGTTAGTCTTAACCGGGGGATTCCTCAGATTGTTAGTCTTAACCGGGGCACTTCTCAGATTGTTAGTCTTAACCGGGGCACTTCTCAGATTGTTAGTCTTAACCGGGGCACTTCTCAGATTGTTAGTCTTAACCGGGGCACTCCTCAGATTGTTAGTCTTAACCGGGGCACTTCTCAGATTGTTAGTCTTAACCGGGGCACTCCTCAGATTGTTAGTCTTAACCGGGGCACTCCTCAGATTGTTAGTCTTAACCGGGGCACTCCTCAGATTGTTAGTCTTAACCGGGGCACTTCTCAGATTGTTAGTCTTAACCGGGGCACTTCTCAGATTGTTAGTCTTAACCGGGGCACTCCTCAGATTGTTAGTCTTAACCGGGGCACTTCTCAGATTGTTAGTCTTAACCGGGGCACTCCTCAGATTGTTAGTCTTAACCGGGGCACTCCTCAGATTGTTAGTCTTAACCGGGGCACTTCTCAGATTGTTAGTCTTAACTAGGGCACTCTCCTTGTTAATATGAACGTGGACGGTGTCCTTGTTGCTAACAGCAGCGTATGCAGTATCTGAAGTTAATATTCTGTCAAACCTTTTTTCCCCGTGTGCCGTCATGGTTTGCATGCTCTGTTATAACTAAGTTTTACTCATTCTTATTGAAACACAACGTTACTGTCTGTGCTCACTGTAAGAAAATTAAGACCAGGCCAAAGTCGTGCCATCATGCTTTGTTTTAGATAAAACTTTCCTCTTTTATATGTAGCATACACAAGGGTTTCTCACATCTTGTTCTTACATTTATGTGTTTTTTTACAGCAAGTATTTGTTTATTTAAGGCAATTCTTTGCATGGAAGATATGGAGATTTTGTGGCACTTTGTCCAGAAACATTTTCATATCCAGAATGAGTGAGATGAGTATATCTGGCTACAGTCATCTGTCATCTCTGATAGTTTGTTCCTGTATTTGCTGCAGCTCGTCAACCGGACCAGTTTGTAATGCACGACTAAGAGATGATGCACTCACAGTTTCAGATGTTATCATGCACTCACAGTTTCAGATGTTATCACGCACTCACAGTTTCAGATGTTATCATGCACTCACAGTTTCGGATGTTATCACGCGCTCACAGTTTCAGATGTTATCATGCGATAACAGTTTCAGATGTTATCATGCACACAGTTTCAGATGATATGTGACTGTATTAACTACAGTTAATCCTACCAGACTAAATTTTTTTAGACCAGTGTTCACTCAAACATAAGCAGACATTTTTACACACACACATACACGCACAGGAGCGCGCGCACACACACAGTTTATTCTGGTGACAGCCAAGGTGTACGTCTTTCATGTCTTTACTTCCTTCAGGTCTTGTAGGTAAACTTTCATGTTGATAACCCCACCCTGTCTATACACTAAACGCTCATTATTGTTTCTCATATATATGTAAAAAGCCGTCGTAGTATATTTTAATATTAAGGATATGAAGTGTAGTAAACTGAATTGTGATTCTGTGTTGTATCTGGCAGGGCAGAAGGCCTCACTACCTGAGACAGTAAAGAACTGACGTCATGCCGGTCAGACGGCACGAACCAATTTTTGTTCCTAGCAGGTCCAGCGCGTATGGTAAGTTTTAGCCTGTAGCTGCATGTTTGTTACCTTCATGTAGACAGTCTACTCACCGTCATTTATCTGTTTATTGTATTAGCTGCAGTGTAGTTCACAATATATTAGCAGGAGCAAGCATCAGTGCTGGCTGACACGTAGCACATGCCAAATACTGTCATTTGTGCTGGGAAAACTATAGAAAACCAACCGCTGTCAATAAACTAATATATTACAAATGTTCGACTCAGTAGGACTGTGCGCTGTAAATATAGCACTGTGTTGACATAAGCTTTGTGTTGTTGTGGGTTGGTGTACCGTGAACATGTTTGATACATGTCCATCCAGGTCTATTTGCTCACATCCACAGCAAAGAGGGAATAATTCAGCTATAGCTTACAACTTTTAATAGGCTGCTGGACAGACAGAGGATTTGCAACAGCATGTTGTTTGCCTGTTTTAAATAATCCTTGTACATCATTACCTAGAATAATAGAGTTAATATGGTGGAGATGACATGGAATTCAACAGTCTTCTTTCATGTTGGTGGCATAGCATACAGGATATGCTCTCATGACATCAACAGAAGCAAACCAAGTGCGGGCTGAGCTGGGCGGAGGAAAGTCATAGTTTCCTCATTTCCGCGCTGTTATATTGTCTGACAGTGCTCAGAGACAAGAGGTATACATGGCAGGAAGCAGAGAATAATTCCAAGAACAGGTATGACTAGTGAGCCTTTATCCGTGGCTTATGCTCTAAGGGAGTGAAAGGCGATGATGATGATGATGATGATATTGTCTGTTCTCAGTTCCTAGAAAAGAGTCATGTAGTGTAACATTTCCAGTCTCTGTCATATGAAGTCAGTTCCTGTATTTGCTGCAGCTCGTCAACCGGACCAGTTTGTAATGCACGACTAAGAGATGATGCACTCACAGTTTCAGATGTTATCATGCACTCACAGTTTCAGATGTTATCACGCACTCACAGTTTCAGATGTTATCATGCACTCACAGTTTCAGATGTTATCACGCGCTCACAGTTTCAGATGTTATCATGCGATAACAGTTTCAGATGTTATCATGCACACAGTTTCAGATGATATGTGACTGTATTAACTACAGTTAATCCTACCAGACTAAATTTTTTTAGACCAGTGTTCACTCAAACATAAGCAGACATTTTTACACACACACATACACGCACAGGAGCGCGCGCACACACACAGTTTATTCTGGTGACAGCCAAGGTGTACGTCTTTCATGTCTTTACTTCCTTCAGGTCTTGTAGGTAAACTTTCATGTTGATAACCCCACCCTGTCTATACACTAAACGCTCATTATTGTTTCTCATATATATGTAAAAAGCCGTCGTAGTATATTTTAATATTAAGGATATGAAGTGTAGTAAACTGAATTGTGATTCTGTGTTGTATCTGGCAGGGCAGAAGGCCTCACTACCTGAGACAGTAAAGAACTGACGTCATGCCGGTCAGACGGCACGAACCAATTTTTGTTCCTAGCAGGTCCAGCGCGTATGGTAAGTTTTAGCCTGTAGCTGCATGTTTGTTACCTTCATGTAGACAGTCTACTCACCGTCATTTATCTGTTTATTGTATTAGCTGCAGTGTAGTTCACAATATATTAGCAGGAGCAAGCATCAGTGCTGGCTGACACGTAGCACATGCCAAATACTGTCATTTGTGCTGGGAAAACTATAGAAAACCAACCGCTGTCAATAAACTAATATATTACAAATGTTCGACTCAGTAGGACTGTGCGCTGTAAATATAGCACTGTGTTGACATAAGCTTTGTGTTGTTGTGGGTTGGTGTACCGTGAACATGTTTGATACATGTCCATCCAGGTCTATTTGCTCACATCCACAGCAAAGAGGGAATAATTCAGCTATAGCTTACAACTTTTAATAGGCTGCTGGACAGACAGAGGATTTGCAACAGCATGTTGTTTGCCTGTTTTAAATAATCCTTGTACATCATTACCTAGAATAATAGAGTTAATATGGTGGAGATGACATGGAATTCAACAGTCTTCTTTCATGTTGGTGGCATAGCATACAGGATATGCTCTCATGACATCAACAGAAGCAAACCAAGTGCGGGCTGAGCTGGGCGGAGGAAAGTCATAGTTTCCTCATTTCCGCGCTGTTATATTGTCTGACAGTGCTCAGAGACAAGAGGTATACATGGCAGGAAGCAGAGAATAATTCCAAGAACAGGTATGACTAGTGAGCCTTTATCCGTGGCTTATGCTCTAAGGGAGTGAAAGGCGATGATGATGATGATGATATTGTCTGTTCTCAGTTCCTAGAAAAGAGTCATGTAGTGTAACATTTCCAGTCTCTGTCATATGAAGTCAGTTACCTTGTAGTGTAACATTTCCAGTTTCTGTCATGTGAAGTCAGTTACCTTGTATTGTAACATTTCCAGTCTCTGTCATATGAAGTCAGTTACCTTGTAGTGTAACATTTCCAGTTTCTGTCATATGAAGTCAGTTACCTTGTATTGTAACATTTCCAGTCTCTGTCATATGAAGCCAGTTACCTTGTAGTGTAACATTTCCAGTCTTTGTCATGTGAAGTCAGTTACCTTGTAGTGTAACATTTCCAGTCTTTGTCATGTGAAGTCAGTTACCTTGTAGTGTAACATTTCCAGTCTTTGTCATGTGAAGTCAGTTGCTTTGTAGTGTAACATTTCCAGTCTCTGTCATGTGAAGTTAGTTACCTTGTAGTGTAACATTTCCAGTCTTTGTCATGTGACATTAGTTACCTTGTAGTGTAACATTTCCAGTCTCTTTCATGTGAAGTCAGTTACCTTGTAGTGTAAAAAAAATGAAAAACAAAATAGCTTTGTGACATACCTTCTCGTACAGAATTCACCATTCATTTTTATTCTTCTTATTTATATGTTGTGTTGTTCTTTTACGTAATCCACGAAAAGGATGACGCCGATATATTAGATGTATGTTTTTAATTTTTTCATGTATAATTATACATTCTCATCTTACTCTCATACTTTCCGCTATTTGTGTTTTTTTCTCACTTTCCTCATTCCCACTGTTGTTTTGTAAAACAAAACCATATGCCTCTATCTACGTTCATTACTAGAACCATACACCTCTATCTACCTTTATTACTAGAACCATACACCTCTATCTACCTTTATTACTAGAACCATACACCTCTATCTACCATTATTACTAAAACCATAACCTCTGTCTATCTTTATTACTAGAACCATACACCTCTATATACCTTTATTACTAGAACCACACACCTCTATCTACATTTATTACTAGAACCACACACCTCTATCTACCTTTATTACTAGAACCACACACCTCTATCTACCTTTATTACTAGAACCACACACCTCTATCTACCTTTATTACTAGAACCACACACCTCTATCTACCTTTATTACTAGAACCATACACCTCTATCTACCTTTATTACTAGAACTACACACCTCTATCTACCTTTATTACTAGAACCACACACCTCTATCTACCTTTATTACTAGAACCACACACCTCTATCTACCTTTATTACTAGAACCACACACCTCTGTCTACCTTTATTACTAGAACCATACACCTCTGTCTGTCTTTATTACTAGAACCACATACCTCTGTCTGCCTTTATTACTAGAACCACACACCTCTATCTGCCTTGATTACTAGAACCACACACCTCTATCTGCCTTGATTACTAGAACCACACACCTCTATCTACCTTTATTACTAGAACCTCACACCACTATCTACCTTTATTACTAGAACCACACACCTCTATCTACCGTTATTACTTGAACCACACACCTCTATCTACCTTTATTACTAGAACTACACACCTCTGTTTACATTTATTACTAGAACCACACACCTCTATCTACCTTTATTACAAAACCACACACCACTATCTACCTTTATTACAAGAACCAGTTTTAACACATTCGTTATCTGTTGTATGAAGTGTCTAACATCTATAACTGTCATCAGAGACTGGCATCCCCGCACTCCGGCCGTTCCCATACGTGCTGCAAGTTTTGTTCCAACACCCACTCAAGCGTGCGCCCGCTAATGTAGCCAGTCACACACTGCTTGTGGCTAACACGTGCTAAACCACTTGTCTCGGAAAAAAAAACACCCACTTCCTCTTCTTCTCCCAATTTGATCATCCTCCTGATATGATTGTCATCATTCAACCCGATGTCCTCCTCCATACACAGCCTGTCCGAGGTGGCTCTTGCAGTCTCCTCCTTGTTCATTCTTAGGGTTCTCTGAACTGATGCCACGGCTGTCAGATTGTTCGCTTTCTCACTGGCTTTGACTTCCGCATGACCTGGGCAGCATATCCACATCAGACTGGATAACTGAGAGCCATGTAGAAGCTGGACCCACTCTCTTCATTCTCCATAACATGTTTTGGGAGTCTGTTACAGTGAGCCCATGCGAGTCGCCCTGCTCCTCCAACCAGGAAATTGCTTCTCATGCTGCCTGAACCTCCATTCTCGTGTTCAAAGTTGTAGGTGCATAGGATCCTGGTTTACTGGCAGCCAGCTCCATCCTGTTTTTAGGCCTCGCCCCATTGACCTGACTGTGAAGATCACAGGGTCATGTGGTTTGGAGTGACGCTGAATCTGTTCCTGCACCTGGCTTCTGTTTTACCCTGAGACCAGTCTCTGCATTCACGGCCAAGCTGGATCACAACTTTCATTAGATTCAGAATTTAGTTGAATCTGCTCTGGGTCGCAGACCGCTGACAGTGTCTCTTCTGTCTCCGCCACCCACGATCTCTCTCACATGATGCGCTTGCCCTTTACTGAGCTCAGCTCTGGTAGGTGGGGGTGGTTTGCCGTGCCAACAATCCTGAGGTACGTCTTCACTTGCGCATACTTGTGTCTTACTTTCATGCTTGCCATGTACAGCAAGTAGCACATAGCTATGATCGGAGTGTCCCTGGTGCATCCCAGAACTGCTCTCATGGCCTCATTTTGAATTCTTTCAAGCTTGATTACCTGAGTCGTGGGTAAAGTCAGAAGGCCGAGGTCATACTCAAGCAGCGACATCACCAACGCCCACAGCAGCAGGAAGAGTGTTCGTTGTGGCAGTCCAGCACCTGCCATGGCCTTCACTGACTTTCTTTGCTTTCTGAATAACCATCTCCACATGGTGGTTCAAATACAGTGACTCCACATGGTGGTTGAAATACAGTGTCCTGTCAAACATAGTCCGAAGGTATTTCAAAAAATGTTCCCTCTTGATATATTCGCCATTGACTGCACTGCCGGAATGGTGGTATTCCCAGATCTGTTATCTAATGGGCACCCCAGGATTTTGGCTTTGGTGGGGTTGATCACTGCATTGTTGTCCTCACACTAAGCCATTATATGGCCAGTATTTTCCTGAATGTGGGCAGATGTCATTTCTCAACAGTTTCCATGTATATAAATCAGAATGTCATTTGCATATGTGAGTATTCAGCCAGGGCCAGAGCTAGTGCAGCTGTGAAGTCCTGGCAGTGTATATGTTGAGAAGCACTGGTGACAGTGGAGAGTCTTGAGCTAGTCTTGGCAGTGTATATGTTGAGAAGCACTGGTGAGAGTCTTGAGCTAGTCTTGGCAGTGTATATGTTGAGAAGCACTGGTGAGAGTCTTGAGCTAGTCTTGGCAGTGTATATGTTGAGAAGCACTGGTGAGAGTCTTGAGCTAGTCCTGGCAGTGTATATGTTGAGAAGCACTGGTGAGAGTCTTGAGCTAGTCTTGGCACAATGATCCTAGGTTCCTAGGTCCATGATTCATATCACAGTCCCACAGTTCTCTTTAGAAGCACTGAGGCTACCCACGGCATGATCCAGGTGTCAGTGCAACAACCGCCATCTCATCTTTCCTCAGAAACCCTTCATCTATGCCAGTATGGATGGGTTGGTTGTTGTGTCTCTGGCAGATCGACAGCCATCTAGCGTGCCTGGAAGCAGTCTGCCGTTCTCCAGTTCCCATGTCAGTTTCTTGGCCAAGATTTTCTCTAGCGCCTTATCATAAACGCTTTGCATGGTAATGATGTGCTACCCTGCCAGTTTGTTCTTGTTCTTGTCTGGTTTAGGCAATGGCAGCAAGTAACTATGTAACCATTCTTCTGGTATCTCGCCTTACCTTACACTACTGTTGTGCTCCTCTGTCATCTTAGCTTGAACTTTCTCTAATAGCTGCTTCAAGTGGCCATGCTTAACGCAATCCGACTGTCCCCGGACGTCTTGATAGTTTGTGAACCTCCTCAACACTGACCAAATCTGCATACTGCCCAGTTCATAACGTTTATGCTACAGTGCTTCAGGCTGATCTCAGATCTTCAGTGTTGACCTAGTCTTATTGGTCAGTGTATCTGCGGAAGAATGTTAGCCCTTCTGTGTGCCTGTCTTCAACACCTGATCGTTCTCAAGCTTGATGTTGTTTCTTTATTCTAGATCTATTGTTCATTCTTCTCTGCAGCTGCCAAAATCTTTCTCCGCCTCCTGCACAAAGCACTCCCACACCAGCTTTTTTTTTATTCTGCAGTGAGAGCTTTGACGGTATGTGTGGCAACCTGCATATCTTTCACAACTTTTTCCTTTTCTCATGTCCTGTCATCATTTTTCTTCCTCAACCATTTTGTCAGGGTGCGTTTCATCTCCCGGGTCTTTTCCTCTGTCTAAGCAAGGGGGCTGACGGAAATCCTTTCTTGTGAACTTTCTCTTCCAGGCTACTTGCCGTGCTTTATCTAGCGCTGTCTGATGAGCGCGCTCATATTTGAATGCTGGTGTTTGTGTGTGGTGTCTTAGTTGCCAGCCATCTAGCTGTCCTGACTGAGCATGGCAAGTGCTCACTGCTGCCTCCCAGCTAACCTTGCCTGAGTGGACACCAAAGTCAGCTCCGTATTAAACTCTGAATCAGACTCTCCAGTGGTCACTAGAATCTGTTCAGGACAGACAGGTTTGTCTTTACCAGGGCATTATCCACATCTCTGAGCGTTGTTAGTAAGATTGCCCTTTGCCCACTTCCAGAGTTGAAGCCCCCGCAGATTATTAGTCTGTCAGCTCCTCCAGGTCCTCAAGAAAGCTACAGTTTTCTTCACTTGTTAAGAAGTTGTCAGTGACATAGATATTAACAGTATTCCATGTACTGCCACTCACTGTGATTTGGATTCCCTGTAACTCTGTGTTGTCATTCTCCCATTCTTTTACATCCAGTACAGAGTGGGGAAGATCTCTTTTGATTAGATCGACCTTCCCTTGATGTGTTTGACTCATTAGACTAGCGTAGCACATGTGTCTGGTATAGTTGAGACCCTATGTCAGTCTCCTGTAAGAGAACAATATCAAACTCGTAAAGGAAGCAATGGTTGAGAAATGTGCTCCGAATGACTGACAACTCACTACCAAAAATATCACAAAGATGGACACCACAGGGGAACAGAAGTAAGGGTAGACCAAAAGAGACATGAAGAAGAACAACAGAGAGGACGTTGAGCAATAGAGGGCTCACATGGGCGAGAGTGGGAAAAAAGGAAAAGGACAGGCATTTGTGGAAAACCCTTGTAGAAGCACCATGTGCCCTGGGCACTTAACGTTCAAAGAGAGAGAGAGAGAGAGAGAGAGATAGGAGGCGTTCCAGTTCAGCCCCCCTTCCACCTTTTGTTTGACACTCCTGCAGTTCCAGTATCAAAAGTTAATGTACTTTAGCCTTATTCTCTCAGATTTCATTCGTTTTCTACATTTTCCTTCTCTCTTTCTTTTCCCTGCACCTCCCAGATGCTGCTTCTTCCTTCTATCTGATTGATGTGTCTCCTCGCCTCGATTTCTGGGTCTATCCTCGTACTATTGGACACAGTGTGCAGGTGGCAGCATTGTTTTTCTATCTCGTGGACGTTTTTATGCCTGTTTATGTTTAGTGCTTGTTCTTTCTGCTGTCGGACTTGGTTATCTAACATCATTTAGCTGTAGTAATATGTGCAGTCTCTAACATTAATTATCTGTAATAATACATTAAGTAATTAGCTTCACTTAGCAATAGAATACATTGTCTTTCCAACATCACTTAGCTATAGTAATACTTGGAGTCTCTAATATCACTTAAGTATAGAATACACGAAGTTTCTGACATTACTTAGGTATAACACAAATTAGATATAGTACTACAAGGGGTATCCAGCATAATTAGATATAGCAATACTTGGAGTCTCCAGTATAATTAGATATAGCAATACTTGGAGTCTCTAGCATAATTAGATATAGCAATACTTGGAGTTTCTAGCATAATTAGATATAGCAATACTTGGAGTCTCCAGCATAATTAGATATAGTAATACATGGAGTCTCCAGCATAATTAGATATAGTAATACATGGAATCTCCAGCATAATTAGATATAGTAATACATGGAGTCTCCAGTATAATTAGATATAGTAATACATGGAGTCTCCAGCATAATTAGATATAGTAATACATGGAGTCTCCAGCATAATTAGATATAGTAATACATGGAGTCTCCAGCATAATTAGATATAGTAATAATGGAGTTTCCAGCATAATTAGATATCTAGTAATACACGAGTCTCCAGCTTAATTAGATATACACGGAGTCTCCAGCATAATTAGATATAGTAATACATGGAGTCTCCAGCATATTTAAATATAGTAATACATGGAGTCTCCAGCATATTTAGATATAGTAATACATGGAGTCTCCAGCATAGCTAGATATAGTAATACATGGAGTCTCCAGCATAATTAGATATAGTAATACATGGAGTCTCCAGCATAATTAGATATAGTAATAATGGAGTCTCCAGCATAATTAGATATCTAGTAATACACGAGTCTCCAGCTTAATTAGATATACACGGAGTCTCCAGCATAATTAGATATAGTAATACATGGAGTCTCCAGCATATTTAAATATAGTAATACATGGAGTCTCCAGCATATTTAGATATAGTAATACATGGAGTCTCCAGCATAGCTAGATATAGTAATACATGGAGTCTCCAGCATAATTAGATATAGTAATACATGGAGTCTCCAGCATAATTAGATATAGTAATAATGGAGTCTCCAGCATAATTAGATATCTAGTAATACACGAGTCTCCAGCTTAATTAGATATACACGGAGTCTCCAGCATAATTAGATATAGTAATAATGGAGTTTCCAGCATAATTAGATATACAAAGTCTACAATTAAGTAATGAGACTAATTGTAAAAAATAAAAAATAGAACAGTTAAAGATATAACCTGTATTTTATTCAAAGTAAGCCCCTTGTGTATTGATACAGTGAGTGGCACGATCTAACAAACACTGGAACGACCTCTGCAGTTCTTCTGTTGGGATGCCCTTAAACTCGATGTTACCGCCCTTTGGATGTCATCAGTATCGTCAGAGAAGCGTTCTTTCAGTGATAACTTTAATTTTGGAAATAGAAAATAATCGCAGGGAGACAAATCTGGGGAATAGGGTGGATGGTTGAGAACACACATTTGTTTTTGGGCCAAAAATTCCTGTACAACTACCGCCCGGTGAGCTGGTGCATTGTCATGAAAAAGGAAAACAACTGCCAGGTGTTGAATACTCGGGTCGGACTCGGAGAATCCTTTTCAGTAGGCGTTTAAAAAAAACTTAAATAAACTTTGGCAGTGACAGTCTGTCCTGCAATAAATTCTTTGTGAATAACTCATTTGCTGTCGTAGAAGCACACCAACATTGTCTTCACTTTCGACTTTTGAAGACGAACTTTTTTGCCTTTGGTGATGATGATGACTTCCACAGAGCACTTGAGCGTTTAGTTGTGGGATCATAGCGGAAAATCCATGTTTCATCTTCTACAACAATCAAATTTAAGAAATGTTTATTTATGCGACACGTTTTGATGACGTCTTTTGCGTACTTAACACGCTGATGTTTTTGGTCATCAGACAATGAATGTGGTAGAAACCGGCAAGCAACTTTTTTCTTGCCAAAATCTTCAACTAAAATTTTACGAATGGTCTCTCGGTTACGGCCAAACTCATCTGCCATCATTCTCACAGTCAAACAACGATCTTCTTGTATCCATTCTCTGACTTTTTCAATGAGTTCCTCATTATGAACAGAAATTGAGTGTCCATGTCTAGTTGCATTTGTAATCGTTTCCACACCACTTTTGAATCATGAATACTACTTGAATATCTTTGCACTAGATAAACAATTATCACAATAAACTTGTCGCATCAATTCAACTGTCTCAATGACACTTTTCTCGAGTTTTAAGCAGAATTTAATGTCAGGTTTTTGCTCTATGCTGATTACATAACAATGCACCTCTGACTAGGTCAGTAAAATGCCGGTTTGTTTGTCGTCGGGTTATCAGGCGGCGGTGAAAAGTTGTCAGATCATAGATAAAGGTTGTCTCTTTGGATTCCATGCTTTGCCTCATAGATGGCATTTTTTGTCTTGAGTGGCAAAGTGGTTAGTGCACTGGTCTCTCATCGCGAAGGTTGGGGGTTCGAAACCAGTCGGAGGCAACCCAGTCACTCAGCTGTATAAATAGGTATCCGACTTCTTCTGGAGCTGGGGAAAGAAAAGCGGCCAGGCGTGATACTGACCATATCACCCTCTAGTGTGCTGACAGGTCAAGGAAAATATGGGCACTAACACCATATCCCTATGTGCCTCTAAGGCATGGCAGGATTACCTAAAAAAAATATAATAAAATCGGTCTCATTACTTAATTGTCGGACCTTGTAGTAATACATGGAGTCTCCAGCATATTTAGATATAGTAATACATGGAGTCTCCAGCATATTTAGATATAGTAATACATGGAGTCTCCAGCATATTTAGATATAGTAATACATGGAGTCTCCAGCATAATTAGATATAGTAATACACGGAGTCTCCAGCATAATTAGATATACACGGAGTCTCCAGCATAATTAGATATAGTATACATGGAGTCTCCAGCATATTTAATTATAGTAATACTTGGAGTCTCCAGCATATTTAGATATAGTAATACATGGAGTCTCCAGCATAATTAGATATAGTAATACATGGAGTCTCCAGCATAATTAGATATAGTAATACATGGAGTCTCCAGCATAATTAGATATAGTAATAATGGAGTCTCCAGCATAATTAGATATAGTAATACACGGAGTCTCCAGCATAATTAGATATAGTAACATGGAGTCTCCAGCATAATTAGATATAGTAATAATGGAGTCTCCAGCATATTTAGATATACATGGAGTCTAGCATATTTATATAGTAATACTGGAGTCTCTAGCATTTTTAGATATAGTAATACATAGAGTCTCCAGCATAATTAGATATAGTAATACATGGAGTATCTAGCATATTTATATAGTAATACTTGGAGTCTCTTGCATATTTAGATAGTAATACATGGAGTCTGCAGCATATTTAGATATAATAATACATGGAGTCTGCAGCATATTTGGATATAGTAATACATGGAGTCTGCAGCATATTTGGATATAGTAATACATGGAGTATCTAGCATATTTAGATAGTAATACTTGGAGTCTCTTGCATATTTAGATAGTAATACTTGGAGTCTCTAGCATTTTAGATATAGTAATACATGGAGTCTGCAGCATATTTGGATATAGTAATACATGGGTCTCTAGCATATTTAGATATACATGGAGTCTCCAGCATTTAGATATAGTATACTTGGAGTCTCCAGCATAATTAGATATAGTAATACTGGAGTCTCCAGCATTTAGATATAGTAATACTGGAGTCTCTAGCATTTTTAGATATAGTAATACATGGAGTCTGCAGCATATTTGGATATAGTAATACTTGGAGTCTCTAGCATTTTAGATATAGTATACTTGGAGTCTCCAGCATTTAGATATAGTACATGGAGTCTCCAGAATATTTAGATATAATAATACATGGAGTCTGCAGCATATTTGGATATAGTAATACTGGAGTCTCCAGCATTTAGATATAGTAATACTTGGAGTCTCTAGCATTTTAGATATAGTACATGGAGTCTCAGCATATTTAGATATACATGGAGTCTCCAGCATTTAGATATAGTAATACTTGGAGTCTCTTGCATATTTAGATATAATAATACATGGAGTCTCCAGCATTTAGATATAGTATACTTGGAGTCTCTAGCATTTTAGATATAGTATACATGGAGTCTGCAGCATATTTGGATATAGTAATACTTGGAGTCTCTTGCATATTTAGATATACATGGAGTCTCAGCATATTTAGATATATTAATACATGGAGTCTCCAGCATTTAGATATAGTATACTTGGAGTCTCTTGCATATTTAGATATACATGGAGTCTGCAGCATATTTAGATTAGTAATACATGGAGTCTGCAGCATATTTGGATATAGTAATACTGGAGTCTCTAGCATTTTTAGATATAGTACATGGAGTCTCCAGAATATTTAGATATAATAATACATGGAGTCTCAGCATATTTAGACATAGTAATACATGGAGTCTGCAGCATATTTAGACATAGTAATACATGGAGTCTCCAGCATTTAGATATAGTATACATGGAGTCTCTAGCATTTTTAGATATAGTAATACTGGAGTCTCCAGCATAATTAGATATAGTAACATGGAGTCTCCAGCATATTTAGATTAGTAATACATGGAGTCTCCAGCATATTTAATTATAGTAATACTTGGAGTCTCTTGCATATTTAGATATACATGGAGTCTCAGCATATTTAGATATACATGGAGTCTGCAGCATATTTAGATATACATGGAGTCTCAGCATATTTAGATAGTAATACTTGGAGTCTCTAGCATTTTAGATATAGTACATGGAGTCTCCAGAATATTTAGATATAGTATACTTGGAGTCTCTAGCATATTAGATATAGTAACATGGAGTCTCTAGCATATTAGATATAGTAACATGGAGTCTCCAGCATATTTAGATTAGTAATACATGGGTCTCTAGCATATTTAGATATACATGGAGTCTCCAGAATATTTAGATATAGTAATAATGGAGTCTCCAGCATATTTAGATATACATGGAGTCTCTAGCATTTTAGATATAGTAATACATAGAGTCTCTAGCATTTTTAGATATAGTATACTTGGAGTCTCTTGCATATTTAGATATAGTACATGGAGTCTCTAGCATTTTAGATATAGTATACTTGGAGTCTCCAGCATTTAGATATAGTACATGGAGTCTCCAGCATTTAGATATAGTATACATGGAGTCTCCAGAATATTTAGATATACATGGAGTCTGCAGCATATTTGGATATAGTAATACTGGAGTCTCCAGCATTTAGATATAGTAATACTGGAGTCTCCAGCATATTAGATATAGTAATACATGGAGTCTGCAGCATATTTAGACATAGTAATACATGGGTCTCTAGCATATTTAGATATACATGGAGTCTCAGCATATTTAGACATAGTAATACATGGAGTATCTAGCATATTTAGATATAATAATACATGGAGTCTCCAGCATATTTAATTATAGTAATACTTGGAGTCTCTTGCATATTTAGATATAATACATGGAGTCTCCAGCATATTTAGATATAGTAATACATGGAGTCTCCAGCATATTTAGATATAGTAATACATGGAGTCTCCAGCATATTTAGTATAGTAATACATGGAGTCTCCAGCATATTTAGATATAGTAATACATGGAGTCTCCAGCATATTTAGACATAGTAATACATGGAGTCTCCAGCATATTTAGATAAAAAAAACTTAAATAAACTTTGGCAGTGACAGTCTGTCCTGCAATAAATTCTTTGTGAATAACTCATTTGCTGTCGTAGAAGCACACCAACATTGTCTTCACTTTCGACTTTTGAAGACGAACTTTTTTGCCTTTGGTGATGATGATGACTTCCACAGAGCACTTGAGCGTTTAGTTGTGGGATCATAGCGGAAAATCCTGTTTCATCTTCTACAACAATCAAATTTAAGAAATGTTTATTTATGCGACACGTTTTGATGACGTCTTTTGCGTACTTAACACGCTGATGTTTTTGGTCATCAGACACATGAATGTGGTATAAACCGGCAAGCAACTTTTTTCTTGCCAAAATCTTCAACTAAAATTTTACGAATGGTCTCTCGGTTACGGCCAAACTCATCTGCCATCATTCTCACAGTCAAACAACGATCTTCTTGTATCCATTCTCTGACTTTTTCAATGAGTTCCTCATTATGAACAGAAATTGAGTGTCCATGTCTAGTTGCATTTGTAATCGTTTCCACACCACTTTTGAATCATGAATACTACTTGAATATCTTTGCACTAGATAAACAATTATCACAATAAACTTGTCGCATCAATTCAGTGTCTCAATGACACTTTTCTCGAGTTTTAAGCAGAATTTAATGTCAGGTTTTTGCTCTATGCTGATTACATAACAATGCACCTCTGACTAGGTCAGTAAAATGCCGGTTTGTTTGTCGTCGGGTTATCAGGCGGCGGTGAAAAGTTGT